>QPKB01000008.1:5558933-7958933 GCA_003546025.1 Camphora micrantha
GATGGTCTGATGACATTTGATGCCGAAGGCAATGAAATGTTTAAACTGCGCGCCGCATTATTGTGGACAATCAACGACTTCCCTGCGTACGCTAACTTGTCGGGTTGGAGCACAAAGGGAGAGTTTGCATGTCCTTGCTGCAATCAGGAGAAGAAGTCAACTTGGTTGAAGCACGGCAGAAAATGGGTATACACGGGTCATAGACGTTTTCTACCTCCATTGCATAGGTTCAGGAGGGACAAAGTGTCATTTGATGGCACTCGAGAATATGGTCCAGCACCTCGAACAATGACAGGAGTTGAATTGTTGTCACAGCTCGAGCAGGAGCAAATACGCACTGTGTATGATTTTCAAGATTTACTGGCCCTCCCGCTGCCTTCTATTCCTGGTGCAAATAGAAGACGAAGTCATAATTGGAAGAAAAAAAGTATTTTCTACGATTTACCATACTGGAAAGATAACTTACTCAGGCACAACTTAGATGTTATGCACATCGAGAAGAACGTCTGTGATAATATACTGTGGACCATTCTCGGTGTTCAGGGGAAGTCGAAGGATGGTGTCAATGCACGTCGTGACTTGGAAGAAATGGGCTTGAGAAAACCATTGCACTTGCAGCCGAGAGAGTCAAACAAGGCATACATGCCTCCTGCGCAGTACGCGATGAGTAAAGATGAGAAAGATGTCTTCCTCTCTGTCCTGAAGGGTATCAAGGTTCCTGACGGGTACTGTTCGAATATTGCTAAGCGCGTGAACATGAAAGAAAGAACATTACAGGGTTTGAAGAGTCATGACAATCATATCCTCATTCAACAGTTACTGCCTATCTCCATAAGGAATTGTTTGCCTAAGAATGTTGTAGCGCCGTTGATTGAATTTAGTAACTTCTTCAGACAACTGTGTTCTAGAGTTCACCGAATTGATGAGCTGAATGGTTTGCAAGGGAGGATTGCGTGACGTTGTGTCATCTAGAAAAACTTTTTCCACCTGCATTTTTCGATGTCATGGTTCACTTGACAATACACTTAACTAGTGAAGCCCTTCTTGGTGGCCCCGTCCAATTCAGATGGATGTATCCAATTGAGAGGTACATGAATACTTTGAAGAGGTATGTTCGTAATAGAGCCCGTCCAGAGGCATCAATAGCTAAGGGGTATTTGATGGATGAGTGCACCAATTTCTGCGCAGCATATCTTAAAGATAATATTGAAACAAAGTTGACTAGGCCCTCGCGGATTAATGACGGTCCAGTTGGGCAGGGCACGCAGTTTGATCTCAACAATATTGAGTGGATTCAAGTTCATCGGTGGGTGTTGTTCAACACCCTAACTGTTGTGGCTTTCACTCAGTAAGCTATCACTCATTCATAACAGTAATTTGTCAATTTTTTTCCTAAATTATCATACTTGTTGTTAACACGTGTTATGCATCGCAGGACACACATTGATGAGCTCAAACGGGACATGCCTCGTGCTACGGAAAGTGAAATTCTTCAGTCCCATTACCGGTCATTTCACGAATGGTTCAAGAATCACGTACGTAGTCAATCATTAGGAGTAGTTTCACTTGTTCATGTCATATTACTTTTATGTAGTGATATTCAGTGATTACATGCATTGCGTAGGTGTGTAGCTTACGAAGAACCAACGATCCTAGTCTGACCGATGAAATGAAACAGTTGGCTGATGGCCCCTTCATAACGGCCCGACGTTACACTACTTGTGACGTCAATGGTTTTCGATTTCGCTTAAAGGATGTAGATGAGAAACGAGCGACGCAAAATAGTGGGCTCGGTTGTCTATCTGTGGATGCTGGTTACTACTATGGCCGGTTGAAGGATATTGTTGAAGTTGTGTACAATCACGGGTTAAAGTTTCTATTGTTTAAGTGTGATTGGGTGGATCCAATCCGAGGGGTGAAAACAGATAATTACCAGTTTACATTGGTAAATTTTAACAATCTGTTACATCATGATGATCGAATAAATGCCGAACCCTACATACTGTCCTCAATGGCGGAGCAAGTTTACTATGTCAGAGATCCGAAAGATCCTAACTGGCAGGTTGCAGTTAAAATGTCAAGGAGGGGAGTGTATCAGATTGAATGTGATGAGCCAGATATTGATGCATTCACCCAACAAGTTCTTGACCAGACTGTAGTTGTTCAACGTGATGAAGATGTTAATTGGGTTCGGGAAACCATGGAAGGAGATACAGTTGACTTACACGACCAGTGAACGGTTGGGAACTAATTCACTAATGTTAAATTTCAGTGTAAATAATTTTAAAATGTTACTTTCAATTATCTCGTTTAATGAAACTTATCTTACAAACATTTGAACAGATATGTCGGGACGAAAGAGGAGAGATCGTCCGCTGAAGATGGACGAGCTCCTGCGCCAGGCCGAGGCTAGCACGCCATCTGGGGGGCCTAGACCGACATCGGATGCCGCCCAGTCTAGTTCGATGGCCCCACAGAGTAAGCCATCGACGTCTCAGGCGAGTCCTTCCACCCCAGTTGATGCTTCGGCGTCGGCTTTTTCATCTCCACCATCTCGGCCTACGTCGACGTCTGCACAGATTGGTATAAGTTTATTTAATTAAACATTTTAGTTCTAGAAAATTATTTTAATTCAATTTAGTTAAATTGTCTTTATTTGAACAGGTGCTACGAGCACGGGCGCATCTTCCAGCAGGGGGAGAGGCCCTGCTCGAGGTATCCGGACGTGGAATTCCGGTCATCCTATTGACGTTGAGTTTGATGATACGTACCATCCGGTGGGTCCCCATGCTCGCGAGCTCATCAGTCAGTTGGGACATATGGTCCGGGATCCATATGCATTCCCTCTGACTACACTTGATTGGGATGCATTCCCGGTGGAGACACTAGACCGTACCTGGCAGCAGGTTAAGGTAATAATTTAACATTTCTCCAAAAATGATGTGTCAATTTAAACTATAACTTAATGAAAAATATTTCTTTCATTTTCAGGACAACCTGAGGGCGTGTCCTGAGCTCTTCCGGCCAGTTTGCATGTCAAAGTGCCGGAAGATGTGGAAAGACCATAAAAATAAAGTTAAGATGCTCCATTGGAAGCCACATCAGGATGCGCCCGACATACTTGACCGAGTTCCGAGGGGCGTACTCCCGGATCAGTGGACTCAGCTCGTCCGGTACTGGACGAGCGAGGAGGTCCAGGTGAGAAACTTGTCATTTTTTATTTTAATTTTAAGAATTTACTAGTGACTAACGTAACTAACAGAAATAAGCTGATAAAAATTGAAAACAGAGAGTGGCTGCTACGAATGCGCAGAACCGCGCAATGCAGGGTCCCGCACACAGATTGGGGACTCGACACATCACCCAGGTCCGCCACGAGGTAAAACGTTATATTGTACATGTAATTTATATGTTTGTCATTTTGTATGATAGTATAATAATAATATAACTCTCCACCAAACAGTTGCGTTCCGAGGGTGTTCTGGTCGACAGGATGTCTGTATGGATGCGTTCTCGAGATCCTCGCCACCCAGAGGTTGCAGCTATCATTGTAAGTTTTTATATTGAATCGTTTAAATTATCTTTCTATTACTATGTCTTGTTATGTATGATAATATATTAAATGAATCAACTGCGCAGGCTCAGTATCAGTCACGCCTGGAGGAGCTACCCGAGGAGGAGCGTAGTTTGCCATCACGGAGGGATGAGATATTCCACTCCGTCGTTGGCCGGGACGGGCACGAATACACGCTCACGTATGGGACGGGCATTCCACGCTAGCACATCATGCGATCGGAGTCATCCGGTGCTAGCTCCTCCCAGGGCTCGCGCCTCCGTGCAGATGATGACTACGAGCAGTTGCTGCAGTCTATGAGGGCATTGATCAGAGAGGAGTTGAGGGCAGAGATGCGGGCCGAGATGAGAGAGGAGATGCGGGCCGAGTGGAGAGCGGAGATGGCTGAGATGGAGGCTCGTCTATCGCAGAGTCGTGGCCCGCTTGCTTCAGACCCACCACCCACTTCTCAGGTTAGTAAGAAAAAAATGTGCGTTTAAATTGTCAATTAGGTCATTGATGTGTCATTATTTATATTTTTTTAACTGTATAATAAATAATTACAGGCACCTGACGCTGGTTCCGGCCACCAGGCCCGACGTCACTCGGTTGGAGAGGGCAGTCATGATCCAGCAGGCTCGACTGATCGTGACGAGGTATAACAATTTACTTTAACTCAAGATTTCAACATGTATTGAAATTTGTTAAGTTGTGTTAGAAATTTATAGATTTTGAAACTTAGAAAGTTAGAAACTTACGGAACGACGGAACGAGATTCCGACTCCCGGATTGCTCTTCAAGCTGAAACGTATGTTTAACTCAATACGATAACTTAAAACATAGAAAATCGACCGCCGGGCGCCCAAAAAGAGCAAACGGGCTCCGTTGCCCGTGAAAGTGGACGGGCACGTGCCCGTAGTCATTCCTGACTTGCAGGAACTGACGGAACGAGAATCCGACAGTTGGATTGCTCGTAAGGCTGAAACTTAGGTTTAAGTCGATACTTTAACTTAAAACATAGAAAATAGGGCTCTCGGCGCCCAAAAAGAGCAAACGGGCTCCGTTGCCCGTGAAAGTGGACGGGCACGTGCCCGTAGTCATTCCTGACTTGCAGGAACTGACGGAACGAGAATCCGACAGTTGGATTGCTCGTAAAGCTGAAACGTAGGTTTAAGTCGATACTTTAACTTAAAACATAGAAAATAGGGCTCTCGGCGCCCAAAAAGTGCAAACGGGATCCGTTGCCCGTGAAAGTGGACGGGCACGTGCCCGTAGTCATTCCTGACTTATAGGAACTGACGAAACGAGAATCCGACAGTTGGATTGCTCGTAAGGCTGAAACGTAGGTTTAAGTCGATACTTTAACTTAAAACATAGAAAATAGGGCTCTCGGCGCCCAAAAAGAGCAAACGGGCTCCGTTGCCCGTGAAAGTGGACGGGCACGTGCCCGTAGTCATTCCTGACTTGCAGGAACTGACGGAACGAGAATCCGACAGTTGGATTGCTCGTAAGGCTGAAACGTAGGTTTAAGTCGATACTTTAACTTAAAACATAGAAAATAGGGCTCTCGGCGCCCAAAAAGAGCAAACGGGCTCCGTTGCCGGTAAAAGTGGACGGGCACGTGCCCGTAGTCATTCCTGACTTGCAGGAACTGACGGAACGAGAATCCGACAGTTAGATTGCTCGTAAGGCTGAAACGTAGGTTTAAGTCGATACTTTAACTTAAAACATAGAAAATAGGGCTCCGGGGGTCCAAAAAGAGCAAATGGGCTCCGTTGCCCATGAAAGTGGACGGGCACGTGGCCGTAGTCATTCCTGACTTGCAGGAACCGACGGAACGCGATTCTGACTCCGGGATTCCTCGTAAGGCTGAAACGTAGGTTTAACTCAATACTTTAACTTAAAACATAGAAAATCGGCCTCCGGGGGTCCAAAATGGGCAAACGGGCTCCATTCCCCGTGAAACTGGACGGGCACGTGCCCGTAGTCATTCCTGACTTGCAGGAACTGACGGAACGCGATTCCGACTCCGGGATTCCTCGTAAGGCTGAAACGTAGGTTTAACTCGATACTTTAATTTAAAACTTAGAAAATCGGCCTCCGGGGGTCCAAAATGGGCAAACGGCCTCCGTTGTCCGTGAAACTGGACGGGCACGTGCCCGTAGTCATTCGTGACTTGCAAGAACTGACGGAACGCGATTCCGACTCCGGGATTCCTCGTAAGGCTGAAAGGTAGGTTTAACTCGATACTTTAACTTAAAACTTAGAAAATCGGCCTCCGGGGGTCCAAAACGGGCAAACGGGCTCCGTTGCCCGTGAAACTGGACGGGCACTTGCACGTAGTCATTCGTGACTTGCAGGAACTGACGGAACGCGATTCCGACTCCGGGATTCCTCGTAAGGCTGAATGGTAGGTTTAAATGGATACTTTAACTTAAAACTTAGAAAATCGGCCTCCGGGGGTCCAAAACGAGCAAACGAGGTCCGTTGCCCGTGAAACTGGACGGGCACGTGCCCGTAGTCATTTGTGACTTGCAGGAACTGACGGAACGCGATTCCGACTCCGGGATTCCTCGTAAGGCTGAAACGTAGGTTTAAATGGATACTTTAACTTAAAACTTAGAAAATCGGCATCCGGGTATCCAAAACGAGCAAACGGGCTCCGTTGCCCGTGAAACTGGACGGGCACGTGCCCGTAGTCATTCGTGACTTGTAGGAACTGACGGAACGCTGAGGGGATTGGGTTTTCTGGTGGGGTTGTGGCCTAGGGACAGCTGAGGGGATTATTAGAGGTCCGACCTTGACCCATAGGACCACTTCACAAGTTCACGAGCAAACATATTTACATATTTACATAGGAACTTGGACGAAGGAGATCTCTTCCAAATTTGAAGAGATGAAGTCTCTGATATCTAACAAAATAAGATGGATTAACCAATCCATCAACCCATTAATGGCTAGAATCACCTCACAGGCAACTGACAAAAGACGGATCTTGCTAAAACCCTGCAACATAGCTTCTTTTAGGGCATGAAGAATTGCCCTGTCCTCGGCTTCTTTTGAGGAGTTATCATTGGGACCATCGACGAATCCTGCATGCACCCAAGAACCATCAAACCAAATAGCATAGTCAAAGCCTGTTTTTCCATCAGCGGCTCTAAATGAGGCATCTGGGAACACTTGAGCTTTGCGTGTGCCAAAAACTCAAATCCTAGTGAAGATATGAGGATTCTTGGTGATCCTCTTTAGCCTTGCTCATTGGTTCACAAAACAAACTGCGAGCAAATAGGATTGTGGACATGGGCTTAATTTTTATGCCCCTGAAAATAAAATCATTTCTGGTTTTCCACAAGGCCCACCAGAGAGCCAAAACCCAGGATTTAATTTGAGGATGGGTTGGAGGGCTAATCTATTTGCAAAAATTGAGAAAGGAAATCCATCAATCCCTAATTGTCGTAGGATCTATAGAATGTGAAAGCATTCCAATGTCAGATCCAAACCAAGCTATCCTAATATGATCACATAGAAAGAGAGCATACGCCACCGATTCTTCTGCTTTTGTGTAAATAGGAGATAGTGCTTTGTCTCATGGAGTTATAACCTGAAAAAGCCTGCTCAGTGCTCGCCCACCATTTGTTCTCGCGTCGGCCTCTGAAAATGCGTGCTCTCCCGTCCATTGCTCTTCTGCTAGTATTTTTGAGTGTTGGCTAATTCATTGGGTGGACAAAACATGGGATTTAATGTAATTTGTATTTCTTAGATGGACCATCTTGGTTTGAAGAAGAATTCCAAAGCATCAGGAAACAGGGCGTTTTCAACAAAAAGTCAGACCGATCGATCGCCTCCCCAGACCAATCGATCGCCCATAAAAAGCTCTCAGTTAAAAGTCAGTCCGATCGATCGGACCTGCAGCCCGATCGATCGGCCAGGAAACTGTCTCAGTTAATAGACAACGGCGAATCTCACATGTTTTTTAGCCACATCTTTCTAAAAATCTGATCTTTCAATCCTATTACAACAGATCTTTTCCATACGAGTTCAGAAGCCTATTTAAGGGTTTGAACCCTTCATAAACATTACCTCTCTCAGATCAAAACCCTAGATTACCTTAAGAGAGATTATCTTCCTCCAGAGAGATTGTGTGTCAAAGTTATGTGCTGAAGCTTTGTGCTCTGGAGATTTTTCCATCCATGTTCCATCCAATTCGTCTTGCTTAAGGCGTGGAGATTGAAGTGCTAGAGAAGGTGAACGGCGTGTTCGTCGGCAAGAATCGCTTTGGTCCTTAGGTTGTGATCAACTGTAAAGGGGAGTGAGTTTCTCTTGTAACCTTTGAGTTTATAGTGCTTGATCTTTCTGGACCGGTGCTAGGTCCCGTGGTTTTTTCCCTACCCAGGGTTTTCCACATAAACAATCTTGTGTCCATCTATTTGATTGTTTGCTTGATTAACTTAGGTTTTTATTTCCATATTCATATCTGTGCTGGGATTTAGTTTACTTTCTGTTAGGGTTGTGATCTTAGACCCTCCAGGAATTTTCATCTTCCTTTTCATCAACAAGAGAATCGATAGGATGGAGACAAAGTTATTGCGACTGAGCACGCTGTTAGGCTCGGGTCCTCCCTTTTCCTGCAAATACTCCATGACTCAGCTGTCAAAAAGGTCAGGCCCCTAGTTACCTAATTTGCAAATACACCGTTATTCTTTTAAAAAATTGTGTTTAAACCCACAAAAGGGATGTAAATTGGTCGAAAGGTCCTCTAATCGTAGTAAGAGGCTACTCTAACCCCTTAAACAAGTCTAATACCCGAAATCAGATTTACATTAATTTATTAGCATGACTTCTTTTCTTTGATGCTTACAAAAGGACAATGAGAAAGCCATTGACAATGATGCTTCTGATAACCATAACTATGAAAAAAAAAAAAAAAAAGTCTTAACAATCAATAATGTAGAGATCTATATTATATTTTATTTCGTTTACATTCTAGCATGCGAAAACAACCAGTTCATATCCATTAAAATAAAGCGAAATGTAATGTACACAAAAATCTTGAATGTCAAGCAGTCACTATAGAACTATAAAAATGACATTTTATAGGTACGTACCATAGCTTAAGGCCGGGACCAAGAGAGGCCACACAAGTGGGAAGAGAAAGCTCATATCGTGGGAAGGAGATCTCACATGAATGTAAAGGCGAAGCCCACACAAGTGAAAATGGGAGAACTGGCGTATCTAGGAATTGATCTCTGAGCTATAGGGTGAAATGCAAGGTTGACAAGCAACGAGTAACCCCTTTGTAATGATTGCTCAAAATGACTTACATGGCACAATTCCACCATATGATAAAGTCGCAATGAGTTGCGTAACAAGTGGGAGCCGTGGCTAAGCGTTGATGTGGCATTATTGCTAATGTGGTCCTATTTATATACCTATTATGGTGTTCAATCGTATCGTGGGACCTACTCGAAGATATTTTATTGGAGACGATGACATAGATTTTGAACTATCCAAATGATCTCTATGTAGGTTGTTGCAACGGCATATACGACTTCTGGACTCAAGTTAGCTAGTGTGGCTGAGAAAAACAGGTGTTCTGCCATTATTTTGGACTCAAGTTAGTAAGATTGATGTTGTACTCGGTCTAGACCTGAAATGGATTATACATAACACATTTCCATACTTGTACAATGGGGGTTATAGAGCCAAATTCATGTTTCAACTTACTTGGAATACTTAGTGTTTGGATGGATGGTAGATTAAAGTAAAGTGAGGTAAAGCATCAAATCAAGAGAGAATAAAATAAAAAGAGGTTATAATAATCTCTTATTTTTAGTAGCTGGATCGGAGAACTTTTTAGTTTTGTGTAAAAAGAGGATAATTTTTTGTCATTTATCGGAGAGATGATGGTGTTTTTTTTTCTTTTTTTTAACTTCTTGAGAAAGAAGTAGGGAATTTTGAATTTGCATTCTTTTGAAATGATAAGTGGTCTTTGCTTGCCGGATAGGATCTGAGCCATCCCTTTTTCTCATTGTCTCATCACCAACTTGGCCATAAAAAATGATGAGAAGAAAATGGAGGGAAACTCAATAGCGGATTGAAGACGGCAATCACAGTGAAAAAGAACTTTACCTATAGCTTTGGTAGAAAGGAGAAGGTGAAAGGTTTATGGAGATTTCCTATAGATATTGAATATCTCATTGTGCGATATCCTACATTCATAAGATATCGCAAGTTGGGATATTCTACAACCATATATAGGATATCGTATGATAAGGATAAAATTACCACTTTCACGACGTCCATTTGTATAGGAACAATTGTGTGGGAATTATAGATTTGACAACTATTATTAGATAAATGTCAAATTTAGGAGATGCCTTACCGTAATTATCCTAAAAGAAGCGAAATGACCATCCCATTGTACAGTCATGTTACTAGAAAAACACAACCACTCATTGGGAGGATACTTTCCGTAGGTATATTGATCTTTTTTTACCAAAGTGGGGAACTTGTTCATTAATCTTGTCCTCATAAAAGATAAGGTTCCTCTTCTATAGTGGTTGTCCTCGTCTAAAGGGAGAGTGAGAGACCCAACTCTCTATCTATGTGAATTGTCCATCTGATGGCCCCACTATGGCTATGGGGCTTAGTGGGCTCTTGGTAGCAGAGGGGTGGCAATTTCTGACCCGATTTATAAATGGGTTACATCTGCATTAGGTTGCGTCGGGTCAGGTCGAATGGGTCGGGTTATCCTGTATTGACCCTTACATAAAGACCAGTAGTTTTATTAGGCAGGTCAGCTTCCACTAAGCAAAGTATCTTTTCCTGCTTAATTTGTGATGGGCCAACACTTAAAAGAAGAGATAACCATGCCACGACAGAGTGAATCAAAGACTAGCTAAGAGGATCTGGACTCCCTCATGCACGGTAGTCTTTTTCGAATTTTCCAACCTCATATGGTGGGACGAAGGAGTTCCGATAAAATTAATAACTAGCAACACAGGCCTATGCTTAACCTTGGCTGATGTTTAGCTTGTGCCTCGATAAAAAACTTAAGTAGTTTATTACAAAATTAGGAAAAAATCAGATACTTTTAAAATTAAATAGACTTTAAAAAAAATCTTTTAAATCATGAGGATCATTTGGTGGGCAGCTTACCAAAGATAATCCAAACTAAATCAAATTGCAATCATATCATATCCTATCAATATCATGCTCATTTGTATTACCATATCCCTCATCTCACACCTCACCACAACAGCAACAACAACAACAAAAAGCAAAAAAAAAAGGCTTAAAAAATTAAACAAATAAAAATTAGAAGAAAATCCAAACCAAATCAAATTGCGATCTTGGCTACAATAGATTAAGACCCACAAAGACATGGACCAGAAAACGGATTTTACAGACAACCAAATGATCGTACCAAGATTCCTAACAAATCAATTTTCATCTTAAAATAAATTGAAGACAAAAATAAAAACTTACACAAAAAAGGAAAAAAAAATTATAGGCACCACCACTACAGCCCTTCAATTTCATCAATACTCCTACAACTTTCTTATCTATACCTCTATGTGAATGTTTTTTTTCTCTTCGTTTAACCATATCTCAAGCCTACATCAAGCTAATTGTCAGTATCTCCTCTCTCTCCACTCTCCACTAAACTAACTTCTGTATAACTTCCTAAAATAAAAAAAAATGGCCCAACGTCACTGATCTCCTACTTTAAATACAGATAATATTGAAAAAAAAAAAAAAAGGGGATTGATAGCATAAGAAGAAAATAAGAAATAAAGAAGCAGCAGAAAAAAAAAAAAAAAAAAGCAGCCATTTAAGCATAACCTAATGGATTGGACAAAAAAACAAACACAGGGAAGGCCTGCAACTCCATGTCAGTGACGGGTTTTGCCCCCTCCCATCAGATTTCTCTGCGCATAGGACCGGAGTAAAAAAAAAAAAAAAACATTAAAGGCCGTACTAGCCCGGGATTGCTTTGAGGCTAAGGTCAATCTGTGATCGGGGCCAGTGGGACCCACTATCCTACCACCCATATGTGCAGGTGTAGCCCTGGGCCAGGTTCTGTGTGGGCCGGTGCTATTTTCACTTTGGTTGTCTTGGACTGTGGGACCCAATGGACGATCTAATCGCAAATCCAGCCCGTTCATCTGGCGGTACTAGCCCGGGCGACCTTGAGAGTAAGGTCGATCTGTGAGCGGGGCACAGTGGGACCCACTATTATGTGACACAGATGTGCAGGCGTGAAGCCCGTTGTGCTAGAACAGGTTCAGTGATTGGGCAATTTACACATAACTTGATGGGCTGGAAAAAAAAAGGAGACAAGGAGGGACTCAATGTCAGGGACGGTTTTTGCCCCTCCATCTAATTTCTAGATGCACAGGCCCCTGGGTTCCTTGATGCTAAGGTCGATCTGTGTGGGGGCGATTTTCACAAAATTTGTGTGTTTTCATTTTATTTTTTCTTTTTTTTTTTCCGGCTATCGAAGGGTTCCCAACCTTTTGGACTAGACTAATCATCCGGACACAAACTTAATGGGTTGGAAAAATAAAAAAAGAGGAAAGAGAGAGGGACTCAATGTCAGAACGATTTTTGACATGTTCTTGACGAGGCATTGATTTTTTATTTTTTATTATTTTCAGATATACTGTTAACTATTATCAGACCCTCAAGGCTCTAAGAAAAAAAGGACCTCACACGGTCACACTTCATATTAGAAGTTGGAAAAAGGCTAGATCTGTATTCCTGTTTACAAACCGTCCGAACAACAAATACATCACCTTCATAGAAAAAGGTAATCTTTTCTCCTACTCCATACAAGAATAACTTAATAGATGAAATACAAGATGAGGCGTTGATTTTTTATTTTTTTAATTACAAGATCTATTATCCTTTGTTGTATCTTTCTTACCGTATATTTTAAAAATTTTCATTTCATGATTATGTTTAAGAAATATAAAATTTTATTTTATGAACTCCAATATCTAAAAAATCTATTATTACCGATGGAAAAAAAATAATTGGGTCCATGTTTATATGTTTGTCTTACCTTTCTAGGTGCGAATCTCTAGCATTGAGTCCATGTATAGCACAGGGTTTCGTAAGTATAATCACTCGATAAAAACAATTGTAAATAAATAAGGAAAATTATTCTAATCAACGAAAATGAACATAAAATTTACGTTTAATGACCATATCCAAAAAAAAAAGATACATAAAATAGAATGTGAAAAAAAAATCTTAGGTCAAACAAAAAAATAATAATAAAATAATCTATACATCTATGGGAATGTTTTTTCCTTTCGTTTAACCACAGGCCTCCAAAGTTCTAATCCTCACTACCTAACATACATCAAGCCAGTTGTCAGAATGTCCATCCACCCTCCACTCTCCTCTCTCTCTAGTCTCCTAGCCCTCTGTTTGGGAAGGGGGGGAGGGGGGGGGGGGGGAAACAGGGGGGGAAAGTGGGGGGAAAATATTTTGGAGGGTGTTTGGGAAAGGGGGGGAGGGAAAATGGGGGGAGGGGGGGGTGTGGGGGAAATGTGTACAAAAATTTTCCCCCCAAAAATGGGGGGAAAATGGGGAGAGGAGGGGGGAAAAGTGGTAAAATTACCACATTGCCCTTTATATATAAAAGAGAATTTTAAAGTTTTTATAAAAGTAAGGGCAAAAGGGTGATTTTCTCTTTTTCTCACTTACAAACAAAACCCTACTTTTTCACTTTTCTTCCCCCTACTTTTTGACTTCCCAAACAAGAGGAGGTAAAATTAATTTTCCCTCCCCTCCCCTCCCCTTCATTTTCCTTCCCCCTCAAATTTTCCCTCCCCTCCCCTTCATTTTCCCAAACGGACTGAAAATCTCCACTCTCTCCTCTCTCCTCTCTCTCTATCCAATCTCGTCTCTCTCTCTAAAAGAAAAAAAATCAATTATCACTTCATATCTAAACTGATATGGGACCCTTGGGCGACCTCATGGATGGTGACATGTGAGATTTGGACCAATGGGACCCATTGCTCACTCTCCTCATATATTTTCAGGCGTGAGTGAAGTGAAGGTTGATACAAGCCACTGTTTGGATCTGTGAGCCCCTAGGAGTGGTCTGATGATGAATCAAATTCACTGATATTTTAGATCAGACTAGTGGGACCCACCGGATTTTACACCAAGGTATATTCAGTCGTGGAACACTTTTTTTTTTTTATGTTCAGTATGTGAAATTGAGGCCTGGGTGGAACTTATAGATGGGGACAACCCTATACCTGATAGGTAATTAACATATGATCATTCCATCTATACCTACCTCCCTATTGCTTTAATAGATATAATTCTATACTTTTTTCAATTGCATATTAACTCATATTATCTAACCAACTCCTATTAAAGTAAATTTGGGGACCTCGTACAAAGAGCATGAGAACAAGGGATTGCTTGTTGCCCTCTTGGTTGGGACTTTGAACCCATTTTTCATTGTACTTACTCAGGCACCATGCGGGTTTCTCTCCCTTGTGTGTGAGGCCTCTTCGTGTTGAGCCGATATTCTCTCCACTAGATAGGATCTCAAATAGGTCCCAGCCCCTTGGCTTGTTATATGTATATTAAAAAAGATCGTGTAAGGACTTTATTTTAGGTTGGCTAATTCATTGAGTATTGGACAAAACCGGGATTCTTTATACTTGTATTTTGTTTAGAAAAAGACTGCCCTTCTTTGAAGGAGGAGTTCTTCAGTTTTTCAAACTGACAAGAGATCGCTCGAGCGAACCTCCATTCGCTCCAGCGAACCCTTCACAGAGGTGTCTTCGCTCGACCTAACCATCTGTCTGCTCGAGCCATCAAGGTTCTAGAATGAAAGTTTTGAAGACAGAGTAGGTCGCTCGTGTTAACCTCCATTCGTTCGAGCGAACCTTTCACAGAACTATGATCGCTCGACCGCAGTTTTACATCGCGCGACCCATTGAACTTCTGCGCTGAACATCTGCAAATAGAGAGTTGTTCGCTCGAGTGAACCTGAGCGCCAAATTGGAAACTTACCTAGAACAGTCTTCTAATTGCCTCCAACTTACTTCTTTCAAACCTACTTGTTTTACAAGTATTGAGGCACGAATTAAAGGCTATAAAAACCCTTTATCTCTCTATTCAAAGGCACCTCTCCTATTAAGAAATTTCTTAGAGAGAACTTGAGATATCCTTCCCCCTCCAAGGTTATCATCTGATGTGCTGAAGGTTTTCAAGCTTTGGATTCATGCTTCGTTCCATTCTTCTGATATAAAGACATCTTGAAGAGGCTTTCAAGGTGGTTATTTCAAGCACGGTGAAGGTGAACGGCGTGTAGTCG
Source organism: Camphora micrantha (assembly GCA_003546025.1). Lineage (NCBI taxonomy): Eukaryota > Viridiplantae > Streptophyta > Magnoliopsida > Laurales > Lauraceae > Camphora > Camphora micrantha. The sequence continues at coordinate 5,573,837 of QPKB01000008.1, forward strand.
GCAAGATCGCGCAGTCCTTAGGTTGAGTCAACAACTGTGAAAGGGTTGTGAGTATATCTTGTAACTTGTATTCAAATAGTGCTTGGTTGTCTGTTGGCCTAGACGATAAGGCCCGTGGTTTTTTCCCGAGCAGGGTTTTCCACGTAAAAATCCTGCGTCTCTTTCTCTTTGTCGTTGATTGTTTTTAATTCGGATTAGGGTTAATTACTAGTTTAATCGCGTGTGGATTGATATTCAATAAAAATCAGATTATTGGGACATCTGCTTGTGTTAAGGTAGAAATCTAAAATTTTCAAAGAAGAAGCTCATTTGGAGAGACTCAGATTTTCAATAAGTAAACTTCGTGGTAGAGTATCACTCCATTCACAGATATAAGTAAGACATCCAGGGGGTCCTCACTCGTCCTTCTTATGAACATGTTCATCATCATCATCATCCAAGACGAGTGATTCCCGTGGGACTTTCCCCAATGGAAATGAACAAATATGAATGAACAAATTGATCACTTTTGATTTTGGGTTCGCTCCCCTAGAGTAGATTAATCATTAATTCCAGGGTGTTGGCCACAATTCTTCCTGTCTATATAACAATTTGATAATAAGCACCATCTCATCAATATCTGAATTGATATTGATATTAAAAAAAAAAAAAAAAAAAAAAAAGAAAACCATCTCATCAATATTGTATCCTTCGAGTTTTCAGTTGGACATGTTCATCATCATCATCCCGCGCTTTGCATGTGAATTGGAGAAAATCTCACACCAATACAAATTCCATATGATGTTGCATATATAGACGGAAAATTTTCTCTTACATAAGCAGATTGCACGCTCAACTGCTCTATGAGGCTCAGGTGGGCTGTCTATGAATGATGCAGCTACCCCTTTTGCCACTCTTGTTATCCTATGATCTAGGGTCAGGCCCAACTTCACACATTTTGGACCTTCACTCATTATTGTGATGCTATTAAATCAATAGCTAGGATCATCTGATAGGGCTGATTTTTTGGCTCATCCTTATCCACAAGGAGGCCTTTCCCTGCCTCCCACTTATGGATATGCATATATATATTAGAAACCACTAGCTGGACCGCATTTAAATTGTGTGCGGTCTTCTCATTGGAGAACATTTTCCTAAATAGATCATGTGTAACAAAATATGTCTATAAATCGCGAGCTCACCTCATTATTGTTTCATCGGCATATTTTTAACTTTGGGATTTTTCATTGGATATCATGATGAAAGTGTCATTGAAAATAAATTAGATTTTTACATGATTATCAATATTGAATAAATGTTAAATATCTATCAAATACTGTTCAAAAGTCTTAATACATTATTCTTGGTTTTCCCCTATTTATTTCAAATTTCCTTTCCTTTATCTTCCCATATTTTCATTTTTGAACAAAATTTTTAAAAAGAATCCCCGAAATAAAGACCTGACAAGGTTTTGTTTGAGGGGACCCCACCAACTGAAATTTGTGGAGTTGTGAATAAATTCCTTCTTGACATGTGGGGAGTTGGGAATAAATTCCTCTGAATGGCAAAGTTGAGTTGCACTAATTTGCAAAAAAAATTCCTTACTTCTTCTCATCCACTATATATTTGAGATGAGAAACTAAAGTGTTTGGTTCAATTAGAGTATAATAAGATTTGAGTTGGAAAGGAGAAACCGGCAAAAAATAATTGAGGTGGAGAATGGATAAGAGGCTATACGAAGCAGCCCTAGCAGGAAGCACGAGTTCGTTGCTTGAACTGCTTTGGGAAGATGAACTCATTCTTGATAGGGTTCTTGTGGGTTCTGCTACAGACACCCCTCTCCACATAGCTGCAATACTGGGGCACGTCGATTTTGCAAGAGCGATTCTAACCAGGAAACCGGACTTCGCCTTCGAACTCAACTCGCAAGGATCCTCCCCTTTGCACTTGGCTGCAGCTAATGGTTTTACAGAGATAGTACACGAGCTTCTCAACGTAGACTCATCTGGTAATATCTGCCTAGTTCGGGATAGAGATGGAAGGACTGCTGTCCATGCGGCTGCCATTAAAGGGCGTCTCGCTGTCCTTCAAAAGCTGCTTCAGGCCAAACCAGAAGCGGGTCACATACAGACAGATCAAGGAGAAACCATCCTACACCTCAGCGTGAAACATAACCATTACGAGATGGTGAGGTGGGTGCTTGAATGGTTAGATGATGATGATGAGTTTGTGAACATGAAAGATGACTGCGGGAACACAGCCCTCCACATTTCCGTAGCCAAGATGCAAATTCAGGTAAGAACTAGTGAATTAAACGTGTATTATAACACCAGGCTTCTTTGGGTTTAAGAAAGAAAACGTTTTTATATATTATGGAATATGTGACTCTAGAGTGTAAAGAGAGTCAAACTTATGAAAAGTCTCTCTTTCTCTCCTCTCTCTCAGCTTTCAATGTAGGTATATCGCGGAACCACGTAAATTCTTACATGTCTCTTTGTTGTGACATCACACTTCCACACGCACAGGCGCAACCATTCTTATATATTCTTCTCATGGGGCTGTCTTATCAATGGATGGATACTCATTTCCGAGCTAAATATATAAGTGATGCATTTGCAGGTTGTGCAGTTGTTGTTCGGCAGGGGTGGAGTGGAAGTAAACGCAACAAACACCGATGGTTTGACACCTTTAGATGTGTTATTACAACAAAATCGAAGTGAATCGACTGTGATCGGTGGACTACGTAAGATCCTTGAAGACGCAGGTGCCACTGGAGTTAGACTTGCCTCCACAACACATGTTAAAAACAAACCAAATCTGATCATGAAGAACGAGCACAAGGAGAATAGGCACCGAATGTGGCTAAGCGAGAGGTGGAACTCGCTAATCGTGGTGGCCATATTGATTGCTACAATAACATTTGATGCCGGTCTCAGACCTCCAAAAGGCCTCGATAATCAGGAGATGAGACATCTAAACTACCGCCTGTTTATGTTGATGGACACAATAGCATTTCTGCTTTCTCTGAGCGCCATCATATTGTTAATAAGCAAGCCCCCATTTCGACCGACAGTCTTGATGAGAGTTGTAGTGGTATTCATTTGGATTTCTGTGACTTTCGTTGCTTTGACTTTCGGCTATTATATAGCAGCTGTTCAAACCGAAAAAACGGCCATAAGTCATGTGCCTCTGTATTGGTTGGGCTTTCTTTATTTGTGGCAGTTCATTCGGTTTGTTCTATGGTTGCTTAGAGCGTATGGAATCCTCAAGAGAAAAGAGATGAGTGCTGCAGATGGAGACATTGAGATGGGAGCTCGGGAACAAGTTTGATTTTTATTTTTCTCATGATGTCAAATTGAGTTCAGATAAATGTATTCTCATCAAAGCTGTTGTACTGATTTTAGGGGCTTGAAATTGGACTGTTATTTCAAGCTATTATAATATATTAAAGCCATGGCTTTTTAAGATAATTTTGACCATAACTTGTGATTTTGACTTGGAGTTATAACTCCACACTAACATTATATAACTACTCATCTCCACTTCCAACATTTAAAACCACTTATCTCATCCACTTTATATAACCACCTCGTCTTCTCACTTTTTACTTTTCTGCAATAACTTCATTTCTATCATTATCATAATCACCAAATCATTGTCATGAGTATTTGATGATTGATTTTATTTAATCTGAGCTTTTTTTAATAAATCAGTAAATACATTTTTTAGTTATTGGTGAACATACTTATGCTAAGCACAGGTTGAGAGAGAGAGAAAGAAGAAAAGAGTGCGGTGGTGTTGTATATAACAAATAAGAATAGGAATTAAAATCTAATTTAAATTCTAAAGAGAAGAGAGTTTGGATTCTAAAAAAAGAAGAGTTTCAGTTAGAAAATAACTATAATTTTGTTTAGAGAAGAACTATACCAACTAAAACAGGCCTGAGTTAACTATGGGTCAAGCCAACTATCCAACAATTCCAGCTCACCAAGTTTAGGCCTAACGTGGTCCCCACATAAAGTAACCACCTATTTAACTAAAATACAATCAATTACAATAATAATAATAATAAAATAAATAATTTATATAATATAAAATAATCAAAATGTGACAATGATCAAACATGAAGGTCGTTTCTATTAATAAAACTTGCCATTTATTTTTCGGAGTTCAAAAGCATTTTATTTTTCGGAGTTCAAAAGCATTCTTATTTCTCATGTTCACTATCGCATATCCTTTCTACGAAATGATTGGTTAGAAGATTTGTTAGGATGTTAGCGGCTGGTTAGTTTGTATTTGCTTTATAAATGTACATCCTTTCATTTGATGAAACTTACTGTGAGTACTTAATAGAAATGAAAGTGATTTATTTAAAAGTCTTTATTTAGGACCTCAAAATTCTATCCTTTAAAAGTTCCTATATTATTGTGATCCAATCCAACCATAGATAATCGTTGAACAAGTGTAGAATTGAAGTGGGTTAGATTAGATATATATTAAAGTGTTTGGACTGATCACAAGGGAGCCCCATTACATGTGAGAGAGAGGGTTTGACTTGACTTAAAATCAAAGAATGGTTTCTTAGAGTATTTGCTATGGTTTTAAAAGTTTTGCCAATGGATATGTACCTACCCATACATTGCTTTGTTACTATTGTAAGTGCCTAAAACTTACGGACTTAGTTAAATGGGATTTGTTGTAAAGCTTTTGGAAAAGAATGTAGCTTCTGGAGCCTGAAAATGAAAAAAGAAGGTAAGAGACCTTGGCTGCAGCCAGCCAAAGGCACTCCGACGCCTAAGTTAGTTCAACAACTCAATAAAGGGTGAATGAGTGGAGAAGAAGAGAGAACTAGGGATGTGTTGTGTTTGCATACCTTTGTTGGTTTTACCTCTTGCATATATATAGGCATTGGTTACCTTAGATCCTCCCTCAGTGGGGGTAGGTGGAGGTATTGTCGCATCGGGCCATACATTTTCTCCTTAGTAGAGGTAGGTAGAGGTACTGTTCCATCGGACCATACCTTGACCATTTGCATGATTGCTGATGTGATCGTTGAATAAGGTCTACCCCTCTATATCCAGTGCCCATCTTATTAGTCAGCACATAGCCGCAATTTCATTAATGCTGATTGACGTCTAGTACCCACCTCGGTCGACCGAGCTGATGGAGATATCGAAGTCAAGTACAGCTTTATTGTAAATTCACCTTGGCACTATTGTCAAACTATGCAGGCTTGGTACCATTATCAAGCGGTATAGGATGAGACGATGTCAGCTATTACTTTTACTGAAGCTAGCCCAAGTCTGGAGTGAAGCAGTGATGCTACCGAACTCAGGAGACTGAGATCAAGACAAGCCTAATTGGTACTTTGACCAAGATCAGGACTTATCTCTGAATTACGGAAATGCCCCCATACAACTATTATTTCAGTTCGTTTAATTAGGACCTTACTACTAAAAGGAAAAAATTAAGAAAATATTCATAAATTAAAATTCTCTAACTTTTGGATTGTAATTTGTTATTGTTTTTAAGAGGATGTTAGATAGAAATAAATGAAAAATATATAATCTTTGAGGCAAAATCCTTGCTAGTTGAGTCCAAGGCAAATGCTGGCTTCCGGTTCATAAAATTGTTGGGTTGACTAGTGGTCAATGGGGACAACTATAATTTCAGAAGGTATCAGGGGCTGCAGTTTAATATCTGAAACCTGAGAGGGCTGCAGTGAGATTAAGAAAAAAAAGGTAGTGGCATCTTAAAAGGGCCCTTTCTATTAAGGTAGGATTTTGCTGTGATGAATCTGGTACATATAACTCCAATGCCCTTAAAAGTAGCTTTATTTGGGAAAGCTGTGAGATCTGCATTGAGATACTGCAATGACCATTTAGATATGTGTATTTTCAAGGAAAGTGCTAAAAGCATTTTCTCAATCACACAGTTGCTTGTTAAAACTGTCAAGGTAGTTGTGTGAAGTCGACATCTATTGACCAATAGCTATTAATATGACACATGACTCTCTTTTCTTTTCAGGAGATTGTCACAGTATTCAGGTTACATGTTACAATCAATATTGCAAGGTTATTAAATGAAAACAGATCCAAGTTTATTATTATTATCAGTTTGGTGCCTGGAGTACTGCATGGACAAGTGGTCATTATATATGATACTACTTTTTACCATATAGTCAACTAAGATAAAATTCAAATGGAACCCAATGGATGCCAGTTGGGCTGAAGGGGGGCTGGCCATGATCACTTCTAAGATCCATTAATGGAATCCAATGGAAGCCTGTTTGGCTCAGGCAGGGCTGGCCAAGATCACTTCTATTTAAACCATTGAATAATTGAATAATATGATTATCCATACCTGTTACGTACACATTCACTCCATGACTAATCCATGATTGCAATTTTCAGGTCGTGACTTTCCCTATTGATTTCATCTATCAAACTTTGACAGCCTATCACAAAGGAGTAATGCTACTTGGACAAACTTTTTGGACAGAATCTTGGACAAACCCTATGGTATGGCTTGAATATCTGATATTCAAGCCATACCATAGGGTTTGTCCAAGATTCTGTCCAAAAAATTTGTCCAAATAGACTTTTTGATCCCAAAGTGCATTAGTGTCTTCCATGCTATAAATTGCTCAGATGCTAACTTTATTTTTGGCTCCCAACTTGCCCTTCAATAGCAGATCAATGACAAAAAGGTCTCTGGCTGACGACCCACATGGTAAAGATTGGAATGGTGTTGGAAAGGTCATGAAACAAAGCGTACCGGAAAGTGTAACTCGAACACTCATGTGCCTTGTTCTTTGTCCCTTGCTTGTGTATAAGAGATCTTCCACAACATGGGGACTAGGAGTGTTCATGGCCCGGGCTAAGGCATATCCCTGCCCGGCTCGGTTTTAAAAACACTGGCCCAAGCTCGACACATGTCATAAAATTCAGGCTCATTTAATCAGTCGGACCGGGCAGAATTGGGCTTTTTTTATCACTTTTGTGTGCATTTGAGCAACTGTCTGGACTTGTTAAATTAAATTACATGCATTCTTTACAGGGCTGGGCCGGGTTTTGGGCTTTCTATAACTTAATCTAAGCCCGGTCCAATTATTAAACAAGCCCTAATTACACATCCAAGCCAGGCCTAAAGCGGGCATGCCCCACCCATGAGCATCCCTAATGAGGACCCATCAAAGTACATCTCAACATCGATATTGTTTTGTGAAAAGTCAATGAGTGGAAGAGTCAACATAATTTACACCAATGACTAATAGAGCAAACATAGACATAGTATAATTTAATTTAACATATTACCAATTTAGACCATATTAGGGACAGGTTAGATGTGATCACTAGTAAGTGACAGCAGTTCTTACTAGCTGTCCAGGGTTCGAATCCTGGGTACACCATATTTTCTTACTTATGTGAGCTTATGCGGGCTTCTTTCCTATTTATATGGACCTTCTTTCCGCTTACGCGGATTGTCTTCCCATGTGATATAGGCTTTCTTTTGAATCCATACCCCATTGGCTCAGTTACTAAAAAAAAAAAAATTTAGGGACAATTTAGATAGTGGCCATTTTTAGTTTTGGGCTAATATGAATTTTTTGAATCCAAACCTGAGTCGGGGTCAATAAGTGTTCGGATTTGGGATGCCCCAACCCCGAATATAACTACTATAAAGATTTTCTAATTTTCAACTCCGGATTCTTTCAAGAAGATAAAACGTCTAATCAACAATACCACTCTTCAAGGCTTTTGAACTTATATTAATCCTTAATCATCTATGCTTAATCCTTAATTAACTAGAAGCAACAGTTTGATTAGTTGAAAACTTGTTATCCAACCAGCATCTCTGTTGGTTGGTCATTGCAATTCCCAAACTACCACCACTCGTACCATACGAGGAAACGAATTATAAGTGGGCCATCATCAGAAAATCTCTGAAGCCATGGCCAAATCCGACGTCTGAGATTCTCCCATCATGCAAACAATATCAACCTTAAGTGGGCCCCACCATATAAACGACTCGACAGAACGAGCACCTCCACTCACCCATATTTAAATGAGATAATTAGCGAAAGGTCCCTCATATGGGACTTATAAGGCCTCCAGTCCATCAACTTTTCTGCTAAGGCCTGTAGTCCATGCAGCCTGAACATATTTGGATGAGAGGTCCCTAGACACGTCACTTCATGGAGAGAGGTCCCTGGACACGCCACCTCATATATTTTAATGACTGATTTGCCCTTTTAACTGATTAGGCATAAAATTTCAAATTTTTAAATTTTAAATCTTCCATTCTCCCTCTTCTTCTTCTTCTTCAATCTGGACAAGGAGAGAGCCTGAGGTTTATAGGATTGGATTGTGCTGCGTTTGTGATCGACGGATTGGAACCGACTCAAAACTGACCCAGAGATCTGGGTTCCTTCTTCTCCCACTCGGTCCCGATCCAATTCAGATCTGCAACTTTTTCCTCCCCAGCAACCGGTGACTTTCTACAACGACGACGATCCTCCTCTGGTCAAGTTCCGACGAATATGGCAATGGGCGGTAGTGGCTTCAAATCACAAAACTGGCCTGAAATCAACCCAGTGCAGGGTCGTCTTCTTCTTCGAACCTGTTCTACACTAGTCCGGAGTCCGGCAGCGAACAACGACTTGCGCGCGATGGCTTGTGGGGTCTTCTCCGGCAACGGTGGCGCTGCGATTTCTGCGTCAAGTCTGCTTCTTTGCCACCAGCCACAATCCGAACCAACCAACAAATCCAAACTCTTTTCTCCAATCACAGTTTCTGAAACAAAAGAGGCTCCAACCCACTTCGTCACTTTATGCCATAAAAGGACAAAAAACTCTTTCTTTGACCAAGACAACCATATTGTGAAAAGAATGGTGGCAAGAACGGATCTTCAAACCATGTGGCTTCTGTTCCTTCTTTCCAAACAGAGATCGACTTCAACCTCGGCGTGAGATCGAGCCTTCAGTTCTCTTTGGGGAAGAAGACCGATTTGGGTTTGGTTCCGGGTTGTGTTCGGGTCGGTTTGGGCGGGTTGGTTCCAGGTCAGGTTCGACCTGGCCCTGTTCCAGAAGTCCATCCTTATTCTTTATCAAATTTATCTGAGTTTCTGTAAAATTTATCTGAGTTTTTATCAAATTTATCTGAGTTTCTGTCAAATTTATCTGAGTTTTTATCAAATTTATCTGAGTTTCTATAAAATTTATCTGAGTTTTGAACAAATCTATCTGAGTTTTTGACTATTTATTTGAGTTTTGGAACAAATCTATCTTAGTTCTAAACAAATCCATTTGTATTTTCTTATATCTATTTGTGTTTTTGAATTTTATTTGTGTCTTTTAAAATTTATTTGTACTTTTTGAAATAATTTTAACTGAGTTTTGACAAAAATACTTGAGTTTTTGAAATTTTTTTCTGAAATTTGAAAAATTGGTTTATCTTAGTTTTGGAAAATGTATTTTAATTTTTTTAAATTTATTTGCATTTTTTAATTTTATTTACATATTTTGGATTTTATTTGCGTCCTTTGAAATTCATTTGCGTTTTTTGAAATTTATTTACATTTTTTAATTTTATTTACGTATTTTGGATTTTATTTGCGTCCTTTGAAATTCATTTGCGTCTTTTGAAATTTATTTGCATTTTCTGAATTTTCTTTGGATCTTTTTAGATTTATTTGAATCTTTTGAAATTTACTTATAGTTTCTGAAATTTATTTTGATCTTTTTAAACTTATTTTCATTTTTTTTAAATTTATTGCCTTTTTTTATAATTTATTGCGATTTTTGAAATTATTGCATTTTTTAAATTTATTTGAGTTATTTTGAAATTTATTTGTGTGTTTTTAGAATTTGTTTCAAAATCTCATGATTCCATTAATCGTGGCCCATTGAATGATAGTTGACTATTATTAAGGGATATCCCATTAATTATGGGATATGATTTAAAGAAAGGGTAAATTAGACATATCAGGTATGGGAATCTGTTAGAGGACTTTTGGCTGCATGACTTTTTTTTTGTGGATTGTTTGCAACAAAGTCATACTTTAAAGGACCTCTCGCCGAATCCCCCTATTTAAATTCAGGCCTCCGTTCCGCCACGCGAAAGCCGCGCTCTTCGATCGCTGCAATCTCCAAGAAGATTCTCGAGCTAGGGTTTCTGCAACGCACGATCGGTTCGATTTCTCCTCTCTTTTCCTTCATTCCACCTTCGATCTCCTTCGTTTTTGCTTCGAATCTCTTCGATTCCGATCGCTTTCTGACGTTTTCCTTATCAGTACACCCGCGAAAACTGGTCGAAGGTCGGAATCGGGTCTTCAAACCCTCGAATACGACTAGATCAGGTCCTCCGAATTGAAAGTTTCGATTTTGATTGAGAAGGTGATAGATTCGGTGGCGTAGTTTGTATTTGAATGAAGTTGAGAGATTTCGTGGAAAACCTGATCTTTTTCTCATCGTCGGCTTTGATTTCAACCAGTTAAAGATAATGTTCTGGTAATGATTTCCCGCTTCGCCTGAATCTTATGGAATTACGGGGGTTCGGATTGGTTTTAGTTCATGATCGAGGATGTGGATTTCAACAGATCTTTACTGGTTCGGCTGATTTCAACAGGCCTTTTCTTTCATCGTCGGGTGTGATTTCAATCAGCTAAAGACAATGTTTTGGTTCTAATCTCCCGCTTCGGTTGAATCTTATGGAATTTCGGAGGTCCGGATTGGTTTTAGTTCATGATCGAGGATGTGGATTTCAACAGATCTTAACTTGTTCGGCTGATTGAGAGATGGTGAGTAGTTATAGTCGGAGCACTTCCGGCCATTTCAGCCGGAGCACCTCTGGTCATTACTCCCGGAGGTGTGGGACTTTAGGCAGCCCTAGGGCTTCAATTCTCATTCCTCGTAACAATTGGATTCCACGATCTTTCAGTTCTTTTGTTGTGTTTTGTGTATTGGCATCTTTGTTTTCCGCCATGGTCTGCGGTTATCTGTACTTTCTCCCCAACCTTGGGCGCCATTCTGTTTCTGTCCCTTCATCACTACAAGAGCACCCTTCGAAATTCTCATAACTCCACCTCCAGCTTTGTAAGTACAACCGTTGGAGTCAAGCGTTCCCAAGGAAATCAGATTTTTCTTCAACTCTAGAACATGCCTAACATCTGATAAAATTCTCACAATCACAATACCATCATACATCTTAATCTTGATTGCACCTATCCCAACAACCTTATAGGCTGCATTATTTCCCATAAGCACATTACCACCATCAATTGATTGATAATTGGTAAACTAATCTCTGTAAGGACACATATGATAGGAACATCCTGAATCAAGAATCCACTCAGTAGCTGAGCTACCAACAGTAACCGAAAGAACTTCTGCACCATCAGAATTATTCTCTGCAACTTTGGTTGCAACTCCGGCAAGTTCTCTGGAATCAGTTTTCTCCTTCCCTTTACGCTCTGGACAATCTTTTCTAAAGTGTCATTCCTTGTGACATTTGAAGCACTTTAATTTTCTAATTTTTGATTTGGACCTAGATCGGCCTCTTCTATTCTGCTCTTTCTTCTCTGTTCTGCCACGCGCTACCAAAGCCTCACCAAAACTATCAGTGTTTTTAGTGACAACTTTTTTCTTCAACTCCTTAAAGTTTAAGACTGACTCAACATCTTCTTTAGAAAGAGTTTCTCTATCATACATCATAGTATCAACAAAGTTCTCATACGAGGGTGGCAAAGAGCATAGCAATATAATGGCTTGGTCCTCATCATCAATTTGAACATCAATGTTTTCAAGATCCATAACAGCTTTCATAAAAGAATCAAGGTGGGTTTGAACAGACGTACATTCCTGCATTTGTAAGGTGAACAATCGCCTTTTCAGGTACAAGCGATTCGTGAGAGACTTCGTGATGTACAAGTTCTCCAGCTTCTGCCATATGCCAGCAGCAGTTTTCTCCTGAGCAACCTTTCGCAGTACACTATCGCTAAGAAACAACAGGATCTGACCGTACACCTTCTTTAGCAACTCATCCTTTTCATCATCTGACAGTTTGTCAGACAAAGCATTCTTCCCTTTCAAAGCTTTCTGCAACCCATTCTGAACCAGCAATACGTGCATCTTCAAACGCCATAGACCGAAGTCATTGTTTTCGTTGAATTTTTCAATCTCGAATTTAGGAGTCATTCAATGAATCTTTCCCTACGTCTGCGTAGATCTCCTCGAGACGAGTCCGCAGGTTCAAACGGATCTCAGATTGGACTCCGGATCGTCAAGATATCGCGAAAACAGTTTCAGCCGTCGATTTAGTCAAATCTGCCTTTGACTGTACCACGCTGACGTATTGCTGACGTCAACGACTGTACCAGCGCTTCTCTTTGGTTCTAGGCTTCTTCCAAAGGGTCGGGCTGACCTGGACTTGACCCGACCTGGACTGTCTGGCTAATGGGCTTCTTCTGCAAACGGGTCAGACTTGACCCGACCTAACCCGCGTCTGGACTCAACCTAGAAATCCCTTCTTCTTCCTCCTTCGTTCTGGTTCAGCAACTAGAAAAGCAGTGCTGCTGCTTCTCCTTCGGCCACGGCAACAACGCTGGCTGCGGCGGGACCTTCCAACTCCGGCAACACGCGACGGTGACTCCGGCGATACGCAGCTGCGGCGGCAACGACAACTCCGTCGGTTTTTTCAGGGTGAGTGGGGACCCAGCCGAAAAACAAAACAAAAAAAAAAACGCCCAAATCGCAAAACCTCCCAAACTGATCTCGCCCTTCTGCTTGTCTACGATTTCTGTTGTGATCTCTCTTCTCCAGTTTCCTGCTTCTTCCACGACAAACAACAATGGTTTCCGGGAAACAACAACAGCAGAGAATCAAACCACAATAACCCCTTCTCCGTTTCCGACGATGAAGCCCAACCAAAAAAACGAAGAACAAAATCGATGCGCCTCTTCTCCGATGTACCCTCTCAAATCCGATCCGTCAGATTTCTTTCGATCAAGCCAAATAGCTCTGATACCAGTTTGTTGTGATCTAGAGCCTACGAGAAGAGATCAATCACGTACACAAGAAGACAAGATATTTACGTGATTCGGCTTTTGTCCTACGTCCACGGGAGACGGGAGAAATCACTATGCAATCAGAAGAGGTTATACATCCTAGAGACCCTGAGTCTCTATTTATAATATCAGCTCCAAACCCTATTACACCCAAACCCTCTTCTAATCACAGTACAATTTGGGCAATTTAGGAGCCCGGTTAACCAAGACTTACTAATTTCTATTGAGCCATATTAATTAACAACTACAACACCACTTGTTGTTCACCTTCAACCGCTCTCGAATCTCCGTCTATAATCACGAAATCACTTCTAGGCGCAAACAAGTAGAAAAGATGAAGAACTGATCTCTAGATGATGAATCTTCAGCACATCAAGGAATGAATGAATCTAGAGAAGAAGAGATTTTCTTATAGATCTGCAGGCATCGTGTCTATCAGAGAAATGAGGGCAAAGGAGACGCACCCCTATAAATAGATTTTCCTTTTAGGGTTTTCGCTCTGAAACTTTCCATCATCCTTTCGATTAATGTCATGGTTACATTTTTGCGTTAATTTTCTACTAAAAGAAAATTCACAATTCACAATTTCGAATATTCCCTTTCATTGTTTTAAGTGTGTTTCAAATGTAAATAAACTATATCTCAAAATATCAAAGAAAAGAAGCTTGGAACATAAATAAGGTTATCCATCCTTTACTGTTGCTGACCAGACATCATGTACTGTATCTAGGTGCTTAAGTACAAGTATGCTGTAGAGCATTTGTGTTTGCTCGATGTTGGATTCCTGAGGATTTTCACTAAAATAAGCTAGATTTCAAAGAAACCAGGATAATTAAAGGATAGAAGATGGAGATGAAGATGAAGATGGGGTTCTCGCTTTCCTATAATTTGACGTACGAGTGTGACAGTTGAATACACATCTCCTATGGAAGGGAGTACATTTGATATTCATTTGTAGATCTTTACCTTATTTTTACTTGTAGCAATGATCAATTCCTATCAGAGGGGTTTAAATTAAAGAAGGGGAAGTCAGGATTCATGAATGGCTATCGGAATAAATAAATGATTCCTCGAGTAAAATGGTTATCATTCCATTACCAAGCAAACAAATGCACACACATACACACATGCATGCGTGGACACACACACACACTTGTATGCACACATGCACAGCACTAGCTGTCACGCCTTTAAGTTCAAGCGCATTGAATTTTGTGGCATGCAATCATATACAAGCGTGGGTCAGAACGATTATCAAGCACACACATAATATATAACAATTTAGATTTTAAATATCAAATCATTTGATCGCCCAAATGTACCAAGCTCATCCTTGTTTTGATAACCAATGTTTCCTCACTTGTTTAATAACTCCATCTCCCACCCAATTGTCTAGGGTTCGAGCCTTGAATATGATGCGCTCTGCTTATGTGTCTGGACTACCCCTTTTTGCATATATGGGCTTTCTTCATATATGTTTTGGTCGTCTCATGAGTCCCAACGGACTTCGTTGGTTAATAAAAAGGCAAAAGAAATAAAAAATAAAAATATGTTCTATGCTCACTATTTCTATGAGCAGGATTCTCTACCTTCAAATTAAGATCCTCGATCATGAGTGGACCAATCACGTTCCGTCGGGCAGCAGGACAGACCAATCACGATTATATTAATGTTTTGCCACGTCACCATATATAGGGAGCCCTTGCCTTGGAGAGGGGCCGGGCAGCCGTACTCCACTTTCACTTTACCCTCACCCGAACATCACCTCTATTCTTTAGCATGAAGTTTTGAGTTTGGGTGTGGCAACTTGAATTATAAAGAGGTGATGCCTGCACTGAGTCTTGGACAGGTTTCCATACCATCACCATCCGAACCCAAAGACAAAGAAAGGTTAATGTAGTGGGGTTTTCATGGACTGAAACAGTTGTCCGAATGACTGATCACAAATTAAATGAATGAACACATCATCTCTCTGATTTCTAGTTCACTTGGAAAAAAAACAGTTAACCCCTGGAAAAAAGGTTACTTGGGCACTTGGGAATGGAAATCGCCACGATGACGTTAAGGAGAGGTGGGCACTTGGGCATGGAAACTCCACATAGCAGTTGAGGAAAGATTTTAATCGATTTTATGAATCGCTTATTTCAAAAGGACCGATAATCCTTTTAAATAAGCCTCTCGCATGGTGCTTTTACTTTAGCTAATTGCTTTAGCTGCATTTCTGGCGGGAATTTTCGATGTTAGGGGGTTCAAGAGGTGGTCTGCTTAGCGTTTCAAAATCCCTAATTTCGTTGTGAGTTCCCAGAATTCCAGCTCATTTGAAAGTCACAAAAAGCCCTTGCTCGAAACCCCTTTTAAAGAAATTTCAAAAACTCAAATATGGAGATCTTAAGAATTCTTCAAATGTTATCACCTAACATGGAAATCTTAATTCCTATTGTTGAGGGAGGATTTACAAATGCCAATAAGGTGTGGAACTATTTAAGACTTTTTGGGAGGTTGAAATTTAAGATTTTAACAAAGAAAAATGGCACTTTCAAATTCCAAATGTATTTTGAAATCCCTGGTTTTGTTGTAAAATTTTAAAATTCCAACCCATCTGAAAGTCACAAAAGGCCATTACTTAGAACCCCTTTAGCAGAATTCAAGAATTTAATGTAGGGAGAATTTGTACTCTCTCCAAAAGTTATCACATGATTAGAATTACTAATTACTTTTGTTGGATAGATAATTTGCAAATTTCAAGGAGATTGAAATTCTAAACATCTTAAATGCATGCCATTTAAGACTTTTTTAAGAGGTTTGGATTTGAAATCCTATCAAAGAAACATTGCATTTTCAAATGCCAAATATTGAAAGGCCATCACATCATTTTTGTGATTGCCCTAGATCAATTTCCAAAACATTTCAAAATGCTAGCAAGGCAATGAGGATTTTGCAATTTCTATTGTGACAATATTTGAGAATTCTGAAACCCTCCCTACAAGATTCTTCATAATTCCTGGTAAAGAAACGTCCCTAGACTTTTTTTCAAAGTTTTTTCTTACAATAACTAAAATACTATTGCCATTTCCAAGAAACGAGGAAACAAAGACCGAGCGACCGACAGGCTTTTGTGGTTTAGTGGTCATGGGGAGAAATTTCCTGATTCCATCTCCATTGGTCCCCACCATAATTGTGAAGAGGACTGGAAGGTCCATCTGATCTTCCAGGAAATTCCTTCTGCCCCAACTCTACTTTATATCAGGAGTTGAGAAACACAAGTTTAATTCAGTTGCAGGAAGAGAAAGAGGATGGATAAGAGGCTTTATGAGGCAGCTCTTGCAGGGAGTGCAACTTCGCTGCTTGAACTGCTTCGCGAAGATGCACTCGTTCTCGATAAGGCTCTTGTGGCTTGTGTTTCAGACACACCTCTCCACGTAGCTGCAATTCTTGGGCACGTCGATTTTGCTAGAGAGATTTTAAAACAGAAACGGGAATTCGCCTTCGAACTCAACTCGCAAGGATTCACCCCTCTGCACTTGGGTGCAGCCAAAGGTTATATAGAGATAGTAAAGGAGCTTCTACAGACGGACTCATCTGGTGATATCTGTCTAGTTCGTGATGGAGACGGAAGGACTCCTCCATTCGGCTGCCATTAAAGGACGTCTTACCGTCATGCAAAAGCTCCTCCAAGCCAAAACAGAAGCGGGTCTTGTAAAGACAGATCAAGGAGAGACCATCCTACACCTGAGCGTGAAACATAACCATTATGAGCTGGTAAGGTGGGTTCTTGAATGGGCAGATGATGATTATGAGTTTGTGAACATGAAAAATGATGATGGGAACACGGCCCTCCACATCTCTGCCACCAAGAGGCAAATTCAGGTAAGAACTACTGAATTAAACTTCTACTTTTGAGGTGCTTTTTTTTATTTTTTATTTTATTTTTTTATGGTGTTTTCTTATTATAGGGGTTTTAATCTTCTGGGTTTCGAGAGATATACATCCACTGGATTAGTAAATCCTCTGAAATACAGATAAATTAATAAATTGAACTTCTTCTTGTTGTTGCTTTTACCTTTCGGGATTATCATATCAGTAAATATTCATTTTCTAATGATCAGTCAGTAATGCAGACTGTGCAGTTGTTGCTTAGCAAGGCTGGAGTGGAAGTAAATGCCCTAAACAACGATGGTTTTACAGCTTTAGATGTGTTGTTACAACGAAATCCAAGTGAATTGACTGTGATCAATGGAATTGGTAAGATCCTTGAAGATGCTGGGGCCATCAGAGCTAAAGTCCCTCCCACAATACAGGCTTCCAACACACTCAGTATTTGTAAGAAGAACACGGACGACCATGAGAAGAAGAGTAATAACTTGGTACACAAGAGGTGGAGCACACTGATGGTGGTGGCCATATTGATTGCTACAGTGACATTTGAAGCAGGACTCCACCCTCCAGCCCCAAGTGTCGACGGATATTCCTATCACGGTTATCAGCCCGTTTTCATGGTGATCGACACAACTGGGTTTCTTGTGTCTCTGAGCATCATCATACTGTTAATAAGCAAGCCCCCTCTCAGACCATCGGTTCTCATGAGACTTCTCACGTTGTTCATGTGGATTTCTGTGTCTTCTGTCGCGCTGACTTTCTCCATTTTCATATCAGTTGTTTTTTCCATGATAGCAGCCGCGCCTCTGTTATGGTTGGGGCTTCTTTACTTGTGGCAGTTCATTCGGTTTGTTTTATGGTTGCTGAGAGCGTGTGGGATCCTCAAGAAAAAAGAGAGAAGTGATGTGAATCGAGACGTTGAGATGGGAATTCGCCAACAAGGTTGACTCTCTCATGCTGTCAAATTGAGCTCAGATATATGCATTTTCTACAAAGATGTTTTGGGGCATACATGTAGAGTTGGGTGGAGTAAACGTTATTTTAAAGAAATAATAAAATATAAGTGAGTCATGATAGTATTTTGTTTTTAGTTGTTTATGATAGAATTTTTTTGACTTTTTTTTATTAAAAAGTAGAGGTTTTTTTTTGTCTTTTAGTGGAGTAATGAGGTTATTTTTATAATTTTTTGAAAAAAATATGATGAAAAATTTGAATTAAAGTGTTTTTTGTGGTTTTTTTTTTTTTTTTTTATAAGATATGATACTTTATCTTACTTGACTCTAATAGTAAAATTACCAAACAAGCAAAAAGTTCGACTCAAACAGTCAAACATGATTATACCATTGCATTGATCTAAATCTTGAACATGTGATTAACTCCCTCCTCTTTCTAGATAGAAAGGGAATAGGTCCCTCGTGTGTAACATCCAGCAATCAATCTTGGTTGGCCCACTGAAATTGGCTTTCTGTATTTAGGCAGAAAAAAAAAAAAAAAAAGGTGTGTATTAGGGCAGGTAGTCTTTTCATTTTTGGGTCTCCACTCATTTTCTAAATCTGTTCTATGTAACTATCCTAAATATATTCAAACAATTTAATGGTGTCACTCAATCTAGGATTCCCGTGAGACAACCAAAGAACTGTCCAAATGAATGAACGAATCAAACATTTTATATTTTTTATTCACTTCCATGTTCCCAGAGTGTTGCTCACAATTATTCATGTCTGCATAATAATATGCACCATCTCATCACCATTTTCTCCAATTTTTCAGTTGCATCATTCACCAGTTTCACACAAGTTCCTTCTTGACCCTGCTCAGCTACAGTCATTCTCTGTTCTGGACCATCAGATTCTGCAGTTAGACCCAACTCAGCTACAGACCAGCCATGTTCTTGACGTTCATAAAACCAAGATTGTATCTCGAACTTTAAGAGCATGAATACCCATGCTAAACATGTAGCAAATCAAAAGCATAAAACACATGAAAAATGATTTAACATAATCGTAAAGATCCATTATCATGTTTAATGATTAATCTTCAGACATGAAATGGATTCATGATCATGATTAACATAATTAATTTACAAATATGCATAATCAGTGATTTAACAGATACAATTAATATTAATGACCACGGGATGTGTCTAAGATTGTTAGGCAGATTATTGCTTAAGTTTGTAATTAAGAACCTTTTATTGGTGGAGGGTTGCTAGTGGATTAAGATGCATTCTGTATGGACCCAAACCAATTAAGATGCATTTTGTACCAATTAATTAGAAGTATATCATCTCACCTAAATGAGCCTAGTCTTTTTCCTCAAGAAAAACATTAATACCTGAAATAAAATACTTAATAAAACTTAACTTGAAAAGCTTCTAGTTATAAAATATTAGTTCATGACTTCATGTAAACAATATCTGTATATTCTATGGATGTATACTATGCCTACACTATTTATGATAATTTTGAAAAAAAATTCATCAGCCGCCAACAAATATACATGTTCATGTAAATGAAATATATTATAAGGTCATCACCCAGTGCAGTCCCTCCGGAGCAGGGTCTTAGGAGGGTCTAAGATGGAGACATTCCAAGCCTTTGGCAATTTTGCACGTAGGTTACCCGAGACTTTTATGTTGATCATAGAAAAAGGATAATTTAAATAAAGTAAATGTCTCTTTGTACATAAGTTAAAACTTTTCTCTTTTAGAAAAAATGTTTTAATTTTTACGATTTCTTAGACAAGTTAAAAAGTGATTAGTGACTTTGGTTTAAAATTGAAATAGAAGATTTCAAATCATTTGGATAAAGTCCATGACGGTGAGTTCTTAGTTAGCGTCTACATTGTTTTTCTCTCAATATTGAATGTTGGTATTCTTTATCATTTTTTTTAACTTAGGGTTGGACACATATTTTATTGGGATTTCTAGTTTCTTTTTCTTTTTTAGTTTTAGTTAGAATGAAACTATACCCCTTAGGAAAAGGATGAACGAAAAAATATGGGATAAATTCTAAACACTCGAAATTCTAGCAAGTCATTCATATTTAGAAACAGAAAATTATCAGAAAAATAGAATACAAAAAATGAATTACATTATCTTACCATGAGAATACTAAATTATTGAATACATTTAGAACTGTGTACAAGGGTCACATTTTTTAATTGGATTTGATTGCCAAATTGCTGCACATATATATATATATATAAAAAGAGTATAAATTATAAACCTCTAAGTCTCTGAAGATGTTTTAGACTCTGAAAAAACCATGAACAGTGTTATCAAATAATTTTACTCACATTAGATCAACAACGATTGTGGTAAGTGCCACAAAACACATTCAACATATTTTATTTATTTATTACAAATAATGAGTTTCGTATAACTGATCAAAGAAAATAAACAAAAATAAATAAATTATGTACTAGATGGTACATCTAAATGAACCAAAATTGCAATTAAATTACTCATCTCTTATTGCCAATTGAAAATTCCATATTTGAATCTGAAGTGAGCATGTACCATCTCTTCAGCAATCTTCTTTTTGTTTTTTTAGATATCTTCAAAGTGTAAATAAAGGAAAAAATATTTTAGGAGAGTCATAAAAGATATCATATAACAAAAAGTCTACTTGAATAAATTTTTTAGCTAGAATTTTGGACAAACTCTATGGTATGCCTTGAATATCCCCTATGATATTCAAGGCATACCATAGGGTTTGTCCAAAATTCTGTCCAAAAAGTTTGTCCAAGTAGCACTACTCATCATATAATATGTAGTGAGCATGTACCCAATAAGAAGGTTCGGTGCTTACCCTTTCTAAAAGGTTGTCGAATGATGACAACTATCCAATCAAACTATTCATCCATTTCCGTCCTACTCGAGTTACTAATTAGAGGGAGAGTTCCATCTAAATTGCATGCATTATGGAGAAGTAGCAGTGAGTGATCTAACCCACCTTAGTAAACTCTATCACACGCAAATTGTGACAATATTGGATCCAAGTGACCCAGTGATTAGATAATAGTTTGTATAAATCAAACAAATTAAACTGTTACTTGACTTATTTCTATGGGATTATAATCTCAATAAATTCCCATCTTTCTAAATGTAAGTTAGGTAGGCAATCTAGTTGCTGCTTAGCAAGAGAGGAGTGGAAGTAAACGCCGTAAACACTGATAGTCTATCAGTTTTAGATGTGTTATAACAAAGGAATCCCGCTGAACTAAGCGTAATCACTATCTTAGTCACTTCACTTCAAAAACAGTCGACAAGTTTTCACTATTCAAAACAATTGTAAATTTATCTAATGGTGCAATCCATTCATATGGGTACCAAACCTAAGACTCGGAGAATATTGGAGAAAGAGGTGTTTCTTATGTTATGGTCAACTCCTATTTTATAAATGTGCCTATGCAAACAATAAAACAAATTGTTATGTAAAAACAAACATGTTAAAAGATAAGCTAGATTTAACTACCAAAACAAACAAAATTTAAATATACATTTTTCCTATACCACTTAGTGCTTGCAATGACTTCATCCTGTAAGATAGAATATATAAACTCATAAATAATTGCATGATTTATTTTGAACTAAGAAAAATTTACCAATGGTAAAACATGAAATGTAATATCTACATATATCATTCAATTCAAAGGGCCCTGATATTTTTAAAAGCATTATAATGTATTTTCCATCATTTGGCCAGTTCAGTCCGCACTAGTTCACAGGGAGCAAACCATGACCTATCCTTACCCAAAACCTTAAATCCCATCTCAGAGGGGCCACCCCCACATCAAAAAAAAAAACAATTTTAAAGAAAGGGAAAAAAAATTACTTCAGAGCCAAGCATATGAGGAGTCCTTATCGTCAAAGCCTGCAAACAAAAAGTTAAAAAAAAAAAAAAAACAAAGATAAGACCCTCTCTCAGAAACTGAAACTCTAGACAGAATCAGAAATAGAAGTCAAAGTAGGTATATATTATCATGCCTCTATCCCACGGACGGTGGAGATCGGACCCATCGAATACCATGGGATGATTTGCTCCACGAAGTTGCTGAAGCTACCTTTCTCCCTCAACAACAACGACGACGATTTTGCAACACGAATAAAAGAAAAACAAAAGGGGACGACTGAAGGGGGCAATGTAAGGCTAGGAAGGTTGATGGGGCTTTAATGGGTGGTGATGGGAGGACGTTTAGGTGGTGGAAAAGGTGGAGTAAGTGTCACTGTCACCAAAGGGATTGGGTTTTGTAAGTGGGGTTGTGGCCTAGGGACAGCAGAGGGAGTTATTAGAGGTCCTACCTTGACCCATAAGACAACTTCACAAGCACACGAGCAAACATATTTACATATTTACATAGGAACTTGGACAAAGGAGATCTCTTCAAATTTGGAGATGAAGTCTTTGATATCTAACAAAATAAGATGGATTAACTAATCCATCAACCCATTAATAGTTAGAATCACCTCACAGGCAACTGACAAAAGATGGATTTTGCTGAAACCCTGCAACATAGCTTCTTTTAGGGCATGAAGAATTGCCCTTTCCTCGGCTTCTTTTGAGGAGTTATCATTGGGACCATCGACGAATTCTGCATACACCCAAGAACCATCAAACCAAATAGCATAGTCAAAGCTTGTTTTTCCATCAGCGGCTCTAAATGAGGTATCTGGGAACACTTGAGCTTTGCGTGTGCCAAATTGAGGATTCTTGGTGATCCTCTTTAGCCTTGCTCATTGGTTCACAAAACAAACTGCGAGCAAATAGGATTGTGGACATGGGCTTAATTTTTATGCCCCTAAAAATAAAATCATTTCTGGTTTTCCACAAGGCCCACCAGAGAGCCAAAACCTAGGATTTAATTTGAGGATGGGTTGGAGGGCTAATCTATTGGCAAAAATTGAGAAAGGAAATCCATCAATCCCTAATTGTCGTAGGATCTATAGAATGTGAAAGCATTCCAATGTCAGATCCAAACCAAGCTATCCTAATATGATCACATAGAAAGAGAGCATACGCCACCGATTCTTCTGCTTTTGTGTAAATAGGAGATAGTGCTTTGTCTCATGGAGTTATAACCTGAAAAAGCTTGCTCAGTGCTCGCCCACCATTTGTTCTCGCGTCGGCCTCTGAAAAAGCGTGCTCTCCCGTCCATTGCTCTTCTGTTAGTATTTTTGAGTGTTGGCTAATTCATTGGGTGGACAAAACATGGGATTTAATGTAATTTGTATTTCTTAGATGGACCATCTTGGTTTGAAGAAGAATTCCAAAGCATCAGGAAACAAGGCGTTTTCAACAAAAAGTCAGACCGATCGATCGCCTCCCCAGACCGATCGATCGCCCATAAAAAGCTCTCAGTTAAAAGTCAGTCCGATCGATCGGACCTGCAGCCCGATCGATCGGCCAGGAAACTGTCTCAGTTAATGGACAACGGCGAATCTCACATGTTTTTTAACCACATCTTTCTAAAAATCTGATCTTTCAATCCTATTACAACAGATCTTTTCCATACGAGTTCAGAAGCCTATTTAAGGGTTTGAACCCTTCATAAACATTACCTCTCTCAGATCAAAACCCTAGATTACCTTAAGAGAGATTATCTTCCTCCAGAGAGATTGTGTGTCAAAGTTATGTGCTGAAGCTTTGTGCTCTGGAGATTTTTCCATCCATGTTCCATCCAATTCGTCTTGCTTAAGGCGTGGAGATTGAAGTGCTAGAGAAGGTGAACGGCGTGTTCGTCGGCAAGAATCGCTTTGGTCCTTAGGTTGTGATCAACTGTAAAGGGGAGTGAGTTTCTCTTGTAACCTTTGAGTTTATAGTGCTTGATCTTTCTGGACCGGTGTTAGGTCCCGTGGTTTTTTCCCTACCCAGGGTTTTCCACGTAAAAAATCTTGTGTCCATCTACTTGATTCTTTGCTTGATTAACTTAGATTTTTATTTCCATATTCATATCTGTGCTGGGATTTAGTTTACTTTCTGTTAGGGTTGTGTTCTTAGACCCTCCAGGAATTTTCATCTTCCTTTTCATCAACAAGAGAATCGATAGGATGGAGACAAAGTTAATGCGACTGAGCACGCTGTTAGGCTCGGTCCTCCCTTTTCCTGCAAATACTCCATGACTCAGCTGTCAAAAAGGTCAGGCCCCTAGTTACCTAATTTGCAAATACACCGTTATTCTTTTAAAAAATTGTGTTTAAACCCACAAAAGGGATGTAAATTGGTCGAAAGGTCCTCTAATCGTAGTAAGAGGCTACTCTAACCCCTTAAACAAGTCTAATACCCGAAATCAGATTTACATTAATTTATTAGCATGACTTCTTTTCTTTGATGCTTACAAAAGGCACAATGAGAAAGCCATTGACAATGATGCTTCTGATAACCATAACTATGAAAAAAAAAAAAAGTCTTAAAAATCAATAATGTAGAGATCTATATTATATTTTATTTCGTTTACATTCTAGCATGCGAAAACAACCAGTTCATATCCATTAAAATAAAGCGAAATGTAATGTACACAAAAATCTTGAATGTCAAGCAGTCACTATAGAACTATAAAAATGACATTTTATAGGTACGTACCATAGCTTAAGGCCGGGACCAAGAGAGGCCACACAAGTGGGAAGAGAAAGCTCATATCGTGGGAAGGAGATCTCACATGAATGTAAAGGCGAAGCCCACACAAGTGAAAATGGGAGAACTGGCGTATCTAGGAATTGATCTCTGAGCTATAGGGTGAAATGCAAGGTTGCCAAGCAACGAGTAACCCCTTTGTAATGATTGCTCAAAATGACTTACATGGCACAATTCCACCATATGATAAAGTCGCAATGAGTTGCGTAACAAGTGGGAGCCGTGGCTAAGCGTTGATGTGGCATTATTGCTAATGTGGTCCTATTTATATACCTATTATGGTGTTCAATCGTATCGTGGGACCTACTCGAAGATATTTTATTGGAGACGATGACATAGATTTTGAACTATCCAAATGATCTCTATGTAGGCTGTTGCAACGGCATATACGACTTCTGGACTCAAGTTAGCTAGTGTGGCTGAGAAAAACAGGTGTTCTGCCATTATTTTGGACTCAAGTTAGTAAGATTGATGTTGTACTCGGTCTAGACCTGAAATGGATTATACATAACACATTTCCATACTTGTACAATGGGGGTTATAGAGCCAAATTCATGTTTCAACTTACTTGGAATACTTAGTGTTTGGATGGATGGTAGATTAAAGTAAAGTGAGGTGAAACATCAAATCAAGAGAGAATAAAATATAAAGAGGTTATGATAATCTCTTATTTTTAGTAGCTGGATCGGAGAACTTTTTAGTTTTGTGTAAAAAGATGATAATTTTTTGTCATTTATTGGAGAGATGATGGGTTTTTTTTTTTTTTTTTTTTTTTTTTTTTTTTTTTTTTTTTTTTTTTTTTTAACTTCTTGAGAAAGAAGTAGGGAATTTGGAATTTGCATTCTTTTGAAATGATAAGTGGTCTTTGCTTGTCAGATAGGATCTGAGCCATCCCTTTTTCTCCTTGTCTCATCACCAACTTGGCTATAAAAAATGATGAGAAGAAAATGGAGGGAAACTCAATAGCGGATTGAAGACGGCGATCACAGTGAAAAAGAACTTTACCTATAGCTTTGGTAGAAAGGAGAAGGTGAAAGGTTTATGGAGATTTCCTATAGATATAGAATATCTCATTGTGCGATATCCTACATTCATAAGATATCGCAAGTTGGGATATTCTACAACCATATATAGGATATCGTACGATAAGGATAAAATTACCACTTTCACGACGTCCATTTGTATAGGAACAATTGTGTGGGAATTATAGATTTGACAACTATTATTGGATAAATGTCGAATTTAGGAGATGCCTTACCGTAATTATCCTAAAAGAAGCGTAATGACCATCCCATTGTACAGTCATGTTACTAGAAAAACACAACCACTCATTGGGAGGATACTTTCCGTAGGTATATTGATCTTTTTTTACCAAAGTGGGGAACTTGTTGATTAATCTTGTCCTCATAAAAGATAAGGTTCCTCTTCTATAGTGGCTGTCCTCGTCTAAAGGGAGAGTGAGAGACCCAACTCTCTCTATGTGAATTGTCCATCTGATGGCCCCACTATGGCTATGGGGCTTAGTGGGCTCTTGGTAGCAGAGGGGTGGCAATTTCTGACCCGATTTATAAGTGGGTTACATCTGCATTTGGTTGCGTCGGGTCAGGTCGAATTGGGTCGGGTTATCCTGTATTGGCCCTTACATAAAGACCAGTAGTTTTATTAGGCAGGTCAGCTTACACTAAGCAAAGTATCTTTTCCTGCTTAATTTGTGATGGGCCAACACTTAAAAGAAGAGATAACTATGCCACGACAGAGTGAATCAAAGACTAGCTAAGAGGATCTGGACTCGATCATGCATGGTCTAATAGTCTTTTTCGAATTTTCCATCCTCATATGGTGGGACGAAGGATTTCCGATAAAATTAATAACTAGCAACGCAGGCCCATGCTTAGCCTCGGCCGATGTTTAGCTTGTGCCTCGATAAAAAACTTAAGTAGTTTTTTACAAAATTAGGAAAAAAATCAGATACTTATAAAATTAAATAGACTTTAAAAAAAAATCTTTTAAACCATGAGGATCATTTGGTGGGAACCTAACCAAAGATAATCCAAACTAAATCAAATTGCAATCATATCATATCCTATCAATATCATGCTCATTTGTATTACCATATCCCTCATCTCACACCTCACCACGACGGCAGCAACAACAACAAAAAGCCAAAAAAAAAAAAAAGGCTTAAAAAATTAAACAAATAAAAATTAGAAGAAAATCGATCCAAATCAAATCAAATTGCGATCTTGGCTACAATAGGTTAAGACCCACAAAGGCATGGACCAGAAAACGGATTTTACAGACAACCAGATGATCTACCAAGATTCTTAACAAATCAATTTTCATCTAAAAATAAATTGAAAACAGAATTAAAAACTTACACAAAAAAAAGAAAAAAAAAATTATAGACACCACCACCACAGCCCTTGAATTTCATCAATACTCCTACAACTTTCTTATCTATCTATACCTCTATGGGAATGTTTTTTTTTTTTTTTTCCCTTCATTTAACCATAGGCCTCCTAAGTTCCAATCCTCAAGACCTAACATACATGAAGCCCACATCAAGCCAGCTAAACCAACTTCCGTATAATCTCCTAAAATAAAAAAAAAATAGCCCAACATAACTGATCTCCTACTTCAAATACAGATAATATTGGAAAAAAAAAAAAGGGATTGATAGCATAGGAAGAAAATAATAAATAGAGGAGCAGAAGATAAAAAAAAAAAAAGCGCCTGCAACTCCATGTCAGGGATGGTTTTTGCCCCTCCCATCAGATTTCTCTGCGCACAGCCCCGATGAAAAAATTAACAGCCGTACTAGCCAGGGACCCAACGGGCGATCTGATCGCAAATCCAGCCCGGTCATCTGGCCGTACAAGCCAGGGCGACCTTGAGGGTGAGGTCAATCTGGGAGCAAGGCCCAGTGGGACACACTATCCTTTTGACACAGATGTGCAGGCGTGAAGCCCGTGATGCTGGAACAACATCTGTGTTTGGGATGATGACCATCTTGGACTTCTAGATATAAGCCCAGCAATGGAGCTCCTTGCATTTGTTACACGATTCCCTGTAAC
Source organism: Camphora micrantha (assembly GCA_003546025.1). Lineage (NCBI taxonomy): Eukaryota > Viridiplantae > Streptophyta > Magnoliopsida > Laurales > Lauraceae > Camphora > Camphora micrantha. The sequence goes on from QPKB01000008.1 coordinate 5,601,465, forward strand.
AGCTATAACTGAGGATCCGGTCTCAGATAATAAATGAACCTGCTCGAACATGAGGAGGAAATATATATGAACCTGCTCGAACATGAGGAGGAAATATACTTTTTTTTATTTTTTATTTTTTTTAATGTTATGAGGAGGAAATATACTCCTATGTGAAAAGAGATATGTTACATGGACTGAACATCTGGGACCGGTCTGTGGACCGATCCCAATGTTTAGGCCATTTAGACTTTTTCCTGTGAAAATTGGTGCATGGTGGCCCATCGAAGGGTAAGTCCTTTGGGGTGAGAGAAAGGGTACATAGAAACAGCCATTTAAGCATAGAGTCCTGCTATTTGGACGGACTTTTGGGACCGATCCATGGACCGGTCCCAAAGTCCCAATCCAAATATCATCTGATATTTGGATTGGGACTTTAGAACCGATTCAAAGAACGATCCCAAATTCCGTCCAAATTGAATTTTTCTTTAAGCATAACCTAATGGCTTGGAAAAAAAAACAAACACAGGAAAGGCCTGCAACTCCATGTCAGAGTGACGGGTTTTGCCCCCTCCCATCAGATTTCTCTGCGCACAGGACCGGAGTTTAAGGAAAAAAAAAAAAAACATTAAAGGCCGTACTAGCCCGGAATTGCTTGAGGCTAAGGTCAATCTGTGATGGGGGCCAGTGGGACCCACTATCCTACGATCCATATGTGCAGGTGTAGCCCTGGGCCAGGTTCTGTGGGTGCTATTTTCACTTTGGCTGTTTTGGACTGTGGGACCCAATGGGTGATCTGATCGCAAATCCAGCCCGGTCATCTGGCCATACTAGCCCGGGCGACCTTGAGAGTAAGGTCGATCTGTGAGCGGGGCACAGTGGGACCCACTATTATGTGACACAGATGTGCAAGCGTGAAGCCCGTTGTGCTGGAACAGGTTCAGTGATCGAGCAATTTACACATAACTTGATGGGTTGGAAATAAAATAAAAAATAAAAAAAAAGGAGACCGGGAGGGACTCAATGTGAGAGACGGTTTTTGCCCCTCCATCTAATTTCTTGATGCACAGGCCCCTGGGTTCCTTGATGCTAAGGTCGATCTGTGTGGGGGTGATTTTGTGTGGGGGCGATTTTCACAAATTTGGTGTTTTTTTTTTTTTCTTTTGGTATACGAGGGTTTCGAACCCTTTGGGCTGGACTAATCCCTCCACGCACAAACTTAATGGGTTGGAAAAATAAAAAAAGAGGAAAGAGATTGGGACTCAATGTCAGAACGATTTTTGACATGTTCTTGGCGAGGTATTGATTTTTTTTTTTTTTTTTAATTTTCAGATCTACTGTTAACTATCTTCAGATCATCAAGGCTCTAAGAAAAAAAGGGCCCTACACGGTCACACCTCATACTAGAAGTTGGAAAAAGGTTGGATCTGTATTCCTGTTTGCAAACTGTCCGAGCAACAAATACATTATCTTCATAGAATAAGGTAATCTTTTCTCCTACTCCATACAAGAATAACTTAATAGATGAAATACAAGATGAGGCGTTGATTTTTGGTTTTTTTAATTACAAGATTTATTATCCTTTGTTGTATCTTTCTTACCGTATATTTTTAAAATTTTCATTTCATGTATGTTTATAAAGAAATATAAAATTTTATTTTATGAACTCCAATTTCTAAAAAATCTATTATTACCGGTGGAAAAAAAATAATTGGGTCCATGTTTATATGCTTGTCTTTCCTTTCTATGTGCGAATCTCTAGCATTGGGTCCATGTATAGCACAGGATTTCGTAAGTATAATGATATGATAAAAACAATTGTAAATAAATAAAAAAATTTAATCTAATCAACGAAAATGAACATAAAATTTATGTTTAATGACCATATCCAAAAAAAAAAAGATAAATAAAATAAAATGAGAAAAAACAATCTTAGGTCGAACAAAAAAATAATAAAAAAATAATCTATACATCTATGGGAATGTTTTTTCCCTTCGTTTAACCACAGGCCTCCAACGGTCTCTTAAATCTCCACTCTCTCCACTCTCTCCACTCTCCAATCTCCTCTCTCTCTCTCTAAAAAAAAATCAATTACCACTTCATACCTAAACTGATATGGGACCCTTGGGCGACCTCATGGATGGTGGCATGTGAGATTTGGACCAGTGGGACCCACTATTCACTCTCCTCATGTATTTTCATGCATGAGTGAAGTGAAGGTTGATACAAGCCACTGTTTGGAGCTATGGGCCCCTAGGAGTGGTCTGATGATGAATTAACTTCACTAGTATTTTAGATCAGACCAGTGGGACCCACCGGATTTTACACCAAGGTATCTTTAGTCGTGGAACACTTTTTTTTTTAAGTTCAGTATGTGAAATTGAAGCCTGGGTGGGACTTATAGATGGGGACAGCCCTATACCTGGTAGGTAATTAACATATGATCTTTCCATCTAAGTTATTTAAGGTATATTTATTGGTCTGGTAATGAATCAAATCCACTGGTATTTTAGAGCAAACCAATGGGACCCACCATATTTTACATTTTTATTTAATTTTTTAAAACCTGCCCGAGCTTTAGCAAGCTTCATTTACACCTCACGTAAATAATAAAAAATCTCCAAAAACACAAAAATCAAATTAGCAACAAAAAAATGACTCAACTGTTTACTAATTAAATTATTTAATAAAAATAGTACGTATGAGTCTGTTCATTTAGTGGTTCCATGGTCCGTGTATAGCACGGGGTGTTGCTAGTTATATCACTATCAGCATGGGATTTGAGTGGTAAAGCAACTCATGACATGGAGAGCAGCTTTTATTAGCTCCACTGCCATCCCCACCAGTACCATCATGTAGATACACAACAATAACAATCTGCTCCCCACCCACGCAATATATTGACAAAAAAATCTTCATCAAAAATCAAATTACAAGGAAAATGCATACAAGTACTTGAATGTATTAGGAAGAGACCGTTGGGATGAGAATAGGGATAACTTCGCTGAGGATAATGTTTCTTATTATTAAAGAGAGATTTTAGAAATTAAAGTTTGAATTCAAAGAGATAAAGAGATAATTTAAAGATTTGAAAGCCCTTTATTTTTTCTTGTATAATTTTCTTCAAACAAAAGCTCATTGCTGCTAATGTGGCGCCCTGTACAGTCTCCCTCTCTATTGCTTTAATAGATATAATTCTAAACTTGTTTGAATCGTATATTGACTCTTATTATCCAACCAACTCCTATTAAAATAAATTTGGGGACATCGTACAAAGAGCATGAGAACAAGGGATTGCTTGTTTCCCTCTTGGTTGGGACTTTGAACCCATTTTTCATTGTACTTACTCAGGCACCATGTGGGTTTCTCTCCCTTGTGTGCGAGTCCTCTTCGTGTTGAGCCGATATTCTCTCCACTAGATGGGATCTCAAATAGGTCCCAGCCCCTTGGCTGGTTATATGCATATTAAAAAAGAAGGAGTTCGTTTGGAGAGATTCAGATTTTCAATAAGCAGACTTCTTGGTAGAGTATCACTCCATTCACAACAGATAAAAGTAAACGCCCAGAGGATCCTCACTCGTCTTTCTTATGAACATGTTCATCATCATCATCATCATCATCCAAGACGAATGATTCCCGTGGGACTTTCCCCAATGGAAATGAAAAAAATATGAATGAACAAATTGATCACTTTTGATTTTGGGTTTGCTCCCCTAGAGTAGATTAATCATTCCAGGGTGTTGGCCACAATTCTTCCTGTCTATATAACAATTTAATAATAAGCACCATCTCATCAATATCTGAATTGATATTGATATTAAAAAAAAAAAAAAAAAAACCATCTCATCAATATTATATCCTTCGAGTTTTCAGTTGGACATGTTCATCATCATCATCCCGCTTTGCATGTGGATTGGAGAAAATCTCACACCAATACAAATTCCATATGATGTTGCATATATAGATGGAAAATTTTCTCTTACATAAGCAGATTGCACGCTCAACTGCTGTATGAGACTCAGGCGGGCTGTCTATGATGGATGCAGCTACCCCTTTTGCCACTCTTATTATCCCATGATCTAGCATTAGACCTAACTTTACACATTTTGGATCTTCACTCATTGTTGTGATGCTATTAAATCGACAGCTAGGATCATCTGATAGGGCTGATTTTTTGGCTCATCCTTATCCACAAGGAGGCCTTTCCCTGCCTCCCACTTATGGATATGCATATATAAATATATATATATATATATATATATATATATATATATATATATATAAACACACACACACACACTAGACACCTGTGCGGTCTTCTCATTGGAGAACATTTTCCTAAATAGATCATGTGTAACAAAATATGTCTATAAATCGCAAGCTCACCTCATTATTGTTTCATCGGCATATTTTTAACTTTGGGATTTTTCATTGGATATTATGATGAAAGTGTAATTGAAAATAAATTAGATTTTTACATGATTATCAATATTGAATAAATGTTAAATATCTATCAAATACTGTTCAAAAGTCTTAATACATTATTCTTGGCTTTCCCCTATTTATTTCAGATTTCCTTTCCTTTATCTTCCCATATTTTCATTTTTGAACAAAATTTTTAAAAAGAATCCCCAAAATAAAGACCTGACAAGGTTTTGTTTGAGGGGACCCCACCAACTGAAATTTGTGGAGTTGTGAATAAATTCCTCGACATGTGGGGAGTTGGGAATAAATTCCTCTGAATGGCAAAGTTGAGTTGCACTAATTTGGAAAAAAATTCCTTACTTCTTCTCATCCACTATACATTTGAGATGAGAAACTAAAGTGTTTGGTTCAATTAGAGTATAATAAGATTTGAGTTGGAAAGGAGAAACTGGCAAAAAGTAATTGAGGTGGAGAATGGATAAGAGGCTATACGAAGCAGCCCTAGCAGGAAGCACGAGTTCGTTGCTTGAACTGCTTTGGGAAGATGAACTCATTCTTGATAGGGTTCTTGTGGGTTCTGCTACAGGCAACCCTCTCCACATAGCTGCAATACTGGGGCACGTCGATTTTGCAAGAGCGATTCTAACCAGGAAACCGGACTTCGCCTTCGAACTCAATTCGCAAGGATCCTCCCCTTTGCACTTGGCTGCAGCTAATGGTTTTACAGAGATTGTACACGAGCTTCTCAACGTAGACTCATCTGGTAATATCTGCCTAGTTCGGGATAGAGATGGAAGGACTGCTGTCCATGCGGCTGCCATTAAAGGGCGTCTCGCTGTCCTTCAAAAGCTGCTTCAGGCCAAACCAGAAGCGGGTCACATAAAGACAGATCAAGGAGAAACCATCCTACACCTCAGCGTGAAACATAACCATTACGAGATGGTGAGGTGGGTGCTTGAATGGTTAGATGATGATGATGATGATGAGTTTGTGAACATGAAAGATGACTACGGGAGCACAGCCCTCCACATTTCCGTAGCCAAGATGCAAATTCAGGTAAGAACTAGTGAATTAAACGTGTATTATAACACCAGGCTTCTTTGGGTTTAAGAAAGAAAACGTTTTTATATATTATGGAATATGTAACTCTAGAGTGTAAAGAGAGTCAAACTTATGAAAAGTCCCTCTTTCTCTCCTCTCTCACTCAGCTTTCGATGTAGGTATATCGCGGAACCACGTAAATTCTTACGTGTCTCTTTGTTGTGACATCACACTTCCACACGCACAGGCGCAACCATTCTTTTATATTCTTCTTGTGGGGTTGTCTTATCAATGGATGGATACTCATTTCCGAGCTAAATATATAAGTGATGCATTTGCAGGTTGTGCAGTTGTTGTTCGGCAGGGGTGGAGTGGAAGTAAACGCAACAAACACCGATGGTTTGACACCTTTAGATGTGTTATTACAACAAAATCGAAGTGAATCGACTGTGATCGGTGGACTACGTAAGATCCTTGAAGACGCAGGTGCCACTGGAGTTAGACTTGCCTCCACAACACATGTTAAAAACAAACCAAATCTGATCATGAAGAACGAGCACAAGGAGAATAGGCACCGAATGTGGCTAAGCGAGAGGTGGAACTCGCTAATCGTGGTGGCCATATTGATTGCTACAATAACATTTGATGCCGGTCTCAGACCTCCAAAAGGCCTCGATAATCAGGAGATGAGACATCTAAACTACCGCCTGTTTATGTTGATGGACACAATAGCATTTCTGCTTTCTCTGAGCGCCATCATATTGTTAATAAGCAAGCCCCCATTTCGACCGACAGTCTTGATGAGAGTTGTAGTGGTATTCATTTGGATTTCTGTGACTTTCGTTGCTTTGACTTTCGGCTATTATATAGCAGCTGTTCAAACCGAAAAAACGGCCATAAGTCATGTGCCTCTGTATTGGTTGGGCTTTCTTTATTTGTGGCAGTTCATTCGGTTTGTTCTATGGTTGCTTAGAGCGTATGGAATCCTCAAGAGAAAAGAGATGAGTGCTGCAGATGGAGACATTGAGATGGGAGCTCGGGAACAAGTTTGATTTTTATTTTTCTCATGATGTCAAATTGAGTTCAGATAAATGTATTCTCATCAAAGCTGTTGTACTGATTTTAGGGGCTTGAAATTGGACTGTTATTTCAAGCTATTATAATATATTAAAGCCATGGATTTTTAAGATAATTTTGACCATAACTTGTGATTTTGACTTGGAGTTATAACTCCACACTGACATTACATAACTACTCATCTCCACTTCCAACATTTAAAACCACTTATCTCATCGACTTTATGTAACCACCTCGTCTTCTCACTTTTCACTTTTATGCAATAACTTCATTTCTATCCTTATCATAATCACCAAATCATTGCCATGAGTATTTGATGATTGATTTTATGTAATCTGAGTTTTTTTTTTAATAAATCAATAAATGTATTTTTCAGTTATTGGTGAACATACTTGTGCTAAGCACAGGTTGAGAGAGAGAGAGAAAGAAGAAAAGAGTACGGTGGTGTTGCATATATCAAATGAGAATAGGAGTTGAAATCTAATTTAAATTCTAAAGAGGAGAGAGTTTGGATTCTAAAAAAAGAAGAGTTTCGGTTAGAAAATATCTATAATTTTGTTTAGAGAAGAACTATACCAACTAAAATAGGCCTGAGTTAACTATGGGTCAAGCCAACTATCCAACAAGCCCAACTCACCAAGTTTAGGCCTAACGTGGTCCCCACATAAAGTAACCACCTATTTAACTAAAATACAATCAATTACAATAATAATAATAATAAAATAAATAATTTATATAATATAAAATAATCAAAATGTGACAATGATCAAACATGAAGGTCGTTTCTATTAATAAAACTTGCCATTTATTTTTCGGAGTTCAAAAGCATTCTTATTTCTCATGTTCACTATCGCATATCCTTTCTACGAAATGATTGGTTAGAAGATTTGTTAGGATGTTAGCGGCTGGTTAGTTTGTATTTGCTTTATAAATGTACATCCTTTCATTTGATGAAACTTACTGTGAGTACTTAATAGAAATGAAAGTGATTTATTTAAAGAGGGCTGCTCTCCTCAGCTGCAGCCCTCATTATCCTCAGCTGCAGGCATGTGAGGAGAGCAGCTGCAGCCCTCCTCACATGCCTGCAGCTGAGGATAGAGGGGGGCTGCAGCTGAGGAGAGCAGCCCCCTTATTTAAAAGTCTTTATTTAGGACCTCAAAATTCTATCCTTTAAAAGTTCCTATATTATTGTGATCCAATCCAACCATAGATAATCGTTGAAATAGTGTAGAATTGAAATAGGTTAGATTAGATATGTATTAAAGTGTTTGGACTGATCACAAGGGGGCCACATTACATGTGAGAGAGAGGGTTTGACTTTACTTAAAATCAAAGAATGGTTTCTTAAGAGTATTTGCTATGGTTTTAAAAGTTTTGCCAATGGATATGTACCTACCCATACATTGCTTTGTTTCTATTATCTCAGTTCGTTTAATTAGGAACTTTCTACTAAAAGAAAAAAAAATTAAGAAAATATTCATAAATTAAAAATTCTCTAACTTTTGGATTTTAATTTGTTATTGTTTTTAAGAGGATGTTAGATAGAAATAAATGAAAAATATATAATCTCTGAGGCAAAATCCTTGCTAGTTGAGTCCAAGGCAAATGCTGGCTTCCCGTTCATAAAATTGTTGGCTTGACTAGTGGTCAATGGGGACAACTATAATTTCAGAAGGTATCAGGGGCTGCAGTTTAATATCTGAAACCTGAGAGGGCTGCAGTGAGATTAAGAAAAAAAAGGTAGTGGCATCTTAAAAGGGCCCTTTCTATTAAGGTAGGATTTTGCTGTGATGAATCTGGTACATATAACTCCAATGCCCTTAAAAGTAGCTTTATTTGGGAAAGCTGTGAGATCTGCATTGAGATACTGCAATGACCATTTAGATATGTGTATTTTCAAGGAAAGTGCTAAAAGCATTTTCTCAATCACACAGTTGCTTGTTAAAACTGTCAAGGTAGCTGTGTGAAGTCGACATCTATTGACCAATAGCTATTAATATGACACATGACTCTCTTTTCTTTTCAAGAGATTGTCACAGTATTCAGGTTACATGTTACAATCAATATTACAAGGTTATTAAATGAAAACATATCCAAGTTTATTATTATTATCAGTTTGGTGCCTGGAGTACTGCATGGACAAGTGGTCATTATATATGATACTACTTTTTACCATATAGTCAACTAAGATAAAATTCAAATGGAACCCAATGGATGCCAGTTGGGCTGAAGGGGGGCTGGCCATGATCACTTCTAAGATCCATTAATGGAATCCAATGGAAGCCTGTTTGGCTCAGGCAGGGCTGGCCAAGATCACTTCTATTTAAACCATTGAATAATTGAATAATATGATTATCCATACCTGTTACGTACACATTCACTCCATGACTAATCCATGATTGCAATTTTCAGGTCGTGACTTTCCCTATTGATTTCATCTATCAAACTTTGACAGCCTATCACAAAGGAGTAATGCTACTTGGACAAACTTTTTGGACAGAATCTTGGACAAACCCTATGGTATGGCTTGAATATCTGATATTCAAGCCATACCATAGGGTTTGTCCAAGATTCTGTCCAAAAAATTTGTCCAAATAGACTTTTTGATCCCAAAGTGCATTAGTGTCTTCCATGCTATAAATTGCTCAGATGCTAACTTTATTTTTGGCTCCCAACTTGCCCTTCAATAGCAGATCAATGACAAAAAGGTCTCTGGCTGACGACCCACATGGTAAAGATTGGAATGGTGTTGGAAAGGTCATGAAACAAAGCGTACCGGAAAGTGTAACTCGAACACTCATGTGCCTTGTTCTTTGTCCCTTGCTTGTGTATAAGAGATCTTCCACAACATGGGGACTAGGAGTGTTCATGGCCCCGGCTAAGGCATATCCCGGCCCGGCTCGGTTTTAAAAACACTGGCCCCAGCCCAACACATTTCATATAATTCAGGCTCATTTAATCAGTCGGATCGGGCCGAATTGGGATTTTTTTTATCACTTTTGTGGGCATTTGAGCAACTGTCTGAACTTGTTGAATTAAATTACACGCATTCTTTACAGGGCCGGGCCGGGTTTTGGGCTTTTTATAACTTAATCTAAGCCCGGTCCAATTATTAAACAGACCCTAATTACACATCAAAGCCAGGCCTAAAGCGGGCATGCCCCACCTATGAGCATCCCTAATGAGGACCCATCAAAGTACATCTCAACATCGATATTGTTTTGTGAAAAGTCAATGAGTGGAAGAGTCAACATAATTTACACCAATGACTAATAGAGCAAACATAGACATAGTATAATTTAATTTAACATATTACCAATTTAGACCATATTAGCTGTCCAGGGTTCGAATCCTGGATACACCATATTTTCTCACTTATATGAGCTTATGCGGGCTTCTTTCCTACTTATATGGACCTTCTTTCCGCTTATGCGGATTGTCTTCCCATATGGTATAGGCTCTCTTTTGAATCCGAACCCCTTTGGCTCAGTTATTAAAAAAAAAAAAAAAAAAAATTAGGGACAATTTAGATAGTGGCCATTTTTAGTTTTGGGCTAATATGAATTTTTGAATCCAAACCTGAGTCGGAATCAATAAGTGTTCGGATTTGGGATGCCCCAACCCCGAATATAACTACTATAAAGATTTTCTAATTTTCAACTCCGGATTCTTTCAAGAAGATAAAACGTCTAATCAACAATACCACTCTTCAAGGCTTTTGAATTTATATTAATCCTTAATCATCTATGCTTAATCCTTAATTAACTAGAAGCAACAGTTTGATTAGTTGAAAACTTGTTATCCAACCAGCATCTCTGTTGGTTGGTCATTGCAATTCCCAAACTACCCCCACTCGTACCATACGAGGAAACGAATTATAAGTGGCCCATCATCAGAAAATCTCTGAAGCCATGGCCAGATCCGACGTCTGAGATTCTCCCATCATGCAAACAATATCAACCTTAAGTGGGCCCCACCATATAAACGACTCGACAGAACGAGCACCTCCACTCACCCATATTTAAATTCAGGCCTCCGTTCCGCCACGCGAAAGCCGCGCTCTTCGATCGCTGCAATCTCCAAGAAGATTCTCGAGCTAGGGTTTCTGCAACGCAAGATCGGTTCGATTTCTCCTCTCTTTTCCTTCATTCCTCCTTCGATCTCCTTCGTTTTTGCTTCGAATCTCTTCGATTCCGATCGCTTTCTTTCGTTTTCCTTATCAGTACACCCACGAAAACTGGTCGAAGGTCGGAATCAGGTCTTCAAACCCTCGAATACGACTAGATCAGGTCCTCCGAATTGAAAGTTTCGATTTTGATTGAGAAGGTGATAGATTCGGTGGCGTAGTTTGTATTTGAATGAAGTTGAGAGATTTCGTGGAAAGACCTGATCTTTTTCTCATCGTCGGCTCTGATTTCAACCAGTTAAAGATAATGTTCTGGTAATGATTTCCCGCTTCGCCTGAATCTTATGGAATTACGGGGGTTCGGATTGGTTTTAGTTCATGATCGAGGATGTGGATTTCAACAGATCTTTACTGGTTCGGCTGATTTCAACAGGCCTTTTCTTTCATCGTTGGGTGTGATTTCAATCAGCTAAAGACAATGTTTTGATTCTAATCTCCCGCTTCGTTTGAATCTTATGGAATTTCGGAGGTCTGGATTGGTTTTAGTTCATGATCGAGGATGTGGATTTCAACAGATCTTAACTTGTTCGGCTGATTGAGAGATGGTGAGTAGTTATAGTCGGAGCACTTCCGGCCATTTCAGCCGGAGCACCTCCGGTCATTACTCCCGGAGGTGTGGGACTTTAGGCAGCCCTAGGGCTTCAATTCTCATTCCTCGTAACAGTTGGATTCCACGATCTTTCAGTTCTTTTGTTGTGTTTTGTGTATTGGCATCTTTGTTTTCCGCCATGGTCTGCGGTTTTCTGTACTTTCTCCCCAACCTTGGGCGCCATTATGGCCTATCGGAGGAGTTGATGGGCTCGACGTATCAGTGCGATCTCTTCAATGGCAGCTGGGTGTTGGATGACTCCTACCCTCTGTACAACAGCTCAGAATGTCCATTTGCTGAACAGGGTTTTAATTGCTTGGCAAATGGCCGGACCGATAGGGATTACCAGAATTGGCGGTGGAAACCTCTACATTGTGATTTACCTCCATTTGATGTGCATGGAGTTTTGGAGTGGCTTCGTGGAAAAAGGGTTGTTTTTGTGGGGGATTCAATGAGTAGAACACAGTGGGAATCTATGATATGTATGCTTATGGCAGGGGTGGAGGATAAGAAGACTGTTTATGAAGTCAATGGCAATAAAATTACGAAGCAGATCCGGTTTCTGGGTGTGCGGTTTAGTTCTTTTAATTTTACAGTCGAGTTTTTCCGCTCAGTTTTCCTTGTGCAGCAGGGGAGGCCACCGAGACATGCGCCTAAGAGGGTGCAGTCTGTACTTAAGCTAGATCTAATGGATGATATTAATAGGAGATGGATTGACTCGGACGTTCTTGTTTTTAATTCGGGACAATGGTGGACTCCCGGGAAGCTTTTCGGAGTGTAAGTTTCTTTATATTGAATTTGATTAGATGGGTGTACAATGTACATGTGGTAATTTCTTGAAGTTCAGATCTTATGCATTTTGTATGTTCCTTTATCCAATTCCAATGCATAACATGATATATAATCCTGTTTCAGTACTTAGATAAGTTTGCTTCATTATAGTTCACTCGATGTGCGACTGATTCTTGATACATCTTCCTTTCCCCCTTTTCTTTTCTTGTGCTATTGGGTTGATATTTGTTCTTTGCATACTTGCAAAATTGATATTGATAGGTTGTCGACTTGATTTCATTATGAAAAAGAAGTTACAGAGCAAGGTAGAGGGGTTTTTTTCTATATAATTAAAAGTTATGCTACAATTGGTAATTAAGAATTATATAGGTAACTCTCAGATGGAATCCTTTTTAGATACAATAACGCTTAAACACTGCTCAGTAGAGCAGTTATCACACAAAGTGATGCTACAACCCCCTTTTCAAAGTTTCTTGGAGACATGAACAAAAAAAAAAAAAAAAAAATAGTGGTCACCTATCCTCTGTTATTCCATTCCTCGCATTATAACTACTGACTTTTATAGGCAATCATTCGGTCCGCTATTGTAGAAGTCAGATAGGGTTGTAAAATCATAAGGTTGCATTTGATTTTCATTGCCTGTCATAGTTATCTAATTTGTTGGGGGTAGGTTCATGTAATTCATTTTTAGTTCACCTAATTTGTTGTCTGAGAAACAGCTTATAGCTGTATGTGTGTGTTGTGTGTGTGCTGAAGAATAAATTCTATGTCCAATCTAATATACCTTGATTCTGTTTACATATTTCGTAGGTTGAGTTTGCATTATTCATAGGCAAAGTTGTTAGTCATCTCTTTTATATGCGGGGGTTTATGTCGTTTACTGTAGATTAAACACTAAATGACCTTGTCAAAGCCTATATATTTAAGTGATAGCCTGTGATATATGACCCTTTCTTGTATAAGAAAAACAGCCCCCTTTCAAAGAAAGGTATTTAGCATACAAAAAGAGCTACATATTAAATGAATAAGAAGTACACTTACGAGGATTTCAAATGAAATTAAACTAGTTCATTCGTGTTTCAAAACGATAGAGAACTGTTGAGATAATCGAATTATAAATTATTCAAATGAAGTAGTTCATAGTTTGAACCTCATTAATTCAAATTGGGTAGCTCTGAATCGTTTCAGTATTTTTTTTGTCTTTACTGCTCTCTGCCACTCAAATGACAACACCTCCAGTAAACAACAAGAATTCATCATTTGCTAACTAGTTAGAAACAATGCTCAATGCTGATACTGATCACTTATACTGAAAGCCTTTCATCAAACTCAAATAATGACGTCAGAAAATTAATGAGAAGCCTGTCCATATCAAAAATCTTGAACGAGTTTTTACGTCTTGATAAAGTGAAGTCGCTTCTAATGTGGACATGATGAAACTGGTACTTCATTTGGATTAGAAATCTGGAGGGTTCTTTAGTTATCTCTTTAGATACATATACAGGCCGTGGAGCATTCAAGTTTTGGTTTCAATTTTCTTTGCAGTTTGTGTTCTGGAAAAGTTTCTAGCTGTACTATAGCAGAATAGCAGATCTCAGAATGTATTAAGTTGCTTTCATATTGTCCCAACTGTTCTAAATGCCAGTGTGATCGCTGTAGGAGCTACTAGATAGCCATTCCAATTTTGACTGCCATATTGATGCAGCATGTCAGTATTTTCCTTGCAGGCATATTCTTGCTGTCAATATTCAATAGTATATTGCAGCACTCCTTGTTTTTTGACACAATCCATTTTGTCTTTTGTAGCAAGGTTACCATGAAGATGAAGCTACATGCGTGCTTATTTCTGTAGCTTATTCCCATAAGTAGCTCTGTTCTGTCATTTCATCACATCTGTTGAAAATGCTTATTAAATGTGTTTCATGACAGGGGCTGCTATTTCCAGGCAAACAGTTCACTTAAGCTTGGAATGCCCATCAGTACTGCATTCAGAACAGCAATGGACACATGGGCATCTTGGGTTGAAACTGTGGTCAACACAAGTAGAGCACATGTTTTCTTTCGGACATTTGAGCCTTCTCACTGGGGGTATTCTCTTAATACGTCTTTTTTTTTTTTTTTGGGTGAATTTCCACTATTTTGTAGTAGATAAATTATGGTGTTGTTAAACCTGAACTTGACCAACCAGTTCAGCCTGATTTAGGGAAAACCAGATAATAAATAAGTCAATTTCATTACCAAGATTTTTTTTTTTTTTTTTTTTTTTTTTTTTTTTTGCTCTGATAATACAAGCCACACACCCACTCACACACTCTATATGAGTCCCTAACCATCAGCGCTACAGTCGAGATTGAACCTTGGTCATTTTTGTGGAGAGAAAAATGCCTCACCATTGAGCTAACAATGGATCGGCTATTTGGAACCATTTTGTTCAGCCATTTCTCACCAAACTGATTCATTAAATTGTTCTCACTTCTCACGAGTCTTCTAGTTTTTCTTACTAATTTGGATAAGATTTTTCATCAGGCGCCGTTTGGTTGCTTTCTCTTTCCTTGTTTGTTGGAAACTCACTGTAGGCAAAAGTACCAATTTATCATCACTCTTCCCCCTCAACCAATTGTTGTATTGGAGATGGTATGTTTTTCAGCCTAACAAAGTAACAAATTGCGAGTTTGTGCATTGTCTCAGTCAACATGGATAGTGAACTTGTTCATTTCACAGTCAAGTTCTAGAATCTTCTACACGAAGAATTAGTTTGAACCATTAAAAAAAAGAATTAAGTTTGAAAATCTTATATTGATTTCCAAGAGGGTCTTGAACCCTTTTGCAGCTAGTTTTCTCATTTTCTAAAACTATAATTTGCTCTATGCCAGGGACATAGGAACTTATAATTTATAACTCTGTTGTATTTTTTTGTGTCAGCAGCCCTGACCGGAGTTTTTGCAATGTGACTCAATACCCGATGTATGAAACCAATGGCAATGACTATAATGTATTTTCAAACATCATTTCAGAGGTCGTGGAAAACATGACAGTTCCTGTAACTCTTCTTGATGTAACTTATATGGGAGCCTTGCGGAGCGACGCCCATGTGGGCAAATGGAGTGATGCTCCATCTGCGCTGGATTGTAGCCATTGGTGCCTTCCTGGCGTACCTGATGCTTGGAATGAGCTCCTGTTCTCTCATATTCTCATGAAGCACTCATAGCTGAATTGAACTGTTGCTTGTGGTAGGCTTGTCTCACTAAAAATGGTCTCTTATTTCTTTATCTGTTGAATATCCTGTCTTCCTTATTCAAACCTTGGACTCAGATAAGGAAATCTGCGTGCTCCCAGTTGCTCCAAGGAGTTTTTCTGTTTAATTCTTCATCTTCATCACCAGTGCCTAACTCATCTTCAAGGTGATTGCAACCACCATATTTCCAATGTAAAGGATAGTTATATCTGAATGGTCAGATTTGAGCAACACTTGTGCCTGGAACCCAACACTATGCTGAGCCCCAAAAAACAACCATTCTTTCTGATCTAAGGAGAATTGAATGGTCCCATTAATCAAATACATTTAGTCCATGTAGTCTGGTTATTGATGGCAAACAAGAATGCATAATATCTTCTTTTTTTAATTATCATACTACATGCAGGTCAGGGAAGTTACATGAATAGCTCGATTCCAGAAAATCGTTTTGACCTCAGACAGCTGCTGAAGAAGAGGCTACTTTCTCCGAAATGAAGCAGCATGTATTGGGAATTTTTTGGACTTGATTTCTTTCATTATTTTTATATCATCTGGAAGATAGACCAGGTTCCATGGCACCAGATGATGTATTTTGTAATTTCTACCACTAAAAGGAATGCCATTTTGTCTCCTTGTCATCTTGTCAAGGTGTAGGCAGGAGGCCTTTTGTACTTGCCGTGTTTTTGGTCATATTAATGTGTACAGACAGTGAAGCATTGGATAAAGGAAATTTATTCATTCTTTTGTGTAACTTATTTTGTGGGCACTTGAAGAGATTGGGATGGAACTAGACTCTGTCAAACCATCCAATGTGTAATTGTTTCTGTTCTGGGAATAATCCAGAACCATTGCATGAAGAAGAAAACTTGTATTATGCTCATCTGTTTTTGGATTCTGGGTTTCTTGCTCATTTCCTTTACTTCGAAGAAATGAAGGTTCTAAGCAAGTTTTTGGCGCGCCAATAAAAAAAAACTAGCATGTACATGTAAATTTTAACTTTTCAACTAGCAGTAACCATTTTCATGAGTCACGGCCCAAAATTTTTTCAATCCATCAAACCCCCAACAGGACTCTAAATTGATGTCTGCAATCTGGAACTGTGAATGTGGTACCTGTTTTGCCTGAACAGTTTGTCCAGTAACAGCTGCTATAATTGATGAGGTGTGTCTGCAAATTTGAACTGATCAGTCAATTCAATTCTAACTGACAGATGAAGTTCCTGTAAATTGAACTTTATGGCAAACTGGCAGAAAAAGAAAATAAAACATAAACAATGACATGCCCTGGGGTAAGATGTCCCTCTTATCATGTGGTTAGGGGGCTGATCATGTGATTAGGGTGTCCTATGCCTGAACTTCCCCACCAAGGGAAGTAATTCTTAATCATCACAGAGATAAATCATGGAATATTGTCCATGTGGTGAAGGTTCACCATCCCGAATGTACATATTTTGAAAGAGTCCGGATCCTTTGAGGATTTCTCCCATGGTAACCGTGAGTGGACCAATCAAGGCCTGCCACATCACCGTGGGTAGCTTGGCATACATCCGGGCAGGGGCTGCCCACAATGACGTGGCGGACTATGATTCGTCCACTTACGGTCACCGTGGGGGAAATCCTTAGATGATCCAGATTCATTTTGAAAATGTGATAGTTTTCCAGTTGAATGTGGACAGAGGCCCAAAACTGCCTTTTATAGTCTCCAGTATGAAAGAGGATAGACATGATAGATTAGTATGCGTGGCTGGTGTCACTCACTCACTATATAACTCGTTTGATCCGTTTAGAAGTATTAATAACACACTGCTCTCTTAAAATGTTTTAAGTTCTCTTCCACATAAAGTCAGTTTAAGAAACCCCCTACCAGAAATGACCCAACACAAATCCATAATGGAGCAGGTTTAATAATACTCGTTGCATGGTGGGGATGGTATGGGTTGGGTATGGATTTAAACCAGCCTGTAATCAAACTTCGCGATCCGCATGTACAATGGAGGCCACCTATGAAGAATCTGAACCTTCTAAGTAAATTGGCAGGCATTAAGATTTCACTACGCCTAACTATTACTCATCATTGGATTCAATCACAAAAATACCTGCACTTACAGAACCATATGAAATTTATGCCAAAGATCATCTGTGATGATCTTTTGCCCTCCCCCAACCGCTCTTTTTCATCTGCCAAGCTGGCCAAGATTGGAATGCATCTAAGTATAAAGTAGGCTGAACTAATAGAAACTACACAGGTGTTTGCGTTGAATCTCTTTTTAGTCACCTCAGAATCTATGTAAGTGACTAGAACTACTTTCATGATTAATCACTTTTTTACTGTGTTGAGACCAATCCGAGGAAGTCCCTTAAAAAATTTATAGTGTTGGTAAGTCAACCTTCGGTTAGTTACAGAGAATCTTTCGCCATTGAAAGCCCCATGTGTCTGTTAATATAATTTCCACCATCTTAGCAAAAAAAATTCCCATGTGTTTTTTTATGAGGAGGAAGCAATAGGCCTCTTACGACAATGAAAGGAAAGCTTGAGAAGTGTATTTTAATTCAATCAATGACAACCTATCAATATCTTAGAATGAGAGTCAAGTCATAAAATTCTTAGAAGCATAGAGAAGAAAATACGTGAAGCTGTATCAAAACTAATAAAATAACATCCTCCCTCCTACAATAAATACAAACACATACATGCCATATTCTCCACAAGTCATCCAAGGCCCTTTCAATCCAGTGCCCAACACCACCTGTCTAGGCTCTTTCTATCAAACAATGTCTTCCTTCTCACAAAACAGCTACTTTTACCCTCACGTCCCTCCACCACCATCACCACCTTCAACGGGCCCACCCCATCCCTATTCCTTCCCTCCTCCACCATCGATTGCGGCCCCACCACCTCATCGCATTACACCACCGTCTCCCATTGCTGCCCCTCCACCCAATCACATCACACCGCCATCTCCCATTGTTCCCTCACCACCCCACCACATTACACCATCAGCCCCCTTTGTGTCACCACCACCTCTTCCAATTGTGGCTCCACCACCTCCCGATGTCATCCCACCGCCGCCATCTCCACCATCAGGCCATCAAACTGTAATAATCGTTGTGTTTGTGTCGTTCGGTGGTCTCTTCTTCCTTGCATTCCTTGCAGCTGCTCTATGTTGTTTCATGAAGAAGAAAAAGAAGACGGTTCAAGAAACGAAAGTCATTGATGTCGATGACCACTTGACAGTCCACGAGGCTATAATGCCCAGCCCGCAAGGACAACAAGCGGTGATACTGTCGGTCGAGGAGGACCTTCGAATTCACGAAGAGATAAAGAAGAATGAAGGGCGCCAAACCAGGTCCACTGAAAGCTCAAGCCCTCTCGGACCACCCGACACGGAGGCGGCTTCACCTTCTCACACCAAGCACCATTTTCTTGAGCACAAAGCCTAATGGACATGTTGCTACGTGCATGGTTATGGGTTGCATGAACTTGTGATCATCTTAATAATCTTCTTAGTAGAAGGTGCTTGTTCATCCAATATGTATTCAAATGGTTTGTAAGATTTCCTATCATCTCTTGTGTGTAATCTCATTTGGGAAATAAGACTCCATGGATCCTTTGCGTGAGTATAGAAATTACATGGATATAAAGTTATAGAAGGGCAACAAATTAAGACCAAAGAGCCTCATTTGCAAGGTCATGTGCCTCAAATTAAAGGATGTACTGTCTGTTGGGGTGCCTAAATAAACAGGTGCATGCTCCACGAGTAGGGATCTAGACCCTTGGATGATGAAATGCCTGAAAATGCTACCACGCAGAAGATTTTGGCATTTTCCCTGGGTCGTTGTTGCATTCCTTTTCCAACGCATTGAAGGGACACTCTTCCCCTCAAATGGTGTTTGAGTTGTGGCTTATGGGTCACATGTCAACAGTTTGGATGATTGAAAACACAGCATGCATGTGCAGAACCAGGCACAATTGAGGATCATGTGTTCCCATCCCCGAGCACTTCCAGCACTCAGGAACCGAAGCCTCCATTTTCCAGACAAAATGTCACTTCAAATGCACTTTATTCAAAAATCCCCTTACTTTTTTCATACAAAAAGTCAAAAAGCAACTACCTTTATCCAAAAAAAAAAAACTCCACTTTTCCATACAAAAAGTCAAAAAAATTCCATAACAAACAACTAAAAATAAAATATCATCATAACTCACTTATATTTTATTTTTTCTTCAAAACCAACTTTACTTGACTTAGACTATATCAGTAAAGTTACCAAACTAGCCCTAAAAAAGCTTGTTTAACTTGAAAGTGCAGATTTATATATATATATATATATATATATGGAAAGTGGTCTAGTAAGAAACACTCTCATCAAGTTGGTGAGAGATGGGTGGGGGCCCTCACATTTAAGTTGAGGGTCCTTGCATTTAAGTTGGTGAGAGTAGATATAGAAGTGAAGGCCCCCACCCATCTCTCATAAACTTGGTGAGAGTGTCTCTCATAGAAGCACCTATATATATATATATATATATATATATAACTTTTTTCTTCATCGGAAGTGACATCATGTTTGGTACTATCTGAATAGGCTATAACAAATTGTTGATCTAACACTACTACCGTCAAGATACAAAATAGTAGGATCAGACCCCGACACACCATCTCGCATAAAGAGCCTTGATGGTTGGCTGCAAAATCTCACACAGGGCCATGGCCCATAGATGAAAACTAACTTCTTGCCTGTCTTCAGAAATGATCAGACCTCTTTTGTCTATCCTCTCATTTCACCACTTGGACGGTCATGACTTCATGGTCTCATGGTTCACCCCTACTTATGTTATCATCCAAAAGAAAGTCAAGAAAGTCCAACTTGGGATTCTACTGAATTCATCTAAAAGAGAGGACTGACTTAGATTCTGGACTCCCAAAACAGCTGAAAAAATTAATTTGCTGCCTTTCAGAAATACATAGGTTTTTTTAGTTCTAGAGTTTAAGAGTGCCAATTCCATCCCATCTGAAATTCCAAAATCGCATCCGGGATGGCTAGCAGTACTACATTTCACTGCAATGGCTGGAATCCCATTGAAATTTTCAGAATTCCAAATGGTCCTGTGCGACACTATCCAGGGAATGTCAGGGAAACCATTTCAAAAGTCCTCAGGGTTCTCCCAAAATTAAAAAATAAATAAAAATCTTCGAATTCTTACCAGTGAAAGAAACAGATTTTCCCTGGACTCATCAAGACTAAAAATTATATGAGAGATAATGCAACTACTGACGTCAAAATGGAACTTGAAAAGTCATAAATTTCAAGGAGCATTTGATTTGCCAGCTTGGGTTTTCCACATTGATCAATAGATCAGCATCATAATCCAACAAATAAAATTGGGCTGAGTACATATTCATGGTATTGGATTTACAACTTGATACATCCATGATTCAAATGGAATACGTCAAGGTAACAAAAAATACAGAGATGAATTATCAAGGAAAAGCAGAGAAATATGATGTCCTCTTGATAAATTTTGATTATACAAAGCTTTACAAAAAAAAGTGTAGGATCAGTAGGGTCATGGCTTCTCAATGGCTATGGGAGTGATCCGCTTTCTGGCAGGCTTTGGCTCCAAAGCCTTGGTAGACTGTGGATCCGAAGCCTTAGTAGACTGTGGATCCGAAGCCTTAGTAGACTCTGGAAGTTCTTGTTTCCCTTCATCTATGTTTATATCTGTGTTGCTAGTAGTAACCCCATTACTGTCGATATCCATAGCCACGGTTTCCTCCAATTTCTGAGCCATGGTATTTGTGTTCTCTTCTGCATCTTTTTTTGCTTCTACAGGCACTGAAGCAGAACCATGTACAGTACAAAAAATCTTAATACAGAAAAAATCCAATTGAACTACATCACATTGTTGACCATTAAGTGGTGAAGCTCCACTGATATTAATTTGCAGAACAATTTCTAATGGAACCCCTTTTTAATTTCTTTTAAGATTTGTATCAAATTAAAGACTAGAATTTGGGCTGAATGTGGACCAGGCAGCCAGAATTCAGAGCCCGCCATGCATTGCGCAGGATTAAGGCTGTACTGATAGGCACATGGCTAGGCTTGGGCTTCTATCGTAGTCTGATTGCTACACATTCTGCACCAGAGTCTATGCATGCTCACACCCAAACAAAGGGACAATTTTGAAAATAACATGGGTCAGGCCTAGCTTTTAAGTCCACTGTCTACCTATGCCCAGCCATATCCAGAAGCCCTTTTTTCTTTAAATTAAAAACGCAATTGCAATAATCATGAAAAAAATATTTAGGAATTTGTTTTGCCTCACATTGATAATAGAAGTTCTAAGATATCTCAGCACACGAATCATAAGAAACCAACCTGACAAGGAAACATGTGATCCTAGTTCGTCGTTTTCAAATTCTAGAAGCGTACAATATCCATCTTGAGAAGAAACGGCAAGGTATTTAGCATCAGATGACCTAGCAACAACAATAATAGTAAACATGATCAAAGGATTCGATACATGAAAAATGATTTCGTGCAGTGTTATTAAGGGTAAAAAAATGAACAAAAAAGGAAACATATTGGAGAAGTCAGAAAAAGTAACTATATTGCAAAAAAATAATTGTACCATGCAATATCTGTAATAGCAGCATAGTGAAGACCAGCCAAGATTGCTATAGGATGAACACTCTCAGTATCGTAGATATATAGAGAGTTTAAGGTAGCCACTGCAAAAACAACTCTATATGGAAGCTTGAAGAAACAACCTGTGCAAGTGAAGATAGGTCAGCAGCCCGCCATAAGTTGATGGAATTGCATACAACAAAGATTAAAGATCTAATAAGAGCATTTAACCACCTGTGTTTGATCCCCGCAGCTGAAAAATAATTGGGCAGAAGCGTACAGCCACAATAGGTTTGTTGGCACCAGGGAGTTGCAAAGCAGGCCTGCAAAATGGAAAGGTTGTAAATACTGCAACATAGAGAACAGCCTTTTTTATACTATTAAAAAAAAAGGAGCTCCTGGTCTAGATCAATTTCTAGCTGAACATCATTAACCCTCCTTTTGCCCATTTTTAAATCTATGATAGATAGGGGGCACAAAGCAAACCAAACCAGCAGCTACATGAAGCACACTGGCTAAAAGAAACTATCTCATGTATGGATCTGGTCAAGATCAAGATATAAGTTGTCTTTACCATATTTCACATGGCTGAACTTTTCAAACCCAAAAACTGTCGCTGCAGTAAAATTTCCTTAATGCGCGTAAAAAAAAGCTAAAGAGAAGCAAATAAATTAACAGAAGATCGATAATATACACTTTCTAAGACTAACCAGGAGCACAAGCCATGCAAGTGGAAATAGGAGGGAAAAGGGCATATTAGGGATAAAAGAAAAGACTGCCTGCAACACTATATTTGATTTCTCTAGTTTGCAATGTAGAGTGGCTACTTTAATAATTAATAATGGCATTTTAAGTAGGGTTAAAATTAGTGCTTGCAGATCTTTCTTATTCTCATCAAGAAAGGGTCATAGATTCAGGGGTTTTTTTTGTGTGTGTGTGGTAAGAGACAATTCATTGCCAGATCACCATCGGCAGAAAAATGTTTATCAGAAAGTCACTGCCAAAGAAAAATTACGAGGGAGATATCTTGCCTTGTAAGATCTCTCCTTGAAAATATATATGCAGTATTAATAACATCTGATGCATTTGAAAACTTGTAGGTACCTGAAACCATTGAAAAATGGAAATGAGCAAGACATGTAACACGAAAGACCATGATGACTATCAATATGGAGCTGCTACTCAGAGGCATGCCCGAGGAGAAAATTAAGCATTTGGAACACTTATAGAAGTTCATAGAAAGATGGAAGTAGTAGCAGTCTACCACAAGGTTTGAGTAAAACAAACATAAAAAGAAACTGTAATTTTCTTCTAGTAATGATAGCAAAATCAGAGACACAGTTGGCACCTGGTTCTAAGGCACAATGAGTTACTAAGGCATATCAGGGCTAGGATTTGGCCCATATAATTAAACACTTGGCACCAATGCATGCTTAAGTACATCTAGCCCACAATTTACCCCATTGCCCATATATACCCCGTGCATCTCTCTCCTTGTAATATCACATAAGAACATCATATAAGATGCATATGGTACAAAAGAATGCACAGATAGAATCACAGTGAGGGAGATAGTGATGATTGACCTACATGCATATTGGGCCATTCGCCCCATCTGTTGTTAGCAAAGATGCTTGAGACAAAGATATGCACTAATGACATTGATAAAAAAAAGAGATGCATACAAAAAAGGGGAACATAAAGCATAAGAAAAAAAGTTGAAAAGCTACAGGTTACATTAGTTGCATGCAAGAATCCATGGAATATCATAGCGACTTCAAAAGACTTTCCATCATTAAGTTAGTTCAATAATTTTGATCAGTTACGAAAATAGGAATTTCATAGTACTATGGGAAAAAGAGGCACAGTATTTCAGAGCCTACACTAAACTGAGCTGAACACTCAGTTGAGAACTGTACCTGCTGGCACTAGTAGAAAGGACCCATCAGGGGACCATGCTAATCTTCGAAAGAAGGATGGTAATGTCTCATCATGAAAGAGATGACTTTTTGTTAACTGTAACTTAAAACCAAAACAAATAGAGTAATGCATTATTAAACCATCTAAATTTTACTAAAACACAATTAAGGAAAAGACAGTGGACTAACCTTGGAATCATGAACAAAAACAAAAACAAAAGAACAGGTATAATATGCATAAAAACCAGTACAATTTTTAATGGCAGTCAGAAAGAAGAAAAACTAACCTTAGAATCATCAACTATTTGTTGCTCAAACTTTGAGAGGACATGCTGACAAACATAATGCATCTTTTTTATGCCTTTTGCAGTACCTGTAGGCTTGTTAAAATAAATTCGGCAAGTCCTATCAGAACTAATCGAAGCCAGATATTGACCTAATGGATCCCATGCAACACCTTGAACATAATGCAAATGGGAATCGAATATCTGATGGACTGAACCTGGAATGAGTGATAGCCAAAACAGTATAAATAATTGATTAATTTCAGACTGGAAAACCTGAAGTCATTCTTCTTACACATACCTTTGCTTGCATCCCATATGATGCAAGAGTTATCCACAGACCCAGAAAAAAGAAATGCCCCATCAGTTGACCACTGCAGGTCTAGAACATCCTTGCGGTGAAATCTGACAAACAAAATTTTGGCAAATTACAAACAACAGTATCTGAAAGCAATCAAAAAGTGTACACAAAACGATTCAGGTGGAGTCTTACGATAAAGTCTTGAGTACTTTCCAAGTATGACCATCATCTGTAGGGTGCATTTTCCATATGACAAGCTCTCCTCCTACCATGAACCATACACCATGTCCAACAAATCAGCTAAAATACCTAACCCATCAAGTTTTGTAAAAAAATATAAAGCTATTCAAAAGAAAAGCCCAATCCAATTAAAGAACATAATGAATTGCAAAGGAACTGCATTCCATACCATCAGCACCAGATGCCAGTTGTTCTCCTGCAGAATTCAGAAGACAATTACTTTTTTGTTCAAGTAACATGACAGATGCAAGCACTCTAAACGAATTTTCTGTTCATGCAAAGGATTTCTCCAAATGCCTTGACAAAAGGGTATCAAAACAGGGAAAGTTTCTTATGGTTTAACCGTGTCAATTTAGACTAAGCAAGCATGAACAACGTCCTCATGAAGACCCATTGTTACAAAATATAACAGAATCAAAATTTGAACATAATTAATACTTAAGTACTAAATACTAAGTAGTAAACCAAACATATTCAAAAGATAAGTGCACTTTGACAATAAAATGAAGCTAAAATATCAGCACCTAAAAGAAAAACTTTGCAATCCTTTCTCCATATAATTTATAATAGTAACACTTACACCTACTGAGAAGGGTAGGTGCTTTATCCAGCAGTTCTCATGGTATGAAATCGCTCCAAAACAAATGAAAATAGTTTACAAAACATACATGAGCACTCACCAGAAGGAGAGAATCGCAAAATGTTTACAGCAGAGCCATGATAAGAGAGGGAACTTTGATACGTAGCGGTTGGAGCTTTCTTTGGCATGTTGCCTGGATTTATAACCCAAAGCTGTCAAATGTAACATGGCATAACCAAACTGGTTAAGGAACAATTTGATACTGGTTTCAAGCACTGATAAAATGATGTTGCAGAGAAGCTAAGAAACCAGTTTATTCTGTATTGAACACATCGAATTAAGAAGCTTGAAGCATTGTTGCCACTTCTGTTCTAAGACAACATTGTGTTACGATAAAGGAACCAGAACAGGCTCTATGACATTCTGGTCACTCTTAGAGAGTCTGTTCCGTCTACTCAAGTCTTGTTTAGGCCATTTCAGCCTCTGTTTCTTTCCACTTTAGCCAAATTTTTTAAAATTATTTTCTTTTCAATCTTGGACAAGATCTGAGATCATCTACCAGAGATAGATCTGTTTTGTTTCACTCCGAATGATCCGACAGCAAGGATGGACACTGTAACCATGGAGTGAGATGATAGACAGCTTGATTGGTTGAATTGGATGTAGATCAAGGTTTCCCCAAGAAACATCTCTCTCCTTTTCCTTTCTCCCTTCTCTCAATTCCTCTTAAAACTGAATGTTTTCCTTCTCATTAGACTTGAGGTTTATTTCATGCCCTTTAAAAAGGGAAGGAAACCCTCAATAGAAGCTTAATTGGATAGATATAAAGAAACATAATCCTTATCATTGATGATTGGGGAAAGAGAGAAATTGGGAAACAATTGATATAGCTACAAAAGTGGGAAATGGAAATCTACTTCTCATACGTGAGGGGCATATCTTATCTGTTGGTCGGGGCGCACCCACATGTGATCACATGTGCACCCTGTCAACGGAAGGGGGGCAAGCGAATCAGCCAAGTAGGACTGAGTCCCAACCTAAAACCCCTAAAAAAATTTAAAAAATAAATAAATAAATTGTGAAAAAAGGTTTGAAAATAGATAAATGGTGTTCTTTGAATTTAAGCCACATGTGGTTTAATTATTTAAAACAAACTTAAAGGTGGTTGCATTTGGTTTCCATTCAATTGGATGAACATTACCTACGATCATTAAATGCTTAGAACTTCCAGAGAATATGATTTTGATCTTCCAAAATCAGTGCAAAAGGACCCAAAAAAGCCTCAAACATCTTCTTCTTTTATATATAAAACAACCCATTCCAAAATTTAAGGCACTAAAGAAAGAAAATGGCCTAACAGAAACTAGTTCTCATACTGCCAGTATGAACACATCTCCCAGTTGACAACCTCAACCAAATCCTAAAAGATTGTATCAACTCTGACAGACAAAATGTGTTGATTTACCACAATCCCATAGAAGATCAACACACCCATTTGTGGAAAAACAAATTAAAGAAGAAGAGAAAGGCACATGCTTTCTTCTAATAGATAATCCATCACAACCCCATCTTCCATTTATGAAGATGAAAAATGCAAGAGGGAATGATTTGACATAAACTACAAAAACATCCTCAAAATTACCCAATCATCACAAAACCATCTACCATTTTTATAAAAAATCACATCATCGGAAAAAGGAATTGAAGCATTAGAGCTGAAATGCAAGAGATCAGAGCAAAGAATAGAAGACCCAGAAAGGAATTGCAAAGGTATGGTACCTTGATGTCATGATCGGCACCACCAGTGGCAAGAATCCCTGTGGGAGAGTGGAAATCTAGGGTTAGGACTGGGTTGGTGTCGTGCCAATTGATCTGAACCGTACCTCCTCTCATTCTCTGGGGCTGTGGGAGAAGAACAAGTTTTTTTAGGGTTTTGTGAAGAAGGGAAGAGGAAGTGGTGGGTTTTGGCGCTCTGTTTGTGAGGGCGGGAAATGGGAAATGGTGGGCTTATATCGGTGGAAAGTGAGAGGGACTGGTTGGGAGGGTAGTTTGGTCACTTCATATTTTAGATCCAAGGGGTGTAAAACGGGCCCAGGCCTGGGCGGGAATAGGCCTGCCAGGCCAAGTACAAGCCTGGGCCATGCCACAGTTCAAGCCGGCCCAACCCGGCCCCAAGTTCCCTCCTAAATTTGTAGAATTTTTTTTATATAAATTGAAAGGGATTTTATAAACTTTTCTTAACCTTTAGGGCCTGTTTGGATGCACAAGAAAACACAAGAAGAGCTTAGAGTGAGCTTAAAGAGAATGTATTTTTTATGCCTTAAAGAGCTTAGAGTGAGCTTAAAGAGGAATTAGAGAGCTATGCAGACGGAGAGAGAGAAGAGTTTGAGAGAGTGTAGATGAGTCTTAAGAAATGGGAGAAAATGGGGTATTTTTAAATCTACGAATTGTTAAAATGACCCAGAATACCCCTTAGTTGACCTTTTTTTTTTTAATTTGGGAGAGGGGAGGGGGGTTTTCCTAGGCCCAGGCATGTCGCACCACGACACCCCCACTTCATAGTGACGGGATGGGTCACTTAGCCCCTTTTGATTCAGGGTGCGGTTTTTTGTCTAAGAAATTGCCTAACATTTGCCCCGCACAGTCAAAGTTTACGTATTTTCTATTGATTTGTTTGTGCGATATTCTAAGACCATGTGATATCACACACATAATTTCATGCAATATTCTAAGGTCATGCGATATCCTAGGGCTAGGGCCGTGCGATATCACATATTGCCGTGTAAAGTATTCTAGGGGCGTGTTATCGCGTCATTATTGAACGAACAACTATATGGGGAATATTTAAACTTGAACTGTTCTGGAACAAAAATAAGGTAGAAGGGCAGATGATTTCATGGTTTTCTAAAATTAAACTTAAGGTATGGATTTGTAGACATAAACCTAGGTAATTTCGAAAGCCCATACAAGTGGGAGCCAACCCAACCTACTTTAATTTGTTTGGTGTTAAGTACTCAAATATATATCACGCATCAGTACTAAAATAGTGAACACTAAAATATAACTCAGATAAACCTTCCAAAATAGTGAAAGTTACTAAAATAGTTAAAAAAATCCAAATTACATAAAAACTCTCGAATTAAACTCTAAATTGCTTTTCAACTACTAAATTAAGAATAAAAGAAAAAGGTTACTTTTACACAAAAATCATATATGTTGACCTTTGACACGGCCTCAGTTTGCTTTCATAACAGTATTCTCCTGTGGCAGCTTTACAAATCATGGAGCAAGGTGATTGTTTCAAAATGAGTACTTGTGCACCATAAGATGATACCATATCGAAAGTGACGGCCCATTTGAAGTTGGCACTATCTTTTCAATCTGTTCCTTATAATCTTCACAATTCAGAAATTGTAAGGTCACTCATTCTACATTGGAATACAAAATTAATAATCATACAGCCGTGCTACAGGCCCCAGGTTTGCACCCGGGGTCTGGCACGACTGCCACTGGGAGCCGTTAGATCCCAGGCTCCCATGGGATCCAACGGCTCCCATGAGAGTCATGCCAGGCCCCGGGCACAAAAACCCGAGGTCTGTAGACTTTTTTGATAATCATACTATCCACTTTGAGGGATGAGAGAAACTGGTGTTAAGGTGGGGATGTGGATAGTATCATCATTTTCTTGAGTTTTGATCCTTGGCATTTGACCCTTTCATAGAAAAGCAAGGAACTTGAAATTAAATTGAGGCATGGGCCCTTCTGTCACACCTATTGGAGTTGTTTGCTCAGCCTTGTACCACTTGCCAATACTAGAAGAAGAAGATGAATGTGAAGGTTCATATTTTGGACCTTTCCTTCTTTTACCAAACCATTAAAAGGAGTTTTTTATGTCAGCTGTTTGCCACTTGCCAATGCTATAAAAGAAGATGAGTGCAAACTTCTATGTTCTGGTTACACAATAAGGACCTTTCCTTCTCTTACCATATACCCTTAATGGGTAGCTTTTTCACTTGTACACATGATTTCCTCTATTTTTTTCAGTTACTTATAATACTCAATGGGGCAGACTGCAGAGTCTCTATTAATCAGGCAGATTCACACTAAACCCATGGCTCCTTTAAACCTAAGGTCTTGTGTTTGAGACCTGATCAAACAAGTCGTATGAACTATATTGGGTTTTGGGCCTGGGTCCACCAAGAACTTGTCCCGTGCCAGCTTGTTTACATCCATATCCATATATATAAATGCCCTCCCTTCTTTCAACTAGAGTTAAAAGCATTTTCGACAAGTCTCTTGAAATAGAACTAATTGAATTAGTTAGGTTTGAAACAAAGACGTTTCTATTAGACTCTTTTACAGATAAGCTGGTAGGTCTAGTTGAATTAGGTAGGTCTAATTGAATTAGGGACAACTTGTCATACAGAAGGAAAAATTTGTGCAGCTACATTTTCAAGGAAAATGTGATGAAAATGGGCACTTTTTCACGGATAAAACTCTCCGTCATTTGGCGCAAACACTTTCTCTTTTTTACGAGGAAAGGCATAAAATAAAACTCAATTTTTCGTGGAAAAGCATTTCCTATGGGTAATTAGGAAAAGATAAATCTTCAAAAAAGCAACGTCTATGATTATCTGCATTCACTAACAGAAATATTCAAAAAAGGTGTTTGATTACTTCCACATTCATATCTTTTTCCAAAAAAAAAAAAAAAAAAAAAACCTCTGTTGTTACCTTTTGAAAAAGAGTAAAAGATCTTGAAGGTTAATGAATCATAGATTTACATGGACTTTGTCAAACAATGTAAAGTAGTCTAACATCTTTTCAAATCATTTTTAAGTCGAATACACACGAAATAATAGACTTGTCAAATGGCACCTTAATTCGTGCTCATTGTTAGAACAATAAGTGTTTTTACACACAATGAAGTTCTCTATAAATTATGACATTTTTGTTGGTGCAAAGGTGGAGAAGAGTTTGTGGGCAGTATGGATTCAGGACTGAATCCTGCCTGAGGATTTAGTTGTGCTATGCAGTATGCACTTCATGAGGGGCAATCTTTTCCTAGAAGCATACTGAATATAGCTGTATGCAGTCTAGCTCATAAGGCCTTCTTAGATTCAAGTTTATCAATGGTAGGAGAGCAGATGGAAAGTTCTCCTTGTGAACAAAGACAACTTAAAAAACCAGCCCCACTAGTTTGTCATAGCCTTTGATTTAACAGCCCAAAGTTAATAACATCTCAACCGTAAATTTTTTTGAAATTCAACTCAAAGGTGAGTGAGGGTTCAATGAGTGTAAAATTGCCCCAAATGTTAGATCATGGGATGAAAAGAGCATCAAAGTGGCTGCATTAATGTAAGGTGTGCCAAGTGTGCCCTGCAGTGCTGGACTGCACTTACACTTGCTCCTAGAACATTTTCTCTCTGTGAGAGTAAAAGTTAGTGCATGTTTGGCATCTCTATTTCAAGCCTCTATTTCTCTAAATGTCTAAATCAGACAGAGGTTTGAACAATTAGAGCGTTTGGCACAAGATTCTAGACTCTGTCCAGTTTAGACATTTAGAGGCAAATCCTCTAAAATCCAAATGCTCCAAAAGTGGGTAGATGAGAAATAGAGCTTTTGAGTCTTAAAATATAGAGGCGAGGTCCGTAAAATAGATTTATGTGTTACCAAACGCGTTTTTTTTTATTCTAGCTTCTTTTTTTTATGGCTCTTTTTTTAATGGCTCTATTTTAGATGGATCTATAAAAAAAAGAGTAGAGATACCAAACAAGCCCTTAGTGAACCAAGTTGCACTGCAGTTAATGTAACTCATGCATTCCTTATGCGGGATACCCTTGCTTCATTAGATTAGTTAATTAACCTGACTTTCATGCCACATAATGCAATTCCCTTCAAACAAATTTAGAAAAGGAAAAAGAGTACTTCTAATGAATTAGTTTCTACCACTATATAATCAGTGCATTCAAGTATGAGTTTTTTTTTAATCCTAACAAGGTCCAAATTAATCTAAACCATCTATGAAATTAAATTGCACATACTGTTTAATATGGTAATTAACTTCACTTTGTTTACTGGAGGGCAGATAAGATGGATTATTCTTAGAACTAAACCAAACCATGTTCTTAGTGGCATTAGCCTCTCTTCACTCTTGCACCAGTAGAGGGGGGCAGATGGATGGATGAAGCACATCATTATAAATTGGACGGTTAGAACCGTCCAAAGTCCACAAAGTAAAAAAGTTTGTTTGTCCTCTACCCACAGTGGAGCACCAAGTGATTTATTCCAAAGTTCTCATTGTGAGCAAGTGGGTCCCACAAAAAATGTGTATGTATGTAGGGACCAATACATGATCAATATGAGAGAGAGAGAGAGAGAGAGAGAGAGAGAGAGAGAGAGGGTGAGTTTCTACAGATTTTTAGTGAGCTTAGAGTATAACCCACAATGAAATATTATAAGCACAGCAATCTCACAACAAATAAATGCAATAGGAATGCTGCAAGAGGAAGAATATGAAGCAACACATGTATTTTCTATGTTGACACCTATACCATCTTCTTTCTCTCATTCATTGCATACAGCTATCGACTCATTAAATCTGTTATAATCCTTCCTCCTCCATCTGCAGCCAAAGCCCATCTTCCTTCTCACCATGGCATTTCCATCATATGTTAAGACCATTTTCTACTCCATTGCTATGATTTTAGCCCTTGTTTTCAGTCTGTTAGGCCCTGCAATGGGCCAACTAATTGTGGGTTTCTACTCCTCGACTTGTCCTAATGCTGAAGAAATAGTTAGCTCTGTTGTTCAAGAAGCAGTTCAAGAAGACCCCACCATGGCAGCAGCTTTGCTTAGGCTACATTACCATGATTGCTTTGTTCAGGTCTCTTTCTCTCGCATGAGCTAAATTATGATCTGTTTTCTTTGAGAATTAATTTGTACATGATTATGATAAAATTAACATGTATGGTTTCATGGGTTATAATATGATTTGGCTTTTCTTTAAGAAAATTAGCTTGTATGGTTACATGGGTTAGCACATGATTTGGTGGGTTAACACATGGTTTGGTTTTCTTTGAGAAAATTAGGCTCTATGAATTCATGGGTCATTACATGAGTATGGTTTTCTTTTGAGGAAATTGAGTTGTATGGTTTGCCTACTATTGATTAGGGTTGCGATGGATCGATACTCATAGATGGATCTGATGCAGAGAGACAAGCATCCAATCATGCAGGGGTCCGTGGCTTTGAAGTGATAGAGAGAGCTAAGGCCCAAATAGAAGATGTATGTGCAGGTGTTGTATCATGTGCAGACATTGTAGTCCTTGCAGCTAGGGATGCCATTGCATTGGTATGTGAAATAAATTTCTTGTCTAAAGTCTTTTTTTTTAATTAATTGAGAGTTAACTCCTTTCTAACATGAACCTTTTGGGTCTCTCTCTATTCTTTCTTTTCTTTTCTTTTCTTTTCTTTTTAAATTGTGCAGAGCAATGGGCCACAGTACCAAGTTCCCACTGGTCGAAGAGATGGCCAAAGATCTAATGTTTCTGATGCTGATACAATGCCGGACAGTGGAGATTCTATTCAACTGCTCAAAGCCAAGTTTGGGGAGAAAGGCCTGTCAGAGAAAGACCTTGTGCTACTTACCGGTATCTGAATTGCGTCTCTCTCTCACACACACAAAACATGGTTTTAGATTACGAAGTTATCTTAGGAAATGATGAAATATATTGTCCACTTTATTTTCCTAGCATCTTTCAAGCAAAAGCAGAAAAAAAAAAAAAAAAAAAAGCAAGAAGTGCCTGTGTGTGTTGGGAAGTCCCACATCCCACATCGTCCAAGTCTTGAATTGGACAGAGCTTCATATACCTATTTGAACCTTTTACCTATTAGCTTAAGTTTTTGGATAGTTCTTAGTAATGAATAGGGAATCACATTCATCATATGACCCTTCATCTTTGCAAGGTAGTGAGAGACGTTGAAGGAAAAAGAGTTATATGTTTATTGAGAGACGTTGAGGGATGGATCAATCAAAGAAGAATTTAATTATTATATATATTCAATATGATTTAAGATTTTCTTAGCTCAGAAGTTAAAAAAGCTATCTTGGAGGAGAGTCAAAATAAATTGAACCGATTTCCCAATTGAAATCGGTCACTCTCATATATGGAATCACATGGATCATATGGATCATGCCATACAGATTCTTAGATTTTATCATTCCTATTCACCCATGACCTATCAAGTGGGGGAGATCATTTTTTGAAGTTTGTCACCGTTATAAGAATTATAAATTTATATGGGCATATATTAAAGCCAACTTTTTCTTTCTTTTTCTTGAAAATACTGATCTGTTTTTTAAGCTTTTATTGAGAAAAAAAATAAGAAAATGAATCATAAATGTTAATTGCATTTACTTAATTATTCCACTGCCTTCCCTATTTGACAATGAAACCATTTGTTAGTGAATGTTATGATCAATAAGTTCATGGTTCATGGGCTAATGTAACTTTCAGGTGCACATACTATTGGAACCACTGCATGTTTCTTCCTAGAGAGACGGCTCTACGATTTCCAGCCAGGAGGTGGGTCAGATCCCACAATAAACCCTCAGTTACTACCAGAACTTAAATCCCAATGCCCACAAAATGGGGATGTTAATGTCCGTCTAGGCCTTGATCGTGGAAGTGACCAAACATTCGACGTCCAAATTCTACACAACATCAGAGATGGGTTTGGTGTGTTGGAATCTGATGCGAAGCTTTACACTAATGAATCAACAAGGCAGATTATTGATTCCTACTCAGGATTTCCAAGTTCAACATTTGGACCTTTTTTTGAGCGTGATTTCATCGACTCAATTGTGAGAATGGGACAGATAGGTGTGAAAACAGGTTTGAATGGAGAGATCAGGCGAGTTTGTTCTGCTTTTAATTGAATTCCGGTGGCTCGAAAAGTGCTTGACCCAGTTCTTCATGTAGTGTTTGTGAGTGCAGTACATGGCTTATGTATAAACCTTAATCTTCTAATTTTATTAACTACTTTGACACATTCAATCCTCGTGCATGGCATAATATCCATATGAACTTTATTTTGCCTTCTCATTTCTTCACTCCCTTCTGTTGGTGTTGGAATGGAAACTGGTATTTTGATATTTTTCATGTTGAAACTTGTGAATGAATAATGACTTTTGTAGGGCAGAGCTACATTCCAGCGCTGCATTATAGTATGGTGCAGCATCCATCTTCAATACATGGCAGGGCCCACCTTTTTAAAACCTGATCCAGTAATCAGCCCCAAAGACCCTTTATAATGATCGACATATAAATTCTTATTCAAATATGTAAGATAGCCAACATTAGATTAAACTTTATTTAAAACACGCGATGAACTTGCCTCTTTCTTTTCACCCGGTGGGGTAAACATGAAGGGAGTCACTCATGTGATCAATCTAATAGTTGACCCACTAAAAGTTTCTTTAAAAATTAGTTACTAGGAATTTTATGGGTCACGGGGCTAATGACTGGCTCGGATTTTAAAAAGATGAGCCCACCATACATTGAAGATGGGGAGCTGCACCATACCCTGCCAGACTATTGTAATGGTCACAGGAGGAGACAGAAAGCACGGATGATATGGAGATGAAACCAAATCCCTTTTACTTTGAAACCATGGATACATACTAGTTTCAAAGCTGTTGTGATTTGGCTTGCATAAAAATTAAAGAGGCTTATCAAAACCAATGCAGTTATCTCATTGGGAACAACTGCCTTTTCAAATGCTCAGAAAAGAAAATTATAATTATGTGATGAATTAGAAACAAGAATTTTTGCTGCCACTTCCATAGTCAATGGAATAAGACTGCTCAGAATCAAGTCTACAGCTAATTAAAAATTTGCAAATTTATTTCGAACCAACGAATTGTAATGTGTGGGACTAGTGGCACCTTGATAGGTCAGTAGTTATGTATATGTATAAATAATTTATTGAATATTATTAGTCATCCAAGCTGGTTTTTGATAGATGCCTAATTCACACTTTTTCGGTGCATTTGGCAAGATTAGTAGGGTCGCACTGATCCCATGTGTGAGAGTAGACATTTATTTTATCACCTCTTATTAATATGATTTCATAAACCAAACTGTGGCATAATAATTACTTAATAAATAAGTTTTAAATAAAAATTCGAAATTATATTTGAAGAGAAAAAAAATGTAAAAAGGTGGTCTCATTCCAATTAGACTTTGTCATTAAGAACTTGTTTGTTTGAGTTGGTGAGACAGCTCCCATTCATATAAACAATTCTATCACTCATTATACTCTAATGGCGAGGGAGTTGGGTGAGCATGTGTGTATGGGTGGGTGACTGAATTTCTAGAAACTTCAAGTCTTTGTATTTCTACTAGTGGTTAAAAAAAAAAAAAAAGTCAAAAGTAAACATAAAAAGGCAGTAATCAGTTCTACCAAAAAAAAAAAAAAAATTTGTCATCAAATAACCTCTCATTCTATAGCAATTGAATCAAGACAAGATAAGCAAACAAACCTAGCAATTCAAATCTTAGAAAACCCAGGATACATCGCTGCCTTATATCCTTTATCCTTCACCTCTAATAATCTTTGAGTGCAACTAATTTAAAAATTAATTCTTATGTATTCAAAATCCTATGTCTTCTATGTAAACAAACAATCCTAAGTAGGACAAACAGAGGTTATTTATGTTTTTCACATTTTTCATCAAATAATGAAATTAACAGAAAACTCAAATCTACGTAAAATTTGAGAGTATTCCATATACGATGATGCGGTGTATAATTTCATTAGTTTAGCTCTCTTGAGCATGTTTGTTTGTCTCTTAGCGAGAGAAATAATAAAATGGAATTAAGAATCAAGTTAAGAGCAAAAAGGAAAGAAAAGGGAGTTTAGAGCTTGTTTCTTTATCGGAATTTATGACCAAAATTTAGGAGGTCGAATTTTTTTTTAATGTAATTTCACATCTTGTCCCTAAGCATTTAAAATGCCGTGTTTATTTCATTAGAATTTTAAATTCCAACCATCTAAGAAATCTTTTAAAATTATTCAAATACCATTATCTATATTATATGTTGGATTTTCAAATCCTGCGTAATAAAATAAAAAAAAAAGACATTAGAAATTCATCCTTCTTTTGAAAAATTTAAAATACTTCCGGACTTGTGTCACTGACTTTCAACTCTCTCTCTCTCTCTTGTTTTTTCATCGACTGAACCCAACATTACTTTTCCCTCCAAATGTAGACCCCATCATCGTCAGCGATAAATCTTTCTCCACTTCTCCATCGAGTTCATACTGTTAAGACACAGAACTTCCTCTTAGCACGGGGTCTGTCGATGGGAAGCAATAGATCTATCTTCTCTTCTTATTCTTCTTCCTCTCATCATCATCATCACAACACCCCTCTCTGCACTCGATTTCATCAGATCGGTGCCCTAGCTCTCATCGCCACCACATTCTTCCTTACCAGACTCCTCGATCATCAACACTCATTTTCTTCTTCTTCTTCTACTTCTTCTTCTCACCTTTCTCTCTCCACTGATGATGGCGGATTCCCGCTCTCTTGGCCCGATCGAGGCTACGGATCTCGCCTCTCTCTCAAGATCTACGTCTATGAGGAGCAAGAGATCGACGGATTGACGGAGTTGATGCGAGGAAGAGATGGTCAGATCTCGCCCGGTTCCTGCGTCAAAGGCCAGTGGGGAACCCAGGTGAGAATCGAAACAATCGTTCCAATTCCCAGGGTTAGGGTTTCTCTTCTTTCGCGTTAATTTGAAGCATTTCCCTTTCTTCTCTGTTTCTTTCCTTTTTGGTCCACTTGAATTAGGGAATTTGAATCGGTTTCAATGCAATTAGTTTACCTGTAATTGGTTATGGCATGTATAATTTTGATTGTCCATGAAGTAAGTTTTTCTTTCATGAAACTTGGTAGAATTCAGAATTCTAAATCATATAAAATTTTTGGTTTTTTGTTTGAATCTTGTTATAGGTTAAAATTCATCGGTTTCTTCTGGAATCGAGCTTTCGGACTTCGAAGAAAGAAGAAGCAGATTTTTTCTTTGTTCCATCTTACGTGAAATGTGTGCGGATGATGGGGGGTCTGAATGACAAGGAGATAAACAATACATACGTAAAGGTATAGATTCTTGCTAATTGCATAGATGCGTGTTTGTTATTCATGCGGACAATTTAAGCTCATGATTTGGTTGTTTAGACTGCTATTGATTAGTGATTTGAAACTTATGGTGTGTTAATGTGTTACCAATCCATTGAATGTTAGCGGAGGGATGAATTGTATTTCAATACTCCTAATGTGTTTGTTTTCCTGTGTGTTGCTTCAGTGTGTGTGTGTGTGTTTTTTTTTTTTTTTTTGTTTAATTCCTCTTTCAAAACAGCTGGTTTCAGTCTGATTGTGTTTTCACCTTCTGCATTCAGGTTTTGAGTCAGATGCCATATTTCAGGCGATCAGGAGGACGCGATCACATATTCATCTTCCCCAGGTGCTAGTAATGATGATGAGCATCTTGGAATCCGTGTTTCCATAGAAAATAAAGCTAGGATTATGTTCCTTTGTTTAATGGACCTTATTGAAGATACTCTAAAGGCTATGTTGTGCTAAATTAAAAGAAAGGGGTGATGCCATATTACTTGTAGAAAGTTTCACAACCAAGTGTTGTGATATTGGATCATTCCAAAAAAGAAAAAAAGAAGAAGAAAGTGTTATGAAATTGGAAGCAGAAGAGGAAAGCCTTTTTGAACATGTATATCTGTGTTATATTTGAAATTAGTTGGAAGAAGGAAGAAAGGGTATTTTCTTCATTTTACCTCACCATGTGTCTAAGTGCCGTCTACTTGGTTCTAAACAAGATCATAGTGATTACAAGTCAATGGGTTCCAACCTGTGAGATATGGGAGATGCCTTGTTTTGAGAATTGAGACGTGTTAGTGTTCAAGGACCTTCCCTCTCAGCTTAAATCAGGAACCGATTTTCATAAGATTTGCAACTTCCTGTGTTTCTTTCAGAAACTTCTGGTGTATTTGTTGGTCTTTCCAACAGAACGGTGAGTTTTTGAACTATCCGTGCTTTTCTAAGCACACAAAGGGAACTTGGCCTCAGAAGTTGTGATTGGTGATTACTAATATAAGCCTTAAGGCCAGTGATCCATTTAAGACCAAGCCCTTAGGTATGAGAACAGAAGCTTGAGCAAACCATTTTTATATGGACTTTGTATATGAAATTAAGCAACGAATACAATGAGTAGTTTGTCTTAAACAGCTGTTCTTTCTGAGTTTTTTCCCAGAACTGTTGAGTTACATACATATATATATATATATATATATATATACATACATACATACATATAGGGAGATGCTCCTATGAGAGATGTCTCTCACCTTAAATGAGAGATTGGGTGGGGGTCCTCACATCCATATCCAATGCCAATAACTTAAATGTGAGGGCCCCACCCCTATCTCTTATAGGAACATTTCCCGATATTCATGTGCATCCTTCCCTCACCATATGGTGAGGGACAAACTTAATGGGGCCCACTTAGGGACCCATTGATCATGGGACTTGTGGGAAATGGAAATAGACATCTTGGATGGGCCCATATATCAAGTTTGGGGTCAATTACATGCCTCTAACCCTTTCATCCATGGTCCACCAATATAATGAATTAATAGTAAAGAAAAGAATTTGTCCTCGATCCAACGGCCCAATCAATTCAAATATGTGAAAACTCATTGGATCTAGTGCACTTAAGGGGGTCCTATGTGTGTGGATGGTTCGGATGGATCAAAAAGTTGGCCCCACTATGTTGTCCCTCACCATAACATAGTGAGGGATGGATGCACATGAATATTTCCCATTATTCATGAGCATCCATATAGTTATAAATAATAATAATAATAATAAAGTAAAACTTGATTTGTGCTTCTGTACCCATTACTTTTTTGGGCTGTTGCATCTTGAAAGAAATGACTATTTATATGAACCTGTCTTTATCTTGCTTTGTGCCATGCTGTTTTGACAGTTTCAAATCCAACGGCCATGTATATTTTTTTTCGGGAAAGAACAGTCATGTATTTACATGCATCCTATTCAAATGAAATGAACAGCAGCATTTGTTTGGAAAGAATGGCATACATATAGTTGTTTGATGCAAAAGCCTGTGAAAAATAATTCACATGTAGAGATATATGCGTCTAGACGTGCCTTCTATTAGGATTCTGGGCACATGGCAATTTGTTGTTGCTGTCTTTATGGTGTCCACTTCTATAAAATATTGAGAGTATTCTCACATGGTTAAGCTTTTCTATTGCTTCAATTACAGTGGTGCTGGAGCTCACTTATTTCGGTCCTGGGCAACATACTTGAATCGATCTATTATTCTTACTCCTGAGGTACTCTATGTAACCATTACTAGTAGCTTTCTGTATTAGGTAATCAAAATTACTAGAATGGTTGCTCCTAATCAGAATTTAACTTTACGCTTTTGTTTTGATATTTATTTCTTCCTTGTTCTTTCTGTTACTTTTAGCTATCTGTTTCTATTGACTCTGAGCCATTCATAAGAAATCTCTGGTCTCTTGGCAATTAATCATCCTGTAGTACTGACCCATCGAAGCACAAGACACCCTTTGTGCATAAAGAGATCTGTTTTCCATGGAGTGATTGTATCAAGACAGAAAGTTATACTCAAATGCAGTTATTTGAAGCTGTTACCTTTCTTGGACTTGATGGCATAAGAACTTGTTTTTTTTTTTTTTTTTCCTTTTTAACTTATTTCAACCAATTCTATGAGCCTACTGGAACTAAGTCACAAAATGGTTAGCTTAGCACGGGAAATGCCATGTGTCTAGCACCGTTAACAATGTTAGCTTCCAGAGCTGTTATCAGTTTATAATAATGCAATTGGCTGGCCTTTAAAATGCACAATGCCATTTACTTAGCTTGAGATCTTGTAGCTGCACAGTCAATTCTATGAGTTCTAAAGCTATTCTGCTCCTTTAATCTTAATCATCCCCCAACCCCCCCGGGAATGGTAGCATGGCCTCCCTTCTTATTTCTGATTTCTTCTGATTGAATTGAGTATATTGGAAGTGGGGAGGGATTGCTTTTTTATTGTTGTGAAATGCTAGTGCAGGGGGATCGCACAGATAAGCGAGACACAAGTGCCTTTAATACATGGAAAGATATCATCATCCCTGGAAATGTTGATGATGAAATGACTAAATTCCATACCTCAGTACAACCGTTGCCTTTGTCAGAAAGGAAGTATTTGGCAAATTTCTTAGGCCGAGCCCAGGGAAAGATTGGTCGTCTTCAACTGGTGAAGCTTGCTAAACAATTTCCAGATAAGGTTTGTCTTCTTCTACATAGTTGTTATGCTTAATCTTATTTGATCATCTCTTTTCCTAAGTATTTTTTCTTTTTGGCCATGTTCTAGATGATTCACTTTTAGAAAATCTCAATCGTTATACTATTTTGTTTATGAATATGGACCACCTGTTAGTGTATAGTATATTGTGATATGTAATATGGACCACCTGTTAGTGTGTAGCATATTGTGCTATGTATTTCACATATGTTGTGCTCATGGAAGTTAACTAAATGCTTTTGATTTGTATGTGTTGAACAATTTTCCCTCAGAAAACTATCAATCTGAGAAAAGGAAAAAAGAATCGCCACTTTATTTGATTCTTGCATTTCCTTTCTTTATGGTTTCTTCCAGAACTGCTTTCTTCATGGATTCTGGCACTTTCTTTATTTCTTTATGGTTTCTTTCGGAAAGTATGCATGCTGATTTTGTGAACAGCTGGAATCTCCAGAGTTGAAGTTCAGTGGCCCTGACAAGTTGGGAAGGGCTGAATATTTTCAACACCTGCGCAATGCCAAGTTCTGTCTATCTCCACGCGGCGAATCATCGTGGACACTTCGATTCTATGAATCTTTCTTCGTGGTACTTCTCTTTGTGCTTTCTATTTTGTTCAATTTGTCACTATATTTTGGAGTGTGAACTGTGGAGTATTGTGATTTCATGCTTGC
Organism: Camphora micrantha; assembly: GCA_003546025.1. NCBI lineage: Eukaryota > Viridiplantae > Streptophyta > Magnoliopsida > Laurales > Lauraceae > Camphora > Camphora micrantha. Next base: position 5,642,823 of record QPKB01000008.1, read on the forward strand.
TTATTGCATAAGCTTGTGTTTGGGTGCATTTTTTGTCTATTTTGTTCCCTGTCTATGTATGAAGTTTGTATTCCATGGGGGTAGCCAAGTATGTAGACTAGAGATATGTGCATGTGCATGGGTGGGTGGGTGTTGTGTGTGGATTGATTAATTTAAGAGCAGCAACATGTCCTGGGCAGGAATGTGTTCCAGTCATATTATCTGATCAAGTAGAGCTACCTTTCCAAAACGTCATTGATTACACCCAGATATCTATCAAGTTGCCTTCCACTTACATTGGTTCTGAGCTGTTGGCATACCTGCAAGCCATCCCAGGTGACTTATCCCCACAGCATTACATCTGTGTAGAATTTTCTTGCAAGATCTGACACTTAGTCTTATTATTCAGATGAAGAGATAGAGAGGATGATAGCTCGAGGGAGACAAATTAGGTGCTTATGGGTGTATGCATCAGAGAACGAACCCTGCTCTGCTATGCGGGGAATTATGTGGGAACTTCAGAGAAAAGTGAGACGATTCCATCAATCTGCTGAGACATTTTGGCTGCATAATGGATCTATTGTTAATAGAAACCTAGTGGATTTCCATGGTTGGAAACCACCTGTGCCTTTGCCTTGATTTTCTTGTAAGATCTGCTCTGAGTCTGATCTGATGCGTGCCACAGCAATCTTGAAAATTGTTTGATTAGTTACTGTAAGGTCTCTCTCATGGATGAAGTAAAAAGATGCATCTTAAGCCAACTATTGAATGAGCCTACTTGTATTTTGGCAAGTGAAGTCAGTTTTTCATGTTTCCCCTTTTGATTTTCTCTCAATCTTTTCATTTGTCTCCCTTGTTGCCGACTGGGAGCATCTTCAGTTGGCTTGAGTCTGAAGCAAGTGTTAGCACCTGACTCCTTTAAATTGTTGACCGTGGTTTGGTGGTCTAAACCATTGATATGGAGAGCCTCACTTTATAAATGAACAATGCATTAAAATCTATCAAGGGACAGACCAAGATGTGTAATCAAAGGCCTGCTAATATTCCAAAATAAAAGGAAGAAAACAAGAATCACAGAGACCGGGTTGCTGGAATCTTTCAAGTGAGGGATTTATTTATTTATTTATTTATTTATTTATTTATTTATTTATTTATTTTTGCGTGATCTACACACTGGGATTTATAGCTTTCCATACTGATGGGAACTGATGCCCTTTTTTTTTTAATGTTCTGTTATCATCATCATCATTATTAAAAAAATTGGGTGCCTATCTGCTCAGGGAGTCTTCTTCCTCTGAAACATCTCAATGATCCAAATCCCTCTCCATCTCAAGTCTGAAAAGAACTCGTGCTGCAAGATGTTTTTGGACATTCCATGTAATGCCTTTCGGGTTACTAGGAAAATTACGGCGTATAATTTTCCTTTTTGTCAGGCAATGCCATCACAGCACATGGCAATTATAATACTGCACTCTAATCTTGGGGCCACGGGCCACCTTGTAAATATGCCATAATCCGAAAACCGCATCAATCAAGTGTCCTACTGTCCTTCGGCTTGCCAATTGAAACTAACAGACTATTATCCATTAAAAGAGAAAGCCAACTAAATGGAAGGAAACTTTATGAAATTGCATGGATTGTCTATCTCATGGAGAGGAGAATTCAGCTACAATCATCCTGCAATAATTAAATTTGCAAACCTGGCTGTGAGCCCCACCTTGATGCACGCCAATTAGTGTGTGGGCTCGTTTGAGTGGAATATCTATGTAATCTGTAATCTGAAGACTGCCCATTTATCTATGGGCTTGAATCCGATAAACTTTGAGGCTTTCAAATATGGATGGTTATAATCATCAGCGTTTGATCCACCCGTAATCTAGATTAGAATCTTTCAATCCCTCCTTACCCATGTGATCAACCTGTATTGAAATGGGCTTCTCAGCAATGTTAGCATATTCAATAATTACTATGATCCAATGGTCCTAACTCATGTTACTAGTGAAAAATGAGATACTGATCATATTACTAGGGAATAATAGGTGGACATAGAGTCACTCCATGCCATTGAGATCTGAGCCGTCAATATGTGGACCCCACATGGAATAATCTTAGATGCTACAGAAGAGTAAGTATCCTACAAATAAAAAAACCAGACTTCAAAGTTTCAAACAGGTAGAGATTCCCCCCAATGGAAAGATGGAACAGAAGATGCTCCAAATGCTACAAAACTGTAAAAACATCCGGCAATTCAAGCAGACCCATCTCCAGATTCTCATCCACGGCCTTCAAGACGACAGATTCCTCCTCCGCAAGCTTATCGATCTCTCTTCCACCTTTGATTCTCTCAATTACGCGCTTCGGATCTTCGAAAATGCTCAGTTTCCAAACGTTTTCATCTACAACACCTTGATCAAATGCTTCAACGAAAGCAACTGTCGCAAAGACGCATTGCTCGCTTTTAATCGAATGAAGCAATCCGCAATCTCCCCCAACAATTTCACCTTCACATTCCTTCTTAAATCTTGTGATTCCGTGGAAGCTTTTGAAGAAGGTTCAGAAATTCATGCCCAGATTCTTAAATTTGGATATGGGTTGAATGTTTTTATTCAGAATACACTCCTGAACTTCTATTCTAGGTGCAGTAGGGAGTTGCATTTGGCTCGTCGGTTGTTTGAAGAAATGCCCCAAAGAGATGTGGTTTCATGGAATTCCATGCTCGGCGCGTATTTGAGCCGGGGAGACATGGTTTCAGCGATCCAGGTATTTGAATCAATGCCAGAGAGGAATGTTGTGTCGTGGAATTCAATTGTCGCTGGGCTCTCCAAGGGTGGAGACATGGACAAAGCAAGGTCGGTCTTCGATCGGATGCCGGTAAGGAATACAGTATCTTGGAATGCCATGATTGCAGGGTATGTGAAATGCAGTGATGTGTTGACTGCAAGGCTTTTTTTCGATCAGATGCCGGAGAAGGATGTGGTTTCTTGGACAGCCATGATTTCAGGGTACACCAAAATTGGAGATTTGGCATCAGCGAGCAATCTCTTTGATCAGATGCCAATCAAGAATGTGGTCTCTTGGAACACCATGATTGCAGGTTATGTTCAAAATCATATGTTTGATCGAGCGTTACAGTTGTTTCATCAATTGCTGTTGCGTAGAGAGCTTAAACCTGATGTAGCTACTCTGACAAGTGTCCTCTCTGCTTGTGCTCATTTGGGAGCTCTTGAACATGGGAGTTGGGTTGAATCTTATATTAAGAAAAACAAATTCGAGATAACTGTTGCACTAGGAAATGCTCTTATAGACATGTTTGCAAAATGCGGAGACTTAGAAAATGCAAAGGCCGTGTTTAGTCAAATGTCCAAAAGATGTATAATCACATGGACAACAATGGTTTCAGGTCTAGCCTTCAACGGGCAATGCCGAGAAGCTTTGGCTGTCTTTGATACAATGTGTAGAGATAAAGTAGAACCCGATGATGTTTTTTTCATTGCAGTTCTTACTGCCTGCACCCATGGAGGCCTGGTTGAAGAGGGTCTACAAATATATGATCGAATGGTGAGAGAATTCGGTATTGAACCCCGCATAGAGCATTATGGATGCATGGTTGATCTTCTTGGGCGAGCGGGGAAGTTAGAAGAAGCAATTGGATTTATTAAGAGCATGCCCATGGAGCCCAATGCAGTCATTTGGGCTACATTGCTTGGTTCATGTAAGAGTTACGAGAATGAGGAGTTAGTAGAGTTTGTGACTGGAAAGATTCTTGATCTAGAGCCTTCAAATCCTGCATACAGAGTACTGATTTCAAATTCGAATGCATTGGTGGGGCGGTGGGGAGATGTTATGAGTGCACGCATGGTGATGAAGGAGGAGGGGATGGAGAAGGTGCCTGGTTGTAGCTTAATTCAAGTTGGCAGTGGAGTCCATGAGTTTCTTGTTAAGGATACCAGGCATGAGAAGAGGAACGAGATTTATGAGGCTTTGTGTGGATTGACTCAACAGTTGAAAGAAGTAGGCTATGTGCCTTTCGGAAGTCACATTGGTGCATTGCTTGAGAAACAGTAGAGTATGATCTTTGTGGGCATTGAAATGTGAATGCATCTCATGCAAGTAAGAGCTTGTGTAAGGTCCATGCCATTGATTCATTAGGCAGGCACCATAATGTATGTGCCTTGGCGTAAGAACAAGTAGGTCCATGGTTACAGGCATTGAGTGAGATTCACCTAGAGGTGCCCTGATCAATCCACTTGTAGCTTTGTGTGGTGACTGGTGAGGCACCTCCACTCCACAGAAACGTATGGGGATCAATCCCTACCTGTAGGCTGATGGTGTTGAGCTTGGGAAGGGAGTGTGTGGGTGTGTGAGTATTTACCGGAGGAAAAAAAGTGAGCTTAACTTTTACCATTTAATGTGTGAACACACCGCAATTTGTGTTCCTATTGGATCATCATCATAGGGGAATTGTACATTTCTTACTGCCCAATTTTTGTACACTGGTGGCAGCTATGGGCCATATTTGCTGTTATTTATGATTGTCTTCAGGATGAATTGCATTTTTTTAGGAGCATCTTGATTTGGAAGAGTATAATTAATTCAGAGTTGGTGCCCTGCGTGTTGAAATGAACAGTCTGGTGAAGAAGGAAATTCGAATAAGTGGACGCCTTTGATCTTTCAATCTCCTGAAATGTTTGTGTTGGCAGCCACCTTTGGGTCACTATAACATGGGCCAGACACATGGATTCGGCACCATCAGATCCTAAGGCGCAAATTATAACCCATTCATATGGGTGAGAAATTGTTGATTTCCACCTTTACCCTTCCCCTCTGCGCTGTTTATTTGCTGATTGAATTCCTTGGATTTCATGGTAAAGGGAGGGTTCCAATAAATGATTATCAAAGAGGCAAGGGATTAAAGATATGAGGTGGACATATAGATGGGAGTGTGACCCACAGTTTCCATGAAGATCCAACTTGTGTCAAAACAAAAAAAAAAAAAAAATGTTAACCATATGATCAAGGGGAATACGCTTTTGAGGGCTTCAAAATTTCCCACTCCTAATTATTAGATCAAACTAGCGCAATAACCCGTGTTAAGCACGGGTATGGCCCACATGGCTAGGGTCCCCACTCCATCTTATTACTTTTGACATATTTTTTGTTAAACAATCACATATTGATAGTGTGTGGTGTGGTAAAGGTTAGTCAAGGCAAAATGTCGTTAGTTTGAATCTCATTACCTATGTATTTTTAGATTTTTACCAAAGCACAATTTAAAAAAGTCAAAATTGAAAGAAATCCGAACAAAATTGAATCTAAAGCCCTCGGTTTAATATATTATAATTTGCCTTAGATGTAATCAATATTACCTGGGAAAGCAATGTTCTTCTATTAATATATTGTATCTTGCTAAAAACACTTCATCTTTTTTAAAAACACGTCATCTCCCCCTCTCTGATTAGATGGTGGATGGTGGGCCAAACAGTGCCCACCTCACACAGGTCCACCACCTATTGGGTCGCCCGTGGGTCCTCCTTCGGATCCACGGATCAGATGTGTCTTCGGGTGGCCCACCTGGGTCCCGGCCTCAACGCAAGAAAATGAAGTTTTTAGAAATACTATAGTGTTTAGATTTCTAAGTCATCTAAAACATGTCATCTCCCCTCTCTGATCAGACGCTGTTGGGCCTACCTCGCACGGGTCCACCACCTACTGGGTTGCCCGTGGGTCTTCCTTCTGATCCACGGATCAGATGGGTTATCGGGTGGCCCACCTGAGTCCCGGCCTCAACGCAAAAAAATCAGTATGTTTTCTTTTTTAGGAAGTTATGTGGGTTGGTTAGTGAAAGTGGAGAGAGGGGAGATGCTTGAGCCCTGTGGTTAAAAGAAGGAAGATACATTCCCTTAGTAATATAGACTAGTTAAGTGCCAAATGGACTTCCTAGAAACCATGTAGACTGGAGTTACTAGAGAGGGAGAAAAAAAAATTGAAACTGCAGACTTGAAGAACCTCTAGCAGTTGTTGTAGCTTCCAAGATCGAGTGGTTGAGCCACTGTTTTATAGTATTTGATTCTCACGTACTCCTTGCATCGAAGATGAGTAGATGACTGCAACAGAAGAAAAGAAAACATCTTTGACCATGGACTCTTGGGCTCCAAGTTTATGTCATTTTCCTTTGAACGACCAATCCACTCTTGAGAATGAATAACAAAAGGGAATTCAGACAGAATCTATGGGGACAAGCATGAGAATTCTTGTTGGTAGAACTAATTAAAAAACCAAGCCCAACCAATGAAGAGATATGGAGGAGGCCCTACTCCAATTTAGGCAGAGTTCTTTAATGCTCTGTGCTTGGTTAGAGACCCAATTCTACTTTGATCCCATGATTTTTTTTTTTTTTTTTTTTGTTCCTGTGGTGTTTTTGTCAATAAATACAATAGTTGGTGGGATATTCATGGATCAGGCCACCCTGACCTCAGCCCGCATTTATACTGATCTGGATATGGGCTGTATTTTCAGGCTGGCCCGAGAAACAAACAGGCCATGTCTAGGCATGTGTATGTTTAAAGGCCCAGCCAGGCACAACATTTAGAACAAAGGGCACGTTAAGATAGGTCTCTCCCTCTCTCTGCCGAGCACCAGTCCTTGTGGGGTCCACCTAAGGTCCCCCCAATTTACCTATATATATATATATGGTGACGAACGCTCAGATCATCATCCTGACAATTTGATTAACGGCCCATAAATTTTTACAATCCAAATAAGTGCACAATCAATCCAACAGTCTAGTCCATTCACATGGAGCCTAACTTGAGACTAATGACTATCAAGGGGTCCCTATTTTATGGTCCACTTGAACAAATCGTAAGGTGGGCCCACTAGGTTCGGTACTTGGCAGAGGTTTTCCCTATTAAGATTTAACAATTGGACTGATCCATCGGCTCAATCCAACCTAATCAAATGGGCCAGTTTTGGCAAGCTTTGGCTTGGCCCAATCCAGCCTTAAAACACCTGGTCCTTGTTTTTGCTGTTTGCTTTTTTCTGAAGCTAAAACTTAGATGCCCAGAATTATACAATAACAAAAAGCTTATAGTTGGAAAGTAGAAACCAATGGTGATTGACCCAAGGGCCTAAGCCCTAAGAATCGAAATCATCTAAGGATTTCCCCCACAGTGACCATGAGTAGACAAATCATGGTCTGCCACGTCACCGTGGGCAGCCCCTGCCCGGATGAATCTGGATCATCTAAGGATTCCCCCCACAGTGACCGTGAGTGAATGAATAATTGTCTGTCATATCACTGTGGGCAGCCTGCTCAGACGTATGCCAAGCTGCCCGAGTGCATGGTATGCTGCCCGCGGTGATGTGGTAGGCTTTGATTGGTCCACTCAAAATGACCGTGGGGGAAATCCTCAGAGGATCCGAACTCCTGCCCGAATATATGCCAAGCTGCTCGCGTGCAGGCCTTGATTTGCAGTGGGGAAAATCCTCAGAGGATCCGGACCCTAAGCCAACTTTAACTTAAACTAGAACCAGCCGTGACCTTAACTCCGTTACAGCCCTAGTTCCAAGCCCACTCAAAGAAGCTCTCATCCGACCGTCCATTTCCACCCAAACATTTTCATCAGCGTCATCATCATCGTTAAAAAGAGAAAAGAGGTCTCTTCTCAGTCGCAGCCGCACTCGCACTCATCTAAAACCCTTGGATTCTACAATGGGAGGTGGCGTCGAAGAAGTAGCGCAAGGCGTTTCCAACATTTCCATGGATTCTTCTTCTGATGCTCTCAGCAAAAAGTAACATTTCCATGAATTCTTCTTCTTCTTCTTCTTCTTTCCATGGATGGATTTTCATGAATGCTTTCTTATCATCTTCTTTTCTGTGTTTTCTGTTGTTGACAGCGCTCTCAAAAGAGAGGCGAAGATGAAGAAGAAGGAAGAGGAGAGACGCCTCAAAGAAGAAGAGAAGAAGAAAAAGGTTCTATTTTTCTCATCTCTGGTTTGCTTTGCTTTACTTTTCTTGTATTGGATGAGAATTTGGGTGATTTTCCATGTAATTGGAGTATGGATTTGCTCATTAGGACTTGGAATTTGGTTTGGTGTGCATTCCAGCACATTCAAGCACAGTCAGTTTGAATGGCTTGGAAGAACCAAACTGTTGGAGGGGGGGGGGGGGGGGGGGGGGGGGGGTGGGGTGGATGTGGTTTTGTTAAAAAGAAAAGAAAAAATCTATTGCCCCTTGTACTATATGTATTATTTGAACTGGCTGTGATTAGGATTGCAGGGTTTTGTTCTGTTCTTTTGATTAGCTGTTTTGATGTTTGTATTCTGATGACAATAGCGTTGTTTATGTGAATTTTTTAGACTGCTGTCGCACCCAGCTCAGAGGTTCAAAAGCAAGCTGATGATGAAGATATGGACCCAACTGTATGTTCTAATCCACTCTTCCATCCAATCAATGTTGGATCTTTCTTTCTTTCTTTTTTTTTCAAATTAGGCTTTTTGAGTTTATATAGTGTTTTTGTACAGAATAACATTATAATAATCCAGGGAATAATGATATAAATAAACAAAAAAGGTGGGAAAACCATGATGTTTACATCTTTTATCCATTGTGGGTTTCAGCAGATCAGTTATCTGAGTGCCCATATGAATGGAATTAGGCACCTTAATAGACCGCCTGTTTAATGGGGCGCATGGCCTTATAGTTCCCCTTAACATTAGGTGTTTTGAATGATTTTAATTTTAGTTTATTTTCCTGCAGCAATACTATGAAAATAGACTGAAAGTGCTTGCATCTGTCAAGGAAGCTGGAGTCAACCCATATCCCCATAAATTTTTCGTTTCTATGTCCATCGTGGAATATGTTGACAAATACAGGTCCCTGGAAAATGGCGAACATCTTGAGAATGTTGTAATCTCTCTGGCTGGTATTCAATGTCTCCAGAATGTTATATCTGTTTATGTACTTCTCAATGTGCTTTTCACTTACCTCTTACTTTTCTGATGGTGATCTTTTTTAAGGGAGAGTGATGAACAAGCGAACTTCCTCCTCAAAATTGTACTTCTATGATCTATATGGCGGTGGTGCTAAACTTCAAGTCATGGCTGATGCAAGGTTCTACAGACGTGATTAATTGGTCTTTGCATTTTTTATGAACATATTGAAGTGAACTTTTAGATTGTACAAAAAATGCAGCTTTAGATATGGACTTGCTTGCTATATAAGGCCTTTGATTCCCTTCTATCTATTGCTTGTATTGGATTAAAAATCCTAAATAATAAGGTTTCATGGATTAGTAGCTGAAAAACTATCCTTTGCTCCCTTGTTGGGTTGCCAATGCCATAGTATGAAGTCCTATCGAGTGTCCTTTGCTCCCTTATTGGGTTGCCAATGCCATGGTATGAAGTCCTATCCAGTGTGAGCAAAACATTTACATTGATGAAGACAATGCTATCTGAATCTATGCCCTACATCACTGTATCAGTTTTATTATCAAATAAGAAAACAAAAGGTGCAAGTTTATGACACTCAACTATGGTTGTGGCAATAATCAACCTGAGGTTCTTCTTTCTCTCATGTGCTTTCTACCAGCCACTGCTCAAATAAATCTAGCAACTCTATTTAAATGAATCAGGTTTTACATTTTTTACTCCTTTTAATTGATCAAGACGCAATTTCCATTTCTTTTGTTTTTATTATTGAATAAAGATTGTTTATATTCATATGAACAGTCACTTAACTTAAGTAAGTTCTGAAATCATTCTGATTTTCAAGATCATTTTGTCTAGATCCATAGTAAGCTTTATGCCTTTTAGTGTTGCAAGTTGCAACCGGGCCAGGGTCATCGGCTCCTCCACATAAGTGTGCTGGATTTTCTCCTGATGTCAAGGTTCTGCAGAGTTAATGTTTTAGGCTGAATATGTTGTTTCTAGGCATTGTTTAGTTTATTGGGTGTCCAATCATTAATGCCTTTTTAGATTCATGAGGGATTTGTATTCTTGGTTTGCATAATTTTTTTTTCTTTTTCTTTTTATTTTTACGGTAACATCCTCATTGATTGCAATGCTTGGCACCTTCAAGTTGTCTTTTGGGCTCATGTCAATTATTAAAAAAAATAAAATTCAATTAGCATTTCATTGAAAAAATGTTTATGTTATATTATACCGATGTGTCTTAGGTTCTCACTTAAATTTTGAGAACTGCTTCTTCTTACCATGAATTACAAAGTGACCTTCTTGTCCTTTTTCCAGTCTACATCAAAAAAGACATTGTCCAGATTTATGGTTGGTTGATAAAAGGTGGCAATCAACACTAGTGTTGAATTTTAGAGTAATATACTACACTGTCAATCTGTCATAACCTCACATAGATTTGTTTCAATAGTCTTCTGCTTGAGAGTGGTTTAATATATGTTGGTTAATCTCATCATGACTTTTGTTAATTGAATACAAGCATTTTTATTTCTATGTATTTATTATTTATGAACCAATTTGAGATTGGCTTCTTTTTCATAGGAACTCAGACCTCGATGAAGCTGAATTTTCTAGATTCCACTCCGGTGTCAAACGTGGTGACATTGTCGGTGTCTCGGGATTTCCAGGTTGGTGGGATGCTCTTCATGTATCCTATTTTTGAACACTGTGTTTGCACAGCAACTTGATTTGTTTCTGCTTCAAATGTCAGTTGACACTGGATTACTGTTTAGCTAAAATTGATGGAGGATTGGAGAGCGACAACAAAATGCTTGACCTCTTGTTGTCAAAGCTGTTATTCCGCCCCTAAATGTGAGGCATGTAGTTGATGCAACTGCATTTGTGCGGGTAGAGAGAGAAATTTCCTATTTAAAATGTGGGAAAGGCTTGATTAGGTACTCTAACCATCACCAGATTCATCTTCATTAAAGCTTCACATGGTAAAAGAATTTGTTTTAAAGAATTTGCATATCTACTCATAAACAAGTTAAATTTCCAAAATTTTCTCATTGTGTCAGTTGAAGTTCTTCGTAGGCTTTAACTTCTTTTACCAGTCCAGAAATGAATTTCTTTCATTAATTGTTAAAAGGATCATTGAAGCTTTAATGAAGATGAATCTGGTGATGGTTAGATTGATCTCCATTTGGTTCCAATCAATCGTAATCATATATTCAAATTGGAATCCTAATCATATTCATCACCACCATCATCAAAGCCTTGTCCCAACTATGTTGGGGTCAGCTACGTGAATTATGTTTCTCCATTCCAATCTAACATGGGCCAAATCCTTGGATATGTTGCACTTTTTCAAATCTATTGTTACTACTTTCATGTCCTCTTCAGCCTACCCCCCCCCTTGGTGGGCCAACAACCTGCATAGAAAAATTTTTCCTCACCAGCGTTGTTGCTAACTTACGTTGGACATGTCCCAACCATCTCAAATGAGTTTGATCTTATTTTATCACTTATTAATGCTACCCCTAAATGCTCCCAAAAACGCTCATTTCTTATGGTATCATTCCTAGTTTTACCACACATCCACCTCCACATTCTCATCTCTGCTACATATGTTGTGAAAGTGTTGCTTCGTGATTGACCAACTTTCTGCTCCATAGGTCATAGCTAGTTTGATTGATGTCTTGTAAAACTTTCCCTTCAATCTTTTTGATATGTGCTGATCACAAAACACTCAAGAAGTAAGTTTCTACTTGCAATCCATATATTTTTGTCTTTGTACGGCTTATTTTAAAGCCCTTGGATTCTAATGCCTTCCGCCTATCTATCAAGTTGCGCATTCCATGCCACCTATAGATTCATCCACCAACACTATATCATCTGCAAACATGTCTGAAACCTGATCACATTATTGAACTAAAAGTAGAGCTAAGTAGCTAACTGATCTTTGAAGTACAATCTCCATGGATATTCACATTACATGTTTAATTTGAGGTTCAACAATTTTTCTTTTTTAACAGTTGTTGAACTATTGGTCCGTGCTATTTTGCTGTGTTCTTTAATAATGACATTTCTGTTTACATTTTGTACTAACTTATCAGTGAAGCACAGTTATTCTTTCCCTTTTCGAATCTATAATTTATTCAAATTGATGTCAATAAAAGCATGAATTTGTTGTTATTTATCTAACATTAGCACTTTTGTGTTGCAGGGAAGAGCAAAAGAGGAGAACTAAGTATCTTTCCAAAATCTTTTACAGTGCTCTCACCATGTCTCCATATGATGCCAAGGCAGAAAGCTGGTCCTGGTACAGATAATGCTCATGCAAAGGTGTTAAACATTTTAAGCAAATCAGCTTATCCTGTGAACATTTCGCCTTCTTTTTACAGATGACTTTCTGCTACTTGAATTTTCTCACGAGAAAAACTATTTCTTTATTGGTTTACAGAAAAATGAAGGGAGTGCAGTTACTGATGCATGGGTTCCAGGACATACCAGGAATCCTGAAACGTATGTTTTGAAAGATCAGGTATCAAGAGTATTTGTGTCATTGAAAATATCGCTTCAATATTGAAGTTGATGCAGATTGAAACATTAATACCATCCCTTGTCTCCAAAGCTGTTAGGATTGAACTTTGAAGAACCTAATTGTTGCTTTAATTTTACTCATAGTCTATGTATGCATGTGAGCATGGCCCTAAATGCATGCTTTTGTTGATCTCCACATTGGTATGCCATTGCATTCTTCTTTAATAGACCTGCTTCATGTAATCTTCAAGTGTAAATATGCATTCCTTTGATCTTCTATGGGTTTTCTGGCTTTTATGATATCGGAATTTGTTTTGTAATAGTCAAATCATCTGGATTATATCATAACTAATGGAAGTACAAGTATTCTACTTTCCAAATATGGCTTCCAGCTTCTGATGCTATGTTAAAACTTAGTTCTATCTTATGTTGAGACTGTATTCCTTGTTTAGATGGTCGAAACATGTAGCCTATGAGGCTTTTTTTTCCTCATTTCTATCTGCAGAGCACCTGCTCTCACATTTATTATGAAGACAGGGCTCCATGGGCCCACCTGGGTCCCAATTTGGGGGCTAGGACCAGTACCATTGGATTGGTGCAGGTTTATTTACTTGGAGAGTCCTCCATAAATTCGTGTAAAAATAATCCTGAACTTTAGTAATTGCTATTAGAAGTTGCAGTCCCCCTCTTAAAAGGTCCAATGAACCTAAGGACTAGAGATAAGAAAGGGAGAGAAAAAAAATAGGGAATGACTAGGAGAGGATCTAAAATAAGTCTTGATCTATAGCTTGCTGGGTCGAGTATGGGCCTTGGGCCTCCTAGCGCCTTAGGCACAGATGGGCCTGGACTTGGGCCCACTGCGTAGGATCCAACCTGCATAAAAATTATAATGGACCATTGTTTGATTTCACATGTTATTTGGGACTGGTAATTGCTACAAAGCTCTGACAAATGAATGCGACAAACCACTGTACCTAAAAGTTACCCTTGAATAATTTCCTGTCAATTGCTGCCCATGAGTTATCAACTCTTTTAACCCAAAGGTGACTATTCTTTCCTAGAAGATGTTGAGACTAGCACCCCATGCTAATCAAAGTTTGTACAAAAGAAATGATGGATGAGAGGGAGATGTATTGTTGTGATTACATTTTATGTTAAAATGAATGTTCTCATGTTTATTTGGAAGAAATCAGTGAAATTTTCAATTTGAAATATGCTAATGGTAGAAATGGCTACAAAATCGACGCACTAAATGAAAGACAAACACTCTATGCAGTATGCACTACTGAACGACTACACAGTTCTCAGTTCTCTGTTGTTTATATGCATTTCTTTTTTATTTTAGGAAACTCGATATCGTCAAAGATATTTGGATCTAATGCTCAATATGGAGGTTCGGCAGATATTCAATACCCGAGCTAGGGTCATTTCTTACATCAGAAAGTTCCTTGATGATCGAGATTTTCTGGAGGTTTGGCTCTTCTTGTTAATGTTCTTTTGAACATAATATATTAGTTGTTTTGAACCTTACAATCTATTTGTTTGCTATTACTTTATGAACTCACCATCAGGTAGAAACACCTATGATGAACATGATTGCTGGTGGAGCAGCTGCCAAGCCATTTGTTACCTATCATAATGATCTAAATATGAAGTTGTATATGCGCGTTGCCCCCGAGCTTTATCTTAAGGAGTTGGTTGTTGGTGGGCTGGATCGTGTCTATGAGATTGGGAAGCAGTTCAGAAATGAGGGGATCGATTTGACTCATAATCCTGAATTCACTACATGTGAATTTTACATGGCTTTTGCAGATTACAATGACTTGATGGAGCTCACTGAGCAAATGCTAGCCGGTAAATCTTCGTGCCATTGTATTATGAATATCCAACGGGCCATGGTCTGTTTATTTTTGTCAGAATCTTAAAAAAAGGTTTATTTATGCCAACGTTTTGCACCTTCACTTTCTCTGGATTCTCACAAGCATCTCAAGTGAAACAGGAATGGTCGAAAAGCTAACGGGTGGCTATAAAATTAAATACCACGCAAATGGGGTGGACAAGGAGCCAATTGAGATTGATTTCTCTCCTCCTTTCAGGTGTGGTGATGTACTCTTTTCTTTTGACTAAACTTTCAGCTTGCAGAGGTTGGTAAATTCTTGAAGAGGTTGCTGGATGAAAGGTAACAAGTTTTTCTTGACCATTGTCTTGTGAGTATTGCAGAAGGATTGACATGATACAAGAATTAGAGACTATTGCAAACCTCAGTATACCCAAAGATCTTGCGAGTGAAGAAGCAAACAAATACTTGATTGATGCATGCCTGAAGTTTGATGTCAAATGCCCCCCTCCTCAGACAACAGCTCGATTGCTGGACAAGGTATATCATTGATATTTTGGTATGTTTTTTCCTTTTTATGGCCATGGGTCTAAAATAGGTTTTTTGGTCCCTGTTTATTATGTGGTTTTATAACAGGTTTTGGATTCCCAAATTGGAATACTATGTATGTAATTATGTTACGTGGATTCTCTACAACAAGAGAAGAATCATGTGTCAATTAACAGATTTGATATGGTGGAGTAGATGTTTTACTGTGCTATTGGTGAAAAAGATTTGGATGGAAGTTTGTTGAGAGTTCTCCTCGGGTCCTCTAAATCTTTTACTCATCATCAAAAGATTGTTGGGGATGGTTTCTTTCGTATGAGTGTCCATGAACACAATAAATCAGCGATTAGCAATTTTATCGATGTTTTTAGGAACATTTCCTTTTGACTAGATGTTCCTTTGTATAACATGCATTCCAAAGTGTCAAGATGGAGCTGAGTTATGCAAAGGTGTTTCTAGGCCTTGCTTTGTAATGGGCAATCTCTATTCTCTGCCCTTAATCTGATCTATCATTTCTTTCTGCAGGTAATCCTTTATTGGTTATCAGAAACAACAACAACAATTGTTTTGTTGACATTATCTTCTAAATCTGATTGACCAGATAATGTTTCTCAACAAACTTTAACACATTGAAAGGAAATGAGACGAAATGATTGCGTGTTCATTGTTATTTCTTCAAGTGTAGGGCATGCTATGGTGGTTGGGATCCTTTCACCAAGTTGAGACTTAATGCAGAAGTTGGTTTTCAATCCAAAATATACAAATAGCACATCACCAATTCTTTTTCTCTGCTTTCTTTTCCCCAGCATGGTCTAACCTGGTGCAGCAACAATGTTATTAATGCAATCGAACCAATAGGGGTCATGATATACCAAATGAGTGATGCATCTGTGTATTTCACATTTCATTGTATGGAGAGCTTACTCTTTACTTCTGAATGATGTCATTCTGCATTTTCTGGCTGTTATTGTCTTGCAGCTTGTGGGGCATTTCTTGGAGGAGACATGCGTAAATCCAACTTTCATTATTAACCATCCAGAGATAATGAGCCCATTGGCTAAGTGGCACAGATCAAAGTCTGGCTTGACCGAACGTTTTGAATTGTTTGTCAACAAACATGAGGTATGTAATTGAATCTTTAATATTTTCTCTGGAGCATAGTTCAAAACCCAAAGTTTGACTTTCCCAAAACCTTAGAAGGTCAAGTTGACTGAGAGACTTGATCAAGTCTTCATCAAGGCAATTAGGCCTCTCAGTGTTATCAGGTCTCGTTGTTGAGATATTTTTGTTTCAAGAAAGTATCAGAGTATTTTATCAGATTTGGGGCATTTCTCTGCATAAAAATGTTGCCTATAATGGTAAATAAGCTGAAACTAGAAAATAATAAGAGTAATTTAAGAAATAGATGCCATGAAAAGCCGCATCTCTTATGAGGAATGGCCATGTGTCTTGTGCTGAAGCCCATCATAATACTTGTTAATAGTTAATCTGTTAATGGATTATACTATTATGTCAACATTATCTATATAATGAACAGGAACATTAATATGCATTAATAGTTAATACTTTTAACAGTCGACTATACAGTAGTATAATAGTTAATGATATTGTCTGAATAGTTGATACGCATGTTAAGAAATCTTCTACTTGGAATATAGAAAGCCTTTTCAAAATACACATTTTATTTGTTACCGTTATTTTCCAGATTTTTTTGTAACTTTGCAATATTATTGCAAATTTTTTTGTTTTGACAATATTTTCAAATTATTGTGATATTATCGAATAAAGATCATTTCATGTGTAGGCACAATAGTATTGCTACATTTTCAATTTTCAAAATATACATGAGATTTTTTATATGGGTTTGTGTATGATATGAAACTTATATCAGTTCCATTTCAATATACATATACATATAATCTTTTTATTTACTGTAATTTACTGTTACCATAAAAAAAATACAGATGTATAATGTCAATTTTAAGAAAATAAGGTGAGGTAGAGGAGACCATGTGAACTCCTTTTCGTTTCTTTCTGAAAGAGAGACCCATGGTAGAAATGTTCTATGTATATATATTTGTATGGCCGTGCCCTCCGGTGGATGATCCACACAAATCGTCCATGCGGATGGCCTTGTGGGGCCTACCTTAGGCCACGACAATCATGGAGAGGTGGGGGATCAAAAGATCCAGATGGGTCATATCTATGTGTTAGATCATCCTAACCCCTTGATCCTTGGCCTTTGTGTTTAATGGTTTTAGAAGGCATAAATTTTTATTTTTTTTAGAATTTCATTGGAATGGTGAGTCACATTTGGAAAACTGGGGCTTTTGACATTCAAGTAAAAAAGTGCTTATTCGCATTTGTAACCTATGATGCCCAGATACAACACATATATGGCAGGGACACGCTATAGACATGGTAGGGACACGGATTTTACATGAAAAAAACGAAGTATCGGATACGATATGACACGATACGTTGCCCATTTTGAAGTATCTGTGCGTCATAGTTTGTAACGTTTGCTAATTATGATTTAATGTAACATATAAATGGAATAATGAGTCGATGTGATTCATCCAAGTTCTAGGATGAACTCCTAGAGAAAGAGGGGGAAGAAAAGCATACCTAAAGAATGCCAGTGATCGGCAGAGTCAGAGGACAAAAGTTCTCAGTTTTTTCTTCCTTTTATTATCTTTTGGCTATTTATTTTTGAAAATTATAATTTAATAAAAATCTAGATGGAATAATGAGTTGATTTGACATCCAAGTTCAATGAAAAACTAGTTGCATAACCGCAAAACTTGCATTTTCTGGGTTCTTCACCAAGTATCCTATTTTTCTTGCAAGCCGAGTCTTGTCTGATCAAGTTTACAAGCTATGGGTTGGATCCAAAATTGATTTCTAGTTCATCTATCTGCTCTTTTCAGGTATGTAACGCGTATACAGAGTTGAATGATCCTGTTGTACAACGACAGCGTTTTGCTGAACAGCTGAAGGTAATTCTTTACTAAAGTGGCATCGACAAGCTGCTGTTGTTATAACAGCGGCGACAAGTTATGTGGGAATATTTTAGAACTAAAGATGGTTGCTGTTTCAGGATCGACAATCAGGTGATGATGAGGCGATGGCTTTGGATGAAACATTTTGCACAGCTCTGGAGTATGGGTTGCCACCAACTGGTGGTTGGGGATTGGGAATTGATCGGCTTACAATGTTGTTCACTGATTCTCAAAATATCAAGGTTAGGCTGTTTCAGTGTCCATTATTTTTTACTGCTTGAAAAGTTGTTGAATTGTTGGTGGAAGTGTGTAACTATTTTGTGGTGTTACAGGAAGTTCTTCTGTTTCCTGCCATGAAGCCCCAAGATGAGCCTTCTTTGTCTTCAAAAGGTAACTCACTGGAATTGAGCCAATTCTTCTGAAAGCTGACCATGCTCCATCAATCATGTCAAGGAATTTGATAGCTATGGATCTATCCCTCACTGATTCCTATTTTTCCATCTATTTACATCATTGATTACGAAATTTTATATTTTTAACCAAATCTGCACAGTCATCTTTCTATTCTCATTTTGAAAAGAAAAAATATATGTTCTGCCACTCGTGCTCCCAATACCGGGGATTATGTGTTGAGCACACAGTCATTAGCATCTATAGGATGTTAGGACATGTTGGTCTGTAAGCTCAGGCTTCTTGTCTTAGAGACTTATAACTATAGTCGTCAATTCCATCCATTGTGGGTCTATAGCTTTGATGTAGATAAGGTGAATTGGCAACCTTTTCAAGACCATTTTCAGCCAAAACAATATACAGAAATCAGAATTTCTGTATGTTGATGGCATTTTGTCCAGCCATATTTTGTCACCAATAAACTTAGGGTGGAAAATCCTGCCAAAAGTGGAAGTGGATGGAAAATACAGTAAGGGCGCCATGTTGTTATGGCAATATCTAATTTCTACAACTTGAAACCCAGAATTATAGCAATAATAAATTCTGCTAAAAAAAAAAAGTTCTGTTTTTCAAATTTCTCTCAATTCCGAATACAAAATTTCCCTTTTACAACTGCTACATCTTTTTAACTATCCTTACAAAGGTAGTTTCTAGACTGTTATTATAACCAGACACATAACTGTTACTACAGAAAATCTGAACCATCCATAAGATTTTTAAAAGGTAAAATAAACAAGGAAAAGGGTAAGAAAAGTTGCTGCCAGGACCCACACATACTGTCTGGGCCTGTGGGTCTTAGCGGACGGTGAGCATGTTTATGGGCTTTTTTTTTTTTTTTGGTAATCCAGCTAGGGGTTGGGACCCTGAGAGACTCACACATGCGATGTGATGGGAACTCACACTTGCAAGGAGACACAGCGGACATGCGATGTGATGGGAACTCGCATGTGCAAGGAGGGGGAGGCCAGGTTCAAACCCTGGACCTCCCAATGAGAACTGCCACTCCTTACCGAGCTGTTCTCTCAATGCTCTAAGCATGTAATTGGGCTTATGAGCCCTGTTTTTGCAATGATCTGAGCTTGTTGAGCCTGCACATGGGTTCAGATACCTTGTCCTCGGTCATAACTTGCCATGAATTCCTTGGCTTGGGCCACCATGCAATTCCTTTGATCATCTCCGCTCCCCACATCAAGCTTTCCATCTCAAAAAAGAATAGTGCTATAGTAATTTGAGTGCCCCATTTTAGGTGGGTACATGATTTCTTATTGAACTGAATGAAATGCCTGCGGAGGCTTTCACTTCCATGCTTTTTTATCATATCATTTGTTTGTACATCTTTTTCAAACAAAACTGTTGTTAATTATTAAAAACCAGAAAAAAATCTGAAAACTCAATATAATTCAATGAGAATGAAAGAGAGAAGGAATGCTGTGTATAAAACCCTGCTGAACTAAAATGGTC
Source organism: Camphora micrantha (assembly GCA_003546025.1). NCBI lineage: Eukaryota > Viridiplantae > Streptophyta > Magnoliopsida > Laurales > Lauraceae > Camphora > Camphora micrantha. The sequence continues at coordinate 5,662,551 of QPKB01000008.1, forward strand.
TGAGACTGAGTCTGACTAAAACACGAGTGTTCCGGTCCTGTATCAGAACAATATTCTTTTTTCTTTTCTTTTCTTTTTTTTTTTATTTTGGAATAAAATAGGTGAAATTGACTACTAATTTGGAGGATTGACATGTAACCTAGAGAGTTCTACATGAATGCATACATTCAGGCATGAATAAAGATCTAGATTTAATGATGGAAGCAATTTGCTTTAACAAAGGGTTTGTGCGTGTAGGGAAGAAGTTGGTGCTTACTTTTTTTTACTGTCTCATGGGTTTTTACTTATTCTTTATTGATAGGTTTTTCTTTATTTCGGAAGTTCGAACACATCAATGTTTTCATCATTGATTGTGATTCTGTTCATGAAGTGATTCAATTTGTTGATAATTCAACAAAAGCAAAAGGCAATTTTAACTAGCCACTTATGGATTGAGTAGTTCGTAAACAAAAATCAGTTGTAGTGTTTATTTGCATGTGCATCTGGGAATGATTTGGTTGTGATGCTTGCTGCAAAAGTTTGCTGTGCATGTTACCAAAAAAATATAAAAAAACTGTGCATCTTGGCATTGTAGTGGCCCCTGTTTCATGTTTCAGAAAAAAAAAAAAAAAAAAGGCCCCCGCATAACCTGCAAGTTCAAACCTGAAAAAAATTCCTGACAGTGAAGTTTCACAGTGGGTGTTTAACCGCAAATGCGTGTGGTTGAATCACAAGTTTAACTGGATGGTGGATTAACTTTATTTGGTCAATGCAGCTTAGGATCGGAGTTAATTTGATGGAGTGATGACTTAGTGGCAGCTTCTGCCCCAGCATAGATATGGATTCATCATCATGGTAGTCTTTCTTTCCATATTTTTTTCAAAGAATTTCATTTGTCTCAGAAGAGTAGCAGATTTTGGTACCCGTCATACTTGAACTTGAGAAGAGAGTTGGGTACGCATATGTATCAACACTGAGGATATAGCCTTTCTTTTAACAGTTCTTGTGATGCAATGTATACCTTCATGTTGCCACTCATATAAGGATTTGTAATTTGATCAGTTGGTACCTGGAATGATTAATAACTATTGCAGTGAGTGGATAATGTTCCTATGATTTTGGCCACTTATGCATGGATATATCTCAGTAGCACTGTGCCCGTTTTGCGGGTTTGATGCAAAAAAAAAAAAAAAAAGGGGGTTTCTGTTAGCCGGGATGAATGCTGCTGGACTATAAGTCAGTGGTCGCGGTACAAGAGCAGGCCCCACACCTTGATATCCCTGCAACAAGCAATACCTATTTGAGTCTAAACTAGAATCAATCAATCAAGCCACCTCTTTTCAACTTTGGTGGCTCTCCCAAATCTGGGGCAGATGACATGACCATATGATGAATAATGTATCAAATATATAGTTGTATACTTCACTAATAATGAAGTGTAGATAGCCTGGATAGGCATTGGTTTGCAAAAGGACTCGCGGTTTTCCTCTGTTTGCTTCATAATAAAGTACCAATGATTTGGTTGAAAATGGTCCATCTGTACATGAGGAAGATTTAACATGAGCAACAACACCCTAGCAGAGGTGGGCTTCTTCACAATGTTAAACCAGCCGAATGTCAAGAATTGATGATGTCGTATGTATGATAGAGGTGGTGTGGGTGATTGATTTCAATGCTAATGGTTAGCCCCAAGGTTCGACGAATGAAATGAAGCTATGATAGTACCCTGGATAGAGATGTCTCCAAGCTGGCCGGTCAGGCCATCATATTTGGGTCTTTCAGGTGTACGTGGAAATGCTTGAAATCTGTAGCTGCCCAATTAGTGGCTAAGGATATAGAAAATAAATTCACAGCTAAACAAAGTGGGCATGGCAGTGGAAAATGCACAACCATCTGTGCTTTCTTCCTCCCAACTGGTGCCGGGGCATACCAGCAGATGCCCCTAGTCATCTAATACTGCTGGTCCATTGTCTAGCTATTTATTTGTTTCAATTGTCCATCTGCAAGCATGATAGGAAATCTCGAACAGCCATGGCCGAGGCTTTGTTAACTACAGAAAGGCCCGTGTTAAAATATATAGTCAAAACAGATTGGGCCTTGTATATACTGTATAGTAAGTAGTTTCTCTGCTCTTCGAATACCTATTACCCCCCACAAATTACTGACACTCAACTTCATTTGAATCCTGGGCTTCGACTCTCTTTTTAAGGTCTACACACAACATGTGGACAACTACCATAGTCATATCAATTGATTAAATTTCCAATGAGAATGGGTGCATTTCCAAAACCATTTTTGACTCACAACAATTTCATCTAAAAAGGATAAAGTTCCAAAGCCATTTTACAAACCTGATTATAGTTTCCTCCAAAATTTATAGATGTATTGTGCTACATAAGTTATAGTTTCCTCCAAACGGTGCAGCTACATAATTTATAGTTTCCTCCAAAAATATAGATGTATTGTGCTACATAATTTTAACTCCACTGATTATATTGATACAAGAGTTGCTGCATGTATGACTTACAGTCTGCCCAACCACCAAAATTGAACTCACTTTTTCTTGAGATAAGTAATAACCAACCACCTGTTGAGTCTGCACAATTCCACCATAAGAAACCAATGAGTGCCCCAGTTAATTGTGGGAAAGATCTGAAAATAAATTCAGGAAAATGGTTCTCCTTTAATCATAGCTATTCATCTGTAGAGAGAGTGAAGTTGTTAAAATAACCAAAAAAAAAACATACTAGTCCTCAAAAGTGCATCAAATTGGGCACATGCCATCCTAGCAGGGAAGATGGGAATGTTTCGATCTGGATTATAGTTGACCAACTATCACCCCTCTCAAATGATCCTCCTGATAGTAACCATTTATTTTAGGGAATCAAAGTCGGTTTTTGACTGTGATCGATCCAATGGTGGAATGGCCAAATTAATACATATTGGTGCATTTAGGGGTTATGTAGGGTTTGAATTAATCATAGGCAGAGCCCATTGTACAGATTAAATTTAGGGTGTGGTTTTTAAAAAGTGCAGGTTTTGGCAAGGGGCAAGTAAAGTTTTCAACTTAAATTTACAGTTAAATATTGTTTATTCCTGAAAGATTTGGCAATGATCTCCAATTTTTTTATGCCAATCGATAGTCATTGTTGATTATCATTGCATTTATGGGGTCCCATAACTAAAGAGACCTGTAATTTTTGGATGGAAATGCTTTTTTTTGTTTGACCCTATTACCTCAAAAAAAAAAAAAGAAAAAAAAAAAAAAGGGAAGAAAGAAAGAAGACACGCACACACAAACATTTTCTTAATCTCTGACAATGCAGTCCAAAGGAGTGGGAGATTCATTTGCTATTCAATGAGCTCAAGATTTTTGGACTAGACTGGCAGAGAGTAAGAAAATCATGTGGGTTCTTTTCTTTTTCTTTTTTTCTTTTTTTAAAGTAAAAAGATGGCAGGAGGTGCTAAGTGTGAGCCCCAGTAGACAACAAAATTGAAACAAATAGCCCCCTTTGTATTTTAAATAGACCATGTGAGACAATGAAACAGTCAAATCACAGATGGGCTATTTGCTATATTGAAAATGAGACCAGCAGGCTTAAGCCAGACTGGATTTGGTCCTCGGAACGGTGGAACTATGACAAGAAAAGGAATTCACCAATTTTAACATTAAAAATGGGGGAAAAGAAGAAGGGAATACCTCTACATTGGCTGAATGTGCTACTTCTTATGACATATGCATTCTGGAAATGGATTTTCATAGAACCCTTCCTCAGTTCTAAACCGACCACGCCCTTTAATACCTGGAAGAGCACCCTCCCTTTTTCTTGGTGCACCTTGCCTGCAATTTCAAAGAAAGCAAACTTACTTCCAATGTTGATGGAAAAAGCCACTCGTACATAGCAGAAGAATGGCCATGCACAAAGTACAGAATGGATTTCTGAGTATAAACTATCACTACCATCCATCATCACATGCCTATCAATCTAGCTATCAGATCAATCTGTCTACACAGTTGGATGGTCCATGAAAAAATCACGGCACCATTAAGATGGCCCTAATCATCCAATAATTTCTTTAGCTGAGCATCGATTAACTTTTGCCGATCATCCATTAGTTATAATTTTCCCAACCAAGATGTGGCCCATCTACTGGATGATTTTGATCAATGGATAATAACAATGAATTTTATTTGGGGGAAAGGCCAACAAAACGTGGGTCCAACAAGAAAATGGACAGAAATATATACATTATTAGAATAACTAATGCAGCATTTGCTAGCAAGAAAAAAGTCTCTGCTTGATACTGACTGAATCAGCTTCAAAATATTAAAATCCAATTTTTTTATAAAAATATTAAAATTCAATTTAGTTTAAAATTTGAACAGACCAGATTGTATTCACTTCAGTAGAAAGTTTATAGAAGGTTAAGGTATTACCTGAATTTGTGCATCCGAGTTACAAGAGATGATAATGAAGATGATCCTTCTTTCAGCTCTCCTCTCTCAATCTTATCAAAAACTTCTACAAGCCCTTTCCTGCAATAAACAGGAAATGGAACTATGAAATTGATATGATTCCAACAAAATCAAGATATCTCCCTCTTGCACAAATTACCAAAATAGGCTCCATGCACATTATGCCAAATTAGGGTGAGTGCTAATTCAATGGGGGCTAGTGAGTGTGAGGGGATTGGATTTGTCATGAGATGTCCCACAGGGTGGCAAAAAGGTTACCTCTCGCACAAACCCATAAGAGGTGCCTCTTAGCAGCTAGGAGGTATGGATGAGTTCAATTGGAATGAAGTTTCTTCTAGAGATAAAACATTCTTGGACAGTGATTTTGAATGGTTCGGAATGCAGACCTGGGCCACTCTTAATCAATTTATATTGATGGTTTCATAGAACTCAGAGAAGATTTAGATTCCGCAAAAAAGGAAAAGAAAAGGTAAAGGCATAGAAAGATAAAGACATGTATGTTGCATGGACACAAGAGACGCAAAGGAAAGGTGACAACGCAGCAAGGGAGGGGACGAGTATCCACTCGTCTGTTTCTCCTAACAATAGCCAGAATCAACACCAGAATAGAGAGAAAATAATTGTATTTTATTGAGTGCCTGACAGGAGAGGATCCATTCACTTCCAGAGTCCTTAAGGGGATAGATCATAACATGATTTGACTAATATAGTAATATTCCCACTCCATAACCTTAGCTATCAAATACTAAGGTTAGCTATCAAATACTAAGGTAATAATTATTAAACTCTTTAAATATGTATACCTATCATGAAAAGATTTTTATCAATCAAGGAATCTTAAGATAGTAAAGACAATTTTTTTTTTAGTAAAGACTATTTGAAGTAAATACAATTACTCCTCTCTCTCTCTATATATATATATATGGGCCCTCACATCCATATCCAATGCCAACAACCTAAATGTGAGGGCCTCCACCTTATCTCTCGTAGTAACGTGAGAGATGCTCTCATAGAAGCATCTCCCATATATATATATATATATATATTTGAGTGACTACTACACTATAGATATCATTTACCTATCATGATAAGATTTTTAACAAGGAATCCAAAGATAACAATAAAAATAAAAAGGAAAAATAATGTCACATTTCCCATGATCTTCTGCAAGAGGCCCATGATCCCACTGCTCAACTAATGAATCAGCTACTTGGGCCTGGGCCTCCAGCAAACTGTTGGGCCCAATTTGACTCATATGTTTCAGTCTTCTGCTTTTTAAAATAGTGCATGTGGAAGATTTATTGGGGCCCACTGACCTATCAAATGATAGAGAACCTTAGGATCTATCCATATGCAAAAATCAGGTTCATTTAACATCCCATTTCTCTTATCAAAGGCCATAAAATGGACAGTCAGCAGTTGGCAAAGTTTCAACCTTGGTCATTCTTTTCATGGCCTTGTATGGGATGGTTACTTGTGTCCATTGTCTGTGAATTTTAGCAGATAAATCCTAAACTTCTATATCTCGCACGGCCAGCACACCCTGCAAACTATCTGCATGCCCTATTTAAAAACTATTAGAAAGTGCCATGTCACATAAGTAAGAGAGGATCCAAATCCTTCTGATGTTTCTTTCCACTAAGCGCTTGAGGCGAGATAAATAAGTAAGTGCAATGATTACTGCAGTACTTGCCAATTGCAATATACAGGTGCCTGGATGCTATCAATTCCCTTTTGAAATTTTTTCATGATGAAAATGAACTGTTGACAGTAGTGATTAGAAAGATTATCCAACCCAACCCCCAATTATCTATGTCAAAAGGGTAATGTGTCAACCTAGACATGCTAAGACTGCATAAAAAAGGATGCAATAATGAACATCAGATAAGCTGGGATTGAATATTGACCAGTTGTGTGTAAGCAGGGATTGAACCACAGAACCTCAGTGTGGCATCAAAGAATTGCACAATTGAACAAGGTGAGAATTAATATTAAAAAGAAAAAAAATCAAATCTGGACACTCAGGACATAAATAAGAAGGTATACCTATATGGGCTGATTGTCTTACGGTGGCCTAAGAATCTGCGATGTCCCTCAACAGCTCTTGCCATGTTACCTGAATATGATGGAACAAATACATCGCTTTCAACGGACACAATGTAATCCAGTGCTGCAGTCTGAGATGCATGATCTGCAAATGATTTTAATTCATCTGGAGTTGCCACTGTTTCCTGTTTTCAACCAAGGCATAAAATTACAAAAGATACTGACATGACTGGATTTAGTCAAGTAGGGAGCTAAAAACCTGATCAGTGACAAACCTTGAAAACTAAATTTGGAAAGCGAGATCTAAGCTCTAAAAGGTGAACATCTCCTCCATATATTTCACCCGCTGCAATGTAAATCCAAGTGGATGGAGGGTAGCCAAGGGCCTGCAGAAAAATCCCCACCTCCTTTGGAGTTAGGGGACAATAGCCTCCAATCCTCTGTTCAGTTGAGTTTATCTTCTTCATCTTCCAGTGGTTTGTGTTCTCCCTACAAAAGAGCATATTATAAGTTATCACTCTATTGCATATTATCAGTAGGCAATAATTCTCTTGAAAGAAGTTCTCACCTCATTATTCTCAGTTCTTCAGCCTGTGTCTCAGTCAGACCATATGAGCAACCAGTAAAAGAGAGCATATCTTTTTCATATCGCAGATGAAGAGCAATATATCGCCCATGTGACTTTAGCCGCTCCACCAGCTTCTGTGGTGTCATCGTCATGTATGCTCAGAACCTAGGATACCCCATAGGAGATCTCTTAAATGCACTTACAACAAAAGTAAAAATCACTAAAGAAATGGCAATGTGTTTTCTCCATGGCATGATAAAAAGAAATCAGGAATTGGGTGACAAAAGATCAGACCTTTCCCATGTCCTCTATTTGAGGAGAGAAACGGAGGGCCTCATACAGTGTACGACACCGCAATCTCTGAATATCAAGAGGGAGGCCATTGTTGGCTAGCCTGGAATCAGATTTTGGCACATGAATAACCTGCAATAAGATAAAAGGGTCAGAATATATTTCTTAACAAATTAGATAATGGCCATCCTTGTTGATGACATGCAGGCTGTATTTAGCATTACTATGTTGGGAGACTAGAAAATCCTTAAGAGGACATACCTACTACAGAAAAAACCAGTGATCACAACATGACTCTCTTTCATGCCTTAGTCACAGCAGGAATTTTGATCCAGGCATGAATACATACTAATGCATAAGTAGAAAAAACATCAAATTCATACAATTTTTTAAAAAAAAGAGACTATTAAAACTTAATAAAGGATCTGGGCATTACATGAGTGTGGCAGATGCGGAAGATACTACAATAATTTTTTAGATGAAGTTACCACTATAATTTAGATTAAAACACAACCTATAAAATATCATTCAAAGGTACATATATTCATGTGCATTACATGACCATTTTGAAAATGAAAAAAGAATTGACTTAATTGACTTATTTTCTAATAAACAATACCTGGTAGTCCCTCCACAACTGTGTCATCTCTTCATAATAACTCATACTGGACCAGGTGGTAAAGTGCTTTCGAGCCCTTGAGGCAGACTCCAATTCCTTAGGAAGCTGCTTAACTATCCTGACATCTCCTTGTAGGGTTGAGATGAAATGCCGCTCATCAAATATATCAGTGAAGGTACTGTTTGAAAGCAAAAAAAGAGAGGTGATAATCAGAAGCAGAAAAAAAAAAAAGAGCGGGGCGAGGGGGATGGGGATCCTTCCTCCCCTTTCCACCCAACACAACAACAAAAAAAAAAAAAAAAAAGAGATGATGAAGACCAGATTTAGAAGTGAAAAAGAAACTAAACCTTGAATCTTGCCAAAATGATCTTTTGTCCAGCTGAGGAATCACAAGTGTTGCATTCATTATGCGTGCGACAGCAACCATATCAGATATCTACAAAAATTGTTAATTATAAAGTTTGTTAGACAACAAATAATATAACACTTGGTATAGGAAATAACAGTTCCCAAAATCACGCCAAACCTGCAGGAATTTTAGAAAACTGGTTGAGCAACCAATAGTGTCGTTTCATACACCAATAAAACAGGATGGGGACATGAAATTTTGATTCCTTTTAGAAATAGTTTATCTCGCCAATCCCAAATCAATGGGATAAGGCTAGGACAATAGTGACAATATATAATAGTGACAATATATAATTATATGCACATATTTAATCACTTGCAAGGAAAAAAAAAAGTGAAAATAAGTATTAATTTGAAAAAGAAAAAAAAAGGAACAAATATGTCACTTACACCAGTGCGCATTTGATTGAGTCCTCCATTGCTTCGCACAGTAATATAGCGATCCCAATTTTGGGGAGCTAATAAAAAATTAATTAATTGTGTTAGTCGAAAAGCAAAGCTATCTCACAATCAATAGTCACTGAGAAAATATTAGATTTTTCACATAAAGATCAATATTCTGTCAAAAATCATGATTCGTGAGTATATCATAGAAATATATCAAAAGATGAACTGAATTAATGCATAAACATACAACAAAAGAAATGCACCTTCATATCTATTGGTAGGCTTGATGCAAGGATAAAAATGATCATTGAATGGAGAATTCCATAGCTGATCTTCTATAACCTGTAAAAAAGAAATACACTAAGACTGGTTATTCAGCAATCTTTAAAAAAAAAAAAAAGAAGAAGAAGAAGAAGATGAAATAGTCACATCCGTACTCCATACCAATCAACATATAGAAAAAACGAATATTCATATGCATAAGCACTTTTGCTAAAGAGCGAACTATAATATGTGTGACATTTAATGTGACAGGACGACATGTGAAACATGGCAAATATGCATACCAATCAAGCAAAGCTACCCAAATCATAGGTCCCATTGAAAACATATAGATTGTTCTAAAGTTCGCTCTGATAACTGACAACAATCTTAAGCACCTGATTTCTCCCATTGAACAAGATATTAGGAGTTCAGGCTGCCCTCACTTTTAACTATTCATCTTGATTGGACAATTTCATCTTTTGCAGATAAGAGATGTATATATTGTGAATATGGGGTCAGGAAAATGGGCTTTGGCTAGAAGTAGGGATGACAGCGGATAAGGGAAATCCTGAACCCACCCCCACTCACACCTACACCACCCCATACCTGACCTGACCCGTGACATTTTTATGATTGTGAATCTGTGATTCGAGCCCTCCCCATGACGGGCATGGTCAAGTCAGCTTTTGATACCACTTGAGTATTTATTTATGCAAAATTATTTTCCATGCAATGAGAACTTATTTTTAAAAATTGTCCAACACCAACTGTGACGGGAAGAATTTGTGTGTAGCTTATATGTTAGAAACAAATGTGTAAATTGGTAAAAATATGGGGAAGGGCAGGTTAGGACGGCTGAAACCTGAGCTTACCCCAAACCCGACTCGGGTCATAATCTATAAACTCAAAAGCACTACCAAATCTGCCCATAATCGTGACTGGTCCCCCATTTAGCAGTACCCATTGCCATATCCCTAGCTAGAAGTAAATTTTCAAACATGGCACTAATGACTTCTACACAAATCGAGATGCATGTATGCAGGATGAAAATGCAGAGGAAAAAAAAAAAAAAACAGATGGCCAAGTGGATCCCCTCTTCCCCAGGCGTGCTGAAATTTAAGGCAGTGATGTAGCCAGAGGCAAACTAGGGTGGAACATTGTTAATGATAAAAGAGGAAGCTTTAAGGGTCTTTAAAAGGTCTTCTTCAGGTTGGATAATAGTTGAAAGCCATTCTGCTGTTGTGAACAGGTGGGCTACTAAGCAAGGGGGCAGGGTCCATAGGACTAGAGTACTATTTCATCTTGAACAATACCAAATAGCTATGCAGATGGAACTTGGATTTGGGCATACTTTTAGGGGTGCAAATGAAGTGGCAAACCCGTTTCCTTAATGTTTTCTCCTATTTCCCATCTGCTTTGGTCTCTTTGCAAGTTCTTTTTTTTTTTTTTTTCCATTTTTGGAATAAAATCGCAGCCACGCTAATAAGAATTGTTTGATTAATGTGTTCCATAAGAAACCTAAAATTTGGGCTTCTAGTTTGATTGACATGCCACCTCTCCTACAGATGAAGCCTCAAATGCACATTTTGGACCACCTCTTTTACTTTGAGATGCAATGTGGGTAGTGCAACTTGGAGGGGTCACAAAAACTAAAAAGAAAAAATGTACATAGAAGTCGAAATTCATTTTGAATGAGGTTAATGAGTACTTTAAACCAGTGGACATGGTATTCGCATCACATTCCAAGGTTGCTAATGAGAATCACATGTTTTCACCAATCACGGAGTGCATAAAGATCCTGTCAATCCCAACGCAGATGGCAGCAATTTCACATCAAAAAGAAAACCCACCAACAAAAGACCAAAAGAAACAACACCCACTTCTCCAAATCCCCAAATAGCCAAGCTACCTAACATCTCCAACAAACCCTAGGATCGAGAACAAACAAAAAGATGAAAGGGTGGGGGAGAAAGAACCTGTCGAGAGTTCACTGTGAAGGTGGGTTTTGTCACGTCGTCATCTGCAATCTGCTTGGGTGAGAAGATGAATACGAAAATGGAGAAAGTGAAAAGGACGAAGATGAAAGCAGGGATGGAGGATCGAGATGTTCTTGCAAGAAACCGAGATCTCGCAGAGGCCTGGAAATGAAAAGAAGAGGCTCTGCCGTTTACCATCTCTCATCACATCCGAGATCTCTGACACCAATCTCTCTGTTACCCCAGTCCTCTAAATAGTCATTTTTCCTCTTTGGACTCTTTAAAAAAAAATGGCATTTCACAAATGAGACTCCCTTACAAGTGGAAGTGGGACCACATTATGGATGTTCTTTTATCAAGATATCTAAATGGGAATTTTGTATGTTTGAAATTTATGGATATGATGTAATGGTATTATTTGCAAAATTCAAGGGTAAGATGTGATGATATTATTCGCAAAATTCATGAATACGTTGTTATGGTTTGATTTTAAAAAATATCATTATACTATATTAAGTTATAAGGTTTTTGATTGGATTTTAACCATCCGTTATAATTTTGAAAGTAAGTTATTTTTTTTTTAATATTTTCAGTTTTCTCCACACTTATCTTATACCAACTACTTTGAAACCACCACTCACGTCTCCTCTCACTATTTCATTTTTGACAGTTACACTCCTATATATGTAATACCTCCCTTTCTATCTCCACTCCATTCCCTTTCTTCTTCGATTCTTTTCTTTCTCTTTCTTTTTTATCCAATTAGCTCATGGATTATATAAATAGGTACTTTCAAGATAACCTTTTATTATTTTCTTTCTACAATTTATAGATATTTTTTAATGCATAAACACCGATCATACATGTGCTAAGCACGGGTTATTATGCTAGTGTTTGTTTATTGTTAGGCTTTTTTGGGTAATTCACTTATAAAGTTGATTGAAGTGATTTAAAAGGAGAGAACATATTAGAAAGTACAAAATTTTAAACATTATCGAATGGGAGAAAAAATAACATTTTAAGAAAAATAATATGTGATTTTTAAAATTTTATACTTTTTGATATGACCCTTTTATTTTATTTTTTTCCTTTATTAAAATGGTCAATCACTTCAGTTCACTTCACACGTTTTATATAACTTTTAGAAATTCCTAAAATTTTAATTGTTTTGCTTTTGTTAGAATTTCTCTGTACTCATATATGGAAAAGTAAAAAATTTCACTTGGATGACAACTTTTGAAAAAATTATAATAAAGTTAGAAATTCTTTTGAAATCTAATAAAGAAGAAGCCCATTATTTGAGCTTCTCGATTCCACCATTACAACCGCTACAAATAGGTCCCACCTAGACATTCATTAGATCAGCTATTGCATTAGTTCTCCAAAGGAAACCATCTTGTCCTTGTAAGCATTTATGCACACAAAGAAGATTACAAGTCCTAGTTCTTAAACTTGGTTGGCTTTGTTAAACTAAGCCAAATCACTTAAATCGGTACCAAACAGAGGATCCGTTCTTAAAAATGGTCCTCATGAGTTCTAACTCGGGATTAAGCTCAAATTACTGTACCAAAAGTAGGAAAAGAGTTAGGTTTTTTTTTATCGGCCAAGGTGGTTGGGACCAACACTTGCTGTGGAGAGATACAGAGATCGAACCTGCCAGTTGGGTGAGAACAAGACGCCAACCACTCGGCTGTCCCTTTATCATCAGGAAAGAATTGCTTGACTAAATCAAAATTGCATACAATGTTAAACTTCTTATTATATATACTCAACCCAGTTCCTCTCTAGGATCCATCCAAGCCCTTCACGTTAATCATGAATTTCATCCCAAAATTTGACATTCATTGAGCTGTATAGGCACTTCAATTAATCATATTAATTTTTGCACTCATTCAAACTTTAGTTCAATAGGAGTTGGTCTCACTCTAAAATTTAGCACATGCATAACTGAGAGTGCGAACAGGTCAATCTTAAACGTTAATATTTTATCAATCACATACTCAATTTTATCATGAGACCAAAATGTTTGGATTATTAATAGGTAGGTCTTGCGGTGGAGTTCCCTATAAACGAAAGGATTTTGTCATAAAAAGGAAGGCGCAAGCTAATTAATTTGTAAGTGGCATATCCATCATGATGGCACACGTTTGGAAGATCAAAGCCATCCATTTAATAGGCCCACCTTAGAATGCTCATCACAAAGTGTAGCCGGACTGGTGCTGTCTGGTGTTAATAGATGCTGCCCGCATAAAACCAGGCCCCAAGAGATCTCGGATCCATCGCTAATCTCTTATGTAAACAAGAATAGTTCTTTCCGGGCTATGTATGGCATTGCCTTGTTTGGCCGGCTTATAACAATGTAGGAAAAACAAAGTATAAAAACCTGCATATTTACAGACTTCTCTTTCATGTCATTTTAGCCTCTCAGAAAATCAAGCTTGCCAATCATGATCAACAGCAAGCTCCTCTTCCTCTGCATCGCCGGATTGGTGTTCCTATCTCGTTCTCCATGCGGTAAGAGGACCTGAAATAACTATGGTTTTGCAGTTTTGCAATGAAAACAATGATGGCTGTTCTCACCTGCATTCATGACAATCATCATGATTAGGATATAGATAGAAACACTTTTACCGTGTATAAGGATTATCCAAAGATCAAATTAATCAAATATAGATGGATCACTCTACATTTCAACATCATATCCTTCACCCCTCAGGCACTCACCTCTTTAATAGTTTTTTGGTGGAACTCATTTCATCATGAATTCCAACTTATTTTATGCAAACAAATTGGCCCTTCTCCCCATCGACTGCATGTGCCACACATGAGATACAAGTGTAAGACCCAAGATGGTGTTGCAAAATAGATGCTTTGGCTTAAAACTCAGCCTGGACCAGGACTCAACAAGTTAGCCAAGCATGGCTTGCTAAGCAAATGGATGGTTATAAATTACCAAGGTGGTTGGGTTGGTAGTTCAGTTTATGCTTAAGCCCCGCCTGGCTCATTCACACAAGTTTCAATTTTTTTTTTAGTGGAATTTATGATCATGCTGCCTGCCTGAAGTAATAATGTTGCAGATGGAAAAGTGATGATGGAGTACATCGGAGCCACCGGAGTACCGGTGACCTTTGACGCTGTTCCAATTGAAGATGGCATAGACTTCAACTTCATACTTGGCTTTGCCGTCGACGCTGATCCCCAAGGCAACCCTCAAAATGGCGTATTCTCCCCCTACTGGATCTCCTCCCTGACTCCTGACTCGGTGGCCGCCATTAAAGAGAGCCATCCCAATGTCAAGGTCCTTGCCAGCCTATGCGGCTGGAGCATTGGCAACACTGTCCTACACTGGTACAACCCCGGCGATCCAGAGGCATGGATTTCCAATGCATTCACCTCACTCCAATCCCTTGCCATAACTTACCACCTCGACGGTATCGACATCGATTATGAGAACTTTCCCAAGCACAACTCAACCTTCGCCTACTGCATCGGCCAGCTTATCACCCGCCTCAAGAATGAGAGTGTAATCACTGTAGCTAGCATTGCACCTTATTACAAGACTGTTAACCCCTACATTGAGCTCTTCAATGGTTATGGAGATGTCATTGACTATGTCAACCACCAGTTCTATACTGATAGAGTTAAGAGTCCCAAGGGATACTTGCATGATTTTAAGCTAAGGGCTGGACAATTTGATGCACATAAGCTGCTGCCAAGTTATGAGGTGAATGGAAGAGGAATCCAAGGTGATGGCTTCTTTGAGGCCTTGGGGTTGTTGGAGAAAAATGAATTTGAGGTGAATGGGGTGATGATCTTCTCAGCTGATGCATCTATTTCCAATGGGTTTTATTATGAGAAGAAATCACAAGCTTTCTTGCTTAATTCTACTAGCACATAAATTTGTTATTAGCATTTTTTCAGTTAGAGAGAGAGAGAGAATTATGTATTTGTGACTTGTGGAGAACATATAGTAAATAAAATTAGGATCCATCAGGAGACTTCTGTTGGATTGTGACAGAAACATCCTTGTGATGCCTTGTGTAGGAGCTTCCTAACATGTGATGCAACTTAATGTTTAATGAAAATTTATGTATCATCATAATTTTAAGCTTCAAACTTGCTCTTACTCACCCGAGTCAAGAAAGAGTGACTCAATTCAGCAGGCCAAGCATTTCTGTTTGAGTGCACTCCATGTCTGAGTTTTCCAGATTTTTAAATCCTTAACAGCAGCTTATATTAAAGAATCAACAAGAAAATCCTATTAGTAGATCATTGGTTAGGATTTCTGGTAAAATGAAGAGAAACTGCTAGAAGTGAATGGGTACTATGTACCCTTCATATTTCTTTATTTTTTATTTCTAAAATATAAGCCCTTGTTGGCATGTCATTTCTCACTTTCTTAGGCTGCCATCAGTAGTGAAATGTGTCAAATTCTTTCTTTCTTTTTTGCCAATTGCTTGCTTGAGGCATGAAGTATTATGAAGTGCGGGATTAAAACAATCACAGTTGGAAGAAGTTCTCCATCAAGCAGACTGGATAATATTGTTCAAATGGTGTACTTCAGTTTGAACCAAACAAACTTGCTTCAGGCTCTACCTGAACTTTCATGTTGACACTAATACACCCTTAAATTTAGTTACAGCTACAAATTATTTGTTGGACAATCCTGGCTTTGAGATAGTTTGAATTTGACACTATCAAATGCCAATTGTCTTCAACATTTGTAAAATGAAAGACGAACAACTTGCGAAATATCAAATGCATTAAGTTCTCTGGTTTTTTTTTTTTTTTTTCCTTCTATAATCTGGTCTATGAATGGATGTGAACAATTGACTCGGGACAGGTTCTTAAGAAACTTTAAAAAAATTCAAAAAAATATATAAAGAAGCCTCTGGTAGTATGGCATTCCAAGTGAAAGTGTGATATTTAGACAGATGGAGGGCCCAGTGTTTTGTGCACATTCCTCACGAGGGCTTAACTTAGACACTCCTTACATCTTACTTATGTTTTATATCATAGTAGGAGCGACCTACCATAAAAATTTCTTGAAACGCATTTTGTGATACTCACTGTGATGCATGTCAATAATGAAGAGTACTACGTAGGTCAATTGGTTGGCTTTATCTAGTTACCCTGGAAAATATTCATGGGCCTTTCACGCAAATGACTAGATCAAACCTGGTCTCCACCCACTCCTCGTATGTGCGAATTCTCACTCCTCGCATGTCGGGTTCTTTTTCCTTGAATGTGTTAATTTTTTGACACGACCTGAGCCTGATATTTTGATTAATCCGAGTTAATCCCAAGTCGCGTCGCATACTTACTCCCGTGAACTTCAATCACATAAAATTCATAAGGAAGATCAATAATACATTATGCGGAACATAAACAAATATACATTGCTCATATATAAAACAAAATTCATTTACAACATATACAATATCCACTTGCATATTTAAATACAATGCAAGTAATGAAAAGTGTGAAACGTTTCCAACAAATTCTCTCAAAGTTTCCATTTACTGTTTTTGTTCTCTAAAAATTCATATCAAATGTTATCTCATCATTTCCACTCAACTAACCCTTTTGAAGGAACTGAAGCAGTCTCCTCCGCTGGCACTGAGGCCTGGACAGGATCGACAAGGGCAACTGTATCTGTAATGCCATCAATAACACTGTAAATTCAACAATTTAGCAATGCATAAACAGATACATGATTGAACATGCTAATCACATATTTAATCTATATAATTCAATGTTAGACTAATGCAATTACAATTAAATTCAGAATCAATGAGAGTCTTTATTCAAATTTGGCAAACTACAATAGCATTTCAAATCAAATCACATTTTCCAAAAAAGAAAGGAATCACATCTTCCATACGGAATGAATCATACATAGTGGGATTTATCAGTGCCTGGGCTAGGGACTATTGACATCACCGCGGAGCTCCGGAACACTCCCAATTTATTTGTTGCAGTAGGAACAACTCTAATGAGCTTAAAAAAATCACTATGTAGTGCTGGACTCAGGAAAAAATATAGTTTAACACATTAATTACATTTAATTAAAAATTAACGGATACAATCCAGTGTACAAACTCAGTTAAATAATACCAACCATTTAGGTGAAATCATCAGTTATTTAATGTACGTGTTATTTTCGATAGACATCACAATTTATGTGAATTTTGTATATTAAAGTCCCCTTAATTAACACCCATGGAGGTAAAACAATATTAGCAGCCTTGATTAAATCAATAGGCTCTTTTCACTTAAATCCATAAATTAATTCTGAAATCTCATTAGTTTAAACCCATAAATTAATTCTAAAATCTCATTAGTTTTAGTTAACTATTCAACAACCTATCGGTTAGCTTAAAAAGCTATTGTCGATATTGAAATCCATAAATACTACTTATGGAAATTCCAACTATTCTCTAAATATATTCGATTAACAATTTAGTCAACCAAACCTCATCACTTAGCTAATTGAACATAAGTTCAATTATATACCACAAATCTCAGAATATCTTAGGCTAAATCACCGTTTAATTGGGTTGAAAAATACCTTAAGCATCCGTTTCAGGTTCAAGTCCGCTCGAGCGGACATCATTCAGAGAGTGGGTCGCTCGAACGACTCCTATTGTTCAATCTAGCGATAACAGACAGAGGTGAGTTCGCTCGAGCGAATCTGAGTTCGCTAGAGCGGATCTGAGTTCACTCAAGCGGATGCATATAGAAGGTGGTTCGCTAGAGCGGATCTGAGTTCACTCAAGCGGATGCATATAGAAGGTGGTTCGCTCGAGCAGATGCTTCAGAATTCCAATTTTAGAATTATGAACAGTTCTTCTTCTTCTACTAAAATCATTCACTACCTGCAATTTAAACATAGGACCTCCTGTCCTCTTCTCAATCCCATTCATTCATCAAGACAACACTTCTATTTCAACTATATATAGACCGTTCGATCAATTCAATCAACCCATATATGACATTCAATCTCATTCAATTCCTAACAAAATATGGTTGAAATTATAGTTGCAAAAAAATCAAAAGAAATCACTTAAACTAGCATTTAATAATCATTAATCTATTTATACTTGCCTTAATTTGAAATTTGGTACAACAACCCTCTTTTCTTTCAAGCTCTACTTGAGACAATTCCACCAACAAAACCCTTTCGCTAACCCTAACATCACCAATTTATATAATTACAAATTCAATAAGCTTCTAATATGGTAATGAGCCTAATTAAAACTGAAATCATCTCTACACTCACTTGATAGCTTGAAGAAAGGAAAATATGAGATTTCCTTCTACTCTTGCTCCAAATAGATTGAAGAAAATGATGAAGAAGATGTAGAAATCAATTTTCCTCTTTTAATTCTAACAATTTTCCTGTTTTAATTCTAACTCTTTGATGAAGAAAACTTGAGAAAATAAAGAAAGAAGAAGAACCTAGGCGGCTCTCTCTCACTGATGCTGAAATGAAACCACCGATAATACACATAATTTTAATTTGAGTCAAATCAAGACTCACTTCACTCATTTGAGATCAAATGAACATGAGTATTTTATGGAAGTTGATGTACTCATTGAGATACACACGATGGTATCAAACTTTACTGTATTCGACCACCAAATACACATAAATTCGTATTTACGGAAAAGTTCATAATTCCATTAAATTGAGTCTAAAATCAATTAAGTTAATTCAACCTCTCCCAAATTTATTCCATTATGCTTAATTCATCTATTTGAGACTAATTTGATCCATTTTGAATATTAAATTGACTAATCATGCTTAATCTAATTTAATCTCAGTTAATTAGAGTTAATTAGCTCGGGATAGGGTGTAACATTTTTACTCCCTACATCTATGCGGGTTCTCTCTCCTCTCATGTGTGAGTTTTACTCCCTCCATGTGCTTGTTCTTTCTCCTCACTATGTACTATTTTCACTCCTTATGTTTGTGCAGGTTCTCTCTTCTGGACGTGTATGTGTTCTCTCTCCTCACATATATATATATATATATATATAAAAGTTTTACTCCACAACATGTACAGGTTCCCTCTCCGCATGCAGATGATTAGATCGATCATCATCAAATCAAATAAAATTTTACTCACTTTTACCCCACAGTAAACTTTTCATTCTCACTCAACTTATTGACACAACCATTCTCACAAAATGATTTTCAAATGTTCAAATTCATTTTTTTTTTATATTAAACACATGTATTTTATTTTTGAGCCCAAGCTACCAAGAAAGCATTGTACTTCTGAAGGGAAAACCCCACTCTTGAAGTCAGGGTGGAACCAGAAAATTTGTTTTGGGGACCTCACGTAATAAAAAAAAAAAATTTATTAGAGGAAAGGGAAAGAACGTAAAAAAAATGGAATTTTCATAACAGTGGGGCCATCCAAAATGTTTGGGGGTGCCATGGCCACCCAAGCCTCCAACTACTTCTGGGCCTTACTTGAGAGACAGCCCGACAGAAACATGAAACCAGTGAAAAAACATGAATGGACAAGTTTAGACATGGATCAACAAAAGTTTCAAATCTTTTAGCATAGTGAATCTATATCACACATCTTTTCATATGATTTTTTTTTTATTATATTGGAGGGTTCCAATTCTTTGGGTTGAACTAATCCCTCCGGGCCCATAGGAAAGCCGAATAAACTCTCCTGTAGCCCCAGTGTGTGGTAGTGCAATTTCGAACCTACAACTTCCGGATGCAAGCCATGAGCTACCCCTTGTGGTTATATCTTTTCATGTGATGAATTGCAACAATAAAATCAGATCAAACTATAGAATTGAGGCCAATACACATGGATTGATTGATCTTAGATCGTCGTTATTATCAAAACTTTGTTCCGACTATATTAGATCCAATACATAAATTCTATTTATATATTTTAATTTATCATATGTTCGATATGTTTTTTAATTTCTCTATCTTTATAAATTATTGAGCCAAGCATCAATATGAATATCTCTCCATAGTATCTCTTAATTTTCAATTCTCCCAATATTTCATCTATATATATATATATATATATAACTTATTGATCATCTATAATAATTGATCTCAAGTGGGGGCCATACTCCATCCTAAAAAAGAAAAGGGACAATGTCGATTTAGGGGCCATTTTGGAAAAACTCATAACATTCTACAAGTCTGCTGATGTTAACCTCTCTCCCTCCAGAATTGCCACCTCCCATACAAACGACCGACGCAAAAAAAACACTAAAACCGCTAAGAAAAATTTCTTCTCATTTCCCCCTCCGAAACCGAAAGAGATCTCTCTCTGCAACAAAGCTGGAAACCCCAGGTCCCAAAACCTCTTTCTACTCCTCAAATCTAAACTCACTCCACTCCATTTCATAAAAATCCAATCTTTCACTCTTGTCTCTCTTCCCCAATTTAGGGTTCCGAGTCCCAGTTTCAGAAACTCAGATTTTCGAATTCAATTCCCCTTCCTAGGGTTTCTGTTTTTGTTTGCAAATAAGAGTAGACAAATCTGATACTGAGATCCTTCTAAAACCTAGGGTTTCTACTTCATCCCCCCATTGCACCATCGAAGAACTAGGGTTTTTAAATCCAATTCCCATTCCTGGAGTTTCTGCTGCAAGAGAACTGCATCTGATACTGCAAAATCTAGGGTTTCTATGATCGACCGCGATGGTGCGGCTCCTCGGATTGAATCGATCCGAAGCGGACGACTCGTCCCCACGAGAGATCACCCGAACGATTCCGACCGGCGAGAGCGGCAGTGGCGGCGGCGAGAGCGGCTGGCTGATCCGATTCTTCGACTCGGCGTTCTTCTGCGAATGGATCGCCGTGAGCTATCTGTACAAGCACGACCACCCGGGCGTGCGGGACTACCTCTGCAATCGCATGTATACGCTTCCTCTCTCTGGCATCGAAAGCTACCTCTTCCAGATTTGTTACATGCTCGTCCACAAGCCCAGCCCTTCTCTTGACAAGTTCGTGATCGATGTCTGCTCAAAATCGCTCCAAATTGCCCTCAAAGTGCATTGGTTTCTGATGGCGGAGCTCGAAGACTGCGATGAGGACAACGAAGGCATCAGCAGAATCCAAGAGAAGTGCCAGATCGCCGCCACGCTTATGGGCGAGTGGCCTCCGCTTGTTCGCCCGCCCGCACCTGCCACCCCAGATAGTCCCAAGAGTCGCCCGGTTCTCAATAGGATTCTATCGTCGAAGCAGAGGTTGCTGTCGTTGGCCTCATCTGTGTCGCCGCCCCGGTCCGTGTCTTTAACCTCGCCACCACCGGGTAATCATCCATTGCAGGAGGATGGAAGTGGCAATAAGCTCACCCCAGATGATAATAAGTTGTTTAAGAAGCTTATACCGGGTACAAAGGTGAGGGATGCCCTGTTCTTCCGAAAATCAGTGGATAAAGAGGAGGAGGGTTCGGATAAAGATGGGTTCTTTAAGAGGCTTATGAGGGACAGTAAGGATGAGGAGGAAGAGCTTTCGGCTAGCTCCGAAGGGTTTTTCAAGCGGTTGTTTCGAGAAAACAAGAGCGATTTGGATGATAAAAGCGGTGGTGGGGGTGGGGCGAAGGCGGGGGAAGTGGATGAGAAGGAGGGGTTCTTTCGAAGGTTATTCAAGGATAAGCATGATGAGAAGAAAGAGGAAAATGAGAGGACTGATGATGAAGAGAAGATGAATGGGGTGTGTGAGGAAGAGGAGCATTCTGAGTTTTTGTCATTGAGGAGGTTGTTTAGGGTGCATCCTGAAGATGTGAAGACTACATTGCCAAGTGAAAACGGCATTGCGGGTAGCCCATTTGAAAGCAGTCCAGGAACAGAGAGCTTCTTCCGCAGGCTGTTTAGAGATCGCGACCGGTCAATGGAAGACTCCGAGCTGTTTGGTTCAAAGAAGCAGAAAGAGGTGAGTGCATACTTTAATTGAAAAATGGGTTTTGCTTGTTTGCTTTTATGCTGCTCCTTCACCATTTTCAGCTGTTTGTTCCATCTCTATTGTTGTGTAGCTTATGCTCTCAAACCACTTGCTACTTTATATCTGATCGCTCTTTTGTATAATCCATGCTGGTTAAAAACTTCTTTTTGTACAATCTTCCAATTTCATATCCTTTTGGCATTCATGCCCTGTTTTTATGATCAAGTTACTGCTTCTGATGCCTTTACATTTTCGTTTCTTTTTATTATTCTTCATTTTTTAAATAGTTGGTGCAGTACGATTAATATTGATGCACATTGTTAGTAGCAATTTAATATCTCACTTCTTCTACTAGCTTTTGTTCTTGTTAGTTTTGAGTCATACACTATTTATTTGCAACTATTTTCTTTTTTTTTTTTTCTGTGCAAGCGGACTACAAGTGCATTGTTACTTGGTTTTGGTTTTGCTTATGATGATGAGTTACTTCATTTAATTCATTTTTTTTTATCTGAAGTTACATAGGCCAGACGAGTAGTCAATTCTTCTCCTTAATGATATATTGCAATGCATCATTTCAGTAGTTATCTGTTTGATATACAATAATGGATCTGTAATACCACAAGGCCTGTTACTTAACAAGCAAAAGCTTGGGCTTAATTTCCTGAGAAATTTGATTCTATATCTTTTCTGATAATTAAAATTAAGTGCGACCTGCATCACATCTTAAAAGGTGATTATCATCCATGTGAAGTAATTGAAGTTGTGGTCCATTCCTTCCAATTTATGTTTTTTTATTTATTTTAAATATCTAACTTAATTTGGAATGTCGCAGCGAAATATGAACTATCCCCCAGGTTGTCATTGTGGGCAATGGTATATTAAAATTTTATTTTCCTATTTTTTATTTTTTATTTTTATTTTGTGGGGGTGGGGGTAGACACATCATACACACATCAAACATCATACAACAAGCAACCTGATTAGCCATGCTTCTCGATCAGGCACTGAATTAGCCTCACGCCATTATGAAAGAAAGCAAATTGACACTCTTTAAGCATGCCGTTCTTTGATGGCAGAAGAAAGCTGTTCTTATCTCCTGGGCAAGCCATCCCTCTGGAGTCTTGACATTGTCATTAAAACTGGCAAATATATATCCATGATACATTGCTTGTTGGGTTGTAGTCCTCCAGGACTGTGGCCAGTGATGTCACAAACAATGGGTCTACAAGACTCTACTTCTCAGGGCGGGTGCCTCTTTTTTCTGCCAGTGTTGGCTGTAGTCCTTGAAGATTATAAGCTGCAAGGGGTACAGATATTTCTACTACTATCATAACTAAATGAGGCCATGCTTGTTTTACGCTTATTCCAAAGATAGTGGTGCAGACGTTTTGATCATTAAAATACATTTTCCTTTTGGCATTATATCACTCGTCTGATTATATGGAGGGCCTTAATATTTAAAAATATAATTTTCGTAGATTTCTGATATCTCCAATTACTGACTTTCTTACCACCTGTTTCCATTCTCGCTGGAGACATTTGCTGCGGCTGTCTTGAACATGTGTTTGTATCATTTGTGTTCTTAATGGTTCTTTGTTTGGCAGAAGCGTCCTGGATCACCAAAGCAACGGAATGAGAAGTCGTACTCCAAACCTCCGTTGCCCAGTAATGTCATGTCTCAGATTCGCAAAGGAACATATCATGTTTCATTGGACTTTGTTCAGTCATTATGTGAGACATCGTATGGTTTGGTGGACATATTTCCTATTGAAGATCGCAAAAGTGCCCTTCGTGAGGTTGCTTATGTCCTTTTTCTTTGGTTACCTGTCAAATTATCTTCATTTAATATTTAAAATTACTGTCTCTTTATGTGTATGACATCTTGAATATGCTGATAATTGTGATCCTTTTGTTGCTAGTCTCTTCTAGAGATCAATTCCCATATTGCCGCTGCTCAAAATAGTGGAGGTATTTTCATTTTGATCTTAGCTGATGTGATTTTTGATGTCATTATTGATTTCTCCATTGCAAGCTTTAATTGCATTTAGTATTTTAGCAAACACTGGTAGTTTGATATAGTTTCCAATCCTTTGCATGATCAATATATAAGGATCTTATTAGGAAACTTTGATAATAGAAAAAGTGGTCTTTGGCAGTTATTAGGTTTCTTGTGGTAGAAAAGGAATTAGAATGCTTTCAAAATAAGGCCCTAGGCTTGGGGTTATCTTGTCTCCGCCCTAATTTATGAGTGATTGTTTATAGACAGTTTAAGGGAGTGTCATTGGAAGACTTATGTAGGTATATGCTTGAAGATGATTGATGCAGGCCAGACAATAGGTTGGCCAACCCATTGGGTCCAGTCCATAGGCCCAAGGGGACATCCATTTAGATAGGAAATATTGTTTAGTAGTTTGGTTTTTTTATGATTTAATATTAGTTAGTTTTCTTTTATTTTAGATATGCTTCATATATTAGGAAATATAGTTGCTTAGGGATCAAGCCAAACTCCTTTATAAAAGGATGTGAGGCCTTATTGTAATAGACATGCTTATTATCAATTAATCTTTTGAGTTACGAGAGTTTTCTCTTCAGTTATGGTTTTTTCTAGGTTCAGTTTGGGATTTTGGGAATTGAAAGGGTGGTTGGGGGACTAATGACGATGATGATGGAATGGCCAGGGGATAGAATTCGGAAGGGACAGTTGTCCTCCCGGCGATCGCTCTTCAGCTCTGATACTAATTGACGTAGCCAAGATCCGCAATCGAGCATTAGATCAATCTCCCGAAGGATTGATCGAATCCAAAGATGGATTCCAACCACTAGGGCAACCTCACAAGGGGAGAAAACACCATAACTAAAGAGAAAACTCTCATAACTCAAAAGATTAATTGATAATAAGCATGTCTATTACAATGAGGCCTAACGTCCCTTTATAAAGGAGTTGGCTTGATCCCTAAGCAACTATATTTCCTAATAAATAAAGCATATCTAAAATAAAAGGAAACTAACTAATATTAATCATAAACAAACCAAACTACTAAATAATATTTCCGAACTAAATGGATGTCCCTTTGGGCCTATGGACTGGACCCAATGGGTTGGCCAACCTATTGTCTGGCTTACATCAATGATTGAGGATAATACCATTAAGAAAAAAAAAAAGGATGATTGAGGATAAGCCATGTCTTTTCATGATTGTTCCTAAATGAAAGCCAGCACTATCCAGTTTGTTTACTCTGATCTTTGATGGCAGCTCAATTGTCAACTGGACCACCGAGTGTTGTTGGGTTGATACGTGCTTCTTTTCTGATTGTTGGTATCTCTTCTCTGTCTTGATTGGTATCTGCAGTGCAAATGATGCAAAAGTATTCTCCTTTTGGTGAATCTACAGGAAGTTTTTTCAAGGAATACGCTCCCTCATATTGTTGGAGGCAGTTCATGCATGCATGATTAAGTGGGTATCATGTGCAACTGTCTTCCATGGAGATTATTAATGCTATAGTCAGGGGCGGAACCGGAAATTTTTTTTTTGGGGGCGGGGTTGGGCGGGCGGGCAAAGAAAAAAAACTTTTTAGTAAAATTAAAAAAATTAGTAATAAAATACGCAATAATCAAATTATTAAAATTGTGCTCGACGTTCTTTCATTGAGTCAAAATCATCAATTATGGTTTCAATAATGATTTTTCCTGCAACAATATATACAATTAAATAATTTACAAGAAATTCATTCTCCATTTTGACAAACTTCGTTCATCTACCATATGCATTTGAGGATGGCTCCTTACCTGAGTGGGTGGTAAGGAGTGACAGTTCTTACCTGGTTGCCGAGGGTTCGAACACTAGGTACGCCACCTCTTTCCTAGTGTGTGGGCTTCCTTCCCACTTGTGTGGGCTTTCTTCCTGCATATGTAGGCTCCTTTCCCACTTATGTGGGTTGTCTTTCCATGTATACAAGCTCTCTCTTGAGTCCCAACCCCCTTGGCTGAGGTACAAAAGACAAGTAAAAAAAAAAATCCCAAAGTGGGTACAAGTCCGGTAATTTCTTATGTACGTAACTTGTAAGTTACAACTTAAAACTTTATTATTTAAAAAATAAAAAAAAGTAATAATAACATCCTGAAATCTAAATCATTCAACATCATGGTTCTGCCGGATTTTATCTCATTAAATAAATTTCTTTAATCGAATTATTCTGACATAGATAATAATAATCAAAATAAAAAATAAAACTATATTCCTTTATCCACGATGGATTATTTGATTGATCTAAAAATTAATGTAATAGTAGAACACAAATAGATGTTGATTGTAAGCGGATTGGATTTCTATAAAATCCCATGACATGTAGTAAAATCAATGCATCTATGCAATGTAAAAAAAATCTATGAAAGAGAAAGTGGGTTTGTCGTTCTTCTTCATGCCTCAAAGCTTCTGCAAGTTTGCAACATACAACTCTTTTCAAGATCTCCAACAAGAAGAGGTGCATTCTCCTCTTCCTCCCTCGTGCATTCTCCTCTTCCTCTCTTGGATCAAAGATTTAGGGCAAGTGTAGAAAGGTTAATTTGAAAATTGAGAAATCTCATATCCAATCTCCATCAAGCCTGCCTTATTTGTTCTCCTTTCTTTTATTTCATTTTCTTTCTTTTCTTTTTTTTTTTTCATTAAAAGATTTTCCCAAAATCAAGAATATTTTTATTTCCTTTATCAAGAGTCAAAATCATGTTAGAGAAAGTCCAAAAAATGAAGGGGCGCCAGAGGATGGCTTTTAAGGGAACTTTAGGATGTTTTTTTTTTTTGAGGGGGGGTGGTGGTGGGACCCTGGCTATAGTGGGGATGCATGGCATATCGAGTAGTTATTTGCCTGTAACACCCTCTAGGATACAATTAAGGGCATGGACAGCTTGGATGAAACCGGCGGGGTTCTAAATTTGAGGAAAAGGGACATTTTTTTATTGAACTACCATGGATGGTGCATTGCTACTACACTTGTGTCCTAGTATTTAAGCTTATACCTACAAGAAGGGGGTAATTGGCCTGCCATTTTATGGGTGTCTTTCTCTTTCTTAAGAAGAGCTGGCTAATTGACGGTTTATCCACCATATTGTATTGTCCTTTTTATTTGTTTAATAAATTAACCATACTTTGAACCACACACACACAGAGGGAGGGAGGGTGGGAAAATTGTACACTGCTAAAATGTTGAAGAAAGATCATACTGTATACATAAAATACATAATTATCTTGTTGCTAGCTGTAGCTTATTTCTGTTCATTGCTATATTATCTTGTTATTATGATATTATCTCTTTTTCAAATATTTGGTTGCTAGACGTGAGAGTCGTTACCATTTAAAAAAAAAAAGAAGACGTGAGAGTTGTTTTTTCTTAAACAGTGCCAAGGATTCTTAGTTAAATAGATCTTTTCTGTCATAACAGGAGTGTGCTTTCCAATGGGGAAGGGGATGTATAGAGTGGTTCACATACCTGAAGATGAAGCAGTTCTTCTGAATTCTAGGGAGAAAGCGCCTTATCTTATATGCGTCGAGGTTTTGAAAGGTGAAATCCCAAGGTATATATGAAGTTGCATAATCTTTTATTTATTTATTATTATTATTATTTGAATGAGAACTTGCAGAGTCTTTTTAGGATGGAATCACAATGCATATATGACGTTGCATGATCCTGTATTTATTTATTATTTTTTGAGTGATAATTTGCACAAAATTTTAGGATGACTGGTTTGTCTAGTTTTTATTATGAATGTTAAACATTGGGGATACATCATACATGTGGTAATGAATCTTGCTCACTCTGTGTGTGCGTTCGTGTGCACTCATTTAACAACTTATCAGTCTTAAATAATTCAGTAGTGCTTAGACTTTGTCTTCTTTTGCCTCAGCCAGACAAAAGAGACATCAGATGCTCAAAAACTTTCTCGAGGAGGGATTCCTTTAGCAAATGGAGATGTGCAGTTGCCGAAGCCTCCTCCTTGGGCATATCCTTTGTCGAGTGCACAGGATACTTATTATAATGGTTCTGATAGAATGTCAAGATCTGCTTCTCAAGCTATTGATCAGGCAATGGCTCATATATGGGACGCCAAAGTAAAATTTGTTCATGTGACTCTTTCGGTAGAGAAGCAACCTGTTGATGACCTTCAGGGTAGTGAAGATGGTGATATGGGATGGGTGAATGTCTATTTGTCGGCAGATGCTGGGGTCAAGATGGAAGACATAGAGGATCAAGTGCCACGTCGAAAGGAACATCGTCGTGTTCCAAGCACAATTGCTATAGAGAATGTAAAGGTGGGCCTGTTAGTGATAAATGTAATATTTGTGAACTTTTTGATAGATAACATGACTGGACCAAAGGCTCGTGGTTTTGACAATGACATATTTTCAACTCTCTAAGGGCTTTCCTTTTTAGTAAGGTATAAAAGATCAGACTCGGGACCCGACTCGGCCATGGCTGAGTCCAAGTCGACTCACCGAGTTGGGCCGAGTCCTATGCATGGCCGAGTCCTGTGCATGGGACTCGGCCGAGTCACATGATTCGAGTTCGAGTCCCATGCGACCCGCCGAGTCAACTTGGACTCGGCCGATTTTTTAAACCATGCTTTTTGGTAATTTTTTTAATTTATAATAATGAAGTCATACAAAAATAATGCAACTTCTGCTTTTGTGTTGCTCTTTCGTCATATAATAATAAGATTTTGTAATTTAAATTATGGAATAGTTAAAAGCATTACTTTTTTTTTTTCTACTTTGAGATAAATTTCCATGCATTATTTGCTATATTCCTTATTTTGGCTCCATTGAACCTATGTGAGGATCTTGTATTCTTTCTCTTACCTGTTACTTGTTTGTGCAAAATTGGTACTCCCTTTGTATTCTAAAATTGATATTACCATTAGCGGCATAAACTCTGGAAGTTAATGGGTAAGGTAAAAAATTAATATGCTGTAGAGGAATTGAACATATGGATGCCTTTTTATGGACACTTTCTTGTCACAGTAATGAAAATTATAACAAGGAAATGAGAATGTACAGCATATGGTACAAACGGCATATACCAGCACCAGAACCACAGAGACCAGAAAAAGCAAAAAAAGACAAAAGGAAGACCACAATACATCAAACTGACGTTGGTACTTTTGCACAATGGAACCTTTTTATGGTGGCTAGTATCCATTGCCTTGACCATTTTGCCTCCTGTTGTGTCTGAACTAGATCAGTGGTCGAAAAATTACATGCACTTCCTATACATGTGTATTTGAAGAAAGGATAACTGATATTTTCTAGTAGCAATTTTGTGCAGAGTCAATTTGACCTACTGTGTTTAAACCTTCCTCGTCCAGGAAGATGTCTGGTTTTTTTAGTAATCACTTCCTATTTAGCTTCTAATTTTCCTGTGTTTTGATATATTTGTTTACTCTTTCAGTTTAGTTGTCCTATTTTTGAAACTTAGTTTTTATTTTTCAAATAAAAAACTGTACTTCCTCATAAAATGCCTCCTTTATTCATCTTTAATTTTTGTTAGAACTGTGCCATTCAACAAATGTGGGCTTGAGTTATTGTTATATCATGTTGCATTTTTCCACCTTTACTGTGTTCGATTGTTAGTGTGCTGCATCTCTGAATGTTGTTTTAAGGTGTCCTTTTGTCCATGAATGCTCTCAACTCTGGTGCAGCAGCCGTACTCAGTTGACATCAGTTAGTTGACAGCATGACCTTCATCCCCCTTATCAGCACTTTGTACCGTTAAGCAATGGAGATTGGAGAACCTTATTGTTTGAAATGCTAATACACTCAGTTTCACACACCTGTTAGTACTAGAACTCTTCTGTTTTGAATCTTCATTGAGGTTCATGTTATCATCGTTGTCTTGCCTGGAAGTTTTATCTTTGAGAAGTACTTGATACTCTGCAGTTAATTTCTTCTCTAATTTGAGATATTCCTCTTTCCAGTATCAGTGTTCACTGTAGCCTGTACGCTCAGTGTCTGGGTCTGGTTCATACTAGTGGTGCTCAACTCCCATAATATAGTTTTTCTTGTATGAACTTATGTCCTTAAAAAAGAGGAGTTTTTTTTTTTTGCTTATCTGATGTTTGCCACAGAAATTCTCTGTAGAAAAATTTTGGCAAAAATTCGCTATCTTGGGGATTTTGAAGTATGAGGGGGAGGGGTGTAACTTCTGTCATTGTAAATGGAAAATGTGCACTCTCTACCTTCTCTCTCTGTCGCTGTGCCCAAAGAAAATTACAGATTTTTGAGTTGTGGAATCCAGTCCGGGATGTCCACGCAAAAAGTAAATCATGTATTCCGCAAGCTTTGGAATCCACGGCTGTTCCCAAGTGTGCCTTAAACCACTGAGAATTATAATTTAGAGAGAATGATGGAAGAAAAATTGCAGAGTTTCATTTGGTGGCTGGTATTCATGCCCTAAAATGGGAGGAGACACAATAGCATACTTCATAGTTCATACACGTGAGATTACATTTTCATAAGTGCCTCTTTTGCAGTTCTTATTGAGGGTATAAGGCTATAAGCACATTGGTATGACCAGCTAATTGGACAAGACAAAATTGACAGTAATCTACTATTAATATACACTTTTACTTTACATGATTTGGTGCCTTTTTGGTGCTCTGCAGGTGCACAATACTTGTGTGCACAAAGGTGCTAAAATTGGGGTTGACTGCAGGTCCACAAAAGATTCGTTCTTGTTTTTTTATTATTTTATTATTTTATTATTTTTTACAGGAACATCTAGTATTGGAATAACCCTCAACTGCCTTATAATACACTTGCATTGTTTTGAGAAATATTGTTTCGTTCGGTGAACTTGCTTTACTTTTTAAGCTCAATGGTTCAGATTGTAGCATAAAATTGGCCACCACAAATTGAAATTATTGTTTGTTGATGCATCTAGATGTATTTCTTGGACTATACTTCTCCATCCTTGCAGTATGTTTTTTGGTAATGATTTGCATCAATTTACCATTTCTGTTTACCTGTAGGCTGCAGCAGCAAAAGGAGAGGCGCCTGTTGGTCTCCCTTTAAAAGGAGCTGCTGGTCAGGGTTCGTCAGATTCACAATCAAAGGTAATAATCATGGCTGATGGTTTTATTATTAGTCATTTGTCTTTTACCATGTATGTATTGTTTGATTTTTAAGAAATATTAGAAATATTATGTCGGCACTCATTCCATATAGGTTATTAATGGTGGTGTTCCTAAGGCTAGTGATGCCTTATCTGGTGAACTTTGGGAGATAAAGAAAGAGAGAATACGCAAAGCCTCAGCATATGGCGGATCACCAGGCTGGGACCTGCGTTCAGTAAGTAAAATTTTCCTTTAGTTCGTACTGGTTCTGTAATGTACTTGAAGCATTGAGGAGTTGTGTATGACTATCAACTGAAAGGGGAATATTATGGGTTCATAATGTCATTGACCAGAAACCTATATAGTATCTGTACATGCACACAAGTCATCCTCGAATATGAATTTTTAACATAATTGTGGTATTCTTTCACCTTTAAACAGAATATGCATTATTTGATCAAGCATCTCTCTCTCTCTAGATTTTTGATTACTTGCCAGATGTTTCTGTGTTGGCATATGTTTTGTGCCAAGAGAAGTTTTTTTTTTTTTTACTGGTTTAAAATGGAAAATGTTGGGTTCACTTGGCTCGATCAGTGCAGCGCCGTTGATACTCATCATCCATGGTTTGGCATCAGGCCGAAGTTTACACTCATTTAACCTTCACTTGCTGTTGGATTGCATCTTGAAAAAATCTATGGTTAAGTAAGACGCTATTAAACTTAAAAGCTGTTAAGTCAAGGGTTAGGGTAAACTGGTGGGGCTGATTTTTTGGTTCCACTTTGTCCATAAGGTGTCCTTTCCATCTGCCCTCCTATCATTGATAGACATGCATCTAAGTAGACCCCACGAGCTTTACTACATGAACTACATGCAGTCTGCTCGTAAAAGAACAGTCTCCTTTGTTAATTACTTGGTATTATGGATTCGTCTCAGGCTTCTTATGTGGTGCCCACTTGGATGCATGGGGGTGGGTGGTATGCTTCTTGAACGCAAGCTTATTCATAGGTCACCTGATTATTTCTATGTCAAATTGACAGGTACTGAAGTGCTACACAGCTTACAAGGAATAATGGGAAGGACTAGGAGAGATCAGGGAACATTTGGAATTAAGAGTTAGACGTGGCTTGTTAGATTGTTGTGCGCCCTTTTGCATAGCCTTAAATGGGGACGAGTGGAAAAGTAGAACTCACAAAGTTGACCTAGGGATGGTAGGCTTCAAAAATGACAGCGATGATGGTGAATTTATGAGATATTTTTAAAATAAACTTAATGTACCTAACTTTTATTACAAAATATGTCCACCTTGAATATTGAAAATTAGAGTTGCTGGTGTACTAAGCACCACTAAAAAATAATGTGTATGTGTCTTTATAAATTGTTGGTAGTTCTTTTGAAATTGTATGGATTATAGTGAAAAATTGTCCACACAAATCAATATTCTAGAGTTGACTTGATTGTTTGATTCTCTTTATCTATAGGTCCATATTCTGTATCTTTTTAGTTACAAGTCTGTACTAAGATACCTCTTTTGATGGTTATCTTTTTATCATTCTTTTGATGCTTCCGTTCTACAGATCATTGTGAAGAGCGGTGATGATTGCAGGCAGGAGCATCTTGCTGTGCAACTTGTTTATCATTTTTATGGTTAGTTCCATGGCTACATATTAATTTATTTCCGATTTGATTTTTTTGTCCTGCAAGCTATCCGTAGTTTTTCTCAGTACCTGTTGAAATTACATTTCAGATGGTGTTATTTGTAAAAGGAAATTACCCATGTTTGTTCATGAGAAGAAGATATACAGTTACTCTTCTTTCACCAAATAGTCTTTATGTAGGAGCATTTTCTCCTACGAGCGGACTACATGCGCAGTCGAGCTCCATGGGGACCACTCGGGCTCACCTTTGATGAGTGCAGCTCTTTTCACTCTTACCCCCACATCTATGGTTAAAAGGCTATTAAAGTTTTAAGGCTTTTTTCTTTTGGCAGAAAAAACTAAAGCTGTTAAATCATGGTCTAGGATAATCTGATGTGGCTGAACTTTTTCATGATCCTTATCAGTAAAGAGAACTTTACATCCATCCTAACCCCAATGATAGGAAAGCATCCAAGTGTGCCCCATGAACTGGACCGCCTAAGCACATAGGCGGTCTGCTCATGGGTGAAAATCCTCTGTCGCATGTATGCTCTTTCGCTCAACTATTTTCTGCAGAGCATTAAGCTATCTCCATATTATAATGGACTGAGGGTAATATGAGGATGATAGGATGGCAATGATTCATCTTTAATTGAAGTTTACCGCTATCAATCATAGTTTCAGTTTCATATTGTGCATCTTTTGTAAGTATTTCTTCATAAATTAACGTTTGCCTCTTAAAAAAGGTCAAAAACTTAAAACTTAATAGGGTTTTTATTTTAAATAATTTTTGCACTAATGATTAATTGTGTCCGGAGGACATTGCTGATCCATGCTTTCCGCCATTTGCTCAGTTTGTTAAGTTCTACTGGGGCAATGCTGTTAGTTGCTCTTAATTGTCTCTGCATTCCAGATTTGCTTAACTGTCTCCTATGCTAATGTACAAGAGTAGACCTGTGCTACCCATAAATGCTTTGGGGCATAGCACAAGTATGTCATGAATATGAAATTCGCTCAGGTGTCAGAGACTCAGAGGTGGGATCCATCCTGTTCTTGGTTTCTATTGTCTCATGCCATATCATTGATTTGGCTTTTGGGTGGACGGAAGTAACAATTTCAAGGGAAAAAAGTTTACCCATGGGAAATGGTGTCCAGTATCCACCCGAATGCATTTGGTTGACCTATAGAGTTTGAACTCTGAATGGACATTGCATCTTAAGTGTAATTTCTATATTCACAACTGGGTAATGCCTCTTGTATTTGGGTTTTGATGCCAGATATATTCCAAGAAGCAGGTTTGCCGCTATGGTTGCGCCCATATGAAGTCCTGGTTACTTCCTCATACACAGCCCTAATTGAAACAATTCCAGATACGGTGATTTAATAGTTTCCATGAAGAAGTTAGTTTTAATCCTTATGTTCTGGCTATCATTCTTAATTATCTTCTGCTGCTGCTGCTTCTTCTAGGCTTCAATTCATGCTATTAAGAATCGGTTTCCCAACATAACAAGTTTGCGTGACTTCTTCATAGCCAAATATGGAGAAAATTCTTCCAGTTTCAAGCTTGCCCAGGTAATTGATCTTTTATAGTAGTGCTCCATGTTTATTCTATGAATGCCTACACATTTTCTGGAATTCTGATAATTATGATGAATATGTTGGTAAGTACATGTTGCTGAGAATCCGATGCTATGGCCACTGTGTGGAGTAACAAGAAAGGAGGAACTGTCCCCTTGATTAATAAATTTTACTGTTACAAAAAAAAAAAAAAAAAAAAAAAAAAAAAAAAAAAAAAAAAAAAAAAAAAAAAAAGAACAGAAAGAACAGAAAGAAAAAGAAAAGAGGAACTGGAAATGTACACAAGAGGACCACCAATGGTGGCCCCAATACATGGAATGCCATCAGACATGGTTTCTCATGTGCTATAAACACCAGAAACTTTCCTTGTACAAGAATTGAAGCCTTTCTAGTATAAGGTACTCAAATGGGGATGCCATTGGCAGCATGTTGGATTGTGAATGACAGGGAGCTTATCTTTGAGAGAAGATTAGTTAAGTAGAACTTATTAAGCATGGTGGTTTTTTTTTATCAGTTGTGGTGAATTTCTCTAGTGAGTTTTGACGAAGCTGGCATTTTTTTTTTTTGTGTGTGCAGAGAAATTTTGTGTTGAGAGCATGGCTGGATATTCTATATTATGCTACCTTCTACAGGTGCAGCTACAGTGTTGTTTGCATCCTTTTTCCCCCAGTTTAGGTCTTTGATTTTCATGCTTATCCATTCAAGTCTCCACACAATGTTCATTTTCATCCTTTTTACCTCTGAATTACTTTGACTATTTTATCTATTTTATGCTTGGATACAAAATGTTTCGAGAAGTTCATCATGCATTGAATTGCCTCGGATTTCAAGTTTGTTAACTGTAAGCTTTCCAGTAGCTGTCACCATGAAATGGTGAAATATACTGGTTGTTTTCTACTTTGCGGGTGTCATCCCTATTCTAGTCCGATGTTTCAAGTTCTTTGAAGCTGGTATTGGAGGCAACAATATTCCCGTGTTTCTTTAGGGAAGTGCTATTTCATGGTCTTTCTCTTTTTATTTTTCAGCGTTTAATACCTGAATGTCATAAGTATAAAGGAGTGTATGTAGTTAACCTCTTATGATATACCAAACCATTGCAGAATTATCTTCCATTGTTGATTTTGGGGGTATAAAATATCCACAATGCAAAATCTGATGAACTCGACTTCTGGGATCTATGTGTGAACACACCCACACACCGACACCCCCACCCACCCCCACCCACACACAGACACCAACAACAATGAACAAACACGTATGAGGAGGTGGACAGCACAAACTGTCGGCCACAATTAAATATGTGGCAACAATTAGATGAGATCGTGACTTTCCTAGGATTTGAATTATTTGGGTATAAGGGAGGGAGGTACATGGATTTTACACGTAAAAAGTGAAGTATCGGATATACGATAGGACAAGATGCTTTGCCTATTTTGAAGTGCCTGGGCATTGTAGTATAGGGCCTACCTTGATCATGTTAATCATGGGCGATATGAGGATGGAAAGTTTCTACCTAGCAGCATATCAACCATGGGCATTATGGGGATGGAAGGTCTATAAATTGGTGACCATATCATCATTATAACCCTAGATTAAGGCCCTTGAAGTTAATTTTTTTAATATGAATCCAATATTCTCACCTTTTTGTGTGTGTGGCGCGCGCGCACATGCGTTGGGTTTTGAAGAAAACCTACGAGTATGTATGCATTCTTAAAAATATTTAGTTGCTGTTTTTTATTTTCTAACCAGTATCTCTATTGCTGTCCAGGTCAAGGATCGACACAATGGAAACCTCTTGATGGATGAAGAAGGGCATATCATTCATATAGATTTTGGTTTTCTGCTTTCTAATTCGCCTGGGGGTGTGAATTTTGAGAGTGCTCCATTTAAGTTAACACGTGAACTTCTTGAGGTGTTATTTATAGTTCTAATGAAATTTTGCTTCTTGTGTTCTTATCATGAATGGCCATTAGCAATACCTTTACGGGATTAACCATTTGAAATGTTGCACTCCACTAGGTGATGGATTCTGATGCAGAGGGAATTCCCAGCGAGTTTTTCAACTATTTCAAAGTACATTAGGATGCTTGTGATCTTCTTCTTTTCTTTTTATCTTTTTTTTTTTTTTTTTTTTAAGTTAAGAAAAACGATTGTATGTATGGCATTTCCTAGTTTTATATTTGATTTAAGTGCATGTTTTGCTATTTGTATGATGATGCCTTCAGGTGTTATGCATACAAGGATTCCTCACTTGTCGTAAGCATGCTGAGCGCATCATACTTCTTGTTGAAATGCTGCAGGTAATGTGAATGTTACATCTTCTTTTTTTTAAATAATAATAATAATTCAATTGTAATGTGCCCTATGATCATATGATGCTGTCAATATGTTTTGGTCCCCTTGTAAGTGTTAGATCTTCACTGTGTTGAGACTTATGTACATTTCTTACCTTTTATCAT
This sequence comes from Camphora micrantha, assembly GCA_003546025.1. NCBI lineage: Eukaryota > Viridiplantae > Streptophyta > Magnoliopsida > Laurales > Lauraceae > Camphora > Camphora micrantha. Next base: position 5,699,275 of record QPKB01000008.1, read on the forward strand.
CCATCATAGTAGTGTTAGACCTTTTTTAACCCTGCCATTACTGAAAATTGACAAATGCCCTTTATGAGTGAAACTATTATGGTGCATAGAAATGGTAGAATGCCCCGTTCAAATCCATTCTCTAAATATCCTCTCTCTTATTCTTATGTTTGATTCAGGACTCTGGTTTCCCGTGCTTCAAAGGTGGCCCACGGACAATACAGAACTTGAGGAAAAGGTTCCATTTAAACCTAACAGAAGAGGTTTATGTTCCAATGTCAATTTTGTATTTTGTATTTTTTTTTGCTGCAGTTTTTTTTTTTTTTTTAATATCTCTGCTAAAGTACTTACTATAGCATTGGATGATTTCAAGCAGCAATGTGTCTCCTTGGTGCTCTCCTTGATAAGTAGTAGCTTAGATGCGTGGCGTACAAGGCAATATGATTATTACCAAAGGGTGCTGAATGGAATTTTGTGATGTATCAATGTTGTTACGCTCGGTGGCTAACCTTTTCAGCTGATCCAGTCCAATTAAAAGTTTGTGTCAGGAACAATTGATGATTTGCCGCGAGTTGAGCAAGCTGGATGTTATGACCTAGTTTTTGGATACAAGGACTGCAGATTGTCTGCAGAGGTCAAGTGGACCAGCTTGGACATCGTGTCCCTAGTTTGCAGATGTAAGGACCAAAGACCACAGTGTTTGCAGTCCAGTGGGACTTGAAGAGTGGGGAGGATCTCACGTGTCACATTCGAGCCAAAATACTGTCAGTGGGCGTTTGTGTGTATGTTATTTGACTAACGTTTGGAATCCAGTACCTGAAGAAGACAAGTGTACCAATGTCTGTATCTGGAAAATTGACATGCAGACAATACAACATAATCCAATCAAATATGCAAGGCGATTCAATCTAATGTAGAGATGGATTATACAAAGATTCGGCTGATAAAACAAATATTAGGCGAGCAGAGTTCTTGATATTTTCATGAGACTGCTTTACAAAGACAACCCAGGGGCAAGTGGTGAGCTGTTGCACATTTTGCATTTTCATTGCCTGATTGGTGGGTTATCTCGGAGGATCCTGTGAGTTTGGAAAGGGGCTTACTGTTTCTTCCTGTCTTCTCGTTGGTGTGATTCTCATCGATACGATTCTTCAATATGTTTAGCAGTTTTTTTTTTTTTTTCTTTTTGTATTCTTCTTCCATCTAGGAAGTCTTGCCAGGATTATCTTCCGGCTGTACGATGTACCTTTCTTGATCATCTTGGCTGTATAAGGTGTTCTTTTCCCCCATTTTCTTGTAATTGTTCCCAAGACAAGCAACCACTTCCGGCTCTCTCTTTCTCTCTGCGCGTGTGCGTGTGGTTGGAGGATTCGAACAGGTGAAGCGCGGGTAAGTTGATTTCCCTGCCCCCATGTATACATTCCCATTCAGAGTCTTCTGGTCAAGTAATGAAGTCCTACGTTACCTTGCTGATAGCCAGCAGGAAATGAAACAGGATTGCATAAAAATCTTCCACTTCTCTAATCCTTCCAATTATCCCAACCAATTACTGTTACAGCTAAATTTATAGTAGGGGTAGGTTGGCACCCTGTCCATGGCTTCTTCCTAAAGCTGGTAATCCCTGAAAATTTGCAACTTTATAATTCATATCAACCCAATCATAGTTGGGCTAATTCTAACCATCCAATTTGGATTGCTGAGTCAATAACAATCCGTCTGATGGCTAGTAAATTGACGGTTGGGGATAGTTGCATAGTACTTCATCCATTTGGATCAAGTTAGACACTCTAGGTTCTACTTAATGTACCTCCCTGCCTAGGGATGTAAATGGTTCCTGATTCGTTAATAATCGAGTTTAGGTCTTATTATGGTTTTGATAAGTAAGCAGTTTAGGTCTGGATCTGTTTTTTGGACCCTGTCACCTTGGTTCCGACCCATAGACCCTGGACCCAACAAATTATATCAAGTTTTGGAAAAACTCTTAAAAGTTAGTTTTTTTTTTTTTTAATCATTTAGCTAGTTTTTTTTTCTAAATAATCTTCGATTGGATTTGTACCCGTCTCATTATCGGGTCCGGGTCCAGATCCGGTTCCATATTCTCATTAACAGTTTCGATTCCGGAACTAAGAAATGAATTCGAATTGGATTTGGATCCGGGTCTTGTTCCATTGCCTCGTAAATGACTCAACCTCAAGACCAAACCAATCCGTTTACAACCCAACTCCCCAAGCCATCATAAATTTGGGATCAATCATCAAAAGGAATTGCATCCAACCTAAGCTTTCTGGAATTTGGCTATTTGAAATTGATGGTTCAGAACAGAAACTACACTGATCTGACGGCTAGAAATAATTAATGTCGTCCCCATCAATGATAGGGTCGGACGGACTGCGGAATGATATGAATCGGAAAGATGGGGAAACCCATCCAACCTAATGCGGACAAGAACGTCGAAGTTTCTTCGGAGCTGCAGACGCCATCATATCCCATTCCACCTACGCGGCCCATCCACGTCAGCGTCAAACGAACGGTCGAGATTAAAGTGACGCGGTGGAAGCATGCTACTAATCGTGGTGCTTCCTCAGTAAGGATCCTTCACTTTTCACCAAAAGCAAAGAACTCGGCCGAGAAACTCTACAGTTCCATTTGCTTCTGCACTTGGTAAATGGGGGCTCCACTTCCAATTTTACAATCATCCAAACGGTTTATCTGGTGGGCCATCCGTGAATACCCAATGCCCCATCTCTACAAGAACCCTTGATCCCTTCTCATGAATCCTGCAGAGGATGATTTAAGAAGAAAAAAGCGAAGGAAATTTAAGATATCCTCGGGCCATGGAATAAAACTTTCTCACTTTATTATATAAACTCCAAACATCCCGCGTAGCGTTTAAAGACAGCAGAGACTAGAGCAGAGCAGACTCGACTCTCTCTCTCTCTCTATCTCTATCTCTTTTATATTTTCTCATTCGGCCTTATCTCGCGATCTTCTACTCGTGCCAGGCAAGTAGCCAAGTTCCCTTGCATATACCGAATTAGGGTTCTCTTTTGAATCTCTTCTTCTTCTCCATATCTCGAATGATTCGGTTTTTGTTTGAATCTTGATTCTCATCTATCCACATCTAATGGATTGGAGGGTATGGGGTTTCGTTGAAAGGTTTTCTAGACTAGGCTAGGGTTTTGCATCAAATTAGTTTTTTGTTTTTTTCATGTATGTCATCTATGTCGTTTGCTGCTGCTGCTGCTGCTGCTTATTTGTATAATTGTCTTTAATGCTTTTAAGGGGTTTATGGGTCTCAATGCTTTTCCTCTAGTTGTTAACTTGTACGTTTGATGATGGATCTGTTCTTATGCTTGTTGTAATTTTTTTACTGTCTTGTGTGATATTTACAGGCAGTTGAGATCTTATATAAGTGGACATGTAATTCCTTTTTTTTGGAGACCAGATACAGAGGATAGTGCTATGATGATGAAAAAATGGATAATGAATCTGGTGGGCACCACTTTGGATAGTATCAGTCTCTGTGGTGGCCAACCCTATTACTCTTTCCCAAATATTTGTGTAGCTACATGCCCTACAACGATTCCTCTTCGATCTATTTGTAGGGTTTTTGACTATGGGTTTAACGTGTGATCCTATGTATGACTATGCCTGTAGTCTTGACCATAGTTGACTAGTTTGCTCAGATTCAAACTACGCATAGTTAATTTCAAACAATTTGTAATTCGATTCGTGAATTATTAATTAATTAATCTCATGCAGTTCTCTAAGTCGAGTCCTATAAATCCATTAGCGGTTCCTACCTAAAATTTCAAGCAACTCAAAAGCTATGCAACCCTATCAGTGTTTACCCCACCTTAAGATTGATCACCAGTAAAACATGGAATTTTACTTTTATTTTTATTTTTATTTTTAATCATGTGTTCTACTTCTACACAAACGGTTTGCTTGTGGGCCTAACTCTGATTGAAGTAAGATTTTGCCTAGAGTAAATGTAAAGATCAACTAGTTTGAGTTATTTTGATTTTAGATGTGGGCTCTAATGATGGACTCATAGCATGGGCACAAAGGGAATTAGTTCATTGAACTTGTCGAACTAAAGCTCCAAATCAGCAAATTGAGAAGCGATTCAGATGAACCTAATTTTGTGATCAAACTAGGTTATAAATTGCGAATTGCAAACTTGATGCAAATTAATCAAACTGCGAAGTAGGTAACTATGGTTTTGACAAGAATCATATAAGTCTTCAACAAGAACGAATTTATCGATTATATTCTAACAATGACTTTAGCATATAGTTCTCTAATTATTGTGGTAACAAACTGAAACGATTTTCTATTTATATGCCCATTATCCTATCTATCTACGTACATATTTATTTATTAACAAGATTCTGATTTCTTTAAGTTGTCCTTTGGTCACTCTTTTTATTTCTTTGTTTTTTTATTTTGGATCTGATTATCTTTTGAAATACAGGGTCTCACCGGCACGCCAAATGTCTTTATATCTCAGCAACAAATATTTGTACTTTGTTCGTTGTGATTTTTGTTTTTTGGATCGCGATAGGTTATGGTGTTCTCACCTCTTGTGGCAGTACTTTGATTGTTTTCTTGAAGTCTTGTGATAGGATCACTCTTGAGACTGGATTGGTTTTGGACTGCAGAAAACACAGCGATTATCTACACAGATTACAAAAGAACCTCATTTTGGGTTTTAAGCATTTCAAGGGTTTGGATTATTGGCCAATTAAAAGAAGATACAGATATTAGTTTTTGCTTTGTGCTTCGTAATGGAGAAAATGCCTCGCTTGCCAGGATTTCGTTTTCATCCAACCGATGTTGAGCTGGTTATGTACTATCTCAAAAGAAAGGTCTTGGGGATACAGTTTCCTTTTGAAGTTATTTCTGAGATAGACTTGTACAAATTTGAACCTTGGGATCTTCCAGGTATCTCTCTCTCTCTCTCTCTATATATATATATATATATATATGGGAGGTGCTCTTGTGAGAGACTCTCACCTTACTATGAGAGATAAAGGTGTGGATCCTCACATTTAAGTTGTTGACATTGGATATGGATGTGAGGGCCCCCACCTTATCTCTCATAGTAAGGTGAGAGTGTCTCTCACAAGAGCACCTCCCTATATATATATATATGAAATATTTATTTTCCAATTGAATGACATTTTATTTTTGAAATTGAAGCTTGTTCCCTTTGTTGAATGCTGTCACATTATTTTTCAATTTTTCAAGAGATTGACATGGAGATGATGAGTTCATGTTCATGGTATCTTAAAATTTGTGGTGTTTATTTTTTTATTTGGCTTGTTTTTTTTTTTTTTTTTTTTTTTTTTTTTTTTTTTTTTTTTTTTTTTTTTTGTGGGGTGGGGTGTGTTTCTAAGGGGATGGTTTAATTGCGAGACAGATTGAAGGTCTACTTATGGAAGGTACTGGGAAAATTGAGGCCATTCAAGACCTTGGATGAAGCAGTGAGGGATGACATCACTTTGCAGTAGAGTCGGCTGGAGACAATTTGATCCCTAAAACGACAATCCTAAATGAGGCATTTTCTATGTTTTAGTATTATTGTAAATATTTTATTTAAAATTTATTTTTCTTGATTTTTTTGTGATGCAAATTTACTAATTAAGTTTTTATATTCAAGTTTTGCTAACCTATCTTAAGTCCACCTCCAAACCCCACATGAAAATTCTGAGCCCATTCCCAAAACTCACATGGAAATCTTGGGTCACAAAATCCAACTACCCATTTGGCTCCACCCCTCACTAACAAAAAATCTTGAGCCTGCCACTGGTGGGGCTTAGAGCATTTTCATTTGCACATGGTGCGCATATGCACTATGAGTCAGGACCATCCAAGATGGATTTCAGAGGTGTGCCCTACGTATGGGATGTTCCAGATGCACGGTGCTCATATGCACTGTGGGCAAGTGAATAAATTCCGGCGGGGGCCCATTGTTTATCTTAAATTTTAAGATCTATTATTATGGCTGAAATCCCAAGCTATTGATCTATTAAAACCACATCATGGATTAAATCTGATAGGGCCCTATTGAAATAGGATACACAAAAATAATGAGAAAGGCTTGTGAAGCAAGTTCATGACTGAATGTATGGTTGAGATTTGATACAATATGGATTGCTAGAAATATTATGGTGTGCTAAAATCAAGTGGACTCCTAGCAATAGAAATATAAGGGGCTGATTTGGAAATATAATAGGCCATCAATAACACTTTAAGGCCCTATGAAAATGTTGATCCTATCTTCTCAAGAGAGAGTTATAATGGGCCTTAAATTTTGGAGAGAATAAAAGGGGGTGATAGTTGACAAGTTATCTTTTTTAGAATTTCAAAAAATGCCAGCTGCTATTATGGGGCCTTTTTTTGGGGCCTTTTTTTTGGGGGCCTAAAGCAATGGTTTTGTCGGCTTTATGGTAAAGCTGGCTCTGCTTTGCAGAGCATTTACATGTTATCTTGTGGGGTAACTGAGAACATGGCACTGGATAAGGTCGAGTGGCTTAGAAAAGTGACCCTTAGTAGATGGGTTTTGCAAGGTTGAAGGCGAGTGGGTGTATCTTTAGCTAGTCGGAGGATGGCTATCTGGCATGTATTATAGCTGGTACAAAGAATTTCTTATTCTTGCATGTTCACATGTACACGCACACACACACGTGTCACTTCGTGTAGCAATAACATCTTAAGGTTGAAGGGAAGAGCAGAATTTAGAAAGGTTCCCTTAAATAGATGGGATTTGCGATATTGAAGTGGTTTGGTTTTAGCTAGTCTGAGGCGACAATCTATAGTGTATATGATATACTAGGCTAGAGAGTTTCTCATTCTTACCAGAGATAGTGGTTATGTTCTTGGTTGTAGTACTCAGTGTGTTTTTGTCTTATCTTTGTTGGAGGTTTTATATCTTTTATTTAAATATTTCTAGTGAGGAGTTTTACCATATAACTCTTTTAGCTGAACCTATATGGATGGATACCAGGATAAGGCTCTCATAATGATGTAGTTAAGACTTGAGAGGAGAGAAAGGGAGGGTGGTGGAGGAGTTCATGTTGCAATGCACATGCAATTTATTTGTTTATTTGTTTTGGTCTACCTACTGTGAGTCCCAAACCTTCAACCAACTTTTCTCCATGATTTTGGTATGCGCCTAACTTTCATTTTGTACATGATTATATTCACTTCCATGGGTGATGGAACACTTATCTTGGCACAATTTAAACTATAGGTGAATCACACTTTGATCAGAGTGCTGTCCAGACTGATCTCCTATTAACCGTGGAGGTTGAGAATGAGATCCAGCACTATACTGCCTTTTTTTTTTTTTAATTATTATTAGAGAAGATGAAAATCGTTGCTTGTGTTTCTCCTTGCTCCCATCCAAGATATCGTAGGCCTGAGTGTATTTAGTTTTGATTCTATAATCTAACTTGATGGGAACTGGGCTTGGCTTCATAGTGTATATTTTGGTCACACTATCTTTTGCATTTGTTTTTTTGCAGTTAATTTAATCTCATACCATTTTGTTTTGGTTGCAGGAATGTCTTGTTTGAAAAGCGGAGATCTGGTGTGGTTTTTCTTTTGTTCTCCGGATAAGAAATATGGGACTGGGTTGAGGAAAAAACGTGACAATGATATTGGATTCTGGAAAGTCACTGGAAATGATACCCCCATCTTTTATGATTCACGAATTGTGGGGATGAAAAGAAGTCTGGTATTCCATAGAGGCAAGGCAGGTCGTGGAGATCGAACTGATTGGGTCATGCATGAGTATAGGCTTGAAGACGAGGTGCTGTCTGATGCAAGTATTTCTCAGGTGAGAAGCGAATTTTGTTTGTTACTCTTCTTTTCATATAATTTAACTCTTTCAAATGAAGCTGAAATTGTGGCCATCTTATATGCATTGAGGTTGTGTATGCGGGTCCCTTCCAACAGCTATTAATTTTAGAATTGACTCATCTAATGCTATCTCATGGGCATCAGGTGTGGTATGATGGCCTTGGAAGTTTCAATTTTATCTCAACGAAATCAAAGTTCTATCATCTTCTAGAAGGCGATCTTTTGTCATATGCTTTGTTTTGCAAATGATGTAACTAATGGCTTGGCCAAGCCAAGGAGCTTCTAGTGTGGTCCCTAGTGTTTCTATATCCCTTTTCTTTCTTTTTTTATTTTTATTTTTATGAGGTTATAGTTTATAATTTTCTTATATTTACGTCTTTTATATTGTCGTCCTTGATGTTTTTATGTTGTTCTCTCCTTTTTATATAAAATTGACTATTACCGATAAAAAAAAATATAACACTTTTAAGAGGTTTATGAGAACATTACCACATGAAATTCCCTTGTCCTGGACTGTTTGTACAAATCGTGTTTCAACTGTATAGGGGTGCAGATACACGTATTGGGCATGACAGATTAAACAAGGTGGCTCCAATAGCTTTCATTCCTTAGAACACTGGTACAGTAGCATCAGTTACAATTCATTAGTGCAATTATGTCAAAATATATCCCCAATAATATTTGCTACTTGGGATTGTAGATAAGTTGATATCATCAACATTGTTCTGAAATGAATAACTATTAGGCATAGCCACCATTAAAGTCTAGAGTTAATAACAGTTAGATTATTAATGGGAGATTCTCAAACTCCTGGTTTTTTTTTTTTTTTCTTGGCTTATAAATGGAATATATGCTGGAGAAATAAAATACACAAGAAGAAAAAATATGTAAAACTCATAACAAGAAGAAATAATTAGAAGGGGAGATTCAATACTTCTAAAATGTATAAGAATCTTGGGTAATATCGTGAATATTTGTATTATTATTGTGATAATACTGTGATAATCTTGTTTTTGTGAGGATATTTAATTTATTGCTTTTTTTTTTTTTTTGCAATATCGGTGTTTTTGTAAAAACTGTAACAACAGGATGTTTGTGAAATACCAGGGGGATTAATGACTACCGACAATACTATCAGGTATAGAGTTCGAGACTCAAGAAGATCTTGAATTCAGAATCTTAGTGAAGGATCCTTTTATGTTATTCTAATCAGATTACCTAACTTAGTTACTACGATTTTAATTTTTTTGAAGGATCCATGTATCGAAAGCATAAATTAAAAAGTTTGGTGCTCCATTAGTTTCAATTTGGCTACATATTGTCTTTCCATTTGGGGATTTTATTTACATAGATTCTCTCTCTTTCATGATTTTTTTCTGTTCTTTTCTTGTATTATCAGTCGTTTCTCTGAGAGATACAAATTGGTTTTTGACTAGAAAACAGATTTTACCCCTCTTTACTTCAATCTGAAGTGTGCTATGTATATACCTTTTTCCGCTACAACTTGCCTAGCATTATATGTCGGTTCATTAACCATTCAATACTAGCCAATCCAATGGTATCTTTGTTGGTGCGGCACCTCCTCCCTTCCACAGAAGCAATCAGGGATTGATCCCTGGCTGTAGCACTGTTATGAGGGACTTGTGTGAGTAGTTACCATACAAAAAATAAATACATAAATAAAATATTTCCAACATGATTGCTGATGATCATCAGCAGCAAAGTTGTTCATCAGAGGATCATCACAGGATCTTCCATTCTTTATTTTTCGATTACAGTTAAATTGATTGCACATAACCTTTCATCTAATTTTTCGTTACTTGTGTCGTATCTTCTTGTTTTTTTTTTTTTTTGTTTTTTTTTTTTTTAAACAAAAACTTGATTCACACAGGACACTTTTTTTTTTTTTTTTTTTAATTTTGAGAAACTTCTGAGTCTTTTTTTTTCTGCCTGGCCCCATATTTTCGTAAATTGCTTTCTCTAAGTTAAATTGATGTGTCATAGGATGCATTTGTTCTGTGCAAAATCTTCGAAAAGAGTGGCCGAGGTTCCAAAAATGGGGAACAGTATGGGGCACCATTCAAAGAGGAAGATTGGAGTGATGATGATGATGGCGATGGCAATTATTCTTTGATGCCTATTCCTTGTGCCGGCACAATCTCTCCTTCACCCAGGCCAGAGGATGAGGAAATGATTTTGAGCGCACTCAAGTCTGGGAATGGATGCAACTCGTTGGTACAACCTTTGCCGCAACAGTCCATGACTCCTGTTGTCACTGAGCAGCATCCATCCTCTGTCGAACACGATGACATTCATGAATTATTTCTCAATGTCACTGATGAGGATGGTGATACTTTAACTTCCAATAGAGTTAGTGTTGATAAGGTAAGCCTGTTCTAGTATTTATTGGACAGAAGACTAATTTTTATTGTGTTTCATAGAAATTTCACTTTATAGAGTAGGTAAGCCTGGTCTAGTAATTATTTGGCATAAATTCGATTTTTATTGCCATTGGATTTTCTTGCAGAAGGTGGATTCAGCTGTCCCAAATAAAAGCATTGTTCAAGATGCAGAAGATCATGAGATTTTCAAGGGTTTAGAAGATATCACTGGTAATGTAGAGCTGAATTTTAATGAACTGGATTGTCCCAATGAGAATATGCAGTACCAAAGGCTGTCAAGATTCAGTGAAGGGCTTTATCTAGAGGAGCTTCAGGATCCAATGGAAGTTGAGGGGGCTTACCTGGAGTTTAAAGATCTCTGTCACCCAATGGAACCCAATTTTCCTGGGCATGGAAGGTCTGATTATCTTTTTGCCCATCATGGCACGCCAGTTTTGCCTGATCTTGGGGTATAAGTTTCTTGCTCATATTTCATTGCACATTTTCTTTGTTTGATTTATTTTACCATTATCATAAACAGAGCTTGATTACAATAATTCCATATTTGGATGCAGGCAAGGGACAGTTTGGGCGGCAGTTGGGAGGGTCAGGAACCCACATATGGCTCTGCTGCCTTTTCAACTTTGAGTGCAGAAGTAGGAGGCATATATACCCCTCAATCACTGGCAAGAGGTGGCTTTATTGATCCTCAGTGCCATAACTGTGTTGAGAATCCACAATTTTTGACTCCCTAGATTTTAAGCTGCTGAGGGCAGTTAAATGGGATTTTGTCCATTCAGAGTGGTTAAGGAGCTTGGGACACCAGTGTACTTATGCTAGTGTTGAACGTAGTCTTCTTTCAATTAATCTTTTAGCTTCACGTCGAGACTCGGCAGATACAAGTTTGGCAGCCTTAGATTTGTGGTGAGGGCAGGGGTTTTGCCACAGTTTTTCTTAGTAATCCCCAAAATTTCTATAAATCCACCATTGCATTATCACATCGTGTCCAGGTAAACAGAAAGCATCATTGAGTTTGGAGTGGATCCCCATTGGTGGGAGGTCCTTATCAAAAGTCTAACTATTGCCACGGTCTATCTATCACTGCTTGACATGCTTCAGCTTTGGAGTACTCAATTCACTTTTGAAAATGAGAATTACCATGTTGACAGCACTTCATCTTACTCTAATAACAAGGATGAGGTGACTTTGGAAGGTGCATATATACTACAGATGGTTTCTTGGTCTAGTCAAGGGATTTCCTGTTTTGAGTGCAAGCCATCGAGGGGGTTACAGGGGAAATTGGGAACTGTCTTTATGCTGCAGCAGTCCCATGATTGCATTCCATTTAGAGGCTGTGTCCCAGCTTGCAAGGTTTGTGCGAAATCTCCATTCATAGCTCCTTCATCAAGTTTGCTAATTATTATATAGCATACGGTTTGTTTATTTATTATTCGACATTTGATTGTATGGAAGTTACAACAATATGCAACTTTGGGAGTTCATTGTAGCTTTGGTCTCATTTGCTGGGAGGACAAAAGGCTAAACCCCTAGCTTGTGAGGATTGTGTGGAATCCCCATCCGTACTCTTCCAACATTTTTGCTAATTATTATGTAACATACTGTGTGTTTTTTATTTGACATTTGATTGTATAGAAGTTATATAAGATGCAACTTCCTTTTCTTTTCTTTTTTGAATGGTGATATAATATGCAACTTGAGGAGTTCATTGTAGCTTTTGGTCCCACTTCCTGGGAGGATAATACATTCTTAATGCTCACTTCAATATATTTTACAATGACCAGGTAACTTAATTGGTCAGGCAAGTATTATAAGTTTGGATGTCTACAGAATTAAATATTTATAGATTTAAGATTGCTAGAATAAAATAGTATATAGGAAAATAGTGAAATAATAAATATTGTAATAATTTTGCTATTTGGTAGTTCTTGAATAATGTGACATATTATAAATTGAGTTGTTGGGTAGGTGCTACAAGTTATAATATGTTAAAAAAAAGATAACAAACATTTTAATGTCATTGATCATATTAAAGTTTAGTATTTGATTAATCGCTTACAAAACTCTTTTTACTTGGGTGTAATCTATTGCTTCAAATCCATCAATGTGACCCATTTTCGAAATTCAAACTCAAATTTGCTTCCCCATCTTGTTTAATTATTAAAGAAACCACCACCACCACCAGCACCCTCATCAACATGACCACCGCCCTTTATCGGCAATACCACCACCACCAACCACCATCACCACAACCACAACTGCCACCAAGATCAGCATTATCAACACCACTTAGTCCACCACCACCACTGTCATCATCATTTTCCAAACAAGCACACTTTGAAAGGGCAAAAGGTGAGGATTTTTGTATAGCCTCATTTTTAAAGATTTTTAATGTTGGAGAAATTTTTCTACATGCGGGCGGGGGTGGGGAGGGGATGGGGTGGGTTGTGTGGGAGTTGAGCATTTTGTTTAAAAAAAAAAAAAAAAAAAAAACTGAGAGAATCTTTACTTTATACTTTTCTTGAGTTGTAAAACATACAAGTTTTTTCACTTTAGTAAATGAAAGATTATATTCTATAATATATTACTTTTTTTAGCACATTCAAATAGGCCCTAAACCTCGTGGGATAAAGGTTTAATATGATAGATAATGATGTGTAAAACTGAGTTGTACATTGTTATGCCTATGGGCAAGGGTGATCACTTGTTGGGCCAGCCCGGTCCTGACTCGTACTCAGTAGTCAGTACCCAGCCCTTTTTGGGGTGAGTTTGGGCCTTGGATTCTAATTCTAGGTTTGGTGTCGATTGAAGCCTGATATAGGCCTCTGTTTTTAATGTTAAGCCCATCCTGGATATGCCTCAGGCCCATGAGCACCCCTACCTGTGTGGCAGGTTATACGATGGCTCACCATTGATGATCCATGAGTTGATCGTATTTGGATTTTTCAGCTTGTGTTTGATTTTGATTTCAGTGATAAATCGACACGATCAAAGGGTTGGAGAGTGCTGATGAATTCTTGATTGCCAATTTGATGGGTTGAGTGGAATTCTCACCAGCAAGAGTCCCGCACAAAGGTGGTATGGGACTTTCAATCCCCACCATTCACAAAGTGGACTGAGAATCAAATAATCACAAATACTTTCACAAATGCCACTTTACATCAATCCATAATCTTACCACCAGTACCTTCGCCTTTTTATTTATTAAAAAAAAAAAAAACTCGTTTTTCCTCCTCAAGAACCGAAGGTTGAGTCCACTAGTGCTTCCACCTGGGGTTTACAAAGGTTTTACCTGGCTTCTTTCTGGGCTTAGAGGGATTAGTCTAGTCCAAAGAATTGGAAACACTCCTCTGTTAGCAAAAAATAAAAAAATTCCTGTCAAATTTAGTTGTAAAAAACAAATGCAATATGTTGAATTCTTCGAGAATTCCCCTTCGGATGTCAACTTACTCCCATGAAAGACACATGAGACAAGATGTCTACAATATGAGAGCATATCCACCATTGATTGAATGACGCCTCTAGTTGGATCAACTGCACTGATTGAAGTTAAGTTTTAACCAAGTGGTGTGATGAATACTCTTCTAAGGGTGATTTTCAAGCTTATCACTTATTTTCATTCCTTTTAGCTGAGATCCAAGAGCTAGTCATGATTAAAAGCTGGCCTCATCTTTATGGATTTTTGACAGACAGCTAAGGAAATTTTTAAACAACTCCACGAAAGGAATTTGATTCTCACAATTAAGATTTTTAAAATTTTTTTTTATTAAATTTCAGAATGGGCTAAAGTCATTGTACATATGAATATATTATATACTTCATTTTTTCCTTGGATCAGCACCAATTATGGGGTTTGAAATTGTATTGGTTGGAAGTTGATAAATATTGCTTGCAACAAATTCTCAGCGAGTTTAATACAATGCTAGCAATATGTGCCCGGGCCAAGAAAAAATACTATTATATAAAATTTATTAAGAAAATGAATAAAGTTTATCTTTGTCTATAAAGACTTCAAGAAGAATTAGACTTCTTATAAAATAAGAAATGATAAGAATGCATCTAATATCATGCCTAGAGAGATTGATATCTAAAATAAAATAAGATATTGGATTTGCAATAAAATAGAAAAAAAACCCATTATGTGAGAATTTCTCTATTCATAAAGAGTTCACCGGAATTTAGATTTGTTACTACTTAAAATTGAAATTGAGCTCTATTTTTATAATCAATTGCAAAACTAAAGCTTAATGAATAGTGCTACTTTGGATAAATTTTTTCGCCAGGATCCTAGACAAACATTATGGTATACCATGGTACCCAAAATTCTGGCCAAAAAGATTCTATGAATAGAATTTTTGAAGCTGGAAACATGTGGTTCCAAGTCTTAGGATTGCGGGTCAAATACAGATACTGTGTCAGTGTGACCTTTCTGGCATTATTGACTAACACATTGTATCGTCTGTGTTTTGTGATAGTGGAAACCTTTGTCGTTTGTTCCACCTGGGACCATAGATTGAATCATTGTCAGAACGCAGCCAGGTTGGCCCGAGTCAACTCAGTTTATACACAGAACTGAGTAATATTTGGTGAAAAACTTGATTGATAAGGACTTTTGGTCAGAGTTGAGTTGACTCATTTGACTGGAGCAAAGGCTGTGGATACTCAATTGACTCGACCGTAGGTTAATTATGAAGTCAAGCGTCAAGGCACTCAGGAGTGGGGTTGTTCATGGCCCAGGTCAAACCGGACTGAGGTATATCTAGGCCCAGCCCAGCCCCAATTTAGAAACATAGGCCCATCTCTGGCCCAATAGGAACACAGGTCTAAAACCCTAGCTTGCCTCAAACATGTCAGGCCCGAGCCCGCCCATTTAGTCAATTGGGCCCACTAGTGAAGCATTCTATCACTTGTTCAGCTCTCTATCAGAGTTTGAATTGGTCTTTGAGAGAATGAGAGATGCCATCATTCTTATAAAAAAAAAAAAAATTTCAGAAGTACCCCTTTCCTCCAGGGGCGGATCCAGGATTTCTAATTTGGGGGGGCTGCACTAAAGTTATACTAAAAAAATAGCAACAATGTCTCACCAAAAACTATAAAAAATAGCAACAATATCCCATAAAAAACTATCTATGCACTATCTTCAAAGAGTGATCATTTTTATTATACTACTCAAAATCAACAAAAAAATGTCTTCACAATAGATCTTGACAAGTATGACAAAAGACAAACAAACGTTAAAACACGACACTAGTGAAATCTTGACTTGCGTGGCTTCTTATCAAATTCATCTATTACTAACTCTATGTCGACTTCATTAGCAAACTCTCTTTCGATGTAAATAACCATGCAATCCGCGAGAAACTCGTCATCCATCTTGTTACGGAGTCGTGTTTTGACAAGTTTCATAGCTGAGAAGGCTCCTTCGGCAGTCGCCGTGGAAACAAGAAGAGTCAAGACAAGACGAATCAATCTATCAACCAAATGATAAATAGTTGACTTTTCTGTTTAAATTAAAGCTTGACATAACTCAGAAATGGTAGACAATTTCTGAAAACGGGGATGACGATGCACATCAAGCTTATAATGTTGCAATTGACTTCTCAAAATATGTATCTCTTGTTCCGTGAAGTCTTCACAATAAAACTTCTCAGCGAGCTTGCAAATATCATCAATATGAAAGTACTTAAAAGTACTTATAAAAACTAGGTTTTTTTTTCTGGGCTGAAAGCTTGGGTGGGCTGCAGCCACCCCGGGCCCCCCCCTTGATCCGCCCCTGCTTTCCTCCGTTTTACTAATAGGATAAAGTAAAGTGGGAATAAGGCCAAAAGGTAAAATGAAGATGCAAAATCACTGGTAGGAACACCTTCCTCGTACTCGTAGAGAATTAGAACCAATCAAAAGGGAGAAATGAACAAACCTTATGCATAAGCCAATGGCTCAGTCTCACGTGTCACATCTTGGTCCATGGGAGTTTTGAACATTTTCCGACGTTATCGGATTCCTGTATGGAAAATGCAGATGTTGGGATTTGGGATTCAGAAACGCAAGAGATAGAGAGGAGCAGATAATTTTGAGTCTGAGAGAGAGAGATTGAGGGGAAAGAGACATCTTTCTCATTGCTCCTCTCTCTCTCTCTCTCTCTCTCTCCCCCTTCCTTCATATCCTCAGGTATTGTAATTTCTCAACTGAGTTTGATGAATTTTGCATGTTTAGCCATTTCTCTAAGTGGTTGTTTGGTCAACACAAAAACTAGTGAAATGGGATTAGATTAGGCCATTTCATTTCATTTATTTGCACGTTGCTATGTGTTTCTATCTAGACTCTAGAGCATTGTCCCTGTTGGTAGTTATGAGATGGTTGCTTTAATGGATTCAAATTTCAGAAATGGTTCATTCACATCGGGTCTTTTGAATCTACCTGAACTTAGTGCAGTTAATTTGTTTGAGCCTAAAAGGGTTCCAACATTTGAACAACTTGGTTTACATGTAAGGACAGTTAATGTTTTGTTCTTTGCTAGTAGTTACATTTAAACTAATTAGAAAACCATAATAGACATGCGTCCAAGTGGGCCCCATAGGAGGGGAGCACCAACCTAGCATCCACAGAGATTGATGCTCGTAGGATACGAATTTGTTCAGCTGGAGCTATTAGCCCACTTTCCCATTCTAACGTTTGCTTATATGGAGGTGTATATTAAATTTGGAAAAACCTCATGTGTGTACTGCCTACCTAAATACCTAGTGGGGCCCACTTGGTGATCCATTCGAGTGGACCATAAAGCAGGGGCTCCCGATAGACACCCACCCAAAAGGACCGGACATTTAGATCAACCTTGTGCTCGTTTCAAAACAGTGAGAACTTGTAAGCATTGATGAAGTGATTGGGATGATCATTCGAGCCTCTGTCATCGTATATATAAGCAGGTGTTTTGAGGAGAAAACTTCAGGCCCTGCAAGAAATTCTTACTGCAAATTGAATGTTTTAAGAATGAAACTAATTATTGGCTCATTATTTTCTTTCTACTATCAATCAATCCAATGACACAATCACTCTCACTATAGTGGAACCCAGGGTTAATTGATATTCATCAGAGGTCAGCTCACAGATGGTCCCATCTGGGTCATCATCATCAAAAACCATCACATCATTCACATTGCTGCATCATTTTCATCCTGGCCTTCCATTTCATATCGGTAAAAGATACTGAATCCATTTCTTTCTTATCCATTTCAGGTTGACACCATTTATGTTCTAGCACAAACCAGAGGCTCCATTCACACTCATCAAAGGACCCCTCCACACTCTCATCTCAGACCGTCCAATGGCCCCAAGCACACTCCGAAGAGCCATTGGCACGGTCAAGGACCAGACGAGCATTGGCCTCGCCAAGTTCAGCACCAGAACGAGCACCTCCATCTCCCTCCTCAATGTAGCCATTGTCAAGGCCACACGCCACGACGAGAGGCCCGCATCGCAGAGGTACTTCGTCGATATCGTCAACCTCACTTGCTTCTCCCTCCCCTACGTGAGCGCCTGCGTGACCACCCTCTCCAAGCGCCTCCACAAGACCCACAATTGGGTGGTTGCCCTCAAAGCTCTCATGGTCGTCCACCACCTCCTCTCGCAGGGAGACCCCTCCTACGAGCATGAGATCTTCTTCAGGAATTGGCGCGGCGCCCACCTCCTCAACATGTCCGATTTCAGGGATGCTTCGCGGTCGAATTCGTGGGACTTCACCGCCTTCGTAAGAGCCTTCGCCCGATATCTGGACGAGCAGCTCGAGTTTAGGATTAATGGGCTTGTTAATCTACGCGACAAGGATGAGAAGGAAGCATATCAGAAGCAGCAGCAGCAGCAGAAAAAATTAGGCTACTTTGTCACCTCGGCATGTTCCACCCCGGTGGGTGAAATGAAGATAGAGCAGATATTGATGAGAAGCCAACAGTTGCAAGTGCTCCTTGAGCGATTCCTAGCATGTCGACCTACAGGTCAGAATTTTATTTGTTCACATATTGGTTTATGTTTTATTGGTAACATGACTTCGAATGTGCAACCTATGGAATAATGAGTAAATTGGCCAAAGATATGAAAATACTTTTGTATAATAAATGTGTAACATAAATGTCCCCTAAAAAGACACAAACAAAGCATTCCCAATGAGAAATGCTAACATCCAACAATATGAGTCCTCTAAAATCATATTTAGACATGCTCTCATTAGAATGTTAGTAATATCTCTAACTAATGTTTCATGAATCCTCTAAAATCATACTTGGATATATATGCTCTCATTAGAATATTAGCATCTCTATCTAATATTTCATTAAGCATTGGTTGTGCCACTTAAAACACAGTATTAGCCTACTAGAAATTAAAGGTGAAGGAAAAGTGATCATATAAACAGAAAAATTTGCATAGTGGCCCACTATTCTTTAATACAAACCATTAGATCATGCCTTGCCAACTAAAATTATCATTCTAATGATAGTATCGTTATGAAATGTACATGCACAAATGTACACAGCTACATGTCAGAATTTTATATACTCTTCTATTTATAAGTACATGCATATACAGATACATTCAACTAATACACATGCACAATCAACAGAAGGGTGTTTTCCCCTTCCCATAGGAGAAATTTTTTTGTTTATAGAAGTTGGTTGAGAGAAGAATTACTTCCCAAACTTAACTATAAACAGCAGAAAAAAAATTAAAAAATCTTCTTACTACCTCTTTTTACTTTAAACATAAAAGGAGAACTAAGAATATTTGCATGTGCATACACAGGAGAGGCCAAAACCCATCGGATGGTGATGTTTGCTCTACAATCACTAGTGGCAGAGAGCTTTCAGATATACTTTTACATTGTAGAGATAATGGCTATCTTGATCGAGCGATTCATGGAACTGGAAGTCCCAGACTGCATGAAGGTGTTGGACATTTTCAGCCGGGCCTCCAAACAATTCACCGAAGTGGATATTTTCTACAACTGGTGCAAGACCGCCGGAATAGGCAGATCCTCAGAGTACCCACAAGTCCAGATGATCACCCCAAAAAAGCTAGCAGTCATGGACAACTTCATTCGCGACAAGGCAGCAGTACTGGCACGCAGCCGAAAAGCACTGAAACAAGAGCCCCACAAACCCAAGGCCCAAGAGCAAACCAATATAGAGGCATTGCCAGCACCCCAAGGCTTCATTCAAGAGATAGCATTAGAAGAGAAGCGAGAAGAAGAGAATAGTGTGAAAGTGCAAAACACCCAAGAAGCAAATCTCATTGATATCGACGATGATGCTTCAATGACAGCGCAGGAATATGGAGACAGAATGGCATTGGTATTGTTCCCCGGAGATCCGTCGCCGCCGCCTGCATGGGAAGCTTTCGACGATGAGCCGTGCGACTGGGAGACGGCACTGGTGCAGTCTGCTAGCAAATTGTCCAATCAGAAGGTGGCGCTCGGCGGTGGTTTCGACTTAATGATGCTGGACACCATGTACCAACAGGCTCCGACCGTCAGTGGCGGTGCCCATGCAGGCAGTGCAAGCAGCATGGCATTTTCCGGAGGGGCGACGACAGTATTGGCGTTGCCTGCTCCTCCAGTGGCCGGCAATGCGGCGCAAAGGGAGGACTCTTTTGCGGCGTCGCTGGCGGTTGCACCACCGGCGTACGTGCAGATGTGGGACATGGAGAGGAAGCAGCAGCTGTTGGTGGAGGAGCAGCTCATGTGGGAGCAGTATGCTAGGAATGGGATGCAAGGATATCATGGATTGGAGAGATTACAGGGCCAAGCTTACCCTTACCACATGGGATATAGTGGGTACCCACAATACCATAGGAGCTGAGGTTTGACTAGGTACCATGGACGTTATGCATCTGCAAGTTAGGGGTAGTTTGGTTAGTGGAGACAAAGGGTTGGATGATGTATCATGTATATGCTCCTCTTTTTGGCAGGGAATCTCTAATGTTAATGATCATTTTACTCCTTTTTTGACAATGTTTAATGGAACTCATTTATGATAGATTGCTGATCAATTAAGTCCTCTAGTGGCCAAACAAGACAAACAAATAACCAACCCAATCAAGTAATGTCTTTCTTAATTTGTGTGTTTTGTTGTTTTCTTTCTTAGTGTTCTTAGATGATTTAAGAAAATAAAAAAGGTCCTATAGTGACCAAACGGGACTACAGAGAACTTGAAGCCATGTAAAACAGCTCCATGGGAGTCAATCAACTGGTAGCTCTGCGGTGAGACACCTTAAAAGAAAAAACTAATTATCAATTCTTGATTGTAGCGCTGATAGTAAGAGACTTGCCTGAGTAGGTGTACCAGTCAACTCATCTCTTTGGTTTTGATACATCATGTCTTGAGTTTGGCCAAGCTTTATTGATGATGATTGTACCAGTCAAATATTAAGTTTGAATTGATAAATTCCCTTAGATCAACTATTAGTTAAGATACCTTACATCTTGAATTAATTTGTAAATACCTCTTTTTGAGACAGTTTTTTTCTCTTTTTTGTTTAAAATGCCATTAACCATGGTTTAAGAGAGAAAAGACAGTGCATATATATACCCTTGACCGGTGACTAGGTCTGAGAGAAACATACCCATACTAAATTAATATGTCTCTACTCTCTCTTTTTTTCTCTTTTCTTCTTTTTTTTTTTTACCCCAAACCATAAATAGGACCCTGATGTCCGTGTTTATTTGAGGCCCTTTTGCACAGTGGCAATATTAGGGCTTGTTTCTTTTTTGGAATTCTCTAAGTTATTCCTTAATACATAGTGGAATTTCTGGATGCTCTCTTGGACCTGAGTATTCAGGAATTCCACCAAAATGCAAAGAAGGTGGAATTCCTGAATTCCCTAAAGTCTTTTAGGACCTTTCATGTGACCTGAAATTTAGAAATACTAGTAAAAAAACATAGCAATTGAAGATTTTAGGGAATAAGATGTCACGTCATGTCAAGAAATTCTCAACATAGTGAATTCTTGACAAATTTTTCAAAAAAGAAACAGGTCCTTAGATTCTTTTTTAGTGTTTTTGTGCAAGTGAACGTGTCTTTATATCAAGAAAATGTTTTAGATGTGAGAAGTGGGACATCTGATGGGTTTTTAGTAACCTTTCAAGGATTATTGATAACTATTAAAAGAAATTCTCAACAAAAATTTTAGACCTGGTGCAGTAGAGTTTTAAATCATTTATAATAATCATGTTGGCATGTATTGGGCTGGGCAGTATTATTTCTCTCCTATATATTCATTAGTGCTGCAACTTAAAAAATCTAAACCACTCGAAAATCATGGCCCACATATTATCAATGGGCCTCTAAAATCTAAAGCATTCAGAAATACAGCTTTTGAAAATCACAATCCCAACAAACTGAGAACGGCCATTTACCTTATTGGCAAGTGGTGATAGTTCTCACCTGGCCGTTCAGGGTTTGAATCCTGGGTACGCCACTTTGTCTCACTTGTGTGGGCTTTCTTTCCACTTGAGCAGGCTCTTTCTTGGATCTCAACCCGTTTGGCTGGGTTAAAAAAAAAAAAAAAAAAAAACAAGTGTTTAAAATCACAGTGTATATTATCAGTGGGGCGACCTTTAAATCAATTCAAATCAGAATAGTGGCCCCATGTATTGAGGTTGGAACAAATTTCACTCATATATATCCACTACGTGGGGGCACCTCTAAAATCTAAAACATTTAAAATTGCAACCTCATTTTATTAGTGGGGCCATTTCTAAAATGTAAGAAATCATGGCCCACATATTATTAGTGGAGCCACTTCCATCAGAAGAGATGGGCCCAATGCAGGATATATTGAAAATAAAGTCAAAAGACTACAGAACCTCTACCTGTTCTGGAGAGTTGAATGCCAACCCTCCTGCCTGCCAGTGTGGCAGCCAACCTTGAAAAGGCCACAGACGATGAACATTTGAATCCCTTTCATAGCAACAGTAAGCTACAACTTTATGTGATTAAAGACACACTTTTAATTAACATCTCTTTAAAAACATAACACAAAGGAGAGAGGATTGCCAGATTTGTAATGCTGTAATCCTACCCAGCCCACTCCCACTTTCCTTGCCACACTGCCACAAAGTGACACGTGGGTGATGTGGGGCCCACCCTATAAAAAAAAAATCTTTCCAAAAAGTAGGACTGTTTGAACCATCTGATGGGCTCTACATGCGAACTTTGATCATGGTGAGGCCTACCCTATCTAGAGACAAGTCTAGTAAACACATACCACATTGTCAGGTCAGGTGTCAGTCACTGTTCCTTCTGTTTCTAGATGTGCTTTTTTGGTGCCTTGTTTGTTAACCTTATTTCTTGGTATGACAATGTGCATGTACCCTTACTCCTACTACTGAAACCCAAAACTATCGTTTTCTACAGATGTATCCAGTTACTTGACATTGGCAGGATATTTTATAGGTGATGCAGACAACTGATCTGGGCCGGTGACTCGAGGGCAGGTTTGTGCAGCCTGTTCTCTAAATTAAAAAAAAAAAAAAAAAAAACAGAGAGAGAGAAAGAACCACCTGTCTACATTTGATGCAGCCACTTTACCTCAAATAAAAAGTCTAAAAAATGAATTAAATTTGTCATGTTTCCACAAAAGCTTTTTCTTCAGGGATAGGGTGATGTGTAACGTTTCGGGCCCGCTCTCCATATGACATTGTCTGCTTTGACTTACAGGCCTCACGATTTTATTTTTGGTAGGCTTCAACCCACCAAAAGGCTTTATGTGGAGTTAACGTAGGGTCACATACATATATATCTAAGATTTAGACTAACGTGTTTCCGATGTGGGACTTGTGCACCACTGCATACTCAGTCCTTAAGAGTTTCATCCACCCTCGGATCCGACGCACTTCTACAGAGGGGCTACAGGCGTGACAAGATGTAATAGGGACCTTGATGTTCTTAAGATTAGAGTTACAAGGGTAATGACTGAGTATCATTTGCCATCTCTCTTTATATCAATTTACATTAAAGGAGAGATCATTAATGACCATTTATGGATCTTCACCTTTATTTCTTCAATTTTAAACACTTTGACCAAATAGATTTTGGAGAATTACTAGGAATTCAAATCCCCCAAAACAATCCGTCTCTTAATAACAATAACTTGATTCAAAGGTTTAATAAACAGATGAAAGTTATATAGTAGATCAATATGTTCTTTTTACTTTAGCATGTTGCAAATGATATAGGAAGGTGACTGTGCCAATCATTAAGCAGTATATGAAATGAGTATTAGGCCTCTCCTTCACAGATAATCATGAACACGTCAAGGAGTGGTCATAGGTTCAATGATTGAGGTCTTTGAATTCGCTTACATCCAATGAGTGACGGCAAGAGATTGGCTGATTGCCATTCTTCTCTCATCTCAACCGATAATGGAGGTGCAGATGAGGCCACCATCCCTCGCAGCCATGACTGTTCTATTGAGATGCCGAGCTAAGCATTCCATTGATTGTCGTAACATTGCTTCTATCCAGAATCTGTACGCAAAGGGTCTCTTCATTTCTTCTCTCTCATCAATTCTATTGCAATTTGCAAAAGGAGTGTTTATAGGTATGCAACAAACATATCATACTAGCTTAGTCACTCTTTCAATCAGATAAAACAATTTCAGACCGGAACCTTAGTCCAATGACTGAAATAACAGTCCACAAAAGATGTTAAGAGTGAAAATGTTCTAGATAGATAAACAAAGTTGCAAACTTTATTTTAAATTGCTTTTGAATGTGCATTGAACAAAGATATTTTGGTAGGGATGTTACCGGGTCGGTTCCAGTCCAGGCCCACGGTGGACCCGGACCCAGAACCGTCTCGGGACTAGTTTCTTGGTTCCGGACTTAGAACCAAAACCATATATGGGACCGGTCAATCTGGATTAGAGTTCAAGCCTAGGTAGAGAATGGTATGAGGACAAAAATCTAATTTTAAGGAGAGTTTCTCGAAAATTAGGGTAATGTGTCGGGTTCCACACCCATGAGTCCCAACCAATGCGAAACCGGACCCATTTAAGTCACGGGTCCAAAAAAGAATCTAGGCCTGGACCCATTTACTTAGCAGAGTCTAAATAAGGACTCAAATCTGATTTTTAACGGGTCAAAATCTGCAGATAATCAGAAAATCAGGACCCATCCATATACTTAGGAATCAAAACCCCCCCAGTGATGGATGAACCGGGAATGATGGCAAAATGCCTATTGAAGGTATTCACATTATATACATGTATGTAAAATGCTTGCTTAAAATAAGAGTGATGGGATTTTCATTTAGTTAAAAAAAAAAATGACCATAAGAACATGCGACATAGTTTGTGGGGTTCGATAAAATGTGACTTTTGGGTCCAATCATATGAAAAACTGAAGTCCATCGAATGTCTTGACCATAAAGCCCATGAAAAGGCTAGACCAGAAGTGCTCTTATAGTTTGTGGGGCCAGTGAACCCTTAAAAAAATAAAAAAAAACTGTTGTTGATCATTATTTTTTGAAACCCCAGAAAGCATGAGAGCATCCACTGCAGAAAATAATCCACTCTGTTGGACATCTTATATGCCTAAGTAGGACCGCATTGTAAATAGTCCGAACTATATGGTCTGGTAGCCGATTTTACCCAAATTAGGCCCGTCATGTTCATGTCATTGCAAACCACACCGACCCCACAAGGCCTCAACTGACAAAAAGAAGATGAAACAAGGAAAGTGTCAAGAAAACAAACTGAGACTTAGAGTGAAAAGATCGAAATGCATTGCTGCTCTGTAATTCTTCCAGCGAATTCTCTATATATACCTCCCTAGTACAGGTACTTAATTTCATGCAAAAGAACAGAAGGAAACTTTCTCCTCTGTTTAAGTTTTCAGACGTTTTCTTTGTCCTGGGACTTTGGTGTTTGTGTTTCTGTTTCTGTTTCTAGAACTGAAGAGATGTACATCTTACACTTGGTGTTTGGGGTTTTGGGTGAGTGTTTCTATTCTCTTGTAATGGGTTTTATTTGCTTTCTTGATCTTCCAATTTTGGCTTTCTTGTAATGCTTTTGTGTTTCTTTGAATAGGGAATGGGGCTGCACTCTTCCTTTTCTTGGCACCTGTGTAAGAAGAAGAAACCTTCTATATTTATCATGATATTTATGTGATAGAGGATGCATTTCTTTTTCTTTGTCTTGATTTGGATATTCCCATAACCTTAGTGAAATGTCTTTTTCCATTTCCAACATCTTCCTCTCTGTATGAAATAATAACAGAGCTCTTTGGGTTTTCTTTTTGCCATTTTTCAAGTTCTTGATTTCATTTCCTCTTTATACTGTAAATTTTACACAAGAAATCTTACATAAGATGCCTCATCTCTCTCTCTCTCTCTCTCTCTCTCTCTCTCTCTCTCTCTCAATTTTTTGTGTTTGATATTTTTTTTGTTTTGTTTTTTGTATGGGTGTAGGGTGACATACTGGAGAATCATTAAAAAGAAATCAACAGAAGAATTTTCAGGAGTTCCATACATCTCCACGCTGCTCAACTGCCTCCTCTCCGGATGGTACGTACTGAGAAGATGAAGTTACCTTTTTGTCCATGGTCATTCTCCAGTAGTTAGTTATAACTTCCCTGCTGCATGGTTAGAAAGTGGTACAAGTTTGAGTTGGAGAGATGCTATTCTGACTTCTGTTTTAACTGATTCCGAAAGGGTGTTATTGTCTTTTTATCTTTCATACAGTTGTCTCATGATCATCTGTTAATCTAGAAATCTCTGTCTTCAGGTCCATTAATCCATGGGTATGCCCAGTGGCTCACCCAGGATTTTCGTTTGAGGAGTTAGATAGAAGCATGTAATTGGGTTTTGGGAACTAACCCAGAATTTTCATGTAGGTTTTGAACGCAAACGCATGGTTTTTATGTAGGTTTTTCGAAACGGAGCCACAATATTCATTATGGTTTTAGAAGTGGACTAAGGCGAACGGTTGTGACCGCCCCCACATAGATGTATTTGGGTCCGCCCCTGGTTATGCTGGCGTATAAAATCTATACCGTTTAAAATAAATAAATCTATGCATTTGCTCTCTGAAATTTCATTCAAACAGCAGTTCAACAGATTCAAATTGGTCAGATTAAAAACAAAGAGAGTGAAATTGCTGTTATGTATGTGTTCAATCTGACATTTAGTCTAATTTTAATTAGAATCAATGAGATTTTGCTAAGAGCTTGTGGATAGAGAGAGATTTATTTTGAGCAGTTTTTTATTAGATAAGTGGCCTCCACTTGTGAATTTATAGAAGTGGACAAAGCAAGTTCTCTGCTTGGTGGATAAAAGAGAGAAGTGATCTTTTAACCCCATAGGCATAATTATTGTTTTATCAGAGGTAGTTAATGACTGAGGCACATGAACATTACTTGAGCCATATTTTCAAGAGCCAACATCTCTGCTAGCTGCATATTTGATTTTCATAATGATTCCCAGGAAGTCTTTTGATGAAAAATGTCTTTGGCTTTGAGAATCAATAATTTCAAACAATCACTTAATTAGTACAGAAACACTTGATCTTAGACTTGGTAATTTAGATAGTTATGAAACCATAGAAATTGTCATTCAATAAATTTTTGTAATTATTTATAATGTTTGTGGTTGCATAGGTATGGGTTGCCATTCGTCTCAGAACACAATCTTCTGGTGACCACCATCAATGGCACAGGTACTGTGATTGAGTCAGTGTATGTGGTCATTTTCCTGATATTTGCCCCCAAGAATGTGAAGGTGAAGATATTTGGACTTCTTATGATGGCCCTCACAGTCTTCTCAGTGGTTGTCTTGATCTCTATATTTGCCCTTCACGGCCAGTCTAGGAAGCTCTTCTGTGGCTTTGCTGCCACAATCTTCTCCATTTGCATGTATGCCTCCCCTCTATCAGTCATGGTAAGAATTTTTATATATTAGGATCTCTTTTTGACAGTGTTCTCTCTAAATCTTATCACAATTTCAATTATACATGATGATACAACATTCTATTTAGTCAACAAAATATGTTACCTGATGAAAAGTAATTATACATATCTTTATGTTATCATGCATATGTATGAGTAAGAGTAATTCACACTATATAAAGCAATTATTCCATTGTACATTTCTATAAAAGAAGTGTAGACCATAGTTTATTTTGTACAGTGGCCCCACCTTCTACAAGTCCAAGCCATTTAAATTTACACATCATCAATGATTTGTGCTCACCCTATTGTAGCAGGCCCAATTATATTTTCGAAAATAATAGAAAATGCTCCTTTAATAAGCTCTTATTTGTATTAACCAACTATAGTGCGTGTGAAATAAGAGCATTTGTTTTGAATTTCGGCAAGCAAAGAAAACGTAAATTACAATTTAAAAATTAGAGCTATTTGTCCAAAGATCTAATCTAGCTAGATCTTACTTAGACTAGAGTTTCCAAATGGACCCTAATATTAGAATGGGTGTGTGTGGAGTCATTGTAATTTGTCTAGAAATTAGGAAACTAGTAATGATCTGGAACAATACCTACTAACCAAGGACTGACGTTCTTTACCCATGCTTCCACTCATCTGGATGACTGGATAAACGGTCTATAGCAATCCATCACACATGATCTGAAGGTTCTTCCAGTTGGATGATCATAACTGTCCCAACTCAAAAAACCGCAAGGAATAAGGAACATATCACCCTACTGGAGTGGTATTAAGGAGATTGGGTCAAGATGAAATCTCAACCACTACCAAACCTTATCTTATCCTAACTATGTGCATGTCAGTTCTTATCCTCCGTGACTAATCTATTATGAAACCACTCTGTAAATGACATCTTTCATTATATAATGCAAGCACTCTCACAGTCGGTAGTACGTGAGAACAATTTACAGAAACTCAATTATCTTAAGTAGTAGATGATGAAATGTGCAATAAACACTCACCGATTTGGGACATAGGTGTGTGAGTAGAGTGCATGAGTTGGGAGTCCCTGATGTTGGAAAAAAGTGAAATAAATAACTGCCCATGACTATTGTGTACTGAAAACAGGGAAGGACATTCATTAGGTAGGACACCCAACTTATGAGATGGAAGGTTAAAAAAAAATCTAAACCATACAACTAAATGACCCCATCTTGTACAGAACTTGAGCAAATTCACACCCTTGAAAATTGGACCTACTTGCAAATAGATTGCGTATAAAACTTATGGATGAAATATTATAAAAAGAAATCATGTGTTTTATATGTATTAATTCGACATGATGCCCCATGTAAGAGGGACATTTATTAGATACACGTTATGATGCGTAAGTAGTTTAAACTTCTAATCAGCTCCACTTAAGCAACCCACCTAACTTTGGATGATACATGGCCATGGGACCTTTGATCTACATATTCAGCCGGCCAGAATATATATAAACTCCTGTGGAATCTGGTCAAATGGATCGGTGCCCTTCGTCGTGGGGGACCTCCTACATCCCGCTGCTCATAGGAGAAAATTTTTCTTGGCCTGCCTACCTCACATAATGGTATGCCCATCTTTTGGTGGGGATGCAATATGTACCGAAAAAAATGCGACTCTTAGTGACAGAAAACCCCACATTTAGTGGCCTACTTTCTTTTTTCTGCCGCTAAAAGTCACTTTTATATCAGAAATATTTTACTACATTGGAAGGTTGGAAAGAAGTAGCAGAAGTAGTAACAAAGAAGTAGTGTTACTACTGTTTATTCATCTCCTAATAAATTAGATATAGAATTGTTACTACTGTTTTTGACTAATTGAAACTGTTGGAAATGGCAGAGGCTGGTGATAAAGACGAAGAGCGTCGAATTCATGCCATTTTTCCTTTCTCTGTTTGTATTCTTGTGTGGGTCTTTATGGTTTATTTACGGACTCCTTGGAAATGACCCTTTCATCTCTGTAAGTTTTCTCCCATCTCTCTTAGCTTTCCTCATTTCCCCAAGTGCATAGTTCATGGTGCGTAATGTATTCTATCTCTAGATTTGTTTGCTTGTCTTCTACCAGCAAAAGTTGGCCGCATTCATCCAAGTTCCATGCTTAATCCAAACTGTTCAATTGTGGGCCTGATTAAGGTCTAAGGATGGATACAAATTAAGAAATTATTGTATCCTGGAGCCTAGGCTTTTAAACCACTGAGGGCTTGGGCCTTGCAAATGGAGGGCTGAGGATTAGGGACCAGGCTATTGAGGTGTGATTATAGAAGAAAAAATAAGCGGTTGAGGAGGAAATTGACCATCAAATTATGTGGTTGCTGAGAATTGTTATTTCAGATCTATCATCATTGGGATTTGGGCCCCACTATGAAATTAGTCTGGATTGATCTGCATATGCAAGACCGAATGATGAATGAGCTGCCTATTGTGAAGTATTGATTTATTTTTATTTTTTTGCCGGTTGGCCTAATGGCCAAGAGATCCAAAGTAAATCTGCCCATCCAGGACGGATCCCTGGGTGGAGCAGTGGGAGCGAGTGCTCTATCCACAGCGGCAGCTCTATGATTCCCAAGTATTGCCTATTTTGGCGTGGTAAAGTTGTAAATGAAATAGGCCTAAAAAGCTCTACATGCACACCTGTGCAAGTAGAGGCATAAATACTACAGGAATGATCAACTTTTTTTTTTTTCTTGAGCTTTGTTAATTTGGAGGAACCTAAAAGAACAGAAGACACCTACGCATAATCTGTTCTATAAACATAAATTGTGAAATGAGTTTTGGACACCATACAAACAAAGGGGCCCGGTTGTTAATTAGGATGAGAATTCTAGCTGTGGAATTTCTGACGATATTTCACTAATTGTCTCCTCGGCATTTGGAATTCCATATATGATTTATGAGTTTCCAAAAATCTAGCTTTGTGAATTGGCAGCTTTGGTTAACAAAATTCTCAAAATGTCAGCTTCCAAAATGCTTTTAGGGTCTTTGAGCATTTGTGAATCTACTTGGAGACAACAAATAAGGTATTCAAACATCTCTAAAAGTAGTAATTCTTAGATATCCTACAAACGAACAGGCCCTTAGGAAGATTTCTCTACTGAAAAGGGTGTCTATCCACATCTACCTTTTTCCATTGACTGAGAGTATATTGTAATTTCAATGGGAATCAGCCTAGCCAAATGCAAGCGTAACCATTTTGCGAAAAATCATGTTGTCACCTGTGGAACCCAATTATCAATGTAATATTGATGCTAATGAAGTGGATGTATGGTTGCAGGTGCCCAATGGGTTTGGGTGTGGTCTAGGGGCTCTACAGCTGGTTTTGTACTTCATCTACAGAGACCTCAGAGGTAATGAAGCAGAGGATGCCAGCAAAGGTACTGTTGATGCAGAATTGGGTCTGGTTCATAAGCCACAGCAGTATCAGTAAACCAAATTCCAAAACAATCAGCATGGTTTTAGTCATTTTTGAGGCATGTGTTCGTACACATCTCGCTTGATTAAGCTGCTACGTACAGGTTTTCTACTAGTTTTACAGCTTATGATTTGTGCGTGGGACAGTTTGTTGTGCTTGTCACTGTAACTGTTTGCAATGGCGGACCACAGGAAATTTGCATTGAGTGGGGCACTGTAAAAAAGATTGAGACCACCACAAAACTTGCAAAATGTTCAAAATTTTTGGGGAGGAAATGGCCACCCTGTGCCCCCCCCTGGTTTTGTGTTTGAATGTGTTACAACTTTGGGGTTGTTTGCCTTTTACATATGGGTAAATGTTACTTGTGCAAATGATAAATATGTGTGTGCGCCAAATTTACGGCTTTTACAAATAGATGATTACATCCAATAATTTTAGGGCACGTTTGGCTATTTGAGAAGAATCCCCTACCTAGAGGATTCCCTCCGTCTCCTGAAATCAAGATATGCTCAAGGAGGATTTCTGTGCAAAGATCTAGGTTTGGTAATCACAAAGGATTCCTACTAGATTTGGCAAAAGGGGCCCATAAAAGTTTCAGATTTTGTGATCCAATGGTTAGAATGTTTTTGTAAACACCTTAAAATCTAAGAGGAATCAATGGCTGATATTTGGGCAGTCGCCCGTTTTTTTAGTCGCCCGTTTTTTTGGGCATTTTAAAGCTTATGAACAGTTTGGATCTCCATTGTGGGACCCATAAAAGTCAAAAAATCACAAAAACCATTGATCCAAGTGCACCCGCCCGCCCTACTGTACCACCGCCTTTCCGTCATTCCAGTCATTTCAACAATTCGAATGGGGAGGGTCAGACGCATGAAATAATTGAACGGATGGAAACACGGAAGCCTCTCCTCCATTTTCTGCAGTCAGCCAAACTTGGGCTTTCCAAGCAAGCGACTAAAACCAGCGAGGATTCTGCATCGATCACCGTTACCAAACATGCCCTTAGGTGTGTTTGGATGTTCTCGATATCAAAATCCTTGAAGATTGAAGATATAAAACTAAACGTCTTGACGCTTGTTGTTAATGGTGACTCACATTACATGCACAATATGAATACATATGTACATATATTAGGACGGGTTGGGTTTTTTTTCTTTTTCTTTTTGCTTAAAGATGGATTAGCATACAAAAACCAACAAAATGGCACACAAGATATAGAACAGAGAGACCGACCAAACAAACAAGACCAACAACTAGGACCACTGGTGACAGACATAACCTTACATAACATAATTACTGCAGACAACAACTACAAACTACCATAAAACCAGAAGACCACTAGCATCCCTTTTAAAGGAACTTCATTGACTTTATTGGACGTTTGGAAGAAGAGGCTGAGGGAGGATCCACCATTGAGAGGGCTTCCATCATATTGATGCAAGATAATGATGATATTTGAGAAGAAGATGCACATTCATTGGCGAAATTTAACATAGCTTGATAAGTGGCAGCTCGCGGATCTTCAATATATTGCTCATGAATCCCTAATGAAAAATGAAACCCAAAGAGGTGAGGAGTGAAGGGAAATAGTTGACATATAGATGGGAGCATCACTTCCCTAGGGTGTGCTTTACTAGAATGATGGTTGGATAATCAAATTTGTGTATGGATCTCTGAGTCTCTGCAACGTGTAGTGGGGCCCACCTACTCAAAATGAATAATGTAATTAACCCAAAAATGGTAAACATTATGGTGGGGCCAACTCCTCTCAGGCTAAGGATAGATGGGTGGATGAACACATTAATACTGACCTATATTACATATAGATGAAAAATTGTTCTCATGCGAAATATGTACAAGACATTAAAAGCGTTATAGCAAGGATGAAAGATTTATGTTGGGTTTATATCTTGTATTTTGGGTTAACCAAAGTAGTCCATTGGGTTGGCCAATGACCGAATTTAGGGTCAAAGGTATTTTGGTCAATGTATCATTGCTTTCTTAGGGGCTGAGAAAGCGGAGATTAAATATACCATATAATCTGTAACCTTAGACTATGAAGAGAGTCAAGATGTTATACAAGGATTTTCCCTTTTGTCTTCCACGTCTTTTTACGTGATTGCGTACTCCAAAGATCCTACAACAAAGCTATCGATCGTATAGCACAACCTAGGCTCTAATACCACTTGTTGTGTGCGTATGTGCAGAAGCACAAAACTTGCGATCAAACAACCATCCCACACAAGTGAGATGTGAATTTTACGTATTTTGACAAATCCGCCTACGTCTACGGCAAGAGAAAAATGACTCACATCTTGATATCCATCTTATATCTTGCAAGTTGGCCATCCAAGAAGAGAGAGGAAGTGAGGGAAAAATTCATTATATATGAAATACCCACCCAAAAAAAAAAAATCTAATGCAACATTAACTATACTTATCAATATTAATCATATGATCAATCTAAACGTGGGTCAACTTTTATTGGAGTAAAATTTGGAAACATCTCGTACATATTTGAGGGCTTTTTTTCAGCAACTAGGATTTTTCCAGAGTCCTCGGGGTGTTTTTTTGTGTGTGTGTGCGCTTGCTGTTGTTATGAGTTTGATGAGTGGCAGCCATCCGACCCAATAGTGGGGCCCACTGTGTAAACACCTATATTCACAGCAGCTGGGTGGGTTAGGAATTAGAGAGTGCTGTATGTAAACATTTGATCTTAAGAGCATCTTAGACAATTTTGAACCTCAAATAATTAAACTTTTAGACTTTACCCCCTTTCTTTTCCATCCATCAATGACAAAAGTAGGTTTGTTGATTATATTGAAATTGGAGTCGGTTGGATGAAATCGACCGTTTCTCCACAAGACAGATGTGCTGATTGCTATACAACCAAATCCAGACTCAAAAGGCCAATACTTTTGCAAAATCCAGACCAACTGCATGCACCAACACCCTATGTGGTGATCTACATGTAAATTATTACTCAAATCAGGAAGATAGCCACCGCTGGATTGACTACATCTGGAACACATGATGAGTTTGCTTTATTTTTCTCTTATTTCTCCGATAGAAATGAAGGGCGTCCCTTATGTGTGATCAATCTAATAGTTAGGCCACTGAAATTGACTTTGAGAATTTAGATACAAAGAATACCATCGGGTGTGTTAGGGAGGGAAACTTGTTTAGATAATGCAAAAGGTGGGGCCCACCAATGTTTTAGGAAGATTGCTTTTTACTCTCCTTTTTTCCCTTCATCTACATTGGAGATACGAACTCATCAAACATTCTACTCGACTTTATTTAAGCTAGAAAGGACTCGAACTCAACCACTGTCAATCCCTAATGGAGGCATTTACTAGTCTTTTGTTCTCTCTTTAGCCTCTGAATCTTTCTTCTTCTTTTTTTTCCCTTTTTCTTTCTCAAAACGATCGAAAATCATGTGTCTTTGCCCTCGGAGGAAGCCTTTATTATTAATTAGTAAACCATGTAAAATCTATCTTGTGTGGGTGTTTGGTGTTTGTTTTTGTGGTTTTGGTTTTGGTTTTAACCTTTTGTACTTCTCCAAATCCATTCTTGCAACTAATAGGAAGTGTTCATCTTTGAAACTTCAGCAAACTCTCTGTGGAAGCCTAAGCAGAATGCCATAGGAGCAGTTTCTTTTGCTTTTCCCCAACAACCACCAAATAGTACCTTCATGACTTTTTGTTTCTTCTCTTTTGGACTTCATCAATTATTTAGCCTGTAAGCATGCTCACCATCCGAGCATGTTATTATGTTTCCTCTGAAAATCAACTAGAATTGCAATCTTTATGCTTTTATATCTAGATGGGTCTAACTTTTGCCTAAACAGTCAAATAGATGGCACTGCTGAGCCCAATGGACATGTCTAAACAAGGATCCATGTTCTTCTTAGTGGATAATGTCCAAATTAATTACTGAATCTGTTTCCAAATCTCTCCCTCAGTTGCAATCCTAATCGAACAAAGCTTGTTCCCAAGCCAAATAGTTATTGGGCTTAGTTACAGGTCCAAATCCAAACTAGTGAAATGAAAGTTAAACCCACCCCCTGTACTGAACACATGCAAAATATTCTTCCATTTATGTTATGCTTGAGGCCAGGTGGAGCCGTCTAATTAGGCTTTTAAGCAAACATTTGTCTAAGGTGAACCAATTGTGCTATCAGGCCCCAAAAAATAACTGAGCCAGGTCCATGTGTTTTGAGTTACAAAATATATGACCCACCATTAGCCTTGGCCCTTGGGCAACCAGCATATATATATACTTGTTGATGGACGTCCCTGAGCATTATAAAAGCCATTGAGTCTTCATAATTAGTAGACCCTCTTTAACTAATATTTAAGTGTACCCAATCCAACACCAGTCAATATTAAAGACTTGGGCCATGTCCATACGAAAAGTCTTAGATGACTGGCAACTTGTGATAGCCGTCCAGTTTACTTGGGCCATGTCTATACGAAAAGTCTCTGCTAATTACACATGATACTTGTTATTTCAAGACTTGGTATAGATTTCTGGTTGATCCTATTAATCCAACCACGTTGAACTCTAAGTCAAGTTTTCAAGTTCTCTGGCTGGTATTTAAAGTCATTTGTTCAAAACCATTAAGCCAATCATTGAAGCTTCTCTACCCAAGGGAAAAACAGCATAGAAGAGACTCCAATCTTTTATGGGACAATTACCATCCGTTTTTTTCTTTTTTTCCTTGACTGTGGGACCACCAAACCACCATCCAAACCGTTGGATAGCTGTATGAGTGTAAGAACTAATATCGCACCAAATTTGAACCGTTGATCTATCACGGTTATCGAGAAATTTGCAAGAAAGTCACGTTGTTTTGCAAATTATAAAAATAAATTATAAGCCACATTTTTTTATGCAAGTTTCTTGATAACTGTTATAGATCAACGCCTCAAATTTGGCGCGATATCAGTTCTTACGCTCATACAGCTATTCAACGGTTTAGATGGTAGTTTGGTGGTCTCACAATAAAGAAAAATAAATAAATACACGGACTGTTCAAGTGATTGTAGGATATCCTACATCCCTATGATATCGCACGCTGCGATATCCTACGGATCAGACAGCTCTGCAGTAAATATAGATCTTTGGACTGTTCTGATGCTATTTTCAGATTTATGACATGCCGTACGGTAATTGTCCCATCTTTTATTATCTAGATAGACACACATGCATTGCATACCCACAGGATTGGAGTGGGTTAAGAATCATGTCTCAGATCAAAAAAACATCCCAACTGGCTGACTTCACCAATTTAACTTGGACTTTATTTCCGTTGTCTTCTCATAATCCACTTAAGCTCATCGAAGTAGATTGTTTTAAATTCTAAGGGGGTAGCTATGTTGGTCTAGGACCACAATTTGCATTCGGAGGTTGTAAGTTCGAAACTGCACTATTATATTAGAGCTTGATGGGAGTTTATCCGGTTTCCCTCTGGGCCCAGAGGGATTAGTCCAGTTCAAAAAGTTGAAAACCGCCGATAGCAATTGAATTATAGAAGTTCCACATTCCTACATCTAAGATGTGGCCCACGATTCAGATATGTAGGATCATTAACATCCAGGAGCTGCTAGGTAATTTTGTTAAATCCAGACCCAATGAGCTAATCAATCACCATTGACATTCCCAACACCGACTCGGTTTTGTTTTGTGGAAGACGCGCACTGAAGCAGTGCTGGTGAATCTTCTCTGAAATTATTTCCGTTAAACCGGACGCCCTCGTGGCTGTCAAACGGGTTGATTAAATGGCCGTTATGTTCTGTCGAACTAACGGAGCCGTCAAACTGGCGCAAAAAGCTACGCCACACACACTTTCAGACGAGCACCATGCATGCGACATGACATGACATGGTCATGCCATACATACATGTGCATGCATGCATGTATGTATGTATGACATGGTCAGATATTCAAGTTAGGGTTTTTCTATGTTCAGACTCTGTGTCTGTGTCAGTCCTAAAAAAACACAAAAGTAAATCTCACATCTGGACAAAATACCCCTTCTAGTAGACATTAATACCCCTTTCTTTCATTTCTGAGGAGGATATACCATATATTCTTATATCATCATTTTTGTTGTTTAAATATAGATTCTCAATTAAGCATAATCTTTTTTACCAAAAAATAAAAAAAATTAAGCATAACCTTAGGACCACTACCACTTTGGGGCCACATGGGTGTTTAACCGGCTTCCCTATGAGCCCGAAGGCATTAATCCAACCTAAAGGGTTGGAAACCCTACGATAGCAAAAAAGAATTAAAAAATTATACATAACTTATTGCACATATCATTTGTTTTTAAATTTGTGTTGTTTTTGAGAGAATGTTGGTATCTATTCATTTTTATGGTTTTCTTTAAATTTAAATAAAAATATTGTAGAAAATGAATTAATCTTTAAATAATAAAACGAGGATTATAAAAAAAAAGCTCTCGTGATAAGAATTTTCGATAGATTTTCTATTTTCTCTTTTTTATTCAAACGTTATTGCAAATTTCAGTGATAGTTTGATCTTAGCTATGTTTTAGGCCCATCTATGAATTAATTGTGAATGGAAGTAGATTAAAGAAGTGGGGGATGAAAGATATAATGACGAGATATAGATATGACCTTGACTTTTATAGCATTTGATTTATTAAGGTTATAGACGGAGTATTCATTAAAAAGAAAAGAGTTTATCGGTGGCAATTTTGTAGATCATCGCCTTTATTTATAAAATTTAAGATAATTGATCAGAATTTATTTTTTATAATTCCTTTAGAAATTCAATTTCATATAAAGAACCATGCCCTATGAAAGGATCATGGTATTGTGAGGAAAAAGATGTTACAGGCAAACGTGGAATATATTTTCAATGTAATCGAGTATCATGCACACAAGATTTATGAATTATATGATTTAAAATTAGTGTGATTAATCAGACAATGAATTTGGTGAAAAAGAATACAACTAATGACCCACAAACAGACTCAAATGCAGTCTTGGATTAATGAGTTTGCTTTTCAAAAGTAGTTAAAAAATGATAATAGAGTCTTGTTGATGTGCTCTCACACTTCTATAAGAGGCAAGTTTGGTAGTGAAATTGTTGGGCTTTGAGTGCGTATGTGACTTTAGATTTTAAATTGAGCGAATTCAAATCAGGTTCAAATGTTGAATGCCCTCACCCCACTCATATTTTGTTCCTATTTTATGTTTTACTTAGTAAATTAGTTTGAGATGATACTAGACATTTGAGGGTTTTTTTTTTTATCATGACCTAGGTATTCCGTGGTATTTTTTCCTGATAGAACTATTCCTAGGCACACACATTATAGACATTTGAGTTTAAGCCCTCTCTTATATAAATTTGTCTGTAAATTATTTTTTAACTTTTATTAAAAAAAAAAAGCATAAAAATGACCCGACCCATACCTATCAAAGGACAGCTTTCACATTGCAATTCATAATTGATAAATCCATCACAAGTAGGTTTGGGTGATAGAAGGGTTGTATGATCAGGGGCAAACACAGGTTTAGGCAACTTTATTAAAGATAAGTTAGTTGCAAATGAATGTCTCCTTTTGGTGTTGTGCATTAGATTCGACCCTTTTCAAATTGCCGCATTATATAAAGGGACGTTTTAAAATAGGTAGGAGACTTTTGATTCGTTTTCAAAAAAATATATGGAGATTTGAATATTTTAAAAAGTATAAAAGTTTTTTACAATTCTTTTTTTTGAGAAATAACATAAATATCCTTATATCATTTTTCAAAATTTTCTTTTAATAAATCACTTTAGAGAAATGATTAAGTCCAACCCAAATGACCAAGTGTGCCCCACTTCAACAACCTTTAGGCAAGGATGATTAAAAAAGGAGTGGGAAGTGCTAAAAACACAATGGGTGTCAAAGTATGTTTCCGAATACACAATCAATATCCGAAGAGACAATAGACAAGGATGTACCTCAATGGAAAAATTCAATTTAATTAATCAACTCTAAAAATAATTTTGTACAATGCCATATAAATAGTAAAAGAAATGCTTAATCCCTAAGAAACCTAATTAAACTAGGAAACTAGATAAATTGGAAATCTAATCCTAAATAGAATTTTTTTTAAATAAAATCATAAACTAATGACATATAATTAGTTAATAAAATATCATAAAT
The DNA here is from genome assembly GCA_003546025.1 of Camphora micrantha. Classification (NCBI taxonomy): domain Eukaryota; kingdom Viridiplantae; phylum Streptophyta; class Magnoliopsida; order Laurales; family Lauraceae; genus Camphora; species Camphora micrantha. The sequence goes on from QPKB01000008.1 coordinate 5,738,078, forward strand.
CTAAATGGGTCATACACATGTGGCTATGAGATCTATGTTGCATCAATCTCCCTCTTTCTTTCTCCCTCTCCTTACTCGCCGCCTACTTCCGACTGCCTCCTGATCCCACTCACCTCCTTAGGCGGCCTAACCCCTCTCCTTCTCCCCGAGCGGGAGGGAGGGGGGGAGACAAGGAGAAGGAGAGGGGGACAGGTAGTTTGAAATTTTCCTATAAGGTTGTCCAGATTTTGAAAAGATAGAATATGCAATGAGCAAGTAGAGCTATACCAATAGAAGCTCCCAAGTTTTGTACTTTCTTATTTAAAATTTCCCCTTATATACAAAAGAGATCCATCCTTTAACAGCTGGTTCATAATGTAATTTGGTAGGTAGATTCCTCATTCAGTCCTACCCTTCACTTTTGCCATTTAAAAAGTTGAATATGTTTTAGAAAAGCACTTTATATGTATATATTATGCTATTTTGTTCACCTTCTGCCCTATAATATAATATCATATAGTATAAAGTAACCATTTTTTTGTTTTTAAGTATGGGATTCTGTGGGCTGAGCTAATCAGATCATGCCACGACAGCATGACAGCTGTATTACCGTTTTATGGACTAGACTCCTGTGCCTGTGTTCTACAATGTCAAAGCTGCTGGCTGGCCAAGTGATACAGATCACATCATGGGTGTAAAATGTAAATGCGCTGTTTTAATCAAGTAAGAAATTAGTGAAATGTACATATTAGCCAATGGGCACGGATGGGACATGGATTGTCCAATTCCGTCTTTAATATTGGACAGGCTTTTCGGAAGTTGTTAAATCTCAGTTCTAAATTGAGAGGGTCTATGACAAATCTCACCCCATACCGGCTCGAGTTCGGGCCAGGCTTGGGCTTTAGCACAATCTTGAACATCAGATCAACATTCTCTACTTATTTATATACCGTTACCGAACTTTAAACCCCTCTCCTTTTCTCCTGGCTTGAGATCAGTAATGCAATGCAACAAGCAACATGGCCGAGTTTAAAAAAAAAAATTACCAATGACGGTAGAAAATCAATAAAAATGAGTATTTTTTGATGGTCAAGTAATGTATAAAATAACTCAATAAAAATTATTTTTCTTTTAATATTTCTAAAAGATTTTAGTGCATTTCCATCATTGTATAAATTATCATCACTAGTTCACTAGTTGGGCCGTGACTAAAGCAATCTTCTTCTTGAGGTGGGAAGGCCTTTTATGGAGAGATTTATGAGGGCACAGTTACAAAAAATAATCCTCTTAATTAGCCATTTTTTAATTGTTATAGGGGGCAGTTTCAGAAAAACATAAAAATTAATAAAATCACCTTGCGGCCGGGCCTGGGCGGACTGGGCATGCTCTACTAATTCCTAGTCCCATTTTGGCCGGGATTTCAATAATCGTCCGAACGCAGCTCGCTGGGCTCAATCTTTTTTAAAATTCATTTGTTTTCAAGCTTAGAACGAGCCGGATACCCATTTCAACATGCTAAATTGACTGGTCTATATATAAGGTTATGGAGTTTGAACGATTATAATTGGCGTGCATTTGTGGCCATTTATGAGTTAGAACTCCATAATGCAGTCCAGATATGTGAACCGCCCAAAATATATTGCCTTGTCTGACGTATCTGGCTTCAACTTGAACTTTTTCCACTACTAGATGGATCATTTGATGAAAAATATGATAATGAGTATCCATAAATTTATGCAGCTAATTACATTTTTTTTTATCAAATGGTCACTATAATAGGGAAAAAAACTCTTGTTAACATAAAATTTGAGGAGTACTTATTTTGAGCCATTACCACTTTTTAAAAAAGTATGTGGGCCCCACTGTGGGCTTCCTGGATTTCAATACGTTTGAGTGTCAGAGTATCCAGATCTCACTCCATTCCTTCTACATAGATGAACGAGGTGGGCCCGTTTAGTTTCTAGAAAACTGCTTCCTTCCATTTGTCCCAAAAGCACTTTTAGAAGCTGTAGTCCTCATGTGCATTTTGCACTACCCTCTTATATTGGTTCACACGGCTTTTGGCCATTGCGGTCCTAAATATTTCTACATAATTTCAAATTACTCCTTTTAAATTTTCCGCAGTGCATTCAATCTCACGTGCATTCCATAGTTTAGACCGCCGTGACATTCAAATGGCTCTAGAAAGCCCTGACCATTGCATTACTCATCACTTTGACAGTGTGTGTAAGCACGTGACAACTAGGCCTTACCTGAAATTCATGTAGATAAGCATAATCTTGATTTGAGCTTGAATGAAATCTAGATTAACAAGCCTAAAATGCAAGCTCAGATTTAAAGATAAAAGCCCTAAGCTGGTGCATGAGTAACTCTTTCTTATATCCCACTTTAAAATATTTCTTACAATATCCTCAACACCCAGGAAAAAAAAACACAAAAAAGCTATTATTCGCCCTTTTTTTTAATGGTAAATGTACATGCTAATAACGCGCTATCAAGACACTCACCATTGGCATTATAATTAGGATCAATCTCTGCTTATCTCAAACTACCAATAGATTGGCCATGCCCCTCCTCTCCCACAAATGAATTATTGCTAATCAAATCTTGACTCAGTTGAAACAAACTGAACATATGTAAATACAAGTTGTTTGTCTTTTACGCGTGGGATATGTAAATACAATTTACACATATAAAAGATGAATATTCAATTTTTAAGTATGTAACGTTTACACATGTGTTTCCTTTTACAATGTTTGTCTAGTAACACTATTTTCGCATAATTTATACATGTGATTCATTTTTCTATGCTTGTTTCAATAATATGTGTATATGTATTAAACGATTTTGTAAATAATACTTATTAGTCATTAAATTATATTCTACTGTAATAATATGAAAAGGAGACAAAAAATGTTTGATTTATATCAAAGTTTTCATTTACATTTTAAATCCTTAAAAAAGAACATGGCTTTCAACATGAAATATACTTTTCAAAAATAGATATTTCTATCAATGACCACCTTTAAAAAAATGTATTCCAATATGTTTGGTTAAGGAAATATGAGTTATAGTCTGATGGTTAAGAAAAATAGAATTATTATTAATGTTTATATTAATTAATATTTAGTTCAATATTATCTTAATTCATTATTCAATTTGTATAAAACTTAACCTATACATCTCACCAGTTTGATGCCAATATTAATCAATTATAGAAATTTCTTAAAATGAGTATTTTATTGCTAAGTCTAATTATATTAAAAGTATCACAAATTTATTATGGTTAGATAAAATTGCATTTATATATTATTTTTTTAAGATACCATAATGCTATATAATATACATTATTCATTTCACTTACATTCATTTATACATTTTTAAATATTTTTAAAGTAATACAATAATAAATAATTTTAGAAAATTAAGATATTGGAAGAAAATCTAAAAGAAGAAGAGAAGATAGATGATCAAATTCTGAAAAAATAAACCTACAGAATAAAGAGATTTTATAATTTATTGTTTTTTGTATAGAAAGACAATAAAGAGAAATAAAGAAGTTACCTTCATAAAAGGGAATGAGATGTAAAGAGAATTTTCATTCATATGTTTCATCAGTCTTTATGCATCTTTTATTAATATTTTGTAAATGCGTTGGCGGGGGATTTCGAACCTAAAACCTGTTTGATAGAAATGCATATTTTATTATTATTTTTTTAAATGTGTTAGAAGGGGGTTTCGAACTTAGAACTTCTTTTGACAGAAACTGCCGCAAAACCAAACCGTCCGCCTTCAACGGATATTCTTTGAAATCACATGTGCTTTAATATTCTCTTTTCCCACCTGAACAGATGTTCAAATCTTGGTGTGAAAATAGGCTCATTTTCACTTAATTTACACATCTGATTTAGACACAAAATAAATAAATACTTGTAGGCAAACATTATTGATGCATAAATATTATGCATATTCATCATTTACATATATAAATGAGTGTAGATAAATGACCTCTTAATATATTAAGGTCACCTTCTATTAGAGTCACTATTTTTTATCGCCTACAAGTTAGGGTTGTGGCTTAGCCAAGGCCCTCTACGGACCACGTGTACATTATGGTCCTGAAGAGTACTCAAAACAACATGAAAAATTTCAGGTAGTTGATCTCGCGATTCTTTGTATCCGTCGTTCTGGCCGCAAAGAGAATGTCATCCGTCGGACGAATTCGGCAACACGTGTCGACGCATGGTTGGCCAGATGGTCACCGCTCGAAAGAAGCGTCAAAACTTCAATACAAGCAAAACATAGGAAATCAAAGCATACCAAAAACGCCCTTGATATCCTATAAAACTACCGATATGCCACTACAGATGTCAACCTTGGGCCTAAATAACACAGAAATGAAAAATCAACGTTGAGAGTCCGAATTCTCTGTTTTAATGAAATAGGAATATACTGTTTCTGCATATTTCCGAACACTATTTATATAAAATAATGTTGTGCTTTCTTGGAATAAAAAAAAAAAAGCAAAAATGAGATGGCATTAATAAAATAATGTTGCGCTTTCTTGGAATGAAAAAAAAAGAAGCAAAAATGAGTTGGCATTAGGAGATAGGCCGAAATAAGATTCCTCTATTTAGTTAAAATGGGGTGTCCAGACCTTAATAACCAAAACCTCTACTTTTTCTTCTCGAATCCGCTCAAAAAATGCAGATCAGCATTTTCGAAGATCCGTCATCGGAGGGCGGTTCAACCATCTTTGAAGTGCACTTCGAAAATACTTGAAGCGCGGATCAACCGAACCAAATATAAAGCGAACCATATGAAATCTTTAATTTATGTATATTTTCTTTTTTTTTATATAAATTTGACATTTATCTTTTAAATGAAAAAACTTCTTCTAACTTATTAATCATTACCTATTTTATATGGTCAAATTATAAAATTATTTTTTTCTCTATTTTTCATACTTAAATATATGAATAAAAAATATTTATATTTATTAATAAATTATTTATAAACCCATAAATAATATATATTAAATAGACACTTTAAATATATAATCATTTTAAAATTTAAGCATTACCAATAGCCCAAGGCACTTCGACGCGGACTCGAACCTTTAATCATTAAAAGTCATCTAATCAAAACTCACATCCTTTCCCAACCTAACCGGACATGCCACGTGTCAGTTTAAAAAAGAAAGCACAGCTGTAAGCTGTTAGGACTGCCAGCTCCATCCAGTTCTATACATACCCCTTCCACTAAAACTCTTTTAAATCGTTACGTGACGGCACTTCTCACGGAGCAATGGCTCCAGTTGTAATTTCACATGGATCCAAGGTTAAAAGTTACTGAATCTCATTGATGACCATGAATCATGATATGAAGCAGAGGGACTTATTTTGACTTATGTGGAGCAGACTCACAGAGAAGAGAAGAGAAGAGATTGTGACGAAAATGAGAGGGACGAAATGGGAATCCATTCAATTGAATCCAATGCTACTTTGACGTCCGCAAGGACAAAGAGAAAAACACACTTTCTCTCTGCTCTCACTTTTTCTCTGCAGCAACGAAAATAAGGATAAGAAAAACAATCAAAGAAGAAGGAGGAGGAGAGGAATCTAAAAGAAGAAGAAGAAGTGGCTCGAACTCGTAAAAAGGATTCGCGGAATCTGAAGCAGCTGAAAAAAATAAGAAGAAGAAGAAGAAGAAAGAAACAGGTTTTCTAGGGTTTCTCATTTCATCTCTTTCGTCTTGGATTCCATCAGCTTTTTTCTCTTTTCCTCAGTTTCCTGATTACTGCTTGCCGAATATCACAATCCGGTAAGCTTTAATCAATCTCAATTCTTCTTTTTGGACTACTCTTTGTAGGGTTTTTGCTACAAATCGCTTCGATTTTTTTCTTTTTTTTCCTTTTTGGCTTCTCTAATGCTCCGGATCGCGGATTTGGCTCTGATTTGGAGAACTAGGGCTCGATCGGTGGGATTTTGATGCTCTGGTTCGTGTGTTTTTTTTTTAATCATCTTTGAAGTTTTGAGAGGAATGATTGTGATTTAGGCGGAAAGATTGTGTTTTTCGAGTGATGAGTTTGGTTTTGGGGAAGAAAGATCGTGTCTTTGCATTTGAGCGCGGTTTGATTAGAGGATAGAATTCGGATCCTTGGAGCTTGATAGGGTAACAGTCTTTGGAGATTGTGATGGTGTTCTTCTTGTGATTCTTTGCGGATTAGAGGGGGTTATAGGTAGTTGTGGTTGAGGTTCTATGATGCTGCATTTGGTAGAAAGTTAATGGCATTTGATCGATGAGAGAATTTGACGTTTGACGAATCTTTTTAGGTGAAGATTCTAAGCGAGCGATCAATTTAAGCTGAAGATCGTTTTTTTTTCCTTGATAACGCGTAGGATTCTAGGATGTTCAGAAGCAGAGGCTTCTTCTGGGTTTTAGCTGTTGCCGTTTTTACTCCTGTTTCTGATAATCATCATTGTATGCTGAGATGGAAGGCTCCATTTTCACTGAAATTGGCATCAAATGATAGCTGTGGCATTTCAAGCTTCGGATGCAAGAATGATATGGCTGTTGAGCAGAAGAAATTATCTGGTGTTTTTCGGCTTCTTGCCTAGATCGGGTTTCCTGGTGCCAAATCTGCAATCCATGCAGTTTTAGTTAGATTTGCAGACTGTTGTATCTCTTCTAACTTAAAAAGTTTGGAAGATGGTGCCATCGGGGCCCCCGACTCCGGTCGGTGGTGCCCACTCTGTTCCACCCTCTCTTCTACGCACAAACTCTGGTGTTTTGGGAGCTCAAGGTGGTTCCATTACTCCACAGTCCTCGTTTCCGTCGTCGCTACTATCACCACGTTCTCAGTATAATAGCATGAATATGCTTGGGAACATGTCCAATGTTTCAGCTCTCCTTAGTCAGTCATTTGGTAATGTTGGTTCAAATTCCGGGATCTCGGGCTCAGGAGGCCTTCAAAATGGTGGTATGGATATGGGTGCAGAATCTGATCCACTTTCAGGCATAGGGAATGGCATGAATTTTACTCCCTCGCCTGCGTCATACACACCCTCAAATGCAGCAAATCAAGTTCTGTCGGTTCAAAACCAGGGGCAACATTTTCCAAACACTTCAGGTAATCAGCTGGCAGTGAATCAGCAGCAAGCTCAGCAGCTTGAGGCCCAGAACTTCCAGCATGGCCAGCAGCTGCTGCAACAGTTCTCTATTCAGCAGCAGCAGCTACGACAACAACAATATCAGTCACTTGGAGGAGGATTAAGTAGTATGAGGCCTGTTAAGTCAGAGCCAGAGATGAGTAATGACCAAAATGGTCAACAGCAGCAGCAACATTTGCATTCAGTAAGAAACCTTGCCCCTGTGAAATCAGAGATGCAACAACTCCAGTCTTTGCGAAATTCGGTTCCAGTAAAAATGGAACATCAGCAAGACCAGTCATTGTTTTTGCAACAGCAGCAGCAGCAACAGCAACAGCAACAGCTCCTGCATATGTCTAGACAGGGTTCTCAGGCTGCTGCTGCTGCTCAGATGAATTTGTTGCAACAACAGCAACAGCGCATGTTGCAGCAGCAGCAGATTTTGAAGTCACTGCCCCAGCAGCGGTCTCAGTTACAGCAGCAAATTCAGCAGTTGAACTTGCCTGTGCGGCCTGCTTTGAAGCCGGCCACTTATGAACCTGGGACATGTGCTCGTCGTCTGACGCACTACATGCATCACCAACAGCGCAGACCTCCAGTAAGCTTTTTTCTCCTTACAGTGAATCTTATATCAAGAGATGGCAGAGCATCACTATCATTGTTTCTTTAGCTGATGGGTACATTTTATGCAGGATAACAATATTGAATTTTGGAGGAGTTTTGTAGCTGAATACTTTGCTCCTAATGCCAAGAAGAGATGGTGTGTTTCATTGTATGGAAGTGGCCGGCAAACTGCTGGTGGTTTCCCTCAGGTTGATTGCTGACCGAAACCTATTTAGTCTTTATATATTTTATTTTATTTTTTTGCGTCTTGTTCGTGTTGTTTTAGTTACTCATGTGCAGTTTTACACCCATGTAATCTGGTTTTCGATGGTCTTATTACTGGGCAGATTAGTTAGTGAGAGGGTTAACTTGTAGAACCTTCATTCTCTTTAATGTTTACATCCTTCTCACTTGGATCCAGAAATTTGTGCATGGAATCATGTTTGCACTTGATACATTGCTTGATGCATTGAAATTCTGATAACATTCTGAATCAATTGTTATTGTTGTTGTAGGATGTTTGGCACTGTGAAATATGCAATTGTAAGCCCGGCCGTGGTTTTGGTATGCACTTTTTCATGGTTAAAGAATTTTATTGCTTTTGCTATTATTTAGATTTTGTTTCGATTGACGGGATATTTATTTTTTCCATCTGAACTATTCCATGTTGCCATTTACATGAACACATTTTTCTCTGTTCCTGCATAAGAATGTTTGTTGCTCTACTTTAATGCATTTGAAGAGTTCTGTGTCAATTGTGACTCTTTTAACATCTTACTGGGTTTTCAGAAGCTACTGTGGAGGTGTTGCCCAGGCTATGCAAAATCAAATATGACAGTGGTACGTTGGAAGAACTTCTTTATGTTGATATGCCCCGCGAGTATCAGAATGCAACAGGTCAAATTGTCCTGGATTATGCAAAAGCAATCCAAGAAAGTGTTTTCGAGCAACTGCGTGTAGTACGTGATGGTCAACTGAGAATTGTTTTCTCTTCAGATCTAAAGGTCTGTAAATAGTGTCATCACCTTTTGACTTCTACAAGGTATATTGATCAATACATATCTTTCTTTTCTAACATGTTAACTCTTGTTAGATTTGCTCCTGGGAGTTTTGTGCTAGGCGTCATGAGGAGCTTATCCCTCGGAGATTGATAGTTCCCCAGGTAATAATTAATAAATTCACTTAATAATGCATATAGCTTCCAGTTTAGGCACTGTTTTTTTTTTTTTTTTGTGTGTGCGCGCGCTTATTATCATCAAGTCATCAAGTCATCTCATCAAGTCATCTTGCCCAACCACCATTGTGTGTGTGATGGAATCTCACCAAGTCATCTCTCCCTCTATTCTCCTAATCACTAATGCTTAACAAGTAGAACGGACGTGTAAAGTCTTGGTCATTTATTGAACACACTCATTTACCAAAAAAATAAATAAAATTAAACACACTCCCTAATGTATATCAAACTCTATTTTGCTGTTGATACGTGCCTTTTTTAATTTGGGGAATTTGATTGCATCATTCCAAGTTCCAACACTAGTATTGCTCCTTTTCCTATTTGTTGATGAGAGATTGGATAAATTATCTAGAGTCATTTTTCAAGAATTTATCTAGATTAATATCTGAAGAAGTGCAACTTATCTGAGGCTTTGGCTCAAGATAGATCAGATTGAAGAAACATAATTCATGTAGCCGACCCCAACATAGTTGGGACAAGGTTTTGATGATGATGATTCATTCTTTAGTAATTTGGCTGCTGGTTTCTTAGGCACATGAAATTTGGAGGGGATTAGTTTTTAATACGCATGGAAGATGATGGAGATGGTTGATTAACAATAGTCATATTCCTTTGACTTTATTGTTCATTCCACATTCGTGACATTTTGTGTAATAACCAAGGAATTTTTTTTTAATTTTTTTTTGGTGCTGGTCCTCATGCCAGTCAGGATCAAGATGAGTCAGTGTCTCTTGTGCCAGACTGGTACTGCCATGCCATTCTTAAAAATCATTAAAAAAACTAAAACAAAGAAAATGTGTAATAATAAAAATGCTAAAAATGTGTAAATATGGTGACACGGTTAATTCTTGAATCAATGATGCAGATGTTTATTCTTTTTATAAAATTGGTGCAATGTTCATCACATCGTGTAGCTAATGGAACAATCGTTTAATTCATGAGGGTGTGAAATTATCTAGTTAACTCCTTTGGCTCCAACCATCATACAGGTAACTTCCCTGTAATTGGCGTCGATAATTGACCTTGTACTTATCTCATAGGCCCCATACCCATACTGATGGCCCTCCCAATCAAAACTTTCTGGATTCCCCTTTTTTTACACTGTTAAATACTCATGCACCCACCCACACACACTATGAAAGTCCCTCACCAACAGAGCTATTGTCGAGAAGGAGATGCCCCTCACCACTTAGCTATCAGTTGATTGGCTCCATCTGTAGTTATAGTGAATATGATGGTTGTGTGGTAGCTTTATCATAATTTCTGGATCTCAGACCGGTCATGTCACTATTATGCAGGTTAGTCAGCTTGGGGCAGTGGTGCAAAAATACCAGGCTTCTACTCAAAATGCTTCATCCAGCTTATCTGCACAGGACTTGCAAAATAATTGTAATCTGTAAGTCACTCTTTGATTTTGATTATGTTTTTTTATTTCAGAGGAAATTCTTAAGAGTTCGTAAAACTACAATTTTTAAGATGGGAATGTCCTTTGTGGAATTGCATCTCTTTATGTTACATTGGATTGAATGTTTTAATTTAGGAGATCAAATTTATTCTAAGTTAAGCCTTTTGGGTTAACCTCAGCTCCTTTTCTTCTTCCATCGCATGCTATATAATATACTTACTCAGCTCCTTTTCTTCTTCCATCGCATGCTCTATAATATTCTTACTTTGAGTGTCTTGATTGGTTATAAATAGTAGCGCTTTTTATATTTTGAGTTGGCTGAGTGCCGCCTTCTTATGAATAAATATAATTGTCTGTCACAAAACTCGTTATTCAGAAATATCATAAAAATATTTGAAAGTATAAAATATTTGGGGCTACTAAGGATATTAGAAAGAAGGTTTTGTCAAATATAAAATAATTAAAAAAAAATATATGAAAGCAGAAAGAAGAAATATATAAAAAAATTGCTAGGATTATGCTTAAAAAATACAAGAATTTCAGGCATAATCTTGTGAACATATTATGTGATTCTCCTTTAGTTATATTTTTTAAAATCAAACAATATTAATGAATTATCTTGAACCACATTTTCTCTCAAAAGTGTCGTGATATTTTCAATTTTTGGTGATATCTGTGGCTCTATTAAGCACAAACTCTCATATTCTGTGTCGGTTTTGATTTGTAGAGGAAAAGTTTGTGGTCGTTCTCTTATTCCCTTCTAGTTTCATTTTTGTTTTTTGGCAAATTTAAAACAGTTTTATTGACAAACCAGAGAACCATAAGCCTCAAGGACTGCCAAGGCTTATGCTTGGGTTTGCTCCCACTTTTAAAAATGTACTGTGCTCCACTTTCTCAAAACATGTATCTCAGCTCAATATTCATGAATCTAAGCCAATAATAATAATAACTTAAATGGGAACTGTAGTTGGGTTGATTACATCTATGATGAATAAATTGTTTACGAGTAATCCAAATATCCAATAATGGGGTGTGCAATGGGCTTTTCTGGGTGGGGGTAGGGTTGGTGGTGGTGTGGGAGGCATGCATGTTTGATAAAAGGAAACTATAATAAACAACGAAAACTGCTGAAAATGCAACTGTAAACAATGGTGTATATTTCAAACTAGGTGTTCTGGTGTAGTTGGATTGATTACATCTGACATGAATGAATCATTGCGTGTACTCAATCCCATAGTGGGGGTGCGCAGTGGGTGAGTTCCATTTCTTTTTTCTTTTTTTTCCTTTTTGGGTGGGGGCGGGATTGGGGGGTGGGGCGGAGGCATCTGGTATGAGTGGGTTGGATGTATATATAATTGGTGGCCTCATTGCAATGCCCTTCACTTGGAAAAATAAGAACGGAATTGATAAAAGGAGACTATTATAAGAAATGGAAACTGCAGAAAATGTTGCTGTAAGCAATGGTGTGTATAGCAAACTAGGCGTTCCTAGTGCAGTTTGCTAATTTGGCAATGGGGTTGAAAACATGTGGCTAGAGCCTTCCTTGCTCAGTCCCAAAATACACCATCTGATGGGGCATTTGCTACTAGCATTGGGCAGTGTATGATTAACTGACCTCACCGCATCAAAGGATAGCATACCCATTTGGTGCCAGCATCTACCTACCAAGGGTATAGGCGGATCCATCTGAGATTCTGAGCCCAATCAAATAGATTTATGTGCCAACTGTGTGACAAGAACAATTATGAAAGCATTTTCCCACTAGGGAGAATGTGTTACATTTTGTATAGCATAACTTGGAATTAACCAAAAGCCCTGGGATTGATGTTTATGAAGGCCTGCTATTTAACCGAAAATGAATAAATCCCATGCAATCAATCAGTTGCAATGTGAACCATTTTGCATTGCATTAATTGTTTTCGATTGGTAACATGACTTGAACCCACAACCTCAAGGTTGCAACGGTGAGCACCTTTTACTAGGCGATGGACTCTTGCAAAAAATTTCAATTTCTTGGAAGGTTCTTGTCTTCTATATGGATCCTGCCAGGTAGTCCGTGAGTAGTCCATTGGGTTCTCATAGGCACCAACCTTACCCTTACTGGCCTGTTTAGCTTAATGATAATCAGCTATTATCAATCTGAGGCTGAGCGATCTTTCAGATATTGGGTAAAAGTAATAATTTCAAAAAAAAAAAAAAAGAAAGAATCTTTTCGTCCCTAAATGAGATGTTTTCCAATAAATGAAATATTTTCCCAATTTATGATTTTTTTTTCCAATAATCAGTTATTTGCATGAGTGATTCTGTTAAGACATCAACTTGTGTTAAAAGTCCTGAATTTTGCCATGTTACTGTAAATTGTTGATGATCTTTGATACTGTCCTTATTGGTGCCTTTGGTTAAAAATTCCACTGTAATGGTTTCTTTTCTTGGTGGGTCTTAACTAAAAAGTATATTTTTAATTGTGTTTTAGGTTTGTTGCATCTGCTCGTCAATTGGCAAAAGCCTTGGAGGTGCCATTGGTAAATGACTTAGGATATACAAAGAGATATGTTCGTTGCCTTCAGGTATTTTTCTAGACTATGTTTACTAAAACAAGTTTTTAATCATGTGGCTAAATAATTCTCTTGAAACATTACTCCTGGCATATGAAAATCCTAACTTTTTTGTCATTTTGAGAGAGAGAGAGAGAGAGAGATAGAGAGAGAGAAAGAGAGAGAGATTCTTTTTCCACATAAAAAGCCTATGAAAACTCCCACATGAAGGAATTTTATTGTAAGTACTGGAATATATATACTATTAAGAAAAACTGAAATTTTATTGAATGTGGAGTTAAACAGCTCTAATGTAGAGAGCAGTAACATGGCTGTGATAACCTGATGTGATTAACGCTCAAACAAGTGGAATTAGTAAGTTATAAATGCACATTAACTGAAGGCCGGCCTTGGATATGGACCCACTAACCAGTCTTCCCTGAAGGCATGGAAAGACATGCTAAAACTAAAAATGATAGAAGAAATACCGGACATGCCAAGCTACATGTGTAGGACAGTGATTGTCCAATTTTTTTGTACCAACACAAGAAGCAAATATGGGGCAAAACAAGCCGTGACATCGACAAATATCTAAGATAATAATTTTATAAGCTATAACCCATAGTCATCCAACAGAATGCTTTCACCATGGGTGGGTCCAAGGAGCACTCGTTTCTTCGAGGTGGAGGAAACATGCTACTTGCTTAAGAACCTTCATAAATGAGACCCACAGTGACAACTCATGGTCCAGAAGCTCTCTCTCTCTCTCTATAAGTAATGTTCCGAAATCTTCTTTTACAATTTGAACCCAAATAGCCTCTCTGAATTTTGGTGCCAGGGAAAAATGCTACTTGCTTAAGAACCTCCATAAATGAGACCCACAGTGGCAACTCATCTTCCAGAAGCTCTTTTTTTTTTTACTCAGATTAGTGTTCCGAAATCTTCTTTCATCTATCTCTTTTTCAATTTGAATGCGTATAAGGTGCCAGAGGTGTATCGGCTACCCAAGCATCTGGCCAAAAGCAAATGCAACTTCCTGTCCCCACAAGGACTCCAGAATCTTTCATACAAATCTTCCCCACCTTGTTTCTCTCCAACTTTCATCATATCTTTCCAAGCCATTGAGCTCTCCCTTTGCATTCCCTCCTCGTTCCCTCTCATTTCCCTGTTATTTATAACCCATATCACCCTTCCAGAAAGATCACCCTTTTAATTTCTAACCTCCATCCTTATTTTGCTAAAAGTTCCCAATATATATATTTTTTTATCTTTTATTATGCTCACTAATACACTTACATCTTGCATTTCTAAGATTATATTCCATTCCCCCTCCTGTCCCATAGAAGGCATTCTGCATTCATTGTTTCTTTTTATATCTTAAACTTTTTTATACACAAGTTTTACGCCATATTCTGGGTGAAAAACTCTCTTGTATGCTCAATTTTTTAATCTTTGTCAATGTTGTGTCCATTGCCTGTGCTCCGAGGATGTCTAAATGTCTAATGAGTAGAGGAACATGCTTGCCAAGTTTGATGTGAGCACACAAGATCTTTTGATGGACCTTTTCTAGTGTTGGCTCCATGTGGAGAGACTAACTTGTATCTCTTTATACATATCCATATAGTGCATACCAACCCTAGATTGATTAGAAATGGCTATGATGATGATGCATTAATAAAAACCACATGTTATCATGAAAAGATGCATGACCTGCAGAATTAATGAGGCGCAATATGATGACTACGCAAAAACCTTTTGAGGGTGAGATACTCAGTATGGTAGAGGATAACCTCTTTCTTTTTTTTTTTTTTTTTTTAATGTTTGAATGATCAGTAGAGGATAACTAACCATCTAAAGATTGAACAACCACTTCACACTAATATGAGAATCTGGAATTTTAAACTTAATATTGGCATCATATGATCCCATGGGAACTTCTGCAATCTGTCTTTCAATAAAAACTGCACAAGGAAGTCTAAAATTCAATTGCAAGAAACAGTAACTGAAGTTCTTAAATGTAATCAACCTTGTTCTCTGGGGTAAGTGGGAGAGGATCGGTGTGAGATTCTGATGTGGATTCAAAAGCTGGAGTGGCAATTAAAGGTTCCTGGGACTTAGTTCCACAATTACTCTTAACAAGTGCCATTTCGGTGATTCCAAAGTGTTGTGGAAGATTCAAATCAAAATAGAATATATTTAAGAAAGTCCAAAATAAATATTTTTCCCTTGAAGATTTTCAATAAATGAGTGGGTTTTGACTATCTATGGTACCAGAGACATATTATGAATTGAGAATGACTTGATCTGCGCTAAATTTATGAGATCTAATTTCAATTGCAGATATCGGAGGTGGTTAATAGCATGAAAGATTTGATTGATTACAGCCGAGAAACAGGAACTGGACCCATGGGTAAGTGTTAGCTCTTTCCTGTGCACTATCTGCATGCAATTTTTCTTCTGTTTTTGCTTTTAATGAAAGTTGTCATTCAAAAAAAAAAAAAAAAAAAAAGGAAAAAAACAGAAAAAGAAAATCATGTGACATATTTCACAATCGTAGTTTATAATTATGGTGGTAATGTAAAAAATTCATTTGGAATCTTATTTCCAACACGTGAGGACTGAATTGCCTATAACTAATGATGTTTGCTTAATGGTGTGCACATAATTGCAGTCTCTACGATGGATACATCATTAACAACTCAGGATTTGTAAATTTGTACTGCATTTGTGGACATCATTTTGAATCTTTCATATTATTATTGTATCCCTTTCATGATTTGTCAAACTATCTTCCATCTTATGCCAGACAATAGTGTTTATTTTATTTTGATGGACGGGAGAAACAGTATCTGTGGACAGCGAAACTCGTACATTGAGGTTACTTATAAGGATGAAACACACAAGTAAACATCACTTCAATAGATGATAATTAGTGCATGTAATGCTGTAAATAAGCCAAGGTAGCTCACAAGCTACTTGGCTTGGCTCAATTGTTTCATGAGCCAAGCTCAACCTAGGCCCTACTCAGCTCGGCTTAAGTCAAGCTTGGCATCCCATAATATGTTAGAGTATAGTTAAATGGGGGAATACTACTACTATTTAGTACATAATGCTTTAGACTTAAGTTTATTTCAGACTTAAAAAAAAAATACCATAATGGGGGAATAGTAATGAAAAATGAACATTTTCTTATGACCAAATAGTACCAGGCTACCAGCATTGCTAACCACCTGATATGACGTGGAGCCCCGTCTCAAATTGAAACCATCCTTACCACACACTATTTGTTTAAGCATCTCTTATCCATGCGTAATCTTTCTCAGGACTGAAGTGGTTCACATATAGTGATTCTCTAATGGTGTTCTTAGTAGTGGTGCCTACAATAAAAGTTTCCAATTTCTTAAATGTACTACATATATATGGTATGCTATAAAATATATGAGCTTGAGTTAAGCTCAAGTTTGGCTAGCTCATTTTGATTTCCAATCAAGCCTGAGCTCGAGCTTGATATATGGCCATGCATAGAAGTGTTCCACATCGAAGCTTTCATGCACGTCTTTTCCTTAATGCAATTTACTCTCTCAGAAGTGTATCACATGAAAGCTAATAGTTTTTTCATGTGGGAAAAATAGCCATGCATAGAGCCTTCCTTCATGTGAACTCTATAGTGATGCAAGAAAGACCCATGGTCCTCATGGGTCGACCCGCCAATGGGCCCAGCCCATCCGTCTCGACCATTTCTTTGGGCCTAGCCCACCTATCTTAGCCTAGAGTTTTATTTATTTATTTATGTCTTAATTTGTATTTAGGTGGATGTTTTAATTCTGGCCATCATTGCATTTGAATGGTCCAGATTAGTTTTAGGGTTAGTCTTTTATCTATTTAAACATTGTAATGCCTCATTTGGCTTTAGTTATTGATTAATGAAATTTCTTGCGAGTGATTTTGGGTTTTCCCAAGTTGTCTCTTCTTCCTCTCCCGCGATAGGGAGTTTGGCGTGAGGCCAATTTTCAGACGTAAGTCTGACATATCCCTTCTACCATCCATCTCTCGTATCTCCGCCTCTACCTGCCCCGCACCTGGTACCCCGCTCCGCATCAATACTCTCCCCTTCTTGGAGAAAACTCGACATCGAGTTTTATAGATGTCCTCCAGGATCGAAAATCCATCGCGTGAATCCTCGATTTTCCGGTTGATCTTTATTCTCTTCACAGGCTTGGAGGCTTGACTTGACCTTTTCTTCCAACTTAAATGAGGCTTGACACGCTGCATCTTTTGGTGACTGGATTTTGTAATGATGTGATGCTTTAATTCTTGAATACCTACCATTTGCACACATTCTCCAGGTAGAATAGGTCGGTCTCTGAGAACAAAGTCAATATGAGGAACTTCGATGATGTGATCTTCTTTGACAATCTACTGATCAATGGTCTTTTCATCTGATGCTTTAATTTGATTTTCTAGAGGGGGACCGGAAATGAGGTCCAGCATATGATCAAACTCCTCGTTGATTTCTTCACTATTTGCCTCTTCTTTTTCCACTTGCAATGGCTGATCAACTTTGTCAAATCCTCTGGTTTCTGGTTCTTGTATTTCCACCATGTCAACTTCAATCTTTTCTTTAGAAGATGGAACAACTTCCCCTTTTACTTGATCCTTTACCTCAATATCAACCCTGACTTCTACAACATGAGCTTCTGTGGTTTGCAGAGATTTTTCTTCTTGCATCTTAGCTTTTCGAAGGCGATAGTGTTTTATCAAGTGCTCAACACGGATAGCTTTCCAAAATGCTTCATACATATCTTTGCGTTCCTTTTTCATATTATTCCGTATACTTGGTCTCAAACCTCTGGTAAAGATAGTGACATAATGTTCATCATCTTCATCTAATGCACAATGTGCTTGTAGGCTTGAAAATTCATCAGAATATTTCATCAACTGTCAGCTTTCCTCGACTCAAATTAAGAAATTGATCAAAGTAGGCTTTATTGTCAGAATACCATTGTCCGTATTTACATTCATAGATGACTTTTTGGATATCATTGTAGATTTTCAATAGCAGACTTTCTTCTGATTCCATATTTATGTAATGCAAGATAAGTCAAATTTAATGATCTTCAAAAACAAATTTAGACTGACCAGATGTGTAGATCTTGTTGATTGAAGTTTGTAGGTGAAGACAGATCGACGATTGAAGTCCATATGGAGAAGATATCCCAGATTGAAGATCAACAGTTGAGATTGAACCTATTGATGCTACCCAAATGTGCTCCCTGACTGGGCTTGTTGCAATGGGTCGGAAACTTTTTTTTTTTTCTAAGCTGCTGTTGATTGTAGTTTTGGATTTGGGTCAAACTCGAACTCAGGCCCAATTGGGCTTGTGCTGCTAGCGGGTCGAATTAACTTGAACTAAAGCCCACTGTTGGGCTCAACATGTGCTACTAGTTGTAGCCATGCAAGATCTTTTGCATTGAAGACCGATGCCCTAGAGAAAGATAAAGAGCTCTTGACCCTTTCTTCTTCATTTCTGTACCTGGATGCGGAGATGGTGATTGGAGCAAGACGTTGCTGCTTCCTCTCCGGTGATGAAGATAGCGGTGGCCGGTGCTAGCGATGGGGACAAACGGAGGCTTGTGTGGTTTGGGGTTTCAAGAAAAGTATGATTTGGGGTGTTGATGCTTACGGATTTGGGCTGGGGATTTGGAAAAAAGTATGGATTTGTGGTGTTGATGCTCAGGGATTTGGGATTGACTGGGGTTGGACGGGCTTTCTCCGATAGCAGGGATTGGGTTGGATGGGGAGATGTAATCAACCAAAGGGAACTGGATGAATACCTTGAAGATGATAGAGTGTAGGATCAGTGGATCTGAGACTTGTGATGGTGATGGGTTGTTGAATCTCGAATCTGGGTGGATTGATCTTCGGCTTTGATACCAATTAATGCGGAGCGGGGTACCAAGTGCAGGGCGGGTAGAGGCGGAGAGACGAGAGATGGATGGTGGAAGGGATATGTCAGACTTTCGTCTGAAAATTGGCCTCACGCCAAACTCCCCATCGCGGGCGAGGAAGAAGAGAACCAAAATCACTCTTAAGAAATTTCATTAATCAATAACTAAAGCCAAATGAGGCATTACAATGCTTAAATGGATAAAAGACTAACCCTAAAACTAATCTGGACCATTCAAATGTAATGATAGCCAGGATTAAAACATCCACTTAAATACAACTTAAGACATAAATAAATAATAAAACAGGCTAAGATAGGTGGGCTAGGCCCAAAAAAACTGGTCGAGATGGATGGGCTGGGCCCATTGGCGGGTTGACCCATGGGGACCATGGGTCTGTCTTGCACCATATAGTTTATGGATCACTTGAACGTTAGTTGCATCATTGCCGTGAGCCTGCATGACCTTGGATGGTAATTGTGGACTTAAGTATGTCACCTATAGTAAGTGTATGGTTAACTGCTCTCTCACTTCTAGTTTTGTCCATTCTTGTATATGGTGTATGGATTCAAGTTGTCAAGAACAGACATATGCTTTACCATAAAATAAAATAAGAAAAGAAAGAAAGAATGGACATATGTTGATCCACCTATTTTAGTTCATGATCTACATGTGTGCTGCACTAACTGTAGATTGGTTGTGTAACGTTGGTATTAACTAAAAGAAAGTGATGGTTCTCTTCTTAGATGTCTGAATTTTATAAATGGAAATGCTCAATTAACTGGTGTTAGAGCAGTAATCTCAAAGGACTTGAAGATATCTCCACTCATGGTTGAAAAGGATATTGTGAAGGAGAAAAAAAAAAAAAGCATGGCACGTGGTTGCTTTTTGACTACGCTTTTGTAGTAGTAAAAAAATTCCCTAGTATCTCCATCTCAATACTTAAGTGACGGCTGCATACCTAGGTAGTGCAGTACTGGAATAATGATTTTTCTAATCTAATTTGGCATTAATGGCTTCTGTTTCTCATTCAGCGAGCTTGATCAACTTCCCTCGAAGGACTTCTAATTCATCTGGGCTACACCGTCAAGGTCAACAAGCAGAAGAGCAACCGCTGACCCAGAACTCTAGTAATGATCAGAATTCTGTTCAGGCTTCTTCCTTGCAGCTTGCAGCTACCAATGGCATCACCAGTGTAAATAACTCCCTGAATGCTGCTTCAGCCCCCACCTCTGCCAGCACCATCGTCGGGCTTCTCCACCAAAACTCGATGAATTCCAGGCAGGAGAACCTAATGAACAATGCAAGTCCTTATGGTGGGAACGCTGTTCAGATCCCATCAGCTGGCTCATCTACTTCAATACCACAGTCACAACCCAATTCGTGTTCCCCCTTCCCATCACCAACAATGTCTGCATCTAATAACCCCACACAAACTTCTCATAACTTGCCATCAGCCACCTCTCATTTGAATTCCACGAATTCACCTGCCAATATCCTCATGCAACAGCAGCCATCTCAGTCCAATGAAGCTGACCCTAGAGATTCTCAGAGCTCGGTCCAGCAAATCATAGAAGAAATGATAATGTCCTCCCAGCTGAATGGAGGGGATGCCATGGTCACTGTTGGTTCGTTAGGGAATGAGATTAAAAGCATAAATGGTATTGGACAGAGTGGCAACACAGCTCTGAATGGTGGTAATTGCCTAGTTGGCAACGGAATTGCCAATGGCTCCGGCATGAGCAACATGGGATTTGGCAATATGAGCGGCATTGGCCCGCCAGCTGCAGCTCCAGCCGGTGGATTTAGGGCTGCGATGGCAAATAATTCAATGACATTAAATGGAAGGATTGGCATGTCTACCATGTCTCAAGAACCTAGCATGAAGCAACAAGATATGGGTAGTAGGCTGTTAAGTGGGCTTGGATCAGTAAATAGCTTCAATAATCTACAATTTGATTGAAAGTCATCTCCTTGAAGATTACGCAGATCCCTATTGTGCTGTGGCCTCCATAGAAGAAGAATTGCCCAAGAAAAAAGACGAGGAAAGAAAGAAAGAAAGAACGATGAAAGGAAGAAAGGAAAACATGATCTGACTCGGCGGCCTCAAGGGTCCATAGATATCTTAGTTCTTTTAAGAGCCTCCCTTGACTAATCTCGGGAAAGGGGGAAGTATATATAAATAGATAGATGTTTCCATTTATATCCTTATTTACCTCCTCTCCTTTCATCATCTTCTTCTTCTTCTTCTTCTTCTTTACTGTCGCTCTATTTAGTGCTGGGTTTGGCAGTTTGTAAAATGGTCTCATATCGTATTTTACTAACACACTCGGAATGGGGAAAACAGTGAGGCTATTATTTGTGGCCGAGCCTCGTTTGGTGCTTTTCATTTTCCGTGGCTTGCCTAGCTGAAAGTACCGAGATTATATGCATATACATACGAGCTGGAAACCTCCCTCATTCAATTATAATGTTTGATATACATATGCTTTCGCAAGGATACATGATTCCGGTTGCCCTCCCATTGACTTCTTTATGGGCACTGAGGTGGTGCACTCTTTTTTGGCAATTCGGCCAGAGCCTGGCGACTGTCCACTTTTTCTGCTTATAGTGGGTTTATTAAAATTTAAGGGATTTTCCCCTCATTCGCAGTTAAACCGTTATAGTTTAACAGATTTCTACAGAACTCTCTGTGAAATATTCTAGAGCTGTGATTTGTGATATCGCACTTTTGTTATATGAATATGTGGAAAATATTTATACTCAGAAAAGAGTTAAGTGTCAGGTCTAAGGTCTAAGAGCAGCCGTATCGTCAAAATCACTGAACTGAAAGTAGTAAGATCATTGAATTAGTAACCCTCAAATGGAAATCGGTTAAATCACTTGCTTAGGGCTTATTTGGTATTTGTATTCTTTTCTGGGTAAATCCATAAAAAAAAAGAAAAAAGAAAAAGAGGCATTAAAAAGAAAAAGGGTGGAATCAAAATGCGTGTTTGTTAATGAAAGGACCTGCTTTAAATTTAAAAATAAAATTGAAATCAACAGTTGGAAGTTCTTCAAAAATATCTTGATATTCACAAGATATACAGCTATGAAAATTGACTCCATAGTCGTGTTCGGTCTACCAAAGAGATATCTGTTTGGATCTTGTGTTTGGGCCCAATGGCTCATATCATTTTGAACATATCTTGAAATTAGTGATATGGCTGAAATTCAGTCCATTAGCCGTTTGGATTGTGATTTACTCTTAGATTGAAAAAAAAAAGACCCTAAAAAACCGTACTGGGGCGTTGTGGATCCAAAAACACTGCTAATCAGCTCGATTTTTTTTTTCCCTCTAATTTTTAAATGCATCCAATTGGGGGCTGTGAGAGAGAGGAAAAAAAAAAAAAAAGGCATTGCCCCTACTTATCTACACCGGGTAGAGGCTGAAACACAATGCATAGTGAAGTCAAATAGGGGCCTAATATATCTATCCTACGGAGCTGCCTCTTTTTTGTGGGGGTGGCAAAGAGCAACTGACCACTGATCACAATTCGGTTCAGGAAGAACAAGTTGTCATGGGCCGTGCAATTCTAGCCCTCTGACCTTAAGGCCATCAGACTACTAGGCACGCCCAGATTTTAGCACTCTTAACCTTAGAATTATGCCACTTTGCATAAACCTCTGAATTATACAACTATGCTATGCACTCCCAGATTCTAGATCTCCCACTCATGTTAATTCATACCGCAAGACACCCAGATTCTGGTTTTCTTGACACTTAATCATACTGCTAGGCACGCCCTATGAATCTAACGGTCTACCCTATACAATGAATGTTGGATGAAAAACCTTCTGGACCTTTCTCTAGAAACTCCCTTCTTATTCCCATACTCATCCAAAATATTCCATCCTAGACCATTCATTAGTTAGATTACCATGGCCCCTGATTGCATTGTTCAATGTCAACTGATTTGGTGGTATAGCTCCGACACTTGAAGCCCTAGCAAAACAAATTCATCAACTCCTTGAGCATTGTAAATCATCCCTCACAGTATAACGGCCCATTCAGATCCCAACATCGCTTATCAGGCAGTGCTTCTGATAATAGAACTCATAGTTACATGAAATATATCAGAGTTTTTTCTTTTAATATTCCCATCAAACCTTGCTACTTGGAGGACTTTTCCCCCACATCAGCTCTTACTTCCTCCCTTTTGAGAGAGAATTCGAGCTGCGAGGCTTTTGCTGCTGCGAGTTGGAATTAACTGTGGTGTGGTCAGTTGAGATATAAACATATACTTGGAACTCTTGACTTGCATGTAAAACCGGCTACTTGCATTAGATTGAATTGAGGGTCACTGCCATCTACAGGTACATAAGAAAACCATTTACTCGGGGAAAAGCACATGCACAGTATAGAAAATGTTTGGCTACTTTGCTACTTGAGATGTTTGTATCAAGGAAAATACAGAAGCACCAAGTTTCCATCATCCTAGTTTGCCAGAATGCTGAAAGAGTATAGTAATTGAACCACCTCAATCTTCAGATAATGTTGTAATTTACAAGCGATGATTGATCACTTATACCCAGCTTTGAGAATTAAAATTGACAATAGAAGCTTGGTAAAAAGACTTTGTACACAAGGCTCCTCATGCCTCGCTAAAACATGATACTTCAAGTGGTTGGCAGCACAGACTCCTGGGATGAAAGGAAACAAAAAATACAACAATGTCATTGAGTGATCAACATGACAAGGTTAATGTCAATGCATAGAATAAGCCCGCATATGTTCGGGCCTGGCATAGCCTAGTCACACTTGTTGGGACCCACAAAACAGGTGGTACTATGTAGCTGTTATTTATCTATGCACAGTTTATTTCTGTAATAATGATATTTTAATTGAATCAAATGAAAGATGGACGGTCAAAATGCATTTAAAAATCTTGTGTTCTTACCATCTTTAAGAGATCATTCCTTGAAATTCTGGCGTCTCGGTCATCTTTTGGTGCTGAAAAATGCCAAACATGCCTCAATCCCCAAGTACACAGTCTCCCAGATTCGGCAGTGTTGGCTGGGTTTGGTTAAGTTTTGAGACACCCAGTTTCATTCCTACACATACTAACGTCTCAAGAGGTCTCTCACTGTTTTTAAGTAGATCCTCATCTATCTCTATTGCGTCCTGGACAAGGATCCAAAAAGTAGAGGCATCAACAAAAATAACTACCACAATTATTCTCTATTGCACTAAGAAATAATGTCAAGTACCTCTGGCCTCTAGATTAAGCAAGCCTTCAATAAAGAACAGACAGAAATGGTTTGTCTTGGATCCAGTATTTCAAAATCAGGCCCTTGTTTGGAACATAAGATTTCACATGCAAAGTTTTATTGAACCGGTGGCATTAGATGACAATTTTACCTAAAGAGTCCGCATCCTACAAGGCTTTGACTTAGGGAAATCCTAAGTTTAAGGAGTGCAACTTCACAGTGGACCCCCCAACTGAAAATCTGAGCTGCTCAAATTAAACACCCTCCCAGTGTATGAGTTATCCCCAAATCTCACCCCAATAGGAGTTGGTGATCCCACCATAAGATTGACCGGTCAATCTTATGGTGGGATCACCAACTCCTATTGGGGTGAGATTTGAGGATAACCCATATGTTGGGAGGGCGTTTATTTGAGCGGCTCAGATTTTCAATTGGTCGGCCCACTATGGAGTTCCACTCCAACTCAGGATTTCTCCAAGACAACGCCTCATAGGATCTGGACTCTTTACCTCAAATAGTAAACTTTTTAATGAAGGGCGGAAAAACTATCCACTCCTCACCTTCAGCACACACGCAGGTGAGCCAACATTAATAAAATGGTGGATAGCATGCATTGCATTTAAGAAACAAGGATTGTGTAATAAGCACAAATTAACAAGAAATAAGAACAAGAGAATGGCAATCAGTTGCAAGGCCTCTGCAGAAATGCCCAAATACGAACCAAGCAATCCCATGTCTGAATTTGAGTTCTACCATGTCAAAGCTCATAAATACCTTGGCACTCGAAGCCCAACAACAGAGATTTGTGCATGTGTGAGTCCATAAATCTATATATATGTTTGTGTATTTGTACTGCACATATGCATGATGTATTAATGTGTATAGATTTGTTAAAATACAGGAAGCCAATTTTTTAACTCATTTCTTTCATGACAGCCCTTTATTTCACTGCAATGAATGCACCCCCCCCCCCCCCCCCCCCCCCCCCCTCTCTCACACACACACATGCAATCTTAGACAAGAATGAGCAAAGCAAGGCTCTCTCATCTGCAAACGTAGACAAGAATGAGCAAAGCAAGGGTAATGGTTCCATCCAGCAACAGGTAGCTCACCTTCTCAAAGATGCAGATTACAGTACTTCCTCCAAATGAGAAATATCCAAACTGATCAGAGAGAGGAAAAAAAAAACATATGATCATCATATGTGAAATACATGATGAGAGAAAAACAAATGCACCCAATCAAAAATAAAATAAAATGCAGAGACTAGACACAAATGAAGAACCTCGTCTCCTTTCCGAACATAGTCACCCTGCTTCCTAGAGAAGGTGATGCTACCCACCATTGTTGCTCCAATGGCAACAAATGCTACCTGCAACCAAGAAATCAACAATTTGTGTTCAAAATTTCAACTGCAATGCCTTACAACAGCAGAAAGTAGTGCTTCAGACATTTCAAATTGAAACACACTATTACAGGAAGTGCAAATGGTAATCAGCTGCGCTCCATGACTCAAAACATCGGTTATAGTCTTCCACGTATAGGGAGATATATATATATATATATATATATTAATAATGCCATAGTATAGTTTGCTGTACAATTTATGTGCTGTTAACTTTTACTACTATAAATCTAGGCTATCGACTTTTACTATAATAAATCTATATTCTTGCAGATCTGAAGCAACTTTTCTCTTGCCACCTTCCATTTAAACAAAAATGTATAATGACGACTGCAGGTGATAGGTTGGTTTTTATATTCGTGCTTTAGAAAAATGGATCTTGTGATAAGATTTCAGCCGACAGGCTTACATTCTAGTTCTTAGAAATTTAGCAGATTCTTTTCAACCTAAAATGCACATAGTACGTG
The DNA here is from genome assembly GCA_003546025.1 of Camphora micrantha. Taxonomy (NCBI): domain Eukaryota; kingdom Viridiplantae; phylum Streptophyta; class Magnoliopsida; order Laurales; family Lauraceae; genus Camphora; species Camphora micrantha. The sequence goes on from QPKB01000008.1 coordinate 5,764,051, forward strand.
GTAAATCCAGCACTTGCTAATATGTGTTACAATAGCATGTGAGGAATGAAGAAGAAATCAATGCCTACGTTGCACATCGTGCTGTGCCTAAACAGTATTTTCCCCTATTTTTTCATGAACTAACTAGCTGCCGTGGGTCACAACAAATCTGCATCCAAGATAGAACAGGCCCATCTAAAGTTGTCTGGCTGCAGTATTATGCTGCATTGATGACCAAACACGAACACTTAATATCCACTAGATATTTGAGAGACTCTGTCAATGAATCAAACAAAATCTGGTTCTAGCCCTGGGTAGGGTTTAAACATGCTATGATGGGTGTCAATGGGTTAGCAAACTGACCTTACAAGTGGTTTAAACGGTTGCATTCAAGTGAAGAGACACCTATCGGAAACTATTTAAATAAAAGGAGACCAACAACAAGTGACTGGTTGTTTAATGGTTTGAACTAAATGGACAAAGTGAAGTGGCCATGATCCAAGCATCAGACTCACTACATGACTCAGTGTAGGGTTTGAGTCAACCAGTCAGGCCTTGGGCCAGATAAGAAAGGGCTACTCAATGCAGTGTGTGCCTAAAGAGCCAATGCACCGGTGCCCATCCCTTGCACATGCCTGCAGACATGAGCGATGCAGTCCACACATACTTAGTAAGTTATTAATTGGAGACAACCTTATAAACCCCTTTCCCATTTGTCAAATGACCAATCATAATTATCTTCAATTCGTCATCATTAAAGGCATTAACCATCTATTTTATCAAATAACCAAAATGCAACTAATTTTAGAAGGTAAAACACATTAAAAAAAAAACATGCAAAAAATTATTCCAACGTAATATTGAAAACAGAATAGTTCTTCCATCTTCACCTACTTAGCTTTTTGTTTGTATTCTAAAACTACTGCCCGAATGTTCTGCTTAGGAATACAGTGCAATTTTCCAAGTAAAATGTTTAATTACAAAGAGTAACAGCATATGAAAAAAAAATCCACAAACCTTTCCAAATTCTGCAGTTGAAATAATAGATACAACTCGCTTATTCTCAGTAAAGACGTTACAATACTTGCTATTTACAGCGATTGGGTTTACCTGCAAAAAAAAAAAAAATTCAGAATGGGCAGATCATGGCAATTTTAGAAAGAAAACTGAAAAAGAATGAAAGGTTGTGTGAACCATCCATTGAACTACGTATAAAAAACCAGTCAAACATACTGTGTACAAGCACCCTGGAATATCCACGAATTGCTCAATGATTCCAGAGACTGGAACATGGAAACGATGGTAATCCTGTCACCATTAGTGAACAATAGAGACCTAATTGTAAGTTGACTAGTCTATTATAATCTCAAAAATGCTTCCATAACTGATCGATATGTTAATCTCAATAAAATTAATTATCATTTGACCAAGTAAATTGAGATGCATCCCAACAATACCTGTGGGGCCAAACGAAATATCACTAAGGTACCATGGCTAAAAGCACTGTTGCATATCTCTTTACCCAAAAGACCTTCAACAGAGAATTTGCGACCCTGTGAGTGAAAAATGACAGTTAACGAAAAAAAGAGATAAAAATTTTGTTCCAAACAATCACAAACAAGAAGAAATTATTGAATGTAATTAAAAAATTGCAGGTCATCTCCAATGGACAAAGTCCAACATATCACTTCCTTTGCCAACCGTGCTTGTAGGACTTCAATAATTTATTTCCATAAAAGTAAGTTCTAAAAAGATTGTGCTTCAATGCGACTAATTCTCTAAAGGAAATAAGTGAATTTAACCTTAATCCACAATCTTAGACCATCATCAATTGATCTAAATGCCATCAGACGGCAATCAGCAGCACATACAGCAATGTCATCACGTTCCTCATAAGCAATAGTTCTTGCACCTGGCTTCAACTCTCTGATGAAGAACTCATTAAATGTCTGCACATAGGGGAAAACAAACCACAAAACTTTCATTCCTTGAGATGTTACATCTAAGAGAAAATGTAAAATCTATAGATGCAGCTCTTGATGCATGAATCATTCTTATCTATTTTTCAACTTAAATTTCTATGTTTCAAAGAAGGTGCAGACATGGTTCACGGAATTTGATGAAGACTCTGATGTTTTAATTAATCCAAGAGCTTCCCCCTCTTTCAAAATATCTAAACACGAAGACTACTCCGACTACATCTCTCAAGTGTGGTATTGGCAGGCTCAACCAGCTTTTAAGGCAGGAATGTGAAACACAGATTGGGTCTGGGCCACAACAAAAAAATTTCATAATATAAATGGGTTGTTTGGGCTGACCCAGCCAAACCTGACCTGACATACTACCAAAAACTTGTGCATCCTCAACACTATTGTAGCAAAAAATAATCTGCAGCTTCTGCATGTTTTCTATACTTGTGTTTTCTGGTCAATTTGGCTTCATCCATTTGATAGCAGATTGAATCTAATATGTATATTGGGCATGGATTGGGTTTGTGCCTCATCTGGGTGGGGCTTAACCTAACCCAACCCTCGAACAGCTCTACCAAAATGCATATATTCTAGGTTGCAGTCGCGCTCTATTATCCAAATACAGAAGAGGTGGCAAACAGTCAGAAACAAATTTCTGAATACATTTTCAAAAGAATATCCATAAAACCAAAAATCAAAGCTTAAAGCATTCAAGGAAAAATATAAATTCAGTTTCAGATATATAAATAACAAAATCAGCTCCCAATGTAAAGTGTTGACGTCGTGATAATATATCATACCGTGAGTTTATGCACAGTTTCAAAGCCCATAGGTTTGTATCAAGGGTCAGCTTCGATCCCTCATCTTTTTGCATTGATTATGGACGAGTTAACTACTCATATTCAAGAGTTGCCTTGGTGTATATTGTTTACAAACAATGTAGTATTAGTGGATGAATTTAGAGATGATGTGAATGCGAGACTTAAGAGATGGCGAAAGGCTTTAGAATCCAAGGGCTTAAAAATTAAAAATAATTTAAAAAAAAAAAGTCGTACGAACACAAAATATATGAATTGCAACTTCCATAGGGATGTGCAAAGAGATGTAACTCATATGAGAACTGAAGCTCAAGAGATACCACAAATATATTTTTTTCTAACAACTTGGCTATATAATTAGTAGAGATGGAGAGACCGAAGGGTATCAAACATAGGATAAGAGTTGAATTGTTGAAGTGAAAACTTGCTTCTAGAGTGCTTTGTCATCAATGCATGCCAACAAGATCTTAGGAAAATTTTACAAGATAGCGATTAGACCAATTACGACCTATGGAGGATGAATGTCGTAGAGACGAGAATGTTGAGATGGATGTGGTAAAACTACGAGCATTAGAATAAAAAAATGAGCGCATTCGGGAACATTTAGAAGTAGTATCAATGAGGGATAAATTAAGAGAGACTTATTTAAAGTGGTTTGTGCATATCCAATGTAGGACAGTAACAATGCTGGTGAGGAAATTTTTTCTATGAAGATTGATGGCCCTTCAAGGAAAAGAGATAGACCGAAGAAGACATGGATGAAAGTAGTGAAGATAACTCTTAAAAAGTGCAACATATCTAAGGATTTGGCCCAAGATAAATTGGAATGGAGAAACAAATTCATGTAGCCTGCTGACCTCAACACAGTTGGGACAAGGCTTTGCTGATGGTTGTTTCAAAGCCTACAGTAATCAAAAGATTACCTTAAAATGTTCAATAGGGTACTTGGACTCCGTTGCATTGATTTGATCCTGCAAAAATGAAATCAATTCAATTGTAGAAAACAAAGGTCAGCAACTATTTGCAAACGATTTTGGAATTTCAAAACTTTTTAAGGTACAAGCCCAAAATCTTGTGAGAAATGCAAGGCTAAGATATATGTAATAACATGCGATAATCAATTGAGAAGGAAAATCGTACATGCATGAAATTAATAAACAAATGACTACTCAATTTCAGGACAACACATTTAGCTAAATATCATCTTTAGAACACTAAAGAAGTGTACCTGGAGTAGACCGATCCCTTTTTAGCTGATTTTATTTAGTTTAACACACAGGTTTCGGATTCTCCTATAGGTTCACATTACATACAAAGTTGCATTCATATCTAGTTCTCCATTCACCCCAAATTCAACATAAAAGGTTGTTCCAAAAGTTTGCCATATATACACGCTGCAAACCAAGTAGCTGCCCCGTACAGGATTTAACAGCAATCCAGGCAACCTTAATTGAGACATGGATAAGCAATTTAATTCTTCAACTAATTAACTAAAATGTCTCTCTATATCACCACCAAGTATATGTCACTTTCTTTTACCAAAAAAAAATAGTGTCTTAGCTTTCCAGAGAAAAAAACAAACAAAGAAAAAGGGATTCTGTGGGATTAATCCAGTGGATTTCTGGAGTAGAATACGAGCTTCACTTCTATCTGACAAATTTGACTTAAATTACAATGGCATACATAGGATATGGGATAGATATCAGTGATAGAAAGATGCCCTGCAAGACACATGAATTGGTTTGCCTCACTGTTTTTTTCATAAAAAACTTAAGTCACTATCGTCTATTGTAAATAAAATGTTAAGTGCTCCATCCAATGTGAGAAACACGCAATTTGGGAGTAGTCTGCAAACATACACGTCCCCAACAAAGAACCATCGACAGTGCTTTTCTTTCACTACTTCATTAACCGAAAACATGTATTGTTTTGAATAGAATAACATATGCAAGAATTCAACCAACATTCTTGCCAACCTATATTTTGCAATGGACTCAACAGGAAGGATTAAAATAGCAGTCATGGCAGGCATAGCGGCTAGTGGCCAAAACACTACGTAGTGGTTGTGGCGTTACGTAGCAGCATAGCGGTGTGAATTTTTTAAGTGGTTAAAAGAATTCAAATATTGTGTAACAGCCAATCTTGTGTTTTTTTTAATGATATGGAACCATATAAGCATAAAGACAACTTTAGGAAAGACTATTGAGAAAAAGAAATAGGAAAAATAATGTTTTAAATTAAAACAGATTGGGTGTACTAGATTTTACACCATAGCGCCGTTATTTTCAAAATAGCGTAGTGGCCCCAATCGCTACAGCAGATAATGCGGGTGCTACGTTACGTAGCGGCCGCTATTTTGAACCTTGCTCAACAGAATGATCGCTGGTCACGAAATGAAAGAAAGATAAATGTAAATTCCTATTCATATTCATATCCATAAGGGCGCGTTGGATGTCTGGTGAATTGAAGTAAAGCAAGGTGAAGGCTGAAGCATCAAATCAAGAGAATAAAATATAGGGGGTTATGATGGCCTTTTGTTTTTAGTTGTTTGATAATGGAGGCTTTACTTCACTTTAACTTTTACTAGTAAAGTGCCAAACACGCCCTAAGGGAATCAAGGAAAAAAAAGTGAGCATGGCGTGAGCTAAATTTAGCATGTATATTATCATAAAAGCCAAAGTTTATAAGATGAAAAGAAATCCATTCATTTTATGTGATTTTTTTAATATTAAAAATGATCATTTGGCTAGAAATTTATGATTGTGTTGGCTCACCCATGCAATGAGTCCATACCATAGATCTCAACAAGAGAACCCCATGCCCTGTGGAGTCATTGTGCATTGTTAAATTGTCACTCTCAACTCCATTCCTTTGTTGCCTGACTTGATTATCTTCACTTTAGTCAACTACATTCCTTTAATTCAACCATCAACAGAAAACACCAAAACCTAGCATACCGATGGATTTAGACAAGTCAACCTAAGCTCATGACTGTAGTGTTTAACTAAAAAATATATCAATTAGGGTAAAGTCATCATCACTCATAAGAATATCTGTCACGTACATGTAGAACATGATTTTACTGACAAATGAAATATGCCTCATTCATCAAAATTCTAGGCTTCTGCAGAAAAAGTTTTTTCTCAGTTATTAAGGTTAGCATCCATACCTGAAAAAATTCAATAAACTTGGGTATGTCTTCAGCAGATTCAGGTGAATTCATTCGCTTCCCTTGCTTCTCAGAGATGCTTTGTAACAGTTCTTTTGCACCTACACCAAAATGGAACATCATATTCATCCTATTATGATATATTATAGCAGAAGGTTTTCAATTCAATTTTGAAAGATGCCTACAGAACTGAATGAAGGAAAAAAAAATCAATGAAGAAACTGAAAATATGATGGACCCACTTAATGATTCTCATGATTTCATAAATATTTTGAAAGTAAAATTTGCAATCAAATTCAAAACAATTTCCACTCCTTTTTCCGAACCACTTGAAGGGGCACTCTTTTTGAAATTGACTACTTATATGTTTTTCAACTAGTACCCAAGCTTAGTACGTGCCTGCTCCACTAGTACATACATTATATATAGTGAATTGTGAGATTGGTAATCAAATAGCATGATTATACATTCACCTAATTATGTATTTGATAAAGTATGATATATGAACTTCATCTAAGCAATAAATCTCCATCAGATTCCCAAATTTTGGCATCTGTATGTGCAGCCTATCAGTAAACTGATGGTTGGCCCATTCAACTGGAAGCTATGGTCTTCATCAGGTACCATGGTCATTATACAAGGGTGGATAAAAGCAGTTTTTCAAGGACTTGTTGGGCACTTTATTTAATTAATTGATTAGACCTTTTGCTGTTCTGCCCTCTATAATCCATGCCATATAAGTGAATGGTGACACCACATACGATCCTATGGCCAAGTTGGATTAGGATTGTTGCGCTGCCCTCTATTTAGTGCGGAATCTGAATTTTTCTTATTGCCTTCGTTCAGTGACTACATATCTTCTGAAGTTCCAGGTTTAAAATGAGTGGGTAGTTGTGACTTGTGTAACGAATAACAAGTTGTTGGATTTTCTTTACTACTGCTTGTGGAGCTTTTTGGTGACTAAATATTGTTATGGTGAGTTGATTATTGGAACCTTGCTTGAGCCAGATCAATTTCAACTAGTACATCTTTGGCCAGGACCAACCATGACTTGCTTCAAATAATAAAACCAAAGGAAAAGGGATGCACACACTCTTAAATTTTCAAAGCACTGTGAATTATGACCATCCTTTGGTGCTATAAGAAATAGGTGGTTTGGGGTTAGATGTGTTCTTTGCTCAAGGGTCTCAGTGGTGTTGTCACTTTGTGGATATTCTTAATTTCTTATTGATTTCCATGCTATCTTGTTTCTGACAATAAACTAACAGGTGCCATTTTAGGAAAAGTGGGGGGGTGTCTGTGTCAATAAAACATACAATCAAGATTAGAGGACCTTTTTGACAAGGTCACCAACATTAATCTACCCATATCTTTGGTATCAAGCTACTGGTGCTATAAAATCTTTTTTTTTTTTCATTCTCATCTACATTTTCATGCTGAAACATGTTTTTCCACTAAAGACCATGATATTCTTATAATTCTGATTTCAAAGGAAATGCGACCTTTTAATTCCTTTCAAATGCCATCCAGAATATCCATGAGTTATTTTTTTTCTCTGTAAAAATTTTATTTCAACAAATAACAGAAAGAATAGAAAACGACAATATCCTTGAGCTATTTAAACAGATATTACCATTTTGTTTAACCACACACCTGCACTGATGAGAGTAAGCCCTACTTTTGACTGATAAATAGCTCTCATTGACAAAACAATCTTTCCATCTATGAGTTCTTCTACAAGCCTCTGTTTCCTACGATCAAAAACCTGAAAGCATGTAATAGAAAAAATAAATTTTAAACTGTGGCCCCTGGGTACTTCACAAATCAAATACAACATGAGATACAGAGATGAATGGAATGGTAGAATATGGTTCTGATGAAAAGTCACAGCCCTCAGTCGGTATAATAAGCAAACCGTTTTGAATGATCTCTTATAAAAAATTTATTGAAGCAAATATATGTAAAATTCAAGAAAGAAGTAGCAAGGCATCAACGCAAGGAAGGATGACCGATTTGATGCTCGTGATTTATTATGGTCTTTCTTCATAAAACAGAGGACTCTTCTATTTGTTTTCATAAATTTACCAAAGAAAGTGAAATGAGAAAAATATAGAGTATTAAAACCTGAAACAAGAAAAGGAACCCAATACTACAATTTCTGCAAAAGAGATAATATAGAATTACAAGTATATTACGAAAGCATAAAAACCCATGGGCAACTAGTTGCACCATAGCTTACAATCAACTACTTGTATAGGTATAGTTGCACCATAGCTTATAATTCAACTAGTTGTATACGTATAGTTGCACCATAGCTTACAATTCAACTAGTTGTATAGGTACATGGGTAGTCCAATTATCATCAATCTTAGACCATCAGTCTGTCCCATTCTTTAAAGAATGCCAAGTAAAAGAACACTCATAGGATGATCCTACCCATCTGAACATTCACCAACATATGGTCGTCAATTCTTCAAGCCACAGATTATATGGTCAGCATCAACTGATAGAAACGGGTTCTTAAGAATCAAAAGCAGTTCAAGATAAGGCATACCAATTACCAAGTGGATAGTCAAGATCGATGGACCCTTTTTTTTCCGGAATGGAAGACTTATTATATGAAAAAAGAACTGCAAAGCTTAAACAACTACACAAGATAATCAACATCCAGAACAACTCCTTGCTGGTGTTGGTGCTCCCAGCTCCTCTGGAAGCCATGCTGCCAACTGATCATAGTGTTCCGTCCCCATATTTTCTTGAGAGATCAATCTCTTGCAAGATATCTGCCATAAGTAGTGCAGGAGATACGCCTGAAACACTGTGCATGCTGAGGCAACTAACTTTGCCAAGAAATCTGCCACTCTATCTGCTGTCCTACAGAATTCTTTTCCCAGTTTTGGAATCCAGCCAGCCCTTCCAATAGTTTCTTCCAGGATGTCATAAATTCCCATGATAAATTTCCTCTCCCTTGATTTACTGAACCAGAAGAAGGCAGTCCCCCTCTATGAGTAAGCATTCTATGCCAAGGGAATGTGAAATAACTACCCCCTTCAAGAATGCATGAAGCTCCGCTTCAAGTGGATTTGATTGGATAATGCCTCCTAGTATATGTAGCCACCATTACCCCACCATGGTTTCTATTAATGCCCCCAATTCTTGCCACTTGTGAGAAAGGATTAACCAGGCATCTAAGTAAGTTTAAAGACCTCCATAGTTGGAAGTGTCCAATGTTCTATTGGAGTTCCGATATGTTGGCCTAGAATAAATATTAAGTGAGCCACATTCCACTCATGAGTAATCCGGTAAGTTTTTTGGATGACTTTTTTTTATCAGTTTTGGGATGACCGATTGGTGGTATGCTGGGTTAGATCAGAAAAGGTAGTGCCTACTCATTTTCCAAATATGCCACGTGACTATGACTCCAATCCTGCAATTGGATGCAGATAAACCAAACCAGAACCATTAATGAAGTTTGCTGAGGGATATGGCTTTACAGATTAATCAGGGATCATCTGCCTTTTACACATGGAATATTAAAATGGGTTTTACATATGTAAAGGGTTTATATGGTAGAGTACTGGATGCATACCAATATATGTGAAGCACTGGAGCCAGATCTCAAGCCAACGTCGTATGAAGAAACACGGGCCCATTCACTTAGTTTAAAAAACCATCTAGACAAGTAAACATGAGAAATATATCAAAATGTCAACTCACGTATATGCGAACTTGTTAATTTGCATAGAAGTAAAACAAACTTTTAAAATAATAGTGACAAAACAACTTGACTGGCAAGATGGAGACAAACAATATGCAGGAAATAATGCACATAAATTCTCACCCATATGAAGCCTGCTTATCAGTAAGGAACCCTCCAGTCATAACCTGATTTCCAGTCCCCTCATCGAAACATAAATTCAAATGAATGATATCATTCAGCCTATCTAAACTGCCAAGAGTCTCACCACAGACAGGACAGTTAGCAATAAGTGATTCCCTGCAGCACCACAGTATAAACTGTAGAGTCAACAATGAGAACTACACATAAGTAATGTGCGACTTTAATCCTAAGATATGGAGCTGTGAACATGAAATCTATGATTACATACAAATGGTGTGTGCCTGGTCAATTTTTTTCGTTTACAAATCGAAAGTAGTATACTATTTCATGTTTCATGTTATTGTTTAGGGGTAAAAATGTATTTCCCTCAACCATCTACTTGTTAAGAATTCTTCTTTTATGAATTGTTTTGTTGCACAAATTGCAAGCTCTTACTCTCCCCAAGGAGAAGTTAAGCTATTAAGTTTTTTTTCGGCCCTTCTAAGTTTGTGAGTAGGAGTTTTCCCCCCATAAAAAAACTTCAACTTAAACAGGAGGCCCAGGATAAAATAAAATTTTAATTCCAATTAATATAGCACTGGTTACCAATACTGCACCAGCAACCAATGCTTCTTAATGGATCAATCTCTTTACAAAGAAGGGAAGTTCAATAATGAAACAGCATCTCTCTAATTTTGCCAAAGAGCCTAGTATTGTTCAAGATCATGAGAAATCAGAATAAGTAGTTACTCTTCTTGTTGAGCCGCCAGAAGGTCCACCAGCTCATCCATGCTAACAACGCCATCATTATTCTTGTCTGCTTTTCTGAAAAGTTCCTCTTTCTAATAAACAATGCAATTACTTGATAAGATCTACCAAACGTAACCAACCATAACAACAATCTAAGGCAAGAGATGCAAAAATAAATAAATAAATAAATGCTTATTGTAAATAAAGTAATAAACTGTGTAGACCTTGCCAGCTGCCACTTGGTTACCAAATGCATCTATCAAGGCAGTAAATTCCGAGAGCGAGAGCATTCCATCTTCATTGTAGTCCTATATGAAACAGCCAAACACCGAGTGTAAAAGGATCGGAAACTTTATAAGAGCATGGGGCAGGGTGAGAGCTAATGTTGTAAGCTGGGGCTTAACACTTCTCCAGAAGGTAACATCATAAGATGTTCAGTAAAAAAATTATTACTCTAGAGGCACACCTATGTAACCTTAGGTAGATTAACGAAGATCACAGCTCTATTTTCACAAGATGGACAAAAAAGCAACATAAACACAATCAAAGAATTTTCACCTATGAGCAGACTGCATATGTCATGTGGTCCAGTTCGTGGGGGTCACTTGGGTGTTTTCTTATCATTGGAGGTAGGATGTATAGAAAGGTCACTTAGTGAATAAGGGTCATGCTAAAAAACAGCCCCATCAGATTATTTTAGCCCATGATGGTCTTTTAACCATGGACTTTTTTTTATATTCAATCCAATGGCGAGTAAAGTTTGATGAGCATGAAACTGGGCGTGATGACAAATCATTGGGGGATAAGAGAGTGAAAATAGCTGCACTGATCAAAGGTGAGCCCAAGTGAGCCCCATAGAGTCGGACTGCATATGCAGCCACTAGTAGGAGAAATCCGCCTTTCATTAACTTTTCATATCTGATACTTCACTTATGTAAAATCAATATGCCTTCCATATCCATCTTGTATCTGAGCATATAGAATCTATTCACAACTTCTCAACAATAGCTATAATCTAAAATGCCCATACTGTCATTATAGTAATAATAGCAGCAACAATACTTATTTTCATTTAGAAAGTTCATTCAAGAGACAAAAAAAAAAAAAAAAGAAGAAAAAAAAAACATTTAGATTACTGGACAACTTTTCTCAAAAAACTTCAGATAGAAGTAAATTTTCCCATGAACATTATGATATTTTAATGATATCAAGCATAACATACCACAGTTTTGACTATGTCCAAAATAACTATACATTTTGATTGCTGGGGATCACAACTGAACCAAGGTCCCAGAACATTCAATGAACTAAACATTGAAACATTAAAACTCTAAACGGTCTGACACTTGACTAAATCACCTGCACACTGGGACCATCACCAACCATCATTGATTGCACGTTAAATTTCCAGAATAGAAGAAATGATTCTCGAAAACATGTCCACATTCTCCACAGCGAAAAGCAGATACAGTGTAGAAAAATCATCATCTTCCTTAAGTAACCTAATCATTACTGACTGGTATATCTGCTCCCAAAACTTTCTGGACTGATGCAGTTTTAACATGTTACCTCATAAATCGCTTGTAGATGGGTCATGGACCAGGGCTGCAACACATTATAACTATGTCCTAATACTCTTCGATAAGCTACTCATTCATGGACTTGGAAAAGGACCAAGCACGAGTAACAGTGTCCACATTACCCAACATTAGAGTTCGTAGTCTTGAGGATCATCACAAGCATCATGATTCTAATTAGATTGTAATTAGGCTTAATTGGGATGTCTTTGGAGGTTATCAAGGGAGTTTAATTTTAATTGATTAATATGTAATTACATAATTATGTTAATAAAATAAATATAAAAACAGAAGACTCAGTATACTTAGTTGAATAAGTTTCCCTTTTCTTTTTCTTTTTTTTCTATTGTGCTGCATGTAAGCACAGTACTGACGATGCAAGAAAGACGAAAATAATGTAAAAGGTACCACTATAGCTAAGATGCGTCTTGCAAAACTCTTTTCAGTTTCAATTGGATCCTGCAATACCCATAAATAATTTGTCAGAACCAAAATAATAAAATATCCAAGAATATTTTGGACACTTTCAATGCAATCAATGAAAAAATATGAACTGCACCGCATGTTTGCATACCTCAACAGAACACGAAAGAGAAATGGTACCCACTACTGTCTTGGATGATGATGGATCGACCAAGTCAAGTACCTCAAAGTCATAATCTGAGTCCTATAGGAACCACAATTTTACAGTTAAACCAAAAGGAAAAATGGGACAACTCAACAACATATTAGAACCACAACAAAGGGAATACAAAACTCACAAGCTTTGGAAAGAGAGAGAAATAGAAGGTAAGTTTCAAGTTTCAGGTTTAGACTTTAGACAACATCAATATGAATGAGAAGCTCTCCAAAGAAGGAATGAGGACTAAGGAGTCCTCTATTAGAGCCCAATCCTATAACTCAAGGACAAACCCGATTTTCTATTCCAACAACTAGTGTCCTTGTTGAGCAAAAAACAAATCAAGTAGCTGCAGAAGTAAATGTTGATGCTTGATATACCACATGTGTGCATAAATAAAAATAATAATAAACATAGAGAGAGAAAGAAAGAAAAGAATTGTACCTACACAACTACCCAGGGATCAAGCAAGTTGTCTCACATTTGTATGCCACTCAACTATCTAGGAAAAAAAAAGGAATTGTACCATCGAAATCTCATGCACAAATTGAAGTTGGTATTCAAGTATGCAAGAGCTTATGATAGTATGATGCATGATACTTCAAAATGGGTAACGTATTGTGTCGTATCATGTCCGATACTTCACTTTTTATGTGTAAAATATGTGTTCCTATAGTATCCACGCCGTATCTTGGCATCATAGGCCAGAACTAATTGCAACAATCATTACATAGATATAGATATGCATGCATGTAAGGATTTTGTAGATTGCAATATAATGCTCGACCTTGAAACCAAGGACGGAGGGAGGGGGCTCAAGGGAGGGCAATTGCGCCCCAACTTTAAGTGTTTTTCATGCTACCTTGAGAGAAGGGAAACTCCACAAGGGGGACCACTTATTGAAAACCCAAACCATTAAAAATGAAAGCCCCTACCTTCGGTCAATGGACTACAAATTTTACACCAATAGGAGTTGGTCCCACCATAAGATTGAGCATATGACATTCTTAATCATATGCTAAATCTTATAGTAGGTCCAACTCTTATTGAAGTAAAATTTGGAGAAAGCCCAATTTAAGGGGAGGCAGTTTATTTTTGAGTAGTTAGATATTCAATAAGTGGGCCCACAACCCTCATGGGAAGTGTGAGTCAAGCACTCAAGAGGATCCGAAACCTTAACTTTGCATTAATTTCATTTACATTATCACATTTCATCTTTTCAGGACTTGGTGAATGGATTTAAATGCTGCCCTCTCAACCATCCATGCATGCCATGGAATCGTCGCTTATGAAACAATCACAAATAGCCAATGAATGGATTTTCATTAATTAACTGTGGATGGATTGATCTAAATGTAATCAATTTAACACGGCTCCTACTATGATCAAAGTGAGATACAATTTTCAAACACCACGATTATTTTGAGTGGTTAGGATTTATTATAGTGAGCCCTACTATTTTCATATTTTAACCGCCCTCACAAAGTTTTGAGAAATTATGTATTGGAAAATGTTGTGGTATTTTCAAAAGCAGGATTTTCTTCAAATATTATTTAAAAATCTCAAAAAGAATTGTAAATAATTAATAATAAATCAATAATATAAAAGTTTCCCCGACCCACCCCCACCGTGCGCAAGAAAATCCCAGCTTCACCACTGCCTGAAACATATAAACAGTTTATGGATGGCCAGGAAATCAAGGAGCTACAGGATTAAATATAATGTTAACAGAAGATCACAAGTCCAATATCTTTTTTAGGTTGCAAAAAAAAAAAAAAAAAGTTAACTGTACAGATGATGGTACATAGAAGGATTTTGTAGACATGATGCAACACACAACTTTGAACAAAGACTAAAAGTTTATGCATGACCAGGAAATCATGAAGGAAAATAGATAAATATAATGTTGACATAAGATTGCAAATACAAAAAAAAAAAAAAAAAAATTGTAGATTGGAGAAAAGAAATGTCACCCTGCTGAGAACTTCAACAAGATCGACCTCACAATACCCGATCAGATTATTCTTGGACAATCTATTGGTCTGCAAGGTACCAGTGGAAAGAATGAAGGCATGGATGAGATAAAATTTCCAGCATAAACAAGATAGGACCATAGCCAAAATTTAGAAGGAACATACTACTAATATAACTGACTCTTTCAAAAGTCACAGCAAAACATAAAACACATCAGCCAATTACAACCAAAGCGCATTTGTCCATCACAGGAGTCTCATTAACCAAAAAAAAAACAAGCACAAATACATACATAATTTTTAAGAAACTCCATTAATAAAGTAGTTGTTTATATGTGTGAATAGATACAATACAGCAGGAGAATCAAATTAGTGGCAGTGAAATATGTGATTGAGAAGTTATTAAGTAGCCATCCTCAATGAGATTGAGGAATTGCTGAGCTACATGGTCCGATGGAACCAGGCCAAGGGTTCAAGGGCCCTAACATATGAAGGGGCTGTTTTGACATGCAGATGCACTAGCAGGTCCAACCCAGCTACAAGGCCCATTACTAGGCCTGATTAGCCAAACCAGGCCAATAATACGCACAGCTGTCCAGTTGCACAGTCCACCTGAGGGCCTGCACCCAAATCTCTACGGGTCAACAGCCAGTGGGGACCACAAGTTGCACCTTCCACAATTCTGCATTGAGCAGAGCTTGCGCAGTCACAGTGCAAGCCACGAACAGGACATCCCCACTTCGGGTTTGTTTTCTTCTCATTACTAGGCTGGTAATGTGTGGATGGTCCAATTTCCTAGTTTATGATTTTATGGCTCAGAATAATTATGTTTAGATCTCTTCTTTAAAAATAATACCAGTGATATCTTAAGAACAGCCTGTACATTTTATTTTTTTTTGGTTGGTTTTTTCTACTATCTTCTTTGCAATGACCCTTTCCTAAGGATGTGTGCATGATTTATTAGTTGGGCTCATGAATTGTCCTGATCTTATACCTCCATCTTTATATCATTGTGCTTGCTTGATTTCCTCTTTGTACTTCCCTTTACATCTAATATAATTACCAGTTACTAATATTTAAAAAAAAAATAAATGGAAACCACACGTACCTCATACACCGATATACGTGCAATGTGAGGACCATTTTTTTCCAATACAAGTTTCTTCTCCTACAAAGAGGAAAGGAAAAGTGCTGTAAGACTGTCATGCTTTACATTTGATAAGTACTTGTTACTAAAGAATCTCCACATTATCTAATAAGCATTCCCAACAAATATACTTCATGGTTGCTACATAAATTGAAGTACCACAACATCTCCAGAAATTCATGACCACCAAATAACAATGTTACACAGCAGAATAGGTTTACTCACTGATTTCCAGACTGGCTTGTCTGTGCTGCAACCACAAAAAGTACAAGCACCAAATAACCAGGGAAAAAAAAAAAATTTGTCAGCAAAATGTATACAAGATACTCTTACTACACAAAATTTACAACATCACAATGGATACAAAAATGTCAAAAAAAAAAAAAAAAAAATTGAAGAACACAAGTGTTTTTTCTTAAATGCATTTTCCATGTTCTACATTTTTTCACAAGTTTTCCCTTTTGTGTTTGGATGAGGTAAAAACGACTTAAAATGAGGAGAAAACAGGGGTGGAGAATCACCACTTTTCTTTAAGCAGTGATTCTTCACTGTTTTTCAATTTGTTTGCATTAGAATTAGAATACGTAGGAATTCAAATATTCAATACATAGGAATCTTTTTAAGCGGTACAAAAATGAAGACGAAAGATGAATTTCCAAAGACTATGAGTATCAAATAACCATTTTCTAAAAATCACTTTGGAATCAAAGTGTTCCAAGTCAAAAAGTAACAGAAGAGAAACTCATTTTTCACACTTTCCCCCAAAAAGGTAACGGAATTCAAAAAAGGGAATAACAGGTTAAAAGGTAAAATCGGTTTTGTCCGTAACTGATCCGATTTATCTGTCCGAAACGTCCGTTCTCCCAACGAAACGCAAGCGAACCAACGGTCCTTGAACTTCATCTCGGCCTGCGAGAAGACGAAATCTGAAATCAAATCACGGGATTTCTCGAGAGAGATGTTGGAGAGTAAAAAGGATCAGATCTTACGCGGATGATTTGTATAAGAGCGATTCCGCTGAAATCCTCGGCCGCGATGTTCTTGAGCTGGAGATTCGGATCGGAACCGTTGCTGTTACGATGATGGAGACGCAATCGTCTCCGAAATCGCGAGATACGCGAAGAACTCGATTCGTCGTTTCCATTCGAATGTTCTACAACTCCAGATTTCGAGCTTCCATGTCCCATCTCGCCCTCTCTCTCTCCCCCTCTGTCTTTGCTGTCTGTGATTTGGAGTTCGTTTTGGATTCTGTCTTAGCTGAAGCAGTTGCAGTTGGGATTCCGAGTAGAGGAAAAAAAAACAGGAAGAGGGAGAAACGATCGCTGTAGTGATTTTGACTTCCAACTCGACTGTGAGTAAAAAATGCCCTTCGAATTGGGTATATTAACGAAATTGCCATCAGTCCGTGAATGAGTAGGGAGATGCTCCTGTAAGAGATAGAGTGGGACCCTCGCATCCATATTCAATGTCAACAACTTAAATGTGATGGTCCTACCTTTATCTCTCATAGTAAGGTGAGAATGTCTCTCACAAGAGCACCTCCCTATATGTAAATGGTGAATATGTGTAATATTTACACATCAGTCATGTTTCTCTGTAATTATTTACGCATCTTGCTTATAAATGAGGAAAATTAGATCATTTTCACATCAAAATTTAAACACCGATTGAGGTGGAAAATGGAGAATACCAAAACACATGCGCGTCCAAAGAATATCCCTTGAAGACTTATGTTGGGATATTTCCGTGAAAGAAGCTATGGTTTCGAAACCCCTCTCCAACTCATTAGAATAATAATAATAAAAGAGCTCCTCTGGCATTTCCGTGAAAGAGGTTCTAGGCAAAACCCCCCTCCAACGCATTAGAAAAATAATAATAAAAGAGGTCTCAAAATGGATGATTTTAAATGAAAAAATCTGTAAGACAAAAAACATATTAGAAAGTGAAAGTGGCTCCAATGATTTTAAGGGACAAAATCTATATAACAAAAGACATATTGATAGTAAGAATTTTGAAGGACAATCTGTAAGATAAATATCTCAATAACTTTTCAATATCAACTTTTAACTAGCTAATTACCCTATTATTTCAGTTTTCTTCTAATATCTTAATGATTTTTCTAAAGTTATTTATTATTGCAATACTTTAAAAATCTTTAAACATATATATATATATATATATATGAATGTAAGAGAGAAGAAAGAATGTATTTTATATAGCATTATGGCAACATTCAAAAATCATGTATAAATGTGATTTTATCTAACCATAACAAATTTGTGACACTTTTAATATGATTGAACTTAGCCATAAAATACTCATTTTAAGAACATCCTATAATTGATTGATATTAGCATAAAGCCTGTGAGATGCATAGGTTAAGTTTTATGCAAATTGAATAATGAATTAAGATCAATATTGAATTAAATATTAATTAATAATAATTCTATTTGCTTGACCATTAGAATATAAATTCATATTTTCTTAACTAAACATGTTGGAATTCATTTTTGTAAAGGTGATCATTGATAGAATTGTATTTTTTTGAAAAGTATATTTTATGTTGAAAGACATTTTCCTTTTGAAGTATCTAAAATGCAAATAAAAACTTTGATATAAAATTAACCTTTTTGTCCCCTTTTCAAATCATTATAGTGGAATTTAATTTAATGAATAATAAGTATTATGTACAAAATCATCTAATACATTTACACATATCATTAAAACAAACATGGTAAAATAAATCACACATGTAAATGATGCGAAAATGGTGTTATTAGACAAACGTTGTAAAAAAAAAAAAACCACATGTGTAAACGTTACATACTTAAAATTTGAATATTCATCATTTATATGAGTAAATTGTATTTACATATCCCATGCGTAAAAGACAAACGACCCCTAAACGAAAAGTTGAGATCTGAATGTGCGACATTGGAGTGTCTTCTTTTACATACGGCATCGTCTTCAACGTGAGTCGCGTGAGATTTCCGATTGACGCTTCAAAGATGAAAACGAAGCCGTTCTATTTTCCAAGCCGGGCTCCTTACCCGCTTCAGTTCTTATTTTCGTGTCCGAGCTCAAATTCTGAATAGGACTCCCTTTTCATTTGTGTGGGCCTTTTCTTTTATTTGTGTAGGGCTATCTTTTGTGTGCATGTGGGCTCTCTATTTCTCTCCGGCAAAAATTTACTAATCTTTGAAATCTTTTTTTTTTTTTTGGGAAAAACACGTAAAATGAGTTAAGTTTACCAAGCACTTCGCAGTAGGCAAAAAAAATGCAGACACTACACAAGTTTAGTGTATTCCACATGTTTTGTCTTCTTTTGGTGAGTGGAATGTGCATAGGTCTATTGTACGTTCCATCTATGAGTATAGATCATCTGAGGATTTTTCCTATGGTGAACGTGAGTTGACCAATTAAGGTCCAAGCCGTTGTCATCTATCCGGATAGGGGCTACCCATGGTGACGTGGCGGACTGTAAGCAGTACACTCACGGTCATCGTAAGAAAAATCCTCAGATGATCCTGATTCCTCATCTATTAATCATTTCAACAATTTAAAATGAGTGTCATTCCCTTCCGCGACATCTTCATATTTTATCTAAATAGAAGTTCATCTCATTGTAACATATATATATATATATATATATATATATATGGGAGATGCTGCTATGAGAGATAGTGGTGGGGGCCCTCACATTTAAGTTGTTGGCATTAGATATGAATTTAAGAGCTTCCACCCAATCTCACATTTAAGATGAGAGATATCTCTCATACAAGCATCTCACTATATATATAATTGAGAATATGACCAATGCATCTTAGTGATAATGTATAAGATTGATTGCGTTAATCACATTCTTAAATATATACTCAGTTTTATGGGGAGACCAATTATATTAGAGAAGTCCAAAATTATATGCATAATGTAAAGAGAGTGCATTTATTTTGAATCTACATACAGAAATTACTTGGACCAAGCAAAATGAGAATTGGGATAGTACACAAAGTGAAACCAAATATGCAGAAAGGAGGCTCTTGGAAGGGTAGTTTCGGCAACTTGAACTGGTGTTTGGAGGCTTCATTTCGGTAATCCGCAGGAGCACTTTAGTACAAGAGAAATGCGAGCACCAATGCAAGTGTAAATATGTAAATTCGCAAAAAATCTAATCGACTTTTTCGCGGTGTAATCATTTCCACTCGAAAGCCCACACGATGCTCGATCGAGTAGAGACGTCTTCGTCGTCTCTTTTTACGGGGCAGCAGCTGAGCAGCAAGAGCCACTTATCCATCCACGTATGCAAAGATACCTGATTCCACGTCTGCATTCCATTTTCGAACGCACTTCCACTCTTTGACGTCACAATTGCGTAAACAATGGCAAGTGGGAAAAAAAAAAATCTAATAAGAATATAAATTTATTTTGATTTATATTTTCTCTTTAAATGCATTTTCTAAATTAATCATAGTAAGGATGATTTTATATATTTTTCCTTAGAGGCATAAAAAAATAGGTTATTGGTATTGTTTAATTTCACTTAGGACCTGTCTATCTGCACTAAAGTATATAGGATTAATGTTATTAGTGGTTAAAAATTGGAATCAAATGATTTTTTTTCTTCTTTTAGAAAAACATAATCAAAAGAGGATAGAAAATGAAATATTAGGGTTATCACCACGTTTATTCATTTTATTTCTTCTTTTGATTTAATTTTTTTAAAAGAAAAGGTTGTTTGATCCTTATTTTTCAAAATTCATATTTGATCTTTATTTTTAACTAATTATAATATTTTAATGCAAACAAGCAAACCCTTAAAGATTAATGCTACTTTCCTCCATTCAAATTTAAATATATGAATGATTACTAGAAAAAGAAACTGGCATTCCTATTTTTAATTTTTTTTCCCATTGCTATGTTTGACTTGTTAAAAAAGTAAATAAATATAAATGACTTTGATTGGATTGGATGGATAGCTTGAGTCAACGGTCACGCTCTCCTTCAAGTAATAAATGCTCTCCTTTACGTAATAAATGATCCCTTATCATGTTGTCCGATCAAACATTGGGTTGACTTGGCCCAAAAGGAGCCCCACTCATTCTAAAGACCCCATTATATAACTCCAAGCCCAAGCCTAGGTTGAAACCCTTCGTACCAACCCAATAGGGTTATCCAAATAATCATATATAAATGACATCCTCTTTTCAATCATATCCACTGTGGGTGGGATGGAAAATATTAAGCTTCAAAAGCTTGGTGGGATGGAAAATATTAAGCTCCAAAAGCTTGGATCCTCTTTTCAACCAATTCAATGTTGAAAATTTCCAACAAGAGCAGGAGTCCGGAGTGATACTTTCCACTTAAAAGACTTTTGGAAGGATTGATTCGTCCATTTCTTTTCTCAACGTTTTTCATTTAAACTCATTTTGCATCAGGGGTTGTACTTAGTTTTTCTATTTTTCTTATTTTTAATCTTCATTTCTATCTAATAAAATGCAATGAAACTGGCTCTTTATTTTAAGCCTCTTTATTGATTTAATACAGGGCCATCTACAATCAATCCAATCCATCCGTTTAACCTCATCCATCTATGATCTAACTTGAATTAGCATTAGTCCTGATTTGAGATTAATCCTATTATTATCCACTGCTACTTGTTCATTAAAATCCTGCACCATATAAAGCCATTGAACTTGGGGGCCACAAGATCAAGAGCTTGGATCAACAGATTGGACTGGGATTGTGGCTGCACCTAACATACCTCTAGATCTATCCATCATTTGCACTCATCCATTGTCATTCAGCTAGGTGAGTCTCACAGTAAGGACATTTTATTTTATTTTTTGCTAATAGGTTATCATGAAACAGAGGTCTAAACATGCCAGAAGGAAATGAGAGTGGTGGACAAGCTATAATCTTTCTCATAAGCTCTCCTCTGTTTTTCTTTCACTTTCTCTTCCTCTATCTGGTGGAGAATTCCCTCTTTCAATTGAGACAAGAGAGCTTTCCTCACAACAGCACATTTATATATAGACCCAGAAATGGGTGCCCTGGTACAACCTTTGTTTATTGTTAGGTCATAATGGGCCCTTAAGATATGAGCATTGGACAGGGGACTTCAACTTTCAAATGGGCCAGGCCAGGATGAAGCTAGTCCTTTCTAGCACATTCAGTGGTCACACCTGATATTTATGCCTAAATTAATCCCATGGGCCTTAAAGTGAGTAAAAAATCCAATTTATTAGTGAGATTTTGGGCCTATCTGTGAAATGAGAAGAATTTGTCGGGACAGTGTGGACCATGCAGTTGGGCTTTGGGGAAGGAATGAACACAAGCCAAAACCATTTGCCCATCCCAAGGATCTAGAAACTCAGCCCACATCTAGGCCCTGGCTTGCTCCAACCATAGATAACTAATTCCATTAGGCCTCAGATGACCACATACCTGGGTTAGAACTAAATTGTGAATTGATAGTATGTTTTTCTGCCTTCATTTTTTTTATATTTTTTTTTATTTTATGAAAAGGCTTTTTCTAAAACTATAGCAAATAAGTAAAAGATTAAACTAGAGTTCAAACCAGTTGACTGGACCCTCGGGTCCAAATTGACTCAATTGCTGGCCCAGCTGGAACCAACTTGTGACATGATGACAAAAGGATAAAATAAAAGAATTTAAAGACATTTAAATAAAATTAAGACTAATAAAAAAGGTAGTTCATGGTTTGACAACCAGCTTTTATCAATTTAAATACTTTAAAAAAAAATTCAGATGAAGGGCTCAAATTTGGCCAAACCATCCGATGACTAGTTCAGTCCAGCTGGGTTCAATCTGGTCTTTTACCAGATAGATGGTGCAATTTGGATTCAACCATCCAAGTTCCAACACTAAAGTGATATCCAATTGGGTTCCACCCTGCGGTCCAGTCTAGCTTCTTAAACATGATTTAAAATCAGAACACCTAAAACCAGTTAAAAAGATTCTTGAATTTGGCAAAAAAAAAAAAAAAAGCCTCACATGGGAGTGGGGATGGGGAATTTCAAGGACTCCCTAGGACTCTCGTCTTTATAAAAAAATCAGCCCCAACCGTGGTTTTTATTTTCTCCATTCGGGCACCAAAAGTTCAACGGTCAACAGTGCATTCGGATCAGTACACAGTTGATCCAACGGTCCAGTAAATTCGGATCCGACCGAAAGTTGGTGGACATGTCCAATTCGAGAAGTGTGGGTGGGTGGGGTTTGGTCGTAAGTAAGCTTATAGAATTTTATCTTAAGCTTTAGTTTATAAGAGCCTTGCCCTATACACATACATATATATTAGCGATTTTAATATTACAATGGTTTTTAATTTTACTAGTTGTATTATATTGGCCAGTCTTCCATTGCATCCAGTCTGAATAGTTCTTGATGTCAACCATAGACGAGAAATTGACAAGATAGAGACCTCTTCAATGAGATGACTAAGTCAACTATACAATCTGAATCCTCTGCGTGGTGTTTTCAAAGAGCTTGGATCCTCTGGGACCTGGTCATAGACGAACTCCTACTCTATCAGATTCTTTCACCTAGCCCACATTTGAGAGGCCTTAGTAAGTAAGATATTATCATATAATATGTTTTCCCAAAGATCAAGCAATTAAAACAATGGTTACGAATACTAATATTAAGTCGTTGCTATATTTTAAAATTAGTCTTGTGTTAAGA
This sequence comes from Camphora micrantha, assembly GCA_003546025.1. Classification (NCBI taxonomy): domain Eukaryota; kingdom Viridiplantae; phylum Streptophyta; class Magnoliopsida; order Laurales; family Lauraceae; genus Camphora; species Camphora micrantha. The sequence goes on from QPKB01000008.1 coordinate 5,787,574, forward strand.
GCTTTTAGGATGTAGTCTATTAAAAAAATTAGGTCAATTAGATGATGATTACCTAATTTAAGTTCATAAAATAAATGGTGTGTAAAAAAAAAAATGAAAAGGTTAAAGGTACCATTTTGACTTTTACTTCAGACTAAACAATTACTATTATCCATGGATGTGATTTTTGTTAGATAGTTAGTTTAGAAAGCCACTTGGTGGCAAGCTGCCAGGGAGCCTGAAAAGCTTGCCATACATCCTACTTAAGAAAAATATTCCCATCCTCAGTAATTTTTAAGGTACCAGAACTTGGATAAGCAACAATCACAGAGAAACTACTAGAAAAATTTTATGAAAAAAACTAGTTAGATGGTAGGGATGTTAATGTGAGAAAAACTTTTCTCCAAGGCACAGGGCATATTTGGGGGCCAAATGGCCTTATTAAGTGAAGGGTGAAGGAAATGAGGTGAAGATGCAAATGGAGTCCCCTTACTCGGGGTGATGGGCGGATATATATTCATTTGTCCACGGAAGGATAGACTATTTAATGAGCATTTTTGGATCTTCTTCACCACTACTTCTCCTATTTTATTAACTTCGTTGGAATACGTTTCTTAGAATTCCATGCAAACAACCTTGTGTAGAAACAACCCTGTAGCAGGGTTGCTCTACACATCCTTATGTGTTCAATCAGATAATAAGCCCAACTTTAGTTGAAGAAAAATTAGGTCTAATGCCAAAATATATATGGGAATAAGAGGTTGAGTAGTTTGAATGTGAAAGATAGGATCCACTGATTGATTTATATGCATGGCCTCTAAGGATTGAGATTTGCATCATCCATCAATGACCCAATAATCCAATAAGTTGTTGGTACAAGTTCACTCATATGGTGGGTCCCATCTACTATTCACCAATGGAGGGGCTCTACTCAACACCACCCAAAACTCTTTTGACACTAGTATAATTCGCAGCATTATTGAGTTGGATTGGACCAAACTGTGTGTGTGTGTTGGGGTTTTGGGGAGCAGTATAGTTTTCCATGATTTCAAGAAGTATTTCAATGGGGGATAGGGATGCGAAAATATGGAAGCCCGTGGATTTTCAATTTTCTTAGATGTGCATGTTTGCGTAGTCATGTTTCCATTGGAAATGGAGAGAAGAAGTGAGACACTTTTCCACGGAGAGAATTTTCCATGATGTGCAAGAATAAGCTCGATTTTCTACATTTATATAGAAAATCATTTTCTAGATTGGGCTGGGGGGGTTTTGGCATGTGGGCCACAAAAGAGCCTCTCGCTGATTTAGTTGACTGACTCTTTCTACAACTCCCCCATCTTTAGGAGAAGAATGTTGCAATGAATCCGGAGGTCAATTTCTCCGAGAAGCTTGCATTAGATCATTGGGGTAATGTGATAAAAATAAATTCATAATATTTCATACAAAATATACAGAAAATCAAGCAATCTAAAAGCGATTTGGAAATCCGTTCTCGGTAATCCCCGGACCCGCGACATCATCTTTTTTTCATTAAAGTGTAGGAAAAAAGATCCCTGCAAAAAAGCGGAAGGCCACAAAATTTATTTTATCTCGGATGCTACTCAAACATGCAAGGCATGTGCTGTACGAAAAGGAAAAATATTATATTTTTTTATACAAAAAAAAATCTTTTTCAACATCTGGAAGCAACAGTATTTTCTATAAATCCACATAAAAGTTTTTTAATGAAAGTAGTGGAAACAACTCTACCAAAATCAGAATTCTCCTAACTTTCATTTTTTAAAGAGGATTACAACAAAAAAGAAGAAGAAGAAGAAGAAAAAAGATTAGGTGACCAGAGGACTGAAAAGATGATTTTAACTGACCTTGCACCAGATCAGTCATTTTGCCCAAAAACATTTTTTTTTTCAACACTTTCTACTAGCGTCCCCATTGAACGGGGGGGGGGGGGGGGGGGGAATCCGCAGAATACAATGGCAGCCATAGAAAAAGAGATTGCTAAAAGGGAGTCATAGGTCATTCCCACCTTTTGAAGACCATTAAGGCTACATGCAAGTCGAGTGTCATGGTTTTTTCACCAAAAATAGGGAATGAAAATGAGTTTCATTCATTTATAAGCGTACCAGGGTCCCAAGGGATCCTTAACGTTATAAAACTAAAGTCGATAGAGATGCTAGTAGAAAGTTTGAAAAAAACACGTTTTCAGATAAAATAATTGATATGGTACAAGGTCAGTTAAAATCATTTTTTCAATCCACTGCTCACCTAATCTGTTCTTTTTGGTTAAATCCTCTTTTTGTAAACACCACACAAACCAACATGTCCCAAGATAATCAAAATTGATTGGCCTTGACAAGCTTTTTCGTCATCTTGTGGAATGCTTTTTCAAGAGCAAAGGCAATACAAGCAGTACATTTTTTTACAAATTCAAAGAAAAGCTTTCCTTAAGAGACGAAAGAAAAAGAAAAAAAAACCATGAAAAAGTATAAATTCGACAACTTTTACTTTTACTGATGTCACACAAACGTGTCCTTGTAAAAACCAAATTCGCCTTACCTTGGAAAATTGAGAGGTTCTAAACCAAACGAAGGGTGCCATTCAACAGGACACAATACAAGATCCAAAATTCAGTCGAATATTCAGCAGCCAGATACGATAAGCATAAAGACTACAAAAGAGATGGTAATGACTAGGACATGTAATATTATCCACCTATATATGGTACTGTATCTGTTTCCACGTTTGCAAGATCACGAAACTGTTTGTTTTTTTAATGATTTGACATCCACTAACTGGAAACATTTTTATTTTTTTGGATTGAGATTATAAAAAAATTGAGAATCCATGATTACATAGGATAGAATTTTTTGTTGTTATCTGACATTGAAGATGTCAGTTACAAGTGAGTTTTCTATAGGAATGAATGGGTCCTATCTGACAACTCAGTAAAGATGAAAGCCAGCAGATGTCTTCTAATTGAACTGTCTATTATAATTGTCCAGGTATGTAGCCAACCATTTTAAGAAAAAATGGGTCCTTTTACCTAATTATTTGGAGGGATTTAACCTTTTCATTTTATTATTATTATCACTACTACTGCTACAAGAGACTCGAACTCTATCACCCTTCATACTCTATATAATGTCTCTAGCTAGTCGGGTGAGATACAACTAAAGATGATTTTTTTTCCCTATATATTGTGCTGCTGCTGCTCTAAGAGTGATACTTTCACTTGATGACCAACATCATTCAACCATAAGTGTATTGGCAGGAGAGACTGACTTTTTATTCAATTTAGTTTACGAGTGTTTTAGCCATTCTGATGCTAATGAAGATTTAGCTAATTTTCAAAAGGAAATACAAAATATTCTAATATTTATTGTTGAATTTTTTCTCCTATAAAGTGTATGTTAGAAGAATTTTCTCTTACGAGCAACCGGATGCGGGGAAAACAATCCCATTTATAAAGCAAGACCCCCAGCCAGAATTAATCAGAGGAGGCCATGATAAAGTCACCGTTCCACTTTTCGCACATTCTGCAGCTTGTTGGAGAGCATCTTCCTATGTTACATCTACCCTCTTTTTAAGTCCAAAGGAAGTTGACATGTATAAAAAGAAGTGAATGGATACAGTTTACCTGATTGTTTGATGGACCTGACCCAATAAAATTAAACACTGTTTCTGTGACACCCCGGAGTCGGGTTGAGGCCCATCAAAAGCAAAACCGTGAGGCCAGTGGGCCAAAGCGGACAATATCATGCATGGGTATGGGGTGGGGCGTTACAGATGGTATCAGAGCCGACTCTCGACTAGTTCGAGTGTGGGTCCCCTGCCGTGGTCTGGTGCAAGTGGGCGGGTCTCCATGTGGGCGGGCCAAGAGGGCTGGCAGGCTACAGAGACTGGCAGGCTACTGCACAGGGACGTGCAGCCTTCAGGGGGTTGGATTGTGACGCCCCGGAGTCCCACATCGACTATAGAGAGGAAAGCGAATGGGGTTATATGTAGAACTTACACCCTTACCTTGCATGAGGCCTTTTGATGGGTTGAGGCCCATCAAAAGCAAAACCGTGAGGCCAGTGGGCCAAAGCGGATAATATCATGCATGGGTATGGGTGGGGCGTTACAGTTTCTATTGGGGCAATTGGGTCTCTGTTTGAATCGAAGGTCCTTGACCTGTCAAGTATTGGGTCTGAATACTCTGTTTTAAATGCAATTGTTGGGTCAAATTTTAAGAGACAAACTACTAGAGATGGCACTAGAACCCATTTACCTAATTTTGGGCATTGATTTTCTTGACTATTGGCAACTGTATCAATGTTCAGATCCAACAAATTTAATTTGAGCAGAATTACATGGTTGGTCCAATAGGCACGTGGATTTAATATGCTTAACCACTTATTCACACTGTATATATAACATAGGGGAATGTTCATGTGCATCCATCCCTCATCATAGGGTGAGGGACACTTTCCCTTTTTACACATAAAGACAAGGGAGTGTACCTCACCCTATGTACTTGAAAACCCACTTTTGTACTTGAAAATCCCCATTTATGGAAGTGTCCCTCACCCTATGGTGAGGGATGGATGCACATGAACATTCCCCTATAACATATGGTCATATTTCTTGAATTTTTTTAACTAGCCATTGCTACTAAAACCTTAAGGCGTTAGTAGAGGCAGCGGAAATACTTTTCAATATTTCCCCTCGGGTGGAGCCTACTCCTCAATATTCCCCCTCAGGTGGAACCCGGCCGGCGCACCTTTGGTGGCACACATTTTTTTCTTTTTTTTTGCGCCGAGTCGTTCCTCCTGCGATTCGAACTCACGACCGGTTGGCTTTGATACCATCTTGAATTTCTTTAGCTAGTCATTGCTACTAAAACCTTAAGGCGTTAGTAGAGGCAGCGGAAATACTTTTCAATAACATTGACGCTGGGGATGTTAATGGACATCTTTTTTTCTTTTTCTTTTTGGGTATGTAATAGACCTTGAAAAATTTGTGCCAATTTTTTTTTTTATGGACCTCTCTTTTGGATTGAGTCGGGGTCAGGATAAAGTCAATTTCAAACTTTAATACTAGTATTGGCATGACTAGCGGAAGTGTCCACTGTTGCAACCTTGAAGTTATGGCTGGGTTCAAATAATATGTATTCACCATGGACCCAACCTATCTGCATCCCTAATAAGGTGAAAAAAGACGTGCATAGGTTAAGTTTTGTTTACTGTATATCCACTAAAATGTACTTGCTGAATTACTGGAAAGTTCAGCATGTTTTCAAAGAAAGGGGTTGGTCTCCTTTGGGCTTCAATCCTTATGGTGGACCACCTTAACTACATAATTGCATGATAAGGTGGTCCCTCCACATTTTCTTCATTTGGTTCACCACCTTGACCCCACCATTTGAATGAGCCCATCATCGTGAATGCTGTTCTCCTATTTGTGTATAGTCTTTCCTGGAAGCATCACTCGGGTTGTTTACTAGCTAGCTAGTACTAGTAGTTCATCGTTATATTAAGGTCAAAAGTATTCCAAAGTAACTATAATTTATGGTCTCTTTATTAGGGGTCTGGAATCGTCCAAACTACTTGGTTTGATATCAAATCTGTTGTCTCCAATGGAAATGTATCAAGCCACACTTTTCTTCCCTTTGCATTAATATGCTGAAGCAATCCTTGTAGAATTCTGGGGGCCTGAGTTTACTGACCCTAAAAATCAGAAGGGAAAATGCCAACCAAACTGATCTCTTGTTACCTAAGAGGCCTACTGGCCCTTTCATTGGTCCAATGATGTTATTTTTCTACATAGGGCAATTGCCCACGTAACCAATCAGATGTTGAGTGAGGACAACTGACATTAACCCCATCTCCTAAAAATCATTAATAAAATATTTCTTCACATACATTCAATAAAGGATCCTAAGATCTTGTTAGACTAAAGTTCAGCAACCCCAAGAATTATAAAGGCAATGCTTCTTTTTTATTTTTATTTTTATATTATCCAATGTTGGATTTACCTTCTAGAGACTGTTGAGCCATTGAGCTGACCTCACATAAATAGCCACTGCCCCCCATTCTTCAAGAAGCTTTACCTTTTCAACCCACTTCCTCAACCCTGAGTAGAAGCAGTCATGTAGATGACTTTGTAAAGATAGATCTTGACTTTTTCATGCATGCATCTCATGACTATGTAGACAAGCTTTGTATCTTTTGGTGTTCCCTTTCTCAGAACCTGCCTTTTCATTTGAAAAGCCAAAAAGGATGATGAAAAAGCAAAGGCCATGATGGGAAGTTGGGAATGTGCTTTCATTTGAGTAATCGTGTCAGATGTACCTCAAAAAAGGATTTAAAGCAAAGGAGATGAGAAGAAAAGGTGCAATCAGATAAGGGGTGAGTGCATATCTGGAATTAGTTCCAGTAGCAAAATCGGATTCTATGAATTGCAGCAAATTTGGAATTTCTAGATTATTATGGTTTGAATTGGCTTAGGCATTCACATTTGGATAGGCCCCTACTTTCTTGCAACTTGGAAAGCCAGGATAAGCACCACTTTCTAACAATTTAGAGAGTTTGGATGTGGGATGGGAATGGAATAGGAATAATGAAACACTTTTTAACTTTTAATTGATGGAAGGTAAAGCTAAGATGATGATGATGTGCATTGCGCAGCACCAAATTTAATATATATTGCATGAGTTTTAATGAAATCAGGAAGTTATGTTCTACGAGTCCTACTGAGATGCTCTAGCTAATAGATCAATTAATTTTATGGCAGATGTTCTAACTACACAGAGGGCTAAGAGGTCCACTCCTTGGGTGGGAGTGGTTATTAGGGGTGCACATGGGCGGTTCGAATCGGTTTAAAGGGAAAACCATCAACAAAACCAAATCCATCGGTTTTCTATTTTTTCAAACTGAACTAAACCGCCCATGTGCTCGAACCGGTTCGGCTTGGTTATGTTTTTTTATTATTTCATTTTTTACAAAAAAATTACAGTTCAAACTTGGTCCATTAAATGGAATGAGGAGAAGCTGTAATGAACACTAAAATATATTTCATAATTTGTTTCAACCAAAGAATCATACATCAAACAATGGATAAACTCTTTCCATCCATCATTCGATTGCGTGATTGAATGGATCAGGCCAGGTTCGGCCAACTTTTCAGGCCAATGAGCTGAGCAGTTCAAATCTTCTGGTAAAATACACTAACAACATGGTCTGACACGTATATATTTCTCTATATAAAACCTGGATTAGACTACATTGCTTGATACAAACTAAGAAATTCAACACAAAAGGAACTAGATTATTTTTTATTTTTGGCTAACAAGATGGGTTCGAGTGGAATGTGGCCCCAATTTTGAACTAATTGAGATGAGCCTCTTCATAATTCATTTTCTCTTAGGTCAAATTAAACCCCTGGGCAACGCTACTAAAAATCCAATAATGCACACTTCTTATAGAACTTCCGTCAAACATATAACATGCAAGTAGAAAATACATGCACTTCCCTTAAGGCTAAAATAGTCAAGAAAATACATGCACTTCCCTTAAGGCTAAAAAAAGTCAAAACTCAATGCTCAAGTGAATACAAACGATCGGTTTAGTTTAGATGGTTAACCATGGATTCAAACTAATAACTGACTGCTGTAAGGCGGTTTCTATGATTTTCAAACCGTTGACAAAACCGATCCATATAAAATCGATCCGAACCGTTTAGTTCGGTCGGTTCGGTTCGGTTTTGGGGTGATACTAGATTTTTTGTACAGCCCTAGTAGTTATGTAATCAGGTGGGATTGTGGTACAATACTCTTGTACTCCCTTTTTCTTTTTTCTTTGACTTGCTCTTTGTAGTTGTTTTGTCTTTTTTAATGGAAGTTGCGTTACCGACCAAATATATATATATATATATATCTTGCATGAAAGTGTAAGTAAAGATAAATATATTCAATCCAAGGGATAGGAAGCTATTGGGAAAAAATGTACATAAATAAGTTGGGAATTTATAATAAAATGGACGGTGCTAGACGAAAATGCAGGCCTAGAAACTTTGACCATTGTCAAGGGGAAGGTTTCAAACATTTCAACAAAAGGTAAATGTTTTCTCAAGACTAATGATCTTTATCATGGGCTTCAATATTGAATCCCTCTTAATGTGTAATTGAGCTGCCACTCCCTTTCTCTCTTTTTTATTAATATTTCTTTCAAATGACAGTTCTATATGTGACAAAAGAAAGTGCAAGAAACCTTTCTCACAGCTAATGTTTGGTAAGCTTACAATTAAAAAGAAATGAATTGGTGCAATTCAATTGGTGTTTACATCCTCATGCAACAATATGTACAGTTATGAAACGACAAAACCAAGCGATCATTCTTGTTAACCCATCTTTTTGCTGATGTCTCTATAGTCAATTATAATCTCTAGTTATGAAGTGTGATACAGATTTTTTTCCAAACAGTCTTGTTTTCTTTACAGACTGCATATCATGACCATCATAGTTGGTGGCAGAAATCTAGGGGCTTCCAAAATTGTAAAGTTATAAATGAAATATTATTAGTTGTAATGGTGTGAGTTTTGAATGCCCTAAAAATAAAGTGTATCTAGCTCATAGTTTCATTTTGGTGGAAAACTTTTAAGTCAGTCTGCATGCAACCATATCTGCAACTTTTGTTTCGACAATGAAAGTCCCCCTCGAGTTTAAGAAATTTCATTTTATAGAGAACGGGAATTGAAAATCCCATATTGTCCTTGTATACAACGGCGGATCCACGATTTTCATTTGAGGGTGGGCTCAAATAGGCAATTGGATTTTGAAAACAAACTCAGAAATATTTTCATGAGGGTTTTATGGGACGGGCCGGCGCAGGGTTTTATGTGAATTTTCATTACGGAGGTCCAACGGGTGCGACCGCCCCCACATGAATGTACTTGGGTCCGCCCCTACTTGTATGGGACACCTGCATGTGAAAATTCTGATATTATATGTACACACACGCACACAACATTGTTCTAACCTACAATAGAGATAGTACGCACACAACATTGTTCTAACCTACAATAGAGATAGTCCACCAATAGAAAGGATAACCTGTTAAAAATAAGTGAAACTATTATAAAAGAGAGATTGTACTAATATTGTTTAATGATGATCACCTAATCCTCTCATCCCATGTATAAACAAAGCCCCTTATAAATTATTTTATATATAAATCTGGAACCAATAATGAAAGAAGTGCCATTGTTTGCGTACATGCGAAGAGAGGTTGATGCAATTAATAGAGAAGGCTGGCCCCACTTCTCGTCACCTAAATATTTATATCATGAATCCTGTTGCTATTGCGTTTGGATGTGCAAAAAGTAATTGTTGATTTGAAGATAGTGAAAAATTTTCACAACATATTTTTGAGGGAGATACAATAAAATCTTTTTATTTTGGTGGTTCGCATTGCGTTGAGGAAGTTTACACCTCATTTTAAACTTTGCTGTAAGGCTCACTTTTGTGTGATCCAACTCACTCAAATTCACTGTGATGAATTGTTGTTTTGATTATGTCTTAAATTATAATGACGATAAAAAGTATTCTTGTTAGAATTCATATGTAGGAGGTGACGTATCAGCTGCTTTGATCAAGCAAAGGTGGCTTGGCTCGTAGAGATTAATCATATAGTTCATGCCATATTGGAAGCAGCTTAATCATATGTCTTTTAGTACTTTGATTGATGCGGCAGGAAAAGGAAAAGACTGCTATAAAGGGAATTTGCATGTGTTTTTTTTTCTACAATTTCTACATGCAGTGAACTGATAAGTCAATTATTTTTTTAAGGAAGAGTTTTAGGCCTAATCATATGATAAGATTGAGGGCCCAATTGTGTTCTTTGTTAAGAATTCGTAATTAAAAAAAAGGGCTCAAACTAAGGTCTAAACATTCACTTTTCTAGGGTGATTAGGGTCCGTTGGGCATTAATCCTTAACGTTAAAAATCCGGATGCCCCCTGTGCGTGATAATCACGCAGGATGCGCGTCGCGAACATGCGCCCGATTAAATGTTTCCGGGCTGATCAAGCCTGACTCACATCTGCGCATCGGCCTAATGGTAAAAGGGTCAAAAGTTTTTAAAATGTAAAAATAAAAATAAAAATACATATAAAGCCTCCTAAAGTGTTGTATTTAACCGATGTGGAATGCCATGTATCGCATAAGGCGTGAACAACCCACTTATGGTACAAGTAAAGAAAAGAGAAAAAAAAAAAACATCTTCTTCAAAAAAGTACAAGATCTAAATACCAGAAAAGCACAAGAAAATACCAAAAAAAGAAAAAGTAAAAGATATTTTGAATTTTTGAAACACTAAAAAACCCAACAACAACAATTACATCATGTCAGAAGCTCCAGTATACAGCCAAACTAACACATCATTGTGATGAACAATAAAATTTATTTTTTTATTTTTATAACACTGGTTCTTAGTTCTTTGGGCCAGAATAATTTCTACGGGCCTAGAAAAGAAAATCGATAAAATTTCTCTGTGGCTCCAGTGTGGTAGTACAACTTTGAACCAACAATCTTCGGCTGCAAACCGTGATCTTATGCCAACTGAGCTATCCCTCAAAGTTGGTAATGAACAACATTTGAATTGTGCTAAACAAGAACAATAAGGCCAAGATATTGAAGCATATTCTGGCAATCATGATGTTATTAAGGAATTTGATCTCCTATTACATGCATGTATCAGTCACCTCATATGAAAAATGTGGAATCCACACCTTTGTCATGGAGAATTGACACATCAATCATGCCTCCTTTAGAATAAGGAAAATAAAAGAGCAGAAAACTTCAGCACAAATTTTGAGCTTTGAAGAGTTTTTTCCACCTTTCACCACTGAACAATGAAAGTGTGTAATAAAAGAGTACAAGATTTTTAAATCTTCCCATGGAAAAGCATCTTAAAAAGATATGCACAAGAAATAAATCAAAAGGACAAATTCAAATGTATTTTTTATAAACTTCCGAGAATTCTTGATGTTACTGTTAGAGGTAAGATTAGATTCGCTAGTGGTTAGATAGAAGTTTAAATTTAAATAAAATTTTATTGCTGGATAGTTTTATTCTATAAATTGAGAGGAATTCCTCCAATGAAAGGTATGGTAAGGTGTACCTCTGTGGCGAATATCTTTTGCTTCTATGATAATCTCGTTGTTATATTTAAGCATTTCTTTTGCTTCTGCAATAATTTCACTGTCATTCATTTTTTCTTGAATAAAATTCACACATTTATGTAAGCCGCACCGACAAACCCAAAAAGATTATGAAAGAATCATACACTTCAAATTTGAATATCAAAATGCCCCCGTGCTAAGCACGGATGTTAGAAGTCATACAAAAAGAATGTCGTTTAATTTAATTTATGACATAAATAGAAATTTTAATTTTGAATTCATATGTTTATATTCTATAAAATCTAAAATAGAAATATCTCTCACACATAAGAAATTTATAGGCTTTCTTAAAAATCACACAATTGAAAATCTAAATAAATATAAAAAATTAAAGATTCAAGTAGAAACATGAAATATGAAATGTTGAGATGAAAGAAATTTAAAATATGAGATTTTTCAATTAGAGGCAAGTTTGGTAGTGAGTTGGTTGGGTTGAGGATAGGTATAGAGGTTTTTAGATCTTAACCTAAGCCGGGATTAAGGACATAATCAGATTTTGGTTTGTTCTTTTATCTAATACTCATATCATGACAGCAAAGAAAGGTAAAAGAAAGTGATGAGGGAGACCAAACTTGGATTGTGCCAAACAAAGAGAGATAAAGAGGTATTCTTAGGCCAGGGGAGGGTGCGGATTATAGTGCCATTAAAAAGGGAAGAGTCGTTTAGAAAGAGGGAGAGGTAGGGAGTGAGTAATAAATAACGTTTTATTGAATTGAATTAGATTAAATAATTTTAAAATAAAATTTAAAATTGTAGGGATGGTCAAAATCAATTGTCCCACAGCTTTTATGGAATAAATTGAAAGAATTTCCTCCCTCGAAAGATATGGTGACTCTATCTCAATTTAGTGCCCCTTAAACAAACATGACTTAAGGAGATCAAATTCGGCTAGGACCCACACATGTCACCATTGAGTTCAATCTGATGTGAACCCACATGACCCTACCCATTTATCATGGAAGGAGGACTTCAATTTCAACCCCTTTCCACCATCTACCATCATGATTTCAGATCACAAATACGGATTCCGAGTGGGAAAAGTCAGAAAAAAGAAACATTCCACCCATGCGATTTGCATTCTCGGTACCTTTAGACGCGTCAGAGCAAAGTCGTCCATTCACTGTAGCAGATTGCAATCTGCAATTGCATCCAAACGCTCCAACATGAGGGAAATCTGAGAAAACATGATGACACTTAGGGTGTACCGAAGATTTGTGTACTCTCAGGGGCATTGAAGGTGGGGGCTCAATCATGCATATACCTTAAAAATACAACACCTTTTGGGAAAGAGATAATTATCACCAGCTACATCAAATCCCAAGGCTGAGCCCACACGCTTCTTTCCAGAAGCCACCTAGGAAGATTCTACTAGGACCCTTTACACCACTCGCACAGAGTCTTCTAGCGTACCCTATGTGCAATCCAAAATGTACTCACAGAAATTAAGTATAAAAAATAAATAAAAAATTAATTTTACAATTTAATCACATAAAATAGATAATAATTAATAAGTCGACAATAATTAATAAGTTAAAAGAGTCTTCTTCATCTAAAAAATAAATATCAAGCTTACAGAAAAAGAAAATATATAAAAAACCAAAATTATGCACGGTTCGCTCCATATTCGGTCGAACCGCACTTAAAAAATGACCGAACCGCGCTCCGAAGATGGACCCGCTCCGAAAGAGTCGATCCGCTTTTTCGAAGCGGGATCGAGAGGGCTAAGAGGAGGTTCCGGACACTTTGGTTTGGAGCCAGTTTGTTCGCATGTAACTAGTGGCAGAGCTAAAAAATATACCTTAGGTGTCACTAAGAATTTTTTTTCCTTGGGGCCAATGTAAAAATTGCTAAGATTTTGTATAAGATTGAGGGGTTTTTTGAAAATTTAGGGGGTTTGAATTCTCTAGAGTTTTAAGAAAAGTATATAGCTAAAGTGCGTAAAAATGAGGAAATAATGGTGAATATATAACTATAATTGTAAATAAAATTGTAGGAAGTTAGGTTTCCATCTAGATCTCCACCAGACTTTATAGACTTTACTTTCACCTATTTAGTTTTCCTTCATTGGAAGCCTTTTCTCCGTGAAATTTTAAATTTAAATTTCTTACAAACAAATAAGCCCTTATATCAGGAGTCTTTTTCCAATTTAAAAACAGTGTTCCGTCGAATGGTTAGGATTTGAGAAGTAGACCTTGCTTGTTGATTTAGAGGAGAGAGTTCTACTCAATGGTAGAGTAAAATTATTTTAACCCATCCAACATTCTACGGCTAAAGATGTTTATGATGATGAATAATGAATGAAGATGAGCAAATCCAACCGACCAAAGGAGACCCTTTTTACATATTATATTTATCACATGGCCTCTCCTGTGGTTGTGCAATGTGCACTCTCATTGCTTTGCCTTTTGTTCTACGTGTAACTAGCGGTCAAGATTCAACTGAGAGATGGCCAGTCAATTTGAATCAAGAGTAACATGGACTACACGTTTAAAAAGAATGCTTGTCAATTGTCACGAGTATATTGTAAATTCATCTAGTTGGTCTAAAGTGCAAGTGTATTAGACATTATGTTTTCCATTCTATTGGGAATATTTATTGGTGTTGATTTTGAAAATCAAATAAAAGCCTTTAAGAATCTACTGTAACTATATTTTTGGTACCACAACTAAGGGGCTGGGACCTTATGAGACTCACGCATGCGAGATGATGGAAACTCTCATATGCAAGAAGGCACAACTTATACACGGGAGTTGATAGGAACTCGCACTCGCACATGTGAGGAGACACAACTCATGTATGTAAGGAGGGGGGAGGCTAGTTCTGAAGCCTGGACCTCCCAATGAGAACTATGGCTCCTTATCACTGGGTAAGGAGCAAGTTCTCGAATCTATCAAAACTATATATTCAAACATGATGCTATATTTTGTAATATTATTATATCTCTAAAACATTTAAAAACCCATTAAAAGATGGTTTTATTTCCACAAAAACTCAAATTGCAGTGGAAAGATGATAAAGACCTGTACAACAATTTGGACCTTTGTTTCAGTCATCATGGGCTTTTTGTTTCATTTAATTAAATTCCTAAGTTTGTATTTCTATAAGTGTTAAAAAATGAAAAACCAATGGTGAAGATCTAACAACGACCTTCAAGAGGAGACGAGGAAATCCAAGTCAAGAGAATATAAGGAGTAAATGCTCAGCCATCACTATAGTAGTTGAAACTTGAAAAGTTAAGGTTCTATCTACATTGCCTCTTATCTCATATCCGTCTCCCCAGCCTCTCTACTAATCCTTTAGTAAAGCTAACTTGACCTTTGAATTTTTATGTAATAGATGCTAACAGCTAACAAACTACTCTATATTAATGACCTTAGCTGCCTTGATTCAGAAGGCACAGGTGACAAAGCATAGTCTGTGCCATGCATATCGCCAATGTAGTATTTGGTTGCCTCCCACATTCAAGGGCGAACCTAAGTACAGGGTATTGTGGCTGAAGTCCTCACCCAAATTTGAAAAATGCTCTGAATTCTTAAGAGCCCCATGTAAATTCCGAAATCGTTTTATTCGACAAAAAAGAATGATTTAAACTATAAGAGACTTGCCTTTACTTGATCCAATCACTCATATCACATGGCTCCTTGTGCATGTAGGCAGACATAAAATTCATTTAAGTGGATTATATGCCAGGTTAACTTGATTATCCATGTAATATACAATTATGCTCTTTACGCCTAATCAATCCCGACGGTTAAGTGTGAATTTAAATGTGTGTTTGATGTATTCTTTATAGGTTTAATCACTCATGGGTTTGCCTCAAGCAAGTTAAATCTAATATAATTGCTATTAGCATTATATTTAGGGGAAATGAGATCTCATTTCTCATAAATACAAACAAACATGTCTGCTAAAAGAGTCTTCTATATAATCCGAGTGCAATCTGAGAAGCTCAAATGTTGCCAATTGCAATATAAAATTTGCATGTTCCCATTAGCTTTTCTATGAAAAACCCTAGATTTTGAAATCGTCATGGCATTTATTACACACTATTGTTTGCATAGGAAGATATGTGTGAGGACGGCAACAAGTCAGGGCATGTGATACATGGTGATAAACTGAGTAAATGAGGGTGCGCCCCTCACCTGTCAAAGGATGGCTGAAAAATATTTGAAGTGCCCCTCACTTCTCGGCAGAGTCCGGATGGCCCGGAGTGTCTTCCACACTCTTCTCATGGGTGAGATGTGTGGAATTCCGCTCTGGGGCCTATCTGTTGATTTTCTAAATTGTTCAAACTGAATGTCATTTCCTCCAAAGATATATCCTTCAATCTTATTTCAATAAAGTTGAATTTCCAATAGGACTAAGCACGTGACCAATAACGTTATTAATGTACATGGTCAATCCTATAATGTAACCAATTTTGCTTGAAATGAAATCTTAGAATATATCCTTCGAAGGGATGACATTCGTTTTTAAGTTAATAGGATTATTAATAGGCGATCCTGACCATACAATCCTACACATTATTCGGAAGTCTGCGAGAGTTAATGGTATTGGCACCTTAGTATCACATCCATGCCAATCCCTAAGTTTTTAAGTACGAATATCACTATTTGCCGATGGTTAGGGGCGTTCACGGTCTAGACCAACCTTAGGCATATCCAACCGGACTTTAGAAACATAAGTTTGCATTCGGCCTAATATAGGCGGTAAATGTCATGCCCAAGCCCGTACTATTTAGTCAATCAGCTCAGGCCGAATTGGGCTTTTTATGTATTATACTAGCTTTCTAGTCATTATTAGGGCAAATTATTACTATAATAAGCATTTCTTATTTGGGCTACGCCCACTTTGGGCTTTCAATCACTTAATCCAAGTTCTGTCCAATTATTTAACAAGCCTGTAAATATATATCTAGGCCAGTCCAAAGTAGCGTAATCCATCCAACTCAGGAGAAAAAAAAAAAAAAAAAAAAACAAGAAGAAAAAAAGACAGGATTTTACGGGAAAGATCCTGTAATTTGCTCATTCCTCATAAAGGGTCCCCGCATATTATGCAACACAAACTCGGTCTTTCAGCCATTTTTTTTTTTTTTTTTTTTGCACTTTTTTTCTAATCGACGATAGAGTTGCTCGTGGCTCCTCGCGTCTTCTTCTCCTTCCTATTTCTCCATATCCCCCATTCCATTTCTCGCACAACCCACCACTCACAGCACTTCCACCATCTTCAAGTGTAATGGAGAGGATGATTATCATCTCTTACCTTTGTGTTCAAATGTCTTAAAATCTCTAGATTGCTCGATCAAACTTCACCCTTGTGAGTAGCCCTGGCAATTCAAAAATTTCTCCTTACATAATTCAAAAACTAACCATTGGCATTGGATTTTGATGGCTGCAATTAGAGCATGTCATAGTTGAGTTATGTTTTGATCTTTCATAGTGAATCGCTGTATTAGTATTGGAACCATTGCTCTATATTATGTCTTTCGTTTTTTTTTTCTTTCTTTCCTGTCTCTTTTACTATTTAAGACAAACATTGAGAATATGAAAAGAAGAAAGAAAGAAATTGTATGTCGGTCGCTAGTCATTTTTTTTATATATATATGAATCCCGTGATACTGTTTCCCAAGATGATTGGTAGAAAATAAAGTGGAAAAGATAGATAAATAGGTATGAGAAGATGACTGAATAAGAGGAAGAAGAAACAAAAATGAATAATATATTTTAAAAAAATCGTGCATTGCTCCCCTCAATATTTAAAAAAATGGAAGAGGTTCTGACGGACCTCATTTATGTTATATAATAAGCGAGGACCCTTCGCGAGGAATGACCACATTCTTAAATAAATTTTTTCCGTAAAATCCTAAAAAAAAATATGATAAAGGGAGTTGGAATTGAATTTAAAGTGCTCCTGAGGTGCACCTCGTCTCAAAAATGCACACGTATCCTACCACGTCAGCAGCAGCTTAATCCAACCACCGCCCGCCGGCCCAACTGCTGAGCTGTCATCCACTGTAACTTCCTTCATTCATCTCTCAAACATATAAAGACACAGCTCGAAGGACCATCACACCTTCCTCCTCTTCCTCCTCTTCTCTCTCTCTCTCTCTCCCCTCTTTCATCTCCGCATCTCTTCCGCGTAGCCATGCCTGCTTGGTGGGGCCGAAAATCCAAAACCTCCAGCAGAAAGAAGGAAGAACAACAAGAACACAAGCACTCAATCGTCAAATCCACAGCAGAAAGACCCAAATCCTTCGACGAATCACTCATTCATCACAGCAACAACAAGAAGAACAACAACAATCTCCTCTTCTTCAAGAACAAGGATCTCTCTCCTTCTGCTTTCGATTCCGATGGCGTCTTGGAGAAGAAAGGCCATCCGCTTCCTCGCCCCTTCGCCGTCTCCTTCCACGATCACGGCTCCGTTTCCAGCGTCAGCTCTTCTGGCTCTTCTGATGATCCGACGCCCGATCTCGCGCAGATAGCTCATTACAGGTATCTAATTCATGAAAATCAAGCGAATTCTCGGTTTGGATGGAGATCTGTGCGTGATTGGTGTTTTAATTGTTTTTACGGGGAGATTGGGGGTTTCTGGTTGGCAATTGACGGATTTGATGGTTTCTGCGTTGTTTTGTTGCTGGAAGTTTCTGTTTTGAGGTTTTTCAGATCTGGAAAATTACTATTTGGTATGGTTTTTGGAGCTGTTAGGTTTAATTTCACTTGATTGCTGCATTTAAAAAAAAAATTGGTGTTTTTGAAGGGGAAGATTGATTCAATTGATAAATTGGAACTCGAATTATGCGGAGGATGATTTTCCCCCTCTATTTGCTTATTGTTCTGAATTTCAGTTTATCGAAAGGTAGATAGGAGGATGCATTGATTGGAGTTGGTTTAACTGATTGGCTGTTTCATACCTTTTAAAGATAGGATTTTTGGGTCTTGATGTGTAATTTGGGTTGCAAAATCTGTTCCTCATTGAATTTTGGAGGAGAAAGCGATGATAGTGTTAAGAATTTTAGATGCTGTTGTTTCAAGTCTTTTGGAGCTATTGAAGGCCCATTTGGATCTTTGTTACATGATTTACTTGTAAATCAGAGTGCAGATCGCGAGTTACCTGTATGTGAGAGTTGTTTTGTTCTTTGCCTAATTAATTCAAGTAAACAGAGTTACAGGTAATTAGAATTACAGGTAAATTGATGGCAGGGTAATCAAGTTTTCGAGGATACAAACAGGGCCTAAGAGTTGTTGTCATGTCAGTTGTGCTAGAGGAAGAATATCTGGAGTGTTTTGGTAATTGTGAATAATTTCTTGCATGTGTGTGTTTTTTTTAAAAAAATATGATTTTTGTTTCTTCTGTTAGTCATTGTACATTTTATCTGGCAACCATTCTGAAGTGTTATGTTTCTAATTATCTTCTTCACTTTCAAATGTTAGATATTCAGACCCCACAAACACACCAAGGGGCAGAAGTCTGAAACCCGACTCACACAGACAGCAGCACATTGTGGAGAACAGGACTCATTCTTCTAGCAGTCCGATTCCAGAGCATTCCAGAGTTCCAGACATTTCTTTTTCTCCAAGAAGTGAATGTCATGGTTCATCTACTCCCACTGGGAGCGCCTTATGTAGTCCTAGAGCATCTGTAGAGATTGAACTCAACCCAAGATCAAGGAGCCCGGGACCAGGTTTAAGAGGGCATGCTTTTCCAACATCACCTTTGCATGCCCGAGTTAATGGTTTCAGTCCAGGGTCTTCTATGGAGAAGAATGAAGATGGGAGGACTGAGTGTCATCCTCTTCCACTCCCACCGGGTTCGCCTAATTCACTTACACCGATCCCACCTGGTTCTCCTAATTCACATACATCGATCCCACCGGGTTCTCCTAATTCACATACTTCAAGAAATAACGGGACAAATGAGAGCATGCCCGGTCTCCGTTCAAGATGGAAGAAGGGAAGACTTCTTGGGAGGGGAACATTTGGGCATGTTTATGCTGGATTTAATAGGTATATGCAGTTCCTGTATCATTTTGATTCTCAGAATATATGATATTTTTTATTTTCCTTTTTGCGAGAGGAATGAGATTGTAGTAAGGGGAAAAAAAACATTGAAAGAGGATAAATATCTAATCTATGTATCTTAAAGACATTGTGAATACATGATTTTAATTGAAAATCATACCCTATCAGGCATCAGCCTTTTGGAATCATACTTGACAGAAAGAAGGTTGTTTCCGGATGTCCCCAAATCACAAATGTTTATTTTATTTTATTTGAAAAATGGGTTAAAAATATTCTGCTATGCATTTGGTGTGTCATGGAATTAGACACAACAATGGGTAGGATATTGACACGCTTTTCTTCCTTTTCGACCAGAAATCAATATCAATGCTGATTGCTGATAATTTCTTGGATGCTGTTTGGATACATGGAATGGCCTGATATAGCCTGAACAAAGAACTTTTGGCTATTTCAGGTGTTTTGGGTGTATGTCAGCTGGCGTGTTGGGTACTTGGGTTCCTGAAATGGGACCCTACTCTAATTTCTTTTGAGGTTTGAAGTGGTTTATTTCGAGGTATCTCTGTGTAAATACATCTTATCTAAATGAGTTTATTAACTTCAGGACATTGCCCATTTCTGGAAGTGATTTCAAGTCATTTCAGTGGAAATACTTGTAAATCACACCTTTTGATTTCTATCCATTTCAATACCTTCCATTAATCCAAACAGGTCCTCAAAATGTTGGAGAACAGCTCAATCCACCTAATGATTTTCCTAAGTTCAAACAACTTGTAATTTGATTTACATCGAAACTCTGTTTTAGTTTGGAACTGTTGCAATAGTTATGCTGATCAATAGAAATAAAAATGGAAATGGCTTACAGCTCCATTTTATGTCTGATCATTACTTAACAGTGAAAATGGGCAAATGGGTGCAATAAAAGAAGTCAGAGTCATTTCTGATGACCAAAATTCTAAAGAATCTCTCAGGCAACTCAATCAGGTCTGTCTCACGTCTGTGATGCATTCTTGGCAATTTTTAGATAATCTCTCTGCATCTTCATATGTTTTTCTTTTGATCTCTTTCATTTACGATCTTTAGTTACTCATAAAACTGAATGAATTTGGGAAACATTTGTTTATAACAGGAAATAACTTTGCTTAGTCAGCTATCACATCCGAACATCGTGCAATACTATGGAAGCGAACTGGTATGGTTTAATTTCGATTTAGAGTTCCATTCAATAAAGTTCTTCATCTTACATCAATTACTTAAGGAGCATTTCAAACAAGTATCAGTTCTTTTTGTAGAGTCAATTGATCCTTGGACCTATTGCCCATCTAATTTGGGTTGGCTGAGTACTACATTTTCTTAAGAGTAGACTAAAGATTTGGTTAGGCAATTAATTTTTAATTTTTTTAAGGATGCCTCTTTGCTTTGCAACCCTTGCTTTTCCGGGCTTGGTGCTGGCACATGCCTGACACTTGGTGGAGGAATAAGAGTTCTCTTTATAGAGTAACTGCAGAAATATCTTTGGCAAGACAACTTTCAAAATATATTCTACTCTATTGAGTTTCAT
Organism: Camphora micrantha; assembly: GCA_003546025.1. NCBI lineage: Eukaryota > Viridiplantae > Streptophyta > Magnoliopsida > Laurales > Lauraceae > Camphora > Camphora micrantha. The sequence continues at coordinate 5,808,351 of QPKB01000008.1, forward strand.
AAAGATAAATGGTGTTTCTACGTCAAAGAGGCATGGTGCACCTTTTTATTTTATTTGGCGCTCTCTATCTGGTATAGTTGTTTCTGACGGTTTCTTTTACAGGCTGAAGACACACTTTCAGTTTATCTTGAGTTTGTCTCTGGTGGTTCTATCCATAAACTACTTCAGGATTATGGCCCTTTAAAGGAATCTGTCATTCAAAATTACACAGCACAGATTCTTTCTGGGCTAGCCTACTTGCATGAAAGGGATACTGTGCACAGGTAAGTGCGGGGCTAATCCTCTTTTTCATGCAATTTTTTTTATGTGTTTTATCTGAAATTGTTACTCCCTTTTATTACATGACGACGCTGAACTGCATTTTGTCTTGCAGGGATATTAAAGGAGCAAATATACTTGTAGATTCTAATGGTGAAATCAAGCTGGCAGACTTTGGCATGGCTAAACACGTATGAATCTTCTTAATCTTATGGAGAAATTCTATTGGTGGAAATATTATAGAAAAACGACAACTTTCAGTTTTTTGGAAATGCCATTTGGTGCAGCCGGCTCAAAGTTTGCAATTCTTGTGTATTGCTATAGTTGTCAATTTGTTTCCGAGGTCATTTTGGTTTGCCTCCAAAATGGAATGTTTTAGCATTTCAGTCATTACAGCATTTCATTTGAAAAACATGAAAGGGAAAAAATGACTAAATGTAAAAGAATATAAAAAAGAAATGGAAATAATTAAAAGATACACTTTGAATCACTTAATTTAGGCCTTCATTTGATTGGGATGGAGAAAAAATCCTCTTCACTGATTTCAAAGCTAGACTTCGGGGTTTAATGGGAAATGAGGATTTTTTTTTTCAAACCTGTACCTCTTATTATATTATATTATTATTTTGTTTAAAGACCTGCTTGAGCTGCTTTGATCCGATTCGATCAGCCAAAATTCTAGCTGAAAATTTATTTGCCTCTTTCATTTTGAAATGTCTGCCAGAAGGAAATGTTTCAGCTGTTTTTGTTGAAATGAAATGGAACTGACAACTCAGTATGTTGCATAATATGTAACATTTTACCGGACTACATTCAAATATATGATACGTCATATGTGGTTCAGTTGATGTTTGCATTTGAAATTGATTGATTACTTCCAAAAATTGCTTCTGTGTAGAAAAATTCCTAAATGAGCATATGCCAATTATATTACTTAAGACATTGTGTGAGAAAAGACTGAGATTCTCTTTGTTCTATATTTGTAAGTAACTTATAAGTTATTTTTCTCTTGTTTCAGATTACATCCTGTTCTTCTGTTCTTTCTTTTAAAGGAAGCCCTTACTGGATGGCTCCTGAGGTAACTAATTGCATATGCAGTCTCATGTCCTTTTTTCCTTTGTCAACTCGTTTTCTTGTCCAACATTTTTATTATTTCTATCTCAGGTTATCATGAATTTTAGTGGCTACAACCTGGCAGTGGACATTTGGAGTCTTGGTTGTACAATTCTTGAGATGGCAACCTCAAAACCTCCCTGGAGCCAATATGAGGGGGTGTGATACTGTGATTTCTTTTTTTATTTTTTATTTTAAATATTATATGATTTACTATAAATCCTTTGAAAAACTTGATTAGGATGCATTTTGATTAGGTTATCTAAATCCTTAAGCATCTCAGTTGTCTTGTCTGCCCTAGTTTTAATGTACCCTAGCACTCAATTGGTTTGGTTATTTGTTGGAATGGATGGCTATTTGTGCCCTTGTGCATTTGCGGTGGCACTGAAATCAGACTCTGATGGTTGGAATTCTGTTTTCCTAACTTCTATATCATATCAACTGGCGTCGTAATGATCTAGTGATAGAGATGGCAGAACATTGCCCACCCAGAGGTTTCTTGTTGCCAAATTGCTCAAGTGCATGGTGGAAGGATAATTACTGCGAAAATATTTATATTACTTGTCATCCAAAGTACATTTAATTTGAAATTAGTTTTTTTCTTCCTAGTTTTGGCCTTGGGAGCATATTCATGTAAATCAAGTCTATTTTAGCAAATCTAAGATTTATGTGGACTCCTGTTCAACATTTATTGAAATCTATTTGTCTTGTTGGAATTTACAGGTGGCTGCCATATTTAAAATTGGAAACAGCAAAGACATTCCAGAAATCCCTGATCATATTTCTGATGATGGAAAAAATTTTCTGAAGCTCTGCTTGCAACGTGATCCATCTGCACGTCCCACAGCAGCACAATTGCTGGAACACCCTTTTGTTCGAGATCAAGCTACAGTTAGAGTTGCAAGGTTCACTGTAAACAAAGATTTGTTGCAAACTTCTGCTGATGACATCCACGCGCTGGTATGTGAATTATTGGATTTTCTTTGATATTATATGGGCCTACGAACTATAACACTGTCATCTTCAGTATTTTTTTAATCTTTTTATGGTTAGAACCCTCTAATTCATAAGAAGATTGTAGTTATGGCTTCACGTACAATGAAATCATGTCCTTAGATCAAATTTTGTGAACAATACAGCAAGTGTTCAATGTTTCAAAATGTCAGGATAGATCATATGAAGTGGAGTCTTGAAATGTTACTGATTACTCGAACAAGTTGACATCTTTTCACAAATGGCACTCTTTGATCAGTCTTTAGCTATTATACCTTCACATGCTTCAAAGACTTGTCTCTTAGTTACCATACAATAAGTCTTACCAAAGTGCATGACTATGTTCTCTCTTTGGCTCTCACTCGGATGGAGGCATCCAATGTTTTGCTATAGCTTTTCACATTATATTTTTGAACCATATCAATGTGACGACTATAGCTGTTTAACTTGTCTGCATGACTCGTCGTATTTTGAGTCCATTTACCTTTGAACTTAAGTTACTCTCATACTCAATTTTTCTGAAATGAGAGGACATTATTATTCTGTTTTTTGTTTAAAACTGTATATTACAAGTAATCGTTGTAGCCTTCAATCTCATTTTTGTCACGTCCATAAACATAGTTTAAAGACTTCAACTGATAACCATCCGTAATTTCACATGTCTCTCATACTTCCTGTTAAATCTTAGCTACCAAATCAAAGCATAAAAACCAGCCTTCTGTTTACAGAATCATATAGTTACCGGTTTCAGAGCTCCTACTTACCCTCTATTTCTGGTGTATGCAAGCAGAACACAAACCGGAAGAATATTCCTTCACCTTCACATGGAGATTATGGGACAAGACTCACTATTGGGCTCCCAACAACTTTTAGAAGGTTTGTTCTTTTCCTCTGACTCTCCACCAAATGTTGTTGTCTTTTTGTTCTTTTAGGGATGAATTGGATTAGCCCAAATCAATATTGGTGACTGTTTTGGCAAATGGATGGTTGTCGATGCATTGGAGTGACATGACAATCAGAAATCACAGTAACCAGGAAATGGATATGGTTTTTGTGATCTTTTCTCTCATATCCCAAATTAATGAGCAATAGATAATTAATGATTTGTGGAGGAGAAAGGGAAATAAACTGTATCCAGCTGTTGTGGTTTCCTGTTCTTTTGGCTCCATCTGCCATTCACAGTTTGTGATACCATGTGTGTACATTGGAACAGTCCCAAAGTTCTTTCATCTATTATTCTTGGTTTTGTAGAAGCAAATGTTTTGATGTTTACTATTCTCTTGCAGTGACCAGGCTGGCATCAGGATGAATTTGTCTTTGCCCGTGTCTCCTTGTTCAAGCCCATTACGTCAATTTGGACCTGCTCATAGGAGTTGTTTTCTTTCTCCACCTCCAGCTTATATGATGGGGTTGGGTAGTGGTAATGATGTGTTCAATCAATCAGTTTTCCCTTCCAGAACTTTCACGAATGTGACAACAGATTTCTTCGCAGAGAGAGCCCAATCCCAAACACCTAATGCTTCTCCAAGAGGGAGACATATGCCCAGTTTGTGATGAATCCCAAAATGCCTTTTGTGGGTTAATAGCTGCTGGTTCTGAAGATTTAAGAGCTGCTGCTCTTCAACTTAGATGAGATGGGCAAAGGGGCTTGGTTTTTGTTCTGGTGGATGTGAGACTGTAGGCTCAGGTCAAGCCCCATCTAAATTAACAGACTGATGAGAGGAATTTTTTTGGAATGGGTCGTATAAGTGCGGATGGGTATATGCAAGGATAGAGCACAATGAAAGATCTCTAAAATGAATTGTTGCGGGGTGGGGATGATTTTGGAGGTTCTGTCTGTAATATACGATGTTCTTGATCGTTTCAGTGTAATTGAATAGCTGCTGCAGCTTCAGATTCTGTATATAAGAACTTCCCCCCACTCCACCAAGTGGACTCCAATCCCATCTTTTAATTATTTTGTGGCGGCAGGGTTGTAAGGTCAGGTTATGAACCTCGCACTGGCAGTAATGCATTGACCGTGGAATATACCCATGGCCACTTGCCTGCCTCGGGCTTAAAATTGTTTCTTTTTTCTTTAAAATACACTGAGCATTCAAACTTGTGCACTCTCACGCACACCCCCTCCCTGTGCGCCCCCCGCCGCCCCCCCCCCCCCCCGCCCCGCGTCTGCAGCGGGACGATTCCTCTCTTATTTGATAAGAAGAATCTCTGTTGGCCTGGTAATGGCCGGTAGAGGTGGCTGCTGGTGGGTTGGGTGCTGGGATTTAGGGGAAGAAGATACGAGAAAAAGGGTGTAATGAGTTAGTATTAGGACGTTTGCATGTGGACATTTGTTAAAGGTGGAAAAAAAAAAGAAAAGACCATTACAGATAGGGAAATTCTATATGCACCCATTATGTGTTGTGTATACCCACATCCTCTTATGTGAACGATGATTTTTTACTGTTCACATAAGGGGATATGGGTGTGCACAATATTAAGAGGGATCTTATTTGAACTGGAAAATCCATCCACCTTTAATTCGGGGATCTTTTATTTATTGAAATTGACAAAAGATTTTTTTTTTTGTTTTTTAAATCTCCATGTATCAATTTTAAATATATACGTGTTGGGACCTGGCTTCACAGTTTTAATTGCCGTCGTTAGGGGGTCAAACGTCCAGCAACCATCAACCATGTCTAATTATCTATTTATTTGCTAAAAGCAACCCCTCCCAAGAGGGTTTTCACCTACAAGCAATAGAAAAGGTCAGTCCTATTAGGATTATTCTAACTTTTGATTCAACAGCCTTTTAAGTTTTTATTTTTTTATTTTTTATTGCTACATTAGGTTAATCGTAAGGACTATGGAGTGATTCTCTGACTTAATGATAAAGAGATCGATCCTTGGACATGCGTGTGGACTGTGGAACTAAGGTGTTACTGTAAATATCACTCAACCATGAATATGTTGGCAACTATCTTAAGTTTAATAATGATCTTTCTGACTTAATGATATAGAGATCGATCCTTGGACACGCCTATGGAATATGAAAATAAGGTGTCACTGCCAATACCACTCTACCATAAGTATGTTGGCTATTATCTTAAGTTTAATAATGATCTTTCAACAATTAAATTTTGGTAAGGTGAGCCAAAAGTTGATTATAAAATTGGTCATGGTGCTGTAGATAAGGAGGAAAAGAGTTGCATGGATCAAAGGTCAGCCCAAGTGGACTCCTTATGGATGGACTGCTCATTGTAGAAAATTCTCCCCATTTCCGTCTTCTGTTTTTTCTTCTAAAGAGAGGACCAGTCCACATAATTCATTCCCTTGGCACGTCTCACTCACATGGTCTGTTGACCGATGATGGAGCCTAACTTATATTCGCAGACAATAACGTTGAGTCCTTCCAAATGGGAACATGTAATCATCTGGCCATCCATCATGAGTAAGAATCTGTATCCTTAAACCCTAAATCCTTCCACTGAACCACGGCCAAATCTAACAGCCTTGAAATTGGTCAAAGATTTTAATGGCTAAGATGTTCCACATCGTGTGTAGATTGTGGCGGTTGACTCCCTCGCCGAGCGAAATAAAACCGCCTTTTGTTATCTTTTCATTCAAAATTGGCCCCAAAAAGTTCCCTCTCTCATATGTAAATGTAAATAAAAAGCCTCAGAGAGAACCCATTTAACAACACCCTTCTTCTTTCTTCTTCTTCTTCTGCATCATCATCATCATCTCTTTGAATAGAAATTCATTGATCAAGGAGGAGAAGAAGAAGAAGAAGAAGAAGATGCCGATAGAGATGCCGAAAGGGCTTCCGTTCTCTGTAGATACATGGTCTCCTTCATCTAAGAGAAAACGTTACCATTTCCTAACCCACGCCCACAAAGATCACTGCTCTCACATCTCCCTCCACTCCTCTTTTCCCATCTACACCACCCAACTCACCAAATCATTGATCATTCAACACCTCCCACAACTTCATCCTTCTCTTTTCGTCGAAATTGAATTAGGCCAATCCGTCCAAATCCACGATCCCGACTGCCCTTTCTCCGTCACCGCTTTCGACGCCAATCACTGTCCAGGTACTTTTCTCCTCTTTTCTCTTCTTTTCCCCTTTCTGGGTCTCTTGATTTGTTTGCTCAAAATCTCTTTTTTTTTTTTTTTCTTTTTAATCTAATTGGGGATCTGTTTCTCTGTTTTTCATGATTTGTGTATATTGTTGATTGCAAGGAATTGTTTGATTGATAATTCATACATATCTTGTTGTTTGTTCTGTTCTTGATTTTCTGATATTTTTTGTATTATCTCTGTTTTATTTATGGACACTGCAATATTTCTTCTTCAAGGTTGGGAATTTTTAAGAGAAGGAAATCTGAGTCCCCTTTCAATTCAATACGCACGAGCTTGAACAGTTGTTTTCATTGGGGTTCTGTGTATCTATTTTCCTCTTCTGCCCATTGGGAATCTAATTGAGTTTTTGGGGTCGCTTGATATTGTTGCAATGATTTATTCATCTCTTTGTTCATCTGGTGTTTATTTGCCGCGCTGCGTGCATTTGGTGTTCTCTTTTCATATTCGTTTTATAATAATACTGCAACAACTTTTTAACTGACAGATGATGACTTTGATTTGGCGTGGTGGTTGAAAAATCCAGGAGCTGTCATGTTCTTGTTTGAAGGTGATTTTGGCAATGTCCTGCACACAGGTGATTGTAGACTAACGCCTGAATGCCTGCAAAAGTTACCTATGAAATACATAACAAGGAAAGGAAGAGAGACAAAAGGCAGCCTTGACTACTTGTTCCTGGACTGCACCTTTGCTAGTTGCCTTTTGAAGCTTCCAAGCAAGCATTCAGCAATTCAGCAGGTATAATTGTGTCATTCCTTGTGTGTCATGCTTTATATTGTAGTAATATAGAATAACTTTTTATTGAATTGATAATCATATAAAGTGGAAGATATTTTAGCCATTTGCATCAAACTCAAACTTCCTTCTTGCATGCGTGCTGCTCCAGAAGCACACACCATAATAACAGGTAGAGATCTATTAGCAGCATATTCGATCAACTGGGTGATTTTCTTGCCTACTATGGATCCCATACTACCCCCCATGAACTGAAAATCCATAACCCCAATGGCTATGGGAATCCCATTTAGTTGACCTATGATACCCATACCTGTAACTGGGAATATGGATTTGGATTAGCTCCTTCTGAATTTGTCCATATTTGCAAACTCATTCAACACTCTTAAGTCTTATCTGGGAGAAACCCATTATGCTTGCAGGTAATCAATTGCATATGGAAGCACCCACATGCCCCTGTGGTGTATTTGGCATGTGGTCTTCTTGGCCAAGAGGACATACTTGTGGAAGTATCTAGGACATTTGGATCCAAGATTTATGTTGATGAGACTAAAAATGCAGAATGCTACCAAGAGCTTTCACTCACAGCTCCTCACATTCTGTCAGAAGATGTATCTTGTCGCTTTCAGGTGTGCATTCATTTCTTTCTAGCATCCAGTGATAGGATTAGACTCTTCATTTTTAGCTTTATCTTACGCCTTTTGGCACAGGTGCTGGATGGGTTTCCCAGATTGTATGAGAAAGCAAAGGCTATGCTCACTGAGGCAAAGGCCAATCTCCAACCAGAACCTCTCTTTATTCGTCCCTCTGCACAGTGGTATGCATGTGAAGAGCGTGCCGAGGCAGAAAGGCGAAGTGATTTGAAACTTAAAGAGGCCGAGAAAGACCAGTTTGGTGTTTGGCATGTCTGTTACTCGATGCACTCATCAAGGGATGAATTAGAATGGGCCTTGGAACTTCTCCAGCCCAAGTGGGTCATTTCAACAACTCCTCCCTGCAGGGCCATGGAGCTGGATTATGTTAGAAATCACTGTTTTACAACTAAACTAACCAAAGACGACCCTCTATGGAAGTTACTGAACATTAGTGCTGAAAAGTCCACTTCATCTCATGCTTCAGTTCCACCAGTTTTAACAGATGGTGTTGCTAGTTCTGCATTGGCAGCACCGACACTCAAAGCTACAGGGTGCAACATTTCATCTCCAATAAAGTTACCCTTGAATTTGTCTCCCCCATCTTGCAAAAGACCTATTACATTGTTTGGTAAAGCAAGGCTAGTTCTTCAAGATTCTTTTCCATTGCATGCACAAAAGACCAAGACACAGGAAAGTTTATCTTCCTTTAAAGAGAAGAGTGCTGCTGAAGTGGTGCAAGTTGAGAAACCAAAAGATGTCATGCTCGGAAGAAAGAGAATCATTCTTCAAGATTCTAATGCATTGCATGAAGAAAACAGATTGGAATGTACTAAAACTGATTTTTCAGGGGATGGTACCTGTAAGACAGCAGGGAGATCCTTGTCTTTTCAGGAGGAGACAGATGCTGAAGAGCAGTTTGAGAAATCAGAAGGCCATAGTGAGTTCGATGTGGAGAAAAGTGTTTCTTGCATTGGACCATCAAAGAGTTTTGATGCAAGCATAAGGAAACTGTACAGATCAATGAATGTACCTGTGCCTCGGCCTCTTCCTTCATTGGTGGAACTTATGGGTGTTGGTAAAAGGACAAAGATTGATTCCGCACAAGGGAGGAAGCTTCCTGCTGTGAATTTGTAGATTTCATTGTTGTGCTAGCATTCATTTGAGCCGTCACTATTACATTTTAAAAAAAAATAGCCCATGATATCTCCTGCCCAATTTAGCCCAAGAGTCTTTGGCTCCGAAGAATACTTGATTTTGGACAGCCGAGAACTAATTCCTAAGAGCACATTCAAACCCTTCTATTCACATGCACCGGGTAAAACTATAGGAGGTTGCCAATGGAGGTAGGTGTTGAACACAAGACCTTGCCGCTTCTTGAGGCGCAAAGTCCTTAGCCAACTCATCTACCACTCATTGGTTAGCCATCACTATTACTTATCGGCAAAAATTCAATTTTTATTCATTGAAGAGGGTAAAGGTGGTGAATAAGTTGGTTTGCCAATGCTGCCAAAATTTATGACCAGTGAAGATGCATCGACTCTAACCACAGCTCAACACCTAAAAGCATTTGGAGTTGAATGAATTTGTTCTAGGTGTCCAGATTCAGGAAAGGAATTTTTATGTAGCTGTTGTCTTCTTTGTTCATATATTAATTTGTCATGTATGAGCATTTGAGCAATGTGTGTGTGTGTGTGTTTTTTTTTTTTAATTGTATATATTATACTAATGTGGAAAACAGAATAAAGTTATTTTCCTATGCAGGTTTCATTTGAATCATAACTTTATTCATTCAATCCCCTTCTTACTAGTGTCTTTATCCTTGAGTACTTGTGGCATCTTGGCTTTTGACTTGGGCTAACTCAAACTGAGTAAATCAAATAATCAATTGCAATAAAGTGCAGTTGCCAAAAGGCATCATTATCTTCATTATTACTTGAGAAATGATATAGCTATAAACGCAGACATTAGTTCATGGTTCTAAGAAAGCGCTTCAAGGACCAATGGGAACTTTAATTAAAAAAGGCTCTAATTTTGCTAAACGCTTTGTGAATTTTGGTGCTAATTTTTTTCTTTGACAACAGTGTAGTAAGGGAAGGCTCCATTTCATTGAAGAGGCTGAAATTTTACTCCATAATCATAATGGATCAAGTGTTGAATTTTTATTGTGTTAGGTCCAATCTGTTTTTTTTCTTTTTTTCTTTTCTTTTTGGAAGATCAAATTGCATTAAACCACTTGTAAAATGCATTATCAATATAATGGCTTGCAAGTTGCAACATTGGAATAAGAGGTTCGTAGAAACATCATAGATACAAAAACTTGCACAACTTAAATCAAATGGACAGATTAAATAAAAAAAAAAAAAAAAAGAAGAATAAGAGCCAAACTACTAAAATCAGGGATGGCTATTAACATGGTCTACTAAGTAAATATGGTTTGCGCTGTTGAAAATAACTTCTATAAACATCTGGATGTTCTTGGGAGGAATAAAAGGACCCGCGTAGGTATCTCAAGAGGTGAAGGAGAAGAATTAGTTATGAGCAAGCTCACTTCCCACTGAGGTGAATGGCATCTCAAGAGGTGAAATATTCACAATGTAGATCCTCTGAATGAACATGAAAAATAAACCCGTCTCTTCTCATCCAGTAATGAAGCCATGGGGCACGTTCGATCTTCATAAACCAAGAGCAGGTGGCTTGGCTTGCACATTAATGAGGGTCAATGTATCTAAATTCACAGGAAATGATATATACAGGCTGTGTGTTCAGTAGCAAACTCACTTACCACGATCAGTAACAGGTAATTAAGATTCACAAGCTGAGTGCAGAGGAGGCCACAATGATCGGATTAAAGTTTTTCCAAATGAATGGCCAAGTGCAATTTATGTTCTCCAGCAGCATATAACTCAGTTAATGGCAAACCAGCCAACTATAACAAGTCGCGTACTTGTATCAATCTTGAAAGGGAGAGATGAGACAGGAGTACAAAAATTTATACATTGTATCATCCAGGGAATGCTCCTACTATTTTAAGAGAAAAAAGAAAAAAAAAAAAAAAAAAAAAAAAAAAAAAAGATGTGCTTCAGATCTTAATATAACAAGGGAATGCCAAGCAAACTATTAGCTCAATGTATTTTTTACATGATCTGGGATTCAAAAGAAAATTATAAATCCTGTAAACAGGAAATGATCTGCCTGAGCCTTCATAGGAAAAACACTAAAAATATGTCTTGGGTATTGAAAGCAATTTGCCCTTATGGCAAATAACATCAGCATCTTTTGTCATCGACTCTTCATGCCACTGCTTATATGTACCTGTCAGCAAAAACGATACATAATAAAACACAAATAAGTCGAGTACGGTCAAACTCACATTCGCAGGCAAACATGGGCTCCTTTTATAGCTTAAAGAGATCCACCCTCTAGGGATAATTTTTTGATAACTATTCATGAACAAATTCTCAACCCCATGTTGCCACGTTGCATACAGGATGCATGTGGTGTGGTAGGCTGCTTCGTATGCAGTTTAGTAGTGAGGTGTTTCCCAAAAATTTCATTAAAAAAAAGGAAGACGACGACCTGAATCAGCAAGTCATTCTCTTTTACCCTCCATCTGTAGTCCTAAAAGTAAAACTGTGCTCAGACATCACTTTTTTGACTAACCTTAAAATGAATAATCCTTCAAATCATCCCTGAGGTCAACAACTTCCACATCTGCCAAGCACTCTTCAGCTGTGAGGGGAGGGAGCTGCCTTGTCTTGCGCCTCAGGTTATGCTTGTGCCAATCGCTTTTGAAGTGCTCCCGGTACTGCTTGGCATCTCCCACCAATGCATCACATGTGCTGCACTTGTTCTGCTTGACCGGCTCTTCGGCACTTTTATTTTGTGTAGAGATAGCCTGCTTCTCTAGACGCTCGCTAAGTTTGTTAACACCGTCAGCTGACTCTTTGAAAACACTTGGTGGAAGCTCCTCTTGTTTGTCGTAGTGGTCAACAACATGTGTGTCCCCTTCAAAATGCACAGAAACAGCAAGAATTTCCAACCGACCCTGAAAATCCCTCACCAAGGCATCACAGTCACGGAAGAAACCAGGCTCCATTTGGCAGACCTGAACAATGCATAAAGTATGAACAAGGAAACAAGGGGCTATTGCTGGCAAAACAAAAATCTTAGACTTCATTTTCTTGCTTCAGTAATTCAATTAAAGGAAAAAAAGAAAAGAAATGAGAGCCTATTCATATTCTTAGATCTCTGACATGATGGCTCCTCAAAGAAAAAATTCCTGGCTCTGCCTTGCCCCTGATTTTAAAAGAAAGGGGAGAAGAAAAAGAAGCTGACAATTGAAAACCCCAAAAGATGACACGTGTAGTGGACATTATGCAAGAAGCTAAGCAATGGCAATAGTACTACTTTTTTTTTGGCAAAAATGTAGTCTAACTAAACGTCATACAGTCTTTCTTTTCACCTTTTAAAGAAAACTACCATTACACATAAGCAGGCATACACCCCAAAAAAAAAAAAAAAAAAAAAAGGAAAAAAAGAAAAAAAAGCGTAACAGAGGTAAGGAATCTCAACATACCACAGACAGCTGGTTCCCAGATACATCATTGGAATCAATATTAGCACTCCAAGCATTGAGCTTCTCCATGAGAGAAGAAGAATGTTTATCAGGTATAATGAGTCGTAATCTCATTGGGGCACGCTTTATAGGGAACTTCTTCTGAAGCTCATGGATGACTTCTAGAGCCTGAATCAGGGGGGACAGCGAAACAAAATGTCTTCAGCATATAGTTCCTCAAAGTTATGTCATACCACTCACAGGAATTCATTGATATCACAAAGCACCAAAAAGGTTTATTCATACTAAAACAAAGAACCTTAGGTTTTTTTTTTTCTTTCTTTTTGCTTGAAGAGGAGCCCATTTTAACTGAAACCTATTGTTTTCTTCTAAACTCTTGCGTGAAGGATTTATTAGGCATGAAAGTAATCTTGGATTGGGTTCTCCTTCTCCTGTGTTTGATGATATCGGCTTTGACTTGGGCTTTATACAGGTTTGGCTCTATTTTACTATGTCAGTTTCTGATACACACACACACACACAGAGGCATAGGTGTTTTTAGAAGCATTTGAGACTTATGCTTTGAGGCTCGCCTCAGGGCATGGCATTATAACACTCCCGAGTGCTCAAGTCTCAAGCGTGGCTTGCACCTGCCTCATTGCAAGAGGCATAGCCCCAAACTATGTGCGCACTCCATTTTGGGGGTGCACCCCATCAATAAAGCTCTTTTTCTACCAAGTTAACACATTATGATCAGGAAAAACAGATGACAAGATGAGCCTGTGCCACAGCGGAAGGTGATTGCTGCACTGTTGCAACTTTCAGGTTGTTGGTAGGTTTGATTCATGTTAACAATAAAAAAAAAGGTAATAATAACACTAATAAAAATATAAAGAAATGGCAGTTTGTAATTTTAAGAACTTACTACTAGGTTGATTTTTTGTCAACCTTAATTATCTCATTAAAAGGCTTAAAATAGCCCACTCCAAATGTCATTTATTTACATTATCATATTGTATATTTTATTTATTTGTTTATTAAAAATGTGTGTATGATGAGGGAAAAGGCTTGCGCCCCACATGTTGCAAAACTAGACGCCATGCTTGCTTTAGTGAATATATTGATATACAGAACACGTCAGAATTGCCCAATGGCATCAAGCATGCTGTGGATGTTAAATTAAACTTTTGAAGTTGTTATCGGCCAAATCGCAAGTTATTTAGATGCTGGTTTGTGGCTTGAAAATTGAAATTATACAAAATTACTAGGCTTTGATTGTGAAAAAGTTCATATGATGTTTGGGTGATGCAAAATAGTATCAACATGTCCAAGTTTATGTAATCAAAAATTTTAATTCTTACAGAGGAAGAAGCCATATGATGTATAAATTAGTACTAATACTGTAATAGGTAATAGCACAAAGAAGACCATAACATTATGCATTCTCAAACCAAGTCAAGTCATCAGAGTATTGTAAAATTTGTACTATCATATTGTAACCTGTTTCTTGGAGCTGGAATGAGGATCAACAGCGAAATGGATTTCATGCATAAGCCTCTCAATCATGCTAATTGTATAGGGATGTTGAGTTTCCGGATTAACTGTCTTCTGCATGACTATTGTTGCAATGTCTCGGAATTGATTCGATAACTGAGATTCCCTTTCTTTCCCAGCAACTTGAAGTTCCCCTTTTTCCAAAATCTGTATTCATGTAATGTACAAGGTGCTAAAACCATATCATTGCGCACTACAGAATCTAAAAAGTTTTGGATTCACACTCTATGGATGATTTAATAGCTTAGATCCATTCTGAGAAATAAAATGAAACATTCATATAAGATGATAGAGAGATGATAATTGAAAGAAGTTCAGCTTTACCTCCAAACATATCTTTGAATGATCATCTGTGCCAAAGGCGGCGATCAATTCCTTTGATTTTGCGAGAACTCCTTTAGAAACATTAGAATAAACTGTCTGTGACTGCAAAACTTCATCTATGTCTTTCTCTCTGGATCAAAGTTTAGAGTGATCAGTTGTTTAAAGGAAAACGAAATCATGAATAAGAATAAGAAGAAGAAGAAGATGAAGAGAATTTGGGGGGAAGGGATTACACTCCAGAACGCCAAGAGAGGACTTTGTTCTTGTAGCAAGCGATCTCGAATCGGATTCCGTGCTTCTTGAGACGAACTATGGCGACGTTTGTCAATCGCTTCTGCCCTATGGGCTGAACCAGAGATTTCGACATCGAAACCCTAGAAAATTCAATTCCAAGATGGAATCACTCACACACACACACACACACACACACTTGCAAGGAAGAAACCCTAGAAGAGTGGGAAAGAGGTGTTTTATGATATAAACGCACAAACGAGACGAGAATGATGCCTTTCAGCTCCAAGCATGTATTGTTATCTTTTACGAGCATCTGCTTGTGCTGTCTAGCTTCGTCGGGTCTACTTGGGCCCACCTTTGATTAGTGTGCGATTTTTGACCGATGATCTGGCACCCGCAATTTTACATAATTGAATTGAAACTTTAAAAGGATGTTAAATCAAGAGTTGATTGTGATGATTTTTTTTTTTTTTTTTTTATCGGGTGTGTGGTCTTTTTGAGAATTTGAAACTACTATTTGAACCTCATAATCTCATTAGGTCGAATTTTTTTGTGACCCTTGCTAATGAGAATTCTTTTTTTTTTTTTTTTTTTTTCCTTGGGTTTCCCTATAGTATTTTACTTGAGAGGACTACTCTCGTTGGTGCGCACGCATGACCCCGCAATGCAACACATACGGGGATATTTTCATCCACTTGACTCTCGTTTATGAGCAAGCATCTAAGTGGGCCCCATGCGTTGAAAATAAAAGTAATATATAGAATGCCCTTAGGATAGAATTTCCCCTTGGTGCAAAAATACAGCGAAGGAATTTTGGTGAATGCCATTGATTCAGGGGTCTTGCTTTTGTAGCAGTGTCAATCAAAATTTATGTTATTCATGTGCAAAATTTGACCTAGGTTGAGTAGCGGTGATGATATCTAGAGTACCTTTGTGAAGCAAAGGTGCAAACACCACTCAACCGTGAGTGTGTTTAATGTTGGCACGAAATTTGGTCACATATATCCATAGTGGAATGTCAAACAGAATTGACCAAGAAGTAATTGTTGATTTTCTATATGATAGGAGAGCTGCTATATTTCTATCAGATCAAAGTTTCCATCAACAGGGTTTGGACAACGTTGTGAGACTCACTTGCAGGCCCCACTTCACACACACATATGGAGATGATTGAAATTACGGTTGAGGCTGATTTTTTTGCAGAAAGAAAGTTCCCAAAAGTTCTTTAAATCCCCCCCTCCCCATCCCCATCCCCATGGGGGTCTCCAGGTGGGCCCCAAGTGGGGACCCGCATGGGGATGAGGATGTGGGGATTTCAAGGAGTCATTGAGATTCTCTTCTCTACAAAAAATCAGCCTCAACCGTGATTTCTATCATCTCCATATGGGCTCAAAAGTTTAATGGTCAATAGTCCATTCAGATCAATACATAGTCCATTTAACGGTCTAGTAAATTCGGATTTGACCGAAAGTTGTTGGACATGTGTAATTTAGGGGGGTCATGTGTTTGGTTCATTTGGATGGACCAAAAGTGGGTCCCACAAGTATGAGCTTATTGAATTTTCTCTTAACCTTGAGCTTAGAAGAGCCTTGCTTGTGCTCTTTCTCCCTCTCTCTCTATATATATTTATGTGGAGCCCTCACATCCGTTTCTATTGCCAACAACCTATTTGTGCAGGCCACCCTTTCCTCTCATGGTACCCTTTACTCTCACAATATTAGCATAAGAATAACTCTTATATAACCATCTCTTATATATATGTGCATGTGTGGGCGGGGCAATAAATATACTTATATCTATGTATCTATTTGAATGGCAAAAAAAGCGCTTTTCCTCAAAGTGGGCCTTTTACCGGATTGAGCCTTAATTCGATTTGATCCTTTGACAGGCAGGCTCTTGCCTTCTACTCAACATTCAAGCTTAAACAAAACATGTTGGGGACTCAGACCTTTCAATTCTTATTGTGTCTGGACTTGGTCCTAGGTATGCCCAGCCCAAATCTAGCCCATTCACAGAGCTGCTTGTAGGGGCACCATTGAAGCGCCACCATTTACAATGCTCACTCCTTTGGGCTGGAGTTAGGGGCTTGACCCTGACTCATTCGACTAACTCGATCCAGTAACCAAATATTTATGTCAAAGAATTGGCCAACTTGTGCGAATCAAAATAAATTTTTAGCAATGGCTTGACCCAGCTGGTTATTTTGTTTTCTATCAAAATTATTTTTTTCTGACTTGTCATTTGATGTCCAAAAATCAAAATGTTTGTTCATCCATGGACCTGGGAAGAATGGTCCAAAACCATAGGCAGACCCTTCTGTTAAGGGCTCGTCGCTGACGATGGAAACCAGTAACCCTTAGGTTTAAAAATGAGCCCCAAATGCCTAAATACCCAAAGGACCTGACCCAGGAAAGTTGGGTGTGTATATTGTATCCAGGATTTGTAAAAATACTCATTTTAAATTTGGGTCAATGTCCAGGCCCAACGTGTCTCGAATACCCATGGACCCAAGTAGCCAAACCTAATTATCTTCATACATCCATAGTATGCACTTTTGTTAGATAAGATTTTAACTACATATTTAGCATTCAATTGAGGTACAGGTACAAGTTCAAAGTATACAAAGGCGAGTTTGGGTACAAATGTGGGTCTTGTAAAATATAAAATGTAAATGTTGCCTGAACCTGACCCATTTCCCCCTTTGGGAAATGGAAGTATTTCGAGTTGAAGTGAAATGTAGTACATGTGGCTCACAACATTACTTCATCTATTAGGGGTCGGACTCATCCAAACTGGGTATAGTTGATATTTTGGACCATTAGGGCCCATTTAACTTTACTCTACTATATTTTTTGCCTATCTTATTTGGATAAATGATGAGTGGAGTAAAATGAAGTGGATTTCACATGTGGAGTGGAGTGAAGAAAAGTCAGTTGAAGTTAAAGTAGAGTACTTCATTTCACTCACTCTATTTGGATGTTTATTTTGAAGTTAAGGTTTGGAGTAGAATTCACTTTTACTCAACAAAATGGAAGTATTTAGAGTTGAAGTGAAATGGAGTATATGTGGCTACAACATTACTTCATCTATTGGGTCAGACTCATCCAAACGGAGTAGAGTTGAAATTTTAGACTATTAGGGCCCATTTAACTTCACTCTACCCTATTTTTTGCCTATCCAAACAGGCCCAATCTTCAATTAACCAGGGCTGCAAAGGAGGAAATCATCCGTCTCTAAGTCAATTTTTGAGTTGATTCCACTGATTAGATAAAATAGACATTTATATGATTTGATGCCAGTTATTATGCAGAACATTCTAATTAGTTTAAAATGGAATGGAATTGATCAATTGTTTTATAAGTGATCAATTTTACAATAGGTCTCATCCATACTGAAATGAAATTCAGTTCACTGTTAATTCACAAGGTTTTATGAGTGTTTTTTATCAACTGAACTTAGAAAAAGTGATTGCCTAGAATTAGTTTAGAGGAGAGGTGTACAATATGATTCAATGCAATGGAGTGTGTGCCCCACTATAAGGACTATTTGCAAGTTTCTGTGATCAGAGGGAACATAGATGGTGGAGTCTTCTTATTCATCTTAATTCTTAGGCAAGTTGGTCTTCTTTACTGCGGAGAAACATCTTTTTAAGGCTAAATATGTTTCTTCCTTGTGTAAGACAACATAAAATATTTCTCTTGGGAGAAATGTGTTCTAGTACTGTATATTATGAAAATTTATAGAAACTAAAACAAAACTCTCCCATGAAAACATAAACATAGGACTTGTTTATTTGCATTAAAATACATAGAATTTATGTTATAAGTGGTTAAAAATGAAGACAAGTGAATTCTCAGAAAATGAGCATCAAGTAACCTTTCATGGAAACAATATCAAAGGAAAGGTTATTTGATGCTCATTTTTTGGAAATCTGCAGTCGCCTTCATTTTAACCACTTAAGGCATAAATCTTATGTATTCAATTCCTACGTATTCTAATATAAACAAAGAATACATAATAATTGAATACCTAGAAATTCATATCATAAGTGATTAGAAACAAAGAACTAATGGTGAATATACAAAAATGGCTGTCAAATAACTACACCCATTAATGGAACATGAATCAAGGAAAGATGAGAAATGAATACCTAGACATCACCATGTAATTCAATTTCCGGAAAAAGTCAACGTCTCATCTACATTGTTGTTGGATTATATCCTTCACCCCTCATCTTATATAATTCACACATCACCTCTTAATAATTCAAATGTATTATAATGCAAACAAACATTCCCTTTAATGACAAAATTACTGTTTTTAGCCACCTAGTTTTTAAATTAAATGCAAATATCTACTACTTTTTAGTAATTGAAGTAGGATTTCTATTAAGAAAGATTTTCAAAAAAGTCCTTAACTTTTGGGTGATTTTAAAAAAAGGGTAAAAAAAATTCAATATTTCAAAAACGTACGAAAGTTTACAAGAGTACTTTCGCTCAAGTCCAATCCGGCAATCCATACCCACTGCCGATAATTTTGTTTACACAAAAACTCAAAAGGACAAAAGTACTCTTAGTGATTAGTAAGTAGGTAAAAAGGAATTGATAGGTAATATTGATGATAGCAAATTGCTTTTACATGCTCATGAATAACTGTAATAACAGCTTACTTTTCTACACAACACACTGGCATTTATGTCTCACTTTTTTTAAACAATGGGGCCATTGGCCGTCCCAACGCTAAAATATAAATTCAAAATGTAAAATCTCATCTGTGTTGACATTACATTCTAATAGAACTTTAACCACAAAAACCTCACATCTAAATCATTTACTCTCACTCGATCAACAACATGAAAGTTAATGCAGATATTTTAGCAGTTTCATAAAGTGCTGATCTTTCTTATTAGAAAATCCAACAAGGCCCATAGTGGGATGAGTGAGAAATTTCATCCACCCACTATCTATAGGATTCTCTACACATTGCAGTCATCTTGTCCCATTGTGGGGGCACCCACCCCTACGATGCCCAGATTACAGCATGGAAATATTTTACATATATAAATTAAAGTGTTGAACATGAAACGATATAATATATTGCCTATTTTGAAGCATCTGGGTATCATTATATTGTTTATTTTAAAGCATCCGGGTATCATAAGTGATATCTTTTTCTTTACGCCAGGTCGAGAGTTTTCTGGCTTACAATAATAATAAAAAAAAATGTTTGGTTCAAGAAATACAGGACAATCGGGTGGTGAGGATGTCTCATCTCACATGCCGCCCCACGAACACTGCACCACTGACCCAATCTAACAAAATAAGGGAAAGAAATTCTGATTTCATTAAGAAATTATATTGAATAAGATACAAGAGATGCCCAGTAACTATAACAAAACTGACATCTAACCTTACTGAGTGATCTGTTACCTGTAAATGTATTTGGAACCAATTAGATTGCCTTTCAAACAACTATAAGATTTTTTGATAACCAAAGAAGTACCTATCTTGGTCATTTTCTTGTAAGACATTCTATTGTATCCAAACAATAAATTATTTTAACTAATTGTATGAACTTTCCCTCATATCCAACCTTCTTCTTCCTAAATGCATTAAATAAAGCATCTCGCAAAACCAGCTGCAACTTCTTGTCATCAGCAAGTATATTTTTTTAGTTGAGTAAAATGGGGTTGGTTTGCCCATTGGCATAAATATGGAACAAAGCACAAGGCAAGAAAAATGATCTTTGAAAACTATGATAAGCGCATCATCTAGAAAGGGCCACTGAAACTGATTTTGGAATTCATGAAATAGCAATGGGAAAAAATTTCCCTGTGACATGTAAAGTTTGCCAAAAAGGTTGATGGTAATTTAATGAGGCTGCCAAGCACCACAACTACCTTGTAACAAGTTGCATTTAATGAGAGGGATGAGATGAGTATTATTTCTAGGAAAGCAATGAAATTGAATTGGGCTTCCAGATATGGAAAGATAGGCCATATTTTTATGGGGTGGGTTCAAATGGGGAGGGCCGTTGGAAGTAAATGGACCTGGTGATGATATCATCATATATGTATTTGGGGGAATGTTGATGGTAAGTCATATGGTTTCTTGATGTTTTCAGTGTTTGTTGATGTCAAAATTAGTGTGGTTGGGAAAAGATGGCTGAGCTTAAAATTGTGAAAAGGGGTATGGGGAAGATGTGAGGTAAAGGTTGTTGCATTTGCTTAGGTGGGTTTCTTTGTGTGGTATTTGTCATGGTTTCTTGAGCAATCCTAGTGGGAAATGAATGTATGTGCAAGTAACTGATATCCTTTGCATTTACTGTTTGAAAGCCACCTCAAACCTTTCCATCCATGCATCATGAGAGTGGAGAGAGGACAGCCTAAAAAAAGGTTGGTTTTGGTTGGGTATTAGTTTAGAGAGAGAGAGAGAGAGAGAGAGAGAGAGAGAGAGAGAGAGCTTTTCCTTTTCCCTAACTGTATGTCCTGTAATATTATTTGAATGGAGTGTCTAACTGTGTTCTTCGTTTGTTTATTATACGTAATAGAGAAAGGAACTCCTGTATTGTAAAGGAATTTCTATAGTGTAAACGCATATAATAATACCGTTTGGATGACAGTTTACCCACGAATGTAAAGAAAATGACTGTATTTAGAAGATTGAACAAATTCACACTCCATCAATTTAATAATTGTTAAGAAAGACAAGATGACTAGGCCACCTATTTTCTACCAATACATTCAATGTATCAACATAATTTTCTCCTATGGGCGGCCTGTATTTGTTACTAGGGGGCTCACTTAGTTTTTCATCTTTGATTAGCCTACTCCTTCCTCATGAAATTGGAACTAAAAACATTTTGACACTCAATCTGGCCTTTAGTTATTATTGAAATTTTCTCCTAGATTGGGTAAATTGTACAGTATCGTGGGATGGCATACCCATCTAGAGATCAATCCCGGAGTAGCCGTGTGAGTTGAGATACCCTTACCCATAGGTTATCTTGTGTTTCTCTTGTCACTATTGGATTGGATTTAAAAAGACATATAGTTGACAGACCATCCTATTAGATCAAGGGAAGGCGTCTCCATGTTCACATGCGGTTGGATTTGAGTCCTTACTACTTCTATAGTTAGTAGTATATCACTCTCAATAGCTCTCCGAAAGAGGATATGTGGAAGATTTGTGGGACCCATAGTCCTGGCCACATAACAAGCTATCGGATTTAGGAAAAAAAAGTTTTTGGATGACGCTATTTGTTAAATTAAGATCATGAAATGGATAGTCAATGATGCATATCATTTTAATTGGGATGGAATTTATGCCATTACATTATTCAAAGAAAGGCAAGTTGGGCTAGAAATAGGTGGGCTCCACATTGGTAAATCAAACCATAAAATTCATTCTAGATTGCTACTCCACCCAGACTTATTGGGGGCCCACCTAGGTTAGTGGAATAGTGCTATTTTTTATAAGGGTGCATTTATGCGATAAAAGGGTTAAAAAAAAGAGAGAAAGTTGTTCTGATTTTATGTGCAGTTTAGTATTTCGTCTTTCGGTACAATATACCTTGATAGAAGATTTTGGTTTTCTATGGGAGGCATAGGATTCCTCTCTCTTGTGAAAGCAGAAATCCACAAAGAGCAGAATTCTCTTATTTCAGCACCAAGTGCTAAAATAGTCTTTGATTACTTTTGGAAAAACAAACACCACTACTCAACTGCAGAATTAGAACCCTAGCTAGTGTTGGGACTTACTCTTTTGCGTCTCCAAAGCTTATTTTCTTTTACATCTCACCTGAATTTGATGGTTAGACAATCTGGCTGCTGCTCATTTGAAGCATTCTTCATTAAGTACTTTTCTATATAACTTGTGTATGACCCACCACCTTTTTCCAATTTCTTTAGTATTTTCAGAGACTTTCTTACCAGTTCCCAAATTGCAAGTAGTGGAAGTAATGTATAAAAAAATAGCTATTTGGTATTTATAGCAATACATGATTTTGGTATCAACTAATTGTCATTAAACTAACATCTGATTATCCTCACACGCGCTTGAAACCATCCATGGTTAAGACTAACACATCATTTTAGCGCGTCATTGGTCTGATGCATGCCCCACGTGTTGCGTATTAATGTATGTTTGGTCAGGTAGATTGTTAAAAAAAGAGAGTAAAAATCCTGTTTACAAGTTAAAACAATCTCTCTGTAACTTTGTTTATTTACAAATATCTCTGTTCTTGTCAAATCAGGAAAGTCTTGGGTCAAGTTCTGCAACAAGGCCCATGGATCAAATGGTGAATATTTTTCAGTTGATGTATATGGTACAGAATGTTGACCCAAGTGTAACATGTTAAGGGCCATCTATACATACATCTGATCAAACCCTGATCATCTGAAAGGATTAGGTTTGGATCACACTCATTTTGGAATAGAAAATGCAAATCCAGGACATAATTAGGTTCAAACTTTGATGATATCAAACATTGAATTCTTACCCCAAAACCAACTCCACATCCAGTGTGTTTAGCCTAATGAAGAAGATGAAGGCAAAAGGGGAAAGGAAGTGATTAGGAACTTAATTAGATGTGATTTGTGAGGATTTTGATCGCGTGGAGCAAGGTTTTGAACCTAGTTTGAATTGGCCAAAGCCAAAACTTTTACTTGCCTGTGGCTGTATATATCTAATTTGGACAAATGTTTTAATTTGCATCAACTCTTGCTGGAAAAAAAAATCAATCTTAATATCTTTTATGGTGCTTTAGATGCAATAAAGATGGTAGGTTAAAATGAGGTTCAATACATCTTGAGTTTTGAATTAAGCATATAAAAATTAGGTGTTGTTGGATAGTTATAAAACCATGACTCAAAGCCTAAAGTAAATATACACAACTAATGAAATCTTTTCTGATAAAATTTTATGTTTTGTTTTAAGTTTTAACAGGCCATCAACATGCAAGTAAACAAAGAGAGACAAGCTACCTATAATTTTCTTGATGCCCTGTTTAACAACTACAGGGCATGTTGGTGACCAATGAGACCCTGATAGGTGGATCACTTAACACACCTTTTTCAATATGGTGCTAAATTAAAAAAAAAAAAAAGTTCCAATATGTTTCTTAAGAAGAAAATGTCTCTCTGTCTTGTGATTCACATTGTGGTCCTGTAGCTGTCAATTTCTCTAGTCTCAACCAACACATTCCTCAAACTGTTCACTTGGGCCACAAATATTGGATTTTAAAAGGTAATGAATGAAACATTAGGCTAAAAATTGGGTCCACTCAGTTCCAATCAATTTGAATCAGAATCTCCATGTACAAGGTATGAGTACTGTATGGGCAGGGAAAATAAAAAATCCCACACCAAACAAGTATACGAGTCCCACAGGTGAAAATAGGACCAATGCCAATTAGAGGGAGATAGGTGTGTGTTCAAGGATAATATTGATCATAGGTAGGAACCCTACATTAAAACAATAAAAAAAAGAAAAAAAAGAAAAAAAAGAAGAGATTTTGCCCGCATTTGAATTGATTAACACAAATATTTTGATTATGACCATTTACGTCCCTACCCATGTCCCTAATCAGCTAAGTTATAAATGAGGTTTTGCACATATTTGAATTGATTAACACAAATGACTTGAGTTCAACTGAGGCATGTACATGTCAATCACAATGGACAATCTGATGCAACCCCAACCTGACCCATTCCACTTCTAAGTTAGGATATAGTACAAGTTTTTTTTTTTTAAATAAATTACTTCAAAACCCCCTAAATATACATTTATAAATTCAATAACTTAGCAAAGAACCACCACATTTGTATAAATGGTTACTTAAGACATTTTGGGGGGCAATATCAAGGATAAGGTTTTACAACGTCAAAGGCCAAAGATCAAAACAGTTGTCTGATTGGAGTGGGTTTTCAAACTAAAGTCTATGAAAAGTAACATTAGCTATAAGGTCCACATCCAGCGACAGGACCCTTTAATATAGAAAAAGTTGCATGTTTCCATCCTACCATTTCTTGAAATTCTGATATTTAATGAGGGTGAGTTTCAAAGTTCCAACCAATTTCACCACATCAGGTAGCTTTTATGAGTGTAGCTTTGGTGTACACTAAAATTTCGGATACCATAAGAGGGCTCCAAACCAATGAATTCACCCAACCTTGTCTATCAGTAATTAATAACCTGGTCCAGCTTTTAGATCAACCACTTGGACAAAGAGAGTAAAATACAATGTTTGATAATAGCATATGGGCTGTATGAATCTGATACTTTTTATCTAAGAAAGAGTAACACATTAAATAAAGAACTGTCATGAGAGAGCTTTTCTAACCCTACCTGGCCACCCCACACACATGTATCAAACGCCCCACTTGTTAGATATCACACTCCTTCAACATCTTTTGCAATTATTTATTTATAATTTTGGGAGGGTAGGAGGGAAACCCAACATTAATACATACAAAATGAATCAACCCACCTCCATTTCTACACTCTGGTAAGACAACCCAGCTATATATAGAGCAAATGATCTCTTTTTCCAAACTTGTTTAACCATGCATGGTTTTAAAATTTAGTTCAAACTTAGTCTAGGCCAGGGTAATATGTTATCATGCATCATTGTCACCATATTTTTACCTTTTATCCTTCATGTCTCACCTTTTTAACTTCTGGGCTCTCATTTGTCGATGACTTCTAAGGAATTCAATTCTGTGCAAATTGGTACAAAAGATTCTGATCATTTGAGGGATATCCTTCTTTGAATGAACCTCCCTATAAGGAAAAATGTACCAATTGTTCTGTTCACCCTATGCACTATATTTATCACACAAAGCATTCTATAATGGTGTAAATGAACCTTCCACATTTATTATAATACCTTAGCATCTATTTCTGGTGAGATGCGTAAACACATGAAAGAGAATTCAGGTATAATATAGAAAGTGTCATGAAAATAAGGTTACCCGTTTGGATGAAAGAGATATAAGAATTTTGTTAAGGAAGTTAAGAAAACAGGTGATCTTTGAAAAAGAAGGTCATGGTGCAATAACCAAACACGCAATCTCCAAGAGCTTCACATATATGATGATTGATGAACTGATATCGATATATATATGCTCCTCTTATCGTGCAAAAGCAACAAAAGTGACTTCCCATCTACAGTTCTAACCTTAACTCTTAACCCTAAACATCCCCTCTTCATTGTTCTACTAATTTTTCGTCTTCTTATTGCTGTTATTCCTCCTCCATTCAAGTGATCATATTAGCTTACACTCATCTAAGCAGCTACAATGATCATGGAGGATTCTAAGTCAAGCGCCGACGAAGCCAAGACCTGCCCACGAGGACATTGGCGGCCCGCCGAAGACGAAAAGCTCCGGCAGCTGGTCGAACAGCATGGCCCTCAGAACTGGAACTCAATTGCTGAGAAACTACAAGGAAGATCAGGTATAGATCTTATCTATCTTTCTATCTATCTATATATCTATATGGATAAAATTTTCTGTTGAATTCTAAGAAATGATTATTGGGGTACTATCATTTTTCTTTGTTTCTTTGTAGGAAAGAGTTGCAGATTGAGGTGGTTTAACCAACTTGATCCTAGGATCAACAGAAGGCCATTCACACCAGAAGAGGAGGAGAGATTGCTTGGGGCACATAGGGTTCATGGGAACAAGTGGGCTCTGATAGCGCGGCTGTTTCCTGGTAGAACGGATAATGCAGTGAAGAACCATTGGCATGTGATAATGGCAAGAAGGCATAGAGAGAGATCAAGGCTCATTGGGAAGAGAAGTAGCCAACACCATCTAGGCACTAACATCAATGGCCTTTTCTCTAGATCATCTGTACATCAAGACAAGAATGGGTTGAAACAATTGCACTTTGGTACGAGTAAGATTTTTGAATTCCAAAGCCATGCTAAAGATGGGGTCTTCTCTATATCGCCTTCTAGTTCTTTGTCCTCATGGGCTTTTGGCGGGTCAACATCATCAACCAAAACTCCATCTTGGGATGTTTTTGGTGAGGGAAGATCAGACCGGTTCACCCCGAATTCGAATTATTCTGTTCTTGAGAGCTCACATAGTTCCGATCAGTCTCTTCGCCGCTACTACAATTCTTCCATGCACGGTGGATTTCGCAATCTTGGTGCACAAGGCCTTACAATCTACAATAGGGGTTTTTCAAATCCAGTTGATTTCTCTAATAGAAGTGATGGTTGTGCCAATGAACCAATGTTTAAAGTTAGATTGGGTGAAAATCCGGCCACATTTTTGAAGACTAGAGTGAATAACCAGAAACAATTTGGAGATGATCAAACCTCCAAACAAAAGGATGTTCCCTTCATAGACTTCCTTGGTGTGGGCCTCTCTTAGTTCAAAAACTCCATTTTGTACATCTTTATCATTTTTTCATCTTTTTATTTGTGAAGATCACATTAAGATATTATTTATATACCATTAGCAAGTTGGGCATCTTTTATATGACAACTGAGATCTTGATGTTTCCTGGAATTGTCTGGTCTTGTATAAGTACATTGAAATCTCCAACAGTCTTTGCATGGTAGCTGTAGGGGTCACATGAATTGATTATTAAAGATCACATGAGATTTGTTTTGAAGAGAGCTGAATTCAGAAATCAATAATAGGAAGTTATGATCTATTGATATCTATTATTCATGTTTTTTTTTTCTTTTTTTCCCTTATATTTAGTTTCATGAGGAATCTAAAAACTGTTAGGACCATGCACCAAAAAACCTCTCAATTAACTTAAGATCATGGGTGTGTTTCTTCTATCCTAACTGTCTTTCCTCCGGCAAAAAAAAAAAAAACTGCCTTTTCTCCGGCCAACATCAAAGGGGAGGATTCTTTGATCAGAGAGACTTTTTGCTTCATGGGGTGTCCATGGTGGGGCCCATCTCAATCAATGGTTTTGATAGTTTGTTCATTGATCTTGCTTCTGCAAGCTCAAAACTGAAGCCATTTTGTCCAGGCATTTAATAATTCCTCCATTGGGTGGGAGAATTTAGAATTTCCAGGAATGGCAAGAGCATTTTTATATGTATACTTGTTCTCATGGAATCCATTTTGGGAGTTGGGTCGTGGGAAAAGATTAAAGAAGAGAAGAAAGCGGCAAAAAGTGGCAACACCTTGTGTTGTGACTTGTGAGTCCATTGCCCACCCCCATATGCGGAAAATAGTGATGGTCTAATGCCTTTAATGACGTGAATCATCAATTGGCCGGCCCTACATGTACAAGATGCAATAGTAACGTTCGGGGTTCAAAGTTCAAACCCTTGGCAACTGCTGTTTGTTTCATGTAATTCATTTTATTAGAAATTCTGAGACTGCATTTCTGCAAGTGTTAAAAATAAGAATCAGTGGTGAATATATCACAATCACCATCAATGGTCTCTCTTCTCTGAAATTAAATCAAGGAAAGAAGAGAATACCCACCCAATAATTCAAATTCTAAGAAAGTCAAGATCCTATCTACCTCTAATTCAATCTCTATGTATTCTATGCAAATTACTAAAAGGCTTTTAGGGCACTTTTATGTGGTGCTTTTTGGGTAATGCAATAGCTGCTGCACCGTCAAAATCATCGTATATGAATGCAACAGGCAAGAGATTCAGCAAGTGTTTAAAAACCATATCTGGTGCATGATTTTTCCTTCTTTGTTTGTTGTAGTTGCAGACTCCTCGGTGAACGCCAATGCTTTTTATTTGGTGCAGCAATTTTTCACAGCTTTATATAAAGAAAGATATAGCCTTAAACCCTTCAAAGACCAATCTTTTTACGATTTACAAGTCTAATGATCCTTATCCTTGCCACCATCACACCATTACTATTTAAGTCCTTTGTAAATCTCTGCATAAAACAATAAGAATGAGGATTCAAGTTGGTAGAAATGGTCAAGCAGTACTTAAAACTTCAACCCCTAATTAAAAAAAAAAATTCACTAATTGTTCGAAATTAAGCAATCCTTAGTAAGAAAAAGGAACAGGTACGAAAAATAATGTAATGCAATAGGAGACCTGAATAATAAGAGACCTGTTTTTGTGGGGTTAATTTGTGCTTTCTTCCAACGAACAGAATGGGTCAAAGTGTGAGAACAGGACTGCTGAATTTTTGTTAAAAATTAGTTGAGTAAGGGAATGAAGTATATCTTCTATGACATCTTATTAGAGTTAGTAGGATTCTTCTCTATGCAAGCAATAAGGTTAAGAACCTTTAACATCAAGACAAGTCAAAGTCAGTTGAATCTTAATGATTTGAGTAATGACAAGCATTGTTTAGAAACATGGTTAACTTTATAAAATTTTCAATGGCAGCATGTTTAAATGTTAATCTCTAAGTACTTATGTATTTGAAGTTATTAACTGTCGTTGTCTTATGAGAATAAATAAATAAATACAGGTTGAAGATTGCCATCACCCTGTTTTAGGGACAAGTACCAACTTATCATAGTTTATGAAATTATTAGTATTACATGAGAAAGATTGTAAAGTTTGGGGAAAAATGTACTTTTCTCATTTTCTAAAGTAACTATGGCTGCCACAGCAGTGGTTGTTTGTGCCTTTAGTTTCACCATAAGAATTTGTGGATTAACCATTTGCTAAAAATCAACTTTATTGGACATTCTTATCCATTATTTAAGACTATGAACGTATAGAGAGACTTGTGGAGATGCAATAAGTAATGTGGTGGAGCACTGCACAAGTGTATGTTGGCAGAGCACTATGGTGTGGAGCAACGACCAAGACTAGGGATGGGCCCTGAGAGTGCAAATAATTAGGCTAGTTTGCCATTCCTCCCATGTAATATAAAAAAATAATAAATTAAGACTATAATGAATTATTTGATGAGGGAATGTTCTCCTACAAGCAGACGACATACTACATATATGCATTGCATCTCATGGGGTCCACTTAATGCCTTTTTATCAATGCGGGTGGGGAATTTAGAAACTTCTTATGGATAAAGATAGTATCGACACAAAATCAGCCTTGCCAGATCATCCTATCCATCGATTTAATAGCCATAACATTTAGTGGTCTTGTAACCATAGATTTCTTTGATATTCAATCCAAGGGTGGCTGAAGGTTTGATGAAAGTGAAATTGGGCTTGGTGCTAGACCAGGACAGGATGAAAGTGTAAAAGGACATGCAATGATCAAAGGTGGCTCCAAAGTGGGCACCATAAAGCTAGACTGCATGTGTTGTTGCTCGTAAGTGAACATTTTTTTTATTTGACTATCTATATAATTCTATGGATGGTGGCTAAGAATTTTTATTGGAGGTGAGTTATTTTTAAAAGTCCTCTTTTTAACAATGTTGCAAATATCATTATAAAGATGATATACGGATCTTTTAAAGATTATACTCTTTAGGGCATGCTTGTGTTTCTGCTTTTCCGCGGAAGCGGAAAGGAAAAGAGGGATATTTTCTGTAAAAATTCTTTTCCATTGTTTGGTGTAATGATTTTTTACAAGAAAGGGCATTAAAAGTAGTATAATTTTTTATGAACTCTGAGAAACGTATTTCTTATAAATATATATAGGCTGAGGATAGGAAATGAAATTTTTCTTTAGAAAAGAACAAAGATAATGACATATTATCAAGTTGACTTTGTTGAAAATAAAATAACTTTCAAATATCTAAAAATAAAAGTCAAGATACCAAAAACCTATACTTTTTTAATGTATTACATGTTTTTGTCACTTTTTACTGAGATAATATCGCAGTAAATCTTTTCTTACCCATAAAGAAAATTGATACGATAATGTACTTTTTTTTCAAAATTGTTTTTTTAACTTAACCTTATGATTTTGTTCATTTACTTTTATAAAATAAAGTTGGAGAAACTTTCCATTCTTCTTGAGCATTTCGAGCAATATTTTTTTCTTGTACACAACCTATGTGTAGAACCAGATATGAAAATTTATAGCATAAACCTAATGACTTTGTTCGGTTACTTCTATAAAAACGGTTGGTAAAACTTTTCTTCTGGAACATTACCGAGTAAATTCTTTTTATTATGCACAATCTATATTGAGAGAGAGAGAGAGAGAGAGAGAGAGAGCATCTCTGTCACTCTAATCCAAGAAATTAATCATTCAAATTAATAATCTCTGTCACTCTAATCTAAGAAATTAATCACTCAAATTAATCATTTGAGACCGGTGGCAAGTGAAAACGAGTCACCACCAAAAGCAAACAAAACATCAAGAGACTGAATAAAGCAACCAAGCATTACTTGGTAATTTGCAAAGATTAGATGTCCAATCTTTATTTAGAAGAAGCAATTATCATGGATTAGGCAGAGCCTGATTAGCCACGCTATCAGAGAGGCGAACTGTTTTTAGACCTGGTTCTGAAGACTGAAGGTGACCCTTAAATTCAATGGCTTGGTCCACTTTGCTCTAGACTTGGTCGACTTGTCTTAACTTTGCTAAAATGACTGAATCAACTAAATGATGAAAGGAATATATATATATTTTTAGAAGCTTTCATTGGCGGAGGCCAAGAAGTCATGTGTATGTTTGTTTAGTTCTATTGTCTACTACTAAAGTATGTTTACCTAATATTTTGGGTTTTATCACAATTGACAATTACTGCTTTCAGGTGAAGCATGGCCTTTGAACAAGTCCCAGTGTTCCAAGGATAAAGGGTGCATTTTTGTAGAGCATTTTTTAGAGCCGTGGTGGCATTTCCTCTCCTATGACACCAAAGTCTGATATATGATGGTAGGATTTTTGAATCCTCTCTAGCGTAGAAAATGCAATTAAAATCGAAGATTTTTTGATTGTTTTGTCATTATATCATAAGCAACGGGGAAGGCACTGGATTGTCTCCTTCCATTTCCATGGCAAATATAGCTTTGCAAACAACTCCAAAAGTTTGGAAGTAGAAGGGGACGTTATGTGATCATTGCTTGAAGGTGTCGCCCGCCCAGAGTGGCCATAAACATTTCCACTCATTAGAACATTTTAGCTTTGAATCACTCTAGTGGCTAAGGGCGGTTTGATTGCTAGATTTTTTAGTCAACTTGCAGGGGAGAATCCTGATTTTTTTTTATGCAGGTGGTTTTTCAAATATTTGAAAACATCCTAAAGGCTTGTTTATTTGCTAAAATCCGGAGAATTCATATATGGAGTAATTTGATATTCTCTAAATACAGTACCTAACGTGAAATTTCAAATTTTCAAGAACAACATTTAAAATGCTGGAATTATGAGAAATTAAAAGGGGCGGCTTTTCAGGCATGTTGGTGTTTAGAATTCTACCAAGCGAGCACAACATTTATAACGCTCGAGGGCATTGATTCGACACACAACACCTACAGTTGGAGCCAGAAATAATTTCAAACAATCAGGAACTAACATTTAAATATGGGAATTGATCAGGTGCGAAGTGTTCTCACCGTCTGCATGCGAAGTCGAATCTCAACCGTCCAATAGCGATGTAGATCTGACGGTGGGAGTGAATGAGATAAAACATTTCCAAAAGGGCAACAGCCCTCCAAACAGAAACAGGCGCTCCTGCTCAACGAAAAAAAGGGGGAAAGACAGAGGACGACTGGTTTTCTCCGACGCCTGGCTCCGATCGTTCTCCTCTACGCAGATCAAAGGGCTTTTGAGGCCGGTCATCTTCTTCCCCTTCTCATGTCATCTTCGACACTGCTCCTTTTCAATCGACGGAAACCTAGGGTGCGAGCTCGCCTTTGAGGAACGACCAGGAGACGATCTGTTCCTCTTCTCATTTCTTCTTCAAGCGGTCTTCCCCATCTCTTCTGTCATCCTCGACGCCTCAGCTTCGACCGGACTCTTCCCCTTCTCATTTCTTCTTCAACGAAAACCCAGGGAAAACCCTGTCTGGTTCTTTTAGACCGTTTTTTTCTTCCCCTGCACTGCTGTAAGTCCGGACTCAGATCTGTCGAGCTCGGATCCTCTCCTTCTCGTTTTCTGCTTGGAAAGGTAAATAATCTATTTCTGTGTTATTGTGATCTTTTTTACTGTTTGGGTCCAGAACCGTGGGTATGAGAAGATAAAGTCGGAACACTGATGAAGACGATACAAGCATTATCATTTTATTTGATTTTTTCAAAAACCTTGATTTAGTGTTATTTTACAATCCCAAATAAAAAATCTGGTGATAATTTTCATCTGATTTTTTTTAATCATAGAAATTTTTTTAATTACTTGTCTGAATCCTGATTATTTTTATTTAGTAGATTTCTCCCAAGTTTAACTTACTGCAAACAAGCGTGGCCATGTCATCGTCAAATTCTAATTCCAATCAATGGGTGCCAAAGTGCTTATGTGGTGATATGATTTGTTTGACCTCTCATACAACGTCTAATCCAAATGGAAAGTTTTGGAGATGTCCTAATTGGAAAGTAAGTGTTTCATATGCGTTTATTTAGCAATAATGATATGATGTACTGATTAGAGGTTTGTTTTGTTGTTTTTTTTTTTTTTTTTTTTTTTTTTTCAGCATGAACATGGTTGTGGAAGGTTCAAATGGAAAGATGAAATTGACAAGGAAAAGAATGTAGATATGAAAAAGATGATGGATAGGCAGAATGAGATTTTATGGGCAGCAGTTGAAGAGATAAAACATGCATCCGAAGAAATGAAGAAATCATATAAAAGAATTTGTCTAGTGATGTTTTTGTGTTGTCTTATGAGTGTAATTTGCATGTTGAAATTATTATGTTAAAATATGTCTTTAAGAACTGGATGAAGGAAGTGTTAAATGGATGTTGTATATGTTGACAAAATTTAATCCAATGGATGTTGTATATGTTGACAAAATTTAATCCAATGGATGTTAGCCCAATAGTATATATGGTTATCCTCTCATGTTTATTGTTGTCTCCTTATTTGTGACATTGTAAGTCACATTGCGTGCTACTTTTTCTAAATACATGTTACACTACAGAATGAACACCACCTTTTAGACAATCAACACTACAATGAACTCAATAAACTTTGCCGGGTACCCCTGTTTAGGACGGTTTTTAGCCCACTTGCCGATTTTTTTTTTTTCTGAAATTTGGGGAGTTCCAAGTCCAGGTGATGAACTTAAATTCTGCTAATTTGCAGGTAATTACAACGACGTTCGGGATTTTTACAACCGTCGCACTTTTTCAACTCGGTTTAGAAAATCTGCACTACCCTTGCCGGGTACCCCTGTTTAGGACGGTTTTCAGCCCACTTGCCGATGTTTTTTTTTTCTGAAATTTGGGGAGTTCCAAGTCCATGTGATGAACTTAAATTCTGCTAATTTGCAGGTAATTACAACCACTGCCCGATATATATTTCCATTACGTGACTCTTGTGAAAAACAATGACTACAGATCGTGAGATCAAAGAGTGGATGCATCTTGTTGAGAGTAGAAAATTATAGAAGGAGGAACCTGCAAGAACATTGCCACCAAGGCAGCATAGTTAAAATTTTTGTTATGGTTGTAGAGGCAGATCGAGGTCCATCGGTGCGATCACCGTCACATGAATATACTTTAGTCCACCCTGTATCTAAGTCCACATGTTGTCTCCTACAGCATACACAAGAAAATTGTGTGTGTATGTGATTTTTAGAAGTACAGTTCTTCAACCAAATGAGATTCATGGTCAAATGGTTCTCATGAATAGACCTGCATCAAGATCTGCAGTTTGGCATCCATTCCCCTAAGGCTGAAAGTATGGAATTCCCACAAAAGTAGGGCATAAATGCTAGAAGCTTCAAGATCTATTGAAAACAAAAATGCTAGTTAACAGCTGTGAGTGACATCATAGGTACACTTCCACCATGTATGAGAAGGAATAAATTATAATGAAATAAGGAATTCAAAAGATGATGTGTAGAGAAATAAACCTCAAACATAGGATGCTAAATGACAAGAGACTAGTAGAAATCTTTTGTATTTTATTATATCTTGTTAGTACACTAGACAAAAAATAATTCAGCTGTTTCTACTAAAATGATATTGTTAGAAACAAACCATTGAGTTGAAAATGAACTTGTGCAACACCATCAAATTGGAGATCACCTACTAATGTGCTTCCTGCTGATCATATTCCTGGGGATATCAAGCATGTAATAGAGAAGTACCAGGTTCCACAAGTTCTGAAGAAACGCATATCCACAATATCAAATTATGAGGATTGCTCTGCTCTATGGTGAGAACAACTACATATATAAACATTTGAGAGAGAATAGGACACCGAAGCAAAGCACCTTGAAAATGGTTCCTCGAAACAAATATGGATGGGGAGCACCTCTTTCATTTAAAACAAATGAGCATCATACATTACAAAGTCCAACATCAAAAGAACATTAGCATTAATATGAAACTACAAAAGTCTAACTATCAACAAGAGTCTAACCACAAAAGTCTAACATTAGCATTCATCAAAACAACCTATGGAGCACCTGAACTAATTACAAGTCAAAATGTAGTGACAACCACCAACCACCACAACTATCAACAATAAAAAAACACAAATGTGACACAAATGTTCTCCACCAATTGAACCATTACTAGTTGCAACAACATAAACCTGTGGTGCACATCTTCATTTGAAGCCTACAAAAGAAGATTGTGTAAGTCATTAGTATTCATATAAGAGAATTGAATGTATATGTGAGCTATATAAATAAAATATCTCTTTCTACAACGTAATTGCATACCTAAATCTGTGTCAAAGTACCATCATCGGAAATAGCCCTTTCCAAGCCCTCACATTCAATAAGGTCCTCGTCCTCGTCTTCTAAAATACTCCCATCGTTTCCAGAAACATGATCCATAGGACTGAAGAAGAATAGAAAGCACAATCTTTATGATAAGAAAATTTAAAATCAAATATAAAAATTGTAATGTTAAAAACAAATTATACCTCTTGACAAGCATAGGACAATTGCGCATGTCATGTGCAACGTCACGCCTGCCACATCCACGACAAAGCCGGGGTTTTCTCATTGCTTTTTCCTTAGAAGACTTCAATCTCTTTGGACGACCTTTTGTCTTCGCATTCTTTGGCGCAAGATATCTCTCTTCATGGCAAGTCCCCTTGTCTTTTCTCTTACTGTTATCTTTTGCTGTTACTTCATTTTCATTTATCTCACGAATACTCTTCTTTAACTCTTGTAAAACCTTCTTCGCATGTTGGTATGCTGTTTCATCAACAACTACTGCAGCATCATATGATAAATCTCCATGTCGTTCAAGCAATGAACCATCACATGAAAAGCATGTTCTGCTGTCAGATTCATCATCTATTCTTGCGAACCTTGTCCATCTTTTCAAAATATACCGTTGAGGCAATTCATAAATTTTCTCTTGTTTGAAAACACAGATGATATGTCCACATGGAATTCCTCGAATCTCAAATAATTGACATGAACATTTTGCTTCTTTGTCGTCTTTTTTGAAAAGGACGGTTCGTTCAATTTCTTCATTATTTTTGAATGAAGAAACATTATAAACACGTTG
The DNA here is from genome assembly GCA_003546025.1 of Camphora micrantha. Taxonomy (NCBI): domain Eukaryota; kingdom Viridiplantae; phylum Streptophyta; class Magnoliopsida; order Laurales; family Lauraceae; genus Camphora; species Camphora micrantha. Next base: position 5,844,380 of record QPKB01000008.1, read on the forward strand.
CTCGATGTCATCATATATGAGCTCAACGATGCCGCATGTTATGTAACAAAATTGTTCTTGAAACTTGTAGAACATCTTTTTCGTGAAAATTTCAGACATTTTCTTCTCCATTGGCAGATCTGTCATCAATTTTGGTCTTCCATTTATAGTGTCATGATCAGCCTTCAACTGACGATACTTTTGAGTTGCGATGCCTCGCTCATATCGCAACATAAAATCATATAAACCATTCTTCTGTGTCACGTATTGCTTAAGGAATGCATTTATACTCTCACTTCTTGAAGTTGTAGACATCCCTCCAAAAAATATGTCTCTCAAGTACGTTGGCACCCACATCTCACGAATATTGTACATCGAATGCAGCCATTCATTGTCTACAAGATCAAAATCTTTCAACATATCCTTCCAATCCATCTCAAATTGTTCTCTTGTGATAGAATTGTATGCAATCTTCTTAAATTTTTTGATGAAGTTTGGATTATGAATCGCAATTCCACCCAAATTCCTTTGTAAATTCTGCATAATGTGCCACAAGCAATAACGATGGCATGTGGTGGGAAAAACGAACTTGATCGCTTTTTTCATTGCAGAATCTTGATCCGTTAAGATCGCCTTTGGCGGGTCCCCTTGCATTGCTTCAATCCATTTGTTAAAAACCCACACAAATGTATCAAAAGTTTCATTTGATATTAGACAACATCCAAATAATATTGATTGATCATGGTGATTAATTCCGGTGAACGCACCAAAAACAAGACCGTATCTATTTGTATTGTATGTTGTATCAAATGAAACAACATCCCCAAATTCTGAATATGACTTCTGAAAATAGTAATCAGCCCAAAACACATGTTTAATGTGATCATCATCATCTTTCTCAATAGCAAAATAACATCTTGGGTCTCTCTCTTTCATTTGTTTAAAGTATTCAAAGAACATTTCACCATCTTCATCTTTTGTTTCTTCCCTTTTGTCTCTAAGTTGATTTCGAAAATCTGTCTCAGTAAAACCAACCTTATCCCTCCCACCCGCCTGTAGCTCTAGAAGTGCCATTTGATCCCTTGGCCGTAAATTAGCAGCCCCATAAGTATAGATCAATTTTTTCTTGGGAGCGCTGACTATACGGTGTGATCGTAGCATATGAGTCTTTCTAGGAGTACTTAATAAATGAGTATGTTCCACAACAATTTTAAACACCACCCATTGCCCCTCCTTTGTTTTCTTAATTTGAAGGTGTGCCCCACAATTTTCCCGCGTTTCTGAGTTTCGTCTTTGCTGTAGAGAGACAGTGCCTGATTTTTCATTCCTAGAACCTTCTTTGAAGCAAACAAATTTTTTCCTCACAACGCTATTGTTCACCCTTGTCTCAGAGCTTCGTCGGATACTAAAACCCGCCAATTTCGCATAAATGTTATAAGCGTCGTAAGCCTCCTCTATGTTATCATAAACAAATCCAACTTTGGGGATTTTCTCCTCCTCAACTTGTGGTATAAATGTCTTAATTGGTAAAGATGGACCTGCTTTGTTCTTTTAGACGGTTTAAGGACAACAATAGAACCACGCCACGAGAATACATGAAAAAAAAAAAAATATAAGTAATAAGAACTCGATCAATCATTTGAGGAGAATGAGAATCCAATATAAGTAATTAGAATATGAAATCACAGTCCAAATTCCTGCAGCATATGTGGCATGTAGCACATAATCTGTGATTATTTGTCTGATGGGCCACATGATTAGTTGACCATCTTAACCATATACTCAGTTGCATTCAAGTCTACAGTTACTAACAGGATATCAATGTTCTGTGTTGATTGCTTTATCGTGTTTAAATTGTTCAGTCAGTTTGATATTTGGATCATGGGTGTACCATGTTTGCTACCTCATGCCCATCTAATGAAGAGGAATTTGCATGAGACTCAAGACTCCTGGTGCTGCCATTCAAAGGGCTTGTTTGAAAACTCTCCATCTGTTTGAATTAAAGATTCTCAAGGTAATCATGACGTCTTTGTTCATGAAATTGGTTGGTTACCAGGACTAATTGGCGTGGATGCATCCTGTGGGGGTTGAACATAGTTCAAAAACTCAGAAAGATTTTATTTTTTATTTTCAAAAGGGTAAAACTTGATTTCTTGTTGACTTGATGTCAAAATGAGTTCTTTAGACTATGGCATCACCTTAAAGGCAGAAACTTATGTCTGTTCCCATGGCAGGGGTCCAATTATGATCAACCCAAACCTATCATTAGGGAGCAAATATAGGTTTAACCAAAGCCCAAATTGAGCGACTTGTGTAAACCCAACCCTAAACGGACCAAGCTCAACTCAAATTGGGTTGCCTTAAGTCATGTTGGAATTGGATACTCTAATTTCTAGGTTCAGGTAGGGGCAAAAAATTTAGAAACTTTATATGCTACACAATAGTGCAGTCTATGTACTATGTATTCTGCAAAACATATAATTTGTGGAGTAATGCACTGGTGTCCTGAACTCGACCTGAATCTCGTCTGGGTTTCAAAAACCCAGGTCCAATCTGAAGCTAAGTCCAACCTGAATTTCAAGTTGGGTTGAGTGGTCATGCGGGTCTTGGTGTGACTTGAACCAGGTTGTGTGCCCCTACCTCTCACATGCCAACATCATAAATTAGCACTTGGACTAATTTGACACCGATTAAATCATTACTAACCATTTCGATTGATTCAATTTGAAAAAAGAAAAAAAGAAAAGCAGGGTGAGGATCACAGAGCATGCATTCATGTAATGATAATGTTCCAGATTTTAAAGGGCCTGAGAAATCATCAGACGAGGTGGTCAGAATCAGGCGAGTTGAAAAATATGTACACTTTCGACCGTAAGCCAAGCAGCGCATCGTAGGAAAAAATTCACATGACATCTACAAAAAAAAAGCACCAAATCAAATGGACAGGGAGAGAGGGAAACCTGCAAAAGCTCGCTTGGGATGGACGCCTCATATGGGAATGGTTGCTGCGAGAGGGTTGTGACATCGACGGGAATGGACGTCTCTGACGGCCATGTGCCATGAAACTGAGATGGGGATGGCTGCTGCGAGGGGGTCCAGACCTGGAGGCACAGTTGGAGAGCTGGGTCTTCTGCTTCCATTTGGGGACAGAATGGTTGGACGCTAGGGAGGAAGTCGGAACACTGGGTTCGAGTTGGGTCTTCTGCGTCCAAGTGAGTTCCTTTTTCTGCGTCCATTTGAGAAAATCTGAGGTGGGGAGGATCTAGGCCGCGGTGGAGCAGATGGAGGGGAAGAGAAGATGGAGAGGATTTGAGGCGGGCCGCGTAAAGGACGATCAGAGGAGAGGGGGGAGAAGAAGAAGCAGAGATAAATCGGGGCCGGAGCCAGGCGTCGGGGTTGAAGGAGAAGAGGAACAGATCGTCTCCTGGTCGTTCCTCAAAGGCGAGCTCGCACCCTAGGTTTCCGTCGATTGAAAAGGAGCAGTGTCGAAGATGACATGAGAAGGGGAAGAAGATGACCGGCCTCAAAAGCCCTTTGATCTGCGTAGAGGAGAACGATCGGAGCCAGGCATCGGAGAAAACCAGTCGTCCTCTGTCTTTCCCCCTTTTTTCGTTGAGCAGGAGCGCCTGTTTCTGTTTGGAGGGCTTTTGCCCTTTTGGAAATGTTTTATCTCATTCACTCCCACCGTCAGATCTACATCGCTATTGGACGGTTGAGATTCGACTTCGCATGCAGACGGTGAGAACACTTCGCACCTGATCAATTCCCTTTAAATATTGGAATATGAAGAATTTGAAAGGAAAAAAAAAGGCATTTCAAAAGTAGAATTCCTGGAATTCTAGCAATCAAATAAGGGATCACAATGCTCATTCTCAACCCATGGAATCTCCATTAGGAAACTCTCCAATCAAATGCCAAAGGAAGATCATTGTTTGCCATTAAAATATATTGTCATTTAATTAGTAATAATCCATAAAACAGAATAATGCACACGAATGAATTACAGAAGTGCTACTTGTCCCCGATTCGGTCCCGGGACATGGACCGAATCCCCATGGGAGCCGTTGGATCCCATGGCCCATGAGAGCCGTTGGATCCCATGGCCCATGAGAGCCGGTCCATTTCCCGGGACAAAAGTCCTGGGACAAGTAGACTTTTTCAATGAATTAACGTTGTCCCTTTCCAACTGTCACTTTCATTGTGTCTTTAAAATCATCGATTGTCCTTTACAAGTGTCTCCTTTTTCAGTCCAACTGTCTGAAGATAACATATTCCCTCTCTCCCTCTCCCTCTCCTTCTCCCTACTGATAATTCATTTGATTATTATCCTATGATGCCATTCTTCTAATTAGCAAAATTTTCATCTGGCCGCATATGAACCTTCTAAAGGCCAAAAGGGGTGTGGACCTGAGGAACCTTGGAAGACACCATGATACTTCTATTTATGTCTTCAAATGCCTTCTATTTTCATTTTACCTTGTGTATTTTACTAAAATCTCATTAGACAGAAATGCTGATCAGCTGTTTGAATTTTAAACGACATCAAATGAATTAAGAAGTGTAGCCATAAAATAATACATTGGGGATGTGAGCCATGTGGCTGCAATCAGCCTTATTAAATGCATGAGTATGGCACCTTTCTAAAATCTAATGGGTCTGTATCCATGAGTTCTTTTACCCAATTCCCCTATGAGTTCTTTTATCCAATGCCCCTATTCCACCCTCTAAATCAACGTGAGAGTTGGTAGAGTGGCATAAATAGTGAGTTTGCTTCCGAAGTTGTATTTGAAATTCGCTTCAAATTTGCTCAGCGTGCATTATCACTCGTTCAAAATATAATCCTCCAACTAAGTTAAATTTTTTTTATATAAAACATCGGTTTGGATTATTTGAAAGTGAGCTTTAATTGCTAATAATTTTTATATTAGAATCCGTAAGAATTGAAAACATAAGATAAAGACAAACGAAGATTAAAACTAAATATTAGAAAATCATCATCAAATAATTTTTATTAGTGAGATGGAATTTGAAAAATGCTACTTGGTGCTATTTTTTGAAAATTCAGATTTGGAATTAATTCAAGTGGCCACAAAGTAATAAATAGAAAACTGAACGAACGGACGAACGAACGAACAGCAAAAGCCCCAGACTCTGTTTCAAAGAAATGGCGGCCATGATGTCAATGCAAGTGGCTCTGCAATCTCCGACGAACCCGACATTTCGGAGGAGAGACCGAAACGCTGCGCTACGACCAGCAGCGAAGATGTCGACGCGCATCCACCGTCTGATCGAGGAGCAGGGCGTCGTCCTCATGCCTGGCTGCTACGACGCCCTCTCCGCCGCCATCGTCCAGAAGTCCGGCTTCAGCGCCGGCTTCATCTCCGGCTACGCCCTCTCCGCCTCCCTCCTCGGCAAACCCGACTTCGGCTTGCTAACGTACGCCTCTTCTCACTCATCACCTCCTTCCTCTTTCTCTCTCTTCTGCTGCATTTTCATTTCCCTGAGCGTTTTCTTCTTCTCTTTTTTCAGGCCTCCCGAGATGGCAGAGACCGCTCGATTCGTCTGTGCTGCTGCTCCTCTCATCCCAATAATCGCCGATGCTGGTATTGTGGTTTCTCTCTTTTTCCCACTGTGTGGCATTTTCTCAAACATGTAATCTACTTACAACCGAGCGCAGTGGGTACTCTCTATGGGTCTTTTGAGAGTGGCGTGTTTATAAAGATCTGTGTTTTTTTTTTGAAACAAGTGGGTTTGGGAGTGTAAGTGTGTAACCATCTAAAAGAATCAGGTCCGTTGGATGCTTGGAAACCATCAGTTCTAAGGGCATGAGATGATGGTAGGAGAAGTTGTAGTGTCTATATATATTTAAAGATGGAAAAGTTAGTAACATTGAATGTACCTGATATATTTTAAATATCAGATCAATAAAAATCCTACTTCTACAGGAACAATTGCACAACTTCTAATTTTTAATAAAATCTTGAGAAGCTTCGGAGGATATATATATATATTTTTTAATATCTCATTAATTTTTTAAAATCTCGAGACTCGCGCGAGGCGGCCTTGATGAATGCTAATTTTGGCTCACCTTATGATGTTGAGGGCTTCCAATCCTGCATACCCTCGGGGGTGGACCTAGGTGTTATGATGCAGGTGCGACCGCACCGGTGCGATTTGGAAATTTTTTTAAATAATTTCTTAAAAAATTATATTTTCTTATTTAACTTCCTAGCTTGAACATTGGCCGCACCACCCAAATGAAAATCTCGGGTCCGCCATTGCGGCTGATAAGTATCATGCATCAAGGTGGGCCTTAGAGTAAGCTGGAATCTCCTCCTATTGATGGCTTTCTTGGAGTTGCAGCCATGCCTTGTGAGCTCTGCTCATTTGTTTGGTCCCTTGGATATCCAGTTTTGCTTGGATTTTCTTTTCCATTAAACAATTACTCTACTAGTCACATGAAATTATTGCTTGTGTTAATCTGGGTTTTTTTTGGTTTATGTGAAACACACTCTTCTACTTTGGGTCTAGTTAATTAACTGCTCATCAGAGTCTCTAGCACCACATTAAGTAGTGTTTGATTAACATGTGTTATAGATACGGGTGGCGGCAATGCTCTCAACGTTCAGAGGACTGTCCAAGATTTGATTGCAGCGGGGGCTGCCGGTTGCTTTCTTGAGGTACAATGAAGATGAATACGCCTTTATTTTCAAATATTGTAATTTCATCTGTCATTAGCACCATAATTTTGAATATCTTCATTTCCCCTATCCTGTCTATCTTGTTTCTGTTACTCTTTTCAAACATGTTTGGAAGTTGATTTGTGGCGGTTTCCCTGAAATTGCAGGATCAAGCGTGGCCTAAGAAATGTGGTAAGATAGAACCTTTCCTCCCAACTTTTATTTATACCCATTGAACTTGTGATTAACACTTTCGAATGTTTATTGGTCTCTTATGCATCTTCTGGCAAGGGCATATGCATGGCAAACAGGTATGTTTTGCCAAGTACTTAGTCATTCTTTATTCCGATCTACACTATAAACTCCGTTACAATATTCTTTATGGATATTTTATTAAGGCTTTGTAACTTCGTTAATGGCGTCTAACTCAGTACGTTTTATTGATCACAGTAAGAATTAGTATTCGTCCATTGATTTCATTTTGTATGTTTTGAAGATAATTCCAGCAGAGGAACATGCTGCAAAGATAGCTGCTGCGAGACATGCTATTGGGAATTCTGACTTTTTCCTTGTGGCTCGGACTGATGCTCGTGCAACATCTGCTAAAACTGGCCTATCAGATGCCATCTCAAGGGCTAACCTCTACATGGAGGTATGGCATTGAGATCTTGGTAGTATATATTTCTTTTATTGGTGCTGTTACTTTGTATGGATTCATCAACTGGTCCATCCTTCATTTTGAAGTGCATGATATGATATTTATGATTGATAGATGCTTTAATAACCCCACAAATCCAAACCTGGTGTTTTACCACATGAAGCTTGGCTTTCTTTGAGCATGCCAATATTACTGCCGGATCTTACTTTTGTGTCATTTGTCTTTTGCATTTATTATTTTCAGCTGTTTTCAAATATCTGTCATTTGCATTGTCCAAAGATTTTTGTTGAACCTTTTTTGTTTGGTCTGTTCCTTCTGCTCCACCAGACGGCAATCTTGTTTGTTCAATGGACAGTTAATTTTGCTTGTAAGAAGATTTGACCACGGTTGCAAGCAAGTTAGTTTGGAGAATTTTCAGGTTACAGAACTAATAAAAAAGTAGTAACATACATTTAGAGAGCTTTTCTCCTAAGATCAAAAGAAATAATATGAAGTGCGGAGAATTCACTACTTATTCCTACCAAAGATGTGCAGAAAAAGAGTCATGAATTTCATAATAATTGTAAAATTGCAGAGAATTCACTACTTACTCCTATGACTCTGGATATGCCAATTTCCTTAATATGTGGTTGTAAGTGTTATACTTCACTCAGTCACTGACCAGGTCGCAAAGCTGTTTCCTTTTGAATTCTGCAAGCCCGGTATTAAGGTTAAATTCATTCATAAGAAGATATGCACATTTGAGAAAGTTCACATTTGTTTGTGCAACTAATTGCAGGCTGGTGCAGATGCATGCTTTGTGGAAGCACCTAGGGATGATGATGAACTAAAGGAAATTGGGAAGCAGACACGTGGTTATCGGGTCTGTAACATGCTTGAAGGTGGGGTTACACCATTGCACACACCTCAGGAGCTGAAGGCAATGGGATTTCATCTTGTTGTGCACCCGCTGACGACCCTCTATGCATCAGCCCGTGCAATGATTGATGTTCTCAAGGAATTGAAGGAGAAGGGAAGCACCAGAGATCAACTTGACAAATTGGCTACATTTGAAGAGTTCAATCAGCTGATCGGCTTGGAATCCTGGTTTGAACTCGAAGCACGATACTGCAATATGAAAAGTGGTGTCAATGTCGTGCTTTGATTTTTCTTCTTCATAAAAGGATTAGCTCTAGCGTGGACTTCTCTGCGGAAAAATGATCCCACGTCTGTTAAAACAGTTGGCAATTTTAATAACTATTTTTGAAGGTTTTAGGTAGGTGCTTATCTTCACCACACAAAGAAGAAGGGTTCATTTGCTTATCATTTGACCAGCATCAGTTTGGGTCTGTTAGTGAAACTTAGTCAAGGTGGATATGGTTCTCTGTTTTTCCTGAATTTGCACTAGGTGAGGTAAAATGACTATTGATCATCTGAGCCATCTTGCTTTATTCCAGTGTAATCTGTTAAAAATTTACTTGCTATCTGCATCAGTGCCGCAGAAACATGCCAGGAGCACTTGTTCATTTTCAAATCTTTGTTTAACAAAGTGGCTGCGACTTTAGGAGGATGCCTTATCTAATTTGAGAAAGTCATAGCCAGGGTTTTTCTAACTCTACCTGAGCAGTTAAACATCAGAAAGAGTGAAACTGGGCTCACCACTTTAAAGCACCTGTGCTAGAGTGGTCTGTTTCAAAAACCTGAACTCTGTGCAAGGGGTTCCACCAAGTTACTGACTCAGAAGTGTGGATGGGTCAATTCGAAGCCTCATATAGGCCTTTTATGCAAAATATGAGGCCTGGATTATTATCATGTGATTGTGATTCATCTTGAAATAGTTTACTCAGGTTTATCATGAAGTATGATATCACTTGTATTTCCTGTTGTAGCTGTAACAACTAATATGCTATTGCTTTGCCCAGTTTAAACAAATATATAGGTTGATAAATTAAAAGAAGAAGAAGAAGAAAAACATAATAATTCATTATCTAAACTATTTGTATGAATTAAATAATAAAATGAATTAAAATATTAACTTACAAAAAACATGTAAAATTGCATTTCTAAAAGAACACAAACTAAAAATCATGTGTGTGGGAGGGTGAGCTCGAGTTCTACATGCAACCAAAAAAAAAAATAGAAAAAAACCTAAAGTTTTCGACCTAAATTTAAAAAGAACGATAAAAAGAGTAAAGCTGGAAAACTGGAAATCTGATATAACTATCTCTTCATTTCTATGGAAATATTTTCCAATGTGCAGACTGTTTACTATGATGGGGCCCACTTGAATGCAATCCTGTCATCGAGGGTGGGATGGATGGTAAGGATCATGCAAATAATCAACCCTATCAAACGATACTAGCCCTTGATTTAATGGTCTTAGAGTTTATTATCTAACCATAAATGGTTTTTTTTTTTTAAATTCAATCTAATGGTGAGTAAAGTGTGTGATGATCTTAAAAATGGGCATGGTACCAGATGTCAGATTTAACGAACAATTTAATCGATTTGGGTCCATACTGCCATAGCCGATACGGGTCTAAAACATTTGACTTTGGGACATTTGGTTTCCCGGAAATATCAGCTGTGAATCCACTGTGCTCTTCTCTTCATTTGCATCTTCTTTTTTCAACGCTTGATGTGATGTCATGCGATGTGGCACCTGATTCTTTAAACATAAAATTCCCGAATCTGTTCGTAATGCAGAGCAATTTGAAGCACCCAACAAGGGGACTACAAACCTACCAACTTGTGGACCCTCGTCTCCACTTGTGATGTCAAGCTATTTCAGGTTATAAAACACAAAAGATTATCGGGAGAATTTCAAAAAAGTTCTTAAATTTTGGCTTTATTTCAAGAAAGGACAGAAATTTTAAAACTTTTCAAATTAGTCATTGAGTTTTTCAGGAAGTTTTCAATTAAGTACGTCCATCTATCTAAAGTTTTTTTTCAGTAATTTTTTCATTTTTTTTTAAATACTCAAATTATCCTTCATTGTAATAAAACTCTAATTCACTTCCTTTATATTCTTTTCATTTCCTTCTCTGGTGGCTTCACGATGATCAATGACACCCAGTATTCCCACAACGATTGGCTGTATGTAGTGGCTACCGAAACCATATCATGGCTTTAAATGAAAAATAATTTTAATATTTTCAAAGTATTGATGAAAAAGTCACCAGAAAATACCTTTGAATGGCCGGATGTTCTTAATTGAAAAATTTACTAAAAAGCTTAGGAGTTAATTTGAAAAGTTTCAAAATGTATATTTTTTTTTAGAAATAAGGCAAAAACTTTTTTGAAAATTTCCCAAGATCATATCTAAGTGATAGCCTTTGGGCCCACTTTACGGGCTCAGAACGACCCAGGATTCCAAATTCCAAATTCCAATAGTTACAACTTGCAGGGTCCTGGGATTCTTAAAAAAAAAAAACAGGATTCCATGAATTCCAAATTCCAAACGAACCCATAAATCGTCAGTTCGTCACTCACTTTTTTAAACACTTTTTTTTTTCTCTCTACTTTACTCTGCAATTCGCTCCAAGTCATTCCCGCTGCATTTCAACTCTCTCTCCTTCGTCTCTTCAAAGCTCCGAATATCTGCAGGGAGAGAGAAAGCTCAATAGCAACAAGAAATCGAACGCCATGGGAGATCGAACGGTCCCGAAAGCTCCAGTTCCTGGCAAAAGAAACATCTTGATCACCAGCGCCTTGCCTTACGTCAACAACGTTCCTCATCTCGGCAACATCATCGGATGTATATAATCTCTCTCTCTCTCTATATATCTATCTATCTATCTATGTATATGATGAATTTTAGGGTTTTTGTGTTGATTCCTCGTTTTCGTGTGATTTGCTTGAGAAATTTCAGGTGTTTTGAGTGCGGATGTCTTTGCTCGCTACTGTCGTCTCCGTGGCTACAACGTGATTTACATATGTGGAACCGATGAGTACGGAACTGCTACGGAGACGAAAGCAATGGAAGAGAACTGCACTCCTCAGGAGATTTGTGATAAGTCAGTGTTCTCTATCATCGCCTTTGTTGAATTCTTGAAATTTCTCTGTTTTTGAGAATTCGCATTTCCATGTTGTTGACAATCTCAAGAGTTCCTGGAAATGATTGATACATAATTGTTTTCAGATGAATTATATGCTTTGCTTTGGTAATCCAGACACTGGATTGATTGATGAACAGTGGTTTGACCGTGGCCCAAAAATTTCACAATTGGAAAAAAAAAATCCAAACTTTGATTGGTTATGCACGTACTTAGTGAGGGAAAAGTGTGAAGATTTGATTTACAGTGGATTAGGGGGGAGAAATCTTCAACTATGGCCAATCCATGGTGCAATTCTAACAGATCCAACGGTCTAGATTGGCGGATCCCCATTCTATGGTCTTGATTCTTATTTCTTAGTTGTTTCAATGGAAATGTTTTCTTTGTGCATGATCTGATCGTTATGCAGTGTTGCTCATGTTGCGATTGGATATCCTGATGATGCCTCCATTACAAGTTTACATGCTGGTTATGCAGATACCACGCAATCCACAAGGAAGTTTATAAATGGTTCGACATAAGTTTCGATGAGTTTGGACGTACATCGAGTCCCCAACAGACTGAAGTTTGTCAAGCAATTTTCAAGAGATTGTTGGAAAACAATTGGCTTTCTGAGAACACAATGCAACAAGTATGTCATTTTCTTTGTGCTTATTAGTTGTGATCTTTTATGAATGTAAAGTTGAAGTGAAAGTTCTACAGTCATCATACTTTTGGTCATTGAATTATGTATTTGCGTATGCTGCTGACTTACACTATGGCTGGTCTCTTATGCTGTATGCACCATGCAGTACTGACTCTGTAATGTATTCTGATTTCCTATTGTAACACAGCTTTATTGTGATACATGCAAGCGCTTCTTAGCTGACAGGCTTGTGGAAGGCACATGTCCTACAAAAGATTGTAATTATGATTCGGCACGGGGGGACCAGTGTGAAAAATGCGGAAAATTGTTAAATCCTACTGAACTAAATGATCCAAGATGCAAGGTAGAACATTTCTTCTTATTTATTGGGATTCTACTACCCACCTTTCATTTCTTTGATCTTCCTCACCAGCAAGTTTTTTTGCAACCAACTTCATATTAGAACTTACACTTGTTGAGTTGTTTCTAGAGTTCAAAGCTGTACACTTCTCCTCATCATTCTTCAGCTCGTTTTGTTTACAGGTTTGTGGGGCCACCCCACACATTCGCGATACTGACCACTTGTTTCTGGAGCTCCCACTGCTGAAGGATAAATTAGAAGAGTATATCAACCATATGTCAGTGGCTGGATCTTGGAGTCAAAATGCTGTCCAAGCTACACATGCATGGCTAAAAGAAGGATTGAAACCCCGCTGTATTACCAGGGATCTTAAGTGGGGGGTTCCTGTTCCACATGAGAAGTTTAGAGACAAGGTTAAAATTATGAAAATCATGTCACTTTATTACACTTATTTTTTTACCTTCTTCCTTTTATTTTTGTTTCATTTTTCTTTCTGTTATTTGTCAGTGCCTATGATATTCAGATACTTCAAAATAGGCAACATATCGTGTTGTATAGTATCTGATACTTCACTTTTTTATGTGAAAAATCCATGTCGTTGCATATCCATGGTGTCCCTGCCTAGGTTAGTGCATTAATTGTGTTGCCCATTTTTTATTGAACATGGTAACTCTATTTTCATTAGCTTGCAGATTTAGAGATTTATGTTTTTAATTAGTTTTTGAAATGAATGTGCTGCCTCATTTCAACTAGTTGGTGTTCAGGTTTTTTATGTATGGTTTGATGCACCTATTGGTTATATCTCAATTACTTCATGTTACACTCCTGACTGGGAGAAGTGGTGGAAGAATCCTGAAAATGTAGAGCTGTTTCAGTTTATGGGCAAGGATAACGTGCCATTCCACACGGTAAGAATACTTTCAGCTGTTACAGTACATGTGCGTGTGCATATGCAGATTAGGCATGAAACTATTTGTCTACATCTAGCGTATACACCATTTCACTTGATAATTGATTGTCATCTGGTGAAATTTATTTTGCTCATTTATTTATTTATTTATTTTCATATCAATGTCATGCTTCTGCACTTTAAAAATGGAATTAGATCAAAATAATCTCCCATGCCCTTCCTGAATTTTTTTTTTGCAGTTAATTATCGTTATGAATGGAATTTATCCTATCACCGACCACAAGGCTTATCTTTTAATGATTATTAATATAATCCCAGGTTATGTTTCCTTCAACGCTTCTTGGAGCTGGTGAAAACTGGACATTGATGAAGACTATCAGTGTCACAGAATATTTGAACTATGAAACAGGTATGCTTCTCTGTCTCATCTATTTTTTTTTTCCACACTGAGAGGCATGTAAAGTTTCATCTCGTGAAGTGTATTCAATGTTATCTTTTCCTTTTAGTTAGTTGAGTTTTCTGTGCTTCAATGCTTCAGTTCTTTGAATCTGTGTTTCGATGTTTCAGTTCTTTAAATGTTTGAACTGCATGGTAGAAGAAGAATTGGCTGCGGAACTAGTGGATTTCTGAATTTTTGCTTACTTGGCATCTCATCTGCAGGAAAGTTCTCCAAAAGTAAGGGTGTTGGTGTGTTTGGCAATGATGCAAAAGATACAAATATTCCTGCAGAAGTGTGGCGATACTATTTATTGATTAATAGACCAGAGGTGAATTCTCTCAATGTGATATCCTTTTTTTCTCACCTTAGTCCAAATCAAATTTCTTTGAGTTGCTTTTTGTATGTGGTTGATTGAAAATGCCCATGTTTCGTATGAATTAGGTGTCAGACACATTGTTTGCATGGGCAGACTTGCAGGTCAAACTAAATAACGAGTTGCTGAATAACTTGGGCAATTTTATTAACAGAGTCTTGAGCTTTGTTGCAAAACCTCCAGGTTAGCCACTTGAATGGTTTTTAACAGAAAGTATTAGTTAGAAATATCTGCATTTCCTTAGACATGCAGTATAATAAGTTTTTAATTTTCATGTAGCTTAGAATTAGATGACAACTTGGAGAATTGCTTGATCTTTGGTCCAAAGATGTGTTTGCCCTGAGTTTGTACCACTGAGGTTCCTTGTCAATCTCTGTGCAATATATCTTGTGTGACAGCTTCACCTGTCAGGGATAATCCAATGCATTGGTCTGACATGACTATTAGGGTTAAACTTTGTTGTTTTCTTTTTCTTTTTTATTTTTTTAATAATTGAGCATTAAGGTGCCGAGTTTCATCAGGTTTTTAGTTTTCTGATGTGCAGGGTTCCATTCATGTAGAGTTAGTTTGTTGGAGAATCCAGATTGTTGGGTCCTGATGGGAGATTGGTATAGATCCCGTATGGCCCCAAAAATCCCCCAATCAAAGGTTGTAACTGTCGGATCTGAACTCATTACTGTTCATTGTTGTCAAATGAGGGAGGTTCAAAGAGTTAGAATTTCATTGATCTTAATTAACTCATCCGCTTTTATGCCAATTGGCAAAAGATCAAAAAGTCAGCATTTCCTTATCTGGGAGTCTTTAGAACATCTTTCATCCAAGTCCTTTAGATACACAGTCTATGTAATTGAACCATGGGCCACCCAAATACTGAATCCAGCACGTTTGTAAATTTACCGATGCCGATGACCTGATACTTCCTCATTTTCCCTTGTTTAATTCTAATGAACATACAATTTTTTATGCAGTAAGTTTATTTCCTTACCTTTCATTATCATCATTTGGCTGCCAGGTGAATGCCTACTGGTGTTGCTATGTCAGACAACACCGGTCTATGTTAGATGCAGATACCTGTCCTTGGTGGAGATAGATTCATGCGATACTCATTGTTAGCTTGTTCTGCAGGATTAGGCTATGATTCTACCATTCCTGATGCTCCAGATGCAGAGTCGCATCCCTTAACTAAGACCCTAGCAGAGAAAGTCAGTAAATATGTTGATCAGTATCTTGAAGCTATGGAGAAGGTAATTCACCATATCCTTGAATAATATGATAGTCATAGATGATAAGCTTTTCAGTTTGTACATATAGCCAGAAAAATGAATAGCTTGGATTGGTGATTTTACTCAATGAAATCACTCCTAACAGTCGTTTGTATGTATTGCTCGACCTAGGTTAAGCTAAAACAAGGTCTCAGAACTGCAATGAGCATTTCCAGTGAGGGCAATTCATATTTACAAGTAATATACGTCACCCCCTCCCCCTCCCCGCCCCCCATCACAGAGATTTATTTGTTTGTCAATTTCTTTATCATGCAGCTGAACTGTAACATTTTACCCTTTTAATGTCTAAAACATAGGACAGTCAATTTTGGAGACTTTACAAGGAAGACCCATCTGCTTGCTCCATTGTGCTGAGGACTTCAATTGGGCTCGTGTATCTTCTGGCATCTCTGCTAGAACCATTTATGCCATCGTTTTCTGTTGCAGTAATACATCTGGTTCCATTTTTCTATGGTTGGTCAGAATGTTGTTCAGTGTTGTTTCATTTTTGAAGTTCTGAGATGTTTCTGAGGTGTTTCCTGTGCTTCGCTTGCGTTAAAGGTACTGAAGCAGCTTAATTTGCCTCCTGGAACTCAACTGTCATTCTGCAATGAAAAAGGAGATCTTGACAGGGCAAGAAGACCTTGGGACATTCTTCCTACTGGTCATAAGATAGGGATACCGGAACCCTTGTTTAAAGAAATGGTTTGTTTTCCATTTTGATTTAGTTCTGGATGGCTGTCTTGTTCATTCTATTCTGGACTGGCATTGTGGTGTTTCTTGCTTGCTAACAATAAATAATCGATTGCTTATTCATCTTATAGTAACTTATTTTTGTGCAGAAAGATGAAACGGTAGATTTCTTTAGAGAGAAATTTGCTGGTAGTCAGGCTGATAGGATTGTGAAAGCAGAAGCTGAGGCTCAAAAGCTCGCTGAACAGTTGAAGGAAACAAAAGTTTCAGGTGATGAGTTTCTTTTTCTTTATTTTTCATGTGAGTTTTAGTTATCTTTGTTTGAATCATGTGGAAGATGGGTGTAATAAATTCCCCACAGATGCATCTCGATGTCACATAATTTTAGAAATTTCCTTGCGTTACCTTTCAAAAAAGGGTTTGATGATTAAATATGTGCTTTCCATTGTATCTGGAGATTTTCTACTCAAAATTCCCGCATCAGGGGAAAAGATACCAATGATGTGACAAAGTGGCATTGTAATGGACTTGGTGGTGACTTTCAAGATTGACAGTTATACTTAAGTAGAGAACTTATTGAGGGATATATTATTTGGCATTAGACAATATTTGTGTGACAAGAGATGATAAAAATTGACCACACAACTTTCAGCAGAAATGATCCCAAATAAGACCTATTGATATCATTGTGGGTTCCCTCAAAGATCCAATGTTATCTGGACAGTAAATCCATCCATTAATCCTTGCTACGAAAATTTTATTTTCTTTCTTTCCTCTCATGATGACAGATTCTGCAACTGGATCTTGTTGATATTGATGGTACTTTGAAACTTGTGCTCTCACTTTTTGTTTGTCTGTGAAAGGTACTTATCCATGTCCGCTTTTTTGTGGACCAGAGGGGACTAGGAAGAATCAGTGTCAAGCTAAGCCTGCTGCAGAAGCAAAACCGCAGACCATTGAAGCTGAGATTTCTGTTTCAAGACTTGATATACGTGTAGGCCTCATCAAGAAAGTTCAGAAACATCCTGATGCTGATTCCCTTTATGTGGAAGAGATCGATGTGGGTGAAGAATCATCACGCACTGTTGTTAGTGGCCTTGTGAAATACATTCCTCTAGAAGAAATGCAGGTTTATTCATTTTGTTAAATTAGTACTGTTGAAGGATTTTTCAGACATCTCAAGTGTTCATTTGACATCACCCACCTAATCTTTTGGTTAATCCATTTCCAGAATCGGAGAGTTTGCGTTCTTTGTAATCTGAAGCCAGTTACAATGAGAGGCATAAAGTCACAAGCTATGGTGTTGGTTGCTTCCAATGATAACCAAGTAAGCAACAAAGATTTCCTTACTTTAAAAGCTTTTGGATCCTATTCATGTATCCAGAATTTGCATTCTACATATACTTACAACGTATGAAAATACTTCTTGGTTATATACTTTCATATTCAGCTTCATTTTTTTGTATTTGCGCTCCTATGATTCCTTGCACCAGCACTAGTATGGAAAAAAACTCCATGAGGCACATCCTTTTAAGAGAGAGGATGGCTACTCAAAAGTCTACTCATACTAATTTTTAACGGTACTCAAAAGTCAAAACCTTAAACTGTTACCTACTTAACTTTGGAAAAGAAGAAATTTGGGCAAAATCACAAGTACAAGTAATGAAGTTGCGCCAAGGACTTTTTTTTTGAAAGATAGTTGCGCCAAGGACTTGAGATGGGAGAATATCTTGGGTCCTAGTCAAGGAGTTTTCTGACTTTTCTACTATGGATCCTATATTTTTTTCCTCACTCAAAAACCTTTAACCATTACCCAATTAATCTTGGAAAGGAAAAATCAGGCAAAAATCACAAGTATATTTGATGAAGTTGTTGTAAGGGCTCGAAATATGACAATATCTTGGGTGCTGGTCATGGAGTTTGCTGGATTTTCTACTTTGGTTCTTTGACGATGTTGGATTGTGTGCTGTGGCATCGGGACTTAATCCCTATGGGTTGTATCATTTCATTCTTTGTTCTTTATGATGTATTCTTAGTGTTGTTTTCCTTCTAAGTTCTAGTAAAAATTTACTGCTTTCATTTCCGAGAAGTTTCTTTTAGGTATTATTCAAAGTAACAAGTAGATGTGGGGAAGAAGGGTCCTTAACAACGTGAATATCCTGAACAGGTGTCCTTGTATACTGAATATTTCCATCAGGTATTCCAAATTCTTGAAAGATTCAAGTATTGCTGCAATATTCATTTTAAAAGTACTTTTCCAGTGAAAGAACTGAAACCTCTTACTTTTTAATGTAATGTCTAGAACATACAGGGAGCACCATATATTTTGGAAAGTGCTTTTCCCCAAATATGTGGTTCTGAAGCTGAAACAATTCCAAAATATTTCTTTTCTAATTCACTTTCAAAATGTATAGGAAACCAAATGGAAATGAAAATATTTTTTCCTGAATTTTTTTTTTCTAAATGCATGGAAAATGTGTGATATTTTGTCTCAAGTGAATTGAAAACAATGGAAAAGACAAGAAACACAGGGAACATCCCAGAAAGATGGGAGACTATATTATGATATGAGACAGGCCCATAGCATTGTTGAAAGGTGCTCACTGTGGCAACTACAAGGTTGCTGGTTCGACTTTCGAGTCATGTTACCTATTATTAAAATCAGATTTCGTGAAAAAGAAATTTAAAAAAAGCATTAATAACTGACGTTGAAAATGTAGTGGTTATATCCAATATCTTCCATGTCTCCCTAAATCTCTTGTTAATTCATATTTCGGATGTTTATTACTTGAAATCTCTGCTTCATGTTTCACATTTATTTGCAATACTTGATTTCGTTTCATTTCTTGAGTTTGTTACACACCAAGTGAATGTTGTCTAGAATACCTTATGTTTTTGAACTGCGCCTGGGTCACCCAAAGAATCAGCCCATAAATGATCATGTCAATGACTGGAATTGCGAAAAGTCATTTTAAAGTGATGTAAGTATCATTGTCATGATCTATTGCAAATTCTACCACTCGTTTAAGTGATTTGAAAGTGATATTGTCAAATGACTGGAATGACAGAATGTTTATGGACAAGACATCTGTGAATATTTTGTTTGCTTCTGTTAATATATTGGGCCAGGCAAGATAATCCAGTAGGGCCTTCCACCAAACGTTGGCCTAGGCCTACCCATTTAACCATTGGGCTAGAAACACTGCCCAAATCCAGGCCATTGCAGGATGGGTTGGGGCTGACAGCTCTGGGCAAAGTGTGTAACTCTCTCAAGTAATGTCTAAATCTTAGTTGTCAGCACTGAACATTAATATAGCCATGAAGTGATGATCAATTATGGAGATGGATTTCAGGTTGAATTGGTTGATCCACCTCAGTCTGCTCCTATAGGGGAGAGGGTGACTTTTCCAGGTTTTTCTGGGGAGTCTGATGACATGCTCAACTCCAAGAAGAAGGTTTGGGAAACAGTGCAAGCCTATCTACATACCAACGACGAGTTCGTAGCCTGTTACAAAAATGTGCCCTTTACTACATCTGCCGGAGTATGCAAGGTCTCATCTATATCTGGGGGGACAATTAGGTAGCTCTTTCATGCAGAAGATTTACACTCATCTTGTTTGTCAGAATTATAGTAAATATCAAGCTTGGATATTTGTGCATTCTTTGGCACCTTAACCACAAAGCTGTATTTACCCATCTAGCCAACCTGTTGAAATATCTAATGCTACACGAGAAGGAAAATAGAGTACTGGAAAAGAAGAAAGGGCAAAGAAAAATTGGAGACTTTTGCCTGTGATTGTTATTTCATGCTGCCATGAAGCTGCTTGTCATAACATCCTAGGTTTGATAGGTCTTCTAATTTAGCTTTTACTGTGTAACTTGTTTTGTGGTATAATGCTTTTATACCATACTGTCCTTTTGCTATGTTGGCTGGGGCTTCTCTGTAATACTCTTCTTTCTTTAATATAATTTCATCGCTGCCTATCAAAAAAAAAAAAAAAAAAAAAAAAAGTAAAAAAGGGATAATTGTTACCCAATATGAAGTCCCCATGGCAGTCTTGGTCACAATTGTGACTTCAGGATTTTATATGGCAGATAGGGTAATGATACACTGCATTCAAATTATCCCTATGCTGATGTATGGTGCCTTCAAATAGGGACCTGAGCCAAGAAAAAATGAGGGTTTGTGTTGGACAGACAGTTTGCTGGAAGGGAGAATTTTGTATCTATGAGTGGATTACTTGCAATTCACTTGCGGTCCTGGTTGTGGACTTTTGCGGGGTTCATCTGGCAAGGGTCTGGATTTGGGCAGACCCTTGATTCAATGTTGGGGCCTTCAACTACTCAAATATGACCGTTAAAATTGCACACAGTGCCAAATCATGGGTGATGGTGAGTGTGAAGGGAGCACATTGAGCAAAGCTGAACTCAAGTTGGCCCATGGAGCTGGCTGGCTGCATATGCAATCTGTAATGGGAAAATTATTCAGGCTGTAATTGGCTTGCCAAATCAAGCACTGACTTCCAACCAATGAATGGTATAGTGTTCTCAGGTGCATGTAGGTTCCGCCCACTGCACCCCTGATGTGTCTTTTTTCTTTTTTTCAAATGAAAAATTGGTAACGGGAGCAACTTTCTTGGAAAATAGACAGAATTAAAAAAAAAAAAAAAATTTCCCTTGTCAAAAGATTTAATAAAATAAAGACAAATTCGGTCACATAAGAGTACATTTTTTTTTCCTTCTATCCGTAGAAAATAATAGCACACAGTATACATAAGAGTACATGTGATTAGAAATTTAAATTTCAGAGAATAGTAAATTTAAATTGGGAATCATAATGGAGGGTCTAGGTTGATAATTAGATCTTTTTTTTATTGCTATATTGGATGCGATTAATCTAATGGTAAAAAACAGTTCATTATGTGTCATCATACTGTCTGTTCTTTTGGTAGGCATGATCATTTTAGCATGAGCCCCAAAAGATGAATGCACTAGAAAATGATAAATATGACTTTCGCAGTCAGTTTAGAGTGTTGATTGTATTACCATTAATTAAATGGTTCAGATGGTCTAAGTATGAATCAGGCCTCGTCCATTTTAATCAATCTACAACCAACAAATAGATTACCATTAATTGAGTAGCTATAATCAACATGACAGATAATTTGACTTCACAACCTTGATTCTAGACCATATCCATGCTGTTTAGTCCCATCTGAAAACCGGACAATTCGTTCAATTTGGATGCTTTAACGCCAGGACTTTAAAAGGGTGGAAACCACATTCCGTGTTCGGGTCCTAGAATTCAAACTGCCTAGTAATTCTTGGGTGTTTCTGACCAATTACAATGTCTCAGAATTTACTTATAGTTCATTTGCACAGATCCAAACTGGCTCAAGTTTAAGTTTTTGGAATTATGTCAGTTTTTTTCATTATAAGTGATCAGGGACATCCATTTGACACACAAATGATCAAAAGGATTAAAAACCATCCCGTTCAAGTGATTTTTAGATGTGTTTGGATGTATAGTGAATTGAAGTATGATGAGGTGAATGATCAAATCAAAAGAGAATAAAATACAAGGGGTTACCGCGGTGTTTTATTTTTAGTTGTTTGGTATAGAATATTTTTAGATTTTTTATATAGAAAAGTGAAGTTTTTTATTTTTGTCTTTTAGTAGAGGATGGAGGTTGCTTTTTTTACACTTTTAGAAAAATTCAGAGGAAAATTTAAAATTATATATTTTTTATATGACCCTTTTGCCATTTCTTGTCTGGATTTACTTTACTTTTACTTAATTAGTTAAATGCCAAATACGCCCAGGGTTCTTATTGAGCCAAAATGGATGAAAGTTGCAAGTTATATCCTTAAATCCTTGGTTTCCATAAAGACATCCAAACTGTCCAAGAGCTGGTTTTGATGAGGTGGACGGCCTAGATTTAATGGGAACATACTTTTCAGTTGGAAGCTCTAAATTGGATATTCCCAACATATCAGTTCTGTCTGTGTGGCCTAGATTAAAAACCACCCCGCACCAAGTGACCCTCAGCTGTCCTGGAAGGGAAATGTCCCCACAAGTACTGTCTGAGATCAAACTCTGCCACCCAATTCATTGTAGGGACAAGAACATAGAAATGTCTTCCAATAAGCTTGAGGCAATCTCACCTTATCCACACTCCCACCACAATCCTCTACACACCCATCATCTCTTGCTTCCACATTATCAATTCATTCACAACACCCCTATCCTTTTTATCTGTCTGATACTAGTATCAAAACATCATCACCTTCATCAACCTTCATTCTCTCTATACCAAGACTACCAAAGAGGCCATGGCAGCCATGAATTCTAGTGTCTTGGCATGCAGCTATGCGCTTTCAGGCGCTGCAGCATCGGATGCTAACTTGAAACTTGTTTCAATGTCTCCGGTGGCCTCATCGGCTGCGGCCTATCCAAAGTTGCCAAGTATCAGAGCTCAACAAGCTACAAATGCTGACATGAAGAAAAGTGGAGAGAGCGCGGGAAGAAGAGCTGCGCTCCTTGGCCTGGCAGCTGCTGTTTTCGCTACTGCCACCAGCACATCGTCGGCCAATGCTGGCGTCATTGAAGAGTACTTGGAGAAGAGCAAGGCCAACAAGGTTAGTTCCTAGTACTTGAAGGCTACATTTCATATAATTCACTGTAGCTTTATTAAAGGAATAGATACCAATTTTTAGTAGGAATAACAGAGGGAGAGGAAGAAACTTCAAATCTTCAAAATTTAACTGTTGGTCATGTTCTTCTATCGGCAGCCATAATATTGTTCATTATTACCATGGTCATGATCATTGAAGTCCAAACTTCACTTAGCAATGATACATACAACCATGTGTTCACAGGAACTGAATGACAAGAAGAGATTAGCTACAAGTGGCGCCAACTTCGCTCGTGCATACACAGTGGAGTTTGGTACTTGCAAGTTCCCTGAGAACTTCACTGGGTGTCAAGATCTTGCAAAGCAAAAGGTTAGTGTTGGAAGTGCTATTTTCTGTTCTTCCTTTTCTTCTTTAAATTGTGTAGTGTAGGGTTTGTGGATGTATGTGTGAACCTTTAACAGTGGTTACATGTAATTATTTATGTCAAATAACAAACCTGGGAGTTATGGGTATCTCGCATAATTGGCGAATTCCCAAATCCCATGGACTTCCTAAGAAGTTCCTAGAAAATGGGCTTTTGCTGAAGGTGTCAAAGAGTGAAAGATGATGGGTGGAGATCTGTGAGGCACTTCCTAACATTCACCCTTTGATGGGATTTACTCAGGGAGGATGAATCATCGGACTTCGATGGCCTTGTTTATTTCCACCCTTTATAGATCATACTTCATCCTTTGTCTAAAAGCCCTTCTAGGAATTCAGGATGAATTCTAGGTGTTTGCACTCCTAAGCAATCACGACTTTGACAATTCACAGCTTGCCAGTTTGCTAAGGAGATGACAGGAAGTCCCAAATAGAATCATCTCGTGTTTCTTTTCAAATTAAGTTACTCTGAGAGATAGATGTTGTAACCTCGATATACATTGTTACACCTTTCTCAATCAGCTTAAGCTTTTAGAGTAAGTGGTTGTCAACAACAGATTTGGGGAATTTTCAGTTCATTGTGTTATTTTATTTGGGTGCTGCAGAAAGTTCCATTTATCAGTGATGACTTGGCTCTGGAGTGTGAAGGAAAGGACAAATACAAGTGTGGTTCCAATGTTTTCTGGAAATGGTGAAGTACCTCAATCTGTATTTAGTATCAATCAGTAGGTAATCCATTTAAGACTCCTTGGAACCAATTTCCATGTACTATTTCACCCTCTTTTCTGTTGATTATATCTTTGTTAACACCTCAGTTTCATTAGTTCTGTTTGTGGGTGTGAGGTCTCTGATTCTGTTTTTTCAATATAATGATGGGAAAGATTGGAACAGTCTCACCTTTTTTTTGGGAACAGTTACACTTATGTTTCACGTTGAAATCCACTAATACACTAGGTTAAGATGAACAAAGAAACCAATCCATATATATATTTGAAACCTTTATCCCTTATAAGAAAATTGAATAATGTAATACAGATCTCATGTTGTACTATTTGTTGAGAACAGTTCATCTAGCCCCATCGGAGCTTCAGATATGGCATGATTAGCAAGACCAAATCTTGAAAAAGCTTCCCAACATCCTTGCATTCTGTTTTGAGTCTATGGATGACCCTGATCCTTGCGTTCTGTTTGAGGCCATGGATGTAGAAGAAAACAATGGAAATGAGATGGTATGTTTCCATGGGTTTCTCTGGTTGCACCATGAGATCTGGGAAGGTAGAAAGTATGGTTCTATGCCAACAGCCTTCAAACAAGAAATGAAAATAGGTGCACCGAACAGCCCGGAAAAGGAAACATGAAGTCGCAGTTTTCAGGGATGATCTTCTGTCCAGTTAAAGAGCTTATCTATTGTTCTCAGTGCAAGAAAACTGTTGGGAGCCAAGAACATGGCATCTCATCCACGCATACCTTTTAACTTGGACTTGGTTTCTTCCACTCATCTGCCATAGCCTTGACCAGTCTTCAAGTGTAGTGCAGAAGGCCAAGCAAGTAACAAGTTGTACCTCAAACGTGGTGTATACCTCTTCCAGTCTCACTTGTAGGCTTAGGAAGGCAGACACCAAGTTGAAGAGCCATTGCTGTGGAGCTGTGGACATGGCATTGGAGATACTCCAACTGCATCACCTGTGACAAATTCACATTGCCATGTCGCAGGCGGGGGTATACCATCTAGGCAAATGTTAGTAAGACATATCCCTTCATAGGGAGCACCCTCAAGTGCCTCCAAGACTGGTGCCTGTCGTATGTCGACACCGACCACATTATTGAAGAAAATACCCTTGACTAAGGGTAGTGCCCTTGGGTCCCAGCCCTCATCAGGGTGGTCATTTGAGCCCCTACTGAATCTTATAGGTATCTTGACATTCTCCATGGTTAAGTTAGTTATGGTGACGTTGGTTATGTATCCCCCTCTTCCCTTGTCTGTCTTCACACGCACCCCTGCTGCTGAGTTTCGCACATGCAAATCTTCCACCAGCACGTTCGATATCCCACCAGACATCTCACTCCCAATTCCAACCCCAGAGCACGTTGGCGTTGTACCTGACACCCTCCTCACAATGATGTTTGTGCTTGGGCGAGCCATTGCAATACCATATTGGTCCCATCCACTCTTCACAGCCACTAGATCGTCTCCACTCTCAATGTAGCAGTCCTCGATGCACACTTGAGAGCTCGAATCTGTGTGAATTGACTACGTTAAAACTATGTAGAAGGTTTTTAAAGAACTTGAAAGCCTCAAGAAGCTTTCTATTTGTGAATAATAGAGTATCAGAGAAGCAAACACACCTGGGTCTATACCATCTGTGTTCGGAGAGTGAAGAGGTGCCAAAATAGTCACTCCTTTGATCACCACATTACTGAGAACAAATGATTTGTAAGCTCAGTTTTCTTCTAAAATGAATAAGAAGTTGAGACACTATTGATAACACGCAATTGATAAATCACAGACTAAGATTAGACCAGATAATGACGATAAGTTGGGCCCGTTTGCTGTAAGGAATAAACTTCCAATTATCTCTGAGGAAGGCAAACAAATGAGCCATTTATTCAAAAGGTCCACCCACCATGAATGTCCCAATTACAAAAAGTACAGATAGTGGTCAATTGTGGCCATTGGATTCATGATTATGTGGCAAGTGTCAAATGAACACAAGTCCATTGATGGGACTAGGGCTGTCACAGACCCAGACAAGTTTTAGAGGCCAATCAAAGGTAGAGCAGTAGAGCCCATATATATGGTACATAGTTTTGGTCATTACAGTGTCACATATGCTTCATGTCCTTTCTTTTTCTGCTGGAAAACATGTGCCACATATCATGAGAGAAAAATGGGTGTCAAATAAATTTCATGGCCAGGCTAGTAGTGAACCCCTACCCCATCCCCCCCTACTGTTGGTTGATTGGTAGGGGCCTCACAGCAGAAATCCAACCAATCAAAATCTGATACTTGATGCTGGCAGAATGAAGTTTTTAGTAAACCAAGGGAAAAAAATTGCAGAGAAGAAAGCAGAGAGAGAGAGAGAGACTGACCTGCAATAGATGGGATGGATAGTCCAGAAGGGGGAGTTGAGGAAGGTGAGGTTGGAGATGAGGATGTTGTGAGAATTCATCAATTCAAGAAGGTGGCCTCTTGTGTGCTCCAAAGTCCTATTCCACCACAGTTCCCACCACATCCTTCCTTGGCCATCTATGCTCCCATTCTGTCCTGTTTTCCACCCAAAACCTCCACTTTAATCTTGCATTGATGATTTCATGCCAATGGTTTAACATGGTAAACACAAGTAATGAGATTTGAGAGAGACAAGTCCATAGACTAATACACCATTATCTAATGATTTGGACACACTTTGTGGCATTTTTTTTATGGTGAGTCATCTACATAATAATAAGGCCAGAAAATGGCTACACAAAACTCGAGTCCAGAAGACCCATGGTCCATGGGTCATTGCCTAAAAAGTTGCAGCCCTTGTCTGAGGGGGGTTGACCATGTACCTAGTATTTCTCATTGAAATGAATGAAGCACTTCTACCGAAATGCAGTGTACATAACTACTGCACATCAAATTCATCAAATGATCAACTTCAATTATACATTGGAAATGGTGGCTTTGTGAATTGTGGGACTTAAAAGAAGGTAGGGGAGCATGTGTACATGTTCTCGGTAAACTGCATAATTCACATGCCTACGCATGAATCAAAACCAGCAAAATCATGGAGCCCATTTGAATCACAATGATAGGACAATTTTAGCCTTATGATCTTGCCCATAATTCCATCTTTCTTTTTAAACTGTGGGCTCAAGCGGCAATGGGTACTGCTCCAAAAATCATATCTATTAGACAATCCTGTTCATTTGATTTCTCCTTGTCCAACCTTGTCATGAGAAATGCTCAACTCAACGTGTTGGATTACAATTGCAGTCCAAACCACCTGTGGGCCCTTCTTTAGTTACACGCATGCATGGTCGATTCCTGGATGGTTGGATTAAAAGCAGCATGCATAGATATTCATGTCTCAATATTTGCATTCATTTGATAATCCCAATGATATCACAAAGGGGCCTCCAAAATAAATGGTCAGAACAATTCAGTCCAACCTGCCTAATACTAACGCGATTAGGGCTGTGGGACTTCCTAACAGTTTTTACATGCTCTTGATTCGATGGTTACGATTATCGAATCAAGTTGGATATTAGACAATATGCAATTAACATCCAGTCATTCACCATTGCATATTGGTGGCTTCAGTAGGGTCCACAAGGTGGGCTGGAGTTGATCATTTATCCATTTTCATCATGCATTTGATGGCAAATGTTCTGATCATGCCCCATCCAAAATAAATAATGTTAGGACGATTGACATGAAACTTTTTTTTTTTTGCTATCGGAGGGTTCCCAACTTATTGAGTTGGATTAATCCCTCCGAGCTCTGATGGAAGCCGGGTAAATTTCCCTGTAGCCCAAGTGTGGTAGTGCAATTTCAAACCTATAACCTCCGGGTGCAAACTGTGGTCCTAGGCCAACTAAACTACCCCTTGGAATTAATTAACATAAGCTAATCAAGTTAGCTAGTCACATAATAAAAAATCAATACGATGAAAGTAGAGAAGCTGGTTTACCTGTAATGACAACATCAGTAAGAGCATCTCCATGGATGAGGCTAATGTGTCTTCCTCCCAATCTCTCCCTGCCACGCCCATAAGAAGGCAATGGCTGTATCACAGGCCACTCTTTTGGATCCTAACAATTCCCATCAACCAAACACTTAGTGCTAATACACCAAAATATGACAAGGCTTTCCCATTAAGCTCAATCAAATAATACTAATTTGAAGTTATCATTCAAAGACATAAGAGATTATAAGATATTTCCTTTCAGAATTGCTACGAGAAAACATCTTCAAATGACAGTCAATATGTAATGATTTCTTTTGCCCTCATGTGAATGTAAGGGTCCCAAATAAATATACATATAAAATACAAAGGTAAATCTTATATTACTTTTGTTGACTTTATTTACATCTAAAGCACTTTATAGAGCCCATAGGAATTAAGATTTAAAACCTTCTAATTTTCTAGTTTTTTTTTTTTTTTTTTCAAATAATTTTCAAAGTAAAAAGAGAGAAAGCATACCGACATATAACCGTTTGGATTGGTTGTTATGTAGCAACTTTGGCCTGAGAGTTATAGGGGTACAATTTGACAGATTGCAATTAACAGTTCGTGGTTAATTTGCCCGTTCACAAAGGACTTGTTTATACAATAACATGATTTGTACTCACAAAATTCTGTTATTATATTAAATCCTGCATTTCTATCTCGTCCATAAGAAGTCAAACTTTCTCTATCAAGAAAAAAAATAATTTTTCCTCTTTATGTGCAAAGAAAATGTATCGCATTAAACGATGACACAATGAGTTTCATATACAATTAAAACAATTTTCCTCTTTATGACATAACTCTCTTGCTACGAACACAAATAGGACAGATCTTAAAACCATTGACTAATTGAATCTCACCGGAAATCATGGACGTTGACATTGGGGCCCATATAGAATCCACCCTCAATCTGGACCTTTGTGACCCACATCATGGATTGTGAAGTGGTACAGGCATCTACGTAATAATGATCATCACTGCCCACCCAAAGCTGTCTATTGGTTGGGCCAATATAAACAGCCATTTGGATGACAGAGATGATGTTCAACACACCAATTCCATGTGTTTATTTCCAGAAGGCCATGTTCTTATGAGTAAGCCAATCAACGAGACCTAAAAGATAAAAACAACAAACAGAAAAGATTGCACAAAGAAGAAAACTGGAAATAAAACAAACCAAGAAAAATGGTTGGTTGGTTGGTTTTCTTACCTGAGAACCCAATATGACAGCACCCTTTTCCAAAAAGAGAGTGAAATTGCTTGTGATATTGAAACTGCCAGTCACCCATTTTCCTTCAGGAACATTAAGCTGTGATCCTCCCTTATCACCAAAGCCCTTCAGATGCTCCACAGCCCTCCTAAAAGCATCTGTGTTAGACGTCTTCCCATCTCCAACACCCCCAAAATCAGCTATAGACATGACCACCTTCCTTGGAGGCCCCATCTCAAAAAATCCAGAACAGCTTCTTCTGGGGTCGATGGAGAAAGCACTTTCTTCATTAGAGGAAGAAACCCAGATTGGAGAAACCGTCTTTGTAGACATCTGAAGCCATGAAACGCCCATAACAGTCAGAACAAGCAATATCACAGCCCATGAAGGCCTTGCAAGACTACCCCAGATGCTGTTGAAGGGCTTTTCCACAACATCCATTCCCTTCCATTCCATGTAAAGAGACAACAGAGAACAACAGATAAAAGCTAGCTTTGTATATTGAAAATTGAGAGAGACATGTACGTTGATTGCATCTAGTTGGGTGTGGTGAATGATCAGATTCGATCGTTGGTTTTAATGCTAATATTGGGTTGGTGGGGCCCATCTGGGATGCTTAGATTGGAGAAAGTTCACATAGTCTGAAAGTTTGAATTGAGGAAAGAAGCTATATGAGGCGAAGAAAGCGTGTTTTGGTCCATCTTGTTCGGTCCAGTGTAGGACGTGTGGAACTTGTTGCCTCTTGCCACCTTTTTTTCCTTTTAAGATGTGAGAAGTCTCGCCGCATTTCACGTTCTCTGGGTGGGTGAGATCTGAATCGTTGATCAAATGGCCTATGGAGGTTGACAATGGGTCTGTTTTTATATACATGATGGAATCGGGATTATACGAGGATTTCCCCCAGTGCGATATTCGTGAGCGGACCAATCACGGTCTGCCATGTCACCGTGAGCGGCCCTTGTCTGATGAAATCGGGATCATATGAGGATTTCCCCCACGGCGATATTCGTGAGCGGACCAATCACAGTATGCCATATCACTGTGAGCGGCCCCTATCTGGATGTATGGCAAGCTGCCCGTACTGTAATAATAGAGTGTTGGACAAAGGCTTTTTAAGTAGAGCCCACATAGTGAATTGGCCAAACCAGCTTTAACCTCTGGATCAGTGGCTTATGTGGCCCCAGGGGTTTCATGGGTGGGAACCATGGGCCCACCTAGGATGAGGGGCACAAGGTTCAGATGGGTCTGGGTAGGGCTAGCTATGTTTAAAGAGCCTGGAATCTGGCTCCCCCAATTGTCTGAATGTGTGGATCTCTATTATGGGGGCACATCTAGAACATTCATTTGGAATGGTTCGAATTATCAATAAGTAGACCACACGATGGAGTTCCACGCATCCAAATCATTGGAAGCCAGAAAGAGGCACTTAGGGGATTGGGACTCACCTTTAGATGGAAACTTACTAAATCTGAAATACCAAGAATCTAAGATGATTGACATATATATGGAAGTCTCTCAAAATAAATAATCAAATCAACAGTTATATGCTGGATCAATGGTAGAGATCAGACAGGGGTGTCCGACCTTTATTGCTTTACATTCCAGACCAGTATACTTTTATGGTCACCCAAGGAAAGCAATGACCATGTCCTGGGTGACACAACTCCAGCGCCTGCCATGCATAGATTAATTGAATGTCTCCAAAACCCTCCCTTTTGTCAGACATCTCCCCTAATTAATTCCAATATGAAGGACAAAGGCAATACAATTATGGATGTTGACATGGCAGCCGTAGGAGATAAGTAAGGAAATTTCTTAGACAGAGGGAGATAATTATGTTTTAAACTTTAAAGGCCTGTACCAGATGGAGACACACTGGGTCCACCTTCCCCAAGCTGAAACGGCTCAAATACATGATGTCTACCTTGGATATTGTCATATTGACCCTCTTCAAAATATATTTGATCACATTTGTTTTCATTGACATTGCCCAGTGAAAGGGACACAGTCTCACATTAACTAAGGTTCCAGATTTCCTTCGAGAATGTGAATTAGAATTAGAATTGTTTATTTCTTTCTTTCTTGTTTCTTCATTTGAAACTAACAATAACATGTGTACATGTTAATTAATTTATACCCTTGTTATAGCAATGAAAATAACATATAATATTTGTTTTTCCAAGGAAGAAGCTTGAGATTAATAAAGTCTCATAACCATGACCTGATGCATCCTTCTACAATTATCGAATTCTCCTGGGACGACAAGTGGCAGCATCATCCTCAAATAATGCCAAATTCCAGCTAAGTTAAGTACACACCTTTTCTCAATTTGGAATCCATCAAATCCTTCAGATCAGTTGATAGGCCCAGGACAAGGGAAAATTGCCGGCTTCTCCATTGGAATGTCAGCTAAGCCTTAGTTTTAATCTATAAGAAACTAGGTCAGGTGGAATTATGTATATCAGCTCAAATTTCAATGGAAAAGCTAAATTTCTGGTGAGAAGGATCAATGATGTAATATGGTGCATTTCCTTATTCAAGACTGGAAGCATATGCCGAAGAGAAATCAAAATAATAAAGCTTCCAAACATGCCTGCTATTTAGTATTTCAATGAATTAGAATAAACTTTACCTGGATTAAATTCCCCCTATAGTACTGAGCACCCAGTAAGACTCTTAAACCTTAAAAATATCTCGGACACTTTCTAATGATAGGATTGTTGAGGCTCTAACCCCGTACTTATTGTGTGCGTATATATGTGTGGAAGCATGAAAAACTTGCTATCAACAATCAAACAAGCCACACAAGAAAAGAGAAAGTTATACAGGGATTTATCATGTGGTTCGACAATATTGTTTAGGTCCACGGGAAAGAAATTCAATTTACTACTATTCAGTCTCACATGATTTAGCAATCGCCAACACCCATAAGAGAGAGAGCTGGCTCTCACTTGTCTCACTCAGGGTCTAGGATTACATATGATTACATCAATATATAATTTAAGCTTTTTTTGCCCCGAGAAGATCTTCGATACAATTACCAAAATACCCTTAACCTAGAGCCTAGTTATTGGCCAACCCAATGAACCAACCCAGTTGACCTAAAAATACAAAACAATACAAACCTAACATTGTGGCAAAGCTTGTGAGGGGATTTTTTTGTCCCAAGTTGTGCCGTTAGATAAAAGTATCTCCGTAATACGTCAAGAGTGATATTCGTCATTAAAATGAAAATAATACATAGTGTGGTTACATACATATATATATATATATATATATAGAGAGAGAGAGAGAGAGAGAGTTTATCTCATCATCTCCACCGTTTAAATTAATGGTGGACATCATCCTGATTATAGAAATATTTAAGTACTATACAGTATACACCCCCCAGCTTAGGAGAGAATTTGATATGTTATCCTAAAAAAATACGCCCCATGGTTATGTACATTAATTAATGAGATGCACTTCACTTTGCGATTCACGAGTGAATTTTTTTTTCTTCAAGCATAGTTTGGTAACAAATTCAATCACTAGGGACATTTTGGAAATACTAGGCCAGCTAACCTCTATATCTATTGTCATAATCACAAAATTCTACCCCACCAAACCACCCTTTCCTTCAAAAGCAACAACTTTCTATCCTTGCAGGCCAAACAATCATGGATAGAGAGCCAGAGGAGCTTCAATTTCTGGGGTTTTTTGGCATCTTCAAGGAATCCTACAAGATCATCTTCTCATGGAGGAAGCTCTTCTCCCGAATTACAATAGCTCTAATCCTACCTCTATCCTTGATTTTCTTATCCAATATCCAAATTTCAAAGGTTTGGGGTCTCTGGTCTAAAGGTTAATATTTCCAAGAGTAAGCTGTTTGGGGTTGGCTGTTCCCAAGAGATTACTCAATCATTGGCAGCCATGATCCGTTGTAAATCAGGAAATCTCCCTTTCATGTATCTTGGTCTTCCTATTGGGGCGAAGCAGAATTCAAGATCTCTATGGGACCCGGTTATTGAGAAAGTTGAAAAGAAGCTGTCTTCTTGGAAGAAACATCACCTATCTCTTGGAGGTAGAATCACGTTGATTAGAGCATGCTTATCTAACATTCCCATCTATTTTATGTCTCTTTTCAAAATGCCGAAGGAAGTGGTAAATAGATTGGATCGCATTCGGAGGAGATTTTTATGGGAGGGTCGGGGTGATAAGAAGAAATTACATTTAGTCAAGTGGAGTGAGGTGATTAAGCCAAAATGTTGTGGGGGGCTAGGTCTTGGTAGTTTAGAGATCAAGAACAAGGCTTTACTGGCAAAGTGGTGGTGGAGATTTGGGGATGAGAGGGAGGCTCTTTGGAGGAGAGTCATTTCTGATAAGTATGGTGAGGACCATTTGGGATGGTGGCCTATTCCAGGTCCGAGGTACCGTCGGTCAGCGTTGTGGGGTGCTATTGCTTCGGTTGGAGATTCTTCTTCTGTTAGCGGGGAAGTGTTGTCCAAAGGTGTCGGTTTTATTGTGGGGGAAGGGAGGCTTGTTAGATTTTGGTTGGATGACTGGATGGGGGTGGGTCTCTTGTGTGAGTTATTCCCCAGAATCTTTAGAGTGGTTTCCAACAAGGAGGCTATTGTTAGTGACTGCTATGAGGAGAGGGAGGGCTGTACTTTATGGGGCCTGTCTTTTAGGAGAAGTCTTCGTTCTTCTGAAGAAGTGCAGTATGGGGAGTTGTTGAGTCTTCTTTCTAATGTATTCTTGTGCAGGAACTCTAAGGATTCTCGAATTTGGAAGCCTTCCATATCAGGGGAGTTCTCCGTAAAGGCTTTTTACATGGCATTACAGGGGAATCTATCATCAACTACCTATTTTCCTCAATCTTGGTTAGGTTTGGTTCCTCCCCGGGTGGAAGTCTTTTGCTGGTTAGCAATCTTGGGAAAGGTTTCTACAGCAGACAACTTGAGAAGAAGAGGGCTAACGTCGGCTAGTATCTCAGATCTCTGCGTGATGTGTCAAAAGAAGGAGGAATCAGTTAACCACCTTTTTCTTCACTGTGAGGTGGCAGCAGGTGTTTGGGGTCACTTCATTGGCAGATGCGGTGTTGCTTGGTGTTGCCCGGAAAAGATTGCAGAGGCAGCGGAGGCGTGGATGGGAGGATATTTTCTTGGTAGTGGTCGTACTCTTTGGAGGATGCTTCCATTTGTTATTTTATGGTCCATTTGGAGGGAAAGGAATAATAGGATTTTTAAGGGTGACTTCTCTTCCCTACCGGTGTTGATTGATAGAATAACTATGATGATCGCTAAGTGGACTTCGATCAGAAAAGAGTGCTTCAATTTTACTCTTAATGATATCCTTCTAAATTGGGAAGCATGCATGGGTTGCAAATTGAGTAGAGTGAGGAGAGTTGTTCATTGGTCTCCACCCTCTCCTGGTGTTTTGAAGTTTAATGTGGATGGTGCTGCGAGAGGTAAACCAGGGTTGGCGGGAATTGGAGGTGTTCTTCGGAATAGCAAAGGGGAGGTCTTGTTTATGTTTTCAAAGCATGTGGGTGTTTGTGATTCTAATGAAGCAGAGGTTTTGGCTATTTTGGAAGCCCTTCGATGCTTTTCAAGACGATTCCAAGGTGATCTTATGGTGGAGAGTGATTCTTCTAATGCGATTGCTTGGGTGTCTAATAAGAAGCCTTTTCCTTGGAAATTTCAATTCCTCTTTAATGAAATTCGATCTTTCACTACTACCATTAATGTTGTCTTTCATCACGAGCTTAGATCAGCCAACAGTATGGCTGATGCTTTAGCCAAGCAAGGGGTGGAGAGAAGCTATCCTTGGGAGGGTTTTATTATGTAATTGGGGTTGGGTAGGGTACATTGCTCTTGTACCCTTTAGTTTGTTTTTCTTTTCTCCTTCTTTCTTGTATTCTTTCCCCTTTTGTTGTTTTTCTTTTTGTATTATTTCCTTCTTCTTATAATGAAAGTTTCAGTTACCGATCAAAAAAAAAAAATATCCAAATTTCAGACCTCATACTTTCCAAGATCAACAACAGTGAAGAGGCCTTGGACTACAGCCAAGATGGCAGCCCCAAACAAGATGCGATTCTCAACCGTATATTGGCCGAGTGGGCCACCTACTTGCTATTGAAGATGGCATACCTCATCTTCGTCCTCGTCTTCTCCCTCCTCTCCACTTCTGGGGTGGTTTACACTATTGCATGCATCTACACAGCTAAGGACATCACCTTCAAAAGGATCATGCATGTGGTCCCCAAGGTCTGGAAGAGGCTCATGATCACCTTCCTGTGGGCCATCATTCTCACACTGGGGTACAACACCATCACAGTTTTGATCATGGCCTTGTGCCTTGCCATAATTGGACCGGGCAAAGCCCGTATAGTTGCCTTCCTCATCATGATCGTGGCCTACTTGATGGGACTTGTGTACATTAGTGTTGTGTGGCACCTGGCCAGTGTGGTCTCTGTGCTGGAGAACATGTATGGACTCACAGCCATGCAAAAGAGCAAGGCATTGATAAAGGGGAAGACATGGGTCGCCTGTGCCATATTCCTTACTCTCAACCTCTCTTTTATGGCTGTTCATGTATTATTTGCGAGGTTTGTGGTACATGGGGAGACACTTGGGGTTGGAGCAAGGCTTGGATATGGGCTTCTGATCTTGCTTTGCTTAGCCATATTGATCCTATTTGGGCTTGTTGTCCAAACAGTCATCTACTTCATGTGCAAGTCCTACCACCATGAGAACATTGACAAGTCATGCTTGGCTGATCATCTTGGAGTTTACTTAGGGGAGTATGTACCTCTCAAGGGGAGTGCAGTGCAGCTGGAACAGCTCTATGTTTGATTGGGTTTCAATCTAGATTACTGTTATTTTATGTGGAAATTTGCCCATGAATTTATGTTGAAGTGGCTAATCTTGTTTGTGTTCTGGTTAGGTTTAAAGGCAATGAAATGTTTTAACAATCTTAATACAATGACGAAGTCAAGGAATTCGCAATTTCTGACCAAAACGTCTTTAAATGCTAGTCCATTGTTGGATTCTTTCTGATGGATCCATCACCCATGTGCAGGGTTGGATGGATGAACCGATATTTGGTATTGATTTGGACCTATTTGGCAAGTTTGATTTGTTTGAAACAGAGTTGGTTCAATTGATTTATTTGAAGTGGAGCTATTTCAATAAGAATTTTTACAAATAAGTTGTTTGGCATGTTTGATTCAATTAGAAGAAGCAAAAACTGACTATGGTAAAAAAAGTTATGGACAAGGTTGACATAAACTAAAAGTAATATTGACAAACATATCATATTGTAAAAAGTAAGAGAGCGGTTAATGCCACAGGCCACGTTTCTCTTAGCACACCCCTTCTCTCAGCACACCCTAAATAAGTGAAAAAAAAAAAAAAAAAAAAAAACACTTTCATAAAAGGCACTATATATTTTGAAAACTGCATTCATTTTTTACATGTGGCCCTCCCAAATCTTTTTTGTACATAATGGCCCCCGCAAAGAAGAATTTCTGGGCCCGTCCCTGCCTCTCTTCCTCTCCCTACCCGCCGCCGCCCTCTCGCTCCCTCTCTTTGCCCACCATAGACCTCTGTCTCCCTCCCTCTCCCTACCCTCCGCCGCCTCTCCCGATCTCTCCCTCTCCCTGTCCCTTTTCCCCTCCGACGGTGTTGCCAAAGGGGATGGGGGTGGTTGGGCTAGGGGGTGGGAGTGGTTGATTGTAGAAAGAAGTTGGGGAGGGAGAGACTTTTGGTAGATGTCCTTTTTAAGTAAGGGATAGATTAGTCATAAAAAAAGATTGTTCTCAGAGAAACTTGGGTGTGACATTAGCAGCTCTCAAAAAGTAATTCAAACAAACTTGTCATATAATAAAAGCTATATGAGTAAACTGGTAAAAAAGAAGCTATATGATTTCTTTATAGTGATTTGTGCCTAAATAAAGGTTATCAAAAAGCTATTTGATGTTTTTTTTTCTATAAAAAAGAGATAAACGGTTTTAAAGCCGATAGAGTTAGACATTTACCTAATAAATCTTAATTTGTCAGGCATTATAAAACACCCCAACATCTGTTTAAGTCAATTTCAAGTCAAATGGACCAAAAATTCTGACTTGCTAAACAACATTTATGATCAATTTGGCAAGTCTGATCTATTTGTGATAGAACTATAGATGTGTTTGAAATAGAGCTGTTTAGATATTTTTAGAAATAAGTAATTTTTTTTGTAGAAAGAAATAAACAAGTTGATATATCTTATTCAAATAAAAAAACAAAACGCAAAATCATAATATGGTAAAAGTTATATTAACAAAGTTGTAAAAATTACTATTGGAAAGCTTGCCTTCTTATTACTTTTATAAATAAAAAAAAAAAAACAAAAAGAATAATTTACCAAACCAACAAAGACAAAGATCTTAAAACTGATTCAATCACATTCAAATAAAATTCCCCAAAGACTCTAAAGCATTCAAGCATCACTCTAATCAAAGTCAAATAGAATTAAAATTAATAGATTTGTCAGGCTGCCCTTCCTCTATCCCGGCCACTTCAGCTACGTATATGCATATTTAATTGTTGAATATAAATGAGATGATGTTAACCCTAAATTTCAATTGCCAATAAAAAAAACCCATAGCTTTCAGATAAAGAGCATGCAACTAATTAGAAGGTTGGACACTTGGACGGAAACTTCTTTTAACTCCTTATTTTCGAGGACCCCTTGATATTATCTTGATGATCGATCAAATGAAGGTAAAACTTTTATTCATGCAGAATCTATACAAAGCTCCTCATCCACTCTTTTACTGTACAAGTAGAGATAGACATTAATTTTAAAGGGTAGTTCAATTTGTCTAAGGCTACGGTTTGCATTCGGAGGTTGTATGTTCGAAACTACACTACCACATTGGGGCTAAGAGGAGTGTAGGTGGTTTTTCTCTGGGCCCGGAGGAATTAGTCCTGCCCAAAGGGTTAGGAATCCTCCGATAGAAAAAAAAAAAAAAAAAGTGTAAAGCTAGACATAGAGGATCCCACAAGATGGGTCGAAATACTGGCAGTTCTTTGATCATTTTCCTGTCCCAAATCAAATAAAGAAAAAAAAAAAAAGTGTCTGAAGTCTGAACTCTGTCTGTAATTTTTTTCAGAGTTGCCCACTGACAGGAGGCCCAACAAGATGACACTTAGCATAGATAGATGTAGTTACTTCCTATGTTGCAACATTGTCTCTCCTACTATGCAAAGCTTGGAATTACTTAACGTTGCCGGCTCTTGACGTAGTTGCCTAAATATTTTGGTGGGACCTTTTTGAGTTCTTGCTTGAGCTGTTCATTTGATGTGGTTTGTTTTTTATGGTGAATATATCCTGGTGTGTTCACACGGCATCCATTCATTTGGTGAGTATTTTTTTCAGACAGTATCATGGCCATGTATGGGTGGGCCACATTGCACAATGCAGTATTGACTGATCATGTGGGCAGACACCTTTTAAGGTGTTAATATCCGGTATCTAACTGCATCTGAAAATTTCTGTTGTTTTTTTTTATGGGGCCACATATTCAATGATGAATGGTTGATGGTGATCGATTCAAAGGTTAATTGTGAAGTAGGCTTAACGTTTCAATGATCTACTGGTTAGGTGAGGATCATTGAACATGACACCTAATGATGCATAGTGGTCCATGATTAAGGAGTCCATGATCCATGATAAAAATCCCTCAAATGCTGCCAGAATCTGGGTCTAACATGCATGGTATAAGTGGTTTGTGTTGACAGGATTGAGGAATGCCCTTGAAGAAGGAAAAGAAGGAAGAGAGTCACAGCCAAAAGAGTATTCCGGGAAGGAGATCGAATCTTGCAATTCTACCTCTCATATAGGAAATCAAAATCCACTTCATCAAAAGATATTAGCCTCTTTGTAATATTTCTCTTTTAAGGAAAATGTGTTGTACCAAATAATTGTACAATACAAAATGACAAATGATTAAAATAGTTTTTCTTTCTATCACGGAATCCTTTCATCCCACAAATGCACCCAAAATGTAGCAAGAAAAGGTGGGTCCCAATTAAGGGAGAAATGGAAATGGATAGATAAGTTGGGCTAAAACCTGGTTAAA
The DNA here is from genome assembly GCA_003546025.1 of Camphora micrantha. Lineage (NCBI taxonomy): Eukaryota > Viridiplantae > Streptophyta > Magnoliopsida > Laurales > Lauraceae > Camphora > Camphora micrantha. Next base: position 5,883,483 of record QPKB01000008.1, read on the forward strand.
AGCATGGGCAGTTGAGACAAAGGATATATAATAATATATGGACTGGCCACAAGTGGGCAAGTGGGCCTTCCACTAAGTTGGCCAAATGTGTGAAGCCCAGCACATATGGGCCTGCGGATAGTCACATGTCCAAAACAGCTGTTACTCCTGCTGTTATTAATGCTATAAGTTATTTTCATTCTAGGCATGACATAGATAAACAACATAAGAGTTATTATTGAACTTTTCATACGGCTATAGGCCATTAAAGTCTCACAAGCAAATATATAAAAACCCCAACAACACTCACACAAATCAGATTTATGAGCTAAGTCTATCATATATAATGCAGGCATATAACAAGCCTAGGAAAAAGCCTACTTCAATGGGGGTTCTAACTCTTCTTCCATGCATATTTTTTTGATGTCTTCGGCTATCATTCGGGCATCTGTGGCCACCCCATCCAATCCCCTGCTAGAGAATCCTGCACAGTAGAGTCCCATCTTTCCCTTCCAGTGGTTGGGGAACCTTGATCTAGGCATTCCATCTTTGTTCAGGAGATCATCTCCGTCCTGTATTCAGACGAACATTCAACACAAAATCATGATACATTTTAAGAGAGAGTGAGAATATCCTAACAGAGAATACTATGGTTGGATATATATCCTAAATTTAATCTAATCTGAAAATCATTAGCATTATTCAATCTTCATGGTCATGTTTGGAAACTATAACTTGATTTTGGCCAAGTTTTAGAACTTTGATTGAATACCTGAAGCCATCTCTTTGCTGTGCTTATGTAGCCCGTCGCGAAAACTATGGCATCAAAACAGTGCGCCTCGCCATTAGCGAAGGTCGCTTCATTTCCTTTTAAGCCTTTTAACGCTGGCAGCACCTGTGCATAATCACACAATTAGGATGTTAAGGAATGTTTGTGCCTGTGATGGGGTACAATTAGGATGTTAAGGAATGTTAGTTCTTTTGAATGCTGTGCCTGTGATGGGGTACAATTAGGATGTTAAGGAATGTTAGTTCTTTTGAATGCTGTGCCTGTGATGGGGTACAATGTCCCTTGATCAAACAAGCCAAAAAATAATCAAGAAATATGGGGGGAGGACCTTTTTTGTGTGGTTCAAATTATGGGATCTTCTTTCGTGAACAGATCATCTTATAAGAGGTTTTTTCTGATAAAATCCTCTATCATTTATATATCTTATATAGAAATAAAGGGATGAGCAATTTGTATTTACTAACCTTTATCTCTCCTGTCTTGATCTTGCCAATTGTCCCAACGTCTAACACTGGAGAGTGCCCTTTGGTAGCCTTGATAAAAAAGGGTCCTTCTTTGGGCCTACGAAGGCCATACTTGGACAAATCCCCAAATTTCCAACGGCTTTGGATGAGAGTTAAAGAGTCCACCAAGGAAAGAGGCAGAAATTTTAGGAGAACCATTCCAAGGTGCACAATCTCTTTAGTAACAATATGACTCTGCACATTTTATCCATAATCATGATTAGAGTAACATAAATGAAATGATAACAAAGATCTTTTTTTTTTTTTTTTTTCCTTTTCTTTTCTTTCTTTTCTTTTTATTATTTTTTTGGGACACAATGTTGGGGGATTTTTCTCAGTTAATGTTATGTACAGTTTGGGGTGAGTATGGGTTTGCAAATTTTGATCAGACTCAAGGTCAGCGCAAGTTCGGGTTGTAGCTGCCTCTTCATGTCCAACCTTTATTTTTTGGGCAATTTATGTATCTGTTTATAATGGATAGTTCTCCAAAAAGCCCCACTTTAAAATCACCCTTCTTTCCGTCGCTATCTTTTTTTTTAGCATGGGGTCTCACCTTGAGTTAATTCCGTCTTTTCGCACACACTACCTTCTCATGAATAGTCACAAGTTTATATTTGACACTCATCCAACTTCTCATCACCATTGGATTAAAATGGTAAGAAAATGATGTATCTAAAACCATTAGATTTTAGGGCCATAGATCAAAGGGGTTAGGGAGATTTTATTAAGTCTAAATTTTGCACATAGGTAGCTCTCATATATATTTTTTCATCCAATTGACTTCCAAGATCGTCATACATACCTGTGATCCTATTAAGAGGGGTGTATTTTCTCCTAAAAGATGCCCGGGCAATTTCTAGTGTTGCACATTTATAGAATACGGAATACAAAGTGGACATAGGAATACAAAGTGGACATAGCCAAAGTGATAACATACATGAGGAAAAGTGTAAATACTATTTCTAGGTTGCCAAGAACAGTGGAAAAGAATTCTCATATTTTCATATCTTAAAATTAAGAAATTACAAAATAACTAGTATCAAACCTACCTTACTGCAGGAGATTTGCAAAAGTAATACTTTAAGACATGATAATCGATATCAAATTTAAACCACACCCGTTACCAGCCTGCAGATCAAATCCGAGGCAGGATGGATGCAACCTAGAGTCATGAGGTAGGGGTGATGGTGGAAGTACTCAGGATTTTCGTTTGGGGTGCGGATCCTAATAGGTAGTTTGGTTTTGGAGGCAAACTGAGAATTTTCTCATTGATTCTGAAGAAATACCCATGATATTTATTCAATATTTTGAAGTGGACCCAAAATTTCCATACTAATTTTGGAAGCATGTCCAGGTTTGAAGGGTGTGATCGCGCCCACGTGCTAGGTCCGCCTTTGCGGCCCAACATACCCAGGTATAGTTGATGGCCAAATATTAGGGCTGTCAAAGGGCCGGGCTAGGCCGGGTCTGGGGTTGTCCTAGCCTTATCCTCAATATATGCAGGGCCATGCTTGAGCTGGTCAAAGCCCTCGAAGGGCCTTCACTATCTAGGCCCTTACCCTACCCTTGCGGGCCAGGGCCAGGGCAGGGCTCAGGACTTCAAAACAAGAAAATTATTTTTTTAACATTGTTACCTAAATCTGAGTGTGATTGAACATTATCTTGTCTAACCTCATGAATTGCAAAGAAATCATTAAGAAAACGTCTGTTATCTTATCTAATATCAATTGCAAACGAACCATTAAGAAAGCATTGGGAGAATATAAGTCATCTCTAAAAAGTTTCTTTTATCGGATAAAGTCTTACATGCTTTGGTAAGTTGGGTTGGGTTCTAGATATATGATTTTATTTGTTTTGACAAAGAAGGAAAACGGTTAAAGAATATGATCTATTTCACACCTTTAATATGACTTTCATATGAATTTCCACATATGAAATCATTCTAACAGTGTCTTATATTGAGAGTTTTAAACCATTTACACTTACATACCTTTTATCAATTGATATTATTTTTAATTAACACTGATTTGACTATTACGCATTCTTGGATTTCAGTCATAAAAATAAATACATTTAAAAAATACTATTAGTTTAAACTTTTAAGAATTGAGAGTTATAATTATTTAATTAAAATGATGTTTGGATTACCCCATATCCTTAAAGTTCCATGCACATTCAAACTAAATTTATGAATTGGTTGATATCCTAAGCAACTCTATAGAGGAAAAAGTGCATCATTATTAATAGAAATGAGTGCACCCCCTTTTTGCACTAACAATGTTTTACAAAAATAATATAAAATACTTAAATAAGAAGCAATAAAACTAAAAGAAAGTGATAAGAGACAACTGTGCAACACCTATTGATTATGTATTAAGTACAATACATAACTTGAAAAATTAAATATAGATGAAATGAATGAAGTATGTATGTATGGATTTTTAGGACATTTTTTAATGTGCAAGTGGGTATGAAGTTGCCTTCATATCCCCCATATTATTGCAAAGTGACTATGATAAGGGCATTTTAGTGTATATTTACATATATGTATATATTATATATAAAACAAACAAAAATAAGAGGGCCCAGGCCAGGGCCACTATTGTCCAAGCCCAGCCCTCAAATCACAGGGCTTGCAAAAAATTGTCCAAGCCTGGCTCTAAAGCTTTTCGTTAGAAACAAAAGCCCTCATTTTAAGGGTTTTTTGATCCCGGCCCCCTTCTCAGGGCCAAATTGACAGGCCTACCAAATATCAATCTTGTCAGCTTTCAATTTGATTTTGAAACCTTAACTTTTAATGGTATTTTAAGTGGGACCTTTTGTGATTGGGTCACTCTAAACAGGGGCTGAACTAGGAAAAATATGCTTTGAGGGGGGCCACTAGGGCGGGCAATATGCAGAATTCCATGAAATTTCTATTAATATAAAAGGGTGTTTTTTAACCCCACAACTTGGGACTCGGACATGACTCCCGGATAGGGAACAAGTGTTTGTGACTCAGGGAGTTAACTTGGCGAGTCAAGTTATTTTTTTAAAATGAGAAAAAAAAAATTGAATAAAAGATATACAGGAGATTTAGATACACCTTGGTACAATGAAATATAGCATGTAGATATTAGGGAATATTCTAGAGAAGGTTAGACATGAATACAAGAATAAGTTCATTTTTCAAAAAAAGGAAAAAAAGGATGAGTTCATTTTAGATTAGATTATGTAAGACTTGGGTTATATTAGGCTAGTGTTTTATTATAAATAGGTTGTTCTATTATATATGTGATTAGATTTTCTATTTTGAATCAGATTATGTTTTCTATTTTGAGTCATTATATTCTTATAAATATACCAATGACTATTCTTAATTTAATAGTCATATAATCTATAAAAAAAAAAAGATTATATATATATATATCTAGTCCTTAACTTTTCACATGGTATCCTGGTTTGGATCATGCCAGCCATGGTCCTGGCTTTTTCTGCTTTTCCAATCTCTTCTTCCTCCTATGGCACCAAATCTTTCCTGGAGTAGTTAGGAGGTGTTAGGTTAAACCTACGAGCATGTTTGGCAATAGGAGATGAATCCACAAATGGAAGGATTCTTTACTGCCCTTAGAACAATGATTTCCTGCTGAGGATCTGTATAGTTGAAGATTCACATCAGTGTTAGTGCAAATATATGAGAAATTTTAATTTAAGTGCAAATCCGTTGAAGTGAGGATTTCTAAATCCTGTAGGAGAAGTCAAATTCGAAAATCCATACAAATGGAGATTTCCATGTCCAAATCATGAGAGATTTATAATTGCTAAAAGTGGATTTTTCGTGATTTCGTGGAAAACAGAAATCTTTTCCATAGGATTTGGTTCCAAGCATGCCCTAAACAGAATATGACCAAATTCTTGGGTAACAGTTGCCCATTTGGCCGAGTTGAATCAGTGACTTGGAAAGACATACTCAAAAGCATTTACAACTTACTAACACAACACAAAAAAAAAAAAAAAAAAAAGCATTTTATTTGCTTTAAAGCTGAATAGTGGTTAGAAAGCAGTTACACAAAAAAAGCTCAAATCTCTATTTCTTTGAGCCACATCAGCAGTTAGGCCCCATTTATTACTTCAAAAGACATGCCCAAAGGACATGCAAACTTTTATCTCTCTTTAAATCAATTAATGGTTGCATCTCTTGAAAAAAGGAAATAGTCATTTCATATCTTTAAACCATTTCTCCCCTAAAACTCTCCATCCGACCACACCCACCTCCCTGTAGAATTCATATAATGCACGAGATCATAATATGTTTACAAGAAGACAACAAAGGTGAGAAAGATGCAACTTTAGTTTATGTGTTCCATATAAATGGATTTATACGAAAGAAATATTAATTTTCATATATTATATATTGGGGATTTGACATATGAATGACCCTTAAATACTATTATCTCAAATTCATGACTGAAAGTAAGCTAATGTCACTAGAGTCCTTTGACTCTGGTCTCCCCCTTTTTTTTACTTTTTTGCCTAGGATCCCATGATTAAAAGTCATGATATCATGGGTTTTTAAAACTCATGATATCATGGGATCTACTTGTTAAAAGTTGAAAAGCTATTTGGATCCCATGATATCATGGGTTTTTAAAAATTCAATGCTCTTTAGATATTGAATTCCCAAATTCTTGACTAAAAGTCACTAAATGTCACTATAGTCGTTCGACCTTGGAACCCATGATATCATGGGTTTTTAAAAACCCATGATATAATGGGATCTACTTGTTAAAAGTTAAAAAGTTATTTGGATCCCATGATATCATGGGTTTTTAAAAACCCATGATATCATGGGATCCAAGGTCAAACGGCTATAGTGACATTTAGTGACTTTTAATCATGAATTTGGGGATTCATATCTAAAGGGCATTGAATTGTCAAATCCCCTAATATATTTAGGTTACATAAGAATTAACTTGTGCATACCAAAGGGCTTTCATGTTAGTCTATAAAAATAGATATATCTACAAACCCATGCACAAACACAACCACCCTATGCAAGTCAAGTGCGTCAAAATAAACAAGAGATAGAATGAAAACCATTCATCATAAAGCATAGAAAGAAAACCTAGAGCTGAGAGAGAGAGAGAGAGAGAGAAGAGAGAGAGAATCATCTCAAAGTCTTACCGGGTTCCTTATCACTATCGAGGCCACGGCCCCATAGTTAGAGAGATCATAGGCAATCTCCATGCCGGAATTCCCACTCCCAACCACCAACACGGCTTTACCACTATAACTCTTACCTGACTTGAACTGACTTGAATGGATAACATCCCCAGAGAAGGTATCTAGCCCTGGAATCTCAGGGATGGAACCTTCACTATTTTCTCCGGTGGCAACCACCAGGAACCTAGCTATATATTCTATCACCTCACCAGAGCAAGTGTCCTTCGCCTCAACACGCCACCTTCCGATGGTCGCGTCATAACGAGCAGATTCGACTGACTGGCGGTATATGGGGTTAACATTGAAATGGGTCACATAATCGTCTATGTAGTTGATGAAATCTTTCTTAGACAAGAAGGTTGGAGCATTGGGTGGGTGGGGCATGTGGGGAAGCTGGCAGAATTCCTTGGCCAAATGAAGGTTCAAACGGTTATAGGCTCTTTTTCTCCAAAGAGAGGCAGAGCAATCCTCTCTTTCAAGCACTATGTTGGAGATTGAGTGGAGGTTTAGACATGCAGAGGTGGCTATGCCTGATGGCCCTGCTCCTACAATGACAACTGCAATCTCCATCTTTCTCGCTCTTCTCTCTTTCTCTCTCAAACAGTCTCAAGGTGAGTTGAGTGCTTTCTTCCTGAACTTCTTGTATTTATAACCATGGAAGGATACTTTTATTAAGTAGTAAAATCTTAAGCAGAACTTACTTGGCATAAGTGGGCTTGACAAGATCTTATTAGTAGTTCCATGTGCTGGCTATTCAAGCCCGTTTTAGTAAACTGCCCCTCTTTTCATGTCTCTTGGGACGTTCTTGCCCAAAGGAAACGGTGGATGGTTTTAGGGAAGGGGTGTGCTCTAAAAATTGGAAATAAAAAGATTTAGCTACTTCAAAAAGGCTGATTTTTTTATGAGACATATTTATTATGAAGTACACCAAGAACCATTTATGACTTTGCTATTAACCTTGTTTAATTCTTAATGATAGAAGTTTAGGATAACGTACTACTTAAAGATAGGAGTTTTAGAGAAAGAAAATCTCAGAACCGCCCCATTTCAAAAGGGGCGTTTATGCCCCTTTTGATTTGTCTAAGTAAATGATGCCACGTCATGTTTTAATGTAAGTGTACAAAAAATAATAATAATAAAAGTTGATGGAAAAATAATTGAGAATAACATGTTAGATTATGAAGTGACTGCGGGAGAACTTATTGGATGAGGGATGTGACCTAGAAATTTAAGCATAATAGTGGGATAACTTATCATGCTAAAATCAGTACAATAAAAAAAAAGGGTAAATTAGCCACAAGTCCCTAAGCACGGTCTTCTAAAGCCTTCAGTCCAACAACTTTTTCACTAATGTCGATAATCCATATAGTTTGAGATATTTTGGTGAGAGGTTCATAATATGTCACATTATATATTATCATGACAAATTACCTCTTTCAACAGTTTGAGCATAAAACTTAAATTTACCCATTTCTCTCTTATTCTCTGTTGTCCTGGAGAACCTCTTCCGTCTTCTTCTTTATGAACGAGGGACTTCACCAAAGAGCTATGCAGATCGAAGTCGGCCATCTCCAACTACACCAGTCACGATGGCGACGGCCCGGCGATGGAAACGCAATCAGTCCGGGCCTTCTCCGACGACGGGTTCTGCATAACACAAAAACGCGTTGCTGTCTTTACCTTTTCTTTTCCTTTTCCGTTTCGTGTAAGCCTGTCTCAAATTTTTGTGGGGCTTTTGGAAAATAAGTAGTTTGGAAGGAGATTTTGTTGTTTCGTTTTCTGGGTTATTTTGTTCTGACCCGTTAGCAAAAGCCTAGCACATAGTAGCATGCTTCTTCTTCTGAAAAATTTATCTAAATTTAGAAAATTTATCAGAGTTTCAAAGAAACTCAAATAAATTTACTAAGAACTTAGATAAATTTTCTATAAACTCTGATAAACTGGACAAAAACTCAGATAAATTTATCTAAGTTTTGAACAATTTTTCTGAGTTTCGAATAAATTTATCTGAGTTTGGACCAAATTTATTTGAGTTTGAAACAAATTTGTTCGAGTTTAGACTAAGTTTATCTGAGTTTGGAACAAATTTATCCGAGTTCGAAAAAAATTATCTAAGTTTTGCCCAGTCCCATGTGCCTCTGGATGATTTCTCCTTCTCAGATAAATTTATTTGAGTTTTGCCCAGTCCTATATGCAGATCTTCTGGATGATTAATCCTTCTTTGAATCAGTTTTCCTCATTTTCTTTCCCTTATCTATCGTAATCCTTGATTTATACAGTCAAATAATCTTCACGAAATTGACGGATTTTCTCCCTTTGTTTTCTCCAAAAAAACTCTTAACGAAATCAGTTTTCCTTTTTGTGTATACTGCACATAGTGTATTAAGAGGGGCACTCTAGACTTTTTAGCTGTTTAAAACTTGAAAAGGGACCAGTGGCTCTGTGGAAAAAACATGTAAACCGTTTGTAATAAAAACCAAAATTGAGGGACCTCCGACCAAATGCCCCAAAAAAATGCTTTCTTCGATGATAATAGTTATTAATATTAGTTGAAAGATGACGATAATTTTGAGGAAGCAAAATCAATCATTAATTAAGCACTCAAATAATGAATTATTTCCTTCTATGAGAATTCCTTCTCTTAATGTCCTTGATTTGTGGTATAAGATGTTAGAGGATTTTACAAAAAAGAAAAAAAAAAAAAAAAAAAAAAAAAAAAACACTTTAGGTGACCAATGGGCCTAAAAGATTATTTTAACCGACCTTGCACCAGATCAGTTATTTTGCTTGAAAAATTATTTTTTTTAGCAGTTTCAATTAGCGTCCTTAGCGACCTTAGTTTTATGATGCTAAAGGTCTCTAGAAACCCTGCGGTGTACACAAATTAGAACAAAATAGGCTTATTTCCTCGTGTTTCGTTGTCAACAAGTATATTTTCTTTCACCACGTTCGTCTGCGCCCATTTCTTCTGACCCAGCCGTCCAACTGTGGTTCCCTCCAACATTCTCTTCGTCCGCTGCTCCTGCTCCATGCCCTTCTACCAATTGTGGTCCCCTCCTACATCATCTTTGTCGAAGGTATGCGCTGTTGAATGTGCTCCTTTGACCTTTTCTAAGTCGTCTGGGCTGAATTGTCGTCTAGATTGGGCCCTTATTGCGTTTCCATGCCTTTTGATTTGGTTAATGTTTCATCGTGGTAGATATACTCTCCACTCTAAAATCGCTTTCTAAAATGGTTTCTTTTTCTTCCTTGTGTAGCATTACCCCTCATAGTAAGTAAAATGCCCTAAAAATGGCGCTTGCCCTTTCTGGAAGATAATGGGCAGAGACAAATGTATGATCTGAAGGAAAATAGGCTTGTTGATAACGAAACACTAAAACACGCCTATTTTGTTCTAATTTGTGTACACTGTAGGGTCCCTACGGACCCTTAGCGTCATAAAACTAAGATCGCTATGGACGCTAGTTGAAAGTGCTAAAAAAAAAAAACACATTTTCAAGCAAAATGACAGACCTGTTGGAAGGTCGGTTAGAATGATCTTTTAGGCCCACTGGTCACCCAAAGTGTTTTTTTTTTGTAAAATTCTCAAGATGTTATTTATAATTTGTGATAGATTAAAGAGTCTAAATGCCTTCATGCCTAAATAGAGCAAAATTTGTGACAATCAGTTAAAATTCCAATGCTTGATGTATATACACATGCAAAATGCTCACTAACGGATTTGTCGTAATTTATTGGGTAGACAAAATCTCCTTAATCTTAATTTGGATGCCAGACATGTCAAGGTTAAAGAAATGGAGTCATGATTCTCTCAGCCTCAAGACCTACGAGAAATTTCCTAAACTCCTCATAGGGAGTCGGGACTCATGTTTTTCTTTTTTTCGGTAACTCAGCCCCCCGGGACTGAGAGAGAGCCTGCACACACACTGGAAGACAATTCATACAAGTGGAAAAGAAACCTATACAAACAAAAAAAAAAAAAAAAAAAAAAAAAAAGAAAAAAGGCCCACACAAGTGGGAAAAGGTATCCAGAGTTCAAACCCTGGACAGGAAGGTGGGAACTGCCGCCACTTCCCAACGAGGCATGTCATCCTCTTATACAAACCCTTACTTTTAATAAACCCATCATTAAATTCATTTTTTTAAACCTTTGGTACGTAGACACTCTATACACTTGTGCTATCTAAACCCCTATCCAACAGCCTAAGGATCTATCCCTGATTGTATTTGTTGATAAAGAAATGCCTCACTATTGGAATACCTCCAATGAATAAAATGTGTGTGAAAGGTGTGAATAAAATTATATGGGGTCAATCTTATGGTCAGGGGTGGACCTAGGTTGGCCCCAGGTCAAAAATTAAATCCCTATTAAGTGTTTTTTTTTTTTTTTTTTTTTTTTTTTTTTTTTTTTTTTTTTTTTTTTTGTAGAACCATGGAATTTGAATAGGGCCTTGGAGCAAGGGTGGACCTACGTTGGAGCGATATGGGCAGTTGCCCTAGGTCCCATAGAATGGGCCTTAGAGAATGCCTCATATGTCTAAACTTATTGGTCCACATATGTCTAAAGATAGCTCTATATATGTAAAGCTTTGTTGGTAAAAAAAGAGAGAGAAAATATATATATAAAAAAAAAACATCGCGGCAACACAGCACTCCCTCTTCTTTAACCTTTTCTTTCGAAACCATTCGCGCTGATTGTCAATTAAGCTCCTTGTTTCCAGTCATTATGTTGTATAGACTACTGCATCTTCGTCTGCCAAACATATATAGTATAATCATTCCTAATCACTCCATACCTAATTATGAACGCTTAATCTTCAAATCATAATTCCAAGTCCTAAATCTCCAAATCATAATCCAAACCCTAAGCCCTAAACCATCAAATCTAAGCGCATTTACAAATCCAAAGATGACCAAATCCATTCTCGTTATCATCTCTTCTTACCCCACTCACTTTTTCCTCACACACCCACTCACCTTGAACTTGCAGCGACCTTCATTAGGCATTGATTTTGACATTTAAATTTAGTGAAAATTATAATATGAGTTCGAGTATCTAAAATTAAGGTAATAATTATCTTTTATCCATCTACTGGTTTTTGGTACTTATGATTAACATCCTAGTTCCTAACCTCTTCATTGCCCAATCTTCAATAATTATCATGCATGTAGTTGAGTTCCACGAGTTGAACATTTTCTAAAGAAAAACTTACAGGTGTTATTTGGTAATGTGAAAAGGTCTAGCAAATTTTAGGACAGATTTTTTTTTTTTTTAATATCAAGTCTAGAAAAGTTTTAGCCCTACCTAAATGAAAGTCCTGGGTCCGCCACTGTTTATGTTGCACTCAACTCTTATTGGAGAGATTTTTTTGCAAAAGCACATTAAAAAAACATTTATTTTTATTCTGTTCTGTTCTGTTCTGTTCAGATTCTCAATACCGTTTCTCGGAAGGACTTGATTGATGAGTCGAATCATGTGACTGTAACCAAGATTCTTAGGCCACAAAAAGTCGACCACATACATGGCATTCCTTTGTGGCCCCCACAGCCATTCAAGTCGACCATATCTCACTGAATAAAAAAAAACTGCACCAGAGTAGGATGAGAACGGAAGCTTCTGATCACAGAAACCAGCATCTCCCATATCTCACAGAATAACAAAAAAAACAAAAACTGCACTGTAGGATGAGGACTGAAGCAGCCATCAAGGCAACAAGAGTTCTCTTTTTTCTGACACCGAAGCAAATGCAGCCACATGTATGGTGCAGCTTGCGAGGAAGATTTCCTCTATTTGACGTTGATCAACACGTAGAGCGTCTTCGTCACTGTTCCTGCATGCATGCAGACTATTGTGTTTCTTATTATTATTTTTGGTATCAGCTTAGGTGGGGACCCAAGCCCTCTTGTGATGGAAGTGGACCTCGTAAGAGCTGAGGGAAACCACTGGTGAGAGAACTGACAAGTAGACCTCGCCACCTCGGGTGAAGTATAATAGTCTTCAGGTGATGGAAATGGAAGGTGACTGTCGAAATTGGAATCCTAAATAATTATGTGAGAATTGACGGGTCTTACCTTTTTTTTTTATTTTATCCCCGTTTCTTACCATGGGTAGGTTGTATGTAAAAGGCCAACAATGGTAAATACTGAAGATGGCAGGTATTTATATTTATATTTCAGTAATAAAAAGACATCGAGGCTAAACTTTTTTTTCTTTCCACTAAAAAAAGATAAGTGCAATTTCTAGATATAGTCTAGAAGGAATGCATGTACACATGTCAAATATGCTTCTAAAATAGGAAAAGAAGATAGAAATTAGATAACAGGTTAATAGGAGCGGACCTAGGAAATTAAACGGGGCGGAGGGATTTACGTAAAAAAAATATTGGGAGAAGGGCATATGTAAAAAAAAATATATAATTAATTTCTAGTTTTTTTAAAAAAATTTAAACTCTTTTTAAATATGGGTGGGGCTTCAACCCTCAAAGCTTCTTATACCTCGGTCTGCCCCTACAAGTTAAAGAAAAGATTTACACATGGGATAATATATTCTCATGTGCACAACGTATCCAGACCACATCTCATGGCAGATTCAAAGGCCAGTCTTGCCTCTACCATGGTCCAGATGTGCAGTGCCTGATTTCCTTTACACATGTCAAAAATGCTTTTAAGACTAGGAAAATAAAATAGAAAATAATAATCCAAAGATAAGTGTGTATTTATCCCCATTATATATGCTAGGGTCAAGAAAAGTGAGTGCTCATGTTTGGGTACTGGTATTTCATATTTGGTAGAGGGCTCTTCTGGTCCTACATGACATAAGATTTTGTAATCGAATTGAACATCTGGCACTATTGTCCATATCTAACGTTAGGAACTTTTAATCAAAATTGTGATAATTAATGAGATTTTATTTTTTTTATTTTTTTTATTTTTGCTATCGGCGGGTTCCTAACTCTTTAGACTGAACTAATCCCTCCGGACCCAAAGGAAAGCCGGATAAACTCCCCTATAATCTGGTAGTATAATTTCGAACCTACAATCTTCGAGTGCAAACCGTGGGCCTACGCCAACTGAGCTGTCCCTTAAAATTTCGTCCATCTCATTTAGAACATATGACTCTTGGTGACCACTTTTAGGTGCTTCGTGATAGATGTTTAATATATGACATTCTCTTTCTGTTTCTTTTAGGGAAGTTGACTGTGGAACTAACAACATTTCGGGTCCACATTAGAATAGTTTGTTCATCTTGCACAAATTTTTTATTGGTGCATGTCTCTAGGAATGGTAATCTGTTGGGTTGAGTCGTGATTGCATCGAACCCGATCTAGACCAATAAAAAAACTCGTCATGGGGTTCAAATTTGAGTTTGGTAGATGTCTAACCCGAACTTAGGACACTAACTCAAACCAAATAAGAAATCATCGAACACCAACCAAACTGCAAGAGTTCCCGAGTCGGTAATCTTGAAGGTGTGAGCGTGCTCGTGCGTGAGCCTTGAGAGATAAGATTATTGTATACATTTGTGAGATGAATAGGCAATATGAATGCCATCCCAACATACTCATTGTTGGGTAGAGAAAAAAAAAAAAAAAAAATGTGCATGGATGAGTCTTGAAAAACGTACATTTTTATATACATTTTGGACTATTTTAAGAGCTTATTGATATTAAAGAGCTTCATTTAGTGTCAAATCATGTTTTTATGCATTTATAATTCATTATAGTGCATTCATGCATAATTTGTTCAAAAATCATACTTTTTGCATAAATTTATGAAACTTTTCATTTTTGAAAATATATTTTTGAAAAGTCGGTTATTTTGGATGCATCAAGTAGGGTCTCATGCATAGTCCATTTAAATTCCTCACATGTGTTTATTGTTGAATTTATTTATTTCAATTTGTGTTGGAGAAATCAAGAAGGTGACCCACATTGGTGAAATTTGAGAAAGATTAAGGGTAGGACAACTTTCATGGTGGACTCACATATATTGGTATTTTTGGAGAGTTTGAAAAGTCAACAATGGAAAGTTAGATTCAAAATTTTAAAATTAAGAAAGGAAATTTCAGATTTGATAAAATATAATGCTTACTAAGTTTGAAAACTCAAAAATCAAGAAAGAAATTCAAGAAAAGAAAGTGCGCTAGAAGAGTTGACTAGTCAATCAAAAAAGCTTGGAAGCAAACCAAAGATGGAAGGGGAGTCAAAAAATAACAAAGGAAAAATCCCAAGATCCCTTTGGAGGTCCACACGGGTCCCACACACCCTATTGCACAACTAACATAGAAGCTTCCATATGTGTACAATTAATCCTGAATTTTTCAAGGGCAGCAAGATTAAAATGGCCATAACTCGGATCGGCGTAATCTACCTATCGTTAGAAATATCTCTTCAAGTAAATATATGTGGTGCCTAAGATTATGTCAATCGGAGCTGAAACGAGGAAGATATAGCATCTGGAAGTTAGTGCTATAATTTCTACTCGGGATTGCAATTTTGCAGATGGAAAGCACCAAAAATCTCTCACTCACCTTGTTATTTCTTTGAAAACTTGTTGGTCAAGGAAGGGATTTTCCATACAAAGAAGATTGCATAACATAAACTTGGAACAAAAAAATGAAAGAAAGAAAACAAAAATCTATAAATTGAAGGCATGGGTATCCATCTCCTCTCATGGGAAGATAGACCACATCTCTCTAAAATTACTACTACACCCTATCTTCTTCCTCTCTCTTTCTCTCCATTGGAGTCCTCAAGGAGATTTAGCCTGGAAATCACACTACACTCTTGGATTTTTCACCTAGAAGGGACTTCTCATCCTTGTATGTAATTGTCTTGATTTACTTTTTTTTTTTTTATCTTATGTAAAGACTTTGCATATTAGTAAAAGTGTTGCTTTATCTTATCTTTTTTTTTCTCTTGTACTTGGGTGATTGGTGCTTGATTTGTGTTTTTTTCTTGTTGGTGTTTGGATTGACGATCCAAAGGCCGTAAGAGCATGATTCAAATTATTACCCCGTTTAGAAAAGAATTTTGAAAAATAATAATACACTTCCACACACTTTAATTTTTGCACTCACTACATTTAATTTCTTGTCTTACACACATTTAATTTCTTGTTAATCCATACATTTAATTTCTTGTCTTACACACATTTATTTTAATGTTTATACACACATTTAAATTTTTGAATCTCACATTTAATTTCTCGTTAAATCTGCCTTTATGAATCTGTTAGTGCATAGTTGTGGCTGGTTAATTAGTGTATGCATGCTTAGTTTAATTTTCATAATTTTTTTATAACTTAGTTGCTGGAAATAATCTTCTCAGATCTGAAATTTCTTTTATTTTTAGTTCTTATCAAAAAGGAATTAAATTCGGATTAAAAATTTGGATTGCATAAGGAGACAGCAACCTTTGTTGTTTTTTACCTGAATTTGAAAAATTTAAAAGGTGACTTAATGATGTTATTTTAATCCGAATTTCAGAGGAATTATTGTTCTATGAGTTTCCTTTAAGACATAAAAATTTCAAAAGGAAAAGATCTTGGGAAGATGGATTTTCGATTAACTAATCACATGCATATAAATCTGTTAGATTTCTACAGTGAGACAGATTTGGATCCGGAAATTTTAATTTAGTTACCATATTAAATCAGTGAGTTTTTCATTGAAATTTGGTTGAATTGAATTTTAAGGAGTCTAGTTTCATATCCTAGAATTTCAGATCAAAATAGTTTCGGAAAGAGGGATAACTTGTGGCTACAAAATTATTGGTCGGAAGTACCTATGTGCAAAAATATGCAATCTTCTCGTGTTGGTTTTTTGTTTTTAATTCTTTTTAACTTGTGTTTTATTTTTATTGAATTCATACATCATCCTAGTTTAATTTTCAGCCATGAAATTTAGTTTTAGATTGCATTAGATTAGGTTCACGTTTTATTAAAGTTTGCATCTCATATAAAATTTGTGCATTAGGAAACTTGTCATAGCATGCATCGCATTTCATTACTAATTTTCTAATTTAGGTTTCTTTTGTTTTTAGTTTAGCTTCTTGGTTTTATTTTTGATACTTTTTATTTTTGATGATCTAACTTGTGTGTTCTTTTGTAGCAACTTTAGTTTTTAGTTCAAGATTTTTTAGATCTATGAAGTTTTTTTTTCATTGGATTGTAATTAATTTAATTTTTGAAAAGTATTAATGATGGTTGTAATTTTTTAGATTTTAGGCTAGTTTTATATTTTTAATTTAGAGCAGGTATAATGTAAAGAGGAACCTTAATTTACATTGCTCCTTATGGATCGACTTGGTCTCATCAGTTTATTACTACATCGCGGCTCTACTCTTGGAGCTCATGATCATGCATTACTAGCTCCTGCAATGCACGCCACCTAGTGGGGGCCGTCATTGGATCCTAAAGTTTGCAGCCAATGGTGAACCGAATAAATTTTTCTTTGAGGGGCCACTACGTACATAAAAGGAAAAATCTTGGAAGGGCCATACGTAAAATCAGCACAAAGTTTTCTAAAAGCCCAATGGGTTTTATACAATTCTTGGAGGGGCCATGGCCACCCCGCGGGCCCCTCTTTGGTTCCACCAATTGTAGCCCTGATCAAATCCAAGACACCCACTTGAAGGATTACATAAATAATATAGAAACCATTTTCCCAATTATTAAAATGGATAAGTACTCAAATTATTTGCCATTGATTAAACTTGTCAATAATTATACTCTCGGTATCATTTGCTAAATTACCCCATTTGTGAAAGAAAATGAAAAAGATAGGTAAAATATAGCCATCTATTTTTTTTAGAATACCTGATGCTACTACCATTAGCAGTCAACCCAAATAAAAAAACTAAAAAAATAAAAAAAAAGATCGTTTAAAACTCAAGGCTTGTCTCCTTGAAATTATCAATGAGAAAAAAGTTCAATGTCTTCTGAATGGAATTCAATGAACATAAAAATAGTAAAAATATGACTAAAATTCAAACCTCTTAAATTGTTACTTTGCAACTAAAGGTGGACCCAGGTATTGAGTTTTGGGGGCAGTTTCCTGCATCAAATCTGGAAACAAGCCCATTTCGAATTTAAAAATAGACCCTTGTAGTTTCAAACAAACTATAAATAAGCCCATGCGCGGTCAGAAATATGCCCTCAATCCCCTAAAATTATAGAATAATTTCTTTTTTTTTAAAAGAAAGATTATGGCCATCATCCGCCCCCAAATGAAAATCGGTGGTCCTCACTGCCTGCAAGAATAAATATTGGAACTCAAAGATGTTTGAGACCAAAGTCAAAGAAACAAAAACATTTAAAGTCTCGCAAAATGCAATAAAAAAAGGAAGAATGAGAAAAAGACCCCACTTTAAACGGGCTTACCAAAAGAAGACAGTTTACCAGAAAAGTCCCCTTAAACTTGATGAATACTAAAAAAAAAAGTCATCAAATTTCAATATTGACCAAAAAGACCCAAAATGGGGATATTAGGTACTCACAACTGAGAATTTTAACTGTCATGTGTGACAAACTATCCTATTATCTCTAACAACTAGGTATTCTTATTATCTCTTACACCTTCATGAATCGCATGATCCTGTGAAAGGATCCTCTGAAAGGATCATGCGATTGTCAATATTTAAAAGAATATATTACTAACATCTACCTTGTAGAGTTTATCATCATGCAATCTTCTTTTTTAGAGTTTGTTGGTGCTGGTGGTCTACTAAATCAAATCTGTTGTGATTCTTTCAAAAGCATTCATCATCAGATGAGAGCATAAGCTTTGAATGAATGAGCATACAAGAGGATGTTTGGATTTATTTAAGAGAGTAAAGATTTTGATGATGCATGAGATAAGATCATGGTCAGCTGATCGCAAGATCACCACCTGGCCTGGCCATACCTTTGATACTCTGTAGAAAACCCAAAAAGATATGCTTCCACAAAGTTTTACATTGACTTTTCAAACATAAATTTCTTGTACTTGTACTTATAGGAGTAGAGCAATTGAGAACAGAATAATTCAAATTCAGATATTCAAACTAACCCTTGTCTCTAACAAATTAACTGTCCTATTGTCTAACCACTAGATGTTTTTATTAGCTCTAGTGACTGGATATTCCTAATATCTCTGATAAGATGTAGAGTCAACTCAAGTCCATAGTAGAACCAAGAAGCAAATTAGGTCAAAACAAGTAATATGCATTGATTTTATGGACAGGTGTAAATACAATAATTCAAAGGGGAAGATATCAATAATTGCAAATCCGTTTCATTGACATAAAGAAGATTACAAATTGTAGAATCTTTCTTTCGTTTTTTTCAATAAAACAAAGTGACATAGAGGGTCAAAACTAGAAGAATAATGCTTGTATGTCAAAATGAATGCTTGGTTTTAATCTTCAATCTGCCTTGGTCTTTTCATTTCAAGTATTTAAATCTTTGCTTCGGAAGCATTGTGCTACTAACTTTGCTTCATGTCTGGAATTTTGTTTTGGAAATTAGATGTATCTACGCTTCAAAGATTATCCTTCCTCCTTTTTATATGCAAAGCTTTTGATATGTGATTGGATTTATTTTTGGTATTGAAGAGAAAGAGGAACTATTTACCATCAAAGGTGGAATAGACCACGAGAACATAAAATGGAAAAACAACCACATGATATAAAATTGTCTCACACCCATTGGCAAAGAGGTGCTTGTAGGAAATCGTGTGGCCTGCATGCCATGAGTCCCACGTCAGATTAAGTAGGGCTGATGCCAACAGAAAATACAATCTCATATAATGTAAGACTTGATTTGGTCTTACTAATAAGACTCCCAATAGGAGTAGTGGATATGAGTTTCTTAGCGAAGAAATCTCTAGTAACTGTGACTCTTTCGGGAATTGTCTATACAAAATAAGGGAGCTCTAGGGTTGGTATTATTCCATCCCATATGAGAGATAAGAGAAGGAGAGCTCCGCGGAGCTTCCTATTCACCGGAACGTACATAGATCTCTAGTTTCGTGTCGAAGTCCCCGCATTCAAATCCTTTAGTGCTCACTTTAGTAGTCACCCAAGGATTTATCATAAGGCGGTTAGTGTTGAGAGATGGGCTCCACGCGATGAGAATATTGAAAAATATTTATGCTTAGGTCTCATATCTCCATACTAGTGATTAAAAAAATAAAAATCAAACAAAACAAAACAAAAACAACTGTGCAATACAATGGGAACTTAACCTTTGGACCCAAGCGTTCCCTCAGTCCTGATCATGACTATAATTAGAGAGATTTGAAACAGTCGCCAATTAAAAAAAAGGTGATTAGTCCCTCTTCTTTTTCTTTTCTTCTTTTGATTGCTTGCCTTTTAGGAAAGTTAGACATTAGATTGTTATAGAAGGCAAACGTATGATGCACAACAATAGGCCAAATGCACTGTACCTGTAAAGACACCAGCTATAAAAAGTACATGGTGACCTGCAACTCACCTAGGAAAAGGAATAGAGGATAGCCCTCATGGGGCACAACCCATTAAATCAAAGCCCAGGCACATGCAAAAAAGGCGATTAGACCCCTTAGAAGATGCAGCTAAACGTCCCTTCGAATGGGTTCTGTTAAGCTTTCAGGTGGAGCCTATTCAAAATCGAAAAAGCTACTTGTCCCGGGTTCTGGATAGAACCCGGGACAAGTAGAGGGCTCATTCAAAATTGAGCCCTGCTACTTGTCTAGAATTCTGGGATCCAACAGCCCCTAGGGGGTTGTTTGTCCAGAATTCTGTCCAGAATTCTAGACAAATAGGCTTTTTGTTCAAAATTTAAGCTAATCATGCACAAGGTCCAATTGCATGCACTTTCTAGATGCTCACGTTTTAAATGTTATTATTGTACAAATCCTTTCTCATGATTGGTGGCAGCCTCGAATAACTCCCTGAATGTTTCACATAAACAGCTCATTAAAAAGAACCTGAAAACTACAAGTTAACTGCTCTGATAATCACTCCCCATTTGACACCAATAAAACTCTCTCCCCGTTGGTACTAGTCCAAGTTCGGTCACCAACCCTTTGAAGTTGCCATGATGGTGTGGTTGATCTAACTTTATATGCATCCATATGGGCCTTTAAGTAGACCCAAAATAAAATACAGTTATTGGATCTGTATGCAGAGGATGGATGACGCCCCTGGGCGAATAAATTAGTTCATGCTGTGTGATTAATTGGGGATCTATATAAATTAAATTTGATCTACTAAGCAATACTAGCACAACAACCCGTACTAAGCACAGGCATGTTCGCTAATAACTGAAAAGTATATTTACTGATTTCTCCATCAAATACTCATGACAATAATCTGGTGATTATGATAAAGAAAGAAATGAAGTTCTTCCGGAAAAGAAAAAAGTGGAAAAAATAGGTGGTTACATGAAGTGAAGGAGATGAGTGAATACATATTGGAAGTGGAGATGAGTAGTTACATATTTGAAGTGGGGAGTTATAACTCACAGTCAAAATCATTAGTTATAGTCAAAATCACCTCAAATACCTTTCAACTTAATATATTATAACTAGCTTATAAAAACCCGTTCTAATCACAGGTATGCATGAAGATATAGGATTCTATGTATGTTAGAAAGGGAAAAATGGGTGTCTATAAGTCGGGAAAGTATATTAATGGAAAGTGGAAGGAGAGTATGTTAGCAATTGTAGAAAACGAAAATAATCTGTTGGTAGTTGTAGAAACCGAAAGTAGCTTATGGTCAAAATTAGTAAGTAAAGTCAAAATTAAATCCAAAACCTTATGGCTTAATATATTATAACCAGTACAATAATCTGTGCTGGGCACGAATACGTCCATACAATGCAATTCAAATATTCACTCATACAATGCAAATGAAATATTCATGCATAGTAATGAATTTTTAGAACGAAAAAAAAATATGATTGTTCCTATTTTTAGAATTGAAAGTAGGAAGAGTAGAAAGGGAATAAGAGAAGTGAGGTAAAAAAAAAGTATATGTAGAAATGGAACAGAAGATGCGGGCAAAAAGGTAATTTTGTAGATATTAAAAAAGGAAAAGAAAAGGTAACGGGTAGTTATAAGAAGTGGGCAGTAGTCATAAGAAGTGAGAAGTTATATTTCAGTTACGGTTAAAATCAAATTAAGTGGTCAAAATTATTTAAAAAGCCTAATATATAATAATTAGCCCAATAACCTGTGCTTACCACGGTATCTCCCTGCACTGTAATGTAAGAACAACTAAAACATGAGTGGTTTGGTGGAAAAATGAGTGGATAGTTGCATGAGTAGTTAAATAACCGTCGGTCAAAATTATAACCGACGGTTAAAATTGAAGCCAAAACCTCTTCGCTTAATATATTATAATGGGTGAATGGTCCTTAATCAAACTTATGAATCCAAGAATCCTAACTCTACCATCTAAGAGAAAATCTCAGGTTATTACTGATAGCAAAGAAGAAAGATTTTCAATGAGAGAATTTTGGGAAGCACCTAAATTAAAAGTCTCATGAAATCTTCTCTCACAAAGAAATATAAATTTAGGGAAAATCTTCTCCAAGCACTATTAGGCTCACTTGGGCCCACCTTTGACCAGTAACCCCTTACACACTCTAGCGTCCCACGATATTTGATATTGCATGAGGCTCAAATATGCACATATTGAATCATCACTAACCATTGAATTGAATCTAAAAAAAAAGATCCATAATTAAAACACCATTAAATTTTAAAAATGTTAAATTAAGGGCTAGAATAATTTGATCGGTTTGATTTTTGTGATCAACATATATATATTTAAGGAGATATTTACACGCATCCTTCCTACATTAAAAGATATGCATTTAAGTGGGCCCACAAGCTTGACTCCTGCAGGAGTAAATTTTTCCCATAAATTTGTGCTCTCCACTGGATGTGAAAATAAATAAATAAATAAATAAATAAACAAACAAACATGACCCTCTTTGGGTCCCACCTGCCCTCGCTTTCCCTCCTCCCCGCGACTTTCTTTTTCTTCTACCGACGTCTGGTGTGCTTTCTTCTTCGTTTTAAGCTTTTCGCCTCTCCTTCAACCTCGTCTCCCCCACAAAAACCCTAGATCTAGAATTCTCGATCTGATCTTACTTGTCGAAGGTGAGGAAATCCTTTTACTTTACCTTCTCAACTGATTTGTAGTTATTTCATCTCTTCCTTGGATTGAACTTAATTGGTGTTTCTTTTTTTTGGATAGGGATCGATCGGAAGCATTTTTGGATCTAGGGTTTTGATTTCTAGGGTTCTTGGAGGTGGTGATTTGATCTTCTTTTTCTAGGGTTTTGGAAGTGGAAATCTGATGGACAATCGGCCCGAATTTGATTATTTGTTCAAGTTGTTGTTGATTGGAGACTCTGGGGTTGGAAAGAGCAGTCTCCTTTTGAGATTCACTTCCGACACCTTTGAAGAACTCTCTCCCACAATCGGTAAGTGCCACTTGGTTCTAATCAAATTGGAAAATATCATGTCTCTCCATTACGGAAATTGCACAACAAAGTTGTGCTTTTTTTTTTTTCGTTAGGTTGATCGGTTGGCAGAAGAGCATGGTGTATAACACTATAGGAAAGGTCACTAGATTGCTTGCATTTTGCTATTTCTGTATACTGTGACAGCTAGTTCGTGTGAATGTATGTTGGACTGGTGATATTGCTAGTTATGTTTCCTGGGTTCTTAGTTGTGAGGATTGATGATAACTTTGGGTGTGAGTATTAGGAATGTTTCTTTGAAATGTCTCTTGTTTATCTGCGAAATCATGGGTCCTAGTAATAATCTTACTTGAACAGATCGACTGAGTGGTTTAGTTATCCGTTGTATGTACCGCAATCTTCCGCTTGTTTGGATGGTCCTGTAGAATTGTTGGTTGAAGAGACGTTGAGATTGAAATTCACATTAATTGAGATACTGAATTGATTATATCCACTCTAGAGTCAATGACAGGAATTGGCATTGACAATAACTATGGGTAAGGGGTAAAAGGAAAAACGTTTGGCATTGACAATAACGATGGGTAAGGGGTAAAAGGAAAAATGTTCCCACCCAATTTAGACTTTCTATTTGGCCACCATCATGAGGGCGGAGTGTAACGGATTACAATTTCATATGTCATTTAATGGAGTTACATTTCACTCTGTTAAATTTTCTTGCAAGAAAATGTTTTTCAAAAGGTTTATTTTTCTTTGTGGTGATGATCAAGGTGGAATTTTGAAGTATATTGCAGTGGACACACCTTTAGTTACCTAATTCGTTTGGATGGATGCCGAATCACGAACAATTTGAATCGAGTAATTCTCTATTCGATTCGTTATTATTTGGAAATCTCAAAACTCATAATTCACAGTAGTTCAATACCTCCAGATGAGGAAGACTGTCCACATTGGATTTGAGCTTTAAGACTGTGCACACCTAGTATGGCATCTTAGTTCGCCTGGAGTTTTCTTTTCCATTTCCAAATTATTCTCGATTTGTACAACATTAAAGCATTCTGACCCTATCAAATGCTAGGTTTTCTTGCATAGAGAAGTAATGATATTTCCATAGTACGATGATGTTGTGTTGCTGGCGGCAGCTGTGGTGATGATCATGATGATGATGATGGTTATTTATCATGTGGCTCCAAATGCTAGTTGTTTTTCTGTAGTCCATCTGGGAAGAGATAAAACTGAGATTCTTAATGTTTATTTTGCAAGAGGTTGGTGAGAAATGTGGGGAGAAGCTGTTAAGCACTTGCTCATGGTAAATTTATGGGAGTCACTGGAGGAAACTACATTTGTGTCTGGTCCAAAAGGTCACGGGTAGGAAGACTTTAAGGAACATCTCTTTGGGTAGGAAGACTTTAAGGAACATCTCTTTTTCATGGTGGTGGGCTCTATAATTGGTGTTTGGAAATTGAACTTTGAGGGTATGGTAGTGGTTATCCCTGAAAGGCATACTTAATGGTGTTAGGAGCAAAAACCATTGGGAAATTATCATTAAATTTTCATGTCTGTTAAGGAATTATCCCCACACTGAGGTAAGTACGGTATGCCCTTCTCATTGTTTGTAGGATTAGGGAACAGAGCCTTCTATTTAAGTGCTAGTGACATTCTTGATAAAGGTGAACTCCAAGGGATGTCTGAAGGTTGAAAGTTTGCTGTAGTTTATAGCTGAGTGAGTGGATGAATTTGGAGATATTCCAACTCATATAATTTGTTTTTGGTTGCATATTTCATTATTGGTCAACTTGGAGGTTGGTCGTCCTGCTACAGAAGGGGTTTGGTCTCCATGAATCTTTACTTCTTATTTTCTTCCTTCATTGGTTTGTTATATCTTTGCATTTTTTTAAATGGATAGTTTTCTCTGCGGCTGCTTGTGTAACAGTAAACTATTTTGATGGTGGTGCTATTGGTAATCAAGGGGGTAGCAATGTCTTTCTTTTCTATTCTTTTTTTTTTTTTCCTTTTCCCTTTCTTTTTCATTTTTTTTTTGGGGACAGCAAAGAGGGGAAGGAATGTGTTGCAAGGCATAGCTTGCTTATTGCCCAGGAGGACATCATCTCATGTAGATATGTAGATTGCCAAAAGGAAGATGCTCAGGGTTGATCTCTATCTCCATGAATAAGCTTTTCTTTTCTTTTTTCTTTTTATTTTTTTGGGATTGTGTAGATTTTGGGGGGTTTGGTTTTTGGGCTTTTTCTTTACACTCAGCATTCAATAATAATGATAACAACAACAGTAACTTCTTTTTTTTTTTTTTTTTTTCTTTTTTCTTTTTTAGACAGTAACTATTTCATTGATAACAACAACGATGATGATGATTATGAAATGGTGTACTGTAATTTGTAATAAAATTTAGTAAGTGCATTGCTTCTTATGCTTGTTTCCATGTTATCTTTTTTTCGGTAAGATTGATATCTTATTATTTTATTTTATTTTTTGGCAAAAGATATCTTAATTTGTTAGTGTATCTATTTTGTAGGTGTGGACTTTAAAGTAAAAATGGTTACTATTGGAGGGAAAAAATTGAAGCTTGCAATCTGGGATACAGGTGACTATACACTTTTTGTCGACCTATCCAGTGTTTGTTTATGACTTCCATATTGCTCGACAGTTTTAGCTTAATTTTCTCCTTTTTTAGATTATTTTATAGCCTTAATTTCTTGTTCTCTATCTCAGGCCTTTTCTTTTCTCCATCATAATAAGTCTTTATCGACCCCGATGGTAAATCAATGGTGATTATGTATTAAACAAAGAAAAATATGCAACTTTGATTTGTTGCTTCATGTATACCTCTCTCTCTCTCTGTGCCCCCCCCCCCCACCCCTGCATGTTACTTGGGATTTTTTGGCCATAGGACTGTATAGCATGTTCTGGAACTCCTCCTCTCTATTTTTAGCTTATCAAGTTGTATTTATGATGAGCTACTAGCCATCAATAATTTTCTGCAGTTGAAAATGTGCTGAAAATATTGTAAAACGTTACGAATTTTTGTTATCTTTTCCACAATGACCTGATAGTATGTTCAAATTCCAATGACTACTTGATCTTCATATAGCAAATCAAGAACTTATTATGATGCCCTAGGATAAATCTTTTTCAGTTGAAAACTAGACTGATATACATAAAATAAGTTTTCTAATAGTTATTTTAAACACAAGTTAATATATTAACATGATAGTTTCTTCTTTGATAATTTCTCTCTCTCTCTCTCTCTCTCTCTCTTATATATATTTACAAAACATCTCAACAAATTGCTTCCTGCCAACCTATTTTCACAATCAGGGATAATTAGTTTAACCGACAAAAACATATTCTTATTTTCATTTCATTTTTCTTTTTTATCCTCCTAGTTTCATATGTGATACCCTTTCAAGTGCAAAACTGACATTTTATAGTGTTGAAAATTAATTGGAATCTTTAAAATGATGTTGGTTGGGTCAGGCCCAGGCCCCTGGTTCTATTGTGGTTTCCATAAAAAAACCTTGTATCATTATCGAAATGTTACCAATTTTGCTCAATATTTTCCCATCTGCAGTTGTCAATTTCAGTGTGTAAACAGCTCTTTAATGAACAACTAAAAAAATACACCTGTGTGATTTGAGTTCTGGAGCAACTTTTGACTTAGGCAGCAGTTGAAGTTATATATTCATTGGTATTCAGTGGTGATGTGGTACACTAGTAAATATTCATGTTGCTTACATTTTTTTTATAACAGTAAATTTTATTGCTCAGAATTCATGTTGCTTACATTAGAACACTTGTAGATTTGGATTAATAGATTTAACTTTTTTATCATTCAAAATGAAAATGGTAACTGGGCACCTACTTTTTAGTAGCAAAAACTAGCTCTTGTAAAATAGCTATGCTTGAAGCATGACTAATGCAGAGATGATCTGAGATGTAAGGCTGTGTGCATATCCTATTTGCATGTGTATATTATGCCAAACGGGTAGATTTCACATATACACCTATAACTGCATTTCATTCATTAAAAAACTAATTTTTTACACCATCCAAAATACATAAGTAAAATTAGCAGCCATCTTTAGGCTTTCCTGCTTTCACAACTCAATCTGGTCTTTGTGATGTTGTACGGATGATTTCTCTTTCCATGTTAACCTTTAGATTTTTCCTTTTCTGCTCTTGAATAGAATCTTTTTCACAAATTGTGTGCATGCCTGGTATTTGTAATTCATTGGAATGTCATACGAGTAGTCATTGCAATTGCATTAACCCCAATTAGGCATAAGATTCCTTCAGAGCTTCAGAGCTAATGAATTTAAAGCTTGTGCTTGTCTAGAGATGATGAATTCAAGGAATTATCACTCTTCTTGTTGAAGTCACTCGGCCACCCTGGAGATGGAGAATGTACCTTTTTTTATAGAATAATTTCCTTTTTGGATTTTTTTTTTTTTTTAGGCATTACATGTGGTTTCTTGGTGAAGGCCTATACCACCCTCTCCCCTCCCTCCTTTGTCCTCCTCTTTCTTTTCTTCCTTTCTTGCTGTTTGAGATTTGAATAATTCCAACCTGCTTACAGATTTGTGCTGTATTTATGAAAGGTCTTTTAATAAGATTTGCATAACATGTTCCCTGATTTCCTTTTTTTTATAGATTTTCCTTATTTTTCCTGGCATGAGAATCTGTTATGCTGTGGGCGCAGGATAAGTTATTATGATCTGTGTTTCACTACTTTCTCTAATGTGCAAGGGTTGCATGGTACTGTTTTTGTTATCATGCAGCTGGACAGGAGCGATTTAGAACACTTACAAGTTCATACTATAGAGGAGCTCAAGGAGTTATAATGGGTACTTTTTTTGCTAATATTTATATGCAGAATGTTACTTTTATTTGTTCGTATTGATCTAATGTGCAAAAAATTCTGGGCTTCATTCCTTCTGCTTTGAATCAATACATTTTGTTGGCAATAGAAACACCATCCAAAATCCACCTCCTGTCAACAAAACCACTTTTTTTTCTAAGATATTACTGGGATGACACCTGTTGAAGGAGATCGGTGAGAACCTTAGCCAAAATGTTATACACATTGTTGATCTAACTGGGGCGCAGGAAGTCCTAGAGAAGAGAAGCCCCATTATTTCCGGGAATCTGAACTATGAACAATGGCCCAAGATTCAAAGTCAGTCTAGTATATGAATGGAACTACTTAATAGATGTCATTATCATTCTTGGTAAAAATCCTAATTTTTGTAAAAAGAAGCCGCAGGAAAACCATCAGGACTGGAGCCTGATCAGCCACATGATTTAAAATAAAAGGACATCTGAACTTCCTCTTCCATGAGTTGATCTTCAAGGGAATGCAACACTTCCTGACTAGTAGGATCAAATGCTTAACCATCCAACTCCAGTGTATGTTGATTCTCCTTTGAGTAAAGGGCAGTGTACAAATCCAATATTTCATCCCAAATCTGCTGTTTTCAAAACGTTTCATCTTTTACTCCCAGTGAATGACTGCCATGAGTGGTCGTGGGCATTAGCAATGCCATGGCAAAACTTAGGTTCTTTTTTCATTAGTAACTAAAAATGATCTCTGGAGGAAGAAAAAGTGTCCAAAAGCTGGAAAAAGAAAACTACACAGTACAAGAGAAATATACTGTATAACATTGAAATATAAAAAAGAATAATAATAAATAAAACAAAAAAAAAAAAAAAAAAAAAAAAAACGCATATCCAGAATTTTCACTATGACCATCATGCCAAAGAAAACCTGACCTCGATATCAGTTTCTAATCTCTTCAAAAATGTAAGCAAATACTTATGGTTCTTCACTACTCATATTTACTCAGGAGGCCAGATGACTTGAGTACCTATTTCTCACTAGTGTCAACACCTTGTGCATTGCCAAATTACTCATTCAGTGCCTTCAATCCCACTAGATAGACTAGAAGTACTGAATGCCATTGAAGTAGTGAAACTTATCACCCACTGTACTCATGACATGCGACCCATCCTCCAAACAACGAAAGTAGTTTTCCACTCTTCCGGCTTATGCTTTTCCACAACTTCACCATTTTTTTACCATTCGGAAAATAAAAAATCACCAATTTTTAATGCCGGTCCAAGGCTCATATAAAGGAGGGTTGCGTTAGGTAGGTGGACGGCTAGCGTAAAACTTTGTCGGTCTCAACATAAATTCTGAGATGATGACTACAATACTTTTCTAGCTTCACATCTCACTGTAGTACTGTACCCATTTGTCGTCTCTCTTCTTGAAATCTAAATTGCATTGAAGCAATTGCGACTTACACATGTCAATGGCCTCATCTGTGAGCTACATCCTTATGTAGCTGAAGAAGAAAAGTGAACATCTTGGTCAATTGACTGACCGATATTAGGAGGGAAGAAAAGAACTAAACGTAACTTAAATGCATTT
Organism: Camphora micrantha; assembly: GCA_003546025.1. NCBI lineage: Eukaryota > Viridiplantae > Streptophyta > Magnoliopsida > Laurales > Lauraceae > Camphora > Camphora micrantha. Next base: position 5,912,855 of record QPKB01000008.1, read on the forward strand.
TTAATGCTTTTCTATCATGCAACTTGACTTGTTCTACCTGTGACACTTGTCTTTCTGTTGTTCTGGGTTCTTATATTTATTTCTGGTTTTTAAATCACAGTCTATGATGTAACACGGCGAGAGACATTTACAAATCTTAAGGATATCTGGGCTAAGGAAGTTGACCTCTATTCCACCAATCAAGACTGCATCAAGATGCTTGTTGGAAACAAAGTTGATAAGGTGTATATATATATTTTTATGGAGACCTCCAATAAGTATTATTTTCTTCAAAACTAATTCCATCATATAGATCTTAGAACAGTTCCCAGCATTCTATAACTCAACTTATTGATCGTCTTAGCTTGTTCTATTCAGTTATGCCATATTCGTATTTGCATATTGATGCATGACACAAATCAAGATATTTCATATTTCCAGGAAAGTGAAAGGGTTGTCACAAAGAAAGAGGGAATAGACTTTGCTCGGGAGTCCGGGTGCCTTTTTCTTGAATGCAGTGCAAAAACTCGAGTTAATGTGGAGCAATGTTTTGAGGAGCTTGTACTAAAGGTGAATGAATTGTATTGTATTTCGCGGTCAAGTGGAATCTTACTTGAAAAACATGCCTTACTATATGCTTTGTTTTGCTTTCTTTTTATGTTTCTTTCTTCTTTTTTTTTTTGGAATATCAACTTGGATCAACAAAAATACTTAGCAGTCAAAAAAGATATATTCTGACATGCGACAGAGGAAACATCAAAACAACCGAGCAAAGGATACATCCACAGCACACAACTTAAAAAAAAAAGAGCAAAAAAGCCAAGGCACGTAAACACAGGCAACCTACAAACCAAAATCAGAAACTAGACGGAATAGAAGGCCTTATAGATAACCCATAAGGCATCAATCTGTTGAACTGATTCTCTCCAACTTCACATGATAAGCTCAGATGACAGACCCCCGAAAAAGAGGGACAGTGGAGACCCATAAGTGTTGCCGAATTTCACTGTCTGTCACAGCCTCAATGGAGGAAGATTTGTTTTCAGAACACCCTGATTTCTCTCTTTCCAAATATAGTCTAAATCACTGTGTGGAAAGAGGATCTTCACATAATCTTTCCCCTATTCCATCCAATTAGCAGCTTCCTAGCATTGAAGAGTACCCAACTGCATCCAAACCAGCTGAGGAAAAAATCGAGCTTCTATGCAGTTGAGGAGAAGATGGTCAGCTTCATCAGTGATTTGATCATATTATTATTAGCCATCACTCGTCCAATGATCATATAGTGGTCATTTTTATTTACTACCTCTGGCTTAAGATCGCATGGTCCAGGGGAATCATAATTTTTTTTCGCAGATTTTTGGGGACAAATGAAAATTCATGCACCGAGGGCCATGAACTGCTCCATATGCCTGCAACATGTTGGTTTTAGGACCCCACCTCAGCTGTGATTTTCAACCATGATTTCGCGGTCAATCTATGGAGAATTTGTTTTTAATGTATGGACCATTAAGAAAGCCTTCAATGTCATCTTTGCTACTAATCAAGTATTAGATCAATCAAGTTAGGATGGGGGTGATTTGTTGATATCTTCGCAACAATGGAAAGGTGCAGATCTTGAACCCTAATTTGATAATCAGGGATCATTTGTTTAAACCGATGAGAGGCATGCTTAACAGCTTCCCCTTTAATCAAAATCACAATCTCAACCTTTTTTTTCTTTTTGTTTTTTTCCAAAATCATTTGGAGTTAATTTGAACCTGGTTTACTATCCTTGCATAAAAGAGAATAGTGGCTGACTGAACTAATCCAAGACCCACATGTAGAAATCAAGTAGGCATCTGCGACGGTTGCACTGTACCCATCATAAAAGGCCACTTAAGAGAGCTAGAATTTTGCCTGGTGCTGCATGTCTGTTCTGTTAGTGTTTGCCAATTTACTTGTCTTGTGGTTTTCTTCTAATATAATGCAAGGTTATTATCTCACCCATGAATATGATGATGCAGATCTTGGATACACCAAGCCTCTTGGCAGAGGGCTCATCATCTGTAAAGAAGAACATTTTTAAGCAGAAGCCACCTCAGAACGATGCTGCAACCAGTGGTTGCTGTTAACAATCATATTTATATAGGTTTATGTTGCATTTCCAATTATCTGTTGCTTCAAAATCAGTGGTGGTTTTCTTTATTTATGTCTCTTGGATACAAAAACTGTAAAAATTCAGTCCCATGGTGTTGTCATATGCAGATTTCATTTGGCATTTGGGTCTCTCTCTCTATGTGTGCGCGCAGGGTTGAATCCTAGTACTCGCTGTGACAATGGAAAGGATTCCGTGATTGGAGTTAATCGTGCCGATTTCCAGTGGAGTCTACTCATCCTGTTGTTTGCTTCAACAGTTTTTTTTTTTTTTCTTTTTTCTTTTTTAGTATGGAAAGAAAAATAAAAAGAATTAATATCGCTCAATAGAGAGGATTTCAGTTTCATATGGGATGGAATGCTGTACTCCACTCCTGCAGAATAGCCATGGGGATACCTTGAAAGCCAGGTTTTTTATTATCTTTTTTGTAATTGCGTTTTAAGACTTGTGTTTTTAGCAGTAGTTCAAAATGGAAAACCATAGGTTGTATCCGAATATTATCATCAAACAATCACTCCTTTTTTAATAAAAAAATAAATTAAGGGAAGATGTGAAATGATCGTGAGCGATTATAATATATTAAAGTCAAGCATCTGGTACTAATTTTGACCATCATGTTATCTCAATGAACATATCATGTCCTCTCCCCAGCTCCAACGGTGAATAACTCTTGTTTTTTTTTTATCTCTCATCTCGTACAACAACTTACTCATATCTCATGCAACCACCTAAATCTACTTTCTAATTTTTCGTTCTCCTTTTACCTTTCTACAAAACCACCCTTTTTACTCTCTAACTTTTATTCATTTATTCTCATACTTCCTTTGGATCCTACTTCTGCTCCTCCTATAATGCCGATATGTATATGATATGCTTGCTAAATTTCCTAAAAGTTGGTTATTCTTCAAAGTCAAAGGTTTCATCTGCCTCGACTTATATCTTACGCTCACCTTCTTGATAATCATTTGTTGGAGCCCATTTATACACAAATTCTTGTGTACTCAATTTCATGCCAGCAAATGTTCACTGGCATGTTGCATTCTAGTACGAAGCAAGGCCCTTCTTCATTGCATGGTGGGGTACACCATTTCAAATTCTAAGTGCTCTGGACAACATGCCCCACAAATGCTCGCAACAAATAGGTCCTAAATGTCCATGTTGGGGCTCATTTACTGAAAATCCGAATCCACTTTAATATAAAAGCCCACCTCCCAGAGCATGACATTCAAACCGCAGGTCTTGTGTATTGGGGGGTGCGTCCCACCTTTGGAACGATCCGGATGCACTGCGCGGGTGAACTTTTTCCCTCCCAGAATTGGATTGTCCCGGGTCTTTAGTCCCTACTCTAATAAGATTGAGAGTATGATTTTGATGGTCCGGGGGTTCGTTCATTTTTTGGGCTCATACAAAGAGTTGAGTTCTGCTTCCATAGACGCCACCCATTTTTCATCCCTACTTACAGTTACAGAGTAGCCGCCACCAACGAGATTAGTCATGTATGAATGAAGGAAGACCCACGGCCAACGAAGTCACCTGCCTGGTCCCACCCCCACATAAAGCAATGATCACAAAGCTATCTATCTGGCCCACCTAGCAAAGATCAGATCCAGCATGTGCACTGGACCAGACCTCACATTATAAAAGAAACAAAGGGCCAAGAAAGAAAAGCAATAGAGAGAGAGAGCAGTTCAAAAGAATTTCATTTCAGCCGCAACCACAACAGCACCACGCACCCCACACAGCTCTAAAGGCGATTTGAATGAAGGTCCCCCCACTTGTGTTTCCCGCAATAAACAGAATAAAAGGTCTTTCCCTCCCCTTCCCATTTCTTTATTTGCTCTGTAGAACTGGAAAGCCGACCGCGTGGGGTTGGGCTCTCCAATTTCCAACATGCCCTTCTACATCTACATCTACATCTACTCCTCCACTTTTCTTCTTCTTCTCCTCCTTCTTCTTCATCATCATCTTCTTCTTCTTCTTCTTCTTCTCTTCACATTCTCTTCGACTCGGATCGATAGCAGCAAAAATGGTGAAAGATTCCGAGTACTACGATATTCTCGGCGTCAGCCCCTCCGCCACCGAAGAACAGATCCGAAAAGCCTACTACCTCAAGGTCTCGCCTTCCCTTCCCTACTTACTAGAGTCTAAAAACGTCACTTTTGTACTATCTTAATTAGATTCCTTCAATTGCTTTTGGCTCGATCTAAGTGCTATTTGTTCCGTGGTTTTGTTTTGGATCTTTGGTTGTGGATCCTGGATCGTTTTGTGCAATTTGAATTCATGCTCTTTTGATGGAGTAGTGGTTGAATGGAATTTGCGTGATTGCTGTTTAAATCTGTGTGGTTCTCTACTTGCAATTCTTAATATTTAGGGAAGAGAATGAGAAATCTGTTTTGGAATTGGCTGGGACGTTGCAAAAAGGAAGCAAGAAATGAGTTTTGAATTCAATTGTGCTGCAGATTCCGGACTTTTGGAAGAATCGCTTCTCTGATGAAATAGAAATAGAAATAGAAACCTAGTTTCTGAATTTGAATAAAATATCTAAGATTTGGATTGGATTGGGTTTTCTTAAGGTTAAATGGATCAAAAAATAGCATCGTATTTCATATCTGATTTATGTGCATGATATGGAGAATTCGGCCATGATTACATCGTGAGAGTTGTATCAGATTGGAGCATAATTGTAGTGTCCATGTAAACATGTTAGAATCATGATACAAATTGTAATTTTTTTGTTCAAGTATTCTCTTCTCCCCCTTTCTTTGTAGCCTTTTTTTTTTTATCGATTTTGATGATAGATTAAATCATAATCAAGACTTTCAACTGAAGCTTTTCTCACTTTTGCTACAGGCAAGACAGGTCCATCCTGATAAAAACCCTAGTGATCCTCAAGCTGCTGAAAGATTTCAGGCAAGTTTTTTTTATTTTTTTTTCCATTTTTTTAAAGCATCTGCGTGGGCTTTAATCATCTGCTAGTTCAGAGTGAAACTCGGACTGAGGTAATGCTTCAGATTTTTATTTATTTAGGTAGAAAGGTACAGCTTCAGATTGTAACTTTCATAAGGCTCCTTTCATTACTTCTCCACATTTGAAAGAGGCCTACCTTTTATGCCAGAAAAAAGTTGAATCACTGTTGATGCACTTTTAATAGGGGAGAGATTTTGGGCTTGTGCTGCATAGCAACTGTACCTTTAGTTTCACTCCCCGATCGCACTAACGCAGGCGTAGGTTTCATAATCTGGACCTATAATGTGACAGGTGACTCCTTAGATGGAGGATGCACCTAAAAGATCAGAAGATCCTAACTTTATAATCAGTGGCCTGCGGATCGGCAGTTTAGAATGCAGAACAAATCCAATATTAAGTCCAAAGAACCAATCCAGGATCTTTTAATCTGACACAGCTCTCGATTCACATCCATATATGGTGGGCTCATGACATCAAGTCCAATCACTGAACCAAAGCGCTGTAAGTTGGTTGGGTCAAACCTGATATCCAGCTGGATCCAACACAAGAAATACTGGATTTGGTCCAGTAAACTTCTGATAGCCTGGTCCAGTACAAAGCCTTTGCTGCCTGGATGGGAGAATGCAAATCATGGGGGACCTATGGTTTGAAAGGTCTCCCATATACCTTCCTGCGTATAAGAAATGAGAATTGAGAACCATCCGTTCATTGAAGGTACTCTTTTAAGGGCCTCAAAATTAACCAAATTATGTCTTGTAGATAAATTGGATTGTTGTCACATTTATCATGATCAAATGGGGGGCCACAAAATTTTCCAGTGTCAAATTTGGCTGATGGATTTTTTTTACCACACCATCCCTGATAATCTCTCTCTCTGTGTGTGTGTTCAAATGCTTGCCTTCCCCATGGCCATTGCAGTGCTTTTCAACTCCAGCAGTGGATTAGCCATAGCCTACCTTTATGTAATTAGGACAGCATACTATAGGTTTTCTGTAACATGAAACCCTATAATTCCTCGTAATGCAAACCAGCAAAAAATGTTCATTCGATCACTCTATAGGCTTAATATTGATTGCTTGAAAATTCTTGATTCTTAATCTCAACTGTCAACTGCTTTGGCAGGTATTGGGTGAAGCTTATCAGGTTCTTAGCGATCCAGTGCAAAGGGCGGCTTATGATGGGAATGGGAAATATAGCATATCGAGGTAAGTGGAAAAAACAACAGTATGGTTATTTGTTGTCTCTCCTTGGCCTTGCATTTCCTTTCCATATATATATTGATTATCTTCTGAATAGTAAGTTTGATCTTACTATTTGGAAATGTGTGTGCGTGTGTTTCTAATTGAACATTTCTGTTTCTTTATAAACTAATATTTCTATAACCATGCAGGGAGGCCATGCTAGACTCCACTGCTGTCTTTGCCCTTCTTTTTGGAAGCGAATTATTTGAAGATTATATAGGTCATCTTGCTGTGGCATCAATGGCTTCTTCTGAATTAGCTAATGACATTGAAGATCCTGAGAAACTACATGATAGGTTGAAGGCAAGTATATCATATTTCTTAAAAGAATTTCTCATGTTGGGAACTTCTGACATTGATATGACATAGCTGGAATTCTGAATTCCAACCCACTTGAAAAGCCACAACTGGCCTTTAGAATTCCCAAAATTCCAACCCTCTTAACATTTCAAAATGCTGGATGGGCCATGAGGATTTTGGAATTCCATATGAGGGACAACATTTGGAGAATTCCAAAATTCCCTAGACAAGAGTTCTCAAAATTCTTGCAAAAGAATAGGCCTAGAGATCAGTTCTTAAAATAGAGGCCATAGATTGGGACTAATCAAGTATTACATGATTTCTCTACAGTGGACTTGGACAGAAATATGGAATATACTTTGAATTTTAATATTATAGTTTTTTGTGATTCTTTAACATAAATGGCTCAAGGTGCTTATAATGTTTATTAGCACTGCCATATTTTATTATTATTATTATTTTTCTACAGTTGAAATTCAAACTCATGCACTCTACTTAGGCACTTATGTCCGTAACCAGCTGAATTACAGCTAAGGGACACCATATTTTAGAATTTAGAACTAGTAGAATATGTACCAGCAGTCCAGAACAATAGGTTTACAACAAGCCCATGGCGTGATTTAATGTATTTGCTTGTCCAAAATTATCTAGTTAATTAGATGCTGGTTTAATTTCATTACACTTGTTTTAGTCCCATTGTTCTTTGGTGATTTTACAATTAGAAGCATTTTATAAAACCTGAGGAGAAGAGGAATGAGATGATTCTTTGACGTTTTACCTAATTTAGCAAGAAAATTCTCATACCCAATCAACAAGTGGATTGTGCTAGGTTTTTTTTTTTTTAATCGGTAACAAGTTAATTGGATTGTACTTGAGACAATTAGCACATTCTCATGGGGAAGGTACTCAACTTAAAAGCACAGGTACGATTCCCTATGCTAAAAAAAGAAAGAAAGAAAAACTACATTACAGGTGCTAACAAAGTAGTGTCCTTGTCCGCTCCTCGTTTGACCAAAGCATCCACCATGCCATCGGCTTACCAGCCCACATGATGAGACTCCACCTGCATCGAAGTGGCATCTACAGACCTTGGTCAGTGACACCATGGGCGTCTCCAATCAGCAAAAGCTTTCGCCGTCAGTGACCAATGGACAGACGTCTGTCTTTGCCACCGATTCTGATGAGATTGGATTCCATGGTGTCTTTTCCAAGTTCCAACCATTGCGACATATCAAGCTGACTCTATAAATGCCTAAACTGATGAATACTTTGGTGCATCAAAAGCCTGAATCCTTTGCACTGGCTGTTGCTTAGACGAGCATGCGCAAGTTTGACTCCGTTCAAGTCTCTACTGAGAGAGAGAGAGAGAGAGAGAGAGAGAGAGAGAGAGAGAGAGTAAATGCTTGAGTCCTTCAAAACGTATCTCATGTTCTGTATCATCATGTATTTGCTCCATTGCTTGCATGCATGTTCTTCTAGTATAGTTAATATCTATAAATAATGGGCATTCTGTCTTTTTACTCCATTGCATTAAAATTCCTTTACCTTTCCCATTTAGAAAATATTGTTCTTTATTTTTTTGTAAATGAAATTTAGCCTTAAGATTTTGTTTTCTTTCTTGTTATGTAATGCATAAAGGCTGTCCAAAAGGAGAGAGAAGAAAAACTTGTTAGGACACTGAAAGATTTCCTTAATCAATATGTTCATGGCGACAAAGAGGGTTTCTTGCATCATGCCGAATCTGAAGTGAAACGACTTGCAAATGCAGGTAAGCGAAGTTGTCCACCTCTTATTTTTTAATGTTAGAGATAAGGTTTCTCAAATAGTGGTCATGTTCTAGTTATTATCTTTATCTTTATATTTATGATTTGTACTTTTGACTGATAAATGGATGCTTGATGCGTATATCAATCTAACTGTTAGTAATGATGTGCATGTAACTTCTATCAAATACTAAATTTTATGACCTAAAAAGAAGATTAGGACTGACAAGAGCCTGTGGCGCAGTGAAAGGTGCTCACTATTGCAATCTTAAGGTTATCCGTCCAGGTCATGTTACCCATAAAAAAAAGCAGGTTACGACTTTTGGGATCTCTGGTGGGATGTTGTCCATTTTATTTCTATATTTGGATGATTGGTCCAAAGATGGTGCAACAAACATCCAAATCAAAGGAATATTAAACTTTTGATAGTAAGAATTTCCTTAAATGATGGTCAGTATTTAATCTTTTAAGCTAATAAAACAACATAAAAGAAGTGTATCTCAGAAGGTCTAAATTCAATATGTAGCTGACCTAAGTATTTCATTATAAAATTTTCTCATCTTTAATTATTATGTAAGCAGGAGCAATCAATACAAACAACTCTGGTATATTTGGCAACATTAATTGGTCAACAGTATCCCAAAAGACTTATGAAACGTTTTGGTACAGAATTCTGGCTGCCAAATATATGTGTTATCCAGAGTGTCAAGCCACTTTTAAGATAAAAGAAGCGGTCTGTAGACCACCTTGGACCACTTATGATCAATCCGACAAGTTGGCACCCCCTGCTCCTTGAATTTCATTTTCCACAAACCTCAATTTGACACTTGTTTGTGTGTGTGTGTGTGTGTGTGTGTGTGTGTGTGTGAGAGAGAGAGAGAGAGAGAGAGAGAGAGAGAGAGAGAGAGAGAGAGAGAGAGAGGGCTTTTACATGCAGAGAGCCCTTACAACATCACATTCCAGCAATGATAAGAGCAAGCCTTCCATGGTTCGAGCTCCATAACTTCAGATCATCTCACATAATAAATCATCTCTGTGTGTTTATGTGTGTAATGAAGCTAATAGATCTCTTCAGCACATTGACCTGAAAGGAACCTTTCTCAAGATTGTGTTTATGTTCTGTGACTAGTAACTTTCAATTCGGTTTGGTTTCATTGAGTCCTTTTGTTCTGGGTCTGCAAATTTCACTTTATGATATTAATTTTATGCTATGTTTGCTAGGGCAATTATTTTGGACAACCGAAACTTACAAAAGCAACAAAGTTAATTTTTTCTTTTTTCTTTTTCCTTTTTTTGGGAAAATACAGCTTTTGGAGTAGAAATTCTACATACCATTGGCTACATATATTCAAGACAGGCTGCGAAAGAGCTAGGAAAGAAAATAATTTATTTAGGAGTGCCATTTTTGGCTGAATGGGTACGGAACAAGGGACATTTCTGGAAATCACAAATTACGGCAGCAAAAGGTATCTAAATCCTGTATGACATATAAGTTCTTTTACTATTAGAAGTTTTCCTGTCACAACTTACCTAAACTTTTTGCTGAGAAATTTGTTCAGGTGCTTTCCAATTACTGCAACTTCATGATGATATGCGCCGGCAATTTAACATGGATGGCGGCATTACTGCCAATGATGTTGAATCACATATACGATTAAACAAGGACATCATGATGAACTCATTATGGAAACTGAATGTAGTCGACATCGAAGTGACCCTCTTACACGTGTGTGAAATGGTAAGCCCACATTTCTGTTGACTTTTATCATTGATTGTAGCTGTTTCAATTTTGAGTTGAATAACGCAGTAGATATACAGGTCCATCATCTATGATCTGTATGCAGGTTTGATCTGTCCAGTATAGTTCAGATATTCAAGCTTAATTTTAGTGAAAACTCCAAAACTTTGAAGCACAATAGATCATTACCACTGACTTCTATGGTTTATACAAGAAATATCTTTGCTTTCATCAGTTTGTTTTATGTAATTTCAATATGTTGCATACCATGTTACCAATATGGCTGATATTCTGAAAACTTCGATGTGGCTCAAATAGATCGGAATGGAGAAACATAATTCATGTAGCCAACCCCAACATAGTTGGGACAAGGCATTGGTGATGATGATGATTCTAAAAACTTAGTGATACTTTCATGATATTTATAATAAATATTGATTTTCAAATAATCTGCAATATTTTCAAAATATTGCCAAATTAAGATATGTCACTAAGTGTCGCAAAGATTGGGAAGTTGGTGGTTTAAAAATCGAAGGAAAATTGATCTATGCATGAGCATTTATAACTGCTAAAAGTTTTAACCGCTTTAACTTTGGTTTTTTCAATCTTGAGCTGACTTTCAAGTGGCTCATTTTTAACTAACAAAGAAAATAAAAATAATAATAAGAAATAGGGGCTATCTAGGTTTTAACAACTTTTTGTTAAAGAATAAGTCTTGAGTGATCTTTTTAAGTGATTTATGATTCTATTTTCCAAATGATCAGTGAATTTGCATTAGTAATGAGATCTATTAATTGTTTATGAAGTGGTTGTGTAGCTATTCACTTGCCCTGTATTGGTGTTCTGCATCCTTATTAAAGAAATATGTTAAAGCCAATTCTAAAGAAACACTGATCTTGGTTTCAACTTTAGTGCCTGTAGCAAATCCTTATTACCTTGCATGGGATTGTTTGCTAGGTGTTGCAAGAAAGCAATGTCAAGAAAGAGGAACTTAAAGCCCGTGCATTAGCTCTGAAACTTCTTGGTAAAGTATTCCAGGTATATTATGAGTAATTATCATATGGCACTACATTTCATAAAAACTAATATTAATATCTGTAACTTTATATTACCAAAGTAATATATCAAACTTGCGCCATACATGTCTGACACTAAGTCTGATACTTCACTTTGAAGGGTAATACTGTGCCCAATCCAATGTCGTACTGTTTACTTGTTTAGTTTTCTCAATTTTCACCTATGACAAAAAATCTTGCCCACAAATGATGGTCGACCATGCTTTATTTAAAAATTGAAGGTATTTGAGCAGTCAGTGAGTGTTTTAGAAGGAATAACAATGAAAGGAGACATTTTGTAGACATGCAATAAAACCAATTAACATAATATTACCTTTGACTTGTCACCATTTAGAAGTTCATGCAGCGAGTCAACACAATACCTCTGGTCTTTTTATCCAAAGTTGTAGATGTGTTTTCAATAGTTGGTCTTTGGCAGCCTTGATTCCTGTGCAGTTTTCTTAATGACTTAGGAGATATTTTTTTTTTTATTTTAAATATTGATGATAGAATTCGGAAAGATTCACTATTAATTGTTTATTATTATTATTATTATTATTATTATTTGTGACTCTTGACAATCTACTAGCTTCTAAGGTTGCTGGTGAAATCTTAGTAAAATTATTGATATGGAGAGATCAGATGATTTTTTTTCCCTCAATTCACAACCGAATCACTTAGATCAAATGGAAGTTGGACCTGCACCTGTTCATGGAGATGGGGTTTTGTGGGGAGATGTCGAATCCCAAGTGAGCCCGAAATGGGAGATCCACACTGATGCACCATGTGATATGTTTCTCATTTAAATAACTTTTCTATGTTGCTAAATGATCTCGTAAGATTGTTTTGCATGTATGAACATCCATGGGCCCACCCATGCATATCTCCATACCATACCCCCACCCAAAAAACACACACACACACACACACGGAAAAAAAAACCACCCAGGCACCTGGTTGTGCGTTGTTTTCCACTCTTTTATTAGTATGCATCCTGCGTGAGCCCCACAGGATTGCCATCACAATAGAGCCATGCTGTATAGTTTCTTATAAGAGATCACCACCCTTCATGTGATCTATTGAGATTGTGAGACGAACTCTTTGTCCCTAACAGGCAACAATGCTCTTGCAGAGGGAAAAACTTGCAAACCATGGTGGAACATCAAGGAGAAAAAGTGTCTCTGACATTAACCAAGATGAAAGCGGTTCAGACTGTAGTTCTGTTGAGGATTCACCAAGTGCACTTTGCTATCGAACTCCTCTAATCACTCAGGCATGTTCTAATATTCTTCCAAGCATCAGTTCATATGTCTGCATGTTTCTTTTTCTGTTGTCACATCTGAGAAGGATGTCACCCAATTATCATCACAATAATACTATGAATATTAATGATTAGGGAAAAGTTATGACATGCATCCATATGCTACCCCAAAAATATGATGGGTGGGTGAACCATTCTTGTATTCAAATCTCTGACCACCTGTTTATAGGCATGGCCCTAACTTCCCCTTCAATTATAAGTTAAGTGTTTGATTGTGTGTAGAATGTGGGATAACCTACACTGTAACTGATTGGAGTTGATCGTGTATTTGATATGTGATCTATCCAACAGTGGGCTCAATTCTGTTTGCAGTGAAATGTGATCCATCCACCGCTGCTGCTGTTGCTAGTATTTGCTTCCCAGCAGAAGCAACTGCAGTAGCCTTTCCTTTTATCCCTCCTAGTATTTAGTAGCGGTGCTAGTAATAGTAGGATTCGTACCAGCAGTGGCGGCCAGGGTCTTGTAGTATAAAGCCATAAAAAATATTGGGCCTGGCTTCCATCATTCCATGTCGTTAAGCTTGTTTGGGAAATAAAACCATATATATTTCCCAACTATTTTCCTTTTATCACTCCTAGGGGCTAGGTGGTAATTGTAGTAGTAGCAGTAACTTTTATCACTCCTAATAGCTGTTTTCCTTTTATTCCTCCTAGAGGCCAGGAGTATTAGTGCCCTCACTGGCCTGGCTATTTATACATCAGCTTCTTTTTTTTTTAATAAACCCCATATAAATATCTCTAATGGGCTGCCTCATTTGTTTCAATGGTAGGGTATTGGAAGACTATTTAGATGCCTCTGCAATCCAGCATATGATGTGGATGATGATGAGATTGTATACAGAAGTAAGTGATTGATTTAATGCTCTCTACTGATGTTGACAAACAAGATTGCACCTGTGTAAGACTGGAGAGTTTGAAGTCAAGTATATTCTTGGAGATCTCAAGCTTGAGTTGCTAGCGCTTACCCTTGGTTTGAAAGATTGTTGCAAGCCACTACAAAGATATGGTAAAGAATTCTCACTGGTTTGTTTATCTTCTCTTGTATTTTGAAAGAACTCCAACTCAAAAATGAGCTGTGCCTATAAATATTTGTATTTAATGATGTGCAACTGTTAACTACAGCTTTGAATGAAAATGGCCCATATTCTCTTTGGAGTGTACCATAGTTCATTTCACATTCTACCATTTCATTCTTCTGCTTGTGAAAGAAAAGACTTTACACCATTACAAGGACCCTGAATGCATTGCTAGGTTTTTCTTCTTTCCTATTTTGCTACGGTTGGATTTACTCTGTTTTTTTTTTTTTTTTTTTTTTTTGGTTGTTGGAATGTCACCTTACTTGACTTCAGAAAATCTTAAGATTTGAATATTTCCTGATATTATCCAGAGACACAAAAAAATCCCAGGATCCAGTAATGTGGCAATGGTTAGACTAAACTGACTATGTGCACCTGCCATAAGCCTCCACTAAAAGTGCCAATTAGCTCCATTTATGTAAAATGTTAGAAGGATTTGTGAAACTGTGAGTCCCATTTGGCACTTTATTAGTTTAGTAGAAGTCAAGTAAAGTCTTCATTTTTCAGACAAGGGATCACAACTCACATCAAAAGCATACTATTTCAAAATTTCCCCCTTCTTTTTCAATAAAAAGTCAAAAAGCAACATCCTTTTTTCACTAAAAAATAAAAAATCTACACTTTTCTATACAAAAAGTCAAAAAGATTTAATAACAAACAATTAAAAACAAAATATCGTCATAACTCACTTATATTTTATTCTCTTTTGATTTGATACTTTACTTTACTTTTTCTTTATTTTATAGAAAAATTACCAAACGGGACCGGGCCCGATTGACACTTTACTAGATTAGTAAAAGTCTAAATAGAGCCTCCATTTTTTTTTAGACAATAGGTTACATTAATAGCACTTTAATTCAAAACTTCCTCCAAATCTTAAAAATAAAAAATAAATAAAAAAAGAGCAAACTCCTTTCTCCCCCAAAAGACAATTTACCACACTTTATTTTACATGTAAAATTACCAAACGGGCCTACGTAAATGTTTTTTTGGTGCAAAAAATTTCAATCATGTAAATAGCCTTCAGAGGATCAAGTGGGACTTAACGGCCTTTATGACACAAGCATGGTAACCCCCGGCTACCCAATTACCTAGGCTGAATTTGAGAGCTTTTAGATCCACCCCCTAGTTTTATTTAGAGAGCTTCTAAATGCACAGCACATTATTCTATTATAAAGCTTGGGGATATCAAATTTCTCCTTACACCACCCCCATAATACCTAAACTAAAGCTCACCCCAAACCCCACAACCACCACAACCGGAGGAAGGCAGGGGAAGAGGGAGAGGAGGTTCGTTCAGAGACCAGTTTATCCCCCACCATTTCACGGTTTTGGAGCCTGCCATCAACTTAATAAAGGCCACCAACTAGATGACCCACAGGTGTTGCCGTACATAATCCTTTTCTGTATTTAAGGGGAATTGGTTTACTTTCCCTACAATCGTCGTCGTCTTCATTATTGTAAAAAAAAAAGAATACTGTATGCCCAAAGCAGATGGCATGAGAATCTCCATTCTATTTTACTGCTAAAATATACAAACAACTAAGTAAATAAAGGTGTGCATCACACTACACAAACTTTTCTGAGTGGGAATAAAAACCATACTCCAATCCAATGTTTCTGGTTTTGCAAGTTTGAACAACAAAAACCAACATTACAGTCCGTCCAAGTATACGCTAAAAATCAAAGGCAATAATGAGTTGGCCAAATTCACTCTAATAACCTAATCAGATTGATCAAGTGCAAAGCACTTTAATCACATGTAAAAGATAAAAGGTGTCACACCTCAATTAGAGTGAGATTTTGGGCCAGTGCCAATACAGGGAGAGCCTATCATTGGATATAAGAATGTGAGTCCCACTCATTTGATATTTTGAACATACATTAAAGGATCCAGTCTTTTTTGTACACGTCTTTCCTTATTCACACCTGATTATCTTGCAACTGCTCTTGATCAATGGGCATGGTGAGTCATAACTCTCTTCCCAGCACGATGCGCTTGAACGGCACATGCGCAATGCACTGAAGTGAGGCTAAGACAGCCACTGATGATGAGGGAATGCCTTTCAGGACATGTGTGGAGTGCCGGGAATGAGTCACAAACAGCTTGCACAGCAGGTGGGGTAAGTGCAGTGCACTGGCTGATGTTGAGGTTCATGAGGCCTTCTTCACCATAACTGCTTATCACAGACTTCCACAGATCATGCTTGCCCTTCACTCTGCTGTTGGCCAGGGAATACATTGCCCTATCTGTAATGTTCTGGCAGTAATATAGACCAAGGGATCTCAGACGATGGCATCCATTTGCCAAGGCAATTACACTCTCATCTGTGTCACAAAACAAAGCCCCACAATCAAATTACACAAAATACCATGGTAACCAATACTTGGGCCAATGTAGGAGATGTTTAGCACATCCCTAATCCACATGAAGAGTTCTCTACCACCCCTATCCCTGCAATTAGAATCATTAAATGCATCCAACTGGGTGCACTTTCGAAGGCGAAAGTTAAAAAAAGAAAAAAAAAAAACTCTAAACAATCTTCCTTTAACTAAAACAGTAAAAATATAGTCTAGAACAATGAAACCGCAGAAATGATTCCAAGGCATCCTAAACATGCATCTGAAGTAGCATTCAAACAACGATTAGCATATGTCCATCATACAATTTAAGACAGTAGTCAATTAATGATAGAAGCATAAACAAGCATAAGGGTATTCAATTTCAAATTGCCCCAATGGATAGTGTAGATTGAACATTATGGCAAAAGGACACCTCTCAGTAATGGAATCAGACCAGATGATCTAAAAAACATGGAAATCACATTATGTGGATTACTTGGTTTCTCTGACTTAATCTGTAACCAATACCAGTGAACAGCATGGTTAATGAGGTGAACGGGATAACAGAATCATACCTAACATGGTTTTCAATTTGCACTAAAGCCCAAATTGCGTGGTAGAATGTTTAGCTATCTGGTCTGTTAATATATCCAGAGCACATCAAGTTTAAGGTTAATTCCAAAAAAAAAATTTAGATGTGCTTTCTAGTTCTACTCACTTGTCTGAAAAAACATTTAATAGAGAGAAAACGGGTGGGTTCAATGATTCCCAGTGTTTTGGATTAAGAATGTCATAGGCAAGTTGCAGAATTGAAAATTTCAAATGTCCAATTAAGTATTGTTCTCTTTCAACAGGAAAAAGGATCTAGGTAGCATTGATGCAGAATTGACAAATGCATAGGACAAAAACAAATACCTGTTATAAGGACACAGCCACACAAGTTTAAAACCCTTAAATCTGGACACCCATGTGCCAAACTCATCACTCCTTTATCGGTGACACCGTCACACCAACCCAGATTCAAAGACTGCAACTGACTGCAGTTGTAGCCAATAGCCTGAAGCAGACAATAGAAAAATAGAAGATCAAAATATTTCTAGTGTACATAAACCAAGCTTCTAGTCATTCCATACCTGCAAGGCTCTATCTGTTGCAGTTCTAGCACATCCGCAGAGGTTCAAGATTTTCAAATTCATGCAAACCCTCGTCAGATATGCAAGGGCAGTATCACTGAAGGCTGAACACCCACTGATGTTGAGCTCAGTAAGGCTAGGACAGCCATGGGCTAAAGCATACAAAGAACAATCACTAAGCTTGAAACTTTTGCTAAGGTCTAAGTCACGCAGGTCATGGCAGTGATTTGCAACAGCTACTACGGCATCATCCTCCAGTTGTGCTTTATTTTGGCGCAAGGTTAAAATCTGCAGCTTTGTAAACTTGGGGGCAAGAGATAGCACAAGGTTGTTCATGTTGTCATTGCACCTGGATCAACAAGGCAAAGAGATTGCATCTTATTTTATATGCTCATAATATTAAATTAGCTATACTTAAATGCTCCAATTAAAAAATATGAACATGAGAAGGCATAAAAATAGAACCATTAGGAACAACCTGCATGAATAATCAAATAATTGATAGGTAATTTCTCACATAAAGAAAATGAAATGTGCTTTGGTAGTGTAAGATTTTTTTTAGTATTTCTTGGTTATTTACTAATGCACATGATTTTCCTACAGCTAAAGGTATTGTCAAGGATGTAAACAGGCCAAGCTGCCTCAAGAACTGCTTAGCTCAGCTTGACAGTTTAATGAGTCAAGCTCAAGCTAGGTCTGACTCAGCTCGGCTCCTTGTATACATATTACATATTATATGAATATATATAGACCTTAAACATTTTATTATAATTACTAATGCTTCTAAAAATAGTAATGATTTAGACAAGTTTAATAGATAATAGATTAAACTCAATGATCTTATTTAGAGATACAAAAAAAAATAAAAAATAAAAAATAAAAAACCTCAATGTGGTACGCTAACATGGGAAATCATTCAAAAAAGAAGAATAAGAAGGAGAATCGGAGAGAAGATGGGCTCCACTGTACCGCAGAATGTTTTCTGGGAAATGAACATTTTTTTCCGATGAAAAAATATACAAACATTACAAACTAATACCTCCCCCCCCCCCCCCCCCCCCCCCCCATATATATATATAGACACACACACATATACATATATATACTGACTACTAATCAGTTAGATAATAAAATCAGTGAACAATAAGTCAGAGCTTTAATTTAAGGCGATTGAGTGAAATAAAATGAAAATTAGAACATCACAAACAAAATATAATTGGGTGGAAGATTAGTGGATCTGGATGTCAAGTAAAAATTGAGGGCTTGTTAGTAATAAACTAACATAACTTAGTCTATAATGTAATCATCGTCATCATCATCAAAGTCTTATCCCAATTCTATTGGGGTCGGCTACACGAATTTTGTTTCTCCATTCCGATCTATCTTGAGCAAAATCCTCAAATAAGTTACACTTCTCCATATCTATTTTTACTATCTCCATCCACATCCTCTTTGATCTACCAATTCCCTTTGGTGGGCCATCAACCTTCATGGCCAAACTTTTCCTTACCGGCGCCGTTACGGGCCTACGTTGGACATGCCCAAACCATCTCAGTCTATAGTGTTATATATTTCAATATTTAGAAGCAACTAAAAGGTCATTTCTCTTACTCCCATAAAATTCAAAGAATCACCAGAAATAAGATTTTATGTGTGTATTGATGGGTTAAGAGTAACTGTCAAGTATAGATATCTTGAGAGAAGCATCAGTTGCCTAGGATTTATTTTTATCATTCAAAGTGGTATATTTTGATAGTCACTTGTACACATCCGCCTTTAATCCTAACACTCACAGTTAGCCCCTTTAATAAAAGCATATTGTCTAGAACCAATAAGTGCAAACAAATGGGCACCAGAATAAAAATGAGTTAGCATAATGTAGGCAAGGTGGAGACAAGCTAATAGACATTTTTATAAAACAGCATTACAGCAGCTAGAAATGGTTTGTTGTTGGATGGAGCTCCAAGTTGGAGAACAAAGAAACGAGAAGAAAAATGCACTTGGCTAAGATCCACGTGCTGAAATGGACATATGAAGTTGCAATAGCAAATAAAATTGTGTATAAATACATAAGAGGGAATTTGAGGGTGGTTCTGAAAAAATATATAAAATAAGATACGCCAATAAGATGATTTAGGCATGTGCACGAATAATGTATACCACCCACTTTCAATATATTGAAGGGTTACAAGATCAAAAAGCTAAGAGAAAAGGGAGACCAATAAAGACCTTGGCAAATAAAGTGGTGAAGAAAACAGGATAAACCACGGAGCTACAGAGAACATCGCTATAGAGAGGATATAGAAGGAAGCCAATCCTAGATAGATGGGATAAGGCTATGATGATTACGATGATATCTTGAGAAACAAATGTCATTTGAGGAATCTGTTTTCCTTTATAGAAATCAACTATTATCACGATAGCAGCTGTGGGCTGTTGTTGCAAAATAAGTGGACAGACCAACACAATAGAAGTGTTTAGTGCAGCAACTGAAGAGTTAATATCTCAAATAAGGGGCCAGCTCTCCTAAGCTCAAGTGTGTGGTGGGGGCCACTTGGGGACCTACACGAGGATGATGATTGGGGGGGGGGGGGGGGGGGGATGATTTCAAGGACTCCCTAGGATTCTCTTCTCTACAAAAAATTAGCCCCAACTGTGATTTCTATCATCTCCATATAGGCCCAAAAGTTTAATGGTCAATAGTCCATTCGGATCGATAAATAGTCGATCCAACGGTCCAGTAAATTCGGATTTGACCGAAAGTTGGTGGACACGTGCAATTTAGGGGGGTCATGTGTTTGATTTATTTGGATGGACCAAAGGTGGGCCCCACAAGCATGAGCTTACGCAATATTCTCCTAAGCTTGAGCTTAGGAGAGCCTTGCTCCTCAAATAAAACTCGAACTATGTACGCAAAGAAACTAATGCTGCCACTGCAGAAAGTTCATCAAATCTTTCACACCATATGCACACAAAACATATTAAAGCTCACCACTCAGAAGAAACTGTATGATTGTTGGGCCAATGCTACGCAAATCATACTCCTAAACTGAGAAGAGAACCACCATACAGTGATCAAAATGATAGGCCTCATGTGCACCACCATGGGTAAACAGTGCCATAAAAATACCAGAATGGAGCAATCATACATGACTTGATTAACAGCCATCAAATAAAGGGTTAAGAAAAAAAAAAAAGCTCCAAAATTAGCAAAGAAATGTTGGGATGCCAAGAATTTCAAATCTGGGAGATCCAGGACCATCCCCTATTCCTATTTTGCATTTGTTGTTGCCAAAGCAATGACCTTGACATAACCAAAATTAAGGTCAAGGAGTGCATACCCCCAACGAATAATCGCACAGTTATTAGTCACATAATCACAGAAACAGCAAAACCAATAAATAACATTTCAAATCATATCATATGCTATTTAAGTTTTGGATTCCAAGTTTCCAACACAACTGAATCATGCCTGTCCAACTACTGGATCTTCAGTTGAAGAACACACCTTCCATAACTAAGAGGTAAGTAAATGTATCTTTTTTTACTTTTTTTGATTTGCATGTAAATAATAAAGGAGAAAGTACCATGAGAGAGACAGATGGGTGAGGCCCAAAGAAATGGCCTCTCTCCACCCAGTACACACCCCAAAAGCCATGATAATCGTCCGATCATCAACCAGTGAAATAATGCGCATGAGAAGCTCCATTGGAAGGTCCTTCCAATCCACTATTGCTCCCCCTCCCATCTCACCTCCTCCAACAGCAACCCCAAGATTCCGAAAACAAACGTCCAAGTCCTCTGTCCCCAGCTTTCCTCCAACCATCTCCTATTTTCCAACTTTACATATTCACAAACACAGTCAAGAGTTTCAGTTCCAAGACATCAAATTCAGAAAACAGAAAGTAAAGAAAACCCTAGATCACTAAAGTGTGGCTATATTTCTGGATGTGTTTGGGTTTGGAACCAGAGCCTGTTTGGATGATGAGAAAAGGTTCAGGAAATTGAGTAGGAAAAAAAAAAAAAAAAAACCTGTCCACCGTATAAATTTGAACTATGGGCAGATTTCTCCGCCCCCTTTTGCCCCATCCAAACAGTACCTTAGATTCCAAACCATTCCCACCACAGATACAGTTTTCCTCCGTGGATTTCAGAGCAAACAGATGCAAGAAAAGCATTCTAAACAAAATCAATCTCCAATTTCTGCAACACAAGAAATGCAGTAAACTGGATAACCATCCATTCTTCCAAAAACACTCAAACTAATTGCAATTGCAATTTAGGCTACATCCAAACGCGCCCAAAAAAACCTTTCAAACACTCCCCAAACACAAAATCAAACTATACAAGAAATCACCAATCATAAAAATGAAAACTTTTCCGAAACCAACACAAAATCGCATCAAAACAAAACCTATACAGAAAAAGAGGACTAACTAATAATCCTTCGAACTTCATCGTCTAGCTCAACATCTATACAAACAAAAAAAAAAAAAATGAAAAGAAAAGAAAAGAAAAGGAGCAAACATCAAATAAGCCCTAAAACACAATACAATCAAAACCCTAATCTCGATAACTTCAGAGTGAGTTCAAATACGATCAAATAATGCGAAAACATCAAAAACAAAAACAAAATTACAACATAGAGAAGGCGGACCTTACAAAATCCTTGAGCTGGATCGAAGAAGAATTTCGAATCTTATACGATTTTCGCGAAATCGATCGAGATTGAAAGAGAGAGAGAATGAGGAACTAGTCCGTGTTATTCATGTGATTTCGATCGGTGTTGGCGGTACGCATGGGATGGGTAGAGTTTGCAGACTATGGAAAGACGAGGAGAGAAAGAAATGAAATAGTACTGTCAAAAACTGGCGACGAATGGGACGCCACGTGTAGGTTAAAAGCAGCACAGCTGATGCATGCAGTAGGCCCCACGCAAAGTACGATAGCCACAAATGAATCAGACACACTGTGGGTTTATGGGACATGAATTCTGGATGTTTGGCATTTTTAGGACAAAATTTGAGTATTTGTGAATCTCATATTTTCCGTCTCATATCTCATAATTTCAGTCATGTGGTAAGTTTTAAATGACTTTAAGCCTGTTATTATACCGGAATTTATTATTATAATTTAGGAGGTTGTAAATTTTTTTGACATGATGTGATATCTTATCTCTAACATTTTAAATGCAGTGTTTCTTTCGTTAAAGTTTCAAATTATAACCACCTAAAAGATCTTTTAGAATTTCTGAAATTTCACCCTTTATAACGTTTGTTGGAATTTAAATCTTCCATAAAAAAGAGGAATTTGGAATTCCACTTGGATAACTTTTGGAGAATTTGAAATTCTCCCAGACATGAATTCTTAGAATTCTAATGAAGAAACGGTTAGAAATTCTGAAATTCCACGCTCTCTACATTTTTGCGGAGTTTCCGGATGCTCGATCAACCAGGAATCCCACTATGTATGAAAATTTAGAAATTTAGAAATTCCACACTCACTTTGTCTGTAAATTTAGAAATTCTCCAAACAAGAATTCCTTTAGCTCTAAAAATGAAATAGGTCTTTAATTTCATACATCATACCACAAAACACAAAACAAGAAATGAATGCATTTTATACAAATGGCGAATGTGAATCGACTGAAATAGTATCTTCCTATTTCAAATCCGAACTGACACAAATGCAAGGATTTTCTTTATGGTGTCCGCAAGTGGACCAACGACGGTCCCGTAAACATTCTATAATAACGTGGCGGACCTTATTTGGTTTACACACGGTCACCATGAAAAATATCCTCGGACTGGGACTTCACAAAAAGCTAAAAATGAGAGGAGTGTAATAGGGTTTTATTTTGTTTTTTCTGTACAAAATCGAAACCGCGACAATGGTGGAGACCGAATAACTTCCAATACCGAAGAGGTTTTCTTTTCTATCTGATCTCTTCTTTTGAGAAGTAGCGTGTTTGTTATGGATGTGGCTGAGAGTGGTGCGCACTGAGTAGTCTATTGTCCAATTGCTAGAGGATGAGAGGATCTTAAAAATATTATTTAATGTATGAATGATCAATGAATGTTGCCAAGTAGACGTCCATGTCCAATCTATTATCTTTTTTTAGCACCCACTTTTAGTGTATGAGGAACAACTTCTTTTGATCGTCTTGTAGCTATGATTTAGAAGAACACTTTTGCTTTTTTGTCTTATTATGGATTGATTGATTTCATAACTTGATATGATCCTTTTGAAATGAAGATGGACATGGTAGTGCTCTTTTAGTGTTGTATTAGTGTTAGTGGAGACTATTCATGATATTGCAAGCATGAAAATAGAACATTTTGGTCAGAGTTGAAGTATATGAGTAGGATTTGTAAGTAATTGATAATGGAAATACATTCGTCTTTTTTACCCTTTTTTTGTTACATTGGAAAACTAAACTCATGCACTTGACTTATACGTCCTTAACCAATTGAACTATTGACTAGGGACTAAGTTAAATTGGGACGAACTCAAATAATGTATACAAAACAACACACATTTTATAAAGCTTATAATGCTGACACACATGGTTGGATGGTGTTGAGCCTATGTTTCATGTACATGTCCATAAGACCTATCCTTGAGACTAAGTATAAAATATTACTCTTAATCTAACCAATAGCTAGCGTCGCAATTGAATAAATAAGAGAAGAAAGAGAGAAATAGTAAAACTTAAAATTGTATGTGGTCAAGAGCTGCTTCTTTCTAATGAAAGGTCTAAGAATTCGTGCCCAACATGTGCATTCTAATCTTTAGTCGGGTAAATGGGGTTATGTCAGGTCTTATCGGGTCCATCAAAGTCATGTTCAAGGTTAACATCAAGGTAAAAACAAGATTGGTGATATATCGGATTTATCATGATAATATTGTGATAAGACATTTTTAGGAGACATCATGATGTCATCACAATAACTTTAAAATAAATGACCATAGTTGCAGCATGACACATGACAAATTACTCACTAACTTGAAAGAACTGCTCTTACATCTATGGTCTTAGAAATCATTAGTTATTACTGAGTAACTTGGAGGCAATAAATCAATTAATGGGCTTTAGATACACTTATAAATGTATATGCAAATCAAGTGGGGAAGGGTAGATAGGGAGGTCTCTATGACCAAGAGGTGTGTGGAAAGACCTATTACCTCTTAACTCTTGATTTGAAGGGCTCAAAGTTAGATGATTAGTTGATTTAGGTTCATGTTTTTTTTCATTTTGCTTTACTTAGTTAGATTAGCGCGAAAGGATTAAATGCCAATTGATGGGGTAACATAGAGTGGGGTTAAAATTGACTATAAGTGTATCAATTGATCCCCACAAGTTAACTCCTTGATTTGGCAGAAAACAGTCTTGCTGTTCTTTATAAACCTAGTGATATATATTTTTTCTGATGAAAGCCTATATAAGTAGGAAGGAAGTCCGCATACGCTGGAATAGATGGCATACCTAGGATTCGAATCTTGGGCACCCATACCATTCGGATAATGAGACATTCTCAATCTAGTGGTACTTTTGTTAAATGATGTTAAATGATTTTTATATAAAAGAAGATTACATCAAGATTTGAACAAAGCTATTGTTTGTACTTTTTTTCCCTAGAGACTATTGTTTGACCTTGTAGTGTGTATTTGTGAAACAAAAGGATACTCATGCAATGTACTTTTCAACTTGTCCAGTGCAATACATTTTTCTCGCAAAAAGAAAAAAAGAAACAATTCTTCTCAATAAAGAGGAATTTGATTTCCTAGAGTAGGGGTAAAGATGTAAGAGACCTCTCTTCGGCATAAATAAATAAATGAATAAATAAATAAATAAACTGTGAAGTATAAAATCCTCTTATTGCACAAATAAGCCCCTCGCGGCCTATACTTTCGTAAACAAATGATAATCCTAAACAGAACTACAAAGAGATTGGAAGGTTTAGTTGCTATTTAGGACTGTATTTTAAAATTTTGTATGGAGGGAATCAATTTAAATGTAAGGGTTCACAGACTCATCACCAACATGTTAGATGAACGGACAGAAAGTATCATGACAATTGCATTTTCTCAAGATCAGATGATGAAAGCGATTGGATTAATGGCCTACACAACGAGTAGTTGGACCAAAAATTTCTCAAGTGTGTATTCATAGTCCTTATCAAATCATCTAAAGAAAAACCGTCTAGATCCATGTACATCTAGCCTTTATTTGGCCCATTGGTAGCCCCAGTTTCCATATATCTCTTTCAACCGTTCACTTGCTGTAGAATCTTACAAAATTTGACTAGGATAAAAATCTGGGCCAGTACCAACACCCTGGGGAGATGAGAGTGAGGAGATTGGCTGGATTCATCACAAGTGACCCCAGATAAGAATCATATTCCAAAAAGTTTTTGTTAGATGATTGCATAACACCGAGGGGTAGCTCAGTTGGCCTAGGACTACGGTTTGCACCCGGAGATTGTTGGATCGAAACTGCACTACCACACTAGGGCCACAAGGGAATTTTATCTGGCTCTCTCTCCCGGGCTAGAAAGGATTATTCTGGCCCAAAGGACTAAGACACCCTGTTATCAAAAATTGCATGTTATCAATATTGTATTGTATCATTTACAATGTAAAATGGATGCAGACTCTGGAGAATCCCACTTAGTTTTCTTTGTCTGCTTTCCTACGTATCATCAGTTTTTTTTTCTGGTCTACGATTCCTTGTTCCTTACACATTCGAGTTGTTTTCAGAATTCTTTATGTTAGTATTAGATTCCTTAGCCTCTTATCTTACTTGTAAAAGTAGACTATGTTCAGAAATCTTGTACAGCATGGATTTCGACATGCAAAAGTGATGAAAACTAAAACAAAACAGAAATCTTGTACAACATGCCATTCGATCTAATGGCACAAAATAGGAGCCTAACTTTGAATTTTTTTTTTTTGGGAGCCGTCCAGAACACAGTTTTTCTATAAATATTTATTTATGTGTGTTTTTAGATAAAGAGATATGTCCAATTAAATTGATTAATGTATAAAAAAGATTTTAACTCAATAGAAATCTCAGTTTTGACATCAGTGTCTGAGTTGGTGCCCAACCTAAAGCACACCACTTATGAGACTGATTATAGCTAATGCCGAATGTCCCGCTCTGTAATAAGTGAGGATTCCTCACTGCTCTTGGAATAAGAATTTTCTCATTGAAGATTTGTACAATGAGAATTTATATTTGGTAATAGATGAGAAATTTACACATTTGAAGATTGTACACCGCCTTCCATTTGAGGATTTTCATCTCCTATGAGGAATACTCCCACCTGGAAAAATCCTCAAATTGAGAATTTCGAACAACCCAAATCCTCAAATATTCGAAATTGTATGTAAAATGCAAGTTTTCTAAGACTTCATGGAAAACTAAAATCTTGTCTTTCAGAATTTGATTGTCAAACACGACCTATGAAATCTCTCTCACCTATATACATGCAACTTATGTATATTAAAACTTAGAAATGTGGCTTGTTGAAGGGTGCATGGAGTATAATGAATATTGTAGATTAGATATATATCCGGGTAATAGTCACGGTGTAAGGAACAAATTTCTTTACACTACCAGCTCGATCAAATATATTCACTTTGCATGCCAATCACAAAGCCTCTGTCACTATGCAATGGGCCCCACCAAAATCCAAAATGAATGCATTTTATGTGGGAATTCGGATATCCTCAGGTTTTAACCTAGAGAAATCCTAAGTTATAGGAGTGGAACTCCACAACGAGGCCCACATGCTATAAAATAGAATTGTAACAAATAAAAGCTCCTTGGGATATATGGGGGTAGTCTCAAATTCCACGGCAATCCGAGTTCGTTCCACAATCCAGCCATGCAACAAACTCGGATCGATATAAAATTTGAGAATCACCGATATAATTGGAGTGCATTTATTTGAGAACGTTTCCAATCTCGATAGATAGGTTTCACTGTGACCTTCACTCCTTTTTAACTTAGGATTTTTCTAGGTTAGAGTCTCCGCAGACAATCCAGATTCTTGTGTGGAATAGGAGCCAAGTTTATTGGTGTTTAAATCATATGATGTGTGATGGGCATTGCCGTTTGCGTGGTGAAGATGATAAAAAAATAGCATATAAGCATAACTTTACGTGTGAAGTCTCTGATAGAAGTATTTTCAAAACGCCACGTTGATTGTAGTGGAAAGGGATTGCTTGCCCACATAGACACGGGAACATGAGCATCTCTTTTCATTTTGTATTCCCAAACCATCAACTTCTTTCATTTGATTTTGATTTTAAAGGTACCACCATCACATGATATACATAAAATACATCTATCAAGGATAATACATAGGAATTGGAATACTTTCATATCTAAGGTATTTTGGGTCAACCTTCAATCTTGTATGGCTGTGACACATTAGAACTTTCCAGCTGTGTCGTCTGTAAGAGCCCTTGACACTTGATGCAAATTGCAAGGAAAGGATTCACTACTTTTCAAGCCACCTTTGGAACGGGGCTTGACAACTTTCCATTTTTTTTTTTGTTTTCAAATTGTTTCCCTAGACTTCCTAAAACCTCTTGGAGTGATTTACACGCATGTTAATAGGTCCCATGTCCAAGGTTCAAATTTTGATTTTTAACCAAATAATATAATCTCGTAATTTAGATAAAAATAAATAAAATTTGATTGTTTTCATAAAATATATAGTAATTACAATACATATAAATTCATGGTCAAATAAATTGCAACAAGCGAGCGAAAGAATGAAATATGCCGACACACTCAATGAGTGCTCTTGGCACCAAAGCATCACACATACTACTCCTGATCAATATCCTAGTGCCTCAAAAAAATTGATAGGTATTGATTTATTAGGGTGATGGTTGAGTATTTATTTCTCATATCCATTTGATTCAATTTTTTTTTTATTAAAGGAAAAGTTTTCTTATGTTTATTTTTCAATATTCACTTTTGATCCTTTCTTTTTAACTGCTTCTAAAATCGCAGTCCCATGTATTCAATTACATAAAACAAACATGCCTAAGTAAATATCATCAAAGGACAGGTGAATATTTTTCCTGTTAGATTAATCAAAGACAATGTACAAGACTACTAAAGTAATTTTGATTTGACATTAGATGTTAACTCTCTATTTAATTGACTTAGATGTGGGTAAATAAAAATGAACAATATGTTTGATGTTAGTTGATTTTCCACATATGCCTTGTTTGCAATCCCACCCATACCATGCTGCCAAATGGATCCCACCGACATGCCATGTGGGTCCCTTGTGGAATGCAGTTGGAAATTTCCTGAGTCCCATATGTAATCAAAGAAAAAGCATTAAAGCATAAACAAAAATTAAACTTGGCAATGATGACTTTGATTCTCCATAATTTCTTGCAATGACCCCACTAGTTCCTACATGGTAAGGACGATAAGAACGCATATTAGTGGCGCATGGGTCCTATAGGTTATGATTTGCAAAAATTATTATTTTTTTGTTTCATGTTCATGGCCCACCCATCAAAGGCCATAATTGTAAGCATCTACATACCACTATTAATATTTTAACTAGATCACGAGCCAAGCTAGCTTCGTCACAACTATGGTGAGTCGGCCATATAAATTCTATTTCTCCATACTAATCTATTATGAGTGAAAATCTTAAATTAAGGCAAAAACGGAATTTAAATAAATTACTATAATATCTAGGATTCGAAGTCCTATGCAAATGGGGCATAAACAAATTAGGACAGCTAAAAACTTCACTTCTGTCAAAATCTAAAAACCTGATACTATCTACGTTTCTAATAAGTACTATCAAATATGGTGGCCGACTCATTTAACCCAACCCATTGCCATCCTTATTTGAGCTAGATTGGGGTGGGTTCGAGTTTTAGCCACCCCGGATCCACTTTCCTCTTCTTGTGTTTTATTTTCATATTCCTTAATAATTACATAAACATATGCAAATTTTAAAAGGCCAAAAAACATATATAAATAAATTAATAAAAATAAATAAAAGGCAGATAAGGACTATGGGTCAAACCGTTCCTGACAAGTTGAGTTTTAACCCAACCCACGGTAACCCAATTCGTTCCCAATATACAACTAATGGTCCTCAGTGATCTTCTGGAAAGGAAAAAGAAGAAGAGCTCAGTAAAGAGCCTCAAATGGCTTATGAAAGAGAGCTTGCTGCTGCCAAGAAAGCAGCTTTTGTTGCTGCTCATCTTTGTCAGGCAAAAATAAGAAACCCCCCTCTCTTCTCTCCCTTGAATTTTCTGTATTCTCCTGCATTTTTACCAGCAAATACCCTTGTAGTCTTTGTATTTGAGGGATAGATCAATTGGGTTTGACAGTATTGAACTTTAAATGCTTATGAAAATGGGTTCACAAAGATTTTGAAGTCATGTTGGTTATTTTTTTTTGTGTTTGTTTGTAAAGCTTATGTTGACCATTTGATTCTTAATGTCCTGGCTGTTTGTTCTTGTTCATGTATATCATTCTCTAACTGTTCCTAAATTATCTTTGGAACTAGACTTTGACTTTAAAAATTAAATGATTCTCTAATAATACTAAGTGCCAAATATCCATCTCTTTTTTTTCTAATGGAATAAGGAGAATTTAAGCAAAGATTGGAAAAACCTAGATAACTATAGACAAAGAATCCCCAGAAGAACCTAGACTTAAAAAAAAAAAAAAAAAAAAAAGAAGGCAAAATTAATCTCTAAATCTTTGTTCTTAATAGTTCCTCTGGCACATGATGGTCTCGGTTTGGAATACATCTTCTATCTATACTAAATTTCCACATGCCTGTCCAAATATGAAGCAATGAACATGCTCCTTATTTGAATTAGTGAAGGCCCATTGATCACCATGTTCCAATCTCTTTTAAGAGATAAATATGTCACATCTTGAGATTCATTTGCTTGTAACCTCCAATTTAATAGCCATTGCTTCCCAATGCTATCAATTGTAGTTCTACACAAATTAACAATAGTGTTAAGATCAAACTCACAAGTCACAATATCAATTATGTTCGACTAAAGTAATCTTTTAATTATGTTCGTAGTAGTTATAGATGGTTTTTTTTTTTTTTTAGTAGTTGTGAATGGTTATAAAAATTTGACGTGTAGAGGAGTGAGATAAGGAGTGGTAGCTTGTAGTTATTTGCAGCAATTCATGTGTGATAAAGGGCTGAACAATTACATTAAAAAAAATGAATGAATTTCCATTGAAGTGGCACATGTCTGAATCTTGTTCTCACGTACTTTTGGTTGAGAGGTTGGTGTAAACTTTAGTTCAATGGAAATTCACCATTCTCTTTATGGAATGATAGCCACAAGGTGTTGGTGAACTCCCCTTCGCTGGAGGCAAGTGATGGACTATAGGGCAATGAGAATACAATGATGTTGTTGAAAAGGAAATTGTACATCCACCTGGAAGGTTTATAAGATGTTTAAACTAGTTTTCTATTGGTAAGATTGGCCTTTTTGTTTCCTAACTTATCTGACTGAAGAGAATGAGTAATCCTGTTTGATGAGATAGGAGGAATCAAGGAGGGAGATCTTGCCATGGCTAAGGAAATGAATGCCTTAGTATATAATGGAACTTGGAATCTTTTGCCTAAACCTAAGAATGTAGAACAAGACAAGGCCCATGAGGATGTAAGTGTGGATGGATTCAATGGATGGCTCATTGCTATGGGTTTTCTCAAAAGTGCAGACAAGACTATGAGGAAATTTCTGATCTTGCGGGCTGTGGCTGAGATTATGTCTGTTTTGGTTGAGTTGTGCTCCCTTTGCTTGCGACAGTTGGAAATTGTGGTGATGTTGGAAAAACTATTATTATTATTATTATTTTATTGTATTTTGTATGGTGAAATCGGCAAATACATAAATGAACGATGAGTTTTATGTGCCTATCCAAGTGTGTTAGCAATTGCAAGAAGGCTTATATGGGCATACGCGAGCTTCAAATGCATGGTAAGGTAACATTGCCAAGTACTTGTTATTTTGTGGTCATCATGCTTCTAACTCTGCTTATAGATATATACGAGGAGATTTTTGCACTTGCCCTATCATATGCAAATAATATCATAATGATAGACAATGATTGCTCAAAGTTTGCAAAGTTTTGGTATTAACTCTCAGTTCAACTTAAAATGAATAATTTAAGTGAGCTTAATAGCTTTGTTTGACTTGGAAGTGGAGAAGTGAAAGGGAGAAGTATTTGTATCTCAACAATGATATGCAGAAAAGATTTTTATGGATTTGGTCTAAACCACAACTGATATTCCATTCCTCTCAATACCAACATGAAGTTAAGGTGGGAAGAAGGAAAGCTTCTCACTGATCCTCAACTATATCACATGCTTGTAGGTAGTCTCATTTATATTACTATTAGAAGGCCACATACTTCTTTATCTTTTGGGCTTATTTGTCTCTAAATGCAAGCTCCACAAAAACTATATCTGCAGCTTTTGAAATTTGTCTTTTATAATTGACATGGGCCTTATGTACAAGAGAAAGATATGGCTTCCATTATGATCTTGATGCACAAGAGAGGAGTTTAGTTCATTTTGAATGGATGTGCCTATGGGGATTTGGGCAGTGACTCGGTTGACTGGGGCTCTACATTCTGTTAATTGTTCATGTGCTTAGGCATGTGTTTTTGGTATCAATATTCGCTTTCTCTTTAGATGATGGAATGGGAATATAAGGCTTCTTTCCTTGCAGCAAGATTGCGTGTGGATTTGGCAATTGACCAAGGATGCTTCTTTTTTTTTTTTGTTAAATCTATTTACATTGAGCTATTCATGGTGACAACCAAAGTGTTATCAAACACGTAACGAATCCAAATTCTCATGCCAGGGTTAACCACATTGAGATACGACATCATTTTATAAATCATGTTGATAGAGTTGGAATGTTGGCCAATTAGAAAACACCACATGCAAAAAAATGATTATAGCAGAGACGAGAATGTTGAGATTACCGTGTGGTAGCAGTAGGAAAGATAGAATCAGAAATGAGCGTGTTCAGTAGCATTTAGGGTTACTATCTGTAGATGATAAATTAAGGGACTAGTTTGAGATGGTTTGGACATGTTCAACGTAGGCCAACAATGGCTCTTGTGAGAAAAAAGTTTATCTATGTAGGTTGATGGCCACTCAAGGAAAATGGGTAGGCCAAAGTGAACATGGATGGAAGTACTAACTACTAAGGATAGATATGAAGTGCAACCTATCCTAGGATTTGGCCCATGATAGACTGGAATGGTGAACCAAAATTCATGTAGCTGATGCCAACATAGCTGGGACAACGCTTTGATGACGATGAATCGATGATGACAATTGACAATGTTGATAAAGGTCAAAGCAATGATAAATAACCAAAAGGACCATCTGATCTTCTTGTTCACAGGGAGGCTTTTGAAATTAAACTAATCTAGTGTTTTTTTTTTTTTTTTTTTTTTTTTTTTTTTTTTAATATTTTTTCCAGAGTTAGTAGATGCTTACTTAATTTAGTCATGAGTGGTTATGTAAATTTGGTGATGTGCAGAGGAGTTAGATTAGATATTCCAGGTGTATGTTTGAATTTAAAAAGTTGTGAGTAGTCAGTAATTATTTCCTATAGTTCATATATATGATGTAAGTTTGAAGAATATATATATATATATAAAATAATGCTAATAATTATTATTTATTTATCAGTATAACAATTCCAAAATGGAGAAACAACAGTCATGTAGCTACCCCAACATAGTTGGGACAAGCCTTTGATGAATTATGAATTTCCCATTGAAGCTGTATACAATTATGTATTTTGTTCTTTTTTCACTTCTTTTGGTTGCCGATTCTTCATTGTAACTATTTGAGAAGAAATCTTTCCAGTATCTGAAAATTCTTCAAAGTATAATTCTGATATTACTAATACTGGCAATATAATATTACCATTAAAAAATAATTATTCCCACCAAGTGTAGTCTAGTTTTCTATGCTTTACTCCTTTACTCACGTTTTTGGTTTAGTTCATTTTTGTAATTGCTAACAGTGATGAGAAAATGTGGATTAATTAGTATTTGTTTCTTCAGACTGTGCAAAAGTCACTTTTGTTGTCAGATGTCCAATCAAAGTCAGATAAAACTCCCGTCACCGTTGCTGATTATGGTGGGAACCTTTCATTGTGTTTGGCTGATGCTATATTTACTTGATGATGTTTCTAATTCGTTTAAATTTTTAGCTTAATTGAGAAAAGGCCCAAGCAATGCACAATTAAAACCTGCTTCAAAATATGCTATTTTTATTATACATACACAATCAAAAAGTTTAATATGTTCTTTTTCCATGTAAAACTTTAAAAGCGTTTTTACTACACTTGCTATCTGCTATACTCAAGCAACATATAGGACTGCATAGACAGAAGGTGCTGTGTGGTGAAACAACCAAAGTTATGAAGAGCGATAAAGTTATTAGTCCAAAAGCTGACTCATTCATTAACTAAGAAAATTTACATAAATAACTAAAGAGAAAAAAGGCTGCACCCTTAGCTTGCTAATGATCATTAGTATGTGGTGCTATTTAGATTTGGAACTTTTTATGGTCTGCTATGTGTTTGGACAACAAAAATGTATTTTCTTTCTGTTTACCAAGTGGTCCCATGATATGCTATGTCATGCAAGTCCATCTCAATTTTCCCTCATATGTTTGGATTTATTTACATATGCTGAAGAGTGGATAACTGTTTTTTTAGAAAATTATAACTCTCTGGAAAGAAAATTCCACAATCCTCATATGCAGATAAGTCTAATTATACTGAAACATATGTGTCACATTCATGCATGTGATCTGCTTCTGCATAACCATCCATAACTTTCTTTCTGTTGTCAAATTGTCTACTCCATTTGAGAGAATCCCCTTTTCTGAAATAAACATGCCCTAACGAAGAGATACTCCTAAATTAGTAGCCGTTTGCCAGTTGCTCAACGTCTAAGATATATACTGCTTTAATGCTTATGACAAAATACATTGCCACTCAAGTACGTTTCTCTTTCGATCTTGTTGTTGGATATTAGGTTCACAGGCATTGGTTAGCTTTGTGCTGAAGAGGGAACTTCCTTCTGAATTCTTTTCGTTGGTGGCTGAGGAGGTAATTATGCATTTTGTCAGATTCTTAATTTATTTGTAACAATGGAGTTGCAAATGTATAGTATTTCAAGATTTTTAGCAGTATTTTCCCCCTATAATGATTATATGATTTTGATCAATTCTCCAGGATTCTGTAGATCTAAGGAAGGATGAATCCCAAGAAATGTTAAAGCGCATCACTACGCTTGTGAATGATACTCTCTCCAGTGATGGCAGGTATGATTTTTCTCCTTTATCAGAAGATGATGTGCTCAATGCAATTGATAGTGGCAAATCTGAAGGTGGATCCCATGGCCAACACTGGGTGTTAGACCCTATAGATGGAACTAAAGGGTGAGCCTGGTAATATAGACCTGAAAAATGGTAAAATGAATATAAGCTACAATTCTATAGGTCAAGGAAATCTGCTCATCACTTTCCATAGGCCTAAAAGGGATTTCCAATGTCATTGGGAGCTTTTTTTAATTGCCCAACTGTGCACTAATTCTCTTCTGCTACTCAGCAGTCAGCATGATGCATCTGTCATTTGCAAAAAGAAAAAGTACAGCTCAAGGCCTGAGAGAATCTGTTGTTAAATCAGACCAATTATTCTGTGCATCAGGGCCTGTCTCAACTAATTTCAACTGTTCATCTGGTAACACTTTTAAAGAGCTTCCCTGAGAGATAATCATAGCCATGGTACATGGCGTGCAAATGGACAGGTAGAAAGTAAAAATAGATAAAGGCCCTTATTCGAACTGCAAAAACCCTAGTGAGATTGTTTAGCGGAAAAGATATTTTGTTTCATCTCCTATCCACAATGGATCTACCACATGAATGATATTTTAAAGATGAGTCTACCTGTATAGAATGATCGGCCTCAATGTACGGTACTGTTTATTTTGTATTACCTTTATCCAAAGTGCATGCCTGATTAGGATGTGAATTGTCCTTTAGAACATATAAGTGCATGCAAATAACCCACTCCTACTGCTGTAAAGTATTGTACTTTTGAAACAAATATTTGTGTTTCTTTTCATAAAAAAGGGAAGAAAAAAGAAAAATCAGCTGTGGTTGATTTTATTTTTTCTTTCAATGGAAAAAAGGGAACGAGAAAAGAAAAGTAAATATTTCAGCTTATTTGGGTTTCAACTTATTTGCACTCTATGCATTTCTGTCAGATAGTGCATCTCACTTGTTATCGTTTCTACTTTCTAGTGCTTCTCTATCATCCCTGCTACTTTAGTTCATCACAAGCTTACGAGCTGGGTTTTAGGTTTGTACGAGGAGATCAGTATGCAATAGCATTAGCATTGCTGGATGAAGGAAATGTCATGTTGGGCGTCCTGGCTTGTCCCAATCTTCCTTTGCCAACCACTGGTCAATCGCATCAGCATTCTTTGCAAAGCCAAGTGGGTTGTCTTTTCTCTGCTAGAGTTGGCGCAGGCACTTATATGGAGTTTCTTGACGGTTCACCACCTACGAAGGTTTATATAATGTTTATTAAATTTGTACCGAACAGGCTTTTTCCCTTTTTACTCCATACTGAATTTTGACATCCGTTGTTCCATCCTTTTATCTTTCATTTTTTCCTTTTCTTTTCCCTGTTTGCTCCGGGTAAATGTTAGTACCATTGAAAATCCTGCTGAAGCATCATTCTTTGAACCATTTGAAGCAGCACATTCTTTGCGTGATTTATCTGGTTCTATAGCAAAGGTATCAAGGCAAACTGTTTACCTCTATTTTTATTCCATTTTGCACATCTGAGCCGCTGCCATTTTGCTTATTATCTTTGGTGTGAATTGTTGATTACACTAACTGGATTTTTGACCACTATCCCTTTTGATGTTGTTCTTCATATAGAAACTTGGTGTTACAGCACCACCAGTTCGAATGGATAGCCAGGCAAAATACGGAGCCTTGGCTAGAGGTGATGGAGCCATATATTTACGTTTTCATCATCAAGGTTACCATGTGAAGATATGGGACCATGCAGCTGGTTGCATTGTGGTCACAGGTGAAGTCAACTGCTTTTCCCCTTCACTGTGTTGGTTCTCTTGATTTCCTAGTGTTTTAATGCGTCATACACTCATACTGACGATCAGGGTCCAACATGAATAGATTTATAAGCGTCTTTTGAGTTAGTAATCTATTAGCCGCTCTTAAGGGTGCATTTTTTATTGGGATATGATGGCAGTGTAAGCTATCCACTATGAATTTTCTTAATGTTGGCTCACTTTGGTATGTGGCAATGACAAACATGGAAAATAGCTTTTTTGCCTTTTTAGTATAGCTTTTGGACCTTTCTTCTGTGTTCCCCATTAAGGTAATATATCCACTGTTAATGACTTAACATTGGGCTTTTAGGTTCTTGGTACAATACATGACAGGGCAGGTAACTTTTGTGCCTTTTTCCCACATTTTCACCATCCAAGGAAAACATGCAGGAAAGTAACATCAGAAACAAGCCCCTACTTGATACCTGATCATTTACACAAGCCCTTAGTCAATACCTGACCATTTATACAAGTGCTCATATTTTTGGTAAATGATGGTTGTTCTCTGGTTAATTTTAGTCTCACGATAAAATGTTTTACCCTTAGTCAGAGGTGGAATGAGGAAATTTTCCCCTTTTTTTTTTGTGTGTGGGTGGGTGGGACGCGGTGTAAAAAATAGATATAGATTTCTCATAACTATTGGTTTTTTTTTCCTCTGCCCTCAGTATCATTGATACTGCTTCAGAATGCTCTTACCATGGTGGGGCTATTTACAAAGAAACCCAAAATATAGAAGTACAGGATCCCTCGATATGGATCGAGTTTTGTACTAAGCTTAGATTATGATTGCTGGAAAGTCATCAACAAAAAGCATTAATTGAGCCTTTTTTTTTTTTTTATTTATTGGAGATCTTATTTTTGATATATCCAGGTTGAAAATACAGAATTTGATTGTGCCTTTGGTGCAAGTGAATGCCCATCTTGTAATGGGGTTTCTGGTCTAACAAAAATGGTGGCTCATCCCTTTCAGAAATCAAGTGAGGCTGACACACTCTTCCCTGTAGGCTGTGCGATAGTACTTGTTAGTTGTTTCCACTGTTTCAAAACCCAGAGATTCATGGTATGGATCCTACAAGTCGTATCATATCAGTATGAAAATGATTCATTTCAAGTATCTGAATCTTAATTAGAAAAAAAAAAAAAAAAAGGATTAAAAAATGAATCCTAGGATTCATTATACAATTCATGCTATTCACTCAAATCTTATGATTGTATCCAGTCCAATATTATTGGCCTCTTTCATTATTTTATGTATTTTTTCCACCTTGACACAGATTTGTAGAAAAACATATTTTTTAAAAGCCTAAACCCAGCAAGAAATAAAATTGATATAACTTTTGTCCTTGTACAAATTTCCATAATGCTTATTTAGTTTTTTGAAAATTTTATGCATATTTAGTTTGTGGAAAATTACTTTCTTTTTTATACCTATGCTGTAAAACAAATCATGGTTTCTTCAATATTTTACTGAAACTGTTCGTTAGCATTTCAATGAAAAGAACATGACCAAATGTGCAACTGCCGAACACTGCTGAAAATTTCTACTTCAAAAGGAAAACTTGCATTGTTCTTTTTTAATTTAGTTGCTGAACTCTTTTACTTGAATCCTTAATTTTGCTGTTGTTAAATCAGCTTGACAGATCAATGTTCCCTACAGGCTACATACATGCTAATTCTGTTGATCTGTTCTACAATATCCAGATGCAGATTCCATCAGTTTGGCCTATGCAAGTATTTCGTTATAAAGAAAAAAGATGGTTCTGTTCTCTAACTTTCTTCACTTATTGTTGGTTTTCAGAAGCTGGTGGGGTAGTGACTGATGCTGCAGGGAATCCTTTGGATTTCTCAATTGGGAAGCACTTGGATCTTGAGAAGGGTATCATCGTCACCAGTAAAAAGCTTATGCCATTACTCTTGAATGCAGTGCAAGAAGTGCTGAAAGAGCAATCTTAGTCTGCTCCCACCTTTTTATCCTTTTCTGTGTTATTTATGAATGTTTTTACAGCTAGTAAACTTCACTTTATATGGTGGGGGGGTGGGGCGGGGTGGGGGTGGGGGTGGGGTGGGGGGGGAGGATAGGAATAAACTAGTGATCTGGACATTGTAATCCTCCTGTTTTGATCATTCCATAATTAACTGAGGTGACAATTTGCAGGTTATCTGCTGGCAGTTCATATGTAAGTTAGTGCTGAATACCATTAATGTAACAGGTAACCATTGCGCCCTTGACAATCATTAACACAAAATGGTTGATTGGATGAGCATTGCACAGATTGGGAGTTACTAACCATACGATTGATGGACTTTTTCCAGTTGAATGTTTATTTCTAGATAATTGGACAGTGGGATAAAGGCGGCACTGTTGGACTTTCCAAATTTTATGTGGGACCCTAATTACTAATTAGGTGACAAGGAGAGCTGATCAATATTCCATTTAGCTTATGACCACCTTATCAAGGGCTTACCTCTTGAATGGCCTGATCAGATTAAATGACCTTACATACAATGGAGAATGCATCTCCTCAGCTAAAAGGATTTCCTGAAAAAAAAACTCTAGATGAAATTTGGGTGAGAATCCAATTTAGAATCTGAATCTCACATTTAGGCGCATTGTTTGAATTATGAAATTGAATTATTATAAGCACTCATGAAAAGGCTAAACGGCATTGTCATTTTATTAGAACTGGACAGAGCTCTTGCCACTTTCCACTCATGGGGAGTTCTGCAAAGCCCTGTTCTTTGTTTTGGCAAAAAAATCCCCCTAGTTTCTAGATACAGGCAGATGGGATGGGTTCTGTTATTTCATGGGGAACCTTCAATGGTGTGGTTGAAGACAAGCTTTCATGGAAGTTCTGTGCTAATCCAGGCCTATGTGCATATGTGAGTCTTTGCCTTGGCTTAATTTGCTGCTTTCTATCAGCCCCACAACCAAGAATTTTTTAGTTTTTTTATTCGATATTTTTGTTATGGGTTGTATTCATTTTTATTTTTTTTTCATTAATAAAAAGTCTTGTTACTTTCCGAGAGGTAGTGAGAGGGGTAATGGACAGTGATTGGCCTGATCAAGGATCCTTGTTAGGCACCGAACTGGTTTCTCATAAAGCTACAGAATCCAAGTGCCTAATAAAACTTTGGGGTAATTTAGATAAAGAGAAAGGATGAAGAAAACAGGGGTAGGTTCTTCTATTTTTGTCTGAGAAGCAGAAAAGAGAAACTGTCCACAGTACAAATTATGTGGAGAAAACAAAACGTGAGCTTCAAAACACTTCACTGTTTCGAATTTTAGAATTCACTGTTTTTTACACCTTTCCTCGTACAAAGGACCACTTTGTGTAAGGATTGATTGTCTGAAAGAAGGGCAAATGGAAAATAAAATTGCAAACTCAACTAACAGATCAAATTGATTCTTTAGGTGAGAATCCCTCTGCTTGCTTTTGGCCTTTTAACATGATTGCATCTGAATTGTTGGCATTGCATTTGGTGAGTCCTTTTTCTGTTTTCCTTAGCAGTATCACCACCAAGAAGAAGCACAAGACTGAAAGAGGAAATGATTCATTAGATTTTTAATGAATGAACACTAGGTTCATCTTGACAACATAAACCCATGAACCTGTATACATTTTATGAGAATTAAAGGAAACCCCACTCCTGATATGGTAATAACATGAATTTCGATTTTTTTACATTTCGAATAACAAGTATCTGGTATGGGTATGGTGACGTCAACTTTATTGAACCTTTCCAGGTTAATAATAACTTCAATGGTAAGAGACTAACTCTGCCCTTATATCCTCATGTTGGCCAAAAGAAATTTAAACTGGTACATCAGGAGGGTAGTCCTGCGGATGCTTCTGAACAGTCTCTCTAACTGATCTCTCTTGTTCCCTGAGGTTGGAAGGAATATCACTGTAAACATCTGTAAACAAATCTGCAAGGGGAGGTTTATCTGCTTTTTCTGCGGCTTGAATAGCATCCAATATCTGTTTGATTTAATCCAGTTAGCGTCAGAAAGGCATAAAAAGAGAAGAAAAAATAGCCATCCAAGTTCAAGCCATAGACTGTCACCTTCTTCCTCACATCGCTTCGAAGCTCTGATTCATCCACTTCGCTCCACCAACCATTGCCTTCCACCCATTTTCTAAATCTAGATACAGGATCCCGCATTGTTTTCCAGTGTTCGATTTCATCAACTGGACGGTACTTGGTGGAATCATCTGAAGTAGAGTGGTGACCAGCTCGATATGTAAGTGCCTGGTATTTCACAGTAGAAGAAGAAGAAAAAAACCTCAATTTAATGATCAAGTTATTGCTAAAACTTAATTAAATAGTACAAGGTTAGCAAGGGGTTGATAGGATGGTTCCATTTGTTGCTTTCACATTGTAATGTTGTTTACTTGTGCCTTTTCTTAAACGGTATAAGGCTCTTATACCTAGCTTTGTTCTCGTTTTTGTCCTTCTAATTTGGCTTCTTAATACGAAGTTTTTGTTACCTTTAAAAAAAAGTACAAGGTTAGCAAGACTACCTCAACTAAGATTGGTCTTTGTTCATTAATGGCCATCTCACGAGCTGCACGAACTGCACAGTAAACAGCAAGGGCATCATTCCCATCTACACGGATACTGCGAATTCCATAAGCTGGGCCTCTAACGACCAAACCATCACCTGCCAATTCCATTACCAAACCAATGACAATTGAGTTAGTCCATTTGATGTAATTCTAAAAGAAACAACCACGAGAATATAAGGTGGTTTAGTACTTCGAAACTGCTCCGATGTTGGGGTGCTAATTGCCCATCCATTGTTGCGACAGAAAAAAATAACAGGGGCCTCCATAACAGCTGCAAAATTTAAGGCAGCATGGAAATCTCCCTATCATAATATTGAGATATCAGTAAACAAATAAGTAACAAAATTTGGCATTGTTGATGTGAGTCAAGTAAGGAAGCACTAGAATGAACAAAAATACATGAGTCTTGAATTTTTATTTTTATTTTTTTTGGGCACAGTGAATAGGAATCAGTTCCACCATTTATAAAAGGACAGCATCAGAAGTCAGAACAACAGTAGTGACTTGCTGTTTTCCTACATTTTAATTTTCCATAGCATCAGTCTATGCCTCTCATCAGAATCGATTTGGAATGGGTAACAATATGTGGATAGAAAGAAAAGGCATGAAGAGCATAAGCCAAATGTGACCCCAATTCCCATACTTCCTCAAGTGCATAATGAAAAATTTCCATTCCAACAAAAAGATTACAAGCCCACTGTGATTTGAAGTACATCCATATGCATCCTATTTCCTTCCATTCATTCATTTACCTCGCTTGTGCCTCCATCTCCAAAGTAAGTGACTGCACAGGCATTCTTTTGATCCATCTTCAGTGAATAAGCAGCTCCGACAGCCTGGGGGATCTGCGTACTGACAAACTTGAACAGTGAGAAACAGTTGGAATTCCATTTTGATCATTGTCATTGGGAAATATAAAGAGTAAAGCACGGAATTTTCATGGGAGGTGATGGCAACTTACGCAATTGGTGATGATATTGTGAAGTAATTGAGCTTGTTAGATCCATAGTGGATTGGCATCTGTCGTCCTTTCCCATAATCAGCCTTGTTACTGAAACACTGGTTTGCAAATTCTTGCAGGGAGAAACCACGCCATAAGAGAACACCAGGCTCCCTATACTGCATTTACGTTAAAGTTGATGGCAGAGATAAGCATTGCATAGTATAGGAAAGGTCAGTTCTGGTGATCACTTTAACAGCTCGCACCTTTGCGAGAACATATCTACAACACATTTCATTCATCCGAGCCTGAAGATCCAAATTGTGAGCTACATTTTTTGTCCCTTTGTTGAATGTAATGGGGCATTACTTATGTTCCATAGCCCCCAAAAATTTCACTGATGAGATGAACCGTAAGCATCCAATTTGTGGCCTCCAGATAAACAACTAAAATAATGACAAATAGATCAAAAACTAATGAGCAAAATTGGATTGTTAGGAAATCTCAATCAGGAGGTTTAGCCTTTAGGAGACTTCAACAAACTGAGCCCATGATTTGGATGGTGTGGGCTAACATGTCAACCATATGAGCAGTAGATAAGTTAGACAGGGCTGTGAGTTTTGACTATCGACAAAGATGATGTCGTCCAGTCAACACTAGAATGATTGAAGGGAAACAAATTAGAAAGCTATAAGATTTTATTTTATTTTATTTGTCCTTGTAACCTGTGGGAAAATGAGATCATCAATGGTGAGTGCTGCCGCTGATGCAATGTTGATCGCCTCCTCTCCTATTGAAGTAAGATAGAAGGAAATTCTTCCTTGCCGCTGTGCTTCATAGAAGATGGTGTCCATGATTTGAAGAGTAACCATGTTACTATACATTTTTACAGCAACTTCCTTGTTTACCTGACAGATTGAAATGGAGAAGTTAGTGGACAATGTCGGGAGTAAGAGGAACTTTGAAGCATACTGTTCTTGAAGTTCAAATTTGTGAATTGCTGATGCTTGAAACTTATGTAGAGACCCAGGGTAGACTGGAATGGCGAAATAGAATTGATGTAGCAGGCCCCAACATAGAGTTTTTTTTTCTTTGGGTAAAGGAGCCTAACATAGTTGGGACAAGTCCCACGCAGATCTTCAAATCCCTCAAGGTCTCATCCTTAGGTAGGACCCCAGATTGGCCCCACAGCAAGGTGCACACTTAAAGCTCGGTGCACACCAGCCACACCTGAAAGCGCCTATATATATTTATGTCTTTTGAGAAGAAACAATGAAAATCTTCTTATCAAAAAACATATATGCAGAAAGAAGATGTATCTATTGAGGCAATAAATCCCACATTATCTAAGAAGAAAGTTGCATTTCCCACCACTAAAAACATTTCGCAATACTCCTTTAGCCAAAGAGTCTGCCTCCTCATTCCAATCTCTAGAAATACGATAGTAATACACATTTGAGGATTCAAAATCAATGATCTTTCTAATTTCCAAGCTAATCTCCAATTACAAGGTAGAGCTTCCTTGTGCCCACTAAAAGGCATTGACAAAACTAGCCTCCGCCACTAAAGGGTCCATATATGAATTTTTGAAGAGTCTTTCTTGACCATTAATTGCCATTATCTTGGATCTATTTGAGTCTCCAATACCAATTATTAGTCCCAAAAAAGAAAAATAGAAAAGAAAAGAAAAGAAAAGAAAAGGACTCAACCAATTGCCATTATCTTGTGGTCATCTGGTCTTGCTAAGAGAACTCCCATGGGTATTCAATTTCTATGCCCAAGAGAGGTACTTATTCCACTGTCTTTGTGGTCGCATGGAAATAGCAAA
Organism: Camphora micrantha; assembly: GCA_003546025.1. Taxonomy (NCBI): domain Eukaryota; kingdom Viridiplantae; phylum Streptophyta; class Magnoliopsida; order Laurales; family Lauraceae; genus Camphora; species Camphora micrantha. The sequence goes on from QPKB01000008.1 coordinate 5,956,453, forward strand.
TCACATTAGGTGGGATACCTACCAGTTCTCTTCTCTTTCAATCCTCAAATACGATTAGTGTCAATCACTAGTAAATTTAATTCTAGCGTACATTCATATGTGTTCTTACAATCTGATAAGAGTAACATCAATTTTCTTTTTGTTGTATTTTCTCACAAGATCATTCTCTTCATGAAAAACAAGACGAGATGGAATCTGAGTTTTCCAATTTTCAATTAGTTCAATATCATGCAATATGGGAGCAGATTTCAATTCACAAGCCCTTCAATGGGACCACACAATGGTTTGGATGAATGGCATTAAAAATGCTTTGAATTTAGATGAAGTTACCAGTTCAATATAATCTCCAGCTATTGGTTGCCCGTTGTCATCAAGAACTCGGAAGCAGTCAGCTCGCTTTTCAGGAGACTCTGATATGAATTTCAGTTGATAAGTAAACATAACCCTTCCTCCAGGAAAATCCAAGACCTGCCACCATAAAATGATCTTAATAAAAAAAATAAATACAGGAAATCAACTCGACACTCCAGGAATTTGGGCAAACACATTTAAACCAATGTGTTGTATTCTCAAGTCATGGGTATGTCATATATTTATATATTGGATGATTACTATGTTTATGGATGCTTAGCCAAAGAATTGCAAGAGGGAAATACAGAAAACTCAGACACTTGCAGCTGTAAATAATAAAACAGAGATGGTACTGACAAGAACATAGCTCATGTCTTTTCAGAGAATCTAAAGGGAAGTAGAGAGTCCATAATCATAACCATATATGGAAGAAGAGCAAGGTGTAGGGTTGGAATTGTGGGATTAGAGATAGCTATAAGCTTGAGTATAAGCAATAACAATTGCAGGAAAAAGACACCTACTTTTTGGGGGAGTGTGAAACTGGAACAAATTTAAGCTCTTATCATCACCATCATCATCCCCACAAATCCTAACAGGAAACTGAGAATTAGAATGTAAGAGCTCTCCCTCACTAGGCGATTCTCCCTACATAATCAAGGCAAGATACCCAAAATACTTCAAAAGAAGAAACACACAAAGATTCTAAAAATTTGTGAACGATCCCGTAAAAAAATTCAGAATTTTTTTTGCAGTACTTCAGGCATTGAAGTTTCCAAACAAGAAGTTTCTAAGATTCTTCTGGTTAAAAATGAATTAGAAACAGAGAGCAAAACCATTTTGCATATATCAAGTTCAAAAGATAGCTGGACTAATTAGAATCCAATAGAACTCTCAAATCAAACTCCCAAACAAAAACAGACCCACCCAACATCCGTTCATCTAAGAACTCCTACAAATCAGAACCAAGATCAAGTCTTTCCCGCCCAATCATAATCCAGCAACTTTGAAATTACCTGATTTTCGTCATTATCAAACCGCGTGTCGCGCTCTTCTCTCGCTTTGGTGGATGCGAAACGACAATCCGCGGAATGGGTCTTCAGATTCTCCAAGACTGCACGTGGGTTTCTCCCAATTCCATGGATTAGTGAAGGATTCCAGAGATTGAGGAGTGATGACGATGAAATCCCAGAGCTCCGTATGAGATTCTGCGACGAACACATCTTCCTTATGAGATGATTTGCGAGTCTTGATCTTGAAAACCAGAAAGCCATGAATGATCACAGACGATATTGAAGAGATTGCTGCGATTTATTGTAAAAAGACCGTTGCTTTTGCATATGACAAGGTTTTTTGGGATGCCGAGCATCGACAGGCTTTGTTAATCCGCTGTCGAACTTTTGTAACAGTGCTCATATCATTCGATGATAACGTTATCCCATGCAAATGACTAAGGTGTGAGTCATCAACTATCCTAAACTTAGCGATGCCGGTGAGGCCCGTGCGGGTAAATAACCCACCGATTATATTAAGTGGTCGCAGCACCAAATCGTAAAAAAAATTATTATTTTTATCAACGTTCGATTCTTTCTGCTGCAAATTGGTGGCAGAGGTTTGATAAGATGGATCATATAAGGGCATGAGATCAAAATTGAGAAAAAAAATTTATCAAGAAACAAATAGTTTAAGCACGTTCTTTACCTAAAGGTTCATCAATTAGTTAGGTCAATTGGAGTCAAATTTAGTTCAATGTTTTATATTCATGTGACCTCACATGGTTTTGGAAGTCAAAGGTGGGCACTACCATCGTCATATCAATTATTTGAAGGAATTTCCTATGGAGATTTTATATGTGGAAAATAATCAAGGAAGAACTGTTTTCACTGTTTAAACCGTGAAAACTATGGATGGGGCCCACCTATCACCCAATCCAAACGTTGTAATGGACATAGACTCCTTTGATAGTCACACGCCCTAGGATTTGGCATAAATACGAATGAACTGGATCGGTTGATCCACTGTATATTCATATAAATGTACTGGACTTGTCAGCCATGGATGAAGGAGTTAAGAGGCCAAACTTGATATTTGGGGTGGTCCCATATATATCTTTTAATCCCCACCGGTCCCTTTTCAAAATAGGACCCCCAGTGGGCACCTTGAAATAGTTCTCACGGTGACTCTGTGAGACCAATTCTCACTGGGATCAAATCCATTCATAGATTAGAAATGTTTTACAACAACTAGTATTTTCGATCCAATATTTGAAATCTCTTATTTGATTTGTGGGATTTTAAAACTTGAGACTAATTAATTGACACCTTTTGCTATAGAATTTTTTTAACTTTTAAAAATGTTACGTACATCTAGGGCGGAAGATGGTCCAATAATTTAATTCATAGGAAAGTAAAGATCATAGATTTCATTTCACCATAAACTCCAAATAATCCCTAAAATGGTCTCATACAGTTCCCAAATCTTGGTACCTATATATGGCCTATGGGTAAATTCTGACTATCTAATTTGGTTGTTTCTTTGTCTCTTTCCAATATATCATCCTTTCTGTTTCCATCCAGACTGGTTTTGTTACATTAAATATTATCTCATACACAAACATGGCATTGTATTTCCATATCTGTAAAGCCATCTTTTTCTTATGGCCTGCATAAACTAGAAATCGGTCTCACTACTTTTAGACCTGGGCTGGGCCCAATGACAATAAATTAGTATTTCTTACCCGTGGATCATGCCCTTGTGGGCTTCTTTCACGTGGGTGAATAATCTTGAAAAATAATAAATACTGATTATGGGCTCAGAAAGGATAGATGATGGACTTTCCACGTGGCCCATAGGTTACCATATGTATATATAAATAATGAAAGCTGTGACTGTGATAGCAATAGAAATACTTAGTGCAATAGAAATACTTAGTGCTGCAATCAATGTCCCCATCGATGTTTGATTTGTTGCGTGAGGCAACCTCTCATGTTTTAGAATTGGAATTGGATGGAAATTACATCTCACGAGCAGGTGGGCCACTATCAGATCAACGTCTCAAATCAAACCTTAGATAAAAGAGATGTAAAGGTTAAAAACATGTCTCGTACTTCTTTTTATTAATTGGATACTCAAACGCAGGCACTCTAACTTCTACGCTTACGTTCCAACCAATTGATTTACAGCTTGGGACATGTTGTGTGTTTTTAATTGCAGGAGTTTATGAGGTTATTTACACTGTTGGGAACTTTAAACTCTTGTAAACAATTTGTCTTCCAGATCTTCTATTGCTGACCTGGTGGTTATAAACTTGTACTGATCTAATAAGTTTGAGTTTGAGAATTCCTGGGTTGAAAAAAATGGAACTCAATAGTGGGGCCTACCACTGAAAATTTGACCCATTCGAGATGGATGCCCCCTCATCATGTACTCCAGTAAGATTAACCATATGAACAAATTGATTAATAGGATCTGGAATTGCCTCTTACATGTACCTATCTTGATTTGTGGATGCATTTATAAAAATCCTTTTGTCTCTTTGTTCAGTTTACCCTTTCAAAAGCCCCGTTAGAAAAGGGTTGCTAACATTTTAAAAATTCTAATCGGACAGTAATTTATTTATTTTTTTATTGGTAACGAAAGATTTCATTCAAAGAGAAAAAAGTAAGAGGTACAAATAATTAAAGAAAGAAAAAAAGGGAATGTGTAGGGGAAATGCACCAACTCCAGCCCTATTAACATAAATACACCCATCCAAATAAGTCCATTTTCACATAAAACAGACCCCCCATTTCCTTACTTCCACCCACACTCCACCCAGCCACCCTCTTTTTTCTCTCTGCCCTCCCAACCCCACCCACCCACCCACCTACCCCACGCACATACTGACCCATCTACCCAATAATTTTCACTAAAGAAATTAAGAGGTGCACCAAATAACATTAACACTAATTCATCGAGGAAAAACTTTTTGCACTTAAACGCGAATTTTTAACTTCTTCAGAAAATATTTTTTAAAATATTTATAAATTATAAAATTTGCTTACGTGCAAATTTCGTCTTTCCATACAAGTTGGCTCTGGACAAATGTGCCCAAGTCAAGGAACCGAGTGCTACTGTTCTTATGAACAGAGTAAAGGGCAAAAATCCCTTTTGTGTTTAAAATGAATCTCACATTGGTCGTGGACAACACTAAGCTAAGTTACAATAGGGGACAGTCTGTTTCATACTTTATTGGTGCACTCTGCTGAGATGGTTGGAGTTCACTACAAATTTTACTTTTGTGACTTTCAATGTACTGTAATTTCAGAATATCAAATGCTCGTCTGGTTACATTTGGAGAACTGAAGGGGAGACAATTGGGATATTTTCAAGGTCTCTCCACGTGGAATTTTCTAAATTTCTGCAAGTGAGGAGAAGTACTAGAGATTTAAGTAAAATTACAAGGGGTTTAATGCAAAATTAATTTAGGAGTTCTTGTAATTAGCCAGTGAAGTGGGGGCCATTGCCATGTCAGTCTAATTATGCTCCCTTCAACGGATCTTTTCTCCATAGTCATATAAGGAGAATACAGTGTGGGAGTGGAAGAAGAAACAAGGATCCAAAATCCTTATATATATATATATATATATATATATTTTATTTTATTTTTTGCTATTATTGAGATTTATAGTAAATCTCTTCAGACCTCTTGACAATACATTATTTCAACCTTCGCATGAATCGGTCTCTTATGTTGTAGCGGACTCGTAGTACATGATCCAAAGCTTTCGCGACAACCTTTTACCAACAATTATGGCTTTTGGCCTAGGCAGTTTTTTGGCTTTTTTTAAAAGTAAGATTTGAGATATTCTTGCTTGATCTCCTTCACCGACAGTCCTGGCTTCTGAATCCCGATACTAAGCAGTCTCTTTGCTATTGGGCACCTTAGCAAAGCCTGAGTCCACCAAGATTCAAAGAACCTGACTCATTGTTTATTGTGGCCTTATGGCCCACACTGTCACCTTCCGATTAGATTCCAACAATTTAAAACCTGCTGCTGGGGGGACCATCCGTTCAAGTACTTATCTTTTAATGGCTTTCAGTAGATTGCAGTGGCTCTGTTCAAGTGCTTAGTTTACTTGTAAATTTTATGATCTATAATTAGTTATGGCAGAGAACACAATAAGAGTCAACACAGAGCTAAATGCATGAACTCTAATTTACATGTACACCTGAATTTACCTGCACTCAATTTCCTGACCCACAAGTGAATGGGGGCATCTGTGCTTTATTCATTTATTTTTTTCATCTTATTGTATAACTTCTTCTGTTTACATCTGTAAGGTTCACCTTACCTTACGTTTACCTTTTCCTTCATTATATATATACTTAGTTCATTTGATGACTTGGTCCCTTCATCTCTTTTGCTTGAAAGAAAGGTTCTATTTAACAAAACAACAACCAGAAGAACAAACAAAAAGATAAAGCACAAGAAAGACAACCAAAACAGCAACCAGAACACATCAAAACAAGACAAAATGAACACATCGTTTCACTCTTATCACACTACTTAGATTTTTTTAGAAGTTTATTACTTAAAATTATTAGTAAAAGAGAAAAGGTTCATATATGTACAACAAGCCTAAAATACAATATCCCAACCAGCCCATTGCATGCTGAGCTCATGCTTAGTGCAATTTGGCCCAGCCATAAGCATTCTTCTTGTATGTTAATTAAGTGCAAGATTCCGGATTCACTTTAAGTGAGCCTCATTGTCTGGAACAAGATTGAGTCCTTTTTTTTTTTTTTAATTAAAAGACTTTATCTTATTAGTTCCAATAAGATTATAAAGTTTTATCCTATTATCAATATATGTCCATGACAATAAGTTGAGAGAGTGTTTTATAGAAGTCTTATTTGTTTGAAATAGAATCGACTCAAATTGATTTGATTGAAATATAACTATTTCAAATAGACCTTTTAACAAATGGATTGTTTGGCATATCTGATTCAATTATAAAAATAAACTCATTTGTAAAAGTATTCAAGCAAAGTTCTTATATGGTCGGTCGAAGTAGTATAAGTAGTTTTATTATAAAATAAGATAAGTATAGGCAAACTTATCATTTATTCACAGGTAGAATGGGGGGTGGGGCCGAAAGATTTCTTTTACTTGGAGAACCCCTCAAGGAAAATTTCCTAGTTCCGCCCCTACATTTATAAAGGTCATATGGGCACACTTAGAAAGGAAAAAAGAGCAAAAGTGCCTGTTGAGTTGAACAATGATGTTTAATTGAAAAAGTTAATTTTTCTATTACTTTTTTCAAAAAAGTCTTGAAAGTGATTGCATGATACATCTAAATAAACTGTTATGCAGTAGAATACTTCGTGATTATTTATTTGCATCAATTTTAAGTCAATTAGAATAAGAAACATAAGCTTCCCATACATTTAATTGAATCAGTTATTATTACGCTTTTCTTAAAAGACGCTGTCACATTTTAAGGTTAATTTTTTTTTTTCAGTAAAGACGGTCAGATTCTAATTAAACTCGATTGCGAAAAAGTTTAACCGGCATAGTCTGGGTGTATTTGAATATTTCATGGGAAGTTGGGAGCTTTTGTAATCACTAAAAAGTGATTAGAGATTTTTAAGAAATAGGCCAAGCATAGGGCGCATTTGCAGATAACCCCTGCACAACATCATAGAATAAAGAAATACTATGGAAAGAAATGGACAATTTCCAACCACAACCGCAGCCCATTCAAGGTGGGTCTGTGGGTTGGCGTGGGCAAAAACGACAAAAGGATGAATGGGGGAGATGAAAATGGGAGTAGCTTTTCACCTCGTGCACTTGTGCACCCAGTGGTATATTGCAGATAAACATCATTCTACGCCATGAATAAACAAAAAGCAGAGATTTGATGAAGTTGGGTTTACTTTTCCCACTCTCCGCATGCCCTTTCTTACCGGTAGTGTCACACCTAGCACAAGCTGTACTACCAAAGAATATAAAAAAAGATTCTATCTCACTCTCATGATCAATCACTGCACAATTCGTCTCACCTCTCACACATGTTTGCAAGTGGGTGTTGACCCTCTAAGACATTGCTTGACCTGGATGTTGATTGCATGGTTTAACATGACTTGTTATCTTTGCTCAAAAGCGACAGCTTATTGCATCGGACATCTATACTTCACTTTCAGGGGCACATTACAATCATCATTAGATAAGTACAAATGGCCCTAGTCCACAGCTGCTTTGAGATGGGGTCCATGGGAATGTGTGACTTGTGCAATGATAACTCTCGCTATTTGGTTTTGTAAGAGAAACAAGACCTAACTACATCATTGTTCTTTATTGGGGTTGGGATGCTACAAATCAAATGCAAGAGGCACTAGACTTTATAATATAGAAAGGCCATCCTAATCAATGGAAATGCACCATGCATTCATCTAATTCCTTCTTCAATGCATGTACAAGTTGCTTGTATGCGCAGGCTCTATCTTTCTATGTATGGGGGAGATGATTAGAAGGTCAGTGGTTACGAGCTTGTTAAGCAAAGAATGATGTTATTATATTATAAGCATGGTAGATGAAAAATGATGTCTAATGTTTTGAATTGACAAGAAATTTCCTCTTTATTTGGCATTTCTTAGCCATGGAAGGGATTTATTGTCGTTTGTTCTGGCCAACCATTCTGTTGAGGTAGGGTCCATCTTTTTGTGGTACAGTATATATATATATATGTATATATATGAGATGTATATGTATATATATGAGATGCTTCTATATATGAGAGATGCTCTCACCTTATTATGAGAAATAATGTGGGGGGCCTTCACATCCATATCCAATGCAACAACTTAAATGTAAGGGTCCCCACCCCTATCTCTTATAGTAAGGTGAGAGATACTCTCACAGGAGGACCTCCATATATATATATATATAAAATCTTGTGGGGGTACACATTGAGAGGCATGGCAACAAGTTCCTTGACCGTTCAATGTTGTCTTTATTTACTCTAGAAGGGCCCATCTGCTAACCAATTATCTAGATTGATTGGGTCTTACTGTCCATCAACAGTTAGTCTTTACCATATGAACGATCTGGGTTACTGATGGATCCCCTGCCCACATGGGGAGGGCTCTATACAATTTTTTTTTGTAAGATTCACTCAATAATTAGAAGTGTTTCTGTGAAGGAATTAAAATGTCTAGGACAAGAAATATATGTGTTTCATCTAAATCTAAACTATCTGACTGTCAACTCTGCCCAAACCTAACATTGTAATTATAGGGTTCAGGTAACTGGTAGTTAGAGGTTTGGGTTCAAATAATTGGTCTGGTTGGGTTGTAGTAGTGGGTTTAGACTTTAGATTTTCAGCCATCTTTATATATGGATCACGCTCAAGTTGAGCCTTTAGAAGCTATTTGACCCACTGGACTCTTCGCACCTTCACTGGCTTGTCAAAACAATAGGAGCTGTAGTGTGTGTAAAGTTAGGGTTGACCCCTGTAACTCAGTGGTAACTTAAGTTTCTGCTGACTCCGCTGTTTTTTTTGGGGTCTTTCGTTATTATCTTGTAAAACACACAGAGGAATTAAACTGCAATATTCCCTTTGATAAATAGATCATATTAGATTGTGATTAACATGAAAGATTATGAAAGTTTGGAATTTGGAGTTGGCGAACTCACAAAATATGAATAGCTGAGAGATTCCACGGGAGTAAAAGGACCGCCCCAAGAGAATCCAAGCTTCGCATAGCCAACTTTGCAACGTGTTGGGGAGGGGGTTCGAATTTTTTTTTCTCACCGAAAGGATATTAATGGCGCCTTTAATTCAGAAAGTTTCATAAATTTTTTAGTGATTTCACTCCCATAATAGGAAATCTTGCTCAAGGGAAATGTCACAGGACTTTCCCTCTAGAGAAACTTCTTGTGAGTGGCATGCCAATCAAAGAACCATACTGATCTGATTGTGGGCCCACGAATATATTGTAGATGTACAAACATGATGGCTTAGTTTCATCCCTACAATCAGCTGAGGAAGTTGTACCAACACTACTCACTCATATCCACCGGTCCGGATCATTCTACCTGCCTGATTAAACCAAGGCACATGCATGCTGCTTGTGGGCTCTCTCTAATGAGTGGATGCCACCGTAATAACTGAAACACAACTCTAATATATGCAAAACACTTCCCATACTCAATAGCTCCACTTTGATAGCTGGAACCTATAAAACTCGGGTTTTGTATGTGCCTATGGTTAAGTTTCACTACAAAAGATCTAATGGGGAGCACAACTTCTATTGAATGTAACCAATCTGAGTAGGGCTCAACACAACACCCATTGATGTAAAATTTTCAAAAACACATACAGAGGAGGACACTTAATTTTTGCTATTTTAGATTTTTCCCACAAGCCCGAGGCACAGAGAACCCGGCCTACACTTTGATCACCAAGATTTCATCCTAGTATGTGTCACACGTGTGTTCTTGTCACACGTACAAACCTTCTTGTATGAATGACAGTCACATGATGCCATCCTTGCATAAGCAGCCACCCATAAAAGAAAAGAATCAAAAGTCCCTTCCTTTGTGACTCGAGACAACCACTAAAATCATCAACACAAGAGGGAAAAAAAAAAAAAAAAAGGCAAGAGAATGCTCATACAGGTGCCATTTTGGGCTCCACCCCTATCCCACGTTATCCTTCCCATCCAATGACCAAACCAAGTCCCTTTATCGAATCTCAATCAATAATACGAAATCTAGAGAATAAAAGAGGAAGAAAACCATCCATTTGAAACTCTACCACATATTTCTTTCTTCAATTGCAGTGTCATCAACAACTCAAAAGCATGTTACAGTTTCACTTTGGATTATCAAGAGCTCTTAGTTACAGGCTCAATTCTCCAACTGCACCCAATCTAATTCGGCAAGCTTATTTCATCCAAATCGTCCATGGACAAGAAGACCTCATCTAAGCATGAAAGCTCAATTCCATCATCACCGCAGTTACTCTCGTGAACTCGACAGAGGACCCACTCGTTTGATGCCTGATAACCACACAAAGATTATTCAAATCATATCAGAAAGCCCACTTGTGTTTTACAAGATTCAATGAAAAATTCATTATTATCCATGACCAAGCAATATAGAAGGGATTAGGGATACCAGTCATGGGAGTCTTTTTTTTTTTTTTTTCAGAAAAAGAAAAACAATAAAATTAAAAAAAAAAACTTACAATTCTCGGCTTTCCTCTCCTTCTTGAGGACCTACTAGTGGTGGCACCATCCAAGAGATGGTATTCATGCATGACCCAATTGGTTTTGATCCCAACAGGAGCTTCACCAATGTAGAAAACGAGGAATTTCTTGAAACCCACTGTTTGACTAGCACTTGTAATGGGATCATCCACACCCAAGTGCTTCCAGTACCCATTAGGTGAGATCCTCTCTTGTGTTATATGGCTGAAGAAGTACAACTGGTTATCCCCACTTAAAGCCTTTCCTGCACCCATAACGGAGAATCAATAGTATATATATATAAAAAAAAAAAACCATCATCTTTATGTAGAGTGGAGTTCATGAAAAGAGAGTAGATATCTTACCATTTAGCTCCCATGGATCATAGCGGTAGAGATCGACGTCTGGGATTATATCAGGATGGCAAGGTAAGAGTGCCACCTTGCTGTAGAGGAAGTGAACTACAAGCTCTTCATCAGTTGGGTGGAATCGAAAACCAGGTGGGAGGTTGAATCTGTCTTCACCCATCCGAAGCCGAAGCCGAAGCAGCAGCAGAAGAAGAACAAAGAAGAAGAAGAAGAAGAAAGATGAAGATGTAAGTGGGTGGTATGAAGTGAGGCTTTGTATTTATAGTATGAGATGGAGAGGGAGAAGAGAATAAGAGCATATGATACACGTATGTATGAAGGGAGAGGGACGGGTGGCGGATTATATGAGGATGTAACAACGGAACGTGCTGTGTGGATTTGTTGCTGTTGGCGAGAACAGATGATTTATCTCTATTGCATGATGGCTTGGGACCCACTAATGGGAATTCAAAATGTGATAAGCTTTGATGAGAAATGTATATATGTAGGTCGGCACGAATAAAATAAAAGTCCGTTATGGGCCCAATGATAGTTCGGATGGTTTGTATATTGAGCAAGTGTGACTTTGGTGTTAGGTCGTCCACCTCTTGCAATGGTCAGGGTCGTCACTAGGGTCATGGTAAAGTGATCTCTAAGGAACAACACATCTGCACAGTCAGCCACCAAATGATGAATGGTCTAGATGACATACAAAATACAGGAAAGAAAAATCCCAAGTATTTTTATGTGACAAGCTTTGTGATTCAACTTCTAGTGTCAAATTCGGTGAGAAGTCATTCTGGAGGAGGGACTTGTTCTGAGCATTTTAGAGCCTCAGCAACTTTCTCATGAGGTAGGATTCAGACAACAATTAACACTTTTGAGTGCATTTATATATACAATGGGAGGATTCTGCAATGAAAATTAAATAAAACATTTTCTAATTAAATTTCTATGCAACCTCATTGGTGCAACACATTTAAACTGATCGAAAAAAATAAATAAATTAATCAAGTGATTTTTTTGATAGATTTTTTTTAAATTTTCTATGAGAGAGGTAAGAACGAATAATTCCTCTCTTCCATAAAATAGAAATACGTGGACTGCAGAATTCTCTCATTGCACAATCAATTTTTTATTTTTATTTTTATTTTATGGATGCTAGCTGTGGAATGTAGACCCTGTAGAGTGTCTAGTTTTACCAATAGAGGAATACGAAGAAAGAACTACAAAAGGTAGATGGTAAAGAAATACAGAGGAAAGACGGTCATGAAATTAGTATTAGATCTTTTAGCATTCCATATCTTTTTTGGAGCTTATAAGGTTGTCTTGGTACTGGGTCATCAGATTAATGGTTGGATTAACCATTGTACAAATCAGGGGCCGAGGATTACGATCATTGAAGTCGTCTAGAATCTTGTCAAGAGTCCATTAAAGATAAAGCGAAGAACTAAATAGACATGATAAGGACAAGCCAATTATGTTAATCCTACTTTCTCTCTTCTTAATGTAGAAAAGCTATGCCGCCAAGAACCCAGAAGAAACTTTGGATGCTTCCTGTGTCAGTCACTTAAGACCCAAGACCTTGTCCCACTACTAAGACACTTGGGCATTGGGACAACCTTTCTACCCTTTTCACATTAGCACAAAGAGCCAGTTATTTTTCAATTAAAGGGATGTTTTAAACTTTAATCACCACATACCCACCCCTTATATATTATGTTATATATATTCTATAAGTGATTAATGTCAAAATATCATTATTCTGATAATATCTGTGGGAGATTATAGAACCAGGATTTCAGATTTTGTGTTGTTATCAAGATCATAGGTTTGGAACAAGATTTGTTCAAATAAAAATAATTTTTATTTTTTAAAAAAATATTGCAAAATTATCTATAAATGATTTGAATACTGAGGGAGGAAAAAGAAAATAAAGGATGATAAAGAAGAAAGTATGTTAAAAAAAAAAAAAAGTAAAAGTTACAGGTACATGCAAGGTTGTCTTAATCGCTGTAACATCCTATGGACTTTCATTTCAGTCATATCAATCTAGATCAATATTGGTGGGGCTCTCTGAATTGTAATAGTAGACCATTTAAATTATTTTGAAGCAGCGTAAGAACCAAGTATCCATCCCCAGTTTTTCACAATCCAATATTCATATTGCAAATTACATTAGAATTTAGACCTAGGGTGCCTATCATGTCAATGGCTTGGAATCGTAGGTTTAAAGCATTGTGTAGCTACTTGTAAATTTAGAAGAAATGTTGAGCAATTCACAGATATTAATTCTCATCCTATCTACAATAAATTGGGATCATTGATATTGTGAACCATGAACTACGAATATTATCTTGAGATCCTGGTAGCTAGCCCCGATTGGATGTACTGATATGTAGGTGCGGATGGTTGCGGTCGTTAAATATCTTGAGGATCCTCTAAAAATATTATCATTAATATTATAAGATTAGTGACATTAGGCTAAACCAAGAGATAATCTTTCATTATTATGTCTAGAATATTAGATTGCCTAGTTATAATTAACAATGAAAGACTACTTACCTCTCAATTTAGCCTTAATTATCACACTAATCATAATATTAATGATAATATCATAAAAGATCCTAAAGATGTTTGACAACCACAACCTTCAACATCTACATTCTCTTTCATCAAGTAAGCATATATAGCTTGCATGCTCATCTTTTGAATTTGACTCGGCAAATCAAGCTGGGGTCAACTAAAACTCAAAATAATGATATGCACAACAAGATTTCTGAATAAATTTGTGAGCCAATTAATAAGATTTTAGAATCATGATCCATCCTCCTCTTCATCTTAATGCCCAAATTAGCCCCTTAGTTGACTGAGCCGTAAACCTGACAAATCTGTTCCCAACCAGAGTCTTTTGAATCACAATACATAGTGAGATTTCTTTGCGGTTAAGTATGACACAATTATAATTAGTTTCGCTTAATAGCGTCAAACCCAGTACTAAGACCATGCAACAGGATGTTGTTAGAAAAGCCATGTCCTCATCAATCTCACACTACATGGCCCAGTGGCAAATAATTATAATTTACTGTTAGTGGGTCACTCAAAAACCGTAATGAGTGAACATTAGACTCGAAGTTATCAGAAGGAGTTGGAAGATTCGTGACAGAATTGAGCTGTACAGGTTAGACCTGCCATGTGTGCCTCAAATTTGTCCTCAAATTTGTAACTTCTTCTGGGCTGGATTTAGGGGAATGATTGGTGTTGTTCCTCTCTTTATGAAAAGCCTCTTATCTTCTTCCCAATAGATACCTTCAAAGATCCTCAATCTCGATCGAAATAGTAGCTTGTGTTATTTTTTGTTCTTTGCTGCCTGTAGCTTACATGACTTTACACATGTAGTGTCCTCTTTAGTTGTGTGTGTATTACATTACCTACTAAAGTGAATGAAAGAAAGTGGAAAAGGGACAACAGAGCGGTTAGTTTATGACGTCGTGTAACATGGGAATTGACAAATCATTCCATGTTTTGATTATGAGCTGATAAAACAGTGAGGGACATTGAGAAACATCTGAGGACCTTTGGGTGCTCAAAGAGCGGTGTTGAGGACGAAATTTATGAGGAAAGTCATCGCTCAATGGGAAAAGATAAAAGGTATCTAGGAATGTCTCATAAAAGGGAGGATGAATCATTGTGGTAATAGTTTTTTTTTTGGTAAAAATTGTGGTAAGAGTCGAAGCAACAAGAATGCTTTTGTAAGTATCACTGTCGAACATTCAAAAAAGAAAAAAGTATCACTGTGTATTTTTGGGGAAAATGTTCTTCCAAAGTGTGGATCACATTAGTGCATATGGAGTCTAAGCTTGTGGAACCCACTTAGAAGCAGTCCTATGATAGGGTGTATGATGGAGGGAAAGTGTCTCTATGCGAAAATCAGCCCTATAGAATTATCCTCACTCATCGTTTAACAGCCCTAAAATTTAATTTCTATTAACCAATGAAGTTTTTTTTTTTTTCCGAGATTCAAGTTTCAAGAGCATAAAAATGGGACATCATCAGATCATGTGGGATGAGAGTGTGAGAGGGGATGCACTAATCAAATGGAGCCAAGTAGATCCATAGAGCGGACTACATTTTTAGAAGATTCTCCTGATTTTCATATTCACAATCTGATTAAGAAAAGGGGAGTGTTGAGGGGACGTTATTCACTCCTAGCAACTGCATCTTGGGCATGGTCATTATGGTGAAGCCCACAAGGGGCCACACACACCAACGGATGTTTGCATTATAGATTTATGCACACTTCTTCTAAAGAATGAAAGGAGTTTCTCTCTCACTGGAGAGTAGGAACCAGGTGTGTAGTGACTGTTTTGGCGATACTGATTTCTAGGGAAAGGTACTTTCCTTTCATGAGATGACTAAATATAAGTGGATTAGAAAAAAAAAAAAACTCCTCAGACTTGCGTAAGACAAAAAGGCTATCAAATTTCAATATAAACCAAAAAGACTTTAAATCCCCATTCATTTTGCCTTTTCTTTTCCTTTTTTGTTGTTTTGCTAAAAAGGGATATTGCCACAATCAGCAAAACAGGACAAAAAAGAAGAAGAAGAAGAAGAAGAAGAAACGAGCGGGATATCCCCATTCAAGGCATTTTTTGTCAATATTGAGATTTGAGGGCTTTTTTTGGTCTTAACCCAGTCTAAAAGGGCTTTTTTTTGGTTTTATCCTCTAAAAAAAGAGAGAGTAAGGCTGTCGTCAGTAAGACAACAAGAGATTACCCTCTCTTTTATTTTTTAGTAAATATGAAACTACCTAGGGCCTGTTTGTGTAATAGCGAGTTTTTGCACTCTGAGAAGTCAAGTTTAACGAAGTCTAAAAGGGTTTTTTTTTGTAAAATCTTCTAAAAAGAGAGAGAGAGAGTGCCCGTAAGACAGCAAGAGATTACCCTCTCTTTTATTTTTTGGTAAATATGAAATTACCTAGGGCCTATTTGTGTAATAACGAGTTTTTGCGCTCCAAGAAATCAAGTTTGCACTGGACACGTTTGTACAATTGCTTTTCTATTAAAAGTAGTAGTAGTAGTTTTTCACATAGTTGAAAGTTACATGTTTAGTGTGGCCACTTTTTCACGAAAAAAGTAAAAAAAGACTCACGCAATTGTATGAAAAAACATTTCCAAAGATTAGAGTCATACTTGGTTTTCCGCATAACTGTTTTTCCATAGCTCCTCACAGATATGACCCTAATAGGATATGGTTTTCCTTGGAATTACTGAAAAGTTTGGTTCAAAAATATTCTGCTTCATGTGCGAGAAGAAGCAGCTGTGTATCAATGGAAAATTGAATGGGGAGTTTTCCCCAGTGCGGAATTTTTGCGTTACATAAACATGACATTTTGCCCTGCCGGCCCTCCCAAGTGCAGAATCTCTGGCATTACATAAACATGACCTTTGGCATTTATCATGATGGTATTCACTGAACAACTTTCCATTGTGTCAATCAGTTTTCTTCTTTCCCCTATTGCACACATTTTATATATTTTGATTGTTTGGTCAGAGTTATTTGGTTTGATTTGAGACTTTTTTTTTTTTTTTTTTTCAACTTAGATACGGGGATGAAATCCAAGAGAGAGCCCGCATAAACAGGAAGAAGACCTACACAAGTGGGAAAAGAGCCCGCACAAGTGAAAAGAGAGCCCATACAAATGGAAAGAGGTGGCGTACCAGAGTTTGAATCCTAGATAGCTGCATTGTTAGAGATATGATAGAGGGCAAAACATGAATTTTAATTTTATCTCTGTTTCTTTTCTATAAATGGGGATCCTCTCTTGCTGATAAAAGATACCAATTTGCGCCTATCAAGGTTAGTTGCATGGAGCACAAGTGAGCAAATCTTTCCCTTATTGGCCTTAGCTTAGGAGAAATGGCCCCGTTGTTTACACAACCAGTGTCATTAGCCCTTAGTATATTGGGTCCGAGCCAAATTGAAAATCCATCCTAAAGTACAATCCCTTGGATAGTGCCAATTGCCCCATTCTCAAGAAAGGAAGTGCCCGGCCCTCCTCCCCTTCTTTTTCTCGTTTTTAACCTTCTAGAAATGGGCATCATTCCCCTCTTTTGACCCTGATCGAAATGTAGAGTTTATGTATACAGAGAAGTATTTGAACAAAGAAAAATCAATAGATCCAAACAAAGCACCCAAGTAAGAGGGAAAATTACACAGTTCGTCTTAAAAGGCCAGATCCACGGGTGAGGAGGGAAAATTCACTATATCAGAAGGAAAGAATATAAAATAGAGAACCCAAGATTACCATCAAATAGATGGAGAATCATTATTGATATCTTCAACTAAGCTCAACTTGCACAGATGCAAGGGCATACCCGGCCAAGTATAAGTATGTGGGTGTGGTCGCACTCATCAAACCATAGTATGCTTCCAAAATCTATACGAAGAAGATTTTGGGTCCACTATCAAAAATCCAAAAAAAAAAAAAAAAAATGGTGAGACTACCCACGAAATCCACATAAAAATTCTCGGTTTACCTCCAAAACCAAGCTAGCTACCGATTACGGTCTACACCCCTCAAATGAAAATCCTGACCTGAGGCAATTGCATAAATGCACTGATTGGGTTGCAACTTTTGGAGATCTGAACTGTCCAAAAGATGCAGTACTTATCAATGCTTATATGGACCCAAGTTTCAATTTGATAATCACCATGGAATTGGAATGGATCTATAGCATATTGGAGCCAAGCACATTGAAGAGATGGAGCTACATATGTTTATGGATTCCAATTTCTTTGAAGTTTGAGTTTTCGCCGGCAAGCCTAGTTTTGTGCTTTTCTCCATTGTCTTGGTTTGTGAACATATAAATTCTCTGGCATGTATTTCATCTTTGATTACAAGCTTCCTTCTTTTGTTTACCTGCTGCAGGTCCCATAAGCATTGCATAGTAGGTCGTGTTATTGTAGTAGCATTTGAAGTGGGGGCTTGATTCTTTTAATGTATAAAGTGTTCTCTCCTCTTTTGTGATTAATACAATTTACCAACTTCCTGCAGAAGAATTTTTAACATCAACTGGGGAAAGAGAATTCAGACTCCATTTATACAATTAAAATGATGAAACATGGGCTGCATTAGAGGACTTGGCAATTTTATGGGGATGTGACTTTCATCAGATTGATGTAATAGCTTCCTCACCCACCCAATATAGTTCAAAGCTCGCCAGGCACTACATCCATCCACTCATTCCTTTCAGGCAGCAGACTTTATTGAGTGGTAGATAATATAGATAGATGTTACTATCAGAATGTGGGGGCATTTGGCTCTCTTTCTCTCTCGACCACCACCACTCGTAGCAACTGCGGCTAGATAAGATGCACCCACACTTATGGTTAAGTGGTGGTAATGTCCACAAAAGCCACACCCCTTAGATGGCCTACATATGTTCATCAGTTGATGTCATGCTGTGTGTTCATAAAAGCTGATGTCACACTCAAGATAACTATCTATGTATCTATCTATCTATCTATCTCTTCCTTGAGTTCACGCTGATGATGTCATGCATGTCCAACATATGCGTCAATGATCACCTCTGAGGATTTTTTTTTTTTTTTTTTTTTGGGGTGTTTTTCTGATTTTCGGGTCCTGCAGCTCAAGTAGTGGATCTTTATCTTTATGTTTGGACGGCGGAAATTGAAAATACCGCACACCACTTACTCGGAAGCCCCACAGGCAAAATAAGTAAGGATATTGTTACTGCAAGTCCTTTTGCCCCAATCAAAATTGGTGGGGCAATCTCCTACCCTACTGACATACAAATAGTGCTCTAGACTTTTGTCTGGCAGAAGCAGAGTAAGAAGGGACTGTTGGCCCCCAATTTTAAGAATTTGGGGACGGGGTCTATAAAAGACATTCAATTATTTCTACAAAAATCAGAGAGTCGACCGTTTTGAGGGTAGGACACGGAGAACTCTGAGGTTTCTTCAGCAAGGCACCCATTTGAAATCCAAATCGTTTAAAATCATTTTATCATCTTATTTCATCATGAAAATGGTGTTGCTATCACACTCGCCCTCCTGTTGCCACAATAGACTTTACCATCTCCTTCTCCATGATCGGCATGCATCCATTTGGATCCCATAAGCTAGAGTCGTAGCTGCTGCCCATAATTCCTACTATTTTGGTGGGTTTTTTTTTTTTTTTTTTTCCCCTGAAAAACACATTTGAGTGGATTTTTCTGACATCAATATGGATTGCTAGATGGCTTAATGATCCATATGCACAAGATGAATCAACAGTTCCAATTGTCTATAGTGGGAAATTTTTTCTTGGCCCATCCCATGATAACCCCAGCAGATGAACCCAGACTATCTCAGTATGGGTCTGATATAGTGGCACTTCACAAAGGTTGGGCACATGCCCATCAATCAAGCATAAACAAATCGGGGGTAAGAGCAAAGCCAAAAATTCATGGATCACAATCAAAAGTCTGAAACCATCTGAGTAACCTCTGGAATTTATTTTACTGTACCATATTAAATTTAATGGTGCAGCATATAGCCAAGAATCAGAACTAGGATAATCTTCTATTGTGGTTAATTTCGGCTACATTTTAAACACAAGGCCCATTTCTGGACAATCTAGAACAACATAAACACAGGCCAAGCTGGCCGTAAATGGAAGATTACAAAGAGTAAGAGCGCCAAGTTGACATCAACAAGGCCCTCATCGAGTTCATTAAGTTGTAAACCAAACAACCATGATTATTTTCATCCAAATGATGAACAGAAAATCCATGTGTTTGGGGAATCCATCTAATAGGCTGGTTCATTGTTATATATCATTATATCAAATACAAGAACCACTGTATTTTATTACAAGAGAAAGCAGTGAAATGGACTCCTCACATTCAAATGTCAGAATACTCTCGTCACAGGTGGTGAAATGAAAAACTCACCCAGCTATTAATTGATCAAAAAGCCCAACCACCTACTAATTGTTGCCGTTTGATTCCTCAGAAGGAGCATTTGATTCCTCAGGAGGAGCTTGGCCTCCATCTACAAAAGAGGACGTTATGAGTACTTATTAACAGCAACAAGAACTATTTGCAAGGCCAGCCACCTGCAGAGGCAGCTCTAAATATTATAATGGAAGAGACATACCTTCACTATCTGCAGGAGCATAAGCAGATCGCCTGGAGCGAAGTTGATGGTGTTGTGTGGGCTATACAGGAAAATGGAAGAGAAGAATCAGAACAGAACCAACTCATTGATAAAATTGACGCATTGATAAAATTTAGCGGATCTCTACAATTAATGTGCACAGTGAAAGTCTGTTCAAACACACTGGATAAAATGCCACAATTTTCAATATGGGGGTCAAGTGTCAACAATCTATAAAATACCAATGGTTTAGACATCGGATAAAGTATAAGGGAACGCTAGTATAGAGAAAATACACAGTGCTCAGCCAAAATACTGGACCCATTTTTTAGGCCATGGTCCCATCCATATAGGTGGGAACCACCTTACAGTGACCCAGACAAGTCAACTATTTGATGACATGTGATTGGATGATACTGCAAGGACTGCAGCATAAAAAGTCCTAGCCATCCATTATCCGCCAACAAATGGTTGCCCAGAAAAAAGATTGTAGCAACAATCTTATATGCAATTAGAAGTCCAGCATGAAGTCATTTAGCATTATTCAAGAGAGTATATTCTCAATCCTATCACCATCCATGCAAACTCAACATATAAATGACGTGTGGGTTTCACTAGTACTGAAAACAAGCTGAAACAAAGTGGTTCAATGATTTCATATCAGCCTCAATTCCTGTGGAATCTACATTATGGAATATACACATGCTGGTTATCTGCTACAACGCAGACCCTGTAATATACACTTGGGTGCATACCAATATTGGGAATTGGATTGAATGGAAAGCTTTATGCTTGGTAAGGGGTTGACCAAAGTCAGCCCAATTGGCCATCATATGGCCGTATATATTCTGGCCCTAAGATCAAGGGTGAAAAAATGATAAAAAAATTTAAACATAAAATCAAACTGTGCATATAGTTTGGATGACTGTCAATTTGCATCTGGTGCCAATTCACAGGGGCTGGTGGGAGTTATGGGGGATATGAGACCATAGATGGGTGACACATAGGTTATTCAGAATAAGAAGGCGAGTTATTGAACTATTAATGCATACCTGCAATTTTGGCCTAAGTGCCTCGAGTGGTCCTTTGGGCTTGTGACCTACAGGTCCTCCTTGCTGTTATATCCAATAGCATTAAACCAAAACATTATGTAAAGCCTACTAAAGTCTCTCATTAGTCTTGATTCTTGAATAGATATAGCTTGAATGGAACCAAGACTGGGATAACTTAAAATTACAAATACCTTTCCCAATGCCCAATCAGCAGAATCAAAAAAAGCTCGTTCATGGTCCTGATATGACAGAACAATTGAAACTTCATATAGAAAATCATTACTGAATATAAGAGCATTGCTTTTTAAGCAATGCATTGCTAAAATGCATGAATGCATGATGTGGTGGCTTCGTTTAAAATTACTAATGACTATAAAGTAATTACCTTGGATATGAGTGGTGGTTTCTTAGGCAACATTCCTCCATACTTTTTCTTTAGTACTGCCTCCTACAAGACAGGATTTTAGTTACCACCAATCTTACAACCCAATGAATATATAAGGAAAATAGCATGCATAACCCTGCCTTAAGTAAAATAGAAGTTGCATAAAAAAATGCAAGAAAACTACAACAACAGATATCCAATTGCTAAAATTCACAAGAATATGTCGTACCTCCTCCTGGGATGATGGCATGGAATTTTCCTCACTTTTCTCCAGTTGTTCTGGTTTTTCAGGGATATCTCCTCCATTTTGTTCTCTGACCTCATTCTCTTCATAGCTTGTCAAGACCTCATTCTCTTCTTGCACTATCTCTTTGGCATCAGCAGCCTCAACACTCGACATGATTTCACTTGGACTTATCTATAAACAGAAGCTCCAAATAGTAAGTGTTGGTTTTCACCGAATTGTTATAGTAAGCTCCAAATAGTAAGTGTTGGTTTTCCCCAAATTGTTATAATAACAACTATGCCTACTCAATATTGGTCAAAAAATTGTTGCAGTGTGTATCACCGAATAACACCATCCATACAACCACAGCAAATTCCTATCATTTCATACAATGTTTGATAGGTTCATTTTGTTTTTCTGCTTTATGCCTATCAAAACTCAGAAAAGAACTACTTACACTTCAGCAAAAAAGAAAATAACAAATAAAGCTTATTAATGAATAGAATTGTGTCCTTTTTTTAAAAAAACACATGATTTAATGCTTGGTTTGATCTAAAGATGATAAATTGGGAAATATGGAGGGAAAAAAGGGAAAGGTGGCAATACAGTTGACAAAATCGAAAATCTTAGTGCTTGGTTTGATCTAAAGATGATAAATTGGGAAATGTGGAGGGAAAAAAGGGAAGGTGGCAATACAGTTGCCAAAATCAAAAATTTTGGGTGTCGCCAGTGATTTTGTCTTGATACAATGGAGATAATAATATGATAACTACTGGAGTCTTAAATAGTGACCCAAATGCTACAGATAACTTGAGAAAGAAAAGAAAAATTGATGATGAAACCAAATATAAGTGAAGTCCTGGCATGATGGTCACCATAGGTTCCGGGAAAGGGCTTAAATTGACAAATTACTTGAAAAAGAAACGATAAAATGATGATGAAACTAAGTCTTGGCATGTAGGCAGGTTCTAGGAAAGGGCTTAGTAAAACCAAGAGCAAGAAAGAAAGGCAACTTTTATTGGGGCCTCAGAAATAATAATGTCCATTCAGAACTTAAATATAGGTATTATGGGTGAAGATGGTTTTTATTACTACCATTATTTCTCTCCAACCTCAAATATGGACAACCTAAACAGGGTTCATTCTATGCAGTGGAAGGACAAAAAGAATAACCATCTTGAAGTGCAGACTCTATTGTCCAGCTAGTTTATTTTCCTTACTGTTTAATGGTCAGAATTAAGCCCATAACACCTTGGGGCACATTTGTCCATGAAAAACTACCATGGCATTTTATTTATGCATTTATTTAATATTCTTCAGAAAATGAAAACTTAGGATTTGATTTTCTGCAGTTTCAGCTTTTAGTGTGTGGTGTGGTTAAACATTTTCCGTGCTGTGTTTCTACCGCTTTTGTATCAGCAACAAAAATGGTTTTCTACCTGTGGAGTCTGGATTTGCTTTTCAAAAGAACTATGAAAAAATGCCTCTGCCTCAGAAAATAAGAACACAGAAATTTTTAACACAGAATAACGGAAAATTATTATCCCTTAAAAATGTTGGAAGTGAATCCTTCCCGTCTATGTGTGAATCAAACAGAAAAATAAACCCACAAGCAGATACAACAAGTATCATGAAAATTTCATAGAAAAGGTCACAAGCTACACCGATAAAAGAAACAATGTCAAATGAGAAGAGGAAGACCACGGGCATGTCTGAGAAAAATTAGCTATAAATATAAGAGAGAAGATGATGCTTTCCTTCTTCTAAATCTTGTGCTTAAAACTCATGATGTTACATCAAATGAAGAAGATAATATATTCCCAACACACTCATGGCCGAGTGGTGTTGGCACTTCAGTTTCACATACATGCCTAGGGATTGATCCCTGGGTTCTCAAGTTGAAGTTTCACTCCTTCACCAGTAGCCCGACATAACAGGGAAAAAAAAGATAAAACCTTACGCCTTTAATGCCATCCCAAAACACACTTTCTCACCATGAACTAATTTCCAGTTTTGCTTAAAGGCAATAAGAAGCTGTAGAGACAGCGGACTTTAACTATGATTACAAATGAAGGATGCTCAGATCTTGACTTGGAAGAGAAACTGGAAATGAACCTATCAAACATTGTATAAAAGGACAAAGAGGACTGAGTTCATAATTACTAGAGAACTCACTGCAGGACACAGAACAAGATGATGTTACTTTTCACCACGGTTCTCTATAAGAACAGAGAATGAATGCTGCAACAAGCATACCATACAAAATGTTATCATTATCAAAGATTACACAATTGTCTTAAAGTTACTATGGCTGTATCGTAGTGTTTTGTTCTTTACCATATTGGAAGGAAAAAAAATTCTCCAAGTTTTTGGGGTTGTTTTCTACTGCTAGAAACCACAAAATAAGGATAAATTTTATTGCTGCCGCTGTGGATAGGGTGCTTGATCCCACAGATCGATCCCTGGGTGGGCAGGTTTACTTCAGATCTAGGCCAACTAGCAAAAAAAAAATCCGAGATGAAATGGTCTTCAGACCCCTCTATAAAAAAAGGCCATAAGAATACTATCATTGTTAAATCTAAAGTGAATGTTCTAAGTTGCTATAGATTTGTTTAGCTCCTTCAGTTTTGGGAGCAAACAAATTTTTCTTCATGTTTTTGGAGATATTCATATTAATCTCTCCAAAATCAGGAGATGAAACTCAAATGATGTATTTGATGGAGTCAAAATTTAAATGGAGTACTCAAATGTATCGAGATGAGACTTTACCAAAAAAAAAAAAAAAAAAGCTTTGAAGCACTTAATGTATAGTTTTGAGCCCCAACAAGTGTTCAAAATACTCTGGTTCTTTTTTCCCTGTGAAAAGTGATGAGCTTTATAAATGAGAGATCATAAAATAAAATAAACAACAAAAAGCTTGATTTCTGTTTAGTAACCATATCACTCGTATCATTATTTAAACCAACATAGGCATCATATCAAAGCAATCCAATGAAAACCCAAATCCATAAACCAATAAAGAAAAAGAAAATTTTTGAAAAATGTAGAATTTATCAAACCAACAAAAACAAATTCCAAAATCCAACACTTCCAAAACAGTCAAAGGTACTAAAAAGAAACCCAAAAATCAAAACATAGATAGAAACCAACTGATCTTAGAAATGCACCCAAATTCTATTCTTGGTTCCTCTACAGAGACATTACAGACAAATCAAAGTCCCAAAAACAAACCCCAGATCAAAACTTCCAAGAAAGTCACATGGGGTTCGAAAATTGCAAGGAAACAAGAACTGGGTTCCTCTTATAATAGCAATCTTCATCTAAAAAAGACAATATCTAAGCAGCTGTAGACATACAAAAGCCTATTCAATCAAATCAAATCAAAGAAAAAAAAAAAAAAAAAACAAACAGCAAAACCTCAATCCACTAATCAACCGTGGGAATTGCGGAGAATCAGAAGAGAAACTCACATGGAAAAAAGGGGAGATGAACAAACTCTGGGAAGAAGAATGGATGAGGTTCGATTTTGTGTGAATTTTCAGACGAGCATGCGTAAGAATCGAACCCTTCTTCTAAGGAGGGAGGAGTAAGCCGTTTTACCTACGAAACATCCCACCTGCCTTACCATACTTGTGGGGCCCACCTCCAACTGATCTTGACCGTTGGAGCACAGACCGATGGCACCATGTGTATGCACTTTTGTTGCGGCACACGTCTCCGACAGATGGCTGTGGGCCACCATAGCATGTGAGTGGGGCTCACCTGGAGTGCATGTGGGACCCACCTTATCAGATCAAGATTCGACGACTCCCCTAGACAACCACAGCTGTTAATTTTTGATTCCCTGTCCCCTCTAATATTGGTCCGGCCAGAAACCCCAACTTGTCCACAAAATAGGCAGGTGATTTTGGGTTTGGGTTTATCATTTATGGGGTTCAACAACACCTTGGGTATGGCATTTGATGTATGTAAATAAATAAAAGAATATAATTGTAAATTACGTTATTTTATATGGGTGAGATTCGTAATAAGTATTTACTTTTGAGAGAGCCTACCTGCCTAGGGATCGATACATGAATAGTCACGAGAGATGATACGCCCTTGATTTATCTCATGTTTTTCAATCATTTGTTTTGGGAGTAATCAATTTAATGGTAGATCAAAACTCATTTGATGGGCAGACTGTTATTCTCAAGTGGTTCAAATTTCAGATGCTAGCGCCGCTCATGAATTCATAGCAATTCCGGCACAACAAAAGGAACACTTTGAATTAGGTGCAAGGGGGATGGGATTGGGAATAGGAAGGCCGCCCTCCAAATGATAGAAGTCTATGCACATGAAAATAGTAGCTTATGAGGGATCCATCTGTGAATACTTTAGCTTGTTTGGGGGGCTTTACTTGTAAAGTCAAGTAAAGTAAAGCCCCAATTTCTATAAAAAAAAATTTCCACCAAAACACTTTAATTCAAATCTCCCATCATATTTTTCCAAAAAAAGTTAAAAAGTAACATCATTTCTCCACGACAAAAAAAACTCCACTTTACAATAAAAAAAAAATCGAAAATATTCCATCACAAACAACTAAAAACAAAATACCATCATAACTCACTTATATTTTATTATTTCTTCAAAATAACATTTACTTCACTCAACTCTACAAGTAAAGCCCTCAAACAGGCCCTAAATGAGACGTGGGATTGCCAACCAATCACCTCTGATTTCTCTTCTAATGGGACTACACAACAAGTGAACGTGACAGCAACAATTGTTTGGCCAAGTTGCTGCAAGTTGATTGTCTAAATCTCATTTAGATATCTGTAGTCAAAAAGGCAAGAATAATTGTTTTTTGAACCAACGGTCCTCATAGCACGCAACTTAGCAGGGTTCGACCTCATCTCTCTCTATCTTTATATAAATATATATATATATATATTACTAAAATACAATTAGGATAAAGGTTTTTGAATTTTTGGTGATTGGTCTTAGATTATTATACAGAGAGCGAACCATCAGACACCATTATCTGATACCTTTATCTTCTTCTTCGAATCTGGACCATGTGAGGGCAGGACATGCAGAGTCTATATAGCCACTGAAAATAAATCTCTCTCTCTCTCTCTCTCTCTCTCTCTCTCTCTCTCTCTCATCTATCATCAGGCTGCACCCTAGCTCATCTTGCCAATAACATGTCAGGCCCAAGCACACACATTTAGTCAATTGGGCCCAAACTTGATCAATACTAACAAATATATATTAATATAAGTTTAAACAACATTTTACAAATAGCAAGGAATGAAGAAAACTATATTGTCCGGAAGACTAGGCAGGCTTCGATTTTTCTATCACTTGAGAGAATTTGAAGAATTAAAATAATATTTATAATATATTTATATTAGACCAGTTATTATATATATGTATATATACATATATTTTTGTATCCTATCTAAAAAAGCTGGCACCCACCATAGTAACCCCACACATATGGGGAGAGAGAATCCAAACATGTGAGTAGTGGGAGGAGACTAGGGATCAATTCCTGGTAGATGGGTGAGAGTCGGGGTTGTCAGTCAACTGGGTCACCCCTCATTCTCACAAAAAATGGATCCGTAGACAACCTTATTTATACAGAATAATTTTGGAACTCGTCTTAATGCTATCTTCTTGTGGATTAAATCAAGAAAAGATTGGGTTTATGAAGCCATTACTTTGCAACTCAAAAATCAATTTGGTTAGAGATGTTTGGACAGCTATTGATCATCATCATCATCAAAGCCTTGTCTCAACTATGGTGGAGTAAGCTACATGAATTTTTGTTTCTCCGTCCTCATTTATCTTAAGTCAAGTCTTTAGATAAGTTGTACTTCTTCAACTCCATTTTTACTACCTCCTTCCACTTTCTCTTCAGCATACCCCTTCCCTTTGACGGCATAAACCTACATATAGCCAAAACTCTTCCTTACAAGTGTCATTGTCAGCCTACATTGGACATACCCGAACCACCACATTAAATGGTTACTCTAATTTTATCCCTTATTGATACTACCACTAAGTGCTCTCGAAATCGCTCATTTTTAATTGCAACATCCTTTTCATACATATATTGCTTCTTAATTTACCAACATTTGACTTCATAGGTCATATCTTATCTAATCACTATCCTGTAAAACAAATTCTTCAATCTTGTCGGCATTTATCGGTCACAAAATACTCAAGAAGAAAGTCTCAACTTCAATCATTCCGCTTTTATCTTATGCTCAGCATCTTCATCAAGCTCCCCATCTTATGTTTGGATAGCTATTTATATATATATATATATATCCGAGAAATAATTTTCAAAGTTCTTATGTGATGTAAAAATCTAGGGCCCACCGTGGGGTCATATTTAGATGCATGTCAATCATAAGGTCACTATGAATTAGATCTTGGGCAAAATATTCATGATCCCAATCAAATCACAAAGCTATTGATTTAATGACTTCAAAGTTTTATTAGTTTCTTAAACTATGTATTTTATAAAATTCAACTCAATGGTCAGTATAAATTAGCGAAGTGTCGAACTAGCTAGATGGATGAATGCAGTTCATGGTTGGTTAATGACTGTGAGACCAAAGTTGGATCAAAGAATGGTGAAAGGTAGCTCTCATTTGATATATTTTCGTTTTTCTTTTCTTGGAAAAAACTTAGGTGAGCATTGATGCTCATAATAAGGTGAACACCATGTGCCAAAATACCTAGTAAGGCCCACTTGTCGGATATTGACCAAGTAGTTGGGATGATGATTTGAGCCTCTTATCACTGTAAATAGGTATGTGCGTGGGTGGGCTGGTGAGTTTGGGGGGAAGGGGCCTCCAAGTCGGACCCACAATGCTCACTTATTGTGAGCACGATGGGGGGTGAGGCTGGGGGGCATTACAAGGGAGAAGCCACTAAGGTTCCTATGATATATAGGAACAGGGGTCACAAGGGAGATGCTACTCACCCATTGTTTGGGAAGGGGGGAAAGTGGGGGGGAAATTTTTTTGGAGGGTGTTTGGGAAAGGGGGCAGGGAAAATGAAGGGGATGGGGTGGGGGGAAAATGGGTGCCAAACTTTTCCCCCCAAAACGGGGGGGAGGGGGAATGGTCAAATTTACTAAATTGCCCTTTTATATGTAAAAGATAATTTAAAGTTTTTACAAAAGTAAGGACAAAACGGTAATTTTCTCTCTATCTCACAAACAAACAAAATCCTACTTTTTTACTTTTCTTCCCCCTACTTTTTGACTTCTCAAACAAAAAGAGATAAAATTAATTTTCCCTCCCCTCCCCTCCCCTCCCCTTCATTTTCCTTCCTCCTCAAATTTTTCCTCCCCTCCCCTCTCTCCTCCCAAACGGACCGTAAGGTTCCTATGATATATAGGAACATAATCCCCTCGTAGAGACTTAGGGAGCGAGAGGTATCTGTAGTAGAGAAGAAAATTATTCTCATTTTCCATGTAGCATAATTTAGTGCTACATTTTCTTGTGGAAAAGGGAGAAAGTGAGTTGATTTTATTTGATAGAGAAGATCTCAATTTCCTCTTTTAGAGAGGATTTTGATTGTAAAATGTACAATGCAAAAATCCTTTATGTGGCAAAAATGTAAATCCACAAGAGAAAAATCTTTTCGTTGCACAAACGCACATTTAAACAACTACATATATGGTGCGGAAAACCAATGCCACAAAAATCTTCCTCTTCTACCAAAATATACATTAAAAAAAAAAAGTACCCAAACCCGGTAACCCCAACCACCAATAATATTTTTTTTTATGAGAAAATGTGAGAAATTTAACTCATTTTTGTATTTTTCTACTTGAAAGCAGCCCCCTCAAACATGAATTTTACATTAGCATGGAAAACCATTTTTGCAATCCACAGAAAATCAACTACAGAGAAAATCTGTGTACATGGTCCACACACCTTAATCAACATTGGCAGGTACCGGTTGTTTTATGGGTTTGGACGTATAAAGGATTTGAAGACTATCACTGAATGCGAAGTGTGGACCACACCTAACAAGAGTTGGGAGTAGCCTACTATGTAAATGCATGCATGTAAACAGAACTATCAATGGTCCAAAAATAGTTGGACCCAACATGGATAAAAACCCAATGTCATCATCAAATCAGAGTCATACAAGGTCACGAGAAGCCAATATTTCTCATTCACTGTACATCTTGGCTATCCGTGAGAAGATAAGTAGTAGCCTGATTCCACTAAAAACAAGCAAAATGCATATTCTGAGCAAATGGCGCCCCACCCACAACTCATACTTTTGACTTATTTACCATCCCATCTAGTCCGTCTACCTTATAGGACCTTGTGGGCCACTGCATTATTACGAAGCTATTGTTTCAAACTACTCTTGTAAACTTTTTGTAGCCTCGGAAATGAGTGATGGAGATTGGACTATATAGTGGTAGGGACTTTCATTATATACAATTTTTAGCATATGGTTCATTCAAGTGGTGGCCCATTGAATGAATGGTCTATATCCATTGACAAATACACCAACCATCAAGCTGCTAAACCTTTGAACTTGAAAAGGAGAGAACAAGAAAAAACCAATAGAAACAATCCAAAAGGATAATGGAGCTAAAAAAAGAGAGTGAATGAGAGATGCAAAGCTCATCAGCATTATTGCATTTTACTTTTATTGATCTGCAACTTCTTCAACTTTGGAGTTTGAAATTCTTTCACATGTCTATGGATCAGGGTTTATTACATTCTATAGACTGTCTTAAGTAGAGAGAGAGAGAGAGAGAGAGAGAGAGAGAGAGAGGGGTCATTAACCAGAGCTGCAACTCCTCTGTGAGCACCTGCATCTAAGAATAACATAAGAAAAGAACCTGTAAGCCAAGATGAAACAGACCATGATCACAACATTCCTCCACCTTCCTTCATTTTCCAACCCTTCCTCTCTAAGCAGATCCTGCCCATTAAGCAAACAAATCTCTCCCCTATACTCCAAACACTTGTCTGACCCAGAAAACTCGTTCACCAAGAACCCTTCAAAGGGGTACTTAAAAAGAGAGATATAATGCATGAAAATCCAATAATTGGGTATCCCTTTCTTAGAAATGAAATACCCAGAAAACAGAAAGAACCCACCCATAACACCCGAAATCAGTGAGTTTCCCACAATGAAATTCGGTGCTAGAGCGCTGAAACACACCACCACTGAGTTGGCTGTGTAGAGAATCAACAAAATCAAGAGCAGGAAATAAGCAAAGGATACAAGGCTCCCGTTCAAACCCACAAGCCAGTATAAGGGGGCTGAGAACAACAGGGCTAGGATGAGAAGAAACGGAAGGAAAACAAGCCCATTGGCGATGGCATATGAAGAGACCCTGTAGCTCCCACATGAGGTCTCTTTCATCAGAATTTCCCTTTCCTGCAAGAAGATTGGAAGGGCTTCTGTAGTGCAAGACAAGAGAAAGGTCAAGATGAAAGCGAACAGGCCTACTCTCCCTTCAGCTCCAATTCTATCATCGTCAAGGTCATAAAAAATGGACCCCAACACAAGACCAGAAGCTAGCATCTGAATGGTCCTGCATGCAAACAGCTCCTTTGTTCGGTAGATGTTCTTTGAAAACCTATGAGAGAGTATAACAGTTTCTCGCAGGCGAGAATTCGCAAAACCATGATGATGAAGACCATCATTATCAACATCATTTCCATTAACTTCATTGTCCATCATCTTATTAAGCTGAAAGAGTTGTTGCAGGGTGAATTTATCTCTCTTCTCGTCACCTTCATCGCCACCTTTGCTGTGTTGTTGCAGAGTTTCAACGGCGTCGATTGCGAATTCGACAATGTTGACATGGAGAGGGAGGCTGAGGCCGATGGACCGCATTTGGTTATGGAGCTGATCGACGGTCCCTTGGTGCAAGACGGTGCCGTTAGCCATTAGAAGGATTGAGTTGAAGAGCTTCACTATGCGGAATCCTGTTCACATCATGAATCAAATTTATTGAGAACCTCTTCACTATTTGTATAGTACAATAAAGATCATATATCAAATTTATTAAGAATTATTTGGCTATTTATGGACTATGATAAAACCATTCAACAACTTAAATCACATTGTAACTTTATAGCTAATCTAATTATAATCACAATATAAATCAAATCTCAATCTAATTCCAAAATAAGATAAACTGATCATCATTATCATAACATGTCCTTCTTAACAAAGATTATTCTCTATTACCAGGCTGATGGATGGTGAGGATTATGGTGCGGCCTCGAGTGTCCGCCATGGTCTTCAGCATGTCGAGGATCTGAAGCGCCGACGTGCTATCTAACCCCGACGTGGGCTCGTCAAGGATCAGCACTCTCGGGTCATGGATCACGTCGACCCCGATCGACACACGCCGCCTCTCGCCACCCGATATCCCCCGGTTCTTGTCGTCGCCGATTCGAGCCCGAGCAACATGACCAAGACCAAGCTCTTGAATCAGTGAGTCGACCCTGGATGCCAAGTGACAAGGTGGGAGCTTGAGCCTCAGCTTGGCACTAAACATCAGTGTCTCCTCCACAGTGAGGAGTGGGAAGAGAGTGTCCTTTTGAGTAACATACCCAGAAATCTTCTTAAACCTGGCCTTGTCAATCGGCTTCTTGTTGATGAAGATGGTCGACGTCTGTGCTGTGATCTTCCCAGCCAAGATCTCCAATAGGGTCGATTTCCCTGCACCACTTGGACCAACAATGGCTAGAATCTCCCATGGCTTGGCTCTGCAGCTGACATTCTTGAGCACATGTCGGACCCTTCTTTTCGGTTCCCTTCTGGGCTCTTGCTCTTCTTCTTGTTTGAGTGTTGGGTGGTGTGTTTCTTCTTCTTCCTCCTCTTTGCTCCAGATCTTAAATGGGTAGGTCGCTTTGGGAGTGTAGATCCTGTAGTTGATGCCAGTGGCTTCTATCTCGCAGGTTTCATTCCTCATTGAGGAAACTTTGGTGGTGTTTTTGCTCCTGAAACTCTCCATCTAAGCTTCTGTCTTCTCTCACTCACTCTCTTGGGCTTATTACATGGGAATGTAGGAGTTGATCCTTTCATTATCATCTCTTTACTAGGAAATTAGCTGGAAAAGAGTATTATTGTGTTAGTAATAATACTTCATGCATGACCTTTTGACTCCTTGACGTTACACATAGTGTTTGTGGTGGGTGTGTGTGTATTCTCCTTTCTTCTTATATATTATCTATCATGTTTAGGACAGTAGAGATCACAGAAGAAGCAGATTGGTGAATGTGAATGACTAGAACATCCCTCATGGATTGTGAATTTTACATAGTATAATTGGGAGAAGGTGGTGGAGAGTGAGATTGAAAGAGGGTATTTGCGTCATTTTCTAATCCATGATACATACGGAAGTACCTTGGTTAGGGTTTGTGAAGGTGACACGATGTGAAGCTTAATTTGTGGTCCCTACCACTCTTGTATATTCTTTCTTGGGTAGGATCACATGCAAACCTTGTTTGTGGCTTGAATGCAAGGGTGGTTGGGTGACAATGTATGCCTCTGGAATTTAGCAAAACTACAAAAGTACCACAAGTTTCTATGATAGACAATGTCACGGACCTCTAATTTCCTCTGATAGACTTTTTCACAGTTCTCTTCTCTCACGTCTCTCTGCTTATTATATAATCAATAAAAGCTCTTTCTCACTCTTTCTTTTTTAGAGCAGCACGTTGGGTGTAGCATGCCCGAGAGTTTTCCAAATTCCCTACGTGCGAACTTTTTTATGGACTCCAAAGCTTCTACACTCTTTTGTTGTTTTTGTCCTTTTTCCTGTGAAAAAGTATTCCAATCAAATAATGTAAATCTTTATCTTATATTTTCACCTCTATAAATAATTTTGGGCATGTTTAGATAAATGAAGAGTGGAGTGAAGTGGAAGAGAAGTAAGTTAAAGTTAAAAGTAGACTACTTCACTTTACTCGGATGCTTATTAGGAAATTAAAGTTTGGAGTAGAATCAACTTTTACTCCAAAAAAATTAAAGTAAATATTATTAGTATTTATGATTGAAGTGAAATAGAGTACGTGTGGCTGACAATATTACTCCATCTATCGGGTTAAACTGATTCAAATAGGATAAAGTTGAAATTTTAGATTGTTAGAGCCCATTTAACTTAACCTAACTCCATTATTTGCTTATCCAAATAGGCCCATAAAAAATGGCATTACCAACTTAGTGCAACATGTTGAATTGCCCAAAAATGATCTCTGGTTGTAGTACCGAATGTCAGATGCTTTAAGAATTTGACTTAGAGAAATCCTAAGATTAAAGTGTGAAACTCCTTGGTGGGGCCCACCTACCGAATTTTCAGGCTGCTCAAAAGAATTGTCCTCCGATATTTTGCTCCAATGAGAGTTAGTACACCATAAGTTTGATCATATGATGAAAAAGAGATTTATGAATAATATAAAGTTTTGTTAAACATTTTTATCTTGAGCATTTGATGAAAACATGATTTATGAATATAGATAACGATGTGTTAATCACATTTTTAATGAAAAGGCCAATCTTAAAGTGGTACTAATTCATATTGTAGTAAATTTTGGAGACGTGCCCAAAAGAGGATTTTGAGTTCCATTCCTTTAATTCAAGCATTCTCTAAAAGCCAAAGCCTCAATGGATCTAAGCTTTGCATTGAAGGCTTGTATTTTTAATAACCCAATAAGGAAAATTGAGTTACGAGAAAGCCCATACAAGTAGGATTATAGCCCACAAGTGTGAGAATACAAGCCCACAAATATAGAAAGAATGACATACTCAAGATTACATATAGAGGAGAGGGTGTGAATATGTGTACTTGTATTATACAAGAGCCAGGGGAAAAACTAACTAACAATTGATGGAAATGCCTAATTTACCAGCCACCAAATTACTTGGGTGGATGAGAAGGAGGGTACTTTGGTCACAATCCTAAACCGGCCGATTTGGGAGGGGTCGTACAACAACTGCCGAGGCATTTCCGTAATTTGAAAGGAATGAAGGTCGTGTTTGTAAAAAATCGAATGTGGAACGAACACTTTTTTTTTGTGGCCAGGAGCGACCCATGCATCATTGGGGGGGATAGCTGACGTGGCTTTGTCTGAATCCCCTAATTCGCCCGTGACCTCCTTTTGTGTCTTGGGAAGTGAAGAGGAGGGGACTCATCACTGTCACAGGAAAACAGTTCTCCA
Source organism: Camphora micrantha (assembly GCA_003546025.1). Classification (NCBI taxonomy): domain Eukaryota; kingdom Viridiplantae; phylum Streptophyta; class Magnoliopsida; order Laurales; family Lauraceae; genus Camphora; species Camphora micrantha. The sequence continues at coordinate 5,991,417 of QPKB01000008.1, forward strand.
GCCCGTGAAAAAGAAACCATCCTCTCACGTCTCTCTCCCTTTTGTAGTTTTCTGGTTAAAATATAGACACTAGCCATGTTAGTGGCCAGGGCCAAAAATGATGCAAACAGACCAAACTGATCTATCAGCCACTCCCTTTTACTATTAATACTTTGTTTTGCTAAAATCTCTAATCAAAAAGAATTATCAAAATCATCCAATCAAGGGCTTTTTAGGCGTTAACAACCGTATTTATTTATCTATTTTATTTACAAGGGTATCCCCTTTGTATTTGACTCGACAGAACTAATTTTTTCGGATACATACATGACCCTGCAAAACACGTGATTGCACCAGTTGATCCTAGGGAGAGAAATGTACTCATCAATATTATTGAAGCCTCATTTCAACTATAGCGGGGAGGGGATGGGATCATGGCCCGGGGAGCCCCAAAAGGCATTACCTTTAATGCCTGGCTTATGGAAAATCTCCTATGCAGTACTAGTTCATTTGTTTATGTGTTGGCATTTGTATCTACCAGAATATGTACTTCAAAAAAAATTATTTTATACAAGATTTTCACTAGCAAGACTTCCAATAAGGGCATTGTAGGATTTTAAATTTCAGCCGTCCACAATGTGGGAACCTTGAATTAAAGGTAGATACCGAAAATCTTACTTGAGATGGTTTGGACTTATCCAACATATGCAGGTAACGGCGTTAGTAAGGAAAAATCTGATCATAAAAATTGACGATCTACCAAAGCGAAAGGCTAGGTTGAAGAGGAGTAAAACAAATATAATTTATCTGAGAATTTAATTCAAAATAAATTGGAATGGAGAAATCGAATTTGTATAGCCGATTCCATCGTATTTGAAACAAAGCTTTGATATTGATGACGATGCCAAAAATCTTGCTAGGCTGCTTATCCACTATTTTATAGCTGCATGCGGTTAACTTCAAACATGATTTCTTATGGTCTGTCCTCTTAGTGGTATTGTAAATGTCAAAGATTTCGGAATCTATACATGGTAATTGGTTGTGTCAGCCACCATTTCTGTGCCAGTGAGTGAAGCCCACTGATTTTGAGAAAACGATGAGGTACCTCTTGGATTTGGACAGAGACCTTTTATGAATTAGTAATCACACTATCAATTCTAGCCATCCATCCATGTGATAGAATTTCAATCATATAATATTCTACAACAGAAAATTTATGTGGATCTCCAGCCCATTGGATTTGGCCTCGGAAATCGGAATACAATCTGACAGCCATGATTGTGACATTGGCATTTCAATTTCTAGAAAGACACAGTTTAGGAAAAAAAAAATTTCTAGTAAGATGTGGATTTGAAAAATAATAGTGTCCTTTGGCGAGAGAAGTAAATCTTGAATGGAGTGAGGAAGCCTTTCGATGAGGAAAGTAGACATTGGATGAGCTAGATCAGATCCTTGAGTGAGAGAAGATGACGACTGTCCATGTTCATATCCTGTGTAGCTAGATAAAAATTGATCCCTCTTACTACTGAAATAAGAGACTGTTTTTTTTTTTCAAAGCTGTTAATGTTAGTGAGATTCATATAATCACACCACCAATCACGTTACTGTTGTATTCCTAGTTGAATGTCTTTTATATAATATTTTATCGAAAATGGTAAATCTTATTAAAAAAGAGAAGCTACAAAAAAATCTTTTTTATCATGTACGGACTAATCTTTTGGATTATACAATCCATGTATTTTGTTAATTTTATTTAATATAAATATCCTCTAAAAAGGTTATTTAGGGTTATGGAGATCATTATATTATGAAAGCATGAATAGAGTAAAACCCCTGAAAAGTTGTAACCCTAGTTTTTCTTCGATAATGAAAATTTCTCTTATCATATATATCATAAATGTAGAAACTATCAAACCATGCAGATCTTGTTGTGCTCTTTTTTGTGAACTTGTTTATTTTGTTGTTTCATGATTATTTACATTTATAACACTTAACAAGTGGGAGGCTCATTTCTATCAAATTCTTTATTCACTCAAAGGGCCAATGGATGACAATAAAGAAGAAGGCCTGATTGGCTTTTAGCCTGGATATTGGTTGGCAAGTAGTTGTACTTGCAGTTCTTCTCCATCTCTTCTCCTGTTTCTTGTAAGTACTGCTGTGCTTAAGATGGTACAACTATTATTAGATCTAATTAGTGTGTAATAAAATACTATAATGATTCTAAAATCATAAATAAATAAATAAATAAACTGCTTTGATATATCCAACTTGTCTTCTTTCAATAATAACAGTGTAAAGAATGAAAGAGGTTTTGTTTTTTAGTATACGACCATTGAACAGCTTCGTGGCCTATCCATACGGGGATCCAAACATGACTACCTAACCTGAAACGGGACAAACCATTTGACAGTCTATGCAACTCAGGATAGTTGTGGATGAACCAAATATTAAGGGGAGGGTTTTTTTTTTTTTTTTTTTTTTTTTTCACTAAATTGCAAAAGATCGAATGTCGTTATATTAAGGAAAAGGGTTTAGAAAAAACCCCCAAAAGGATACAAGCCAAATAGGCCCAAAAGAATGCCACTGAGAAGAGGAAGAGAAGGAGCAAAGAAAAAAAAACAAAAGACAAATCAGAAGGTCATTCTTGGATGTTGAGAGAGCTATAGAAGCTTCTTAAGATATGACTAGAGGATGTTCTCTTCATCCTCTTGAGAGAGAAGGATATGTCCGCTATGACAGAACTAAGAATTTGCAAGGGAGCTAATTTGATATTGGAGAAGAATCACGTGCATCTCGCCATGCAGATGGAGAAACAAGTGGAAAGAAAAATAACTTTGATGCCTTTCATGGTTTTAGCATCTGCTCCATATATATATATAAGATAGGCTGATCCATAGACTTGTAGCTGAAGGGTTGGGAGGGAGGTTCAAACGATCCATAGAAAGAACGAGCTTCCAAACATTAGTGGCGATAGAGCATCGAAAAAGAAAGTGGGGGATGTTGCTTGAGTTTTTCAAGCACAACGGGCAAGCAGAAGCAAGACTGATTCCTCTCATCTTAGTCCAATCAGAAGTGGGCAGCCTTCCATGGAAGAGTTTCCAACTGAAGCAAGAGATTTTTTGGCAGCATTAGAAAACTCCAAATCAGAGGGGTCCAAGGCTGATTCGAACCTCTTAATCGATGGCATCCCAAGTAGTCTTGAGCAGCAGTAGGCCGGAGTTGGTAGCAGCCCAGTAGAGTTGATTCGGCGAGGATTAAGACAGGATAGAGGGTTGCCTACAATAATTCTTTAAAAACATCGGCACTTCCAAATTAAAGACAGGAGGAAAAATCAATGATCCCTCAGAAATATAGGCATTCACACGATCATCTGGGTTGAAAGAAATGTTGGAAAAGAACTTAGCTATAAGACTGTTGAATAGCAAATTATCTGTCCAAATAGAAACCAAACAAGCATCTCCGATTTTTCAAATATTGTTTTTATGAAGGATAGAAGCTAGAGCCTTCATTATTTTACCTATGCAGGAGGAAATCCCAAAGAAGGAGCCAACCATAGAGTTTGAAATCACAACATTCCAGTTCTGAACCAAGAAGCCCATATGGAAGAAAATAGCATAGCTTTCCGTGCAAACTTGAGGGAGCAAGCTTCATTAACTTCAGCCATCCTCCTAAGACCGAGCCCACCCTCAAATTTGGGAAGGCAAACGGTGTGTTAGAGATTAGGTTTAGATTGTTAGAAATTCTAGGGATAGATTAAGAGTTTGAATTTAAACTTATTATCTCATCAGTATATCTCTTTTGTATAAATTGAGGAGTCTTGATGTCAATGAATTCCACAGTGAATTTATCTAAAAGTCTTTAAGCTGGGTACAGTCCTATCTTCCTTAATAGTCACTGTCAATTTTTCTCTTTTCAATGAAATCAATCAAATTCCCACTCTTTCCTCCATCGATTCAAGCCTTCAAGCCTTATGATCTCGTCATCTTCATCAAATTTTCATCGATCAAAGCTTCTTAAGTCACGTTAGATCTGTTCTATTGAACCACCGACACCGGCAGACTCGTGAGGAGCGGGTAGTGACAGTAATGGATCCACAGAGAGACGGCGATCCCATGAAGACTTAAAGATCTTGTTTCTATAATAAAGAATTATCATTTATCTCTCAGAGATCAAAATGGTTTTATTTTATTTATGTTAACAATTAGAGATCCTTTTTGAGAAAGGGGCATCTAATTGAGGGGGAATGTTAGAGATTAGGTTTAGGTTAGAAATTCTAGGGATAGATTAAGAGTTTGAATTTAAATTTATTATCTCATCAATGTATCTCTTTTGTATAAATTGAGGAGTCTAGATATCAATGAATTCTACGGTGAATTTATCTAAAATTCTTTACGGTGTCTTAAGCAATTAGGTTGCTTTGCGTCTTTTGGTCGTTACTTGACTACAAAAAATTACAACAAATGGACCCCATAGCTTTAATGGTGCTTTTTGGAAGGGGAAAGACCATGAGAGAAAGAGCTGGGATGCTTCCTAGGACATGTCTAACCAAAATGAGTCTGCTTGCAAGAGAGAGCGACTTACATCTTCATCCCGTCAAACGCTTATGGATAGAATCATCCAACGGAGAGAAAATGTCATTATTAGGCCTGCCTTTAAAGAAACGAGCTTCAAGGTACTTTGAGGGAAGAGCACTGGCATGGACGTTCAGAATATCCATAGCTTTAGCCTTGGTTCTAGCGCTACATTTTTCAAAGAACAACTTGCTTTTCGACAAATCAAAATGTTGATCCGAGATTTCTTTGTAGGAGTTCAATACTACTTTAAGAGCCTTGAGGGGCGAACGCGGAGGAAGAGAAGAACATCATCTGCATTTAAAAGATGACATAAATGAGTGGAGTATGTGCAAGGGTATATAGGATTTGTTTATCCTGTGAGAACAAAGTTAGAAAGATTGATGCTTGAGACTTCCTAGGCCAAATTGAAGAGGTAAGGGGAAAGAGGATCCCTTTGTCTCAGCTCACATCCAAGAGCAAAGAAACCACAAGGTTCTCTATTGATCAAAACTATGCCCCTAGAGGTACATTAAGGGGAATTTGTTTAAGACTACGTAAATGAATAAAATCACATTGTACACATTGCATATGTCAGCTGTGTTACATGACATTTCGCTTTATTTTTTCTCATAGTTTTTCTTTTGGATCTTCTAATATCTACAACCCCCAAGTATTGCTTTTCAAAAAAACTGGAAACTAACGCATTTCGAAGGGAAGAAACATATTTACATGATCTTCCTTTGTAACCATAAAGAAAAAACCAGGAAAAAATGGAATCCATTAGGTCATAGAAAGCACTATTTTGAAGGCTACAAAATTGTCCAAATCTTAGTTTATTTAAAGTTGGTTGAGTTTATAATAGTTGGATGAGTGTCAAATTCGAGTGAGTTAACTTAAAATAATAGCAAGAGCAAGGATATATAATCAAGTGCATTTAAGCAAGACTATAATAATTTAGAGTTATCCAAAACCATACAAAAAGTAATTTGGACAAAACCAAAACATGCGAAACGCCTTCCAAGTTTGGCAGGGTCGTGTTTAGGTTTTAGAAGTTGATTAATTGGGGGGTATATATTCATAACATCAAACCGATCAAATGATCCTAGCCTTCATGTTTAGGTCCTCGGCGCTTTATCACCACATATTGTAAAAACTATTTACAGCAAAATTCAACAATCATTGATGTAATGGATCACTGCCAATCCAAGAAAAGTAGGGGTGTGTAGGTGTTAGGTACCATAGTTGAGCCCCAGTGTGAAAATGAAGAGGAACACAAAGAAGAGTGTAGAAAGTTCACCATGTATAAAGGCTAATTGGTAGTTGGTTGCTTGTTTTATTTGGGAAATCTTAATTAGGTGTGGATGTCTGGGATCTTACAAATGTCCTAATTGCCTAATCTTTTTGCAGATTCAGACTAAGCATGTGGTTATCTTACAGATTCCAAAAGACTAGCGGTGGTATTTGTTTAGATCCATGATATCAAATGTGACGGAATCCATCATCTATGTGCACCAACTGGTCTGCTTTCCATCATGTTAGAATTTAAAAAACAGAGAAGATGAGAAACTCAAGTGCATCATCATCATTTTTAATACCAAATCAGACAACAGGAGGGTTCTCAATCTGGCCATCCAAGGACAGAGCCCCTCTTGCTTGAACAGCAGGGATAAAAAATTCCGCATAAGTTTGTGCCGGAGTTGGGAGAAAAAAAAAAAAAAACTATCTGATAATTAATACAAGCTAGGCAGAGTTCTTTTTATCAGAAAACTAGCCCCAGTTGGGTCCTGTGTAAATTCTATGACCTCCCCTTACCTTACATCGAAAATTTTAAAATAATATCGTAATTATTATTGTGATTAAAGCCTTATTCCAGTTATGTTGGGTGGCCGCATTAATTATATTATCATGAGCCATATGCTTAGATACAATTTTTACTTTTTTAGATTTATTTTTATTATCTTTATCCACGACTTCCTCAATCTACCCCTTTTTCTTGATGGACGATCGATCTGCATAATAAAACTTCTAAATAATATAAAAGTAAAAATTGTTGAAAAATGACTGTCATGTACTAAATCATATAAGCAAAATCAATGGTTTTCTGTTTTTTGGTAAAACGTTTCTATCTGAAACTGCAATATGACAGACACCCATCTCTTCATTCGCTGTTTTTCGATGCCTTTTATATCTTCTAGGATCTCTTGAGACAGCCGTGCTACTTGTCCCGGGTTTTGTCCCGGGACATGGGAGCCGGTCCACGTCCCGGGATAAAAATCCCGGGACAAGTAGACTTTTTCCTCTTGAGATGGCCAAGGAGAAGAAACTGTCCCAAAGCTCTCAAAACCATGTTGTGTCGTCTACTTTGCATGTTGCATGTGAGTAGCTATCTCAAATGTCTATGTACATTTGGATTCCCAAGAGACGCTCACGTGAGTATGTGTGTACTGGGCCTTCACAAAATCACATGCACATGTGTCCATGCAAGCAAGCAAGCTCACATGCAAAGTAAGGGCTCGCCACCTATGACTTGGAGTGATCATTGGTGGGCATGATGAATGTTGCTCTCAGGAGCTCAATGCGTCTAGGACGGCAATGGGCCAGGTCTAAACAGGGTTGAGGATTTGATTCCCTCTGTTATGATGCATTTTTTGAATGGAGGAGACCGGGTGTGAATTTGGGCCCAATGCATGTAGAGTAATCATCAAGTCTAATTTTTCTTCTTCCTTTTTTTTTTTTTTGGGGTAATCTTAAGTCATGAATTGAGTGTTCACCCCAAAAAAACATAAAAACAAATGAAAACAAATAAAAATTGGTTAGTGAAGGAAGGAGAAGGTTTCTCCTCTAAACGCGGCAACCATAGATAGATTGGATTTCTAGCAACACTATGTAGATATACTTTCACATAAGAAAACCATTAGAGAGGGTGTAAAAGCCTTGGGTTGCTTTTAAAATTAAATATTTGCCTTTTTGTGAGGCTCAATCGATTGTATATTTGCCAAGGTCTTGGTAAGAATAGATGAAAAGGGTATAACATGGATTGAGGGTTACCCAAATATCACTTGCTAAGATAAGTTAGGAAAACTTGATTGAGCCCACTTGGGTGTTGGTTCGTTTGGGTTTTGCTCCGACGTAATGTGTTTGACACTCCCTAGATTTACCTGGTTCATGTGTGTTGCTTGTAGTGCATGTTCTTGGAGGATTACTACTATTCAGTCAAATACCATGGGCATACTCTTGTGAGCGAGCGAAGAAAAAAAAAAAGCTCAGGGCTTCACACTGAACTTAAAAAAACCACGGAGGAAATAATTAATACTCTCATTCGGAGAGTTGTTTTTTCATTTAAGATATTTTTAAAACATTTGAAAATATATCAATTCATTAATAATATGAAAACAAGAAGAAAACAAGGGGAAGAAGTCATTCTTACAATATATCAAGCCTCCTTGAGTTTGACTTTAGACTTTTTTCCAAAATGAGATACTCAATCGAGTCATAAGCCAACTCAGCAGCAAGTTAAGACATTTTAACCCAACCTTTTTTAGCATCCAAGTTTAAGGAGTCCGGATCACCGATCGAAGTTGTTACACCTTCACCGTATGTGGAGCAATAACAGTCCGCCACGTCATCCAAAAATTTATGTGATTTTAATAGGTGATCCGGACTCAAGTTTAAGAATTTTTGAAGTGCACTTTTCCCCTAATGATTTAGGATGATTATATAGTGTGAGGGATTTCTTGATCACAAGTGGACCCGTGTCTGGATTACATTGGGGCCTTTTATAAGAAAGATTAAACCCATCTCCTAATGCCAAACCAAATACAAAACAACTCTATCCACATCAAGATAAGACCAATCCTAACCATCCTATTCCAACAAATCTAGCCTACTTTGGTAAATGTCACTTGCCCAACCCCTCTGATGATTGTGCCTGAGCCAGCGATGACTCCAACATAAACAGCAAATATGAAGCCCACATCTAGATTCTGAGCCAAGAGCCACAACTAGGGGTGCATGTCAGACACATCTCTTTCTTGTTAAATGGGTCAAGTTTCATGGCAAGGATCCAGCTCGAGAGCCTGAAAGTTTGACAAACCTGGGCAGCCTCATTTCAAAGTATGCCCCTTCAGGCTAAAATTGGGCCAAGTTTTTAGGCACACGAAGTTCCTGTACGGATCTAACTATGGGCCAAGATAATAAGCACAGGCCCGGCCTACAGTCCAGGCCGGATGATGGTCAAGCTCAAGTCAGAACTGGGCTGGCCTAGCCCATGAAGAACCCTAGCCAATATATCAAGATAAAACTTAGATACTTCTTTCAAACATTGACTATTCAAAGAGGACCCACATGCTCAATTATGAAGATCACTATACTTTTGGCTCCACACGTAGCTTTAGTTTACTTTTCCACGCATCTGGTCTCTTGCTGGTACCAAATCTTAAGGCAGGACTTTGGGTCCAAGTCTATAGTTTGGCTCTAAATTAACATCTTCTGGACAGAATCAGAAAACTCCCTGCAATGACTACATTCCAGGAGAAGAATTTTCATTGGGGCGTCGAGCTCAATAAATGCTTGAGACCATTCCATTCATTTTAATGATTCATATCATCAAATATAGACCATGCCCCATCAGACATCAGTATTCAATCAATTTGATTGGAAGATCCTCACCATCAGCACTTGTACCTTTGCCAACTTCTGCTACATTTCTTTCTAGTTCTTCTTTTGTGGTGGGAGACTTTGGCCTAGGACTGCAGTCTTCTCTCAGCGGTTGAGGGTTCATAATTGCGCTATCACGTTAGGGCTATATGAGATTCACGAGACTCCTCTGGACCCGAAGGGATTAGGCCGGCGCGAAAGCTAGGACACCCCTCAGATGTCCAAAAAAAAAAAGTCCCATTAATAGTCATTCCCCTTGGACCTTGGTCCAGTGTGTAGCTAGGTCTATCTTTCCCATGGTGTCTGTTATTCATGTTAGCCGAACCTTAATTTGACTTGAGTACTGGGTCTGTTTGATCTTTAATTACTCATATCACGTGCCTCCCTCCCATCATAATAATATCCACCGTTCAATCTAGTATGTATGAAATATGGGAAGACCTATGCTGCGCACCGATGCTCATGTTATCGTGAGTATTGCACTTAGTATGCCCACCTTATGATCCATCCAAGTGGACCATAAAATAGGGAAACCCCCCCTCCCACCATTTCACCGATCGCAAATTTGGCACCCGTCCGAATGGGCTAAATTGTTGAATTGAATGCGCACACATTTGGATGGTGAAACCTTGCGGCTTGGTAATCAAGTTGTTAGGATGATGATTAGAGCCTTTGTCACCTACACAAGGTCATGGGAGTGGGGATCTTTCGATGCCCCTGGTCCCATCCCTAGGTGGGCACCACAAGGACTAGTGCTCAGCAAAGGAGGCCCATGAATATATGTTTATGATTTCTACACATCATCAATCTACCTTCTTTTTTTTTTATCATTATACTCATGTCATGTGCCTCCCTCCAATCAAAATAATATACACTGTTCAATTTATTATGTAATATTTATTTATAATCATACAAATAATCAATTCAATAATATATATCACCAATAAATAAAATAGTCTTTATGGTGTAGGGGGTTTAATCAAGCAAAAGCAAGCCTTAAAAAAGTTAAAGACTGATATAGCTGTCACCAATACAACAATAACATCAGTTCATGATCCTTTTTCTCACACTTAAGATCCTCAATTAGTTTTAAGTTGGGACATTTGATGAGAACCACAATACTTGTCTTTCTATCAGGCTTTTGGCAAAAGGTCACCCGTCCAATGCACTTACCCCTTGTTTTCCGCAGGGTATATCCTCCAAAAGTATAATGAAAAGACTGTTTTGACTAATGCCTATTTGCACATTCTTTTCTTCCTCCATTTGCTCACAAATTATGTCATTCAAAACTTAAATATGCACTAGAGACATGGACAACCAAACATGATGCATTCAACTTTGCGGCTGCCAGCATTGATAATATATTAGTAGAGGTCAGGTTTGTTTGGCAGCCTTGAGATGCACGTAAATGTACCTGCAAAACCCTATTTTTTTTCCTCTTATTAATACTCAATTCATAATTCATGCACAAACACACGTTATACAAGTTCCTAATCAAAATAGCAGCAAGCATTAATCGATTTTTAGTCATCCATACATGCTATAGAGGGCTAAAACAGTAAAACCCCTAAAATCTTTAGAAGTTTTCATAGTTTTTAACATATGTAGACACCCAAGAACTCTTTCCACATACTGGCCCTACAATGAAGAATTCTTGGGCCCTCCCCTATCCATGTAAAAAGAAGATACCTTGCTACTGATCTATCAGTGGGTTCGCCACCTTGTAAATCTCATAAAATCATATATGTTTTAATACTATAAACCAAGACTGTCAACCTCTCCACTCTGGTGTTAATGATAATGAATATGATGTTATCTTACAGGCAATGGGATGTGAAAAAAATGGGTTGTCATGGAGTCATTCGGAGGGGGCGGAACCATGATATAGGGATTGCTGGAGCCATTTGTTCAAAAAAAAAAAAAAGAAAAAAAAGAAAACCTTCTTTTGGGGATGGGGAGTCATTGCTAAAAATGCCTTAAAATTCTAAATTATCTAAAGGGGATTTTACAATTTAGGGGGTGGGGCATGGCCCCTGCCAGACCCCCTAGTTCCGCCCCAAGTCGTCCGTGAAAGGTGGTGGGGTCGAGCCAACTTAGGCTCGGCTCAAGAATTCAGGAGCTAACATAATCACATTAGAAGTCTTAAGCTTTTTATCGTTCCATGTCTGAACGCTTGACCCAACTCTGGTAGCATTTTCTAGCCTCACTAAAGTCCACTTCCAGTTTCTTTTTAAGATTCATAGAGCCGTCAATCCGATAGAAAATCAACGGTTGGGATTACTTAATAAGAAGACATACACTTCTAAGAAATTAGGCACAAGAAGCTTTGTGCTGCGTTTAGACCGGACGAGTCTTAGCGTCTGGGTTACGCTCGTCAGCCCCCTGGTCTTGGCATTCTTGAATCTTCTAGATGCTGCTGCTGATGTAATTAAATTATATATATCATCACCAGTTAGCAAAACAAGGCCAAACTCTGTTTTTTTCTTTTCAATCCTGCTATTTGGACACAACATTAGGACCAGTTTTTGGACCGATCCTAATGTTCTGATCCAAGGGGATCAGTCCAAAAACCGGTCCAATGTTTTGTCCAAGTAGACTTTTTCTTTTCTTTTATGCTCTTTGAATGTTAACCTTCATTGATCAAAAGAAGGCCTAACTCAGGGGCCTAACTCACCTGAGTTATTTGACACTACACCTTTTCAAGTCACTCAGTTGAGTAGAAAATTAGTGATAGATCCTTCGTGTTGCTAATATATTTATGACTGAGTGGTGTTGGCATCATAATTTCACACATTTGTCAATGATCAATCAATGGATACTCATGTTAAAGTTTGTTCGAGTGGTCAGGACAATGATTCCTCTCTCTTTCGGAGCTAGAGAGGTTTTAGTATCGACCACCGATTTTTTCTTTTTCAGATTTCGAATGTTGAGTCCATTTGTACTACCACCTTAAAAAAACAAGAGTTTTGTTAGACTTTTCTTCGCTTCCAAAGAATTAATTCATCACAAAGAACTGGAAACCTTCCGTTAACCAAAAGGAAAAAACACTTGCGAACCTGTCGGCCAACTTAGAAAAAAAAAAATCTTTCTGGTTACATTATTGGGGTCTATGATCTGGCAGTTTTGGCCCCACCAGAACAACGATCACTATAAATGGTGGAGCCCTGATAGCAATCATAGTGTATCTAGATAGAAACTTGTGGAAGATGATGGATTTGAAATTTGAAAACCAGACGAGGGAGGGTCTCATGCATTTCAAGATGAGGCCCACACTCACAAGTGATGGAGAAGTGTGAACCAAGCAAAACACCTAATTGGGTCAATTTCAGTGGTCCCCATCCAACAAACGTGTGATCAAGATCAAGACAAGTAAGGTGTATCAAATCGTCTAAAAAGGTGACGTAATCGACAAGACAACGTTGACAGACGATGTAATAAGACGTAGAATCTCGACCACTTAAAGTTGGATACATGATCATGATCAGGCCATAGCTTGATTTCGACTTAAATAGCTTCAATATCTTGTGATGTCGAGCACCACACGTGTCTCCCTTATAAATAAAATAAAACTTTACCAAAGAAATGTTGGCTGGACAGACTAATCGTCCAAAGACTTCACATGTCACCGGCCAGATGTCTTGGGTCTAAGATCTGCAAAAATATTTGATGAGTGACGCACACGCTTCTCCTAAATGGAATTTGAGGAACTCCACGGTGGAACCCACCCAAGGCGAAATAACGTCATATTTTATTTTAATAAAAGTTGGTCTCATTATAATATTAAGCACATGAATAATATAATAATTAACATAATCTTATATATTAATCATATCATCAATCATTGAGAATGTAAACTAGCATTATAACTCGTATTCAACACATGTATGATTAGCATTTATGCGTTAAAAACTATCTATAAATTGTAGAAAGAAAAGAAAAAAAAAAAAAGTTATCAGGAAAGTACCTATTTATGTAATCTATGAGCTAATGGGATGAAGAAAGAAAAAAAGAGAAGAATTGGATAAGAAAGGGAGTGGAGTTCTGGATAAAAAGGGAGGTATTACTTAAAAGGAGGAATGTAACTTTCAAAAGTGAATTGGTGGGAGAAGACGCGAGTGGTGGTTTCAAAGTAGTTGGTATGATATAAGTGAAAAAAAGTAACTTGCTTTCAAAATTATAACTGATGGTCAAATCCAACCCAAAACCTCCTAACTTGATATAGTATAATGGGTTTTCGATTCTCCGATTACCCGGAGGTTCTTAGTCATTAAAAACCGGATCTAGATCCTTTTTTAGGCCCGAATAAGTAAATGGGTTCGGGTCCGATTCCACCTTGGTTCGGACCCGTGGACTTGAGACTCGACATATTACCTTGATTTTTGGAAATTTCTCCTAAAAATAATATTTTTTTAATATCATTCTCTATTTTAATTCTGACTCAGATCCAAACACGTCTCATATATGATTCTAGTTCCGGAGCAAAGAAATCGGTTACGAAACAATTCTGGGACTGAATCTGGTTTCACATTCTTCTTAACAGTTTCAGTTTTAGGTTCACTATGAACTCGGACAGGAACCCAGCCATATCCATTGTATATGTTCAATCCAACAGTAGGATCACACGTAACCAATGACGAGATGTGGCATTGGCGGTACACTTTGGAGTTCCACACATGCTAATGGAAATCAGGTGGGACTTGGGAGCCATGAGGGGTTCCGGACTTGACTAAAAGACTTGCATGCAGTTGCCTTTCCCAGAATCACTGGAATTCTTAGTCGCATGTGGGACCCACCATTTGTAATCTGATGGACCAGTTGATGTGGCAAATTGCAGGATGATTAATTCCTTGAAAATCTCTTAAAGTGGAAGAACTTGAGATTTTGAGTGGCAGTCCATAATTAAATAAGGATTGGTACTCATTTTCACACACGCCCAATTTTAGGAATTGAGATCAAGTAGAGCTGAGTGAAACAAAAGCAATGATTTTACAAAGACGAATTGGTGGTGCAGGGGGTGAAGATGAAATGGTGTTTCAGTAAATGTTTTCTTGTCTACTTAAAGGTTGACATTATTTAGCATGCATCACATTCATCTGTTAGGTTAGAGAGAATCACTCCCTTTCTACACCTCCACATTAAAGCAGAGGAGAGAGAGAGACACTTTCATTTCTAGCTTTTTAGTGTTGAATTTTGAAGTAGAATTCTTTTAGTATACTCTAAATTTGATTAGATAAGGCTTCATAATGATGATAACTATATCTGAAAAAACTTTTATAAAGAGCATTTCATTTTTATAACTATTAAAAAGACTCTCTCTTCTTTCTTTTTTGCCTTGAAAACTATGGTGTAATAGGCTATTGGAGTTGTAATCAAAACTAAAGTTTGATTAATGTTAAGTATACTAGGCGAGGTAATTGTATCTGGATTCTTAAGGTTGTTCTACAAAAATCTTTCTCAATTAGAAACATTTGGCTCGCTTTCCCAATTTCAAAGTGAGATAAATTATTTATTGAATTAAATTTTTGCTACAATAAGAGAGTATTTTTATTGAGCAGTTTAAATCCAAAGCCAGTGGACTCTACTTAAAGATTCACTCAAATCAATAATGTAGTAATGTAGTTCTTGAGATTGAGACTTACTCTAAAAGGGTGAGAAGTAAAAGTAATATTTCGAGGTCTATCTATTGAAAATTTGAATCGCATCAAATATAATTTATCCAAATTTAGGAATAGCCCAAGTATTACCTGCACGCTAGAGTCCCCCCTAGTTGGGCCAAGATGTAGATCATGGATGATGCATTATTGTTTGTAAATGGAAGAGAATCCACAAAAAGCAGAAAAATATAGGAGATAGATAAAGAAGGGTACAGCAGTCCTTTGATGAGAACAAAACATGGCATTGGAGATAAAACAAAGGCGTGCGAGCTGTCCTGGACACGGAAAACAGAAGTTTGGACTTTCATGCACACCATCTAGAAATCCTTGACTTTCACACCCCATTAACACCCAAACAAAGAAAACTGCAATCCATGAAAGAGATGGCACCCATTAATGAACCACTAACAAACTCCCTGCACCATAAAAGTCCTTCCTTCTCCTTCTTCCATCTCACATCCTCCTCCCACCATGCTCCACCACCGTCGAGGAGTTCTCGACAGTTATGGGAATCTGATTGGAACTAATTCAGGCTTGCAGACTTCAAGAATCACCAGAAACCATGGGAGGAGATGTGAAAATCCAAGTGAGATTGATTTCAATTTGCGAGCCCACGAAGACGATTCAGGAATCTCATCACCACCCTTGTGGAAAACTAGCCCACCCAGGACCCCAACAACCAAAGCTTCGACCTTTCAACATCACCATCTTCCTCTTACTCCGCGATCTCAGGCAATCGCCAAAAGTCGGCAAGAGCTGATGGAGATGATGAAAGGCGTTCCCGAATCAGCTTACGAGCTCTCTCTGAAGGATCTCGTTGAGTTGCCGTTGAACAAGAGAGAATTGACAAGTGCGGCACCCACCCAAGAGGAGAGAGAAATGAAGAACATGGTGAAGAAAAAGAGTTTTGAAAAGAGAGATGATGTGAGAAGAAATATGAAGACTGGGCCTTTTCTTCTTAAGATGTTCTTTCCTGGTTCTTTGGTTTTGAAGAAGAAGAGCAGTGGAAAGGGCACTTGTTCGAAGGTTTCGCCGAAGCCTCCATCCGTTGCAGTGGATGGGGAGAAGGTGGTGTTTGAGAAAAGTGTGGATGGAGATTGGTGGAATAAAAAATCCTCTGAGGCAGAAGAGAAGGAAAATAGTACCAGCAGCAAAAGTAGCGGAAGCAGCATCAACAGTAGCAGTAGTGGTAGAAGCAGGTAACTTCAAGACCCATGAATATGATTCTTTCTTTTTTTTTTTTTTTTTTCATTGTTAGGGGAAAGTTAAATTTTGCTGAGTTGCTGATGTTGATTTTTAGATGATCTAAGATGGAAGGTTTGAGTACAAATTCATGAGAATGTTTGAATTGGGATTTAATTTTTCTTTAGAAAATATTGTTTTCTTCTTTGATTTTTTTTTTTTTTTTTTTTTTTTTTTGAATTTAAAGTTGATATGAAAGCCAGTTGATAAAACATGATCTAGCACCAATCAATTAATTTCTCACTTGCACAAGTTACTTTTCCAAGTAATAAAAAATACCCATCAGTTCTATTCTTCTTCTTCTTCTTTTTCCAGCTTTAATGTTGGAATAGTGTATTCAATCTTGCAGAAAACAGAACGATCCAAATAAAAGTTTAAACAGAGAATCCTATGTTGTGGATGTGAAATAGGGTACCTTGGATATATTGGGCACACCTTAAAAATATCATGTTTTCATAGTCCAGGATAGTCCAGGAGATCAAAATAGAAGTTCATAATTTTGATGTTATGTGGTTTATATAACAGATAGAAAGAAGCAGGGAAAAGAAAGAATTAAATTCTTAAGTGTAGAAGCATTTAAGATTATAAAATAACAATTACAATATGATATGCATTCATTCTGTTATTAACCAAAATCAACAAATCAAGCGATCATCCTTGTATAGTTCCTAATCATTGTCTTCCTCTGTTACAGGCAAATGGGTGGTTTCTTACCTGCATGCTTCTCCTTCTTCACCAGAAAAACTAAAGCAGGAAAGCACAAAGGGTACAGCTTTTGAGGAATCCCAGAAACCATCTTATCAAATGTAATTGTAATGGTACTTAGAAACACCAGAAAATAAGAGATATGGTTTTTACAAGTAAATAGTAGCATGGCCCTGTATATTGTCTTATTTGAGATTTTAGTAATTTGGAATTATCATTTTGTGTATTATTGAGCATGTAAAGCAATGGACTTGACGAGTAATAAGGACACGCTCATAATGACTTGTATGAGCAACCCAGAAATCATTAATAGAATTTTAGTCAAGGGACATAAATGTGTAGATTACTAGACAAACTTTATGTATATTCTAGACATCCCATAAGAAAGATATGTTCAGATATGAGATTCTTTGTAATAATATACCTGTTGTTTGTTCCATGAGTAAAGAAAGGAATAAGAAAGATTTAAGTGAGTTCTGAATTCCATTGCATTCAGAAAGCCCACTTTTTTACCTGTGATCCATAGGAGTATCTATTTCTCTACAGACTTGATAACATGAGAACAGATATATGGGTACAGATTTGTCCATGTTTCCTTTGCAGACATAACCGTCGGAAACAAAAAAATTTCAGTACATGGAGTATTTTTGCTGCATAAGATAGGATCAATGTGCAGTGACATTGTACGGTTAGTCGGTAGATCGAGCAAAACTATAGAGGGTGGCAAACGAGAATGTAAAAAGCAACGCAAGAATGAAGAACATATTCTCTCATTTAAGTTGTTGATATTCTAGCATGGTTCTTCATAAAATGGAGGTGTTATAATTTCGCCATTATACCATTTGATGACTGGTTTTAGGGACTCAAGCCTCAAATGCAAATGGTTAGTACACAAGGGCCACTGAAGTAAGGTCATGGACTCCCCGCCATCTTATCTATGAAAAAGGAAATCCACTGCAGTTGGGGGGTTTGTTTTATTTCTACACAAACCATGACAAATGTGATGATCTTCACATCATGACCCCATAACTTGGACCTGGCACATCATTATCATCAAAGCTTTTTCCCAACTTGGAACTGGCACATGCAAGATGATTCTCAAAACTAGAGTTCATACGTCTACTCTGTTTCAGTGACTACCAGTTACTGGAAACTCCATCAGGGTTTATCAAAGAAAAGCATATTTCTTGACCACAGTGCTGAGGACAAGATAAGCAATACGATGTAAAGGTTTCATTCTATATGTATGAATGCCATAGAATAATTCATGGCTCTCCGATATGTTCAGGCGGGTGCACTTGCAGCTTGAGGGACTTGTTTCCATGCAAGTGATTGGAGTGAAATTCTCATTTGACAAACTTAATCCAATTTTCTTATTGATAAGCTCCATGAAATACTCTTAATTTCATCACTAAATATGATGGGCTCTATTGACACTGTAACTTCTGTCAGATCCCACATCGCCAAGAGACCGCCCAATAAACTCGGCTTATATGTGCGAACCTCCCTTGACTTGGTATGACGCGTTTTGGGCCAGCCTACGGGCCAGCTACCAAGGAACAAAAACGTGCGGGCCGAGGTCCAAAGCGAACAATATCGTGCCAAGGTTTCGGGTCAGGTGTCTTTATAGAAATAGTATCACAGCCGAGGGCGGCTCTCAGATCCCACATCGATCGCCGCCCAAGAAACTGGGCTTATATGTGCGAACCCCCCTTGACTTGGTATGACGCGTTTTGGAGCAGCTTGCAGGCCGGCTACCAAGGAACAAAACCGTGCGGGCCGAGGCCCAAAGCGGACAATATCGTGCTAGGGTTCCAGGTCGGGTGTCGTTACAGAAATGGTATCAAAACAGGGCTTGTATGTGCGAACCCCCTTTTACTTGGTATGACTCGTTTTGGGGCACATCGCCAAAAGACCGCCCAAGAAACTGGGTTTATATGTGCGAACCCCCCTTGACTTGGTATGACGCGTTTTGGGGCAGCCTGCGAGCCAGCTACCAAGGAACAAAATTGTGCAGGCCGAGGCCCAAAGCGGACAATATCATGCCAGGGATCTGGGTCGGGTGTCGTTACAAAAATGCAGAGTCGAGGGCGAGTAGTGGGGATTGTTAGATCCCACATCGCCAAGAGACCGCCCAAGAAACTGCACTTATATGTGCAAACCCCCATTGACTTGGTATGACGCGTTTTGGGACAGCCTGCGGGCCAGCTATCAAGGAACAAAACCGTGCGGGTTGAGGCCCAAAGCGGACAATATCGTGCCAGGGTTCCGGGTCGGGTGTCGTTACAAAAATGGTATCGAAACTGGGCTTGTATGTGCGAACCCCCTTTTACTTGGTATGACGCGTTTTGGGGCACATCGCCAAGAGACCACCCAAGAAACTGGGCTTATATGTGCGAACCCCCCTTGACTTGGTATGACGTGTTTTGGGGCAGCCTGCGAGCCAGCTACCAAGGAACAAAATTGTGCAGGCCGAGGCCCAAAGCGGACAATACCGTGCCAGGGTTCTGGGTCGGGTGTCGTTACAGAAATGGTATCAGAGTCAAGGGCGGCTCTCCTCTGAGTGGTGGGGATTGTTAGATCCCACATCGCCAAGAGACCGCCCAAGAAACTGGGCTTATATGTGCGAACCCCCATTGACTTAGTATGACGCGTTTTGGGCCAGCCTGCGGGCCAGCTACCAAGGAACAAAACCGTGCGGGCCGAGGCCCAAAGCGGACAATTTCGTGCAAGGATTCCGGGTCGAATGTCGTTACAACTTCCTTATCCATCTGCTCTATCCACACCTATTTATGCACAGGTCTCTTAGTTGCACTCTCAAAATTTCTATTATAAAGAAAAATATTGTTGAAAGAGGTTGTGTGTTGGACAGGCAGTCTCATGTTCTGAACTACTGCATTTTATTGAATTCTATGGTGAGGACACTAGGTTAAGGTAACATTTCATAACAGGGCTTGATCTGTTATGTTGTATGACAAAACAGTACCATTGGCTTAAAATGAGGTTTGAACTGAAGGTAGCAATTGTTTAAAAATACTTAAAAGAAAAGGAATCTATCTAGGATTGCATAAACAACAGTAGATGAACAAATGTTAGAAAGGGATCTGCCCATGCTTATAACCGGTAAGGAAAACTTCTTGGGATTGGTTTGGTGCTTGTAGAATACAAGATAAGTTGCACATAAACAGAAAGACGTGTACTCCCACAGGTGTTTCTAGAAAAAGAAGTGACAAGAGGAATTAAGAGACATCTACAAGGTGTTGATAACCGCTTATTTTAAACACTTATACTAATAAAAAACGGTGTAACAATATATATTAAAGTTAAAATACAGGGAACCAAGGTGATCCAGAGTTAGAAATCACCTTTAATTTTCACTAGAGACGAATAAGAAGTACGGTATAACTACACTTGGTACCGACTAGCGATTTGTATGCATTGGTTGAAGCCTCCCTTGTGCATCTTGATATTGAAAAAGTTAGGACGTAGACAGGAATAAGAGATATTAGTCCTTAAAATTTAGAGTTTGACCGTATGACTTGCCGTAAGATCTGACAATTGCCTGTGAATGATTGAGGTTTTAAAACTCCCCACGGCGTGCGATATCCTACGTCCATGAGATATCGCATTGTGTGATATGCAATATTTTAGGTCTTTGAGATATCGCATTACGTGATATCCTTAATCCATAGGATCAAACAAATTTTTTCTTCATTCGCATCGTGTAAGCTCCCTTTGTTGTGATAATGTTTTAAACTTCAACTATTAATGGGCAAATGATAGGTTTAGTGCAGCTGTACAATAAAAAATCCCTAAAATTTAATGGCTATAAACTGTGAATTTTTTTTCTTTTTTTAAAAGAAAAAAAAAACCCAATGATGTTAAAGTAAAATTTGAGTTACATGCCAACTTCATGTGAAAATATTGAATTGACTGAAGGAGCCTCATGCTAAAAACTCAATTTGGAAAGAAGCATGACAGAAATGGACATTTTGATGAATTTCACTTATATATATATACACATATATTTGTGTTATATAGCATCATCTGTTAGAACACAAAAGTGGGTGTTTTGGATAATTTACTATGGTAATTTCATTTTTAAAAGAAGTTAGTGGTAACTGGTAAGGTAATCCATCCTCTGCTCTGATTATGAAAATCCTACTGCACAATCAAAATGCATGGACGGTGGAAGATGGTTTATGACTTTTCAGATGTGCCCATGTTAAGAAACTTAAAAAAACCAAATTTAAAACCACAAGAACACCGACTTATTAAACAAATGGCAGATACACCACTGCTATCTCACATATTTTTCAGGAAGTTTGCAGTGCTGACATTGCATTGCAGAAAATTCGTTTTTTCAAAGAGCCTGACTTTAGGGCTGAAAGTGGACCGGGCCGCCCACGGCCAGCCCATTATAGGCTCTGCCCGAGCTTGGCTCAGAAAACAAAAGAGCCGAGCTAGGGCCTAGTAGGAGGCCCGTTTGC
This sequence comes from Camphora micrantha, assembly GCA_003546025.1. NCBI lineage: Eukaryota > Viridiplantae > Streptophyta > Magnoliopsida > Laurales > Lauraceae > Camphora > Camphora micrantha. Next base: position 6,012,696 of record QPKB01000008.1, read on the forward strand.
TTAAACGGGCCGAGCTCGGGGCTTGATGAAGCCCGACTCGTAAGCCGTAGGGCCTACATATATTAATACATATATTAATATATGGGATGAATGCATGCATTTGACCATTTTTTGTTTTGGTTTGCATATGCAGATTTCTTTGAATTCTTAAAGGATTTTTTTTTTTCCTGAAAATACCTTCTATTAGCTATTGCTATATCATTATAAAATTGGGCCGGGCTCACGAGCCGAGCGTAGGGCCTCAATCGAGCTGGGCTCAAAGGGCTGGCCCTAGGGCCTCATAACCTAATAAGAGCCGAGCCCGAGCCAGGGTTTTTGAGGCCCTCTCGAGCTCGGGCCGACTGAAAAATACTAGGGCCAAGCCTAGGGCCTGTCAAAGCCCGGCCCAGCCCGGCCCACTTTCATCCCAACCTGACTTCTTCATTTGTAATGATTTTTTAAATAATATCTGATAGATAGACTTGTATTAAAAGGTTAAGAATCAAGATCAAAGGGTATGGGCAACCGATATATTTAAAAATTCTACAGTTTGATTGAAAAAGACTACTCACCCTTTGAAGATGTTAAATCTGTTTGTATCCTTGTGCATTAAATCACTTAGTTTTTACACTTTTTTTTTATTTTATTTTATATAAGAGTCCCACGTTTGTTTTCGAGAACTTTTATTGAGTCATTTATTATTGTTTTCACTTTTTATGATGGTGTTTGTCTTGATTGGGAGCTTAGATAGTGGTGATCACACACGTGTCTTCCATGCACGGCGAGGCAGGTGGGTTGGGCAAGTGTCCCATTGTGTAACGCACTTCGAAATTTAATTTATTTTCAATTTTTTGGAAATTATTTTTCCAACAAAATCTTAGGGCACGATGACAATATAAATGGAATTCAGAAATTTGAGGATTTCTTAGTGTCCCATTATTGGGATTCAAGAAACTCATGTTCGAGGAATTGTTACATTCTACAGCATGGTGGAATCCTTGAGTTCTCATTTGTACTTGAGTAGATAGAATTCCACCAAACACTAAAAGAAGTTGAAATTCCAAGATTTGCAAAGATCATTTGAGACCTTTTTAGTTTGCTAAATTTTTAAAATTTGAAAGAAGAAATATGTCATTAGCTAATGCCAAGAGACAAGCCATCACATCATGTAAAAAAAAAAGGAGAAAGAGCACACTGAATTCTTGACAAAAATCCTAAGAAAGAAACATGCCCCTAAATAAGGACTCCTCATTGAGAATTTATATAGTTTATGATTTCAAATTGATATGGTGCACCATATATAGTTGAAAAAAATCCGCGTTTGTAAATCCACAAAATAAGAGGATTTTCACTTGTCCAATTCCTTGAGGATTTATAATCTCCAAATAAGGGTTTTCTAAAACTTAATGGAAAAATCCATGAGGAATCATTGAGAATTTGATTGTTAAACATGGCCTTAGGAATTTTGGTGATTGCTTTATCTTTACCATTGATGAGCTCGAAGGCCTAGATTATCCAAATGTCATGTATTTGATCTTATGGTTCCAATTGTTTGAGCCATCCCATCTCTTTCATGTTTTGAGGCATGATATCCACCACGGTGAAGGTTTGTTTGTATAAGGTGTGGGTCTGCTCTCAATACTTCGTGTTTGAGTCCCGCCCTATACTTATTAAGTGCATATTTGCATGTGTGTTGTGGGTGGTGCCTCTGCATTGCCTATGAGAATGGTTTTTATGGGTTCCCACTACTCTCATCATAAAAAAATAGAGGGATATTGCCCATACAATTACTCTTAAATATCTACTAACATAATAACCCGTGCTCAGCACAGGTATGATCGGCGTTTATGCATTAAAAAATATCTATAAATTGTAGAAAGAAAAGAAAAGGAAATAATAAAATGTTATCATGAAAGTACCTATTTATGTAATCTATGAGCTAATGAGATAAAGAAGAAACAAAAAAAAAAGAGAAGAATTGGAGAAGAAAGGGAGTGGAGTTTTGAATAGAAAGGGAGGTATTACTTAAAAGGAGGAGTATAACTTTCAAAAGTGGATTGGTGGGAGGAGACGTGAGTGATGGTTTCAAAGTAGTTGGTATGAGATAAGTGTGGGAAAAACTAAAAATATTTTTAAAAAGAGCAATTTACTTTCAAAATTACAACTGATGGTCAAAATCCAACCAAAAACCTCTTAGCTTAATATAGTATAATTACATAGAGTGATACATGTGATATCATATTGAATATGTCTAATGAATGCGAGCTCGACTGGCACTCGAATATTGCATACGAATAACTTTGTATGAAATATTTAAACTTTGACAACCTAAATACGGATGTGAAATATAAGAACGGTTGTAAGGATAATATCTCGAAAATATATTTTGATGGCGTGGGAGGCCATTAGAAGTGGGCCCGTTCACACGTGGAGGTGAGTAAGTGGGTCCGGATACATGTGGGCCCATTGTACGGCACCAACAAATGTGCAATCTACCAACCGCACGAGGAAAGAGGGAAGAAACGAGAGGACGTGCTCGCAGCTTTCCTTGAATGGTCAGAGCTTCCATTTTCGCAGGCCAGACGAGAAATCCAAAATCTTCTCTTTCTCTCTCTTCCTCTTCAGCCGACTCTCAACGAGAAGAAGAAAGAAGAACAAAGTAAGACTCATTTTCTTTCTCTATTTTATCCTTTTGATCCATCTTTTCAACCCTCTCAATCTGAATTCCAATCTCCGTTCAGAACCCGATCATACCCTTTCCTGGATTGACGCCTTCAATCTCGACCCACCCTCGTTCTGAATTCATGTTTCCGTTTCCGGTTTTATCAGGATTGAATCCGACTCAAGGTATCTTTTTCTTTTTCTTCTTCTTCTTTCTTTGTTCTTTTTATTTTTATTTTTTTTATTTTTTTATTTTTTAGAGGGTGGAAATCAAAACCAGGGTTTGTGGATAGACTTGGGGTTGTTTTTTTTCTTCTTTTCAATTCTGTATGTTTAGATGGTTTCTCTTGTTCATTTGGTTATTTGGGGTGATGTTTGGTGGTTTTAGTTGTAGGTTTTTCTGGGGTTTCTATGATGGATTTGATTGTGGGAATGTAATCTAGAGGGATTAGAGATTTGGGTGCTTAATTGGTTATTGGGGGAATTGTTTGTGCTTTGGAAAGAGGAGTTAGAAACTGTGCAAGATGGGATCTGGGTTCTTTATGGTTTGGTTCTTTTCGTGGCTTGCATTGCTAAATTGCTTGTTGGGGTGTTTTTATTTTATGCTTTGGATGGATTTAAGATTTGATTTTCCTTGCAGTCCTTTGGATGGATTTAATGAGTGGATCATAATCAGATGAATTAGGTATTCGGGTTATAGTTTTTTTTTTTTTTTTTTGTAAGCAGGTGACTGTGAATCCCATCACTTCATTTTATATTGAGTGGAAGTCAAGTGGTCAGTGAAACAGGGGATTGCATTCATTTTGTCTTTGTTGCTCATAATTTCCTTTGTCAATTTCCTGTCACGGTAGTGCTTGATGCTTTGAGAATGTAGAATTTTCAACCTCCTTTCATTGGCTTTGACAAGTGAGTCAAGATCAGGGTAATCAAAGAATGTGGTTGTCTTTCTTGTATTTTTGATGTTTCTTGTTCAATGGCTCATTGGGATATTTTTATGCTTCAAATTTTTAATCTTTTGATTTCTATTTATGGATTTAATAAGTTATTCATTTCACAAGATAGAGATTTCTCTTTTTCTAGGGCACTTCTATGCCCTGAATATTTTCTGGGTGGGAAGGTAGATGCTCTTCTGCTTGAGTTAATTATCTGTTCCTTTCAGATGAAATTTTAGATGGCCTAGAAAAATTGATCTAGGGTGGAAAAGGTTGAAATATAGAAGTACGTAAATCTGTGGTTCTTGTTCTTCCACTGCCCTGGACATGGTTAGATATTGGTAAACATCTATATTTTCATGAATCAACAAATCAGGTGACATTTGTGGGACAACCAAATGGACCTTCTTCCATCAGTAAAGATTCCCACATTCTGTATTTCATATAGGGATGCATTCTTTCTATTATATGATATTGCTAACTGAACATGTTTTCTTGTGGTTTGTTGAAGCAACAAGAATGACTGCTGCTGCTGAGTGTGTTGAAAGAGCAACCAGTGACTTGCTGATTGGTCCAGACTGGGCAATCAATATCGAGATATGTGATATCATTAACATGGATCCAGGGTATTCTTCTTGCTATTAACCTCTTCTATTTTTTTTTTTTTTTTTTGGGGGGGGGGGGGGGGGGGGGGGGGCGCTCATTCGTGAGATTCTTGAAATCTTTACACATGTGAAAGCCCAACTTCTCTAGAGCTTGAATTTATTCTCAATACTTCTAAGTCTGTACATAAATTCATTAGGTATCTGGTCCAGGTGTAGTTAGATGTGTGCCCTATTACCTGACTACCAGAATGAACATGAGTGTACTACCAGAATGAACATGAGTGTGTGTGTGAGAGAGAGAGAGAGAGAGAGAGATTCTCAAAAACTCCCCCTTTTCAAAACGAGCGTTTTTACCCCATTTGACATGTCCAATGAAACAATGCCATCTAAGATTATTAATGCCACCTCACAATGTTTCAACTCATATAGTCTTTTAGGAAAGCATGAGCTGTTGGGGTGGAGACTTTTTTTTACCTTGTTTAAAGGGACTATTAAATATCTTCTTCTCCCATTTTTTTCTCTTTACAGATAACTCTACTAGAGTTGATGAGCAAATACTTCATAATGTTTGCGAGACTTACATGGTGTTCACAATAATAGTGGGTCGTAGCATAATTTTTAGCATCATATGGTCCACTAATTTTATGACACTAAAAGGGTTTCACTGTGACTACCATTGGCCATTACCATCATTACAATCTGTGATAAACCATTATAATTTGTGATAAAAATTAAGTTGTATATGATGATTACAACAATAGTGGGGTCCTAGCATGATTTTAAGCATTGGATGGTCCACATTTTTTAACGCTAAAGGGTTCCATATGAATGCCACTGATTATTGCCATCATAGGAATTTTAGATAAAAATGACTAGCAATTAGTTTTTGTGGTCACCAATATCAAATGGGCTTCATAGTGATTTTAATATTAGATTGCATTCTATAAAATTCAACATTAGATGGGGCTCATTATTATTGTTAATTAGATGTGTAGTATTGTGTTAAATGACATTTGATATGGCCTAATGTGATTGACACAATTAATGGATCGTATCATCTTTAGCATCCGATGTCCACTATGAGAAAGCGTTCCTTATAAAAAGGAGAAAACATAGGGAAACAAATAACAATCTTTAATTTAAAAAGAGAGAAAAACTAGGGAATTGATCAACCTATTAAAGTCCTTTTCCTTAAAATCAGCTTCTTTAAATCATTCCATTTAAGATGAGTCCACCTCAGCACAACTTTTAATTTATACACTTCTCTCATTCGTTAAAGGGGAGGGGAATGTTCTTATGCTAAAAATGTCCGGGGTGTTTTCTAGTGTCCATCACACACACATGGGGATCGCTACACAACGCTCATGGGTTTTTTTAGTAGAAAACACCCCTCCTAGTTGGGCCCATTGGGATGTATGATGATAATGGAAGTCCATTGGATGGAAAGATTCATACGAGGCCTACCTATATCCAAAATCTTGTCCATAAGACCATTCTAACTTTTTGATCCACGACCCTAAAATTTAATGGTTTAGACTTTAGAGGCATCATTTTATCACGATTTCAATTCAACGGTGAGGAAAAGCTGGATGAGTGTCTGGTGTTTTTGAGAATTTCCATTATATATATAGGGAGATGTTCCTATGAGAGATGCTCTCACCTTATTATGAGAGATATGGTGGGGGCCCTCACATCCATATCCAATGCCAACAACTTAAATGTGAAGGTCCCCACCTTACCTCTCATAGTAAGGTGAGAGAATGGGAGATGCTCCTGTGAAAGCTTCTCTCACCTTAAATAAGAGATTGGGTGGGGCCCTCACATCCATATCCAGCCCTCACATCCATATCCAATGCCAACAACTTAAATGTGAGGGCCCCCACCACTATCTCTCATATAAGGTGAGAGATATCTCTCATAGGAGCATCTTACTCTCTCTATATATATATATAGGTGCGCTAGAAAACTCCTGCGGAGTTTTTTATACAAAAAAAAAAAAAGAAAAAAGAACGCCCCTCTTAGTTGGGGCCGCTATGGTGCGTGAAAACCATAGAATGCCGATGGATCAAATAATATAGATTGAGACCTACCTATGTGAAACATTTTGACTCCATTAGATTATCCTAAGCTCTTGATCCATGTTCTCAAAGTTTAATGGTTTTAGAGGCATCACTTTCTTGTGATTTCAATCAAACAGTGAGTAAAAGTTGGATGAGTGTCAAATTTGGGCTTTATACCAATTCATGGGGGGTGGTATGTGTGAAATGATTGGATTGCAAAAGGTGGGCTCCTCGTGCTGAAAACATAGAAGGAGCAAAAGGGGAAGATTTTAAAATGGGGAGTTTTTGAGAATTCCTTATATATATATATATATATATGCCAATGGGCTTGAGGCCAGTTTTGGACCAAAAGGATAAGAGATGGCTCCATTCACCCCAACACCAGAAGGAACCAACCCATTGCAATTGGGTATGTGCCCAGGATTGGACTAGATTGACAATTAGCTCCAGGTTTGGTTCCACAATTATGGACCTCATCAGGTTTTGATCAGCATTTGTGTTTTGTAAACTTAATCAGGCCAGGTGGTGGACCTAACCAGTACTCTAACCCATTTACATCCCTATGCATATCCATTTCTTGACTCTATATAGCTTACCACTAACTGGAAAACCATATGGTACTTGAAATTATAAATGAGGCCAAACAGTTGAGTCTGTTCTGCTATCTATTTAATTCACATTAAATATGAGAGCTTGCTGGCCAATCAAGATAATAAATAAATAATTTTGCAAGAATATTGAGAAGCTTTTGTTGGATTCAAATTTATCACGATTATTGAGAGTTGGAATTTCTATATATGAAGGAAAGTTAGTAAAGGCTAGAACCGGATGGCATAGTGATAAGTCAGGTAATTTGGAGTTGGGACTTCTAGATATAAATAATTAAGTCACAACTGATTCTTTCTAAAACTGCAAAATCGTCCATCATGTCCAGTATTATCTGATGTAGTGAGATCCAAGATCAGGGCCCGCGGGTCCTGATCTTGGATCTCACTGCATCATTATCTTGTTCCTTTCTTTCCACATTCTTCCAAATAAACTTGTCCTCTCAGAGGAAATGACCTTTCTAAGTGCTAACCAACCTTTTGTAATGGACCAAAAGTATTGAACAGCCACCCACAAGATATCATAGAAAAGAATAGAAACCAAACACATTGAGCAATGGGGCAGTGGAAAACAGTGCTCAACCAACTCATTATTAGACCAACAAAGGATACAAGTATGCAAATGATCGATTTCTTTCTTATTGCTCAACCCTGATTGGACTACATTCCCCTACATAGTCCTAGATGGAAAATACTGGATAGAAGAGGAAACGGTGGAAGCGGAAAAAGGCTTGGCTCTTGTGATTAAATGCTTCAATCTGCCTCGTTAGCCAAAAGATGAAGGTAAGACCTCGTTGATCTCCTTCGCCGACAATGCCAAAGCTTCTATATCAAAATCTAGAAATCCCCTCCTAAAAAATACCTAGCAAGTCCATCCTTAAAGAAATATTCCCACATCAGCAGTTCATGATAGTCATCATTATCATCTTAGCCTTATCCCATTGAATTGGGGTCGGCTTAATGGGGTCTATGAAATAGCTATGTCATCATTTATCCCACTCTCTAAATAAGGTGCACCGAAGTGGGTTTTTTTATTTTTTATTTATTTTTATTTAAGTCTTTGTCTTCTAACGCTCACGGTTGTTAGGTTTTTTCAAGTTACCCTTGTTTGACACCTCATCTGTGTGACATTGACACATGTCTATGCCTGGTTAACTTGGTCCTCTCAGTTGACCTTTTCTTTTCTGTCATGAATTTTGTTTGAGTGCAGGCAAGCGAAGGATGCCTTGAAGATACTTAAGAAGCGGCTAGGAAATAAGAGCCCCCAAATACAAATTCTGGCTCTCTTTGTGAGTATTAGCGCCCAACTGTTCACTATCCTTCAACTGAAAAGATGGTTTGTTGTATACTTGTTGATGTTAGAAATCAGATACACATGCATATGTGCATGTGCAACGTTTTGTACAACATTTACAGGATGTTATTATTGTGCACCTGATCATCTGCAGTGGAGATTGGAGAAACATTTTTGCTTTCCTATATTTATTTTGTGATGGTGGAGCTGAAATGTTGTGGAATCAGATACACATGCATATGTGCATGTGCAACTTTTTGTACAACATTTACAGGATGTTATTATTGTGCACCTGATCATCTGCAATGGAGATTGCAGAAACATTTTTGCTTTCCTATATTTCTTTTGTGATGGTGGAGCTGAAATGTTGTGGCTAAGGAGTATATCTACTTTCTAATTATAGGATGAAAATGGCAGTATAGACCCGTAAATATCCAGCTGTCTTAAATAACTCAATCAATCTATAGACAGTAAGAACACAGTAGTCTGACATATTTGGGAATATTTTCTTGTATGGATGGTGGAACTGATTAACTAATATTGTTGCAATTCATGCTTTTATTATTATTTTTCCCTGGAATTGCCTTTCAGGTGTTGGAGACTCTCAGCAAAAATTGTGGGGATAATGTGCATCTCCAAATTATTGAACGTGATATACTACATGAAATGGTGAAGATAGTGAAGAAAAAGGTTATAAAGTTTCTCCCTAAATTTATTAATACCTTTCTTTTTGCTACAAGGACGACTCGAACTCATACACTCAAACGCATACTTCTGTCCCTAACAATATGTGCTGCGGTGGGGGGCAGATTGATTAATTCTTTGCTATTGTATAATCTTTGCGTTTTTTTTCTTGGTTTTGTATCTTACTCTATATTTTTTTTTTCCTTTTTTTTTTTAAATTGTAATCAACAGCCAGAATTGAATGTGAGGGAAAAGATACTGATTCTCCTAGATACTTGGCAAGAAGCTTTTGGAGGGCCTGGCGGAAAGTATCCCCAGTATTATGCTGCATATAATGAACTGAGGGTATGGACAAGAAATTATTTGTTCTCCCACATTTGATTTCCTTGGTTACTTGTTATCTCAGGTTGCTTCCTCAAGTACCTTTCTTCATTTTTTGCTAAACTGAATGTTAAAGTGCTGGTAGATGTTTGTGAAACCAGAAAATGATAAACTCATCTCTGCTATGTGAGAATACATAAAGGAATATAGGCAGCGGAATTTATTTTGTTTTATGTATCTGTTTATTGTATAGGGCTAAGCCAGCTGTCCAGACAAACCACGCCATCTTATCAAGCAGCCTGGGTTACAAGCTCCTGCTGTGAAGCTTGGGAAATAGGCAGTGAATCCCTTGCATAGGATTTTTGGATTTGAATCAACATATACCATGCAGTGTGAAATTCAAATGTTGTGCTTTATTTTGTATGTCCTTGAGGCCATTGTTAAAAGTTCTGAATGGCATATTAAGCCAGCTCCTGATCTTGAAGTTCATCACTGCAAAAATATTTATTCAATATGTGCAAAAAAATGTTAGGCTTCAGCACTTTAGCTAATATACACTGTGGTGTTGTCAATTTCTTGCTGCTATAATAGTGTAAAAAATGAAATATAAAACATGCCGATATGCAGAGTGGTAAAGGACCACCACCCCCCCCCCCCCCCCCCCCCCCTCTCGTCTAGAAGTATAGTGTTTGACCATTGATCTAATTGGAAAGAATATTACAGTAGTGATCAAGCTTTATAGAAAAGGCATAATGCAAATTAGCAATCAACTTGATAATTCTCTAGACATGTTATGTACATGTTCTTTGTAGTTTTGATATATATATATATATATATATAGATGGGGGACATTCATGTGCAATCATCCCTTAGCATAGGGTGAGGGCACTTTCCCTTTTTTGCATATGAATCCCCCTTTTGTACTTCACCCTATGTACTTGAAATCCCTCTTTTGTACTTGAAAATCTCCATTTATGGAAGCATCCCTCACCCTATGGTGAGGGATGGATGCACATGAATATTCTCATACAAATATAAATATATATATAAATATATATATATATATATATATATGGAGGCATTGGATATGGATGTGAGTTCCCCCACCCAATCTCTCATATAAGGTGAGAGATATCTCTCATAGGAGCATCTCCCATATATATATATATTGCTCCTTTTCTCTTCTTTATCTTTGTTGTCGTGTCACTTAACATGTTACCTTTTCAATGCAGTTATTTCATTCTTTGCTTCCTTACCAGATTTACATCTTTATATATTGATAACCTTTTGTTATTCTTCACACTGAAGGGATTGGTTGTTATCTATAATTGACAGTCTGCTGGAGTGGAGTTCCCACCCCGTGTGGAGAATGCTGTACCCTTGTTTACGCCCCCACAAACACAGCCTGTAACTAATCACCCTGTTGCCTCAACTTATGAAGCTGCTGCTGTCGAAGCCTCTCTTCAAGCTAATGCTTCTCTCAGGTAAGTTTTGTACAAGCATTTTGCATTCAATTTCTTGACTTGAATTTTTTAATGTCTACATTTTCAAATACCCTCTCTCCAATCCATGAGGGAAAAGCCACGTTTGGTACCTATCGTTCACAATCACCATGCAACTAGATCACAGTCACAGCCACATGTAGCTCAGCTGAGATGAGGGATCTCAAGACTTGAATTCCCTTCTTGTGAACCCTGCAAATTCCCAAGTTATAAAACCAAGTTGACGTACTTTTTAATCATACTCTCCATACGAGTATGTGTTTACTGCTTGATTTTATATTGTCTACAACTGCAAATAAGTGAGTCTATTTTGTTTTATTATTATGTTTTTGTGCCAATGAATCTGTGCATGACTGGCTGATTTGTCTTTTTTGCCCTGTTGGATTGATGCTTTTTTTTTTTTTTTTGGAAAGATGTTCTGTAAATTTACACAAAACAGGGAAATATACATAGGAATACGGTCACAATAATCTTCAAAATTACACAGAAGTTGCCTTAAACATGGTAATACCTCTTGCACAAATAATTTCTCCCGTTATACCCCTTGATTTGCCAAAATGTCTGCCAGGCCCCTTGCAACCCCCCACCCCAATCCTGACAGTGGAACTTACAGTCTGAATCTCATGGAGAACATAGTTCAATTTCCTTTGTTCATTACTCTTCCCCCTTGCTCAAGATTATACCCCCACCCCAATCCTCCCCCATTCCAATCCTGACAGTGGAACTTATAGTCTAAATCTCATGGAGAATATAGTTCAATTTCCTTTGTTCATTACTGTTCCCCCTTGCTCAAGATTATACATTTGTTTAAACCATCTCTGTCAAGGAGCAATTCATTGTAAAAATCCACAAAACATTGCAAAGCTTCCCAAGTTGCATGCGGATATTCTTCATCTGCAGTAACATCTAAATGTCCGAAAAAAGGAATTACTTAATTGATCATCTATCATCTCATTTAGTACTTCCATCTAATATCTTCTGGATCATGGTTACCACTTGAAACACTACCCACATTAGAGTTCCATAAACTGACAGGAAGGAGTTTCCATTTCCCCCCTTAATCTCCCCATTCTCCCATTGAGCGTGACCGCTTGCTAACTTCAATGAAATCAGTAATTTGGAATTCTTGAAAATTCTTCCTTCCCATTACCCACTTAGCCACTCCTATTAAACACAATGTATCACTCTGTTCTCTCATAAAGACTATAAAATAGCCACTGGGAGAATTAGTGACATTATTTGTCCTCACCTTTGGAATGGGCCATTACCTCCATCCTCCTCGCTACTCTTTGGGGAATAATCTAGAAAAGCACCTTTAACTGAAGATGAAGAGATGATTTAGTCACTCCTCTGACCCATGCAAGTAGAACATGCCTTTTGGGCAGATTGACCCGTGCTAAGTTGATTGACCTGTACTGAAGTTAGCCCATAAAAGCTGCAATGCTTGGTGTTGGAGGTGCCTAATTATTTTGCACCAAGGACCAATTAGCCACAGAATGCAGCAAGAAACCAAGAATGAGTAAGGGTTTCAAAGTGACCCCTGAGCAAGTCCACTTCCAAATCCTTTGATCAGCACCATCCCAGAATCATCGTCTGAAATTCTTAATGGCTGCTCTATCTTTTCATCGAACTGCAGTTGTTTTGAGTATCAAAGCTAGCGGGTCTTGAGTCTGTTTCTGTTAATTTATTCATCAAGCAAATGATCTTGCTTTTTTTTTTTCTTATTTAATTTACTCTTGACTGTTTTTTCAAGGTTTCCTGCAAAAATTCTTGGTTACAGTTTGATCATCTTGCCAAAGTGGTTTTTAATGCAGCATGGAAGAGATTCAAAATGCGCGAGGAATTGCAGACGTGCTGAAGGAAGTGCTTAGTGCCTTGGATCCTCATAAATCTGAGGTAATTTCTTATGTTGGATCACTCTGAATGATTGTAAGGATTAGTTCAGAGATAGGTCCTGTATGGGTGGAATGATGAGAAGAGAACTAGGAAATATAGTATTTACCTTTTGAGGCCTTCAAGGGCGTTGCTAATTTGCTAATTTGTCCAAAACTATTGATTTGGAGAAATACGATGTAATTGTTAAAGATATTGTTGTTTTCTTGAGAGTATGTCTTAAGAATGCGCATGTTGTCTTCATTATTTATTCAAGTATTGTATATAAATCAAAAGGGTTATGCACTGCATCTTTTAAAGTCCTAATAGTTGATGTAGCAACCATGGAATTTTAAGCTATGTGATGCAGCTCATGCGCATCATAAGCCCAAGGGCCTTAAAAAGGAGGCCCAAAATAACAGTCCCTTAACCAGACAGCTTATTGGGCCAAGCCTCTAGATGTCTAATCTATTGGCCTAGTGGCCTACCCATGGACAGCCATCAGCCCATCGGCCCAATGATGCCTACTTTCTTAGTATGTAAATTTTCAATAAAAGTTCCCTTGATCTAGATTCTTATTTTAAAAAATCCTAAAGAACATAAATAAATAATTGATTGACATGTAATCAATTAAAAATGATTGATTAACATGTAATCAATTAAAGCTAATTGATTGATATAAGAGAAGTGCCACACCACCTCAGTGGCAAAGAGGTGTCTCACCTTCGTAGGCGCCCAGAGATCTATCCTTGTGCATGTAGGTCTCATTATAGTTGTCCCGCCAGCAGTCAGTAGTAGTAATATAAAAATAATAATAACAATAATAAACGATTGACATAAGAGAGGGAAGAAAATCTCATCAAGTATAAAATAGGAAAGAAAATCCTATCTAGGCCCCCTTAGACGGGATTGACCTCCCCTCTATAAATATCTTATAATCTCTCATTTGTGGATCAATGAAAATTTCTTTCTTTTCCTCTCATTTTTGTGAGCAAATGTTTCCCCTTGTGTGTAGAATCCTTGGGTAGCCACTGGTGACTACTCCAAAGGCGCGGTGGGGATAAGGCGAAACCAGGAAATTTTCTTTGTTCTTTTTGGGTGGGGGACGCGCTAGTTCTGCCCCTTGCATGGTGAATGCGTGAAGACTCCAACCATTATTGGGGCCCATCACTATATTTACTTATGCTGAAGTGCATGACCTCTTGCCTGCCTGCCTCTGACCTTATATGTTGATCGAATCTCCATTGACTTTTCGCCAAATTTGTCATGTGTTGTAGTAGATGTTGTTGGTTGAACTCACTAACTGTGTATATGGACCATATCTTCGCCAATGAATGTGGCATGTAGGCCTCATCTTCACCTATGAATGTTTCTAGCAAAAAATTAGGCACCAGTTCTTTTTGTTATTATGATTGATTCTTTTTGTTATTATGATTGATATCGTGAGTATTGAAATGGCTGCAAACAATCAAAATAGAAAAAAAAAAGAAAAAGAAGAAAAAGATTGCTTCACTTCTCTTTTTCCGTTCTTCATTCCGACCATCTTGTGTGTTGTTTTTTTTTTTTTTTTTGCTTGTACCATCTTGTGTGCTGTTGTAGGCAGTAGTCTCCACTATAAACTGAGCATGTATGCAGTGATATATGCACCTACTCCACTTCCATAGGACTTGATAGGAATGGTGACGACGTGACATGCCGCAGACCCTATTGTAGTCTTCTGGAAATTTTTTTTTTTTTTTTTTGGGCTTATTCTATGAATCTAAATTCCAGCTTTCCCAGTCCAACATGGATTAATGTTATATAGGAGTTCATCCTTTCCTTAATATCGTTGGTCTCCAGTGGAAAAACTCTTGAGGCCAGGTGTTTAAACCCTTTTCTTACTCGTAAGAACAACATACTCAATTATAAATATCACATTACATTTATATAACGCAAAATAACTCCATGTGGAAGCAACTATCTACATAAAAACATTCTAAATTGATGAATATATACTTTTGGAAGTACATAACTATTGCCAAATCTTTTTTGGCTGATTTTGGGATTTGTTGAATCTCTATAGTGTAGTAGCATATAAAGACATTGTACCTTTATTGAACAAGGAGAAATCACATTAATAACAGCATTGTTTGGTTATATTTGCTATATAATGAAACAATTGTGCGGTAAAATTCTTTGACAAATGGATTATCATCATCATCATTATCAAAATCTTGTCCCAACTATGTTGGGGTCGGCTACATGAATTTTGTTTCTCCATTTCGATCTATCCTGAGCCAAATCCTCAGATAAGTTGCACTTTAGATCTATTTTTACTACCTCCATCTACGTCCTCTTCGGTTCACCCCTTGGTGGGCCATCAACCTGTATAGCCAAATTTTTCATTACCTGCGCCATTGCCGGCCTGCGTTGGATATGCCCAAACCATCTCAAACGGATTTTTCTAATTTTTTCCCTAATTGACGCTATCCCTCAATACTCTCGAAAGCGCTTATTTCTATTTTTATCTTTCCTAGTT
Source organism: Camphora micrantha (assembly GCA_003546025.1). Classification (NCBI taxonomy): domain Eukaryota; kingdom Viridiplantae; phylum Streptophyta; class Magnoliopsida; order Laurales; family Lauraceae; genus Camphora; species Camphora micrantha. The sequence continues at coordinate 6,027,729 of QPKB01000008.1, forward strand.
TTACCACATCCACCTCAACATTCTCATCTCTGTTATATCCATTTTGTGCATATGATGCTTTTTGATTGGCCAACATTTTGCTTCATAGGTCATAGTTAGTCTAATTGTTACTAGTTTTTATTGCCAGTCCCAAGCCTGGGCAAAAGATTGACTGTCGGCATAAAATTTTGTCACAACCCAAATATGAATTCTGAGATAACATCTTAAACAAATGCATGTTAAACTGAAATTCCACTGGTTTCTTCTGGTGCTAATCGTGCTTCTTTTTATGGGCAGGGTGTAAAGCAAGAATTAGTTGTTGACCTAGTTGAGCAGTGCCAAGCATACCAAAAGCGTGTCATGCTTCTTGTGAACAGTACATCGTACGCACATTTTTCAATTATTTCACGAGTATTCATAAATTCAGATGGTTGGACCTGACTGTTTTAGTTAATTTACAGAGATGAGGAACTTCTTCGTCAAGGTCTGACATTAAATGACGACTTGCAGCGTGTGCTTTGTCAATATAATGACATTGTAAAAGGAACTCCTTCAGAAGGAACACATGCCGCAGTAGAAACTTCAGTTGCACCTCTTGTTAGTGTCAATCATGAAGACAATGAATCAGATGATGATTTTTCACAGCTAGCCCACAGGTAACATGCTTTTTGATGATTTTTGCCAGCTACAGCAAAGTGGAACATTTTAATGTGCATTAGATGGCAAGCTATGTTCTCACCTTGTGGTTTCCCTCCACATGTGATGTTAATGCCCTCTATTAATTTTGTGGGTACCACTATTGTTGATCCAGAATTCTAGAGTGTTAAGCACAGGTCTGGAGTAACCAAGATGCTGTCAAATGGGTTCCTGTTACATGAAGTAATCTATGAAATGGAACAATTAAATGGGGTTAGAAGGGACATTGTCCAGTAAGCCTCTGCGATCTGATGCACATCTAATAAAGTAAAGAATCAGGATGAAAATGGTGTGAAAATAAGCACTAAAGGTTGAGCCAGCGTGGACTTCTGGGACTTGCCTTTTAATGCCATGATCTGTTTATATTTTTCCAGAGCACCACATGGCATGCTAATCTTTCTGCATCTTCTATTTGTTAATATGAAAGATGCCTATTTTGGATGTCATTGGCTCATTGCACCACATCTGAATATTATTGTCATGATTTATCAAATGTTAATGATCCATTTTTTTATTCTTTTTTTGGTAATTACATTATCGGCTTAGGCTAGGCTGAAACCAGTATAAACATCTGGGACTTGGTCTTAGGCCATCATTCAAGTCTATTAGAGATGAGATTTTCTTGGGAAACAAGGTGATACCTCTGCAATTTATCCATGATGCTGATTTATTTAATCATTTACTGTACTTAAAGGTCTTTGAGGGATAACACACGTGGCCAAAGCAGAAACCCCAACGGTGCCAAGAATGAACAGAAATTTGTCAGTCCACTTCTTCCTCCACCACCATCATCGAAGAAGGCTACAACAGATGCTACTGCGGTTGATTACCTTAGTGGTGATGTCTACAGCTCTGGAAGATCATCTGAACTTCCCAAAATGACTTCTGCTGCAGTCCCACTTCATCCCACTGCCAGTAACATGAGTGCACCATTAACTCCTAACCAAACTCTATCATCATCACCTCCTGGAAGCGACTCGATCACCTCCATGGTGTTCAAGAGTCACGATCATGCCGAACCTTTGCGAACAGAAAAATCCACTGAACACATTCCGTCGGCTCCTTGGGATGTCCAGTCTTCTAGCTTCATACCGCCTCCACCTTCAAAATATGATCAGAGGCAACAGTTCTTTGATCAACAGCAACCTTTATCTGGTGGAAATGCCCATGGTAGCGGATCAGGATCTCCATATGATGGATTAGTGGGACGGACCCAGAATCTCTCTCTTCTAGAACCACAAGGTTCATCAACCCCAACCAAGCAAGCTAAACCAGAGGAAGTTCTATTCAAGGATCTGGTGGATTTTGCCAGGGCCAAATCATCGGCCAAACCTGGTGGTCAGAGAACTTTGTGAGCAACTGTTTAGTGTGGACCATTGATGCTGTTGATGTTTATAATATTTTTTAGAGGAACAGAAGACTATACAGTTGAATAAGTGGGCTTTTGCTGCATGGTTATTTTTCTAAATTTTGAGACCTTCGTTTCCTTCTTGTAGGCATTGTTGCCGAGAGATTTGTTGTTAATCTGATCTTCTGGTCCATGAATGTAATATATGAAGACATGACAGTCATGCATACTTTGGGCGATCTTCCAGGAGATGGAGGGCTCCAAGTGCACCTGTTGCTACTGTTACCCTGTTCTATATTCTCCGACTCTTCAGTGCACCAATCAAACAGTTACAAATAGGATTGATTTTTTCTTTCATCAAAGATGATTCATCCATGTGTCAAGGCAGGATGCTATCGTGACACATCTTTTCTTTTTTTTTTTAAAGGTGAATTTCACTTACACCCAACCCATACACACTCACCCAAGTCACTCACACGTACTACAGTGAGGGATTGATCCCTGGTTATTGCTGTAGTAGAGAGGTGCCTTCTAGTTGTTGCTATGGAAGAGAGGTGCCTCATCAACTGAGCTACCAGTTTATTTACACATCTATTTCAGTCATCTAAGCTGTTGAAAGGTCCAGGCTATATGACTTGTATATCTAGGATCTAATCATCTGAAAGCTCTTATAGAGGGTACCCCATTGAAGTTGGTAACCCTGGGGTATAAACTGTTTGGATCACATGAACATCGGCCCGGCGAAAGGTGGAATTTCAAAACTGAGAATACATGTCTCTCTCTATGGTTACCTTTAACTTGTGTGTTCCACTCATTGAAATGGGTTCTCTGCACAAAAACTCTGATTTAGATTTATGATTTGGAGGAAAAGCTCTATTCTAGATTGAATTGAACAGGGCCTCTATGCTCCCAGCTATGAGAAACAGCGAGAACACAACACTTGAACTAGGAAGCTCAGAACTAACTACGTGTAGAAGCTCACAAAAACCATAAGATGAAGGTCCAGGATGAGAGACTAGTAGCCAAGAGATGAAGGTGATTTCTCTGTTATTGGTGATTTATATTAGTCTTGAGCAAAATAGCAGAAAAACAAAATCTTAAACATAGAATTGATGAGTGATCCAACCCATAACATAAAAAAGTTCAAAACTAGCTTTAAATTAAAAAAAAAAAAAAAAAAAAAAAAAAAAAAAAAAAAAAAAAAAAAAGAAAAAACAAACTAGCACAGCTACGTACAGGTACAGGGCTTGCCACTTGTGCAAGTAGGCAACTCACCAGATGTGGGTAAAACAGGCCGGTGGTCAGCAGGCATGTTGGGCCTGGGTCGACCAATTGGGCCTGCCCATGGGTCTAGTTTGGTAGGTGGACCTAGTGGTTGGGATATCACAGAGGGCTTCCTTATAGGCTGATAAGAGAGAGAGAGAGAGAGAGAGAGAGAGAGAGAGAGAGAGAGAGAGTGTAATTTCCACTGGTCTCATGCATCTGTCGTGGGCCATCACAGTTGAGATCACGAAGAAACGTGTGTTTTACTAAAAGGAAGAGTATGGGGGAGTCAACGCACAATTGCAAGGAAATTGCAGAAATCCAAAAATCAGACAAAAGCAAGACACAGTATAGAGAAGAAAGTGTTGTATTTCAATGCTTTTTTTTTTTTGAGGTAATTAGCGAAAGGTCCCTAGAATCGAATCTATCCAGCCTCCAGTCCAGGCAAATTCTTTTTAAGAGCTCTAGTCCAAGCAGCCAGAGTGTTTGCAGCCAGAGGTCCTTGGATACAATTTACATGACTGATTTACCCTTTCAACCATTTTAGGAATGAAATTTTGAAATTTAAATTTTAAATTTTGGATTATCCCTCCTTTTCATTTTGCATTATCCCTCTTCCTCCTTCGTGTGAACGTTGCTGCTGTGCGAATAGATGTGCTAGTGGATCATGATCGTCAGAGAAGAATATCGGAGAAGAAGTTCGATCGGAGAAGAAGCTTTGTGGAACGCCGATGCCGTCGATCGAAGAAGAAGAAGCAACTTTGCTGCCATGACTGAAGAAGAAGAAGACCGGAGGGGATCTTAGAAGGCGTGACAGATCGCAGATCTGGAAAGGAAGAAGTAGGAAACCGGAGTTAGAGAGAGACGATCACTAGGTGGTCCACACGAGTTGCGTATCGCCGGAGTTGATTGGAAGATTTGGTGTCACCTACTGCCACCGGAACCACGCGTCGCCGTCGCTGACCAGAGGGAGAAGGGTTTGGAGAGGAAAAATTGCAGCCAAGCTTCGATTTGGGTTCTGTTTTTGGGCTGGGCCCCACCTCGCCGTGAATAAATGCCGGAGATTCTCTTCGCCGGAGTAGCCCATGTGTGTGACCGGAGAAGAGCCGCAGCCACTGCCGTGGCCGAAGCGAGGAAGGAAGAAGAAGTTAGTTCTGGTTTTTGAACCAGAACAGAAGAACGAAGAAGAAGGGAGTTTCGGGTTGGGCCTTGTCCAGGCCGGCCCAACCCGTTGTGCAATAGCCTAGAACCAAAAGGGAGGCACTGGTATAGTCGCTGATGTCAGCAACACGTTAGTACGGTACAGTCAAAGGCATATTTGACCAAATCAATGGCTGAAACTGTTTTCGTAATATTTTAACGATCTGAAGATTCAACAAATTTATCAAAGTTTTGTATTTTTTGTCAAATTTATTTGTGTTTTGGACAAAATCTATCTGAGTTTTTGACTATTTATATGACTTTTAACACAAATTTATCTGAGTTCTGGATGAATTTATCTGAGTTCTGGACAGATCTGTTTGAGTTCTGGATGAATTTATCTGAGTTCTGGACAGATCTGTTTGAGTTCTGGATGAATTTATCTGAGTTCTGGATGAATTTATCTGAGTTCTGGACAGATCTGTTTGAGTTCTGGATGAATTTATCTGAGTTCTGGACAGATCTGTTTGAGTTGTGGATGAATTTATCTGAGTTGTGGATGAATTTATCTGAGTTCTGGACAGATCTGTTTGAGTTCTGGATGAATTTATCTGAGTTCTGGACAGATCTGTTTGAATTCTGGATGAATTTATCTGAGTTCTGGATGAATTTATCTGAGTTTTGGACAAATTTATCCGAGTTTTAGGCTATTTATCTAAGTTCTGAAACAAATCTATCTGAGTTATAAACAAGTCTATATGAGTTTTTGACAGATTTATTTGTGTTTTTGAATTTTATTTGTGTCTTTTGAAATTTATTTGTATTTTTGGAAATAAATTTAACTAAGTTTTGACAAAAAGACTTTAGTTTTTTGCCACATTATTCACTAATTTGGAAATCCGGCGGTGTCTTAATTTTGGCAAATGTATTTGCGTTTTTTTTTAAATTTATATACGTTTTTTTAATTTTATTTACTTCTTTTGAAATTTATTTGAGCCTTTTGAAATTTATTTATATATTTTTTAAAAATTTGTTTGGATCTTTTGAAATGTATTTGGATCTTTTGAAATTGATTTTCATCTTTTGAAGTTTATTTATATTTTTTGAAATTTATTTGTGTCTTTTTCAATTTATCTGTGTTCTTTTTAAATTTATTGCTTTTTTTTAAATTTATTGTGTTTTTTTAAATTTATTTTCATTTTTTTGAAATTTATTTGCTTTCTTTTGAGATTTATTTGGGTTTTTTAAATTCATTTCGTTTTTTGAGATTTATTTGCATTCTTTTGAATTTTATTTGCATTTTTTAAATTTATTTCGTTTTTAGAAATTTATTTGAAATTTGTTTCCTATTTTTTGAAATTTATTTGTGTTTTTTTGAAATTTATTTGAAAATCTCATTAGTGGAATTTTATTAATCGTGCCTAATTTAAGGGTAGTTGACCATTATTAATGGTTATCCCACTAATCATGGGATATGATTTGAAGAAAGGGTAAATTAGACATTTTAGGTCTCCAAATGTGGAAAAAGGACCTATGACACTATAAGAAAAGATTGTGGACCTAAGGCAATAAAGTGAAATGTTTAGGGACCCGTCGCCGAATCCCCCTTTTTTTTTCCAGTGTCAATGTTATTTTCCCTTGATATTCTCTCTCCAAAAACAATACCTAGCAAAACTTCATTAACCTAAAAATAATCTTTTTTTTTTATTTTAGACTTTAATTTAATTAGCTCTTATTAATTAGATTAGAGTTAGCAAACGGGCTCTAAATACCATTGTCGTTAGTGGGGAACAAATCCTTTTACCCTAATGGGAATCACACAGTGTGACTGTGGATAGCACATTGGCCTCCCACAACTCCCTCCAGGTTCGAACCCTGAAGTGGTAGCTTTCCTTATCATATCCTGGCCACTAGGCCACCAAGCAAAAAAATAAAAATAAATAAATAAATAAAAAATCCTTTTACCCTAGAAAAGTTTTCAGGTTGCACCCCACTTGAAATCTGTTGTTATCGTTGGAGTCTGTGCTATGGCATATACAAATGCAAAATCCATTTTCTGCTTTTCTTTTGCTCTAGCCTCCAACTATCCATTCAAGAGTCATGCACCATCCCACCTTCTAACAATTTACAGCAATCAAAACTATTGATTATAGATATAATCCTACCTTGTTTCCATGGTAGACACCATCATCTTGAACTATGACGCACAGATAGTTCATGGTGGGCAATGTGTGGGACATTTTCATTATACCGAGATTGTCCTAGTCTCGGTAAGAGTACCAGCTAGACATGTCTCGGTCTCGGTTTTATACATCTCGGCAACAATGCCAGTGGGGACATTCTCATAGTACCGAGATCATTCTAACTTCGGTAAAGGTATCAGTGAGGCATGTCTTGATTTCGGTGATATTGTTCTAACTTTGGTAATGGTACTGTTAGGTATAATGCATCTCGGCAATAGTGCCATAATGTGTCAATATTAAGGTCATGCTTGACCTCGGTATCATCTTCAATTCGGTTAACCGGGACGAGCACCGACTCTTAATCAGTTATAACTGTACCTCTATAAAGGTTAATCAGTTATAACGTGTTGAGAGATAAGGGCATGGATCGGATAGAGATAAGAGGTTATCCTTATCTAATGATTACGTCCCCTCCACAGAATTAGGGTATGGTCCGATGGGACAGTACCTCAAACTACTTCCACGGAGTCAGGGTATGGTCTAATAAGACTCTACCTCCAACTACCAGGTAAGGTCCGATGGGACTTCCCCATAAATAAATATATATATATATATATATATGCAAAGGATTGATCCAGAAGATGTACGCATGCACACGCCCATATGCTAACACACACTCCTAAATCCTCATTTTCTCTTTATCTCACTCATCCTTTGTTCAGTGACTGCACTAACTTAAGCATCGGAGTGCTTTTGGCTGATTGCAGTCAGGGTCTATGACTTTTGTTTCTCCTTTCCCTTCCAGGTTTCAGGCATTACCGTCTTTCCCAAAAAACTTTATAGCAATTCCATAAATTCGTAATATTTAGGCACGTACAGGCAACATACCGTGCCATATTGTATATAATACTTCACTGTTTATTGAATGATTCGTGGAAGTGCCGAGGAGATATGTCATAGTCAGTTATTAAAACAAAGTAAATAAAATAGTATCTGTTGTAATGGGTTGATAACGGTTATGATGGAGGAGGTTAATGTCCAAAACAAAACTACACTTTGGTACCATCTCCCTATGTAACTATTACCCATACGTGTTGTTGACACGAATCGATGTGTGATGGAATGTACACATCATCGATTAAACGGTTAATGATGGAACTATCCAACAAAACAAGAAACCAGCTTTACTTATTAAATTAAATCTCTCAACACTCTATCCTCTCAATATATAATCTGGAATTCCGAATCCCATACAGTAGATGTTTTAAAAAGAATGGTCATGTGGCATGTTTGCACTGATGCTGGCCTATCAAGCCAGGTCTTTGATGGCCATTTATCAAAAAACTAGTCTGATCTCAACTCATAAAAGGAACAGTGACTGGCTAATACTGGACAATGAAAAAATGAAAATTTTTTCCTAACCCTGACAATATCATTGGAACGGACAAGCTCAAGGTTATAATAGTGAACACCTTTCTGCTGTGACATGGGCTCTTGTCAATAAATTTGACCTTCATGAACCCAATTGACAATAATTATGATCTTCAGCAGCATCCTTTGATGACTTTTCTTGTCGTCCCACCTTACTAGCTAGTTTGGATGAGTCTATGCTCTTTGTCATGATATCCATAAATAGCCATTTCAATGACCCTGAATATTATTGATTAATCATGAAGATCATCCTATTACTTTTTTCTGCTTTTGACAAGTTTGATACTTGTCATTTCTCTCAATCATCACCATCATTCCCGTAAGATTAGATAGAAACACACAGAACAAGTATCTTAAAACATTCATTTCATAGGAGTACCCAACCAGACAAATGACAAGAATAGCAGTAAAACAGTACATGATGATTTGGTAACAGGAAAAAAAAAAAAAAAAAAAAAAAAAAGAAAAAGAAGAAGAAGACCCACAAAAAGAAGAATGCTAATCACTGCTACAGTGGTGGTCATGAAAAGTGGTGAAGCCATGGGGTTTCAACGTTCACAGAGGATGAACTGAATAGTGGAACGGGCAATGAGCTTCAACTTCCGGAAAGTACAAGCAAAGATCTGCCGTTTGATGCGCCCTCTCCCAGGAAGAACATTCCTCTTGCTCCTTAATCCCTCCATCTTCTCCTTCTTGGTTGGTTCTGGTGGGTGGAGACTGGACTGGAGAGAATAAAGAGCGGCTACAGGAGGTAGAGAAACAGGGAAGAAAAGGAGATTGGAGAAGGCGAGTGAATGAAATTCGTAGTGCAGATACAACATTATATGGAGAGAGAATGTACAACGTATTTTTCACGTCAATGAAAGACATGAGAATGTGAGATGATGGGAATGAAAAGAGCAGTTGGTAAGAGAACACAAAGTCGGATGCAATTAGACACGGTTTGAAGTGACATAAAGTTGGGAGGCCTTCTCATCAGTGGGTCCCACTGACGGATTTACAGGAACCCAAATAAATTGGAAAAATTTCAAATAAGGATTTCAGTTTTTGTCTTATTTCAAAAATAGGACAGAAGTTTTAAAACTTTTCAAATTAAATTCCTAAGTTTTTCAAAAAAAAAAAAAAAAAAGTTTCAATCAAAGACATTCACCAATTTAAGTTTATTTTACGACAACTTTTTCCCTCAAAATCTTACCCAAATCACCATTTATTGAAACCAAATTCTCCTTTATTGCCTCTATATTTTCCTCATTTTTTTCACCGTACCTTTATAGTGATTGAGTATAATTATAATCTCTACGACAATTGGCTGAACGTAGTGGATGTTGAAACCATATCATGTCTTTAAATAAAGGGTACTTTGGATATCTTAAAAAAACTAGAAGAATGTCAAAAAAAAAAAAAAAAAAAACCAATAAATGTCCTTAAGTGAAGGCTTACTGAAAAACTTAGAGATTAATTTGAAAAGTTTTAAAAATTATATTATTTTCTAAAATAAGGCAAAAACTTAAAAACCTATTTAAAAATTTTCCAAAAAAAAGATGATCCTTGGTACGAGGATACGGTGGTTCTCATTTAGGGGGTTGGAAAGGTAGGAATATGAGACCCCACCATGGCTTAGTACATATGGCATGAAAAAACAATTCTAGCTCATTGGCCAGCCAATTGGTATCTGACAAAGGGCCCGAATCAAGCGGCTGAGAATGATTGCAGGTGGGCCCTAGTGGAACGACAAAATTGAGTTATACAATTCGAGAGCCATGAAAAGTTAAACATATCGCTAGCATCATCACTTTCTGAGGGGAAAAGTAAAACCTCCTGACCATATATAGCTAGTTGGAGGGTTAGGTAAGAGATGGGTCCCTCGCGGTTGATGAGACGTTTTTGCAACGAAGGACGTTAGACCTCAAGAGTAATGCTACTTGTCCCGGATTTCTGTCCTGGAACATGGACCGAACGGTCCCTAGGACCGTTGGATCCCAGGGCAGCCTGGGATCCAACGGTCCTAGGGACCGTTCGGTCCATGTCCCGGGACAAAAACCCGGGACAAGTAGACTTTTCGTTGCCTCAATTGAGGGGGAATCTTGAGCTTTAGATCCTTTAATGTGATTTGTGGGAATAATTTATTATAGGGCAATTCTCCAAAAGGCTCCCATTTTAAAAAAAGTTCATTTGCTGCCCCGTCCGTTTTTTCTTTTTTTTTTTTCCATGTCAATTAGCTCACCTTGGGTTAATTTAGTCTTTTCACACACTAACCCCCATGAATAGTTATAGTATAAATTTAACACTTTTTCTCACAATTGGACTGAAATCATAAGAAAATAATGCCTCTAAAACCATTAAAGTTTAAAGCTATGGATCAAAGGGTTAGAATAATCTTATAGAAACTTTGCACACCAATAAGTCTTATATACATATCTTTCCATTTAATTGACTTTCATGATCATCATGCATCTCAATGGGTCCAAATAGGAGAGGCTTTTTTTTTAATGATGCCATTCTTATTATATATATAAGCTCGATTTCATGGTATAAAAGTTTCTAGGGGCCTCTCTATTAAAAAAAAAAAAAAACTAAAAAAGTTGCGACATAACTAGGGATGTAAATGGGTCCCCGATTATCTGATTACCTGGAGGTTCGATTTGTTAAAAACCAGGTTTGAGTCCTTATTTAGGCCCTGCTAAATAAATGTGTCCAGATCCGGGTCCATTGTTTGGACCTAGGAACTAAACGGGTCCGGTTTCAGTTCCATATTGGTTCAGATATGTGGACTCGGGATCCGACACATTACCTCAATTTTCGAGTATCTCTTCTTAAAATTAGATTTCCCCCCCATACCATTCTCTACCTAGAACCGGATCTAGACCCAAACCCGGTCCATATATGGTTCTTCTTCTAGGTTGGGTTTCACGTTTTTCTTAACGGTTTTGGACCCGCGGAATAAAAAAAAGGCCCGGAGACGGTTCCTGGTCCAGGCCCACCTTCTCCTTAATATTTCCGGGCTATCCGTTTGCATCCCTAGACATGACTAATAACTAATTTTTCCTGTCAATGCCACGTTAATTAATCAGGGGTTTAGTGTTTGTCATCAGTTTTCCTTACGATTTTGTCCGTACATGAAGAGACATTTGTTGGCGGCTTATGAGAAAAATAAAGAATTCGGGGGCACTCTTTTTTGCCTCTTATTTATTTATTTTTTAATATAGTATCATATTGCTGTTCCCGCAGATAATTTATTGAATTCGGCGGCACCAATTTGGAAGGTGGCCCAGACCATACATAATTTTAAAGAAAATTTGAGAGTTCTTTTCTTGGAAAAAATTATGAATTCCTCAAATGCACCTCTAAATTATTTATAATGCTCAAATTATACACAACCATGAAGTTGACATTCTACAAATTTCAAATGCCAAAAGTGACATAAGATTGGTATTCAAAATTTAGCATTCAAACAAAAAGTTTAAAATGCTTTTAAGACATGATTTTATACCAGCTTTCCTAATTTTCAATACTTGTACTGCTTTTGGTCAGAAACATTTTCAAACAAACAACCCATGGGCTTCACATTGCTGTCTGCATTGGTAATAGAAGCCGCAGGAGCTATCCAACATTCATTTATAAAAACTAAATTAGGCATTCGAGGGATTATTGCATATCAGTCAATTGGTTTGAATCCTGGATATGCCATCTTTTCTCACCGGATGACTACCTTATCCCATCAAAGATCTACTTTCCTCACCCGAGAGCTCGGGTCTTAGCTGCCCTAAGCTGGTACCAAGAATAAAAAATAAATAACAATGGTCAATGGGGTGTTGTAGAATAAGATGCTGATCTATGAAGTCCTTAGATGAATAGTTTAAGCAATAGAATGAGACCAACAAAGGGACCAATTAGGACCAATAATAGAGACAATCAATTAATCCATTAATTTCTTATACCAATTAGATTATGAGTCACATGAAGAAAAAGGCTAGAACAAGATCAATCCTCTATTAAAAATATACATATTTACACAAACAGGTGGAATAAATCTTGAATATTAGACGTTGACCACATTATAAAACTAACACAAATCATATCAATTAAGATAGTTCTGTTAGTGTTTTATGAATTGATGATTTATATTTGACAGGGACACGCTCACTAATTGGATGGTCTTGATTTGTGAGGCCCCTGCAATTGTATTCCTTTGGAAGATGGTTAACCACTCATGACCCACATGATGAACCCATTAATTAAATTGTTGAACAACCAGTCCCTATATCGATCATTATTACATATATAAACTGAGCTTAGTATCTTGATTTGAGATTCTAGACTTTCTTGTTCGAGTCATTCGTGGCTTAGTCAGATTACAGTCAGATATTAACGGTATCAACAACTTCTGTGCTAAAATATGCATTATTTAAAGTCGGTCGTTGGCTAACAAGAACAGAATCAAAAGATGCCCAATTCAGATTTCAATTGAAAAGCTACTCAACTCTGGAAAAGGAGCTAGGGATTGATTGGGTCCCACGCGGATAGTTACTTACATGCATGGACAAATTTGGAGAACATGGAAAAGAGACAGAAGGAGAGTGCTTCATGCATCTGATGGGGTCACATATTTCATGTCTAAATCGTGCTTGTCCTACAAGAATGAGTGCACAATTACAATAACGCGTTAATCTATCAATCCGTTTTCTCCAAGGCATGATATGCCAAAAGCTACACATGGACCATATTTTCATTCCTTATTTGAAAGCTCTTCATATGAACCATATTTTCATTCCTTATTTCCTTTCTTTCTCACTGCATGAAAGATTCAGATTTAAAAGGTTGCTAAGGAGGCATTTGGGTAGTGCCATGGTTAAAGAAAGATGTCTAGAAAGACAGTTTCCGTCCTTAATTCCTCGCCCTCTTAAATGGTAAGAAGGCAGGTGCCGGATTGTCTCCTTCCATTTCCACCGAAATAGGTGTTACACAAGCATGCGATAAGTGCTAACACACAGATGGATGAGTGGTGTTGGCACAGTTTGATACACATGCTCTGAGATCAATCTCTCCGTCTTCAAGACTAAAGCGTCACTCTCGACCAGTAGCCAAACCTAGCGAAAAAGGAGAAGATTAATAGGGTGGAAAATTAAAACCTTTTTCGGCCTTTCGGGCATGATGTACAAAAGAAAAAAAAAAAGATAAATATTACTTATGAAAGGACCTTTAGAAAAATATCCGAGTTTTTATGTAAGTTTATTCAGTGGGTGGACATTAAAATTTGAGGTCCAGATTTCATCAATGGGCCGGTAAAAGAATTTCATGATGCATGATGGGTCACGGACGGCCATCGCAATTTGATAAGGGACCTGTATCAAACGGCTGAAAGTGATTAGCAAGGTCGTCCCAAATGAGTCATAATAATGCGAGAGCAATGAACAGGAAAAGTACTTTAAGACAGCTCTGTTAGAAAGAGGGAAAACCGTGGGTCCCACGCGCTAGATGAAGGTTTTGGGCTTCTGGGAAGGTAGGGTGACAATGAAGTTTTACACAATAGTTGAAAGTTGAAATATATGGCTAAGTGCATGTCTTTCTTTTCTTTTTTTCTTTTTTTTTTTTGTTTGTTTGTTTGTTAGTGTCATATCTCAAACCCATGATCTAATGATGTAAACCACAGGTTTCAACCATCTTGACAATGCAGAGATTGGCCAGTGCATGTCTTTCCACCAGCCCTCTTTTATATATAACTTGGGAATGATGATTTATGGTGGCGGAGATACCCATAACAGGACAACTAAATAAAGTAAAGGAAAGCTTATATTGGTAGTAATATGATATTGGCTAAAAGTAACAAATCATTAAATCAAAGTTCATAGAATCTGAGGCTAGTTCTAAAGTAGTGTGTAAGATTTCAGGCAATAAAAGGGGGCCAGTCCACTGATTTGTTATTTTTTGTTACTAAGTAGCTGATGAGGTTTTTGTTCCCTTTTTGATGATGAGTTGAATGATGGAAAAGGCATAGACGATGCCAGTCCACTGAAAGAAATACAAACCGCATAAGAAAATATATAGTAAATTTATGCCTTATGCCACTCCTCTAACTTTTGCTTCGGTGGTAGCTTGCTCATTTCTTAATTCAGGAAATGTGTATAATCTGTTGAGGTGCTTTGGCGGCTCAGTGGTAATCATGATTTGCTATAGAGATGGGGAAACTAGGAAAGGAGTGGCTCACCAAGCTCATGATCCCCATGTTTTATTTATTATTGTAGTTCCCTTGGATTTCTTATTTGTCCATACGTGTATTGAGTACATACGCATATCATTATTATTATTCTTGGCTTCTTTATGTTCCTCTCTCTCTCTCTCTCTCTCTCTCATATTGAGTTTGGAGCGGGAACATATCCATCCCAGTCAACCAGCAGGGATCCGGAGCCTCCATTGATGGGCACATTATATACCAAGCTGCTGGAGGAATCTTGGCCCTCCAATCTGACCTTAACGCGGGAAAAAGGTTTCGAGGAACATGTCATTCATAAAGAGATGGAACCATAGCTTTCCAATGATCCACGATAAATTAATTTTGGAAACTTGGTTTAAAGTAGTCGATTAGAAAGAAAGATGGAGTTGAGCCATGGGATATTCCATAGATATTAGATAATACACATTCCAGGAAATGTATAATGTTAGGAATTTTATTGTGTTCCCTAATTCATGGCCGGTTCGACAAAACTATGAGTCAATTTGAGTTGAAATTTTTTATTTCTTTTTGTATTGGCTGTGGTTGAGTCATCGGAAGACCAACTGCACATACTGAGGGGTAGGCATTCCACACAAATGGGAAGAGAGCCTGCCTAAATCAGAAGAAAGCTACACATGTGGGAAGAGGATAGCATTCCCGTGGATCTGTCTTTTAAAAGCTGGGTGAGAAACGGGGGTGCTAGCCAATTTTAAAAGCTGGGTGAGAAAAGGGGGTGCTAGCCAAGTTAGCAACCTCTAATTTTTAAGAAAGCTATGGTGGAGAAAATTATACTTTCTGATAAAGTAATACTTACTTTTGTTTTGTGTTTTTTTTTTTTCTTTAAACCAAAAAACTTACTTTTGTTTTCATGAGATAAAGAAATTGGAAGTGGTTTGAGGCCCTGTTTCTGGGATGTTTCGAGGCAAGAGACAAGGAGATATATCATAGTCAGACCAACAAATGAATAAATAAATGAATAATAAATTATAGTAGTAGTAGCAGTAGTATGTGTTGATAAACCAGAAGACGTCCAAAACAAGGCTTTGATAGTATCTTTCTCTTAACCTTACGCTTCGTCGGCACGAAATCATGTGACCATGATCATCAATTCATCATCATGGACACATGAATGGAATAAAATCGACCTTGATAAACAGAACAATGATCATCATCATTAGCAGCAGAAGTCTTTATTGGCAATCTTTGCCATCCCATAGTATCCACCTCCTTTATGTTAATAGAAATTTCTTCAGATTTTCTGGTTCCACCCCTGCAGTGGTGATCATGGATCCTCATAGTCATCCTATGATAGCCACATTTCTCTCTTTTTGAGGAACTTCCAGAATTATTTAGAAATTAAGATCAAGTTAGTTTGATACTTCCCATATTTGTCAGTCGTCACAATCATTCCATGATGGGTAAAGATTTCAACGTGTAGAATTTAAAAATAAAAGCAAGAATCTTAAATATTCATTTCATGGACGTATAGATTCTAGATACATAGGAAAAGTAACACCAGTATATGATGATTTGGTAATAGGAATATAAAGAAAAAGAAACATTACATAATAGAAGAGAAGAACCATAAACAGAAGAAAGCTAATGACTACTATATATAGTGGTGGTCAAGACAAGTACTACAGCCATGAGGGTTTCAACGATCACAGAGGATGAATTGAATTGTGGATCGGGCAATGAGCTTCAAATTACGAGATAAACTGGCAAAGATCCTCCGTTTGACGTCTCCTCTTGCAGGAGGAGCATTTCTTTTGGTCCTTGATCCCTCCATTTTCTCCTTCTTGGTTAGTTGTGGTCCGGTGGGGGGGACTAGACTGGAGAGAACCAAGAGCAGCTCCAGGAGGTAGAACAAGGAAGAAAAGAAGAGATTCAAGAAGGTGAGTGAACAAACTGCAAAATACAAAAACAGCATTATATAGAGAGAACCTGTTGGGGGGTATTAGAGGGATGATTCAAATTAAGAAAGACGAACGTAGTAGCCAAGTAAACAGATGACCGAATATTCGAGCGGCCCAAACATCTTTTGTCACTTCAATGGAAGACAAAAGAGAGCGTGAAAGAAAAATCTAACGACAGAAGAAAATTAAGCTTTCATCACTGCGTCAAATGTAATGTTCGATCGATTTTTGTTTTGAAGTGAGAGATTGAGCGGCTCTGATTTCATCAGTGGGCCCACTGTTTCACCTAAAGGCTCGGCCTCAAAGAATTATATATATGTGATATGTGTGGTTTCAGAGGATTCTGGACTCCCCATCTACCGCACATAAAAATCATCCAACGGCGGCAATGATAGCAGGTGTGCCAAAAGGAATCACAACAATGGATTCTATCATTTGAAAGCAATGAACAGAGTCATTCTAAAGCCTCAGGATATGTATATTGTCCATACAACATGTATCCAATATATTTAACCCAATCCGATGCATGTGCCACCTTATAACCCAACCAGGAGGAACCAGCAATTTTGCCTGGGGGTACTTAAAAAAGAAACATTCTTGGGTTGCCAGCATTCAAAAACATGCGGCACCCACCCCTGCCCCTGCTCAAGTTCCGGCACGTAAACTCATACAATCTGCTATGTGAAACGAATTTATTGAATTCCTAAACAAAGTGGAATTCTCAATGCTCCCTTGGGCTTGAGCATCCAGAAATTCCACTCGGAATGAAATTCTTCGATTTCCAAAGGTCAAAAGAGACATTTCATTTTACTGAAATCCAAAAATGCTAGTAAAATAAAAACATAGAATTCAGAAATGTTAAGGGATAGTCTTTCACATTATATCTAGAAATATCAATTTTGGTGGAATTCCTGGATGTTCAAGCATGAAGGGACATCCAAAAATTCTACTTTATCTAGAAATTTAGGAATTTTTCATACAAGAATTCCAGCAAATGCCCTTAGTGTCACCTTGCTAATTAATTCGGACAAAAAGGTAATTGAATTGTCCTTTGTCATGTTTTTTCTCACAATCTTGTCCTTACTTAGAACAGACATCCCTTCTTATTATGTAGTCTATTCATTGTAGTTGTTGTTGCTCCCGCTGGTAGTTTTGTTTAAGTATCTTGAGATTCCAAATTGGAAGGTGGCCTAGACTATATATGATCATCAGCTATGGCCTATGGCCTGTTTGGTGAGTGGAATTTTTAGAATTTTTTTCTAAGGAGAAATTACAAATTCTTTAAATGATCTTTCCTATGTGATTTTTTTTGCTAAATTGCAAAAGAATTTCATTAAGAAAAAGGATTTAGAAAAAAAAAAAAAAAAAAACCCAAAAGGATACAAGCCAAAGAGGCCCAAAAGTGGACCACCACTAAACAACAGAGAAGAGAAAGAGAAGATCGAAGCAAAGAAAAACTAAAGACAAATCAAAATGTCATTCTTAGGTGTTGAGAGAGAGTTATAGAAGCTTCTTAAGATATGAATGGAGGAGGTTCCCTTCATCATCTTGAGAGAGAATAATATGTCCGCCATGACAAAGTTAAGGATTTGCGAGGGAGCTATTAGAAGGATATGTTCGCCTACGTGATTTGAAAATGCGCAAAGCATGGACATTTGTAAAGCTAAAGTTATGAGATTCAAACGCCCAAAAGTAGCTTAAGAATGATTTTTGGAATTTCAGCATTCAAACCTGTAATTTTAGAGTCTGGATGCACTATCCCAATTATTATACGGGAACCATGTAACACGTGCCTAGAACTCCAGCAAAGCCCCCTAGATAGACATAATTCAAATCATCCAAAATGAATCTTATATCCATTGGGGATATATTCTAAATTTTTAATTAATTAAGAGTGGGTCACACCATCCAATTGAGCACGTGATTAAAAACATGTATAGACACTAATGTGGCATCTATACTAGTGTGGCGTAAATCACATTTTCATTATATGTTCAATTATATGGTGCAGTCCCACTCCTATTGAATTGAAGTTTTAGGATATATATTTGGAGAATATGAAATTCATTTTGAACGGTCTGAAGTGTCTTTATTAGAAGCCCAGGATGGAATTCCATGCATGAGTTACATTGTTCGCGTGTAATAGCTACATTACTCAGATCTGGCTTTTAGGACTTACTTGATATCAGACATAACAAATTCCCAAACACTTCACTCTTCAATCGTCCGAGATATCTCCAAACAGGCAGCCCGTGCATAATAGCATCGACATTGTCAGAATTGGTAATAGATGTGGTAGGAACTGTTCGACATTCATATCTAACAACTAAATGAGGAACCTTTGAATAGATATGATCACTGGGGTGCCGTCAAATGAGATCAGGCTCCTATTTTAAGTCATTAATTAGATGAATGGTTTAAGCAATAGAGTATCACCACTAAAGGGACAAAGGACCGATAAAAAAAAAAAAGATAATAGTGAATCCATTAATATTTATGTGATACTAATTATATTATGATTCACATGAAGAAAAAAGCTTGAGAGAGATTAATCCTCTAGGGGAAATAAAAAAAAAAAAAAAAAACACTCTACATATTTACACAAATAGGTGAAATTAGGCATGGATAATTAGTTTCCCCACATTGTTAGCCTAACACAAAATAACATTAATCAAGGGATTTCCGTTTGATACTTATTAATTGATGATCCAATATTAAAGTGTAGAACCGCCCGTCACTATCTCGGTCATTGTTAGTTTAAACTGTGTTTAATTAGTAATCTGATTTGAAATTCTCTACACATTCTTGTGAGAGAGTCATTCGTGGCTTAGTCAGATTACAATCAGATATTATTGGTATCCACAACTTGTCTAGTAAAATATGGATTATTAAAGTGGGTCTTTAATGGATGCAAGAATGGAATCAAATGATGCCTGCCCAATTCCAATTCAATTGAAAAGCGAGTGGATCCGGCAAAAGAAGGGTGATTGGGTCTCACGCGGATAGTTGCTAACATGTGTGGACAAATTTGGAAAAATTGGAGCAAGAGACAGAAATTTGTCCAAAGCCCCCAGGAGATCCGATCCAACTGTGACTTGTGAGCGTTTCCTGCATGAGTGCATGTAGGTACAATGTCGTGTTAATGTATCCATTGTTTTATCCGCAGCATAATATGCCAAAAGCTAGCACATATGGACCATATGGTCCATCTCATTCTCATTCCTTCCTTCACTACAAGAAAGATTTAAATAAAAGGTTGAGCATTAGTCACTTGCTTTTCTAGAGAGGTGTTTTGGTGACGTGGCCAACTATGATTAGTTCATTCACAATCACAGTGCACCAATTGCAACAGAGTATCCGGATTCAAAAGCAACTCCATTTGTGTTGTTTAAATAGATGATCATATTCAGGAGGGACATGTTCTCTAATTGGATGTTTATAATAAGGCACTTGCATTTGTATTCTTTTGAAAAATGGTAAGTCCGTAAATCCACTGCATAGTCCAATATAATGAACTCATGCCCTCACATTTAAGTTGTTGACATTGGATATAGATGTAGGGCCTCCACCTTTATCTCTCATATTAAGAAGAGAGATGCTCTCATATGAGTGTTTTCATATGTATGTATATATATATATATATATATATATATATATATATATATATATATGAAGATGCTCCTATGAGAGATATCTCTCACTTTCTATGAGAAAATTAGGTGGGGGCCCTCATATCCATATCCAATGCCAGGAACTTAAATGTGAGGGCCCCTACCCCTATCTCTCATATACGGTGATAGATATTTCCCATAAAAACATCTCCCATATATATATAAAAGAATGGAATTAATGGAAACCAATTCCAATTCTATTGAGGAAAGCAAGTGAACCCGATAACAAAGAGCATGGTTGGGCCCCACGCGGCTACTTAACCAGAGGTCTCATATATGATGTGCATTAACTGGTATATTCGTTGGATGAAGTGGGCCACGGCATCTAGGACACCAACTTCTCTGGAACACCTAATTTTCACATGTAATATTTTAGCACATCTGTAGTATATTGAGATGAAGATGTTTCTGTATTTTTGCTAGTTCCCTTGTCTTTCTTGTTTGTCCATACTTTTTGAGACCTTCCTCTTATTATTTTATCTAATGGGTGCGTTCAGGGGTTGTATTTGTAGTTCCCTTGTCTTTCTTGTTTGTCCATACGTAAACATATAGACATCCATTATTATTCTTGGCCTCTTTATGTTCATCCTCTTGTCTCGGCCAGCGAATGGGGAGGGATGGGCTTGGGCTTGGGCTGTCCAATCTCATCTCAAATATAGGGCGGCCTGTCAGGCATTGTTCAATGCCGGCCCTAAATCGAAGGCTCCTATGTCAAATTCTGCCCCCACCTCAAATATAGGGCGGCCTGTCAGGCATTGTTCAATGCCGGCCCTAAATCTAAGGCGCCTATGTCAAATTCTGCAAACCCCCCATCTGTAAAAGGTTGGGAGTGCAGGAGAAAGTCTTTGGAGGCTGGAACATGCCATAGATTTGCCTAGTTCGGCACAAGTTTTTTTTTTTTTTTTTTTTTTTTTTTTTTTTATGAAAAAGCCATACATTCGGGAAGACATTAATATCAAGTCAATCGTCACAATCATTCCCTGGGAGTGGTGGGAAAGATCTTCATCTGTAGATTTTAAAAATAGAGCAAGAATCTTAAATATTCATTTCATATAATTAAGTGTAGAGCTAAACACATGGAAAGAGTGACAACAGTACATGATGATTATGTAATAGGAAATATTAAAATAAAATAAATAAAGTCTATACAACAACATTACTTAAAAGAGAGACTGTGGTGAGGTAGTAGGTACTAGAGGGATGTTTCAAGGAAAGACAAAATTGGTAGCAAGGTAAACAGTTGTGGATTTCTTTAGGATTTAATAAGACTAATGGACCGTGATAGCCCTCACTTACAATCACCTGGTTAAAACCCTCTTGAAAATCTCGATTCCTTTTTCAGTGAGGAGGCAAGTGCTAAGGATGGAGACAAAAGATTGTCACATCATTGGAGGCTGAAAACACGGCAAGAGAGTGAGTTTTTTAGCCCTTAGACACCACAAAGGAAACCAGAATTAAAGGTGGGGACCAAAAATGTTCCAAGCTGCAATTTTCCTACAATTTCATTTGTAGAACGCACACATTATATAATAAGAGGAAAGCTACAAATTTGATTATAAAAAAAAAAAAAAACAAGAATGCCACAAATTAAGTACAGAAAGATAAAATATTACGAATACAGATTAGCAGTTACTGAGAAGTTGCCATCCGACACCTCGTGGCCCACTTCACGTGCGATTTTCTTTTTGGTATTTAACTGCCTCTCTCTCTCTCTATAGCTTTGAAGTCTGGTTCTCTTTCTCTCTCTGTTTTGCAGTCTCTTTTCAATTGCATCCGGAATTGGGTGTCAGTTGATTCCATTCTTGTATCCATCCAAAGACTTCATAAATCATATTTTAATAGAGAAGTTGTTATGAGATCTGACTAAGCCACGAATGGCTGTCTCACAAGAATGCCTTCAATTTCATATTCGGATACTAAATTCAGTTTAAACAATAACATACGTCTTAGTGACCGATATAGCTAAAGGAAGTCCGTATCACTGTTTCTCCCAATTGCCCGGTGCCACCTGTATAAAATATCCCACCAGCATTGCACCTTATTCAACTGCTCCTTTGAAATGAAAAAAGAGAATGCAGCTCATTTCCTTACATTAGAAGTTATTAGCTTTCTTCTGTTTGTGCCTCGTATCTTTTATAATGCTTTATTTTCCTAATCATCATGTACTGGATTTACTCCTCATTTGTCTCGTCTTGTACTTCATATACGTCTACGTAATGAATGTTTTCAGATTCTTGTTATATTTCTCTTTCTCCACCAGAACAAATCTTACCTACCTCTCCCGCATGGCATAATTATGACGATTGACGCATCAAACTCGCTGCTGATGAAGATCTAGAAGAGACCCACCAAAATGGCAAAACCCTTGCTTTAGGTTTCCAAAAAATAAAGGCCTTTTTAGTTTCAAATTTTCTCTTTCGCCTTATGTACTTGTAAATCCGCATGATTATTAATTACTGGCTAGTCTTGTCTTCTTTTTTATCTAATTCACTTTCTTCTTTAAATAATTTAGTTTAGTGAAGTGAGGATTTTGCATAATTTAATTCCTGGAGGTGGAACTCTGACAGGGAACTGTCATAATTAACTTGGCATTGAGAAACCTTGGCTGTAGCAGTTAAAATATTATGCCTCAAATGGCCGAACTCCTCTTTGTTCCAAGTCTTCAGGTATTGTTTTAGTCTCTTCAATGTTTGAGCCAAAATAAATTGAGCGTTCCCAAATTTGAAAGGAGAGGCCCTTATTTGCTCAACCTTTTCCAAAAAAAAAAAGGTAAAGGGTCCACGTCTCTTCAAATTTGAAAGGAATATTTGAGGCTTTGACGGGAGGCTTATGGCTTATAAGGAGGGGGCTATGATCAGAGGATATTCTAGGAAGGTATGTAATGGTAGGGTCTTCAAAAGATTCAGTCCATATCACATTGGAGAGAGCCCTACCCAACCGGGCTGCACCATAGAAACTGCGTAGTCTGTTGTTAGCCCAAGCGAATTTGTTCCCTTTGTAGCGAAGGTCTTTGAGGCCGGACATCAAAAGCATGGAATTAAAATATGCCACATTTGCTGAATTTGGAGGGTTGAGACTGAGTTTTTCATGAGAGGCAGAGATGGCGTTAAAAGTGTCTGCTAACTAACCAAGGTAAGGAGGTAGAAGAGAAGTTTATGTGGTGTTGCCAAAGATCTCTTCTAATTCTTGAGTCATTGGACCCATATCCAGCAGTCAAAATCAAGACCTCTAATTTCGAAAGAGGAAGAAACCGTACCCCTGACCACTCAACCAACCACTTGAGGTTAATAGGGTCATCTGTCATAATTGGAGCTTTCGTATTGTAATTTTCTTTTGTCTTTGGCCGTATATACTTGTAAACCCGCCTGCATGGTTATTAATTACTGCTAGTGTTGTCTTCATTTCATGTAATTCACTTTCTTCTTTAAGTAACAATGTTTTTATTGGGATCTGGGCACTCCATTGATGGGTACAAACATTCAACTCCTCGAGAAATCACGACCCTCCGTAGTCCAACCGATGGACTTTAATTGGACTAGATAAAATTTTAGACCCCTCTATGAGGGATGGGCCCCACTTGGTTGGTACTGTTTTTAAGGCAATGGGACCTAGTGACGCCCATCATGATCATATCAGACTGCATCATTGGTTGCATGATGGTTAGATTCAACCATATTACTATTTCTTTCTCTTCTTTTTTTTTTTTTTCCCTTTACTTTTGGAAGGAAGAAAATTGAGAAGACTATATTAATATTTCCTTAAAGATCATTCATGATCAGAAGATCATGTGCGCGCAGAAATTATAAATTTTGGGATGTCGTTTTGGAATTGGAATATCGGTTTCTCTCCAATAAGCACTTTTGTCTTCCATCTCAGTTCAGAATTAAAAAGCGGTTTGACCCTACTTATTAAGGACAAAAAATGGATAAAAGGGTTAACATTGGATTACATTTGATAATGGTCGATCTCACCTGGCTCAACCCGCATGTCACCTTCTTCATGTAGAGGACTTTGTCGTCTCACCTGTGGTATGCTTTTTTCACTCAAGGGCTCCATCACCTCACTCAAGATCTACTTCCTCACTCGTAGCTGGGGCATCCAAAAAAAATACTCAATTATGTTAAAAGGTAGGTGATGATGATGACGTGGAAACGGAGAACCAATATTATTGGATTATAGTGATATTTGACGATAATAGTAGTGATATTTGACCTGTCACCTATCTCAAGTCTCAACCCCTGAGATCATAGTCATGTATCAGATGATCACAGTACAAAGACCATAAGAAGCTGCCGAGAATGTTGACGGTGGGCTTTCCTAAATATTACAAATACAGTGTCTTCATCCTCATCAATTATCATTATCATAATCTCAGTCCTATCCTTTTACAATGCAGTCAGCATAAAGAATACTTCTAATATCAAGTTTGGAAAAAGATGTAAGGACAAAAATCTTCCCTCTCTAACATAGGATTTTAACTCAGTAAAAGGGTGACGGCCAGCCAAGGGCCCCCAACGGAAAAAAAAATTAAAAATTGTGGTATAGTATTCTGACTAAAAAAAAAAAAAACCTCTTGTACCATTAATGATTCGGATGGACTGTAAGAGTGGCCGAGGATGAAGAAAGGGGTGAACCAGGCCATGCATATAAGGAAATTGAATTGTCGATCATATGTCATTGGATAAAAAAATGAAAGTCTATTGCGCCTCATGTTTGAACTCATGAGTAATTCTGTGGGGTAGCGCAGTTCACTAGTCCACGGTTCATGAACTTGCCTAAGTTAAAACTTAATTTACCTGGTGGGCAGGGGAGGTAGGGATTTTATGTGCCTGGAGAAATAGTCAGTTCTTGAAAAACTCAGAAATAAAAATAGATATTATAATATTTGTCCTTGGCCACCTTAATTAGAGCATCGGTGTTTAGAGACATAACTACATGCAGGTTCAACCAAAGCCGCTTTCCTTGGTTGGATTGTATGATCAGTAGTGTGGGTGAATCAATGAGTTTTCTTAATTGTTCAAACCGATTGATTTGATAAATGTTAAGAACCATCTAGCAAAAAATTTTTTACAGGGAAACAACGTTTGATTGTTGCTTGTTTTGTTTTTGAGACATTAAAAATTTTAAGATTCACTCCTTTGAGAAATTGGCCCATTAAATTTAATCTTTTAATATCTTTGTATTGATCTTTACTTTCGTAATCTTTTTTTAATTTAACTTATTTTTACTTAATTTAAGAATATAATTATGATGTCATCGTTTCCAAGTTGTAGGCCCAGTCCAGTTCTCCGAGTCCGAACAAGAACATTGGACATGTTTGTGGACCTTTGACCAACATTTAGTTGACTGACAGTTAGGGCATATCTGTAATTGTCAGCATGCTGGAGGGCAACGGTTGAACTTTATAACAATAAAAGCATCTCTGGGATGGTGGGACCTTTTGCCATTTACCATAGATTCTTGTTGACTTGACCACTTGTCCGGCGTTAATAAATGGGTAAATTAGCCAATGGTCTCTGAGCACGGTCTTCTATGGCATCAAGGATGACAACTTTTTTTCTAATGTCTTTAATCCAGACAACTGGAGATGTTTTGGTGAAAGGTCCCTAATATGCCACGTCATATATTTTTATGACCAATTTGCACCTTTCTCCCATATTCCTAGGCCAAATTCTCTCTGATTCTTTGTTGTTCCGAAGAACTCTTTCCTTCTTCTTCTCTAGGAACAAGGAACTTCACTAGAGAACTCTACAAATCGAATTCGGCCATCTCCGACTACACCGGCCACGATGGTGATGACCCGGCGATGAAAACGCGACCCGTCCCGACCTTCTCCGGCGACGGGTTTTACATAACACAAAAACCCATTATTGTCTTGCCTTTTTCTTTGCTTTTTCCGTTTCGTGTAAGTCTATCTCTTGTAATTATAACAACAAAAAATGGGGTCTATGTTTCTTCCTTGCAAGAATACTGTTGCTATTTTAGTTTTTGAAGATTTATCTGAGTTTTGAAAATAAGTAGTTTGGAATGTGATTTTTCTGTTTCGTTTTATAGGTTGTTTTGTTCTGCTTGTTACCAGAAGCCTACACATAGCGACAGCCTTCTTCTTCTAAAAAGTTATATGAGTTTAGATAATTTATCAGAGTTTCTAAGAAACTCAGATAAATTTGCTAAGAACTCAAACAAATTTCACAGAAACTTGATAAACTGGACAAAAACTCAGATAAATTTGCCGAAACTCAGATAAACAAATTTATCTGAGTTTCTGGCAGAAATTTTTCTCACTTTTATATGTCATACATTTTTCCCATTACTTTCTTTAACATCCATTTCTACAATATATGATGTACACTTGGATTATGTACTATTTGGAGCTTGTCTCTGTATGAAGGAAAGGAAGACACATGCGTCCATGTGTTTATTTCTCTGTGTTCAAAACCTCATCCATGTGTTTATTTCCATCTGTTCAAATCCTTCTCTTCACCTGTGAGTAAAGGGAAAAAGTTTAATCACCACAAAATTCTTGGATGTACAAAGCAGAACTAACAGAATTTTTAGTTGTGCTAAGTGAGTAGAATCCATCTTAATAGAATATGGAATTGTGCCAAATATGTTGAAGGCATTCTTTCTAACTAAAGTAGCTCTCTTTTGCATTTCTCCTAATAGTAGCATTCTTCAGGTGTTGAAATCTGACCAAATTGTTTTTAGAAAGATACTTTGATTTCCATTGATGGAATTCAAATCTCAAGACCTTTAATGTGATTTGCAAAAAAGATTCGGCATTACATTTTTTTATTTTTTTCTACTCGTAGAGTTATATACTAGTGACAAGAGGAAATTAGGACATTTTCTTATATTTGCTTCTAATAGTACAATGCCAGATAAATTTGCTAAGAACTCAGATAAATTACACAAAATCTCTGATAAACTGGACAAAAATTATCTGAGTTTTTGACAAATTTATCTGAGTTTCCGGCATAACTCAGACTAATTTATCTGAGTTTCTGGCAGGACTCAGGAAGGGGAATGATCACTTTGGTGTCAAGGTTGTTCTCTTCTAGCTCTTCGGTCATGTAAATTATGTTGGGCATCTCTGGGAGTTGATCGAGAACCAGCCCTTGTTCATCATAGGCCTCTTGTAATCCTGTGGAATTATTAGTGAAAGGTGTCTTATGCGAGTGAAGTTTTTTTTTTAAAAAAAATGGCTACAGAGAGTTGAAGCATACTCTTGTTCAGGACGGAGGTTTTTTTTTTTCTAATTTGCGAGGACAGAGAGTCGGGTGCCAAATGAAGTAGTGGTTATTGATAGACGGTTTTTTTTATACAGTGACATACATTGTAAACTTTTGAAGGGATACACTGATGTTATTATGTTTCTCTTTTAAGTGGTTTCCTTTTTTTTTTTTTAAATTACTGGACCATCTTGTGGTTGCATTGAGGTGTGAAATTGAGCGCCATCGACCCAACTCTGTAGGCACAGCCATAGCTAAATATCTTGTTGCCTGCTACCACTAATATAACAGATGAAGAGACTGAAAAATCACTTTGACTTTAGTTATT
This sequence comes from Camphora micrantha, assembly GCA_003546025.1. Classification (NCBI taxonomy): domain Eukaryota; kingdom Viridiplantae; phylum Streptophyta; class Magnoliopsida; order Laurales; family Lauraceae; genus Camphora; species Camphora micrantha. The sequence goes on from QPKB01000008.1 coordinate 6,055,127, forward strand.
CAAATATGTAAGCCTCTAGCCTCCCTTCATTCTCATTTCACATCATTACAAAAAGTAAAACAAATTTATCTAACAGCAAACTCGGAAAAATAAGAAATTTATCTGAGTTTTTCTGCAAATTTATATTAATTTCTGGTAAAACTCATTTGACAAATTTATTTGAGTTTTATCTGAGTTTTGCTAAATTTCAGATAAATTTGTTTAAGGTCTGCTTTTGCTGACGTATACAGGGGCTTTTTTGTCATGTTCACTACCTCAGTTTCATGAGAGGGCTTCCGTCGGTACGATAAATTATTGTAGACCTTAGTCTTTAAAATTAAATGTTCAGGGACTTTCGCCCAAAATCCCCTTAATAAATATAAGGAAACATTAAGGGCCAGTTTTGTAACTCTACTAATTGAGTCAAATGAAGTAAAATTGATTTTGAAGAAAGAATAAAATATAAGTGGGTTATGATGATATTTTATTTTTAGTTGTTTGTTATGGAATCTATTTAACTTTTTGTATGGAAAAGTTAATTTTTTTTTTTTTTTTTGTATTTTAGTGGATAAAGGTAGTTGCTTTTTGACTTTTTGTATGAAAAAGATGGAGGGAGTTTTGAATAAAGTATATTTGATGTAACATCTTATCTGAAAAATGGAGGCTTTACATGACTTTTATTGTATTAGTAAATTGCCAAACTAGCCCTAAATGAGCGGCTTGGATCTCTAATCTCTTCAATGGGCCCATCAAAAGTTTATCTGATGCTTGGCCACCTGTTGTCTTTGTCAAGGTTTTGGGATAAACAGCCTGAAAACCATCCATCTGATAAGGGGGCTTGAATCAACCGGTTGAGATTGATAGCAGGTGGCCCGGCCAAATGGAATGACAGCCGAATTAATTACTCGCGCTACAGGTTTTAAAACAATACTAATAAATGTTCTTAATAAAAAACTTACTGGAAAACTTAAGAACTAATTTGAAAAGTTTTAAAAATTATGTCATTTTTTAAAATAAGGCAAAAACTTAAAACCTATTTGAAAATTTTCCAAAAAAAAAAAAGATGATCTCGGTACGAAGATTGGTAGTTCTCATTTAAGGGGTTGGAAAGGTAGGAATATGAGACCCCACCATGGATTTGTACATATGGCATGAAAAAACAATTCTAGCTCATTGGCCAGCCAATTCGTATCTGACAAAGGGCCCGAATTGAGCGGCTGAGAATGATTGCAGGTGGGCCCCAGTGGAACGACAAAATTGAGTTCTACAATTCGAGAGCCATGAAGAGTTAAAACATATCGCTAGCATCAATACTTTCTGAGAGGATAAGTAAAACCTCCTGACCAAATATAATTAGTTGGAGGGTTAGGTAAGAAATGGGTCCCACGCGGTTGATGAGACTTTTTGCAACGAAGGGCGTTAGATTGCCTCAATTGAGGGGGAATCTTGAGCTTTAGATTCTTTTATGTGATTTGTGGGAATAATTTATTATAGGGCAATTCTCCAAAACGCTCCCATTTTAAAAATGTTCATTTGCCGCCCCGTCCGTTTCTTTTTCTTGTCCTTGTCATTGAGCTCACTTTGAGTTAATTTAGTCTTTTCACACACTAACCCCCATGAATAGTCATAGTATAAATTTAATGCTTTTTCTCACCATTGGACTGAAATCATAAGAAAATAATGACTCTAAAACCATTAAAGTTTAAGGCCATGGATCAGAGGGTTATGATGATCTTATGAAAACTTTGCACACCAATAGGTCTTATATATATATATATATATATATATATATATATATATATATATATTTCTATTTAATTGACTTCTATGATCATCATGCATACCAGTGGGTCTAAATAGAAGGGGCTTTTTTTTTTTTTTTTTTAATGATGCCATTCTTATTATATATATAAGCTCGATTTCATGGTATAAAAGTTTCTAGGGGCCTCTCTATAAAAAAAAAAAAAAGTTGCGACATAACTAGGGATGTAAATGGGTCTCCGATTCTCCGATTACCTGGATGTTCCGATCAGTTAAAAAACAGGTTTGAGTCCTTATTTAGGCCTCGCTAAGTAAATGTGTCCGGATCCGGATCCATTGTTTGGACCTAGGAACTAAATGGGTCCGGTTTCGGTTCCATATTAGTTCGGATATGTGGATTAGGGATCCGACACATTACCTCAATTTTCGAATATCTCTTCTTAAAATTAGATTTTTTTCTCCCAAACCATTATCTACCTAGAACCGGATCCAGAACCAAACCCAGCCTATATATGTTTCTTGTTATAGGTTCGGTTCCACTTTTTCCTTAACGGTTCCGGACCCGCAGAACAAAAAAAACTGGCCGCGAGATGGTTTCTGGTCTAGGCCCATCTTCTCCTTAATATTTTCGGGCTATCCGTTTACATCCCTAGATATAACTAATAACTAATTTTTCCTGTCAATGCCCCCTGTTAATTAATCAGGACAAAAAGTTTTAGAGTTTGAGCGAAGGGATTTAGTATTTGTCATCAGTTTTCCTTACGATTTTGTCTGTACATAAAGAGACATTTGTTGGTGTCTTAAGAGAAAAAGAAAGAATTCGGGGGCACTCTTTTTTGCCCTTTTTTTTTTCCTTTCTTTTTTTTTTTAATATTGCTGTCCCCGCAGATAATTTATTGAATTCGGCGGCACCAATTTGGAAGGTGGCCCGGACCATACATAATCTTAAAGAAATTTGAGAGTTCTTTTCTAGGAAAAAATTATGAATTCCTCAAATGCACCTCTAAATTATTTATAATGCTCAAATTATACACAACCATGAAGTTGACATTCTACAAATTTCAAATGCCAAAAGTGACATTAGAATGGTATTCAAAATTTAGCATTCAAACAAAAAGTTTAAAATGCTTTTAAGACATGATTTTATACCAGCTTTCCTAATTTTCAATACTTGTACTGCTTTTGGTCAGAAACATTTTCAACCAAACAACCCATGGGCTTCACATTGCTGTCTGCATTGGTAATAGAAGCCGCAGGAGCTATCCAACATTCATTTATAAAAACTAAATTAGGCATTAGAGGGATTATTGCATACCAGTCAATGGGTTTGAATCCTGAATATGCCATATTTTCTCACCGGATGACTACCTTATCCCATCCAAGATCTACTTTCCTCACCCGAGGGTTGGGGTCTTAGCTGCCCTAAGCTGGTACCAAGAATAAAAAAATAAATAACAATGGTCAATGGGGTGTTGTAGAATGAGATGCTCATCTATGAAGTCCTTAGATGAATAGTTCAAGCAATTGAATGAGACCAACAAAGGGACCAATTAGGACCAATAATAGAGATAATCAATTAATCCATTGATTTCTTATACCAATTAGATTATGAGTCACATGAAGAAAAAGGCTAGAACAAGATCAATCCTCTAGAAAAAATATACATATTTACACAAACAGGTGGAATAAAGCTTGAATATTAGTTGACCACATTATAAAACTAACACAAATCATATCAATTAAGATAGTTCTGTTAGTGTTTTATGAATTGATGATTTATATTTGACAGGGACACGCTCACTAATTGGATGGTCTTGATTTGTGAGGCCCCTGCAATTGTATTCCTTTGGAAGATATATGGTTAACCACTCATGACCCACATGATGAACCCATTAATTAAATTGTTGAACAACCAGTCCCTATATCGATCATTATTACATATATAAACTGAGCTTAGTATCTTGATTTGAGATTCTAGACTTTCTTGTTCGAGTCATTCGTGGCTTAGTCAGATAACAATCAAATATTAACGGTATCAACAACTTCTGTGCTAAAATAAGCATTATTTGAAGTCGGTGGTTGGCTAACAAGAACAGAATCAAAAGATGCCCAATTCAGATTTCAATTGCAAAGCTACTCAACTCTGGAAAAGAACATTGATTGGGTCCCACGCGGATAGTAACTTACATGCATGCATGGACAAATTTGGAGAACTTGGAGAAGAGACAAAAGGAGAGTGCTTCATACATCTGACCGGCTCACATATTTCATGTCTAAATCGTGCGTGTCCTACATGAGTGCACATTTACAATAACGCGTTAATCTATCAATCCGTTTTCTCCAAGGCATGATATGCCAAAAGCTACACATGGACCATATTTTCATTCCTTATTTGAAATCTCTCCATATGAACCATATTTTCATTCCTTATTTCCTCTCTTTCTCACTGCATGAAAGATTAATCAGATTTAAAAGTTCGCTCAGGAGGCATTTGTGTAGTGCCATGGTTAAAGAAGGTGTCTAGAAAGACAGTTTCCATCCTTAATTCCTCGCCCTCTTAAATGGTAAGAAGGCAGGTGCCAGATTGTTTCCTTCCATTTCCAGTGAAATTGGTGTTACACAAGCATGTGATAAGTGCTAACAGACAGATGGATGAGTCGTGTCGGTACAGTTTGACACACATGCTCGGCGATCAATCTCTCAGTCTTCAAGACAAAAGTGTCACTCTTGACCAGTAGCCAAACCTAGCGAAAAAGGAGAAGATTAATAGGGTTGAAAATTAAAAACTTTTTCGGCCTTTCGGACATGATGTATAAAAGAAAAAAAAAAGGATAAATATTACTTATGAAAGGACCTTTAGAAAAATATCCGAGTTTTTATGTTAGTTTATTCAGTGGGTGGACATTAAAATTTGAGGTCTAGATTTCATCAATGGGCCGGTAAAAGAATTTCGTGATGCTTGATGGGTCACGGACGGCCATTGCAATCTGATAAGGGACCTGTATCAAACGGCTGAAAGTGATAGCAAGGGCGTCCCAAATGAGTCATAATAATGCGAGAGCAATGAACAGGAAAAGTACTTTAAGACAGCTCTGTTAGAAAGAGGGAAAACCGTGGGTCCCACGCGCTAGATGAAGGTTTTGGGCTTCTGGGAAGGTAGGGTGACAAAGAAGTTTTACACATTAGTTGAAAGTTGAAACATATGGCTAAGTGCATGTCTTTCTTTCTTTCTTTCTTTTGGTTTGTTTGTTAGTGCCATATCTCAAACCCATGATCTAATGGTCTAAACCACCGGTTTCGAGTGCATGTCTTTCCACCAGCCCTCTTTGATATGTAACTTGGGAATGATGATTAATGGTGGCGGAGATACCCATAATAGGACAACTAAATAAAGTAAAGGAAAGCTTATATTGGTAGTAATATGATATTGGCTAAAAGTAACAAATCATTAAATCAAAATTCATAGAATGAGAGGCTACTTCTAAAGTAGTGTGTAAGGTTTCAGGCAATAAAAGGGGACCAGTCCACTGATTTGTTATTTTTTGTTACTAAGTAGCTGATGAGGTTTTTGTTCCCTTTTTGATGATGAGTTGAATGATGGAAAAGGCATAGACGATACCAGTCCACTGAAAGAAATACAAAACCACAAATATCTAAAGTGAGTTTCCAACACAAGAAAATGTCTAGCAACTTCATACCTTATGCCACTCCTCCAATTCCTGCTTTGGTGTTAGCTTATTCATTTCTTAATGGAGGAAATGTGTATAATCAGTTGAGGTGCTTTGGCGGCTCAGTGGTAATCATGATTTGCTATAGAGATGGGGAGACTAGGGAAGGAGTGGCTCACCAAGCTCATGATCCCTATGTTTTATTTATTATTGTAGTTCCCTTGTATTTCTTATTTGTCCATACGTGTATTGAGTACATACGCATATCATTATTATTATTCTTGGCTTCTTTATGTTCCTCTCTCTCTCTCTCTCTCTCTCTCTCTCTCTCTCTCTCTCTCATTTTGAGTTTGGAGCGGGAACATATACATCCCAGTCAACCAGCTGGGATCCGGAGCCTCCATTGATGGGCACAATATATACCAAGCTTCTGGAGGAATCTTGGCCCTCCAATCTGACCTTAACTCGGGAAAAAGGTTTTGAGGAACATGTCATTCATAAAGAGATGGGACCATAGCTTTCCGATGATCCACGATAAATTAATTTTGGAAAATTGGTTTAAAGTAGTCGATTAGAAAGAAAGATGGAGTTGAGCCATGGGATATTCCATAGATATTAGATAATACACATTTCAGGAAATGTATAATGTTAGGAATTTTATTGTGTTGGCTAATTCATGGCCGGTTCGACAAAACTATGAGTCAATTTGAGTTGTAATTTTTTATTTCTTTTTGAATTGGCTGTGGTTGAGTCATCGGAAGACCAACTGCACATACTGAGGGGTAGGCATTCCACTCAAATGGAAAGAGAGTCTGCACAAGCTGGAAGAGAGCCTGCCTAAATCAGAAAAAAGCTACACATGTGGGAAGGGGATAGCATTCCCGTGGATCTGTCTTTTAAAAGCTGGGTGGGAAACGGGGGTGCTAACCAAGTTAGCAACCTCTAATTTTTAAGAAAGCTATGGTGGAGAAAAGTATACTTTCTGATAAAGTAATACTTACTTTTGTTTTGTGTTTTTTTTTTTTTTTAAACCACAAAACTTACTTTTGTTTTCATGAGATAAAGAAATTGGAAGTGGTTTGAGGCCCTGTTTCTGGGATGTTTCGAGGCAAGTGACAAGGAGATATATCATAGTCAGACCAACAAATGAATAAATAAATGAATAATAAATTATAGTAGTAGTAGCAGTAGTATGTGTTGATAAACCAGAAGATGTCCAAAACAAGGCTTTGATAGTATCTTTCTCTTAACCTTACGCTTCGTGGGCACGAAATCATGTGACCATGATCATCAATTCATCATCATGGACACATGAATGGAATAAAATCGACCTTGATAAACAGAACAATGATCATCATCATTAGCAGCAGAAGTCTTTATTGGCAATCTTTGCCATCCCATAGTATCCACCTCCTTTATGTTAATAGAAATTTCTTCAGATTTTCTGGTTCCACCCCTGCAGTGGTGATCATGGATCCTCATAGTCATCCTATGATAGCCACATTTCTCTCTTTTTGAGGAACTTCCAGAATTATTTAGAAATTAAGATCAAGTTAGTTTGATACTTCCCATATTTGTCAGTCGTCACAATCATTCCATGATGGGTAAAGATTTCAACGTGTAGAATTTAAAAATAAAAGCAAGAATCTTAAATATTCATTTCATGGGCGTATAGATTCTAGATACATAGGAAAAGTAACACCAGTATATGATGATTTGGTAATAGGAATATAAAGAAAAAGAAACATTACATAATAGAAGAGAAGAACCATAAACAGAAGAAAGCTAATGACTACTATATATAGTGGTGGTCAAGACAAGTACTACAGCCATGAGGGTTTCAACGATCACAGAGGATGAATTGAATTGTGGATCGGGCAATGAGCTTCAAATTACGAGATAAACTGGCAAAGATCCTCCGTTTGACGTCTCCTCTTGCAGGAGGAGCATTTCTTTTGGTCCTTGATCCCTCCATTTTCTCCTTCTTGGTTGGTTGTGGTGGGGGGAGATTAATTAGACTGGAGAGAACCAAGAGCAGCTCCAGGAGGTAGAACAAGGAAGAAAAGAAGAGATTCAAGAAGGTGAGTGACCAAAGTGCAAAATACAAAGACAGATATAGAGAGAACCTGTTGGGCTATTAGAGGAAGTTTCAAAGAACTTACATTTAAATGAGGAACCTTTGAATAGATATGATCACTGGGGTGCCGTCAAATGAGATCATGCTCCTATTTTTAAGTCATTAGATGAATGGTTTAAGCAATAGAATATCACCACTAAAGGGACAAAGGACCGATAAAAAAAGATAATAGTGAATCCATTAATATTTATGTGATCCTAATTATATTGTGATTCACATCATGAAGAAAAAGGCTTGAGAGAGATTAATCCTCTAGGGGAAAAAAAAAAAAAAAAACTCTCTACATATTTACGCAAATAGGTGAAATTAGGCATGGATGATTAGTTTCCCCACATTGTTAGCCTAACACAAAATAACATTAATTAAGGGATTTCCGTTTGATACTTATTAATTGATGATCCAATATTAGACAGGGACATGTTCACTAATTGGATGGTTGTGAGGCCCCTCCAACTGTAATAATCTTTTTGGAAGATGATTAATATTCACTGCATGGCCCACATGATGAACCCATTAAAGTGTAGAACCGCCCTTCACTATCTCGGTCATTATTAGTTTAAACTGTGCTTAATTAGTATTTTTGATTTGAAATTCTACACATTCTTGTGAGAGAGTCATTCGTGGCCTAGTCAGATTACAATAAGATATTATTGGTATCTGCAACTTCTCTAGTAAAATATGGATTATTAAAGTCGGTCTTTAATGGGTGCAAGAATAGAAGCAAATGATGCCTTCCCAATTCCTATTCAATTGAAAAGCGAGTAAATCCGGCAAAAACAGAAGGGTGATTGGGTCCCACGCGGATAGTTGCTGACATGTGTGGTGTGGAAAACTTGGAGCAAGTGACAGAAATTTGTCCAAAGTCCCCAGGAGATTCGATCCACCTGTGCTGTGACTTGTGAGGGTTTCCTACTTGAGTGGCAGACCCACGTTACATGCATCTGAGGCGGCCGCCCAGGTAAAATTTCAAAACCCCTTTACAGTGTTGTTGAGCTACTGGCCCACGCCCCCATATGTTTAAGGACATTACCGTATATCAGAAAGTTAAAAACGATGAATGAAAGAAAAGGAAAAAAATCTACTTTTCTTCACTCTTCTCAACCTCGGCCAATCTCCTCGTCCTGCTTCAAGCAAATCTATTTAATCCCCTTCTCGTTTTTGTCGACTCTCTTTCTCTATCTCTATGTGATTATGTCATTATCGCCTCTCTCTCGTTCCCCTTTCCCCTCTCTCCCTATTTTTTATGATTAATGATTCCATTCATTATTTTAGGCATTGCATAGAGAAGTTAGGGTTCTATTTTTTTTTTTTAATTTCTATTTGATGGCTCTCTTTATTACATTACTTGATTTTGGTTTTTTTTTTTTTTTTTAATCTTCTGTTCGTGTTTAATCTATGAATGAGTGAGATTTTTGACATAGGTACTTAGGGTTATGTTGCTTTGGTTCTCTTTATTACATTACTTGATTTTGGGGGTTTTTTTTTTTTTTGATCTTGTGTTCTTGTTTAATCTATGAATGAGCGAGATTTGTCAATCACGGATAAGGGTTGGGCAATATTATTTGACTTCATCTATATTTCTTGTTTGATTGGAGTTGGTGTCTTCCCATAAGTAGTTGATAGTAGTGTTGTGATTATCATTCAGGCTTCAACGATTATTATTTGTTCGTTTGAAATTGCATCAGGCCTAAAGCTGAACCCTGTTGTGATTATCATCATTATTTTGTGTTTGGATTGATTACATGACTTGCTCGCAACCTCGTGGCTGAGGGACACTAGCATCTTCCAACTGTGCTACATTTCAGAATTTTATTATTCTCATCACTATCATTGATGGACTATTTATGCTTTGTTTTTGTGTGGATGCACATATGAGAGAAAGAGAGAGAGAGAGAGAGAGAGAGAGATTTTCAAACTACAACCAGTATGGGTGCCAACAATAGTCGTGGTATGGAGCTGAGGTGTGTCAATAATGGTCCTCATTATTAGATCATCCTAATCCTTAATTATGGGCTTCAAAAGTTTAATAATTTTCAACCCTTGTGTGGGTCTTTTTTAGATGTGGAGAAAAATGAACAAAGAAAAATCCTAGCAACAGTGTAGCCCTACCTAAACAAAAATCTTGGGTCCACTACTATATACAATATCGCGTTAATGTATCAATTGTTTTATCCGCAGCATAATATGCCAAAAGCACATATGGACCATATGGTCCATCTCATTCTTATTCCTTCCTTCACTACAAGAAAGATTTAAATAAAAGGTTGACCATTAGTCACTTTCTTTTCTAGACAGGAAAACTTATACTTTCAGTTCTAGGTTTAGAAACAGGGGAAATTGTTGGTCCCAACTGCTGGCTGAGGCTTTCAATTATGACAAATTGCACCTTGGATCCTCTGTCTCAGTTGACAAAAAGTAATTTTTAATTTTGAGTAGGCCAATCACGGTCCGTCATATCACCACAAATACCTGTCATAATTATGTGCAGCTATTCCCCATCCAACTCATCAAGGTGTTTTGGTGATGTGGCCAACTATGATTAGTTCATTCACAGTCATAATGCACCAATTGCAGCAGAGGATCCGGATTCAAAAGCAACTCCATTTGTGTTGTTTAAATAGATGATCATATTCAAGAGGGATATGTTCTCTAATTGGATGGTTATAATAAGGCACTTGCATTTGTGTTCTTTTGAAAAATGGTAAATCCGTAAAGCCACTGCATAGCCCAACATAATGAACTCATCCCCCCACATTTAAGTTGTTGGCTTTGGATATGGATGTATGTGCCTCCACCTTTATCTCTCATATTAAAGTGAGAGATGTTCTCGTAGGAACGTGTGTATATATATATATATATATATATAAAAGAATGGAATCAATGGAAACCAATTCCAATTCTATTGAGGAAAGCAAGTGAACCCTATAACAAAGAGCATGGTTGGGCCCCACGTGGCTACTTAACCAGAGGTCTCAGATATGATGATCATTAACCGGTATATTCGTTGGATGAAGTGGGCCACGGCATCTAGGATACCAACTTCTCTGGAACACCTAATTTTCACATGTAATATTTTAGCACATCTGTAGTATATTGAGATGAAGATGTTTCTGTATTTTTGCCAGTTCCCCTGTCTTTCTTGTTTGTCCATGCTTTTTGCGACCTTCCTCTTATTATATTCTCTAGTGGGTGCGTTCAGGGGTTGTATTTGTAGTTCCCTTGTCTTTCTTGTTTGTCCATATCTATACATGCAGACATCCATTGTTATTCTTGGCCTCTTTATGTTCATCCTCTTGTCTAGGCCTGCGAATGAGACAGGATAGGCTTGGGCTGTCCAATTCCACCTTGAATATAGGGCGGGCCTGTCAGGTGTTGTTCAATGCCGGCTTTAAATTGAACAGGCTTATATCAAATTCCACCCCGCCTGCCCAGGAATTTGGGATATTTTCCCCTTTGTCTCGACATGATGAAAAATACACTTAGTTCTTTTAAATTTTAATGGATTTTTGAGAGAGTGAAAGAGATCGGGAAAGGGAATTTTTTCAGTTGGTGAAAGGAGGGTGGGGGCTATGCATAATTTTAACTGAGGGTAGGGTTAGGCCAGACTTCTCTTAGGGCCCTAATGGGTTTTGTAAAATTTTGGCTGAGCCCCTAACTTCATACATGTAGGTCCACCCGTAATTGATGAATCCAAAACCCCAGATGGGGCTTAAGTTTGAGCACATGATTGATAACGTGATTAGTGCATATATTTAATAATACATTAGATTGTAGTATTGATGATAAGTGGTGTGCCTAATCTTAGGGTCAGACCGGCCAACTCCCATGAAAATAAATTTTGAGGATCTAAAGAGGGGTTTGGACTTGGATCCTGATACTGGTATCAGGTCACATGTATGGTGTACTATTGAAGGACCATTCAATTTCATTCCTCGTAGTGGTAGGTAGGTACCATGTGCCCACATCTGCCTTTTGGGTCGGTCCGTTTCTTATTGTCAGGTACACTGATGGTGGTTTTGAGTAGTCAACTGCCCATAATAGAGAAGTTGTTATGAGATCTGACTAAGCCACGAATGGCTGTCTCACAAGAATGCCTACAATTTCATATTGGGATACTAAATTCAGTTTAAACAATAACATACGTCATAGTGACCGATATAGCTAAATGTGGAGTCCGGATCACTGTGTCTCCCAATTGCCCGGTGCCACCTGTATAAAATATCCCACCAGCATTGCACCTTATTCAACTGCTCCTATGAAATGAAAAAGAGACTGCAGCTCATTTCCTTACATTAGAAGTCATTAGCTTTCTTCTGTTTGTGCCTCGTATCTTTTATAATGCTTTATTTTCCTAATCATCATGTACTGGATTTACTCCTCATTTGTCTCGTCTTGTACTTCATATACGTCTACGTAATGAATGTTTTCAGATTCTTGTTCTATTTCTCTTTGAAAAAGTCTACTTGTCCCGGGACTTTTGTCCCGGGACATGGACTGGCTCCCATGGGGATTCGGTCCATGTCCCGGGACCGAATCCGGGACAAGTAGCACTTCTGTTTCTCTTTCTCCACCAGAACAAATCTTACCTACCTGTCCCGCATGGCATAATTATGACGATTGACGCATCAAGCTTGCTGCTGATGAAGATCTAGAAGAGACCCACCAAAATGGCAAAACCCTTGCTTTAGGTTTCCAAAAAATAAAGGCCTTTTTAGTTTCAAATTTTCTCTTTCGCCTTATGTACTTGTAAATCCGCATGGTTATTAATTACTGGCTAGTCTTGTCTTCTTTTTCATCTAATTCACTTTCTTCTTTAAATAATTTAGTTTAGTGAAGTGAGGATTTTGCATAATTTAATTCCTGGAGGTGGAACTCTGACAGGGAACTATCATAATCAACTTGGCATTGAGAAACCTTGGCTGCAGCAGGTAAAATATCATGCCTCAAATGGCCGAACTCCTCTTTGTTCCAAGTCTTCATATAATGTGTGTGTTCTACAAACGAAATTGTAGGAAAATTGCAGCTTGTAACATTTTTGGTCCCCATCTTTAATTCTGGTTTCCTTCATGGCGGCTAAGGGCTGAAAATCTCATACCGCTCTTGCCGTGCTTGTTATATAAAATAAAACTAAAAAAAAAAAAAAAAATCTCACAGCCTCAATGTATGCATTATGCCCATAACACTTAAATTTGGGTCCAACATAACACTTAAATTTGGGTCCAACATGCCAGATCCAAATAGCAAGTTGGATCCATTTTTTTGACCCATTTGTAGAAGGGTTTGGACTATGTTTCGGGATTTAGTCTCTAATGAGTATGTAATAGTAAATATTACTAAAAGGGCTATATTTAGGAGCATGGGTGTTTTTGAAACTATCAGAATATTCAGCGTTCTGAAAAAAAATCTATCGTCTATAAATCTCTCGTCTCGTGGAAAAGAACTTGTAAACCTACCGGTAGAAAAGTAGTCCGAATTTCTTCTCTATCAACCCATTGATCGAGTGGTTGTTTTAGTTTGCCAACGGGAGATCATGACCGTTGAGGAGATGGGGAACCCCACTAAGCTGGGTGGGCCACCAATAATGATCAAAGCAGCAGCGAGAGTGCAAGAGAAGAAGAAAGGTGCGGTTCCGGTTAGAAGGCGAGGGCGCATCAAGCGCCTAACGCTGCTTCATTCCACGTCACGACGACTAGGCTTGATAGGCTTTTTTGCTTTTTTTTTTTTTTTCTTTGCTATTGAAGGGTTCTCAATCCTTTAGGCCGGACTAATTCATCCGAGCTTAGAGGGCAACCAGATAAACACCGCTATAGCTCCAAAGAGGTAGTACTAGTGAACTCAACCTTTGATTCCGGAAGAAAGAGGAATCGAAGGTCGATATCAAGACCTCTAACTTCGAAAGAGGAAGAAACCGTACTCCTGACTACTCGACCAACCCCTTAGAGTTAATAGGGTCATCTGTCATGATTGGAGCTTTCGTATTGTAATTTTCTTTTGTCTTTGGCCATATATACTTGTAAATCCGCATGCATGGTTATTAATTACTGCTAGTATTGTCTTCTTTCCATGTAATTCACTTTCTTCTTTAAATAACAATGTTTTTATTGGGATCTGGGCACTCCATTGATGGGTACAAACATTCAACTCCTCGAGAAATCACGACCCTCCGTAGTCCAACCGATGGACTTTAATTGGACTAGATAAAATTTTAGATCCCTCTATGAGGGATGGGCCCCACTTGGTTGGTACTGTTTTTAAGGTAATTAAAGTCCATCGGTTTGGATTTTTATAAATGAAATCAGGGCGTATAATCGACACTAGATAAAATTTTAGACCCCTCTATGAGAGATGGGCCCCACTTGGTTGGTACTGTTTTTAAGGCAATGGGACCTAGTGATGCCCATCATGATCATATCAGACTGCATCATTGGCTGCATGATGGTTAGATTCAACCATATTACTATGTCTTTCTTTTTCTTTTGTTTTTCCCTTTTCTTTTGAAAGGAAGAAAATTGAGAAGACTATATTAATATTTCGTTAAAGATCATTCATGATCAGAAGATCATGTGCGCGCATAAATTATAAATTTTGGGATGTCGGTTTGGAATTAGAATATCAGTTTCTCTCCAACAAGCACTTTTGTCTTCCGTCTCAGTTCAAAATTAAAAAGCGGTTTGACCCTATTTATTACGGACAAAAAATGAATAAAAGGGTTAACACTGGATTACATTTGATAATGGCCGATCTCACCTGGCTGAACCCGCATGTCACCTTCTTCACTAAGAGGACTTTGTCGTCTCACTTGTGGTCTGCTTTTTTCACCCAAGGGCTTCATCACCTCACTCGAGATCTACTACCTCACCCGTAGCTAGCTGGGGCATCCAAAAAAATACTAGATTACGTTAAAAGGTAGGTGATGATGATGACGTGGAAACGGAGAATCAATATTATTGGATTATAGTGATATTTGACAATAATAGTAGTGATATTTGACCTGTCACTTATCTCAAGTCTCAACCCCTGAGATCATAGTCATGTATCATATGATCACAGTACAAAGACCATAAGAAGCTGCCGAGAATGTTGACGGTGGGCTTTCCTAAATATTACAAATACAATGTCTTCATCCTCATCAATTATCATTATCATAATCTCAGTCCTATCCTTTTACAATGCAGTCAGCATAAAGAATACTTCTAATATCAAGTTTGGAAAAAGATGCAAGGACAAAAATCTTCCCTCTCTAACATAGGATTTTAACTCAGTAAAAGGGTGACGGCCAGCCAAGGGCCCCCAACGGAAAAAAAAAAATTAAAAATTGTGGTATAGTATTATGATTAAAAAAAAAAAAAACTCTTGTATCATTAATGATTCGGATGGACTGTAAGAGTGGCCGAGGATGAAGAAAGGGGTGAACCAGGCCATTCTTATAAGGAAATTGAATTGTCGATCATATGTCATTGGATAAAAAAAATGAAAGTCTATTGCGCCTAATGTTTGAACTCAGGAGTAATTATGTGGGGTAGCGCAGTTCACTAGACCATGGTTCATGAACCTGCCCAAGCAAAAACTTGATTTACCTGGTGGGTAAGGGAGGCAGGGATTTCATGTGCTGGCGAAATAGTTGGTTTTGAAAATCTCAAAAATAAAAAATAGATATTATAATATTTGTCCTTGGCCACCTTAATTAGAGCATCGGTGTTTAGAGACATAACTACATGCAGGTTCAACCAAAGCCACTTTCCTTGGTTAGATGGATTGTATGATCAGTAGTGTGGGTGAATCAATGAGTTTTCTGAATTGTTCAAACCGATTGATTTGATAAATGATAAGAACCATTTAGCAAAAAAGATTTTAGAGGGAAACAATGTGAGATTGTTGCTTGTTTTGTTTTTGAGACCTTAAAAATTTTAAGATTCACTCCTTTGAGAAATTGACCCATTACATTTAATCTTTTAATATCTTTCATTTAATCTTTTAATATCTTTGTATTGATCTTTACTTTCGTAATCTTTTTTTCATTTAACTTATTTTTACTTAATTTATGAATATAATTATGATGTCATCGTTTCCAAGTTGTAGGCCCAGTCCAGTTCTCCCAGTCCGAACAAGAACATTGGACATGTTTGTGTACCTTTGACCAACATTTAGTTGACCGACAGTTAGGGCATATCTGTAATTGTCAGCATGCTGGAGGGAAACGGTTGAACTTTAACAATAAAAGCATCTCTGGGACCTTTTGTCATTTACCATTGATTCTTGTTGAATTGACCACTTGTCCAGCGTTAATAAATATAAGGGAACATTAAATGAGCGGCTTGGATCTCTAATCTCTTCAATGGGCCCATCAAAAGTTTATCGATCTGATGCTTGGTCACCTGTTGTCTTTATCAAGGTTTTGGGATAAACAGCCTGAAAACCATCCATCTGATAAGGGGGCTTGAATCAACCGGTTGAGAATGATAGCAGGTGGCCCCAAATGGAATGACAGCCGAATTAATTACTCGCACTACAGGTTTTAAAACAACATTGAAGTCTCAGTTTCAGTCCATGCATGCAGACTTAAATATTCAAACAAAACAGCGGAAATGGAAAACATCATAGGAAAGTCATGGGTCCACGAACTCAACAATGGCACATGGCACTGAGCCACTGCTCTCGAGGTAGATTGTGACTTTTGCGTGCGCGTGCATGCATCCACAACATGACGCCCAATGATAAGGTTGGTCTAGTCTGGTTGGTGGGCGGGATAGTTGGCTTCTTTTCAGGGTGCATCATTCTCTATACTATTAAAAAAAAAAAATCATTGGCTGCATGCATCTTCCGTGGGCCATCACGGCTGAAATGCTGAAGAAAGGTTCATTCAACACCGCAGTATAGGGGAGACTGTAGAAATCCAAAAGCCTGAAAAAACTGGTATATTTCAATGCTTCTTTTCCCTTAATACTTGTTTCTTCTTCATGTTTTTTTTTTTTTCTGTTTTTTTCCTTCTTCTTTTCATCTTTCAATAGAGCAACCCCAGGGTTGAATCATTGGCATTTTTTTTAATCTATATAGTAGTATTGAGCAAAACTTCAATAAACTTTTACCTAATTTTTAAGTCAACCAATATCTTTTTTGCAGCTGAATAAAAAAAATTCCTTTCATCCTTAAAGAGAGATTCTTTGGTTCCACCCCACTTAAATTCTAATGTTCAACTGTGGAGGCTGATCAAAGATCCCACTTTCTCCTCTCTCTCTCTCTATAGCCTTTTCTATCTATCCTGAAAGGCATGCACAGGCACCTTCTCAGAATCTTCGGCACTAAAAAACTACTGATTGCAGAAATTTATTATAGATCTAGACCGTCCATGTTCCAACCAGTGGTGACCGTCATTGGGTGTGCTATATAGACCATGCATGGCATGAGAAATTTCTCAGATGTTACGAGGCAAGTGCCAAGAAGACAGTCTTTGGAGGCCCGAAGAAGCCACTTAGTAATGAGGAGAACTACTATATATCTATCTCTTTCATAAAATATATATGTGTCGGCCGAGTAACGGTTATCGTGGAAACTAGCATGATGCACTGGTTAAATATAATGCAGATTATAAACTTAATTAATAATCAGATTTGTTATCAACTTATATAAGGAATAATGTTTGTGGGATTTTGTGGATTTTATTATTTTTTTAATCCATCTTTTTTAGGAGACCAGGAACTTAATTTTTGGTTTTTTCTATCGAGTAAAGTATGTACTTTTAGTGGGTTTTGATTTCTTTATTTTATTTTTATTTTTTGGGATATGAACATCCTTTTTTTTTTTTTTTGGACTTTATTATTTTTTTTTCAATCTTTTGATTTTTTCTGGTAGTATCTCATTTTGTAGATATGAACAAATGCGGACAATCCGAATGCGTTCGTTCAAGGGGACCCCTTGAACTGGACCTCATAAAGGCTATGATTCCACGAGTCTGCATGTAGGTGGGGTCTTTTCGATAATATCCGCATGTCCTGGCCCCAAAATTAAACATCTCGTCTATAAATGCTCATCATGCCTCAAAAACAAAAACAGGTGTGTAAACCTGACCTCCAGAGAGAAGTTGCCTGAATCGAATTTCTTTTCTATCACCCAATCGAGAGGTCTTTTCACTTAGCCAACGGGAAATCATGACCGTGGAGGAGATGGGGAGCGCCAAGAAGGGTGGGCCACACATGATCGGAGCCGCAGCGACGAGAGTGCAAGAGAAGAGGAATGGCGGGGTTCCGGTTAGAGGCCGAGGGCGCATCAAGCGCCTCATATTCTCCTGTATTGTTCGGAAGGTGAAGCTCATCGTTCGATGTGTCGCTCGCTTCAATCCATGCAGCAGCGAGGGCTGAAGTGAAGTCTCGCTTTTAAGTTAGTTTGAAGCCTTCTTTTTGTAATTCTCTTCTCTTTCCTTATTTGCCTGTGCTTATATTAATATGTACATCAACAAATCTATCAATAAAGTGAAGTCTTCTTTTCATGTTAATCATTTCCTTGTGACAAGCGGATGAGGAATCAATTGATCATCTTTTAATTATTGAATTGTAAAGTAGCCCAAAGGCTTTGGCCTGAATTCCTAAGCTGGTTTCATTATAGTTAGGCCATCCGTGGTCCATCTGCGGAATGTTGGAGGTTAGATCCATCAAAGAAAGGATTGTGTTGAGAATTGTCTTTCCGGCACTTTTATAGATCATTTGGAAGGAGAGGAATTCCCGTTGCTTTGAGGATTCCAACACCTCAGCTGAAGAAATTGCATACAAGTTCAAATTCACCATCACTTTATGGTTGTCCTTCCTTCCTCAGTCTCATGAGATTTTTGTTGATATCATTTTGAAGAATTAAAGGTAGGTGGACTTCCTTTGATGTTTTTGGTTGCATCGGTTGTTAGTATTTTCTCTCTTTCTCTTTCTGGCTCTTGTGTTTGTGGGTCTAATTTTGGTGGTGCTTGTTGGTGTTTCTCTTTTCTCTTCTTTTTGGCTTTTCAGTATTCTTTTTTCGGGTTCTCTCTCTCCTCTCTAGAGCTCGGACGGACCCATCACGGCCTACATGGGATCTGGGGCCTCCATTGATGGAACATCCAACAAACCCGGTAAAAGGTTTTAAGAAACGACGTGTCATGCGGAGGAGTGACCATCATTTTCCAACAGTTCGTCAGATCCTTGAAAACTTCGCTTAAAAGGAGCCAATTAGAAAGAAAGATAAACTTAGTTCATTATTGAATATCCGAGATCTAATGGACGGTAGAGATCTGCATCGAATATGCCTATCTAGTTGGGCATTCGATCTAGAAGGAATGAATATGGCTCCAGGTATTTCTACTAATACACGTGTACCGTATACACTGTCTCTACTTGAACGAGCACCCAATTTGAACCCCCATGTTTCAAAGCCAAGCTGAGGGTTTGAGACTTCAATTGGTGGGCCCACGTGGTTGTTGATAGTCAGGACGACTTCAAGGGTTTAGGATTAGGACTCGAGGGAGTTTCAAAAAATTCAGGAAATACGGGTTTTTTTTTTCTTATTTTTTCGTTTTTTTTTTTTTTTAACCCAGCAAAGAAGGCTAGACTCAATTGAGAGCCTGTATACACACAAGAAGACAATCCACTAATGTGAAGAATGAGCTCGCATATGCAAAAAGAAAGCCCACACAATTGGGAAGGGATCCCACACCGCGGAAAGAAGTAGCAAACCAATGATTCAAATCGTGCGCAGTCAGGTGAGAACTGTCATTCCTTACCACTCAGGTGAAGAGTCATTCTCAATTCATGCATGTCATTGATTTCCTAGAATGCCGCTGCTTTTATTATTATTATTATTATTCTTGAGAAGTAGGGAAAAACAAACTTTCATTTCTAACGTCTATGGAGTTTTTATTAATGAAATGTCGGCAAAAAATCAAGATTAGATATTAAATCTAAACCCTAGATACGAGGTGGCCCCCACTTATTGCGAACAGTTTGTGAAGAAATGGGACCTGGTGATGGCCATGATCAGTGGTTACCATTCGCTGGGTGATGATTAGATTCCACCGTGCCATTTCTTTTTCTCATGTTCAACTATTATAAAATATCTGGTGATGAAATTATCATAAGTTTAATATATCAATTTTGGATATAAGTTTCTCTCAAGTTAACCCTTTTGTCTTCCTTTTTATATTCTAAAAAGTGCATCGACCTGTTCACAATAGAATAATAAAAAAATTTGTTTGACCTTTCACAAAGCAAGATACTGTTTGTTATCTCTAATCTGTTTATTGATAGACCCATAAAAAAAAGAGTCACAAAGAAAAGATGTTAGAATCAAAAGAAGTATTTGGTAATGGAGGGATTACTCTAAATGACCTTTTCAAATCAATGGTTGAAGGTTTTTACACAAATTTCTTAAGTTCCACAAGGTATGTGGCTTTCAAATTTGACCCCGAAGCTGTATGCAGCCTTCCAAAAGAATTCTAACGGTTTGGATCTTATGTTTGAAGCCCACAGAATCTAAAAAATACTATTAAATGATTCACATTTTTTTGTTTATATATCGAGATTGGTGATGATCTAACTGTTAAAATTTGGACACATGGTCGTGCTTGATCTTAAGAACAGTTTCAACGGTGTGGATCTTGATTTACTATCCCAAGATTTATTTAAATAAAAAAAGAAAAACATAACTGCTTATGAACTGCTCCAAAATTGGGCATGTTAGATCAACGACTGTTGTTTGTTTTACAAATATCTCGAGATCCACAAGTTATCAAATCTTGAAAATTAGTTTCATGGCCATGTTCAGCCTCTTAAAGAAATCTAACAGTTTAGATCTTGTGTTTGGGGTCAACATCTTTCAACTTTTTAATGGTAGACGAAAGAGAAGCCGGATTAAAGATGTGACGACAAAAGAGGGTTAGGGCCTTATTTTTCTATATTGGGGTTCACACTCTTGCATTCTACCCGGAAACCTATGTTCCTAACATGATGATGGCTAGGGCCAATTTGTTTGCATAAAATATATAGAAATTTTTGCTATAGTTGGTTAAAAAAGAACATATAAAGAAAATAGGTAAAAGTGATGGTCAAATAACATTTCCTCAAATGGAAAGTGACACAAAGGGAGATGTGATATGAATATTCATTACTTTAGTAGCTGAAATCTTGATGAAAGTCAAGGTTCACCCATATTGCTTGCTAAATTATATACTTTACTATTCACCTCATATCAATGACACTGCACCTATTTAATAATCTCTCGGCTCATTTGATAGTAAATTATTATCTATCTAACTTTTCTATGTATTCTAATAATGATAATTTTTTTATATAGAAAAAGCCCTTTGGTCCATATTTGATTCTTGTTCAAATGCCAATTCGCAAGGGGTGGCATTAATTTGAGCCTCTCGGATTTCATCCGAGGGGCCTTTCTGAAGAATCTATAAGCTCGCCCTCAAAAATTTATCTGATGATTAATGGCGACAGGGGATTTTGGACACCCCAGATAGGAACACTAACAACTGTAGCAACCAATAACATTATGCCATAACATTAACAGGAAGGGCTCTTACGCCATAACAATAACTAAGCATAAGCAAACTGGAAGAAATGAAACTTAAATAGAACCCAAACCAAACAAGGACTTCTTTCAAATTTTATCTACTCGACATTCTAATCTCACAAGCCTCCTAGTCGCCTGTTTATCTCTTCCCTAATTGCTTTATTAATGCAGCCATCCTCAATAATTGTCTCCTTACGTATCACTATTTTGATTGCCTCCATCACTGCGTCCCTGAGGTTTTCTGCTGCTTGAGCTTCTTCACCTTGACCACCGGTGGCGTTGAGAAGCCCCGTGAGAAGAGCAGAAGCCGGGTTAACCTCGTTTTGCTCAGGTGCAGGGTTAACGACGTTTTGATAGAGCAAGTCCTCATCCTCCTCCGGATGCTGGTTGAGATCGAAGACTCCCACCCCATGCTGGTTCAGACCAGCAGCAACTTCAGGAACTAAACCATCAAGCCGCAGTTGGTTGTATTTCTTCCTTAGGGCACCAGTGCTTCTCCCATTAAAAAGATCTACGAACACTGCCCATCGCGGTCCGTGGTCCCTGACGCATTGAATGAGCAGTTCTGTTTCGTGTCCAGCCCAACGAGTACGAGTTCGAACCATCACTAACCTTTACAACGGATTGCCCGAAAAACAAAAGGTCGGCGAGTGCTCGTGAGAAACGTGGGGGTTTTGTATGCTTATTTATATAGGCGGCTCGCTTCTCGGATTTTATTGGTTGGGTCCAAACAGGGCTTGAACAGGGTTCGGAAGGTAGGTGCATATGAGAAGGAAATGTCAAATCAAATCACATCCCTCCTCTCCAAAAATAAAAAATAAAAAAATTCCACAACAAAGAAGTCACGCACCAACCAATTCAACCACTTCAGAATTTGAGCCGTGCTACTCGTCCCAGATTTTGTCCGGGCCGGTGGCACGGCTCCCCATGGGAGCCATTGGATCTCCCTTGGGATCCAACGGCTCCCATGAGAGCTGTGCCACAGTCCAGGACAAAAGTCTCAAACTATGTAGACTTTTTGTTAGAATTTTTCTACTCCCATACTCGTGCACTTGCTTTAGAAGAAGACTTATTACTTCACCCACCCAATCAGATGCTCTTTATTGTTAGTAACGCATTCTTTATATGATCAGTATTGCTGATGTGCCTAAAAATACCACTTTTTACCTACAACCGCCATCCTTTTTCTTTTTCGTTTTCGTTTTTTTCATAAATCCGTTTTCTAATGAACTTGAATCAATCCCTTTTGAACTGCCTCTCACCCAGGTATATAGGTTTTGATCCCAAACCTTGGGCATGGTATGCCACTCTACCCAGTGTGCGGGCTTCCTTCCCACTTATGTGGGAAACCTCTACCTCAGGTCCATTCCAGCTGGCCAGGGTGAAAAAAAAAAAAAAAAAGAAAAAGAAAATTTCATTTCATGGCATCAATCCTAGTTTTGTCCCCAAAAGTAACAGTTGGATTTCATTCCAACCGATTTGGTGAATGAATCACGCCCTGAGGATATTAAACAAAGGGTCAGGCTTATTTGAATAATTGAATGGATTGACTTTGAAGTCACAGAGAACACATACAATAACATATCCATCTTCTTCCCCTGACTGGACCTAGAAGAAGTGACAATTGGGCGTCTCTTATGGAGAATGATTCCTTTTGCTATTTTATGGTTTTTTTGGAAGGGAAGAAATGAGAGGACATTTAGAGGCTCATTATCTTTGGTGGTTGATTTGATTTCTAATATTGTTTTTAGGATTGCGAAATGAGCTTCAATTCAAAAGGAGTCGACAAATATAAACTTGAATGATATTATCTATAATTGAGAAGCTTGTATGGGGTGTCTCCCTTTTAAAGAAAGACGATTTGTCCCTTAGTCTCCCCCTCCTTTTGGGGTTTTAAAGTTCAATGTGGATGAAGCTTTAATAGGTAAGCCGGGGCAGGGGCCGACGGGAATTTGAGGCATGTTGCGTAATTATAAGGGTGACGTTCTCTTTATGTTCTTTAAGAATGTGGGCATTTGTGACTCAAACGAAACGGAGGTGTTAGCTATTTTGGAAAGTCTTAGATTGTTTGCAAAGAGATAAATTGGCACTCTTGTGGTGAAAAGTGATTCTTCAAATATGATTACTTGGGTATCTAATCAGAAAGATTTCTCCCTTGGAAGTTTCAATTCTATTTTAATGAGATTAGGGTGCTATCCAGCACTCTAAATGTCTCTTTTCGTCATAAAGTTAGATCACCCAACTTGATCGTAGATGCACTAGCCAAGCAAGTGGTTGAGAGGTTGTCTCCATGGGTGGGTGTGATTATGTAATTGGGCTGGGATTGGCATAATACTCTTGCCCCTTTTTTATAACTTTTGTTTCTTTTACTTTTTCAGTTTTGTATTTGTTTCCTCTTTTTAATAAAGTTTTGTTACCGTTTTAAAAAAATAAATAAGAAGAAGCGACAATTGCGTACTCCATTTTTCTACAAGTTGTGGTAACCACCTTCATTCACTAACAGAAATGACACTTTCATTCTTTTTTGTTTGGTAGAAACCGCAATGAAAATTTAATTTCACACGTAATGTGTGAATTGCTATTGACCAAAAGAAAGCTACATTAGTTTAGAATTATGGTATTCTTATTCACAACCTCAAGGAAATAAGAATATTATAATGAATGTCTGAATGTAGAGAGCACAGTCAATACACTCATATGAAAGCACTTTTCAAATTTACAATTGATTTGCTTAGAAAAATAAAATTTCTTCATTGTTGAAAATTATATAGAAACAATGTTTTAATTTTCTTCTTTTTTTTTTATTTAAGAAAATGAGAATTTTACCAAAAGCATCATTAAATATCACTATACCTCCAAAAGCATCCTTAATACATGTAATGCTCAAAAACATATTATACATCATACTCTAATTTTTTTCAAACCAAATTGCCTCTCCAACCCTTTCTCGCGAATTCGGCTATCATCTGCTCAAAACGTAAGATATTTAGAGATGTGGATGCATCCCACACTTTCGTTTTGTTTAGTTTAACAAAGTAATGACTGGATATCGTTTTCAAAGGTGATATTTATCAGCGCAGTATGGATCTTCATCGATATTAGCTTTTCCGATGACAAGTTACTATTAGGGATGGTAACCGGTTTATTTATTTAAATTACCAGTGATTCATCCTAACTCCTATTGATTTGATAGTGGAATTGTAGAGTTCAAGATAGATGGGTTCTCTTTAGACTTTGACTAACCGGTTTTGGTTTTGGTTGCCGTTAGCAGGTAGATGGGTTCTTTTTAGACTCCTGACTAAGATTCATTCAAACCAGTTTAGGTTTTGGTTGCCATTACCAGGATCTTCGGCCCGGTCCATTTGTAACTAGTTTTTATATTAATTCAAGTAACGAGGCAAATGAAATTTGTGGATGGATTCTTTTGAGATTGACGGGGAAGGGAAAAAGCGCACGTGTCATGCGGAGGAGTGACCATCATTTTCCAACAGTTCATCAGATCGTTGAAAACTTCCCTTAAAAGGAGGCAATTAGAAAGAAAGATAAACTTAGGTCATTATTGAATATCCGAGATCTATTGGACGGTAGAGATCTGCATGGAATATGCCTATCTAGTTGGGCATTCGATCTAGAAGGAACGAATATGGCTCCAGGTATTTCTACTAATACACGTGTACCGTATACTCTGTCTCTACTTGAACGAGCACCCAACTTGAACCCCCATGTCTCAAAGCCAAGCTGAGGGTTTGAGACTTCAATTGGTGGGCCCACGTGGTTATTGATAGTCAGGACGACTTCAAGGGTTTAGGATTAGGCCTCGAGGGAGTTTCACAAAATTCAGGCAATACGGGTTTTCTTTTTTCTATTTTTTCTGTTTTTTTTTAACCCAGCAAAGGAGGTTAGATTCAATTGAGAGCCTGTACACACACAAGAAGACAATCTACTAATGTGAAGAACGAGCCCACACATGTGAAAATAAAGTCCATACAACTGGGAAGGGATCCCGCACTGCGGGAAAAGGTAGCGAATCAATGATTCAAACCGTGCGCAGCCAGGTGAGAACTATCATTCCTTACCACTCAGGTAAAGAGCCGTTCTCAATTCATGTAGTGCTTTGATTTCCTAGAGTGCTGCTGCTTTTATTATTATTATTATTATTATTATTATTGACCTTGCGAAGAAGAAACCAACGAACTTTCATTTCTAACGTCTGTGGAGTTTTTATTAATGAAATGTCGGCAAAAAATCAAGATTAGATATTAAATCTAAACCCTAGCTAGATAAGAGATGGGCCCCACTTATTTCAAAAAGTTTGTGAAGAAATGGGACCCGGTGATGCCCATTATCAGTGGTTACCATTCGCTGTGTGATGATTAGCAGAAAGTCTCCTTGTCCCGGGCTTTTGTCCCGGGACATGTAGCATTTCTCGATGATTAGATTCAACCGTGTCATTTCTTTTTCTCATGTTTGACTATTAGAAAATATCAGGTGACGAAATTATCTTAAGTTTAATATATCAATTTTGGATATATGTTTCTCTAAAGTTAGCCCTTTTGTCCTCCGTTTTATATACTAAAAAGTGCATTGACCCGTGCACATTAAAAAAATTGGCTTGACCTTTCACAAACCAAGACTTTGTTTGGTATCTTATTCTTTTTTTGATAGATCCATAACGAAAAGATGTTAGAATAAATAAAAAAGTATTTGGTAATGCAATAATTACTTTAAATAGACTTTTTCAAGTAAGTGGATGAAGGTTTTTTCACAAATTTCTTGAGTTCCACGAAGTATGTAGCTTTCATATCTGACCCATCGCTGTGTTCAGCTTTCCAAAGAGTTCTAACGGCTTGGAACTTATGTTTTGGGCCCATAAAATCTGGAAAATACGGTCAAATGGTTCATATTTTTCTTGTTTATATCTCAAGATTGGTGATAATCTAATCGCTGAAATTTGGATACATGGTCGTGCTTGATCTTAAGAACAGTTTTAACGGTTTGGATTGTGATTTACTAGTCCAAAATTAACTTAAATGAAAAGAGAGAAACATGACTGCTTATGGACTAATCCATAATTGAGCATGTTACATTAACGACTCATGAATTTTTTTTTTTTCAAACATCTCGAGATCCACAGGTTATCAAACCTTGAAAATCAACCTCATAGCCATGTTCGGCCTCCTAAAGAAAGCTAATAATTTGAATCTTGTGTTTGGGGTCAACATCTTTCATCATTTTAATGGTAGACGAAATAGAACCTAAATTAATGATGTGACGACAAAAGAGGGTGAGGGCCTTATTTTTGTATATAGTGGTTCAAACTCGTGCATTCTACCCAGAAACCTATGTTCCTAACATGATGATGGCTAGGGCCAATCTGATTGTATAAAATATATAGAAATTTTTGCTATGGTTGGTTAAAAAAAAAAGAACATATAAAGAAAATAGGTAAAAATGATGATCAAATAACATTTTCTCAAATGGAAAGTGACTCAAAGGAAGATGTGATATGAATATCCATTCATTACTCTAGTAGTTGAAATCTTGATGAAAGTCAAGGTTCCACCAATATTGCTTGCTAAATTATATACTTTACCATTCACCTCATATCATTCACGCTGCACCTAGTTAATAATCTTTCTGCTCATTTGATATTCAATTATTGCCTATCTAACTTTTGTATGGATTCTTGTTCAAGTGCCAATTCGCAAGGGGTGGCATTAATTTGAGCCTCTCGGATTTCATCAGTGGGCCTTCCTGAAGAATCTATAAGCTCTCGCCCTCAAAACGTTATCTGATTATTAATGGTAACAGAGGATTTTGGACTCCCCATCTACCTCATGAACAATCGACACCAATGGTTGGATAGGACAGCCACACCATTGATTGCACATCGGCCTCACTACTCATTCATTCATCCAACCAATGGCGTCAATGGTGAAAACCAGCAGATGGGCAAATGCAATTGCAACAGTGAGTTCTATCATTTGAGAGCCCAGAACCAGCAGATGGTCATTCTCCAGAAAGTATATATAGTATTACCACTTTATTTTAGTTTCTGAAAGGAAGAGGAGGAAAATGAAAAGTACTTTTGAGGACTTGGTAATCCATGGGTCCCACATGCTAGAGGCTAGATAATGCATTTCAAATTACTCCAACCGTTGGATTGGGCCACTGGTCCTATGATCAGATTTCGACTCTTGAATGTGCATCAAACAAGTGTCTTTCTCTCTCTCTCTTAATTCTCTGTGCCTTGTGATGTAGGTAATTACCTTACCTGCTACAAAAACGCGTATTTAGAATGCTTGGAGACCACACACAATTAAGATTGGAGGAGCCTAAATCAACGGTCTGATGTGTGATACAATTCGGATATTCATCCTCCCTAGTTAATTTCTATGTGAGGCCATGAAACAGACCTTCGTGTGAACGCAACGAAACTCATACAGGCTTTTACGTGTAGTTGTCGCTTCCCTGTATAGTGTTGGAATTTGTTGGTTTCCCACACATCTTATTCGTCCGTACATGATAACGACATCAAACTGAAAGGCAGTGGCCGGCAATTGGGAAAAGATACACATTCTTCGCTGCACTTCTTCGTCCTTACCGATTCCAATTTGTATAAAGTGGTCTGGATCATGATCTTCTGCTATAGAGTTTCTAAAAGGGATTGTTACCAGAAATATCCCACATTCTAGCTATATGAAGATCTATTCTTTTTAAGTAATTAGATGAATAGTTTACAGCAATATATACAAAGAGACCCATCACTGGAAAGGAGGCAAATTGGACCAATTATAAAGTTTAAAAGATTTCTTTGCTAACCCATTTATATGTGTCACTAGTTGGATCATGTCTAAAAGAGCTTGAGATGGGCAAGTCTTCTAAAAATATTTGCACAAAAAAGGTGGGATCAAGCTTGGAAACTGATTAATTAGTGGGGCACATTACCATCCCTCCACAAATCACAATAATTAAGCTAATTGGGCCCCATGAATAAATGATCCATATTTACATGTTTTATAATTGAATGGTTACTAGGCGTCCGCAATTGTATTATTTTGAAAGATGGTTAGTTAACTCATAGCTCACAAAATGCAAGAACCCATTAAATTTTAGAGCCACCAGTCCCTATCTGGGTCACTATTACTTAAATTATTATTTAGAATGAGTTCAATATCTGCCTTTGAATTATATTCTTTCTTGTGAGAGTGTCATTCGCAGCCTAGTCAGATTACAATAAAATATAAACACTATCTACAACTTCTGCACTAAAATATGGTTTAGTTAAAAGTCAGCCGTTGGCTTGAACAATCGCATGATAAAATGATACCCAGATCTGATTAAACTGAGAAACGTGTTTGTGAAAGGAGCATGAGTGGACCCCATGCGGAACAAATTTTTTAAAATTGAAAAGAGATGTCTGAAATTTTTTTGTTGTTCTTAGTAATGAAGAATAGATTGTCTTTAATTAGCACTGACTGGTTGAACCATGCAAATCTCGTGTTTGTGATTGGTTTGATCAATGAAAAAGTCTACCTGGACCGATTCTTGGGATCGGTCTCTGGACCGATTCATTGAATATTGAAGGAAAACCTTGGGATCGGTCTCTGGACCGATCCCAAGAATCGGTCCAGGTAGCAGGGCTCTTGATCAATTTCTGTCTTCGTTTTCCAACAGTAAAAATGGTGGGTAGAGAGGGATCCGGACTTGGATCCTGATGATAAAAGATGTGCTTAATCTTGCCATGAGACCAACTCCCATGGAAGTAATCCTGATATTGCTATCAGGTGATCACCTGTATGGTGTACCCTATTAGTGGTAGGTAGGTACCATGTGCACACATATCTGCCCTTTGGGTCGGTCCGCTTGTGTGTTGTCAGGGTACGCTAAGATTTGAGTTGTTTATGTTGTTGGTTACAAGAATATAAATAAATGGTACCCAATTCCAATTCAAATGGGAAAATTGGTGGGTAGCCCAAGTAAAAGGACCCTGATTGGGTGATGGGTCCTACGAGCACAGCAACATGGGTGGACGAACATGGATCTTTTTCTTTTTCTTTTTCTTTTTTTTTTTTTGGCCTCTTCTACCCTTGACAATCCATTCAAAAGTCATGCACGTCCCTTTCCACCTACTCAAAATTTCCGGTACTCAAAACTATTGATTTGAGGAAACTGAATGTAAATCAAGACCGTCCATGTTCCAACTAGTGGACACCATGGCCTGTGAGATTTGGATGGTTGGAGAGGCTGTTTCTGGGGTGTTACGAGGAAAGGGCTTAGGAAATAAATCATAGTCCGATCTTACAAGATAAGTGAATAAGAAAAAAAGTAGCTAAGGTAGAAAAGGGTGGCAGTATAGAAGGAGGTCTTTGGAGGTTTAATACTTCTCATATTTGTCAATCCTCGCAATCATTCCTTTGTTGGAAAGATTTGGACCTGTAGATTCAAAAAATAGAGCAAGAATCTTATAGAAGTAGAACTAGACACATGAGAAGAGTGACAATATAATTACATGATGATTATGTCAATAGGAAAGATTAAAAAAAATAAAGTCTATTCAACGACATTATTTAAAGAGAACCTGGTGGTGGGGTATTAGAGGGATGTTTCAAGGAAAGACGAAGGTAGTAGCTAAGTAAACAGACCGACCGAATATTCGTGAGGGCCACCATCTTTTATAATTTCAGTGAAAGGAGAAGAGAACAGTATACAATAATCAATTATTAGATGACAAAAGCAGCATGTGGGTGTGGTCTAATTTCAGAATGTTTAAGTTTGAATTCGCCCAGCGTCAAAAAGTGTGGACATAAAATTGAGCAGCTTAGATTTCATCAGTAGGCCCCATTGATGGATTTGAAGACCCAGCATCAAATTAAGAATCATCTGATGCCTGGCATGACACAGAAGTCTGGGACTCCCACATATAGGATAGGATAGCCCCATCATGGATTAATGGCCTGAAACAATTGGCTGAGGATGATAAAAGATGGAGCGACAACACAAACTGTGTATGCTTGTCCCTGCAAATTCTGAGTTTCCTATTTGGTTGGGTAATGTGAATGGGCAAAATTAGCTGAATCATGTCCATATAAAAAGTCCCTTTTGTTTAGTACAATTCTTAGAACTTGGGGATATTTGAATGAAACTTTGTCTTGGAGAATTTTAAAATTTAACCTTAGAAGACAATATTTGAAATTCTCCAAATACATCAAACAAAACATCTCCAAACGCTTGCAGCCAAAGTGGCCCTGAACAAATACGGTATGCTAGTATCTTTGTCGGCAGTGCAAGTGCACGGATCTTGTTAGTGCATTATTGAGAATTTTAATTTTTTATGCCAGTCACGCTGACTTGCATCTCTTTTATTATCATTTGGCACCATTCAATTCTTTCAACGGGGGGAGAGAGAGAGAGAGAGAGAGAGAGAGACATTTCTTGAAAAGTCCTAGCTGCATTCATCTTCCGTGGACCATCACGGTTGAAATGCTGGAGAAACGTGTGTGGGTAGTAAAAGAAAGAGTATGGGGTTGTCAACGCGCAATATCAAGGAAACTTCAAAGAGAAAAGAAAGTAGGGCTGTAGACCGCGGTTGGGATCATTAGTTTAGCACTAAAACTAATTGCCAAATTAAATTTATCGGTTTTTTAGTTAACCTATCTGATCCGACCGATGGAGAGGGTTTAAGTTCGGTTCAGTCAGGTCAGTCAAACCGTTTATTTTATATATATATAATTCTTTTTTTTTTAATTAGAAATCAAAATAATGACACTCCAGAAGAGGCCCATGAGCATAGTTATTAATTTCATTTCGTTTCGGCTAAAATGGCCAAAAATTTTCGTTTCGGTCAAGTAGCCGAAACGAAATTTTGGCCAAAACTTTTCGGTTTGAATATCGATCAATCTCGGTCAAAATCCTGAATTTCGGGCCGCAATGAAATTTTACATAATTAGTTTTTTTAAACTTTTTTTACGCATATATATTTTGTATGTTTTATATTTTCACAAAATATAATTTCAAAAAAATTACTATAATGGATTAAATCTATATTTATTACGTTTTCTATTTTTTTACTTATATATGTATATATATTATGTTATATTTTTTCCGAAATGTAATTCCGAAAAGTTCCGCCGAAATTTCGAATTTTACAGGCCAAAACTTTTCATTTTACAGGCCAGAGCGAAATGAGGTCCGAAACGATATTAATAACTATGCCCATGAGTTGTCGATTACTAGCCAAATGATACTCGAAAATCTAAATAATCAAATACTCAAATTACATCATATATTAGACGGTTAGTTTTAGGCGATGAACCGGCATTTCATACCGATAACTGATCGATCTAAATGGTTTGTACGATTTTTAAACCGTAGACCGAACAGATCTATTATAATATCGATCTGAACTGTCCGGTTTAGTTGGTTCGGTCTGGTTTAGCGGGGAAAACGGATTTTTTGAACAGCCCTATAAGAAAGCAAGATATGAAATAACTCTGAAAGAGTAAGTATACTTCCTTGCCTATTATTTCCCATAGTCAATGCTCTAGAAGAACAAACCTGGAGGGTGGAGAGCCTGTTTCTGGGATGTTTCAACACAACTTCCAACAAGAAAATTAGAAGCCGAAAAAAAGCATGCATTCACGTCCAAATCTAGGATTCGTTGGTATCTGTCTCTGTAACACCCTACGTGTCCGAGACACAGAATCGATGGGTACGTGAGGATATAGGTCATTGATTAACGGTTCTGATGGAAATGTCCAACCAAAAACGAGACCAGTTCATCAAATTAAATTAAATCTGGAGTTTCTTATCTACTACAGCATGGGTTTAAAAAAACTGTTCATATGGTATGTTTTTACTTGACACTAGCCCTACGTACGTAAGAATAATAGTAGTTGTCCGAGGTGCATGCCCACATAATGAACCCATTAAATTATAGTTCCACCAGTTCCCTATCTCAGTCACTGTTATGCATATTTTATTGTTTAAACTGAATTTAGATTCTAGGCTTTCTTGTGAGAGAGTCATTCCGGGCTAAGTCAGATCTCATTCAGGTATCTACAATTTCTCTATTAAAGTATGGTTTATCAAGTCGTTTGTTGGCACAAGAATAGAAATATAGAATCATATGATACCCCAATTCTGATTCAACTGGGAAATACCTAGATAGATAGCTGAAAAAAATTTAAAAGGAGCCTATTGGGCACCATGTGGATAGTCAGAATGGTGGAAAAATTTAAGGAGCGATGCGCTTCGTACAAGACAAAAGGATATGGTGCATGAAGTGGGCCATCGTGTCGGATGCCAACTTCTCAGTAACTTCTAGTTTTTATTTGTAATATTTTCGTCTGTCTATTCTATGTAGGATTCCTCCTATTATATCGTCTCATTTATGCCTTCTACAAATGAAATTGTAAGATAATAGCCTCTGCCTTGCAAGATTTTCTTCCCCCATCTTTATTTTTGGGTTTAACTTTGTGGCAGGTGAGGGTTGAAAATCCCACACTGCTCTTGCAGGAGACTCTAATTGAAATTTATTAGTAAGATTGGAAAATTCTCTCCTAAATGATCCGGCTCTATTTACCCACCTTTGATAAGGATATTCCTTTCACATTCTTAACAGTAATGCCCGATTTCATGTTCATCAAACCCTTTGTCACCGACTCACCATAAAACTTCTAAGCTAATTAAATTATAGACTTGGATAATCTAATGGGCTGATTTTCTGTATGATCCTTTTCTATAAAGAGAACTTTATATATATATATATATATATATATAGGGGAATGTTCATGTACATATATCCCTGGCCATAGGGTGGAGAGCACTTTCCCTTTTTACACATGAAGACAAGAAAAAAGGGAAAGTATCCCTCACCCTATGTACTTGAAAATTTACTTTTGTACTTAAAAATCCCTATTTATGAAAGTATCCCTCAATCTATAATGAGGGATAGATGCACATAAACATATATATATATATATATATATATATATATATATATATATATATATATATATATATATATATATCAATGCTAAGCATAGACTTGCGTTTAAGGTGGCCCCGTGAACTGAACCTCATACACAGTGTGTAGTTCATGAAGGTGAGAATCTTCCTCGAAAACATTACTAAAATGAGAGGCATAGGGGTCTTTTATATAATATCCGCATGTACAGGGTCCCAAAATTAAACATCTCGTCTATAAATGCTTATCATGCCTCAAGAACAAAAACAGGTGTGTAAACCTGATCTCCATAGAAGTTGAGTGAATCGAGTTTCTTCTCTATCACCCAATCGAGAGGTCTTTTCACTAAGCCAAGGGGAAATCATGACCGTTGAGGAGCTGGGGAACCCCAAGGATGGAGGGCCACACATGATCAGAGCAGCAGCGAGAGTGCAAGAGAAGAAGAAAGGTGTGGTTCTGGTTAGAGGCCGTGGGCGCATCAAGCGGCTGATATTCTCCTGTATTGTTCGGAAGGTGAAGCTCCTGGTTCGATGTGCTGCTCGTTTCAATCCATGCAGTGGTGAGGCCTGAAGTGGAGACTCCCTTTCAAGTCAGTGGATGTAGGCTCGATCGATCCGCGTGGTCTTTTATTGTTGGAGCCTTCTTTTTGTAATTATCTTCCCTTTCATCATTTGCTTATGCTTATATATGTACATGAATAAATCTATCAATGATTGTTCTTGGCTTCTTTATGATCATCTACTTGTCTTCTTTCTTACATGTTAATCATTTCCTCCTTCCAAATAACAATATTCTTTATTGGGCTCTCTCTCTCTCTCTCTTTCTCTCTCTCTCTCTCTCTCCCTCTCTTCTAGTTGGGCATTTAATCTAGGAATGAATGTTATGGCTACAGGTATTTCTACGATTACACCTGTACGGTATACTCTGCTTGAACTACGGTATGCTCTA
Organism: Camphora micrantha; assembly: GCA_003546025.1. Lineage (NCBI taxonomy): Eukaryota > Viridiplantae > Streptophyta > Magnoliopsida > Laurales > Lauraceae > Camphora > Camphora micrantha. The sequence goes on from QPKB01000008.1 coordinate 6,089,124, forward strand.
CTTGAACGACCCCCAAATTTCAACCCCCTTCTTTCCAAGGTAAGCTGAGGGTTTGAGCATCAATTGGTGGGCCCACACGGTTGTTGATAGTCAGGATGACTTCAAGGGTGGAGGACTCAAGGACACTACGCTGAAGTTTTCGTGGGATGCTTGTGCTGCTTTTCTATTGACCAAGACAAGAAAAGACCAAACTTTCATCTCTATCCTCTGTGGAAATTTTTATTGATGAAGTGACGGCAAACAATCAAGATTAGATATAAATTCTAACCGCTAGATAAGAGATGGGCCCCACTTATTTTGAACAGAGTCTGTGAAAATATGGGACCCGGTGATGCCCATGATCAGTGGTTACCATTGGCCGGGTGAAGATTAGAGTGTCCATTTTTTTTTTTTTTATCCGGTTTTGATTTTTTATTTTTTTTTGGGTATCGAAATTATCTTAAGTTTAATATATCAATTTTGGATTTCTTTTTCTCTCACGTTAGCCCTTTTCTCTTCCTTTTTCATATTGTAAAATGGGGCCCGTACCAATTAATAAAAAAAAAAGGTAGTTCGACCTTTTGCAGACTAAAGCCATTAACAAATAACAAGGCATGACGTAAACCACCAAAAGAAAAGTCATAACGTAATAAACTCGCATCCGAATCTGACCATGATTGGAACCATCAGAGTATACATAATACATACGATAATTCGAATTTGATTTTTGGGTACCCCGCTATGCCGGCCAGCCAACACAAACTCTTTGGGCCCCTGATAGATCATAGTCATTAATGAGACGATCAAAGTATAAACACAATAAGAAATGGTCGTGCTGTTGGTGAGGATTTTGACTTTGGATGGGCTCTTAATCTTCATCATCATCTTAATCTTAGTCTTGTTCTAATATCAAGTTTGGAGAAATATATATATATATATAAGGACAAAAAATCTCTCCCCTTTTCCCTCACAATCTATTGAATATATATAGGATTTTAAGTCAGCAAATGGTACATGGTAATGATGGGAATTCTGTTAAAGTAGCCAAAAATACAATTGAATGTGACTAGAGTTTATGGGAATCCCCAAAAGTCGCTCAGATTTATGATATTATAAACCCCTCAAAGTTGGCCCCTAAATTGGATTGAAAGTGATGCAGGGATGACCAAAACATATCCGTTGTTTTTATTCTAAGATGCCTCACATATGTGAAAAACGAATTGCTCAAGCATGACAATATCACCGGCCATTTAAGGCAAGATTTTGGATCGGATCTTTCAAAGACATCCCATCCAAAACCATGAAATGAATAGCTGAAGGAGAAGTTCCTATTTCTTCTGCTAGCACGTTGGATGGCCTTTATATTAGCTGCTAAATAAGCCTAGTGCAGTAGCTAAGCCATAAATGATAAATCCACTTATGTTTGTCTCTGGTGGTGCTACCAACCAAATCTTTTCAAATGAGTGGTGATGTGAAACCCCTCGCTCTCTATCATTGTGACCATCACCATGTAACACTCTTAGTGCAACTTGAAGTACAATAACGCGTCAATATATCTATCTCTCGTTTTTTCCACAAACGTAAGTAACATGACAAAAGCCCCATGTCCCACATGACCTACACGACATGAATGATTAAAACGATTACATATTGAAACCTTTGTGGGCCCTTTCGCTGAGATTTTTAAAAAGGCTGAATATCAAATTACCTTATAAACAACACACCTGTCTTTTTCTGTAAATCCATTCAGCCCCTCTATTTTTAATTTACCCTGACATTAATTAATGTAAAAAAAAAAAAACATACTGTGCCCTTGATTTGGTTGAACTGCAAGAGTGGCTGAGGATGCAGAAATAAATGAACTAGGCAAGGATAAAAGGAGATTATCTCATTGATTAGAAGTCTTTGGATGAAAAGGATGAAAGTCTATTGCACGTGAATTTCTTTTAGAAAAAGGGCAAAAAAAAAAAAGATTAATGACAGTGACCCAAACTGATGTTACTTAAAATTAATTGGTTTTATTAAACTCAAGGACGGACCTACATGTAAAGGTCTAGGGCAGTCGCCCCTTCCAACCGCCGAAAAAGTGTGTAAGTGTCTTTTTAAATCCAATCAATTGTTGGGTTACAGATAGGTCATGCCCAATCAAAAATAAACTCATGTCCCCCTCAAAAGATAAAATAATGAAGAAAGTTAAGATTATGAATGAAAATTCCGGATCTGCCATTGGTTAAAGTACTCAATAGTAAAAATGGATATAAACGTACTTGTCCCCGGCATCTTCCACGTTTAGAAACTGGGTTGAACCACTACTTACCAGTTCAAACAAAGCCTCTTACTTAATTTGGTTGAGTTGTATGAACCATGTGCTTGAATCATGGAATTATTCCACTGGTTAAAACTGATTGATTAGGTAAGAACCAACTGGCCAGAAAAGTTTTACAGACATTTGTAGTTTCATTTTCAAATCTTGAGAATGCAAATCCATACTTACTATAAACTGAACCGTTACATTTTTTACATCAAGATTTGAGATAGTAGAGCTTCCCCGCGAATTGCATACAGACTGAAAACCCCATTCATCAGGCCATTGCCATCAGATAAAGGGCCTGAATCAAACGACTGAGAGCAGGAGGCTCTAAATGGAATGACAGAAACCAATTAAATCAAGAGCCAATGAGCAAAAAAAGTTATTGTATCACTTCTAAATGGGTCCCACGCGCTGAATGAGATTTTTTTTTTTTTTCCTTATGAAGGTCGACAAATGGGACTGGGCCACTGTCCCTGGACCTGTAGTGTCTTTTTTTTTTTTATGTAACTTCTACCTTGAATATCCAATCACATTCACAGGGTAGTTCTTCCCACCTGACATATGAAATGAAACTACAAAGCGTGTAGGGCCCCATGAAATTAAAATAAGAGTAGCCTTTATTAACAGTGTGATGTTGTTCTCCCATATTGTTAATTTTTCCATACGAAACCTACACCATGTTGGGACCTGTACAAGTGGATGCCACGAGTCCTATGCATAGACAAGAAATGGTGGGAACAGGGTTCGGCCTTCTGCCTTTTTGTCGTTGGTTTCCTCATAATTTCAATTGCACGTGGAAACGACATTTAAGGCAAAGGTCGTCTGTATAGAAGTATAGGTGCCGCACTTCCTTTTCAAGATAAACCACTCTTCCTCCACTGATATATTCTGAGTTACCGTTCAAAAGGTGTAGGTCCCACTGTGGATTGAGTACCAGGATATAAAGATTAATAGATGTAGACATGGCATCGCTGTTGATATGGTGCTAATCATGTTTCAGTCATGGTACTCAACTGTATGATGAGCTCAATCTCTTTCAGCTGAAACTAAGGATATATGATTTGAAGAGATGACATTCACTTTTAACCGTACACAAGATCTCTTTGTTGGTGCTATGATAAAATTTTGAAAAGTATTATATGGGGAACTGTGCAATAGCTGCTAGAGAGAATCCGGACTATGATATGTCATTAGTGAGTACTCTTTGGGAAACTAGCCTTGATTGTACCATCAGCCTCGATTCAGGGTACGTAGAGGCGACAATCGTTTTTACACTGCTCATTGCATGTATTGCCACCATCTTAATTTTTGGTCTTCTTGCGATCCATTTGGTTTTTTCTCTCCTTAGCTAAACCCCATTTTTTGAGTAGGCCAGGGATATCCACATTCAAATAAATAAGAAGAACAACTAAATGAACTATACAAAACAGTATTTTGATAATACATAATTCTTATATCTCAAAGGCCTCTTGGGTTAGCATTTTGAGATTTCTTGTCTTGAAGCATTTGTAGAATTTCAAATGCTATCCCTCTAAGTGAAATTCTACATTGACAATGATTGAGTAGCATTCTAAAAAGTGGAATTTTACATAACAAAATTTTCATTTGGAATGCCAGTTTGCATAATCCCCCTTCAATCAAATACATCATTTAGAATTTAAGGGAGTAAACAACTTTAGTGTTATTAGAAATTCTTAATAAAAGAGAAATTCTATTAAGAATGCTTGCAATCAAGTGGGCTCTAATGTTGCACTCTAAAAGAAAAAAAAATCAACTCTCTCTCATCTTTAAGCCATGTCAGCTGGTAGAATTAATATTCACAATTTTTAATAGTTTCAACTTTATGCATATGTTTGGTAGTATTTGGTAAGAGTAAGAAACCATTAAATAATCATCATCAAATCAAAAGTAATGGAATAAGAGACCCTTTTTAAGAGCAATCCTATGGAAGGTTCAAGGGGGAGACCATCCGGACGGGACAAAGGGGTAGTCTGAAAGAGTCAGAGATCTAATTTCACTAATCTATTCATTTATGTCACCAAGTAGATGATGAGACGCATGATGAAAAGCTCTTAGATGGTATCAGTCCTCAATATGGCTTCATGACTAGTAAACCACATCATTACCTAACACAAAATCAGAGTAATAATTCAGCTAATTCCAGTGTTGTATGAATAGGTGACTATAATACACAGGTACATGTTGGATGGTTATAAGGCCTCTTCATTTACTTTCTTTTGGAAAATGGTAATAAAGTCAGCTGCATGGCCCACACAGTGAACCTAATACTCATCTGGGATGTTCTTCGATATATTATTTTGTACTTGAATTAAGTATTCGGATCTGAAATTCAAGGCTTTCTTGGTCACTTCATGGCCCACACAATGAACCAAATAAATTTAAAACCACCAGTCTGTTCTTAAGTAATCGGATATTAAATTCTATGCTCTCTTGTGAGGTCAGTTTCGACCATGACAGACTACATGGATGTACTAACGTTATGCACAGATCTTTCAATTAAAAAGGGCTCCTTTTCCAAGTGTCAATTTTATTGGGTTGTTTAGAGTTTGAATTTTAGGTACGCCACCTCATTTCTTCTTAAAGCTGTTTGGGCATTTAAGTGTGCTGTCTTTCCGTTTGTTTCAGGCTTTTTTTTGGATCCCAACCCGCTAGAGCTCGGCTGGGGTTAAAAAAAAAAAAAAAAAAGGAATCATTAAGCAGTATTCAGCACCCAAAGCCGATTCAATTGAGAAAGAGTGACCTATGTACCTGGAGAATGATTGGGCCCCACGCGGCTACTTTGATCAAGAGACAAATCGACACGCAATCAGGTATTACAGATTTTGATGGAAGTGTGCCACGTGGTGTCTGATACCAACTTCTCACTAGCTCCAATTTTCATTTGCCTAATATTTTTGTGTGTCCCTCGTTCAATAAATGAGATGGAACTGTTGTTTCTAATAGGGTTGTATTTGTAAATATGAGTAGAAATAAGAGAATTAAGGGATTGTTTGACAATTGCAGTATATACACAAGGACTTGTACTGAAATATTCATTCTATAAATAGACGTCGCCCCTCATCTCTTGACGTGTATCATCAATCTCGTTGGTGAAGGAAGTTGTCTGAATTTCTTCTCCTCCATCAGCCATTAGAGAGGTTGTATTTGTTTTAGGAGCCGACGACAGGGAATCATGAACGTTGAGGAGATGGGAAGTCCCGGGAAGGGTGGGACACACATGATCAGAGCTGCAGACCAAGTGCAAGAGAAGAAGAAGAAGAAGAGAGGTGTGGTTCCGGTCAGGGGGAGAGGGCGCATCAAGCGCCTGATATTCGCAAGTATTGGTCGGAAGGTGAAGCTCATGGTTCGATATTGCGGTGCTCGGCTCATGAAATGTAGTGGTCAAGTCTGAAGACTCCGTTGCAAGTGGGTGTGTTGGGTTTAGACTTTAGAAGGTCTCCGACTCCGAGTGATTCCTTGTCTTTCTCATTTGTATACATGCACATGTACAAATCTCTTATTATTCTCCATGTTAATCATTTCCTTGTACGTACGTTCTAAATAACAATATTCTTTATTGGGTTCTCTCTCTCTCTCTCTCTCTCTCTCTCTCTCTCTCTCTCTCTCTCTCTCTCTCTCTAAATAACAATTTTCTTTATTGGGTTCTCTCTCTCTCTCTCTCTCTCTCAACCAAGATGATTCTTTTTGTTTGAATATGAAGAGCTTCAGTTGTTTATTTCTCGATCTGTGGACGGAGATCTAATTCATTGGGTGAACCACTGAACCGATAGCATATTAGAAGAAGCATCAAGTTGATTCTATAATCGTTGACCTTAACAGGGTAAATTAGGTTCAGGAAGAACGACCATGGTTCAAGAAGAAAGGGACCATCACCTTTTCAACCTTCCAGACTCAGTTTTCTTGTAAACTTGGCTTTAAAGGGCCGATTACAGTCACTGGATTTCGAGATCTAAATCGGACGTGTGTGTTTATTTTGGGGTATAGGAGTTGGAGTTTTGCATGGCATGGATGCAGTACTCGTACCATATCCCAATCAGATCCAGATATTACCGCTACACGACACATGTACCGTGCATCCCCACCAAGTTTTAATTCCAAAGTAGGAGTGGGGCAGCACTCGATCGTGTTTAAAGTTTAAACTTGTGTCCTTGAGTCATGACTTGAGAAAGCGAGTGCAGCTGGGTCCACGCGGCTTCCGGGCTCGTCACTTGTCGTCAGCATTCCGGACTTGAAAAGGTGCAGCCAATGCATGCGTTGAGGCCATGTCGTGAGCAATTGATGCAGGATGGATCCCACTTGATTTGAACAGCTTAGACTTTAAGTTGATATGGAATTGGAACCTTGTGAGTTGTGACATTCCACCAGACCCTATCCCATTGGCTGGCCATAAGGTATGGTGATGGTTGAGATCATTCATCAAACATCACATACCTAAATTTTATGTTATGTTGAAGATATCACTTTTGGAATGCATGCTTCCTTAAATTTAGCTCTTTCTTCACTCCCAATTTTGGTTTTTTTTTTTTTTTTTCACCCATTGGACAAATTCAAGCCACCAACAGTTTGTTACTTCATAATTGGCCCTCACCTGAACTTGAAACAGATCCAACCATCAAGCTAACAAGTAATTTAAAAAAAAAAAAATTACAAACTAAATTAAGAATTTTAAATTGTTTCTTGATTTCATTAATGCTTAACATATAGAATTTTTTTAGTTGATCCCATTATCTTTTATATTTTTACATTTTGGTGGTATCTTCACTTTTATAATATATTTTTTTATTTTATAATTATGATGTCATGCAAATATTGTTCGCCAAGAATGAACTGCATGCTAAGATGACACAAGATGTAACTTGACAACCTTCTATGTCATTTGGTGGGAATGCTTTTTTACAACTTTCACATTTTCTGAATTGAACTCAATACATCTGTAGTCAGCATCGGCATCCAAACCACTTATATTCACTTAAACTTGTGGTTTTTTTGATACATTAGCCTTGGGCAAAAAATAAATCCAGAGTTAGGCCTACCGTGAAATTAATTTAGCTGTTAAACACACTCTACAGTAATGCCGCATGTAGGTTGGCCTCTTTAATCTAATATATATTTGTTTAAGCAAACTAGAAATAGAAAGAAAAGAATAAATTAATTTGATGCACAACGCATCGCTGTTTGTTCAATGAGGTTGGGATTGAGCATAGACAGTGAGAGGGGCCCTAGTAGCACAGATCCACTGCCTATTTGTTTCAATATCATCACCACTAACAATTGGTACATGCCAACTCCCCGCTTCAGACTCCTGCATCCATAGATGACAGAGATGAATGTAGCATATATCAATCAAACAATAATTAGAACAAACATCAATTATACATTTCAAGTGGATGACAATTTAACCTGTATGGAGCAGTATTCTGTTTTAATTATCAAAGGGAGATGACGGTCAGAAGTAGACTACTTACCTGTATAACAATTGAATAGGGTGGCGGCATGTGGAAAATGGGCGGGAGCTGTTTAGAGAATGTTACACGCACCTGCAAATCCCGACAAATGAATTAGTTTACAAGTTGACAGAATTAAAAGCGACTTATGCAGCAAAGGAAGGGAAGAAAAACCATCATTTAGGGATTAGCACATTCACACATCTAGATCTTACATCAACAAAACTAAACACCAAAACAAATAGAGCATTTCAAATATTCCATTGAGTGCCTTCGAAAAGCATATCCTTTTCTAATGGTTAACCCCTACAGATTGAGTACATCCCTCTAATTTGTTTCCTATGGGATTGAATCTGTTTTAGATTCTATGATGTGTTTTAACTTCTTTTTTGGATAAACATCTTTTTTTCTGAAAAATAAAAAGAAAAAGGGGGAAAAAGGGGGAGGGGAAGGTTGGGGGGAGGGTGATTCCCAGATAAGACTCAAGGTAAAGCTCTACAGCTTTATTCTTGATTTACCAAGATACGACTCAAGGTAAAACTCTACTGATTTATTCTTGAATTACCCAGATATGACTGAAGGTAAAAGTTTGTTTATTTATCCTTTCGGTAGGCTAGGCCCAACGGGCCTCCTCAATATTCAACTGAGCCAAATGGGCCGTGAGTTAGCCTAAAGGTTTAAGTCAATGGGCCTCGAAATAGATCTGGCTCATGTTCCAAAATCCCATTTTGAAGGCAGGCCCTCAATCACAAGCAAAGCAAACCTATTTTATGATTCTTAATGACCGTAACAAACTACAGCAACTGGAATAAGTGCCTCGACTCTCGAGTGACCAAAGTGCTTCCCATAAGAAGCACAAAGGAATGAGGCAGGTATAGGGAACAAGGAAGCAGAGGCACAGCTCCTGCCCAGAGCCGGGCTGCTTCAGGTTACATATTTTATTTTTCACTTGCTGCATGATAATGGTTCACATCTGCACTACATTCTAAAAGTCCACGTTATTAATAAAGCACATTGCTTGCTTCATAAGAATTTCAAGAAGAAAGCACAGTACTCCAACAATATAAGTATGAAAGACGTAAATATGCGCATGTAGGCATGCCACATAATCACGACAAATAAAGGTGAACTAACCTGATGCTTTTCTTTCCAGCGGGGGAAAAAGCTAGTCCCTAGCAGTTCAAATAAGTGATCCCTCATCTCATCATCTGTTACAAGCAGACACTTACAACTAACAGCAGCATATAACCAGTACCTGTAAGATGGAATTTACATAAAAGTATAAAAAACGCAACCACAAACACACGGAAAAAGATGAAGTTCCTTTTCTTTTCCTTTCTGAAGGAAAGATAATGCTCATCCTCCAGGAGAGGAAAGACAAGGCCATTAGTGATTATATTGATCCTATACAGGATGATAAGCTGTTGTTACCCTGTAACAGAATTACAATGTATTAAACTAAATACTACAAGCTAAGAGAAGTTGTGATGAAAACTCAAAATAATTAGGCATTTAGGCTCGGTAAGTTATTGATGGAAAAGGACTTCGACAGTTAAATTGTTTCAGATTTAGCATCATTAGTATGTTCCAACTAATTCCAATAGGCTGTCATGACGGTAGTCTACACTTACACGGGAATATCACACTGGTACAAGATGTCCAATTCTGTAAATCTCAAAAAGTAGGATTCATGGATTCAATATAATATTTCAAATTAATTTAAATGAGTATCGTTTAAATTAAAATAATAAGAAAAAATAACACCAATAACAAAATAGTGTATGATCTTATTCCAAAAGAATTAAACAATAAACATTTCAATATTTTATTTTGATTTCAAAAAAAGGAAATTACATAATAATGCTTTACATATACAAAATAAAAATTACATAATAATGCTTTGCATATACAAAATAGTGTCCAAACTAGTTTTTTATGTATCTAGTTATTTCATGAAGAATCCTGCACAAGAATCCATTTCAATGTGTGGATATAATTATTACTCATTTCAAAGAATACTGTCAGATAGCTGCCAGCTCTTCAGCACCATTCGTTTATAATCACAGAGCACAAAAGAGGAGCTGTGACTAAATAAAATCCCCCTTAATACTCCAACTGGACAAGGTTCTGTTGATGACGATTTTTTTCCTACCACATGTTTGAATTTGTTCACTACACTAACTGAGCTTGAAACTGCCTTGGCCCCAAAGCACTAATGCAAACATGCAGAGGGGAAGTTTAGATTAGGAGAAAGTGAGAACTAGGAATCCCAATAAGTGAATAAATGAGAACTAATTTAAGGTGGAGATTCACCACTTACCAGTAATCATTGTCTATACAAGAGAAAATCATTTAAAAACTTTTCATCTAAACAGACAAGCAATCCTTAAATGGGTAAAATGCTTTTTTTTCATAAGAAAATGGAGAAATGGGTGTTTTCTCCATTTTAGAGGAGAAACACATTTCTCCTACTCTCTGCCAAAAAAAAAGTCAAAAGAGAATCAATCTCCTTCAAGATGATCCAAGCAGGAGAGAAAATAATTCTCCAGAGAAAAGTTATTCTCGTCCTCACTTTTCTCCTTGTCTAAATGATAACTTGTCACTGAAAGAAGTACTAAAGTAAAACTCAGAAGTCTCCAAATCAAACCCGTTTAGTCATATTCATTAGCCATTAGCACATCATTTAATATACATAGGTTTATGGATTTTGGCAGCCATGTTATCGTTCTTTTTCCCTTTATCGCATCCTTGCACAGCTCTGCCAAAGTCCCATTTATAAAGGCATAGATATTTAATAATAATAGCAAATAGTGTCAAGAACGTGTGCTACGCAAACCAGAAATCAGTTCACAACAATTTTCTGCAACACAAAAATGGAAAGTTACCAGTCATCATTTGATCCAGTAGGTGTAGTATAGAGCACTCCAGATCTCCGCCAATATTCTAACAGCTTCTTATTTTTTGGGTTCTCAGCAGGGCCGCCCCTCACACGTCGAGTATGCAAAACAATAAGAGGCAATTTCTTTGATGGACTCATTTGCTGGATCCCTTTTACAACAGAATTAAGCTGCCATAACCACAACATTAACAGTAACTGTCAAGGAAAAAGAGGAACAATATACGGCATTCTGATGAACATTATCTCAAAATTCAGCAATCCTTCTATTAATCCTCTTAAGAGTTACTGCAGATAGAAGATATATTATCTGGCCGACCCTGGCAAGATGGGATAAGGCTTCAATAATAATGACTAAGAAGATGAGAAGATACTGTTCATCATCCAGAACCAAAATACCTGGAAAAAGTTGAAATGCTGCTGATTGTAAAGGCCCATATTGGCTCCATCTATTACAGCTTCAAAAGGTCCATGATGGACAAGCCACTCCTGAATTAATTTGACACTCGAAATTAGAGAGACGTCCATAAAATTAAAGTTCTGTCTGGATGTTAATGAGGAAGATCTACCAACATAAAGAAGTACCAAATAAAAGAGCATGACAGAACATGACAAAAACTTCACTTATTAATATAAATTAATGAAGTTTAGAAGAGCAAAGCGAGGCTAAAGGAAACTAAACAATACTAGGTGCATGGATCAAATCCTATATGAAATACAAAATGGTCCAAGAATACGTTCCAATGCAATCAAGGTCCTGAGAGTCACTAGAATCAGCAGCAAAACCAAAACGTCTGAAAAGAATCAACAAAAATTCCATTCCATTGGCTGGGAAAACCAATACATACATTAATGGACATTACAAGTGTTGCAAATCACAGTCTCTTCTAATTATATTTGTATTCGAGCAACTTTGGTTTACATATTATCCCTAAAGTAAACTTGGAATTATAATAACACCCGCCCAAACACAAAACAAACATCACCACAAAAAATAAAAGGAAAAAAAAAAAAAAAAAGAAAAAGAAAAAAAGGCACAAAACTTCACGTCTAGGATTCTAGAAACTTGCGAGTATGCTAACCTATCAGAAAGTGGACAATAACTTCGATGATACTAGTTAGAATTGCATAATATAGGGCCCTTGGGTAGCTAATAAATAAGCCATTAGCCATCAAAGACGCCTCATTTTTCTTTTGATAGTGCTTTACACATCAAAAGTACTCTTTCAAATGATGATTTCTAATTTCTAAGACACCGGCATTGTGTGATCATGCTAGGGTGTGGATTTGAAATAGGTTAGACTGGAATGAAGAAACAGAATTCATGTAATGACCCCAATATAGTTGGGACAAGGCTTTGATGAAGATGTTGACAATGATAATGATACTTTTAAACATGTAACTCATATAGGTCTATCACCATCTATGCAAGAACTTAGCCATGAGGCCCCTAGGGTACTCTCAGGCTTATGTGGATCTTCTAAGCCTGTAGATTGCATCAGGTTCTCAGTACAAAAGAATATGCTAACAATGGAAGACAGTACGCCCAAGCCCCTACCACCCAAGCATACCCTTTACTTTTTCTCATACTAACTAGATGTGTGTGGGAAAGAGGGGGGCAGAAGAGGTGTTGTGGAAATAATCACCAGGGCCCAGGTCCACCTACCAGCCATTGTCAGCAGAAGTTTTTATAATAAGAACTTGTACATGAACAACCCCAAATGTGCCTTACTGTAAAATACAATATGATATGTCATAACATTGCCGGTCCAGAGGAACAGATCATCAATTTGTTGTTTGTTCACAAGTTCTACACTGCATTTCCATACAACACAGTGCATGCAATTTCTGCCTAGTGTGCAACTTTGGAGGCACTACATACAATAAAACTGATGAAACAAGCACCTCCTTTGCATTTCTTTATGACTAACTTGGTAAGAAGGAGAGGAAGATATGATTTACAATTTTTTTCTCAAAAAAAAAAATAAAAGGAGAGGAAGATATAATAAAATTTTAAAGCCGTAAAGTAAACGAATGCAGTTTTTTATCCTACAAATTTGGTTATCTAGCAAATGAAAGTACTAGATACAAGTCATCTCAACTGATACAAAAAGAGAATATATTTTGGTATATAGAATAAATGGAAACTTCCCATCCCTGGGAAGAAAAAATACTGTAACTAAGTTCAAGCTTTGTCTAGCAGAATGGGAGAGAATTTTCAAGATTAGCAACCCCTGATTCTTGTAAAGAGTAAAACCAGTAAGAGGGAAAACATATATACTCCTTTGGAAGGAGAAATCAACAACTTGCGACCCACTTTTACCTCCAGGGCAGTTTCTCTCTCCATAAATCAAGGGATTTCAAGAGCAAAAAAGTTCTTCTCATTTGGGGGGAAAAAGAGGAAAATTTTTCGCTCCTGAAATACAGTTTCAAAGGTAGGTATGATCAACTTTTCTATTCAATTGAGCAATGAACGAGTCAAATACTGCTGTTTTTACTGCTGTTTTTACTGAATCATTTCTGTTGCAAACAGTATGATCGAACTTGAAAAAAGCTCTAGTTTTAATCAGAATTTGGATTTAAAAAGTGCATCGATTCAATGCTAATTATTATATCCTATAAGAGCTGCAAGCAAGCCTGCACTGCCTGAAATGTTTTGGCAAGAAATTCAGTCACTATTTAGGTATCAGGACATCGAATCTAGACAGCGCTCAAATATTACCACAATGTCACAATTTTACATCATTGCAAGAGGTTTCACAGGTACAAAAGGAAGGAGCAATGCTTCCTATCCAATAGTTAATTCCATGATTAGAAAACTAAAACAACCCAAAACAGATATGAATATTATTATTGCAACATATTAAGGATAAGAATAGAGAACAGATTCTACCTGGAATTTGGTAAAATCAGCATTAAGCTCTTTCTGGCAAGCCAAGTTTGACAGAGAGCTCGCAAAATTCTCAGTCTCCAACGGATCAATGTCAATGCAAACAAGCTTCTCCCCACAAGAACTGCAAACTCCACTCTCATCCATATGCGCCCGGACCACCCGCCATTTCCCCTTCCCTAACCACCCCTGCCCATGCCACCCACCCCCTCCATCTACTACCCCTTCTTTCACCCTCTCCATATCCCACCCCACCTCTCCAACCTCCGCCGCCGCCTCTGAACCAAACCACTCCTCCACAATCTCTGCAGTCGGTTCTGACACCCGCCTCACAGTCGCCCGCAGCCGGTGGAGCAGCTGGTACACCTTATGCCCCATGGACGAATTCGCACTCGCCCGCAGCAGCGCGGCCAGCTCCGGCTCCTCGGCCACCACCCCAAAAGTCGCCATGTGGGCGTCGACCTCATACGCCTTCTCCACCTCCCCTTTCTCGCAGAACCCAAAAAGCGCCGGCCCATAGGATCTCAGCCTCGGCGGGATGCTATAATTCAACATCTTCTTCACCAAATCAAAAGCCATATCTGGGTCATCCATAGCAGCAGCCAATCTCGCCATACTAGTGAAAGTAGCCTCATTTGGCGGGATTTGGTCGCCACCCATTTGTCGAAATATCTCGAAACCCCTCTTCAGACCCACATCGGAAGCAGAAGAGGAGGAGCAGAGGTAGAGGAGAACGTTGTAATGGTGTTGAGATAGAGGAATACCTGTGGAGAGAGCTTCATCGTAAAGGCGTAGAGCTTCTTCCAGATTGCCATGTTTGGAGCAGATGTCAAGCTTGTGGCGGAGCTGGTTCTCGGGGAGCTCTCGACGCTTCCGCTTCTCTGATTTGGAAAGATCGGATTTTTTTGAAATTGGGGGGGATGGGACAGTAGAGGAGAGATGAAGGGTTTTTGTCTTGTGCATTGAGAGGGTTTTGGAAGAAGAAGAAGAAGAAGAGAAGCCATGAGAGAGAGTTTGATGGGGAAACGTAGAAGGGTTTTTGGAGAAGAAGGAGATGAAGGAAGAAGAGGAACTGAGGCGAGAGTGGGGAAGAAAGCTTGTTGTCAGCATTTCCGTTTGGTGGTAGAAGCATATCTAATCCATCTCTCCAGTCTGCTCTCAATTCTCAAATATTCATCTAAGATAGGGTTGATAGGGATGTAAACGGATCCGTTAATGAGACGCTGGAATCAAAATGTAACCATATGTGGGATGGGTTCGGGCCTTCTTGAAAATTGAGGTAATGTAGTCTCGGGTCCATGAGTCGTAATCAAGGTAGACCCAGACCCATTTACCTATCGGGGCCTTAATAAGGAATCAAACCTAGCTTTTAACGGGTCGAATATGGTATCTGATAATGGCCTGTGGTCATATGAGCTTAGGCCCGAGCCCATTTATTTGTGTGGCCTGGGTCAGGATTGAGCCTCATGGGCATTTTAAACCCACCTGAGCATCCCCAATATGATAAAGGCCAGAGTTGACCCATTACCCTGTTAATAACCCAGCTGAGGACAAACTATTAGCCCATTTAGAGAACATTTCTTATAGTTAATAGGATTTGGAAATTAGTGCATTCTATTGATGGGTTTCACCGTGTGTATATATATATATTTATATTTATATGTATATATAGGGGGTTGGCTCTCCTCAGCTACAGTGTATATTGTCATCAGCTAGAGTGTGCGAACCACTCATGTCTGGACATTTGGAAAAGCAAACGAAAAGAGAAAAACGAAATAAAAACGACCCGCGCTTCTCTGTTCTCCATTTCACTTCCCCCTCTTCTCATTTCCCACTTTCATCTTCGGCAGACCTAGGCAGTGATCACATCAAAAGATCTCTCTCCCTCTCAGCTCAATCTCTCTTCTCTCTCGCATCGATCTCTCTCTCGCGACTGATCTCTTTGTCACGTCGATCTCTCTCTCGCATACTGATCTCTCTCTCAACTCGATTTCTTTCTCAGCTTGATCTCTCTCTATCGCGTCGATCTCTCCTGAGCCACTACTCTCCCTCTCAGCTCGATCTGTCTCTCACGACTTCTCTCTCTCTCTCTCTCTCTCTCTCTCTCTCTCTCTCAACTCGATCTCTCTCTCTCGCATCATCTCTCCCACCGGCAGCTGGAGCTCTGCGTTGATTCATCACTTGAGACCGGACGTGAGGGATAGGGGTGGGGGCTCTCACATTTAAGTTGTTGGCATTAGATATGGACGTGAGGGCATCCACCCATATCTCTCATATAAGGTGAGAGATATCTCTCATACGAGCATCTCCCATATATATATATGATATACTATGTGAATGTGTATAAATGGACAAATTGGGTTTAGGATTGTTTCAATGGGGACAAGCCCACTGGGCAGATATGTGGTTGAACTTGTGTTAACGTGTTATTTAGCCGCGTGGGCTAATGGACCGAGGCCAATTCAGACACATCACATATGGATAACATTCTCTATTCCTAATATGGAGTCCAACTTGTGGGGCTCATTTAGATATGTCTTTCTCAATGGGAAAGGGAGCAGAACTCTAACGGTGTATAAACCTTTTTTTTTTATTTCTTATTTTTTATATTTTGTAGATTGAATCCAATTGTTAGGGAAAATTTAATAAGTGTAAAATTGGTCTTGATGCCAGATCATAAGTGATTAGAGTATCAAAAGAGCTACATTGATCAATGGTGGCCCAAGTGGGGCCCATGGAGTTGTATTTATTGGTATTCACAAAGTCACCTCATTTCTAACTTTTATTTGTAACTTTGTTTTGATGGTTTTTTTTTTCCTACAAAAGTTGATTAAAGAAAGGCAAAAGGAACATACAATAAAACAGAAAACCACCAAAATACAGGCCTGATTGTTTGAGACATGCTACTGTACAGGTTCGTGTAGCCTTAAGGGGGGCGACTTTGTGAATCAGGTGAGGACTCCAGTGCATCACAATTAACGCCTCACTTTACAGGCATACATGATATTGTCCGCTTGGACCCACGGTATGAGATGAGAGATAAGAAAGGAGTCGCATGAGTGGAAGGTTATTATTAGAAGGGGGGAGAGGACTAATCATGTGTTCATTGGGATAACTAAAAAGTCCAAAATTACAAAACTGTACAATGTGTAAAATCTTTTTTTTTTTTTTTTTTATAAAAAACTGTAAAATCTTGATAAGCTTTCGGAATTAGGAAATTTTAAGTTTTGATTAAAAATATCTTCACTCTCCCTCACCTAACTAGCATTCATTCCTACTACAAGGAAGATGTGCTTGAAAGAAGATCAAGTCACATCCAATCATATTTAAACTCTTACACAATTTTATTTATTTTTTTATTATTGACTCTTAAGATTCATCCACAAGAATAATAAAACTATAACACTTACGCGTAAAGTGAGTTCCCTGGCAGAGTTGGCATTCAATGTTGAAGTCTTATTTACGGAGGTTAAAGTGGCAAGTTCTTGCCCTACTTGATGTAGAAAGATACTGGACAAGGGCTAAACCACATGATGTGAACACAATGACAGTGGTGATTGTAGTTGACTAGTTGGGCTTACTCTTAACTACATAATACTACATGCAAAGATCTGGCTAGGCCGGCCTTATTGAGATGCCTACACAACAACTCTCTTCCATGGCGTAGATGTGCTTGAAAAAATGCATGAGTTTTCTTCTTCACATTTCATTGTATAATATATAAGCTTACATATTACAATTCATGTTGGAATAAAATTTAGATTTATCTTAAAAACAAAGAGGATGTGCCGTGCGTTAAACAGATTAGATATTCAATAGATGGGAGCCAGAGTGCTAATTTGCTACTAGCATTGGGCTTGGAAAGATGAGAGTTGATGAAGGGACAGTTTTGGAAATACAAGGAGCAAAAATTTTAGATCATTCTATTTTGGATTTCTAAAATGTGACATTGTTGTATGTTGCGTAAAATCGAAAAGGATGATTAATAAAAGGTTTATGTATTCGTTCCCTTCGTTTCCGAAAGGGCTTCTATCACTAACACTATTCTTTTTTAAAATGAGGGCTGGGCCTAATGGGCTATATAGTCCTTATGGGCCTTTTTCCGCCCCTACTCTCTAGCTCTCTCTCGGGTTGCAAAAGAAATTAATTGTGTGTTTTTGGTGAAAAGGGGTTTTTAAAGGCCTGGGGTGTTGATTAAATTCCAATTAGAAAAGAGTTTATAAAGTTGCATCTGTATTAGTAGTAAGCTCACTTGCTGGTTTTCCTCCACTCTCAGAGAAGGAAATCTGGCATTTGCAGCTTTTCCTCTACTCTCAGGGGAGGAAATCCAGTAACTCGCTACTCTAGTTTTTTTTTTTGGCTTGGATTGCCACGTGTTGGGTGATCGGGTCAGGTCCTTATAAGGCCCCACCATGGAGTTGCACACTTGCACCCTTCACCAAGAAGGGACTCGATTCTTTTTATTTGAAAGCAACTTTTTAAGAATAAAATACCATCATAACTCATTTATATTTTATTATTTCTTCAAAATCAACTTCACATTACTTGACTCTATTAGTAGAGTTGCCAAACTGACCCTTAGGGGTCGTTTGTCTTTTACGCATGGGATATGTAAATATAATTTACACATGCAAATGATAAATATTCAAATTTTAAGTATGTAACGTTTACGCATGTGTTTCTTTTTACAACGTTTGTCTAATAACACTATTTTCGCATCATTTACACATGTGATTGATTTTTCAATGGTTGTTTCAATGATACATGTATATGCATTAAACAATTTTGTAAATGATACTTATTAATCATTAAATTATATTCTACTATAATGATATGAAAAAGGAGACAAAAAAATGTCTGATTTATATCAAAGTTTTCTTTTGCATTTTAGATCCTTTAAAAAAAACAAAACAAAAAAAAAAAACATGCCTTTCAACATGAAATATACTTTCTAACAATATATATTTCTATCAATGATCACCTTAAAAAAATTGCAATCCAACATGTTTGGTTAAGAAAATATGAGTTTTATAGTCTGATAGTTACAAAAATAGGATTATTATTATAATTTTTATTAATTAATATTTAGTTCAATATTATCTTGATTTATTATTCAATTTGCATAAAACTTAACTCATGCATTTCACCGGCTTTATGATAATATTAATCAATTATAGAAATAGATTTTATAAAGGATTTTTTTTTTTTTTTTTTTTTTTGTATAGCAACGAGAGAGAGAGAGAGAGAGAGAGAGAGAGAGAGAGAGAGAGAGAGAGAGAGAGAGAGAGAGAGAAATGGAGAGGTTACCTTCTTAAAAGGGGATGAGAAGTAGGGAGGGTTTTCATTCATAGGTTTTATCGGTCTTGACACATTTTTTATTATTATTTTGTAAATGCGTTGGAAGGGGGTTTCGAACCCAGAACCTCTTTGATAGAAATGCCTATTTTATTATTATTTTTCTAAATGCGTTGGAGGGGGTTTCGAACTCAAAACCTCTTTGACGGAAATTGCTCCAAAACCAAACCGTCCGCCTGGGTATTGGCTTGGTATTCTGTTTTTCCACTTGAACAGGTGTTCAAATCTTGGTGACATTTGATTTACACACAAAATGCGTAAATACTTGTAGACAAACATGACTAATATTACACATATTCACCATTTACATATGTAAATAGGTGTAGAAAAACGACCCCTTAAGGGACTGGGTTTATACTTGTATTGCTCATAAACGCATGCAAGCAAAAGTATATACATAAATACATTCACATATCAAATGGGCGCACAAGATCAACGGACTTAAAAATTAAAATTGTAGATGGGCCATGTGCAGTCGAGAGAGAGATCTTGTCAGGATGTGGGTCCAATTTCCCATGACCGAACCCATATGATTCTCTTAATCTCTAGTGTCAAGTGAATCACAGAGCGAAGCAGAGATTGTTGATTCATATGTGAGCAATAGTTCTTAGAGAAACTACTATTGGGTCTCAGCTCATGTTGTCTAGAGCCCCAGAGTTTTGTACATAATCAGAGGTTGTTGATTGAACATACTAGTTTAATGGATTTTGCTTTCGGTCTATTTTAAAATCATGTATGATTCAAAGATGGGGAAGAATATTTTTAAAAAGGATGATATCTATATAGCAGTAGATATGCAGGCCATTGATACAATTTTTTATTATTTTTTTTTTTTGCATTAAATTAGTTTTTTTCAATATGTATTCTGGATTGAGTCCAAACATGAGATTCTAAATGGAAATACAATATGTCAAACATATTTCATGATGTACAAAAAGGGATTGGGGCAATGACGGACCCATGATTTTCGTTTGTGGTGCGGTATATAGCCAAGTGAAGAAGTTAACTAATAAAATCAAATGTTTCAAGATTTTATCTTTGAAGGATTTCTTGAATCACAAGGGTGCGACCACATCCGCGTGCTAACACTTGGGTCCGCCCTTGCTTGTTCCCACAACAACTCGGATACCAATTGATGGACTGGGATGTGGAACACTCTGGGACAAAGATCTAACTACGTTCCTAACTGTTGAAAGCCTCTTGTGTCTATGGATCTTAGTGCTACAGGTCTTAGGGCTCTTAATTCCAGGAGTCACGCTTCCTGTAAACTTCTCCACCAACAAACTCACTTCCTCTAACCCTAAAAGGAGTTTCGCATTTGACCGGTAATCTTGGATTGCTACATATTCATATCTCATTTACAACAGATCAAGCCTTAATCTGAATTAGAGTCCTGATCACTTTTGGCCTTTTGCCATCTAGTTGTTCCAACGTGCGACCCGTGAATTGCAAGCCGCACAATTTCCTAAGGGTGCACATGGGTAGCTCGAATTGGTTTAGGGGGGAAACCATCAACCAAACAAAACCCGCCATTGGTTTTCCATTTTTCCAAACAGAATCAATCCGCCCAAGTGCTCCAACCGAACTGAACCGAACCTTTTTTGTTTTATTTTATTTTATATTTTTTTCACAAAAAAAATTATAGTTAAAACTTGGTCCATCAAATGGAATGAAGAGAAGCTGTAATGAATACTAAAATATATTTTATAATTCGTTTCAACCAAGGAAGCATACATCAAACGATAGATGAACTCTTTCCATCCATCATTCGGTCCCGTGATTGAATGGACCAGACCAAGTTAGGCGAACTTTTCAAGTTAATGAACCAAAGAGTTTCAAATCTTGTAGTAAAATACACAAACAAAATGGTCAAGCACGTACCTATTTCTCTATATAAAAAGATGGACTAGACTACATTACTTGATTCAAACTAATAAATTCAACACAAAAGGAACTAGTTTTTTATTTTTTTTATTATAATTTTTTTTCCAACAAAATGGGTTCAAGTGGAATGTAGCTCCAATTCTGAACTAATTGCGAGAAGCCTCTTCATAGTTCACTTTCTCTTAGGTCAGACTAATCCCCATACTTCTTGTAGAACTTTCATCAAACATGTAACATGCAAGTAGAACATGCAAGCGCTTCTCTAAGGCTAAAATAGTCTCAACTCAATACTCAAATTAATACATACGGTCGATTCGGTTTAGACGGTTAATCGTAGGTTCAAACTGATAACCAATCGATGTACGGCGGTTTCTATGATTTTCAAACCGTTGATCAAACCGATCTACATATATAAAACCTATCTGCACCATCCGGTTCGATCGGTTCGGTTTGATTTTTCGGTGATACTGAAGTTTTTATACATCCCTATAATTTCCTAAAGAGCTTACCCTCTCTACATAGTAGATATTAAGGCCGGCCAGGCCGGCCTTGTTGAGGTGCCTACACAACGACTCTCTTCACTGCTTAGCGAGACTGCCACTTTATTCCCCCTTATTACATGAGATGAATTTGCATAGTGCGAGTAATAATAGTAAAGTAATGAGAGCCAGATTAAATAAACATAAGATTAAGAAGAATTGTTCAACGTGTGGAGCCCACTTCCCACTGCATGATCATGATTCAACAGGAAGAACCTACAAGTCAAAGTAGGAAAGGAAGAGAGAGATGTGAAGTTGTCGCCTGTCGGTGTTTGTTTGTTTGCCAGTTTGCAAGCCTGTGCACATGCCGCAAGATCCGCCGCGCTCACAAGACCAAAAGCCATTTTTTCATTCACCGACTCCTTCATCTTTTATTCAGATTGCCGTCTCTCCTCAACTGAATTCACTTATTACATTCTCTATGTCGAAGAATGATACGCTGTATCTGGGCCTGAGATATATTCTCCTCCATATTTTTTATGCCAAGATGAGAAAGATTTGGCTAAGCTGATGCACGCATACTGATTATAGCAAGAGAACTGAAATGCAGATTAGTGGTGGGCCAAATATACTATCATATCTGCTAACCTTAATTTATGAGTCCTTTGAGGGTTTTTCTCCTATGAGCTGCTTAGTTTGGCTCTCATTTCATCTTTATTCACTGCTAAACTACATCTCTATGATTAATAGACACTTGGACCATAAGGTTATTAAATCAAGAATTATAATAATGTCCCATAGATCGATTCCTGGGCATGTAGATGATGCCAAAGTGCCAACATCACTTAACTAGGAATCATGTGTTGGTGATTTTTGGTTTACCTCATTCTTGATGAGGTCTTCAACCTAAGTTGGACCTCCAAGGCTAAAGCTCTAAAACTATTGAAAAGAGTGTCTCGCTCAAATAAGAGTTTTCAAATGAGATACGCAAGACATCATATATGTTAGGACTTTCTTTCCACTTGTGCGGGATGTCTTCCCATGTGTATGTGGACTCTCTCTTGCGTCCAGCCCCCTTGGCTGGGTTACCTAAAAGAAAGAGACATCATCTCAAACTGCCACTTAGGAATGATCCCTGGGTGGGATCTCATGGGAGTACTGTACCACTGACCCATCTAGCAAAGTAAGGATTTTCAAACGGGTCATTACCTAAGTAAGAAAGTTTTGGATCTCCCACAACCTGACTCATATGGTCATAACAACTTCACATATCACCTCTCATCTAAACCTGAAATCCCCAACACCATAAAAGGGAAGGAAGTATTCTGCTTCCACTCTGCTCACATTCTAAATGCGATTCGATTCTAGAGGTCATTATCCACTATTTAAAGGAGAGTTGGAGGATGGCTGTCACGTGTGGGGCCCACCAACCAACCAAGAAAAATCAAGTGCCAACCACCTGCTACTGCACTTTGCATGGGAAATTCCGGTTCTGCAAAATGGCTAGCATTGTAGCAAACAAGCAGATCATTTCCCTGTCTAGGTAGCTAGGCAGAGGCCCACCGACAGATCCAAGGTCACAATCGTGTATTGCCAATTGATCCAACATTATGGAGAATCCGTCTCACACAGGACTCGATTTTTATGTGGGCTTTCTTTCTTTCTTTCTTTCTTTCTCATACCCACATTATGTGGTTAAACTGTCTCTGTCATCCTTTGTGAGCATGGGCCAACATTTCATTGGAGTACCGACTTTGGAGACGGCCTGGATGAGTGCTCCCATGAAGCAAGGTGGAAAATTTTTCCATCCAATACGATTGATTTTTAGATGTATTTTTCCCAACCAATGGGTTGGGACCCATGATAGAGCCTAAACACTCATAAAAAAAAGCCTACACAAGAAGGGAGCTCACTCTTACAAGAAAAGACTGCAGAAAGGATTGAACCTTGTGCAGTTGTATGGCATTTGAGGTTACTAATCGAATAATATTAAGTTCTTTAACCATCAAAGGTTGAAAAAAGAAAATGAGTTTTTAAAGTAGGATGTCATAATCCCACAGCAAGATCCTAATGGCACAATGGTTAGACCAGCATTGTCATGATCATTAGATATTGAATTGTTGTTCATGATCATGACTCATGGTTTGCTTATGTCGATGGTTCCATTTCTTAAGATCTAGCTAGGATAGAATTGTCTTTAATTTCGGATCTCTATATATAGTACATAGTAACTTAGATATTTAAACCTGTTGATTTGATTGGCCTTGTTTTCTTCTTTACTTATATTACAATCTAGATATATAAAATTTGGTCATGATTCAATAGGGCCAAGTATCTGAACTGTTGTAGATCTTTTGGCATTGCGGTCAATAAAGAATTGACTCATGATTTGGATCACTGCCAACCACATCCTGTATTATTGGTTGGTACTTGGTAGAGCAATCTTGGTATTTCTAGTGCACACAGATTTTCTAAGTTGTAATTAGGGGTCCTGCAGGGTCATTACAAAAGTACCTATGTCGTACACATGTTATGTTAAGGGATTATATGCAAGAAACTATCTTTTTTTTTTTTTCCAAGAAAACAAAAGGTTACATATAAAAGTCAATATTCTAATTATCATATTTGTGGGGCCACTTGGCGCTCTTTATGATCAACCATCCCTCCTCTTTCTTACTACTTTCATAAATCAACAAACACCTCAATTTGACATTTATTCTTAGTTTTTTTTCCTCATTTTACTAGATGGGTGAGTGATACAAGACTTGTAAGACAAACTATATGTCTAGCCCACCGATGAAGCCCTATGTAGTTATAGGAGATGAGACACTGTTGCCACCGGGAGTCTCATATTTCTCGACATTTACTCTCGCCAATGGATCACGTGAAAGACAATAAACTAAGCATTTTTTTTTCACTAAATTGTATTTCATTTACGTGAGAACTAGTTCCATCGCCCCCAGGTCCCATCCCTAAATTGCATTTCATTTATGGGGTTAAAGTTGATACTTGGAGTGGTCTCATGTAAATCTTTCCATCCCCACAGGTCCCATCCCCAAATAGAGCCCACAATTAGACCCTACAAAAATTTCTTATATAATATGTGAGAACTAGCTAGTTCTCACCTGAATATTACTGTACACATAATAGGTATACATTTAGTTTAGGTGGGTTTACATTAAGGCTGTCAAAGGGCCGAGCCCGGGCCGGGCTGGGGTAAGCCCTTACCCTACCCTCAAATATGTGGGCCGGGCTTAGGTCAAGTCAAAGCCCTCGGAGCCCATAGTGGGCCTACAATATCGAAGCCCTTATCCTAACATCAAGGGTCAAGGGTCAGGGCCGAGCAAGGTTTGAAAGAAATGATTATTTTTTTAATATTATCATATATAATTATTCTTCTATACCATAATGCTAACCCACCTTTATTCGAGGGGCAGTGTAAAAGTCAATATTTTTGTAACACTTCTAAAAGAATGCACAAAACAAGTTACTTCATCATTTTATAAAGATATTAGTTAGGATTAAATGAAATAATGTAATGTGATAGTATTGTGACATGAAACTAGGAAATACATTTTTAAATACCTTAACACACTAGCAGTAGTTACATAGTTTAAATAATGTGCTCGGTTTTGTTTGTTTTCAGGCTATTATTAAGGTTGTCGCAGTTGAAGTTTTGCTGGTTGTTACATTTTTTACTAGTTTATGTTCTATATATTTTTATAAAGCAATAATGTGAACCATGAGAGCATGTTTGGCAGGTTGTGTCTGATTCAATTAGATTTACTTCAAATAGGCATTAGACTTATTCCAAATAAATTATTTGTATATGTGGTTCAAATAAACATTAGACCACTCTTGAGTTAGCATTAACCCTAACTTATAATTCTTCAAAAAATCACCATTGGGTTTTATAACAAAACAATTAAACTTTTTATACCGAAGATGAATGACAAAGATGATTTGATTAATGAGTCACAAACTTTTAACTTTGGATGTGGGGTCCACATGAATGAAACAACAATGGTCATAAAAGTAAATGTATAGAAAGAATTGTCATCGATCAATAGTTAGTGGTTGAAACTCAACCTCACTTAATGATAATGTTAATGATCATCTATCTAAACTCTCAACCTTCAATAGTTTACATTGGTAAAAATCAATATGATGAATGTCAACTTGAATTCCCTTTTCATTGAAGAATATGTCCGTGTTGGGCAAACATAGAATCAAATATATCATTCAAATGATAACATATAATTAAATATAGGTGGCAATATTGTGATCTATGAGGATATCCATTAAAATTCTTTATAAGCCTTGATTATTTTTGTTTGACAAAATATTAAGTTTCTATCATTAATTGCTAATTAGAGGAGTTCTTTATATATTTTTTAAGATTTTCAATATATATATTATATTACATATATTATTTGTTTTATATATTAATAGACAAAAGGCCGGGCCGGGCTCCCTCGGACTTGCTAAATCAAGCTCTAGCTAGGCCCTCAAGGTTGCAAGCTTTTCAAAATTAGGTCCTATCATATCCTATCCTTGGGCTTTAGGACAAAAAAAAAAAAAAAAAAAAGCCCTCGCTTTGAAGGCTTTTGCGGGCCAAGCAGGCCGGGCCCCCTTGTCAAAGGGCTGGATTGAGGGCTCTAGTTTACATGCTTCAAAATGCCAAATGGACCATGGATTTGACAATCCGGCATGCGAGGGCACTATAGTCATCCCAGCATTTTTATACGGTATCGTATTTCCAGCTGGCTTACATCCTATGCTGATTTGTCGGCTCTTCCCCCCTCGCCATTCTTCCTCGCCATTATAAAACAAGCAAGAGAGATCATCCTCATTTTACTTCCCTTTTACTTCTCTTTTACTTCCCATCCACCACGCCTTCTTACTCTTCCCCAGGGAAATGGAAAGGTCCTAGCCTTTCCAGATCTGCAGCGGTTTTCAATAGGTAAATCACTTCCTTCAATTTGATTTTCACAGATGGATCGGATGCAGTTCTTGTGCTGCAAAATGCTTGAATTCTCTCCATTTCTAGTTATCTCATTCAGATCTTGTCTTGTTGTTGGTTTTTGGTAAGAACACTCTTCGGATCTGGAAGAGTTTGATGCGCTTGATCTGATTTCTGTTTAGAGCTGCTGTTTTTGAGCTGTTTTGATGCTCTAGTAGTAATTAATGTCGGTCGGTCGGTCGAAAACTAGAGGAAATGGAAACTAACTGATTCCTCTTTACAGTTGCTTTTGTTGCCATTACTCTGTTTTCACTAAAATAGTTGTTTTCTAGTTCTAGAGTTTGATGCAGATCTTGAAGAGAATTGTGGCAAGCTGATTGTTTAATGATTTGATGCAGATCTTGATTGATTACTACTTCCTTTAAATGCTGAACCAGTTTGTAGTTGTGCCTTAAACTTTATGATGTAGATTCATGTCCTTTTTTTAAAATGTTGGATTGAATGCTTCTTCGGCATCACTGAGATTAATTTGTTATAAACTAAATCTTTGTAGATCTACTGATTTTGCATTCTTCTTGATGTATTGTAATATTTTAATGCTCAGTGATGTTCTTTTAGTAGATCTTTTGCTCCCTATTTTTAACATGGGTAATTGATTTGTGTGAAGTTTCAGTTTTGAGTTTAAACTTGTTCTTTCTCAGTTTGTTTCTGCTTTAATTATCACGTTTTAGTGATGTTTTGGTTTCCAATTGATAAGGGGGTGGGTGATATGCGTGGATGTTATCTATGTGAGATGGTATCCAATTCTCGCATTCATAAATGCCTCTGGTTCCGGGTCTAGAACCCGTTTAGGTTCCGATTGATAAACGAGTATAGCTCTGGATTCATATATGTTCCAAAAGGTGGATCCGGGACTCAAGATCTGACATATGAGTCTTTAATGCTATAAATTGGAGCTCAAAATCAACTTTAGTCGTCTTTTTTTTTTTTTTTTTAATATATAATTTTAGAGGCAGTAGACTAGATGTATAAGTAGAATGATATCTTGATTAGAAAAAAAAAAAAAAAGAAAAAAAAAAAAAAGAAGAAAAGTAAGAACCAGTTTTGGAATTAGATCCAGTCCTCTAGTCGGAACCGGTTCTGAGTCCTCTTATCTGAAACGGGTTTGGAAGCAAACAACAAAGTCGGAACCTGAACCGTCATTTAGAAAAAGGTTCTGGTTCCAGGTCTAGTATGGTTCCGGACTGGAACTGACCCGTTTACATCCCTAATGTTATGCTTTTTTGCTCAAATCATTCACTGTTTCCTTTCAGTTCCTACCTCCAAGTTGATGCAGGTCTTGTGCTTTTAGCACTTCCACCATAAGCCCTAACCCTAGGGCCTACATCACAAGTCTGATTTTGATTTGAGGTGTGGAAAATGTGGATAAACAGAAACTGAAGATAAATTTTTTTAGAGGGCTCCACATGGACTCTGAAACAAAGAAACACCATTTCAGTGCTAAAATTTGAATTGTCATAACTTTTATGGAAGTTGTATTATATTTCTGTTAGTTTGTTGAATCCATTAATTGGGAGTGCAGTAGGGGTGGTGGAATTCACTTTTGTACTCATTTTGCTTTTCGTTGTTTTTCTTCAGAGATATACTACTGTGAGCATTATTTACATACAAGATGGCTTTTGGGAAAAACTCACGGGTGGATACTAGGAGATCATCATCATCATCATACTGTTCTTCGGTGACTATTGTTGTGTTCGTTGCACTATGCTTGGTTGGGGTATGGATGATGACATCATCGGCTGTAGTTCCTGCTCAGAATGTAGAAACAGCAGCAGAGGAGACAAACTCCCAGGTGAAAAAGCAAATAGTTGAGGATGAATCTCGCCAGTTTGAGGATAGTTCAGGAGATGTGCCTGAAGATGCAATGAAAGGCGATTCTAACATCAACACTGAGGATGAACCTGGTTCTAAAGTAAATGACAATCTGAACCTATCTGAGAAGACGTCTGAAAATATAGAAGAGGAAACTAAAGAAGAGAAGTCTAACAAGGAGAGTGAGGATACAAAGAGTGAGCCCGACGTTACATCTAAGGCTGATTCAGAGAATGATGGCAATGAGAAGACTGATAGTGGAGAAACTCATGCTGAAGGTGGGGAAGAGAATTCAGAAAGCAAAGAAACAAGTACTGGAGGTGGAGAGGCAAATTCAGAAGGCAAAGAAACTAATACCGAAGGTGGAGAAAAGAATTCAGAAAGCAAAGAAACAAGTTCCGGAGGTGGAGAGGCGAGTTCAGAAGGCAAAGAAACAAATACAGAAGGTGGTGAAACGAGTGATCATCTAGAAAAGAAATCAGAGCCCGAGGGGGAAACAGTACAGGATGAAAAAGTGCAAGGTCAAATAGAAGAGAAGGTGGAGCAGAATCAAGGGAATGAGTTAGAACAAAATTCAAGTGAGGAGAAGAGAGAGGATCAGACAAAGGACCAAAGTTCAAGTGAAGTGCTCCCTGATGCTGCCCAGTCTGAGCTTTTGAAAGAAACTAATACTCAAAATGGGGCATGGTCAACTCAAGCTTTAGAGTCAAAGAATGAAAAGGAAGTACAACAATCTTCTTTGCCTAATAATCAGACTTCAAATGAAGGGGATTCTTATGGGTACCGGTGGAGACTATGTAATGTCACTGCTGGACCAGATTACATCCCTTGCCTTGATAATTTAGAAGCTATGAAGATGCTTCGGAGTACCAAACACTATGAACATCGAGAGAGGCACTGCCCAAAAGAAGGCCCTACCTGCCTAGTTCCCCTTACTGAAGGATACAGACGACCAATCGAGTGGCCCAACAGCAGGGATAAGGTGTACATTTATCTTCACATTTTCATTAACATGTAAATCACATCTATTTTGTTGATTCCCTTTTCTTAATTATGTTTCTATTGCAGATATGGTACTTCAATGTTCCTCACACCAAGCTTGCAGTGGTGAAGGGCCATCAGAATTGGGTAAAAGTTACTGGCGAGCATCTTACTTTCCCTGGGGGAGGAACTCAGTTTAAGCATGGAGCTCTGAGTTATATAGATTTCATTCAGGAGGTTATCGCTTCTTACGTTTCTCTCCTCTTTGTCTAACTTTTCTGGCTTGTGCTTTATTAGTCGTACTATTTATTAGCCATAAACTGAGATGTTATAAAATATGTGGATACACGTGCAAAGACAGAAGATCTTTGGTCATTGCAACTATTTTGACTGTGCAATCATGCTTCCACTGTGCAGTGTGAACTGCGTACTTGCTTGTCTTGCCCTTAAGAACATATTCATCACCAACATACTTGATGCTTGAACAAATATAGTGGGCTCTGTAATATGAATGAACCTGGAATCGTTTTCAAGATGTTGATTTCTACTTTCATCATAACTTTCCTTGTCCGAATGCCACGGCACAAAGGATTATTGATTACTGGATTCTAGTCAGCCTATAATCACATGTTTAAAATAATTTTAGCATAACATGTGCTATTGGAACTGTTGATGCAGTCTCTGCCTGATATAGCTTGGGGAAAACAAAATCGTGTGGTACTGGATGTTGGGTGTGGGGTGGCCAGCTTCGGAGGTTATCTCTTTGATAGAGATGTTCTTACCATGTCATTTGCTCCCAAGGATGAACATGAAGCCCAAGTGCAGTTTGCACTTGAAAGGGGAATCCCTGCTATTTCTGCTGTGATGGGTACCAAGAGACTACCCTTTCCCAGCAAGGTCTTTGATGTTGTTCACTGTGCTCGCTGTAGGGTCCCGTGGCACATTGAAGGTATAATCCATGCATTTGGTTTTCTTTAACCTGTGTGTTCTCTTTGTTACTCCAAACTTTCCCTCGGGAATTCATTATAAGTTACCTGTAGGTGGTAAACTTCTCCTGGAGCTGAATCGTGTGTTGAGGCCCGGTGGTTACTTTGTATGGTCTGCTACTCCAGTTTATCGGAAGTTGGAAGAAGATGTAAAGATCTGGAATGGTAGGATTACTAAATTAATTAACCTTTTTTGTTGTTACGCAGAGGATATGAACATGTATTTGGTGGATTGAGTCTTAAACCGTGCTTTTCTTGGTACTTGGCAGATATGTCTGAACTTACAAAATCCATGTGCTGGGAAATGGTGACACTTAAAAGAGATTCTGTGAATGAAGTGGGTGCAGCGATTTTTAAGAAGCCTTCTTCTAATGATTGCTACGAGGGAAGAAGGAAGAACAACCCTCCACTTTGTGAAGAGAAAGATGACCCAAATGCAGCCTGGTATCTTCTTGTTGATAACTTGGATTTAAATTTTCTTTTGCTTCTTGATAAATTATCTTAGAGTGTAGATCTCAAATGTTCTTAAAATGGTGTGTTGGCGTGCAGGAATGTTCCCTTGCAGGCATGCATGCACCGGGCTCCTGTAGGTGCAGGTGAGCGTGGGTCTCAGTGGCCAGAGCAATGGCCATTACGATTGGAGAAACCACCTTATTGGTTAAATAATTCTCAGGTGGGAGTTTACGGGAAAGCAGCTCCTGAAGATTTTGTAGCAGATTATGAGCATTGGAAACGTGTTGTTAGCAATTCATATTTGAATGGAATGGGAATTGACTGGTCTACAGTGAGGAATGTTATGGACATGAGATCTGTCTATGGGGGGTAAGTTGGTCACCTGAATAATTCTATATCCATTCTTGCATTCTTACACCGGAAAACCATACATCCGAAAATTATTGATCTATCTTTCTTCTGGATTTATGGTTTTCGGAAAGTAAGAATGAGTTTTCAACTCCAACCCTGAGGGGTAGCTCAGTTGGCCTAGGACTGCTCCCGGAGGTTGAGCTTTATTTGAAAACTAGTGTCACGGTTCTCTCAGTCAACTAGGGTTCTTTTTCAGCACTGCAAAAGATTATTATTATTTTTTTAAATATTTTGGCTACAAAGCATCACATACATATGATCCATTATCAAATACTTAAATTGTGAACTCCAATAAAAAAAGGGGTCCCTGGTCTGTGAGTTGAATATTATCTGAAAACACGATTGTATTGTTGTGGAGCCTTTTAATTTATCAGTTATCTGTGCATTCAGCTAGATATGAAACTGTAGTGGATTTCTAATGATTATTCCTTAAAAAGCATTCAGCTGTAGATGAAAATGTGGACTTCTAGATGGTTATTCCTGAAAAATCTCCCTGATTGGAATATTTAGATCTGATTAATTGGAGACTTAAAAATAGACTGTCGAAAAGGAATACAATGGCTGAAAAAGAGGGCTCAATGGATGCTTTATCCTAATTGTGGGTATTATTTTTATTGTGTACCCTGTACAATATGGGTCCTAGCATTTCATTTCAACCTTTTTCATCATGAATCATGTCCCCACATGAGATTAACATCAATCAAACTGTGGGTTCTGGAAATGTACTTCATAAGTTATTACCATAGCTTTTATCATGAAATCTTTAAGAAGCAACACTAAGATTAATGCTGCACCATGGGGTCTTTCTGAAAAATCCTCTTTAGTCCCTGGTTTTGATGTTCCAAAACTAATTTGATTGGTATATAATGTTTATCCATGTAGATATTAATTCCAAATGCCTTGCTCTTTGCTGTTTCTTATCATGACTTCGTATGTGTGTGTAACATGTTTTGGCAGTTGATTCCATTTGTAATGGTACCATCTAAATTGCTACCTGTCTCACTTTAGCTTGAGAAATAAAATCCTAGTCTTTGAAATGATTCTTGGTTTTAGAGTTTTTTATGTAGTGAAACTAATGTGATCTTTCTCGAGACATCACTTTCCAACACTTTTAGAGGCTGTTTATTACCTAAGCCGTGCTGGGAGTTGATCTAATCATACAACTACTGTCCTTGTTGCTATTCATTCCACTTCTATATTTCTTTCCTTTTTTGTAAATAACTTTGATCCCAGCCATGCTTTTCTTTGGTTACTTTCAGTTTTGCTGCAGCTCTGAGAGACATGAAAGTCTGGGTCATGAATGTAGTCTCAATTGATGCACCAGACACGCTCCCCATAATCTATGAACGAGGCCTATTTGGCATATATCATGACTGGTGTGAATCGTTTAGTACCTACCCTAGAACATACGACCTTCTCCATGCAGATCATCTGTTCTCATTAGTCAAGAAAAGGTTGGTGTTTTAATTCAAAATTGCCTCCCTTGAGTTGAAATGCGAAATTTAATTAGATTCTCAACTTGATATTCAGACCACAACAGGGGACTTATCTCATAAATTCACTGCAGGTGCAAACTAGAGTCTGTGATTGCTGAGGTTGATCGGATGCTAAGGCCAGAAGGGAAGCTGATTGTACGCGACAATGTAGAGACCATATCTGAGGTGGAGAACATGGCAAGATCTCTACATTGGGAGATTCGCTTGACTTACTCGAAGGACACGGAGGGATTGCTCTGTGTGCAGAAGACCACGTGGCGGCCCCAGGAGGTGGAGACAAGCATATTGTCTACAGCCTAATTTTGGCCCCCAGCTTCTAGACCAAGATGCTGAGTTTTTGGGCCGCCTGATGTTGCTATCCTTTGTTCAAGTTTAACTGCAGTGGGTATTTTGTGAGTCTCCTACCTCCTGCCCCATGTATTGTATCCGTTGCTTCATTCTTTCGCCCATCTTTTTCTCTATTCATTCCTTGAGAGCGGGGGATTCTTGAATAGTTCTAGTTACACGTGATATTTTAGAACTGAAATCTATAATTTGTCAGGAAGTGTAAAATTTATATTTTGGTCTTAGTTGATACATGTGATGTTGGGACAATTGGCAAAGGAATTAATCAAATTTCTTTTCGAGGCAAAGTAATTTTTGTTAATGTTGGGCGTCCTAAGTTTGGCAGTGGCTCAATTTGGCTCTCCTGTCCTGATTTGTTTGCACTCTTTTAGGCTTTGTTTTCTTCTTATGCTTTTTGTTGGCCCTGTAGCTCTACAGTAAATGAGTTTTGTGTTTGCTCAGCTTTAGGCCAGTTGAACACTTGCATTAATATATGGCTTTCATGCTTAACACCACCGATTTTCATTGTTGGACTGCTAAAATCTCTTATGCAGTCATACCCTTTACATTGGAATTAGGATGGGAGAAATCCTTGTCTACGGTTAAAGGGACTGCGCAGTGCTTGGGAGTCCTTTTCTTTCCCCACTAATGTGCGAGTGGTCTTTTCCCTCTCAATAGTATTTTCACTTCATTGATTTTGGTAGTGTTGATGACTTTTTTTACTCTCTCTTTTTCCTCTTCTCCATCCTCTTCCATTTTTTTTTTCCTTTTCCTTTGGCTAAAAGGAGCATTCTTGTTTGTTTAGATAGTAGATATCTCCATCGATCAGGATGTGTAGAATACACGTAATCATTTGCCTGGGCCTCATTAATTCACTTACTTAAATTAACGATGGAGTTTCATAGGTTATTGTTAAGCGTTATTATATTGCTACGACGCACAAATCAAGAGGTGCCGATTTTTATAGGATCCTGGAATTAAAAACCTCTATAAGATAAGTAGTTAAAAATGAAAATTAAAGGTGAATTTTCAAAAATACGCATCACTCTATTTTGATAATTGTTTGGTAGATTTATAATAATAATAAAAAAAAAACACTAATTATTGAAACCCTGGAATACTTTTATTCCATGGGGAAATCTTCATACCACCAAATCTCACCTAAACCATGCAATTCAACTGAAAGATGGTCATTGACGAGGGAAAACTGAAGATACAAAAAAGGCCTAAAAACTTTACAAATGAAAACCCAAAAGGTTGTATGTGCATGTCACTAGCATATTGTAATACCCTTATAAGGGGTTAAACGGGGTGGTTCAATTTTAGAAACACATGCCATTTTTTGCGCAAGCCCAAATGGCCCACAAGTGTTAGGCTTTGGGCCAAGCCGAGCCGGGCTTTTATCACTTGTTTGAGCTTTTCTAGCAAATCTAGTTGTTTTAGCCTCTTAGGTACGGGTGGTGAACGAGCCGAGTTAGGTAAAAACGGGTCGGATTTTCCATCACGTGGGCAGAGAAGATCTTGCCCACTTGCCTTGGGCCGGACTTTTTCGAGTCGGAATCATCTGACCTGACCTGTGACCCTGCTGAAAGGCTGGAATTCTTCCGCGTTTTTTTCAAATCGTCTGTTCGAGGCTGCAGTTGCTGCAGCAGAAATCTATCGACCGGAGCTTATTTGGACGAAACAGGGATCCGTTTCCGTTTTGATCCGGGGTTACTTGTATGGAGCAGATGATGTATGTACTTAAGATACATCTGGAACCCACTAGCCTCCCACTATTCTATTCCAATCATGCACGAATGTCTAAAATTATCTATCAAAACCAAGATGACAAACTGTGCACTGGTGTCACCTTATTGCTCCCAAAAATAAATTGATTGAACAGAAGCAAACGATGGTGCCATCATATTACAGAAGGACAAGGCTTAGATGAGCATATTTGGTTTTGTGGTCGCTGGGCAGAAGATGTCATATAGATTACAGAATTCATTCACAATTACACTGAGAAAGCATCCATAAATACATTCCCAAAAGAACCTATCAGGCTCAGTAGCAAATAGTATTGCTGAGGGTGTTGAGATCCTATTTCGCAGTCGCTCACCTTAGCATTCCTTTACCCCTATTTGTTGTACTATTGGTTTTCTTCTTATGCCTTTTATCGTCTCTGTAGCTCTACATTTCCTTTTCTGTTTCTTTACAAAAACTAAAGAGTTTTTTAGAGAAGTCTAATTCTCCAAATGCTCTCTCCCATTAGAAGTCCAAAAATCTACTGGCCCTTCCAACCTGAAATACTGTAAGGGGTCAATAGAGTTTAAAGAGTTTGCAAAGAAGCAATATGACCTGTTTGTTAGCATTATTTATTAAAATATATAGGAATTCAATAGATAAGATTTATTGCTATATATTTTAATACATAAGCAATAGGGCCTGTTTGTTTGCTCATTTGTGTATTAATCAAAGGTGAATTCTTTGATTAAAATTCCTATGTTTGTTTGCCTCTTTCTTCTTTGATGCAATAGGGCCTGTTTAATACATAAGCAAAGGTGAGTTCTAAAAAATGAGCATCAAAGAACCTTTCTATTTATGAAAATAGAATCAAAGATAGGAAATGAATACTTACCTTTGATCTTCATTTTTGACCACTTAAATTAATTCCTATGTGAATTCATAGGAATTTTAATTCAAGGAAACATGGCCATAGCATTTTGAAATCCCCAGGGGACATCCATCAAACCACGCTAGAAATTTCCAATATTGGGAATTCTCGACAGTAATGGTCGTAAATAAACCATCAAAATCTTAAGTTGTTAGTGAATGGCATACCAAGTTATATTAACACCCTCCTTTAAATGGGTCGAACTCGTGATCTTTAGTTCTGATACCATGTTAATAACTAGTTACAACAAAAGCTTGAACCGTTAGTGGATGGCATAGTAATGTACATCAACACCCTAAATAGACGGAACACATATACCATGCAGACAAATGGAGGTAACATAAACTGCATAACTGTTTTCAGATGCCTCATTTAGAGGCATGGTTAGAGAGTCAGGCTTTGGTTTTGCTATCCACACTGATGGTTTGTGGGTACAGGCATGATATCTTGATGGACCTAACGTTTCCTCTCCAAAAGAAGCTGAGGCAAGAGCCATCCTATGCACGCTAAAGGAAACACAAGTGCATGGATTCCGAAAGATCCTCTTTTTCCGGATGCCCGAAAGGTCATTCAAGCCATTAATGAGTTGATGGATTGATCAATCCATCCTATGTTGCTGGACATCAAGGACCTAACCTCCGAGTTTGAAGATATCTCCTTCTCTTTCATTTTCTAGAAGACAAAATGTTGTTGCTCATGAACTGGCCAAGATGTCTTTATGGTTGTGTGGAAGCTAGGTCTCTTTGTCACATCTGTAGTTTGGATATATATATATATATATATATATTTTTTTTTTTTTTTTTTTTTGTTTTCTCTTGATCTAGACTGTCTGTTATGTTTCTTTCTCTCTATTTTTTTTTTATTGGTATTATGTTTCTCTCTTTGGTTTCTAATGAATTCCTCTTTCTTAAAAAAAAAAAAAAAAAAAAAAAAAAAAAAAAAAAACATAACAATTTATATCAACAGTTATAACATATAACAGCAGCTGTAGCCTGCAAGTTTACCATCGAAAACAAATTCAACTTGATCTGACTGATCTGTCACCATAACCCTCCTGTATGACATAGAAATAAAAAAAATTTATGAGATTTGCATCATGGTTCAAGTTAAAGTTAAAACCATGGATGTATCAAATGGAGCCCATTTGCCTGAAATGTGTTTTTTTTTTTTTTTGGGTAGAAAATTACCAGAAAAGTTGAAACATCGTTCAAACCCAGTTCATAGTGGAAGGTTAGCTGTTCATAAATAGTCAAAATATAGGCCACATTCATGATTATTTGAAAAGAGGGGATTTTATGTAGAAGTCCCTGAAATCAAAAGAGAAACAAAAGATGAAGCTTTGAAAAGGTACTGAGGATCATAGAAACCTAATTCATATGATCTTTGGCTAAACAAGGGCTTGAAAAATCGGAGCCTATGATTTTCTTTCCTGTGTAATTTGGTTTGTCATTTGGTATAATGCTTTTATATCAAATATCAATGTTGCCCAAGCTTTGCTTAGCTTAGTTTTTGTACTCTTTTTCCTTAATGAATCTTTGTTACCGACCAAACGAAAAAAAAAATCGAATTCTTAGTTGCCATGTGGATGACCCAGTCATCTACTCAGTGAAACCCTGACTCAGTGAAACCTGGATCAACAGTCCAAATGATCACAAGCACACTAACGCAACAGGTACAGTGAGCACCCCGCTCGATAAAATTTTTCCAAGTGCCATCATGATTGATGGCATCTCTGTCACAATGATTTCCACTTAACACTTTATCTCAGCAGCATTTGGTCTCCTAGTGATGATTAACAGGTCTAACTTGTATCACATTCTACAGTGCATGTGTATAATAAAGAAGTCTTGCAGAGAGGTGCCTAAATTTCTCACATATGACAAGTTCCCTAAAACATGCCATGGAAGCACCTTCTCATCATGTTGTTTCATTAAATTTATGGCCCCTCCAGGCTCCATGTCTGGCCAGGGCACAAAAGCTTCTACACCAACTCAGCCTGATCACAACAGTAAGACATAGAGACATATCTTTATGCGACACCCTTCAACTTCTCCCAATTTAAAAAGACATCCTGATTTCACAAGAATATTATAGATCCTCGCAACTAATGCATCAAAATGAGAGAGAGAGAGAGAGAGAGAGAGATTTGCCGCCCACAAAATATAGGGAGAGATTAAATTGCACAAAAAAATATACATACTCCAAGAACAGTCTAGGACAATGGGTTAGACAAACTAATGGAGAACGGTTGAATACCCAATTTTCCTTTAAACAATGTCAACTTGTCTGCCACTGAAACAGTGAGGCACCCTTTTCCTTAGAAAGAAATTAGTTGGCCAACAACCTTTTGAGTGCCATGGCTCAAGTCAAGTGCCTATCTAAAGCAAGATTAGGAAAGTAAAGAGAGGGGTCTGTGGAAGTGGTGTTTTCAATACCAAGTTGGGGAAATGGGGTTTTTGTGGTGGAACAGGCTCATGATCTTGGCTCTACTGACTTGCTTTATTCATGCAGAGGCAACGTCACGGTCAGCAAGGGTATACTGGAACCAAATGTTGCCCAAGGTTCATCCTTCCCCATCAGCACCTTCCAAAGGCACAAATATGGTGTCAGATTCCTCATCAACTAGCACAAAAGCAGACAGCCCCTTACCTTCATGGCAGGGATGAGTTCCTAGAGAGAGTGTTTATCACTGGTATAGTGTGATTTAATTCACTTAAGTGTAGATAAAGTCTAACCATCTCTCTGATGATTTCTTAGATTCTTGTATGTACTATTCTTGTTATCCTTTTAGTTATCATGATTGTGAAGAGAAGGGGGGAAACGGGACATTGACTAAAATTTCTCCTGCAGCTTTTGTAAGGGTTTGGAATGTATACAAAGCTTATCATCTAGAGCAGTTTCAATTTTGCTTTTCTTTAGTACGTTATATTATCATATTGGTTCCAATGTTCTTGTCTAAATTTTCTGTGAATCTACAATATCCCATCACCAGGCCTCCATGCTAATAGATTCAATATTCCCAAAAGAAAGCCAAAATGAATCTGCAAGACTCACTACATTGCATCCTCAAAGTGAAGCAGAAAGGCATTACAGGTTAGTCTACATGAGGCAAGTAAAGAGGGAGGTGCTCCACTGCTATTAGTGGAAGAAGGGGCCGAGGGAGGGAAACTCTGCATGTTCTACCCATTGGGCTAGCTCTGTTAGCATGTTTCCATGATGACCCTACCAAAAACTTGGGAAATTTGACAACCATGGAATGCTGTCCGTTAATTTTTCTCAAATTCCTAGAAAGCCAACAGTTCGCACATTTTCCAGAAGAAATT
This sequence comes from Camphora micrantha, assembly GCA_003546025.1. Classification (NCBI taxonomy): domain Eukaryota; kingdom Viridiplantae; phylum Streptophyta; class Magnoliopsida; order Laurales; family Lauraceae; genus Camphora; species Camphora micrantha. The sequence continues at coordinate 6,127,848 of QPKB01000008.1, forward strand.
GGACTGCTCCCCAGGGAATATGCTCTCTCCATCTGAATTTCGGGTCATGGTTTTGGAGCCCCTGCCAGACATCCTTTTACTGTTGGCTATACGAACAGTCACCTTCTATAAATGAATGAATAACCAACATGCCATCCTCTTCAGATAATGTTGCATAATACAGGAGATGAGCATTTCAAGAAAAAACTAAATATAAGAAAAGGACAATTATCCTACGACCACACTAAGGTGACCTTAGCATAAAATTGCAGGCAAACAAGAGCTATTCTTCCAAATAATACTTTGTGAGCATACTGAAAATCATGACTAAATATTACAGCAGAAGCCAGAAATCTGGTTATATGTTCATATTTGCATGGCTAATTAAAACCATATTTGGTGAGAAAATTTATTCTTCCTTCTCCAGTCCTTATCATTATCAGAGCAAATCACCAGTTCTGATTTGATGTAGAAAAAATTAAGACAAACAACACCCAACTAATGTGGTTTCCAACTTTTGAAATGATTTGCCAAAAGATTAAAAAAAAAAAAAAAAAAAAAAAAAACCTTTGACATTCTAACAGCATAGCAAGGCAGGTGACAAAGTATTTTCTAACTTCGACATCCTGATCACATAGAAGAACAGATGACAAAGCATCAGAGTATTTGAACAAATTGTGGTATACTGCAAATCAAATGCATCATCAGGTCATCTATTCACTTGATGACTAGTGCCGACTGAGCTAAAGTAACAACCGGTCATGCTTCAAGTATTTAGAAGCCTAATTGATGTAGCAAATTGCAAGAGAAATGTACAAAAACATGAAAATTAAGACCAAATATATGTGGAGTTACTAGATTATCTACTCAGTTCATGGTTTGTGCTAACCAAACTAATAATATAGCAGAAGATGGTTCGTGCCACAAGTATCAATAAGCCTTATCATTGTAGCAAAATGCAAGAAATGGAGGGAACAAGAAAATTTACAGCACAACTTGTAATCATACAAGGTCAGTAGTTGTATTTTTTTCCCTACTTTTTCTTAATATGGGTGTCAATGAAGATTAACAGGCATTGAGACCAAACAACAAAAGCTACTACTTCTACAGCAATCATTTTCCTTGAGACGATAGTGCAATGTTTTCCACAAGATGATGTTTATTAAAGTAGTTAACTTGATGGATTTGAACTCTTCAAGTTGCCTTAACAGGACTGAAACAGAAGAATGAAAAGAAAACCATAAATCACAAACATGGGTGTTTCAGTATGCATTCACCACAACTTTCTTTCCTTTTTTACTCCCTGAAGAAACATTTCCCTTCAGCATCCTTGAGAGGGTATCTGCTTGCTTTGTGTTCCCTTCTGCATTGAGGGTCTTTATCAGATCCTCAATGCTGCTCCTATCTGTAACTCCTCCCCTCTCCATGAGCTTGCACAGAATTGAAAATGCATTGAGTGTCTTCCCTGCAGAGCAAAGAGCATCCAAAACGCGGTCATAACTTGAGAAGCTGATGTTGCAATCCCTCTCCAAACCATAGTCTAACAACTTGAGAGCAGCTATTGTCTTGTCCTTTTCACATAGAACGGTTAGAAGCTGATCGAAATCAGGAACATAGCTGTTACTAATCAGCAGATCAATCCGTCCAAGGGCTTCCTCAACATGACCCCTCAAGAGAAGTGCTTCCAAGATCTTATGGGCCAAGTCAAAGTTCTCTGTTACCCCTTTCTCTATCATGCTAAACATCACCCGACTTGCTGTCTGAACTCTGCCATCATCAAACAGAGCCTCCATCACCAATCTAAACAGTGACGGGCTTGGCAAACGCTCACTCTCGATCATGCCATCCAGTGCTGCCTTAGCATCTGCAGGCTCCCCTTTCTTCAAGAAGCTCTCAATGAGCAATGTGTAAGCATCCGCATCCAAAGCAATCCCTCTCCTTTTCATGATCTGAAGGACCTCCATAGCTGACTCAGGAATCACTTCCTGAGAATACCCACGTATCAGATTGTTAAATGCCACTGGGTCCTGATTACCCTTCTTCATCAATTGCCTAAAAAACTCCTCCGCCTTCCTAGTCTGCCCATGATTGCAAAGAAACTCAATCGTCGGATTATAAGCCGATGCTTTCATTTCCAACAAGCTCTGAGGAGCACCCATCTCAATCTCCATCGAGCTCAGTGGACTCGTTAGAATCCCCTTCTCTAGAACTTTATCCAACATCTTAATCGCCTCCTCATACATCCCTTTCTTGCAGAAGTTCTCAATCAAGATTCCATAATGCGCTGGACGTGTTGGGACACTCAACCTCATCATCCCATTAAGCACTTCTGCAGCTCCATCCAAATCCCCCGACTTACACATACAATGTATCAGTCTCAAAAAGATTGAATTATCCTTTGGGGCGTGATGCCGCTTAACCATCTCATTAAAAACCTTCCTAGCATCAACCATCTTCCCCTTATTGCACAACCCAGGCAACAGCGTTGAGTATGTCAGGTCATTTGGCTTAATTCCACTCGAATCCATCTCACCGAACCACTGCAACGCATCATCAACCTGTCCCACAGAAACATACCCTTTAATCATAGTCGTGTAAGTGATCACATTGGGAACCAGATTCTGCTCCTTCATTTCAAGGAAAAACTTGTGGGCATCCTCCATCTTTTTAATCCGACAACACCCATTAATCAGAGTATTGTAAGTTACATCATTAGGAACAATCCCACGTTTCTTCATATCATCAAAGAACCGATATGCGGTCTCAGTTCTCAATGAGAGAAAGAAACCCCAGATGAGTATATTGTAAGTATGGCAGGTTGGCGAAACGCCCTCCCTCAACATGGAATTGAAAACCCGTTTCGCCATCATATACCGCCCGCGTCGCACGATCACCTTGAACAAGGTATCATACGATTTGATGGAGCGCTCGACGCCCAATTCCTTCATCTTTTGGAAAATTTTAACAGATTCTTGGACAATGCCGGCCTTACCGTAGCTGTCGATGAGAATTACGAATAGCTCTTCGTCCCAATCGACGCCCCTCTTGGGCATGTCGAGGAGGATGCAGCGGGCGTGGTTGAGCTTCGATGCGCGGCCGAGAATCTCAATGATCTTATGGTGGGTCGTCCGGTCATGGCGGAAGCCGGTCTTCTCGACCCACCGGAAAAACTGAAGGGCCTGCTCCGACGTCCTTGCCCCGTGGAGAACGTTGTAGACGAGCGAGTCGTCGAATCGGGGGACGAGCGACCGGATTGAATTCTGCAGGCGGGTGGTCCACTTCCTACTCGCCATCATGTGGCAGATGATCTCTTCCGGCTTTTCTGGGGCTCTTCTTCTGGGAGATCGAACGGTTGCGGCGGGTTCTGCGGTCTGGGTGGGGATTGGATCGACGGCGGAGGTGGGTTCTGGGATCTGGGTGGGGTTTGGATCGACGGCGGAGGTGGATTCTGGGATCTGGGTGGGGTTTGGGTCGACGGCGGAGGTGGATTCTGGGAGCTGGGTGGGGTTTGGGTGGATGGGGGAGGTGGGGTCTGGAGGAGTAAGAGGGTCTGTGGTGGCTGTGGAGGAAAATCCATGAAGGAGATTGAGAAAAGAAGGGTTAATGGTGGTGGAAGAGAAGAGAGTGGATTTCCATGGAAATGGGGGTGTTTGGATGAGATGGTGGGATTTGGAAGCAGAAGAAGAGGAGATGAGAGATGCCATTTTGATGAAATGAAGTGTATGTATGGTATTGATAGGAGAAGAGATGAGGTTGGAAGGGGATGGAGATTTGGAGTCAAAGTTTAGCGATTCTCTGTTTCATGGGTTTTAGAGGGAGGGAAATGTTCAGAGTTTTGGGGGTTTGTCTCAGGGAGAGGAAGACAGTCTTTTTAGGGTTTTAGCAGCCTCAATGGGATGGTTTAGAGGTGTTGTTTGACCATCAATGGGCCGAATTCCGGACCTCTCAGGGCCCATTACAAATCTTGATATAAGAAATAGAAGGCTGTAGCAGAGATTTTGGCTGGCAAAAATGAAGCAATTCGAGAAGTCATAATATGAAGCAATGCTGTAAATTTTATCCTAAATTTGAGGTTAAGAGGGCTAACCCCATATATATATATATATATATATATATATATATATATATAAAAGGTTAAAAAAGAGAATATTTGGTGGGAAGAGGTTTCGTAAAATCTACAAGCCTTTTTGGTGCACAGGACAACTAGTGTAATTTTTTGGGTAATTTTCTCTTCTTCTTAAAATCTCATTGATAATCATTAGCCGTCATTTTCTGCACTTGGTAACTAAATTGGAGATATTTTTATAAAGTTCTCCACACTGCTTCATTTTCGTGACCATGCAAAACTTTATTGCAATTTCGCATAACTTTTATTGAAATGTGATATAGCATTAGCTGCAGCTTTTTATTTGTATTTCAATTTTCATTTTAAGTAATCCAATATAGTTTGTGATATCACAAAAATGGAGCAACACAGAGAATGTCTTGGAAAACATCTTGACTTTGGTCATTTGTTGTGGAAATCAATGGCTGGTGATGATGGTATTGTTAGGAAAATTGTGTAGCCCGACTGCCATTAGGCCCACGTCAAATTGAGTCCAGCGGTGTGCCGCGGATGAGATAAGTTTTGGATAAAATTCAAACTCTCGGTTGGCATAATTCTCACGCTGGTTAGGAGATGTGAGATTTCAAGAGAGGTAGGATCTATATAAAGATGTAATTCCTAGGGATTGCTCTATTTAAGGGAGATGAGAGCATTCACAGTGAGTTCGCAGGTCTACCTCACATCGAAACGCACAAGATTTTCGGCGAGTTCGGTTCCGACACTCTTCTAGGACCAGCTAATTCTTTTAAGTACAGTAAACACCCCAATTAGTTTAGAAAGTAAACATAGACCTGCTTTCACTTTGAGAAAACTTTTTTTCACATTTGTGGAGAGCCAAGCATGAGAGAGAGAGTGTGTGCGTTTGTTTTCACTTCTTTTATTTTTCTATATGTGGGGTTTGCCAATGAAATCAAAACGGTTCGAGATCAAAATGATCTTCCCACATGTATCGACTCTCTTTCCAAATATGTGGGCAACCTCTTGCCACAAATGCAGGCTCTCAGTTCCCATGTGTGTGGGTACTAAGAAAAAAAAATTTTGATGTTCACTTGTGTTAGATTGATCATAATTGGAATCAGATCTGTGTTAAATTGATCATGCTTAAAAACGAGGCAAAGAGAGTCAAGCAAACTCAAAGCCCATAGTCGCCCCAAACTTGGTTCTAGTCAAAATCACAAAAACCCATTCCTGCTCGGCCCAACTCACTACCAAACCCACCCCTAATAATAAACTATCATATTTTAAATATCTTGTTAATTCTTTCCGTCTCAATATAATTTATATAAATAGCGTTGCCCTTACTTAGCATGGAAATGTGTTGCTTTGACCTCTTGAATTAATTCTGACCAATGTGCCAATCCAAATGTAGCTCTAAGTAGTGTGTTGGATAGGGACTGACTGAACGGGAAAAGATAGGAAACGAAAACCCTGTTTGGACCAATCAGGGGGTGTCACATGGGGGTGCCAGATTGGTCCAAACAGGGATCCGGATCCGAAAAGATAAGGTCCAATTTTGAAATATCTAATTTCCAAATGTAGGAGAGAGAAAAATCTGAAAGAAACTAACCTATGCAAATCTGATTTTTTTTTTACAGACCGGGATTGATTATGGTATTTTCAAAGAGATAAGGAACTATCTTCTATAAGTCTCCGGGGTATTTCTATCTCACATATGCAACAATCCCACGCTCTCCTTAACCCTCTCCTCTTTGTCTAGAAGTGAAGAAGTGCATTTAGGTAATTTTTTTTTTTTAAATTATGTTACAATTTTTATTTTTTTATATCTTCTCCCCGCAATATTCTTTGACGAGTGATGGTATGATTCCGGTTCTATTTCAGGATTTAATTAGGTTTTGAATATATAGTCATATAAGTTTATCAAATTTATGTGTTATTATATATATATATATATATATATATTATTTTATTTTTGCCGACGAGGGTGTTCGGACTCTTTGAAAACCGACTATTCCTCTAGACACATGAAGTCCTTGCCATGCACCGGGTAAATCAAACTTTTGTCGCGCAAGTGGCCTTAGGGAGAGAGTGCAAGTTCGAAACAACAACCTCCGATTCTAAACAACTGCTCTACCCCTCCCAGATTAAAATTATATATTGTTTAAGTTACAACAATGGGTCTGACCAATTCTAATTAATCACAATCAACTATAGGAGTGGTGGCTGCAGTATTGAAATTGACATTGCTGATGTTAAGGTTTCCTTTTTGTTTGACAAATCTGGGATTAATTATTTCAAAGATTTTGGAGTCCGATTTTTGTTTCTGAGATTGTGGTTTTGAATTTGAAGGGGATTTTTCGGGCTTTTTGCATGTGGTTCTGATTTTGTATGGTGGTTTCTTGGTTCTTTCATAGAATTCTTGCTTTTTGGATTGGGGTCATAGAATTGAGTGGTGGGGTTTGAACGTAAATCATTTGGGTTTCTTCAATAGTAATACATTTTCTATTTCTGATGTGAGTAATGAGTTTCCAGTTCCTTTTTCTGAGAGAGAGAGAGAGAGAGAGAGAGTTGGTTTAAATCTAATTGAGGGAATTTGGATCTTGATACAAGGAAATGGAGGTTATAGAATGTTTGGTCATCTGTGTATACAAGATATGGATGCATTTTATTATTTGCGTGCTTTGTTTTGGATTTCTTGTTGGTAGGTGCTTTAGATTATTTGAGTCGAAATGTACCTAACTATAGATTTTTTTTACCTAAGGATATCAATCCCTAAATCAAAGTAATAGTCACCCTATAACAAGGATATCAATTACTTAAACTGATTATCTTTGTGATATGGGGAAATTGACATAATCAAAGATTTCTTGATATAGGTGATTTAGAATCATGCGCATGTGGGATGTTTAGGTGATTACAACAGTTGCTATTAAACGGATTCTCCATCTAATTTTCTTTACTTTTGAAGAGATCCTTTGTTGGTATACTTATCATATTTAAATAGTAAATTTACATGGATCAAATCTTAATTTAATCAAGCAGCCTGCTTCTTCAAGAACTCAAAAGAGGATAAAAGTTATTATAGTAACAATCTCACATAGATGGTATTCATTTTAAAACCTACATAAGAATTTGTATTCATTTCAAGGATGGTGAAGTTACCAAAACTATGATTTTTCACTCTGTCGTTTATTCACATATGAGAGTAAACATTTTTTGATCAGCTTATCACCCCTCACCTTTCTGAGGACATGAGAAGGTTAGAGGCAGCACCCATGCCAGTCGGACGTCCAAAACTGCAACATTGTGATGCTGTTGATTCAGTAGATGAAATCGAGTCAGCAGCTAATACTTACTTCCATCAAATGTTCTGTGGGCAATTAACCACTGAGGCAATGGTTCAAATGCTTGCTCGTTTGAAAGAATCTTCTGAAAAAAAAAGGTGGCTTTCTTGCTGGAAATGCTTGAACTAGAATTTCTTTAACCTTCCAACATGTTCCTGAGATTATTGTTACATTCTGTACAATTTTATTGGCAACCAATTCCTTCTTATTTATTAATTTTTTTGAAATAGAACCATTTTCCACTCTTAAGTTAAATGCATTTAGCATCATTCAGACGCATGGGGTATTATCTGGCGATGAACATATACACATCACACTATCCAATGTTGATATTAATCTGATTTAGTGGATCCTCCTCATGAATTGACAGGGAGCAGTTGATATTTGAGTGCATGATTCATAATATATTTGAGGAGTACAAGTTCTATCCCATGTACCCGGCGAGGCAACTTAAAATCATGGCTATTTTGTTTGGTGCTTCTTTTTTTTTTTTTGGTCAAGCGCTTTATATGAGGGTGGCCTTTATGTGTGTTATTTGCTTGGGAAGCATTATTATAATGGATTGGGAGTTAGTCTTTATGTCTTCATCTTTTTTATTTCTCTATTGTCTCCCTTTTCATTCTTTGCTTACTTATTTTTGCATTAGGGATCATGATAGTTGACTGGAATTCATTCATGATTGTCAAATTTATATTAGCACTGACTCCATCTTGACTGGCAATAATAATTAGTTCATGGAAGTTGTTGAACTCAAACTCCAAAACAAACAAATTGAGAAGATAATTAAATGAATCTATCCCATCGAATTTTCTAAACAAGCTAATTCTTAACTAGAAATTGTGTACTCAAGTGTGAATTAATGGAATTGCAAACTAGATAACTATGTTGAAAACTGTTGTCCCTCATTCTAATCAAGCTGTTGAACTTGGAATCCTCACAAAATAAAGTTCTCCTTTTCCCATCAGTTGATGTTTAAAATTCATTATCTATCAAATAAAAGCATAATGTTGTTCTAGGCCGTTACATGGAGTGGTCATTAATGACTATGCCACTTGTACTTAACTGTTAACAAAGTAACTCCCCGAACCCAGTTGCCTTAGCTATGTAGTTTGCACCACCAAAATTTGTGAATTCTTGAAAGACAAGATGTTCGAATACTTAGTCCCTCGTAGGCACCCAGCAGAACTAGAAAATCAAATACTACTCTGATTTTGATTTAGTGAAAAAGTGAGAGCGCATACGATGATGTTCATACTGATTGTTATTGAGTTTTGGTCTCACCCATTAGTCGGTTAGCCTTACTGCAGCTTCATCCCTGTTCAACATTGCGACAAGCATTACATGGAACATTCATTTGACATGGAAAGTAATTTCTTTCTTATTTCCTATGTTGTGATTCTGAATTTTGTTGCAGGATCCATTATAAAGCATCAAATTGTGTCTCATCTTACCCTTGGTATTGCGTAGACCTGTTGTTTCAAAAGTCAGCATTTATCATTTCAGACAGCATGCTGTCATCTTTTTAAGTTCTCTTGTGCTGGATATTGTTGATAACCCTTTTGTACTTGCAGATGTTCGCATTTGGGACCAAGGCACTAGAGCAGTTTGCGAACCGTTTGATGGAGTGGCCACAATTTTGCAACCATATTTTGCAAATATCACATTTGCATGTTACCCATGCTGAGCTATTTGCTTCCCTTGAGCGAGCCTTTGCGCGCATTTCCTCAGGCTAACCAGAATCAATTGGAGGCAACAGATGATGATAATACAGTGGGCTATGTTGGTTTGCATTTTGGCATCCCTCTTGTGGTGGCTGGCCTACCGAACTTATGTTTTCAGATGTAGCTGTCACATTTAAATGTGGTTGTAATGTCATGAGGATAGGCTCTTTTTCTGAATTCCAGGGGAGGAAATATGAACTTTACTCTGGCTCTCCAATTTGATTGGAGAATTTTGAAGAAGTGGATCAATGTCAAATTCTTCAAAGTTGCAATCACATATTGTTCCGTGATTAATGTGTATAATGGCTGAATAAAGTGCCCCAGATGCTACATCCCACATGATTTTCAATCAAAGGAGCTTGTCCCTTTCAGTAGAGGGGCCTGGACCTAGTGTGGCTTTATTGTTGTATAAGGTTGGTTTTTTATTCAAAGCCAAGAAGTCGTTGGAAGAAGGCATATGGCCCACATGTGGAACCAAGGGAACATTGTCTGATGGAAACAGATTTTCGATGCAGCTGATTGTAATTTTCTACGGAAGGATGCTTGTTGTAATGGCTTGTGCTTGTATCTCAGCTTCAGCCTCAAGGAATTCAAAGACTATAATGATGTTGAGTCTGGTTCCTCTTTTGGAGTCAGTAACACTTTCTCGATTGTAGGGCCCACTAGGTATAATCCATACAGTTCCAGATGAAGCCTATCTCCTCCACTGAAGTACCCTCAAGTTTCAATCCAAAAGGAATAGGTCCCACATGACGTTGCAAAAAATATTACATGGGTCCTACTTCTTTATTGGAGGGGATGAAATTCACCATGAATGACCCGGATGATCTTTATGTGGGGCCCCATGATGGAGTTGTCAAAAAGTGATACATGGTTCCAGAGTAATAGAACTCAGTGATTTTTTTAATTAGGCCCTACAAAAAAAAAAAGCCCAATAGGTCAGCAGCTTGAAACCTGTTAGCTTCACTGTGATACATCTTAAAATTAACAATCCAAGAAGGTTTAGGTTTCAACATCCTCCAACCTCATTTTCATACATCTTAAAATTGCTTATAATTTATCCTTTTTTTCTCTTCTACACTCTTATGAGCCCAAGTTTGTGATGCAAACCATTTAACGTGTTCATGGAACTTCTAAACTCTTTGTGAATTTTCATATCTTGCATCATCTTGAAATTCTCGAAGTACGTGAAAATTTAAAAAAAAAAAAAATGGGAAGGTAAATAAAAAAAATCTTAATTTTCTGATCGTTTTGCACCTACGTGACCCCTATTTATGATCCATTTAGCATTTTGTAGAAATGATAAGCCCATAGACATAGATACTCGTATCTTTTTTCTGCACTCCTATGAGCTCTAGAATTGGGTAAGGTTTTATAATGTGGAATTTCTTTTTATTTTTCATTTGGACGTATATTATTTCATTGTAATTAGCATCATCATCCATGTATATGAGGTTCGTTTTATACTTTTACACGGCGAAAAAAATGGTGTGAATTGAAAATTTAAATTATTATTATTAATATTTACTACGTTGAACCGAGGATCAAACCAAATTAGACTTAACCATCCAATCAATGGAGTCTTTAATCTAAGAGAAATCCTAAGTTAAAGAGTTTGGACCCTCTAAGGTTTTAACTTAAAGAAATCCTGAGTTTAAACTAAGGAGTTGGTATCCTAATCCTAGGTTAAAGGGAGTGTAACTTGACAGTGGTGTCCTCCCATTGAAATCCGAATTATTTTAAATAAACACCCTCCAATCTTGAAGTTTATATCAATCTATGAGTGTTTTTAAATCGATACGGTCATCATCACAACCTCATGCATTTTTCACCTTTCCAAGTGTGTCATACTTGTGCTCGTGCTTTTAATTGAGAACTGTCCTTGAACTGGCTCAATTAAGAAATCAGAGGTATCTAGAAATCAACTAACACATATGGGTCCATGTTGAAATAGAAACCATGTCTTTTTTTTTCTTTGATTTCATTGAGAGTCCAGAAACATGAAGATGATATTTCATCTAATCCGTCTTTTCCAACCAAGTAAAATTTTATGCCAACTAATGCATCTAGTGTAGAAAATTAATGTTTCCAAAGTGTATAAAGGATCCATTCTAGTTTTAGCATCCTTACATGTCATCACAATTGGCTCAGGATTTTCCAGGCAGTCTGCTGATGTGCATACAATATAAACAGTGCATATTACTCTCATGAGTTGGACGATCCTTTTCCTTTGGTTGTGGATGAGGTCAGTCTATCAAAGGTCAAATCGTATACATTCTGTGAGCTGGATTGATAGAACAGTGACTGGCATGCATGGTATTAGCTGTATTTTTGCTAGCATGGTTGCATTAATAAAAAGGTAAAGGCATGCATGGCATGTGCTGAATTGTAAAGAGTATTTTTGTTTTTTTATATAGAACTTGTAAATAAGCCCACGTGGTTTCAGTATTTACATAAACCTCTTGCTTTTTTATCTTAATACCTTCCGTGTCTTCAAAATCACTACTCATAACGAGAATAGGCGACCACCAAAAAACTTGTGTTGATTTTTTATATAAATGACAACTTTACCCTTCAAGTTCCTTAAACAAAGATAAGTATGCCATTATTTATAAAATAATTATTATTTTATCTCACCTTCTAATTGTCTCTTTCAAATTCTCTCATGCATAAAATGCCTAATAATGTATTTGAAACTCTTGTCAATCTAATAAGGGGTTATGCATGGATTGGGTCAATTTTAAACAATTATAAGAACAAGTATTGATTGCCATTGTGATTGATTTAGATTTAATGAATATTGGGCCTTATATTGATGAAAATGGATTTATGTAGGATTACTGTCTCCTAATAAATGTAATATAATAATTAGGATGGGTCGGGTTTAAATGGGCTCCACTCCGCCCCACCCCACTCCTACTGAGGGCGGGTCTGTTATTCTTTTTCTTGAAATAAGGTGGATTTGGGTTTTGTTGATGTAATCCTCATATATATATATATATATATGGGATATGCTCCTATGAGAGATGTTCTTATCTTACTAGGAGAGATAAGGTGGGAATCCTCACATCTATATCTAATGCCAACAACTTAAATGTAATGACCCCCACCTTATCTCTCATAGTAAGGTGAGAAGTGCTCTCACAGGATATGGAGATGCTCCTGTGAGAGACATCTCTCACTTTAAATGAGAGATTGTATGGGGGCCCTCACATCTCTCATCCAATGCCAACAACTTAAATGTGAGGACCTCCACACAATCTCTCATTTAAGGTGAGAGATATCTCTCATAGGAGCATCTCCTTATATATATATATATATATATTACTAAAAGTATAAATAAAATTCATATGGTACAAGTGGTGTTGGGGCATTAACTTAAAGCATTTTTAGAATATGATTGTGTGTTTGATTTCTACCGCACTATTTCTCATATATTTAAAAAGTTTTAAGCTTTAGATTTGACCTAACCTTTGCCCAAACGAGACGAATTTGGTATCACATGGATGAGACAAACTTAAGACCGGGCGGGTTAGGGTTTGGGTTTATCCCAACCCGCCCAATTGCTTTCCACAGTAGTAATTGTTAATGTTACAAGCTTTAAATTAAAGAAAAATAAATCTAAGCTTTTGAACTTATGCATATATATGGAGAAAGAGATGGACATGAAAGGTATTAAAATGAAAAGGGCAGGGGGGGCATATACAAATATTAAAATTAAAGTGCTTATTTACAAATCCTACAAACCTTAGGGGGGTATATGCAAAAACCTCAATTTTAAATGGCATGCGCCTGCTTGATCTTGCTGTAAGACTGGATCAAACGACGTGTAATTTTCCTTATCGAGGGTCATGAGTGAGAAGTGAAAGGCCAGGTGAATTCAGTCCTCACTCATAACCCAGTTCAAAAAATGCATGAATGTAACTCTAATTAAGGAAAGATGAAATATCCAGCAATCTCAATAAGAAAGATCTCAACTTTCCTAAAATCGTTTGGTCAGACCCTTGTTTCATCTAATTGTGTCAGGTGCATGCCTTTCTTTATAGTGAAACATCTATTTGTGGTGTTGAGAATCGACAGTAGATCTGCAACCACGCTAAGTAACCCTTGAATAAGTGTATTCCCCTCTCACTCTGCTCCTATAAGAAACCCCCTCTCTCCAACAGGAACCCAGAAGCCAAAACACCTCAAAACCATCTTCTTCCCATCCCCACAACCCCAAAACCATCTTCTTTCCATCTCTACCTGCATGGTCTAATACCCACTTCACCTCTACCCTTCGCTTCATTAGATCCTTTCTATCTTTCTATCTATATAGTTATCTATCTATCTCTAATCAACATAGGAGGCCCACTATCAAACATCAAGAGTAGGATATCAAGAAACATATGAATCCGAAGTGGCAACATGTGCTAGGAGATCAATCGAGTGAGAGTTTTATTTTCTCAAGTCTCTGTAGTTTCTTTATGCAGTTTCTCATGCATTCCATGTTGGCATCTTCATTAACATATAACAGCCATGAATATGACAAACATGATGTTTGCAATAAACTAGTGACATCTTCTTATGAGCAATATGCATTACATGACATCATTCCATTCGAATCATCATTGGGCATGAGTCTTGATGGATTAACGTTGGGTTTGTCTTGGGTTTATCTTGTATTCCAGATTTATCAGAGTGGTCCATTAGGTTAGTCAATGACCGGGTTTAGGATTAAAGATGTTTTGGTCATTATATGGGAGAGTCAAGATGAAAGTCATTGTTCTCTTTCCATTGATGTAGGCGATTTTGCTGAACTACGTAAAATCCCCATCTATCTTGTGTGGCATGGTTATTCAATTGCAAGTTTCGCGCTTCTACACTCACGCGCACCACAATTAGTCTAGGTTTTTTTTATTCATAATTGTATATCTTACGTCACTTTCATTGTCTCTCCATCTCCCTCACTCACGTGTACCAACCCAATATCCACATCTACCCACCTGTTTCACGGCCACCTTCCTTCATATCTCCATCATCCTCAGACCACCAATCAGCGCCCTCAGCATAACATCCTCATAGCTGATTGACAACTTTCCCCCTTAACGAGAAAACATCTAAGATGTTTTTCTTAATTGCATTTCTCAAAGCATCATATATTTCTTGTTCGGTATTTTCACATATGACTATGGAATCCATGTGACTCTCACTAATTGTGCAATGAACAACTTTCCATTAATGACCATGTTTAAGCAATCCTCAATTATGAAAGACGCGCCCTGCCTAGCACATCTTACTTTTAGCAAAGAGTTATGAAACTCAACTTCAGTTCGGGCAGGACATGTCTTTCATAATTGAGAATCTTTTGAATATGATCATTAGTGAAAGGTTTGTTTCGTTGTGAAATTAGTAAGATTCACATGGAATCCATAGTCATATGTAGACTTCACAAAGATATTGCTGAACAGAAAAATATATGATGCTTTTGAGAAATGCAACAAGGAAAATATTTTAGATTTTTTTTTGTTAAAAGAGGAAGTTGTCAATTAGCCCTTCATTGTCTCTTGTGAAGAGACGCGTTGGGGAGAAATTGCTTCCTTAATGCCTAATAGGAACTGCCATATCAAGAGTTACAAGGTGTAAGTATTTCCTCTTTGTCCAAAGATTTATTTGATGAAAGCATTTATCACTTTTGATGGCAATCTACATGTGGAGGCCGCGACTTTGCAGCATATTCAAGGGAAAGTACTTGCAGGTTGTCTTCCATGGCAGAAGATATTGTGCCACTTTGATGCTTTTCTGATGGAAGACTCAAGCACAGGAAAGGTAGTTTTATACATAAGAATTATTTCACCTTCCCTTTCATTTTGGCTTGTGATCCTGTTGTGGCAATTTCTTATGAAAATGGCGACTAAAAAAAAAAACAGGAGGTTTTTAGCATGGAAAAAATTGCCTTTTGCGGCGGTTTTCTTTTCCGCTAAAAGTGTTCTTTTTTTATGGTGGATAATGATTTTTTGTCACTGAAACCTAACATTTATCTTAGACGGTCAAAATAAAACTTAAAATTGTACTTTTAGCAACGGTTCAATAAAACCTCTGCCAAAAGATCACTTCAATTGGCAGAAAAAAACCGCCGCTAAGGAATTACACGGTGGGGCCACTATTGCGTATGTCAGAAAAAGCAATAATTAAGGTATTCCTTTGAACCCACTAATATAAATAACTGCATCAAAAGTTTGGTAGATGGAATTAATTTCCCCTGCAAGGATAGAATTGAGATTAAAAAAGAAGATTTTGACATTTTTAGAGTGATTGCTTGTGAGGAGGAAGTAATGTTTTTTTTTTTTTTTTTTTAATAGGCTACCTATAGGTCAGCTACCCTAGCTACTTATGGCTATGTTGCAATTCTTTGTGGTGGATGTAGGAGGTTGGCAAGGCTCAAAAGTTGCAAGGGGCTAAAGAAAAATGTTTCTCTCCAAAAATCCATGTGATAATGGAGCTCAAGAGGTTATGGAAGCTATGAAGGGTGATTTTGATTGGTCAATCAGGCCAATTACTGTTGATATTAAGAATTTTCTTTTTTATTTTAATCATGATGAGTTTTCTTATGTATCTAAATTTTTTAATAGGCTAAGCTCGCTCATTGACCAAGTTATGTTATTCTATTTATCAGGATGTTGGGTGGGAAAGGACAATGTTAGAGATATTAGGTGTGGGGATGATGATTGTTTGTTTCTTTTCCTTGTGTTTCTTCTCCTTCTAATGAAAGTTTTATTTATCCCCAAAAAAACATTTGCATTGTATATGTTCCTTGTGTACATAATATATGGTATGCCTTGGGTTCTTAGTTGATGCTCTCTGCCGATGTTTGGGTCTCCTGATTTCACTCTTGTAATCAAACAGAGTTAACAAAAAAGAGTTGCTCTGCTGCTAATGGAAGTCTCTTTTTTCTATCCATGTAATAAATCCAACATTAAATGTTATAAACCTACCTGCTGCATAAAACCCTGGCTCAAAACATACCCCACACTACAGAGATAGTAATGAACAGGTGGGCTCACATCAGAGTAAGCTTGTGATTTTAGTGACATGATGGTGCAACCTTATTAGTGAATTGGTGCTATAAGTAATGCTAAGTGATGTCAAACCCTTCTACCAAGAAGAAAAAAAAAACTGATGCAAAGCCAAATGAACCGGTCTTTGAAAACTGACTCTTTTCCTTCCAAATTCATTTCTATTGAGATGCAATGACAAGTACCATTAGAGGGGCTTGTTTGGGATCTTTGTAGACTAAGAGGAGTTGATCCAATTTACGCGTTAATATGGAGACTCATGTCTTTGAAAAACTTAGAGTTACCTTTATGTCACATTGTTCTTTGCTATAATCAATTAGAGGTAACCTGAAAGCTAACCATGCAAGTTCCAAGGACCCAAATGGGGCCTAAGGTAATTTGTTTGTGTGGACAAATTTGTAACCTTGAGAGGAAATGACAAGGAGAAAGAGAATTCATTAGGGGCCCTGCATTATCAACGCTCCTTATTCATTCTGGTAAATTAGATTGTTAGGATTGTGTGATCATTGTGATTAGTGGGCTATCCTTCGGAAAAAGACATGACCCAGAAATAGGGATTGATTCATTAAATTAGGCATATTCTGTTCATTGTATCATATTCTGTGGGAAATCACTGTCGTTAAGAAAGCATCTTAATTGGTGTGGCTTGTTCCTTTTTTTTTTTTTTTCACTTTCTTATTCAATTTCTCACATTCATTTTTATTCACTAATCATTTATTCTAACTCTTTATTTATTTTTCCGATTGCACATTCTTCGTGAGTAATTTCTCCAACAATTAAAGACGACAATCATTCCTCATCACTAAGAAAGTTGCAATCACGAGTAAGTGTGATCCTTTCATTGTTCAAGAGAAATGAGAAACTGTTGGTAAGCAAACTCCGTACTTTTATAACATAATGAAGGTATGTGTCTCAGTTAGAGGTTTAAATTTTATACAATGTATAATTTTGATATACATATTTCAGTTTTTGTTTCCTCCTATAATGCTCTGGTTAAGTTGTATATGGACTTATGAATTGGATATAACATTTCCTGCCAACGTAGAGGACCCCAGTATCATGCATATATTTTGAAATAACAAATGTTGCTTATCTGCCAAACACCTATGCGGCGTGATGGCAAGGTTGTCACTCTAATTAAGACAACTTCTACTCTGTCCTGAGATCAACTTAGCAAGGATTCAATAAATAAAATAATGCACTGTACATTCCGCTGCGCATTGGTAGAGCATTTAGAGGCACCTTGCTTAAAGGGAATGAGATGGAGGGTTTGAAGGATTTGTGAAGGCTGTTAGCTAAGAGGGAGGTTTCGTTCATGATGTTGTAATACAAAACTTAGAAGGGGTTGTGAACATCAAGATCAGTGGATAGTGTTGCAGATGTTTTGGCAGTCATTATTGGAAACTTGACAGAATGAAGATAGGATTGTAAATTTGTAATATCTTTGTACTTTGTGCCCTGCCCTGTAATTTTCTCTGAGTCATTTATTGGAGAATTAGTATCTCTTCAAATTCCATTAACACTTCTAGTAGAACTATATGAAACTAATTAGGCTCCTACTATTTGAACTAAATGGATTTAGTGTCTGCATAGCCATGTGGTGCATTAATGTATCAAAGCACCTTTCTTAAAGAGTGCACACATACACCAATTCTTTGAGCTTCAGTAGCAATTTAGAAAGGTGAGTGTGTAAATGATCTGTGTATTCAGAAAATTCACATTCTTTGAACAATTGATGGGTCATTGCCAACACTAAGAGCACCACTTTGGATGGTTTTGAAATCTATCAACTAGGAATTACTTGGTCTATGAACCATCAATTGGACAGTAAAGGTTATTGGAGAATAAAAAAATGACTAGTACAATGACTTTCCAGCAGCACACAATGGATTAGGACCTCAAACATAACAAGCGATATCTTCTTTATTGAATTCTATAACCTACAAAGTGGTAATCTCACACCCATGTGACCGAATTTTGATTGTAATATTAAGTGTGAGTGACGATTTAAGTGTGGGTAACAATTTAAGGAGTTTTCCTAAGTGTTGTTTATCCAACTCTTTTAGTGGGTCAGACTCATCACAGAATTCAAAAAAGAAGAAAAAACGGAACAACCATTCAAATGAAAACAACAAGAGAACAAAAGAAAGGGCTATAGGGTAGATTGATGGCATTACATTTGATTCTCTCACCCCCACCGCGCACACACCACAACGGGACCAGAAGTATAGAACTGAAGCAAACACCTTCCATCTGTGCTACAGGCACTTGTCATTGACCTGCATTACTCGTTATGATAAATCTTAAAACCAAGGCTCCGAGCTTTATACCATGCTACATGAGATTCAACTCCTGAACAATAAAATAAATCTATGCTCATTAATCTACCAAACTTTTGGGACCCCTGAATTGTTTGTTACAATTTTCAGATTGATGGTAAAGAGTGATCAGATAAGGCTGATTTTGGGTCACTGCCAACCATGTAAAATCCTTCCCTTCCTCTTGTCCTCTTGATTGACAATCAAACATCCATCCCCACAAGGTGGTTCACCATATTTACAAGAGTGTTGGAAATGAAGCGAGCTTACATTTGGAATCTCTAGCACTCAAGGACAAAGAATTGCTAGAATTCACAAAGGACCAATATTAAAAGAGGCCTGGATAGTTCACAAGCAAAACTGTACTGCACACTTGTTGGAATTATTCACCACTCCAAGGAGTTACATACAGGGAAGCGAATGAGTCGTTCCCTGGCGGAACCATCTGTTTTTATATTCGTACATGGATCAAATTTTGATTCTGATATGGAACCACTTGCAAAATGATTTGTTAGAAAAAAAATAAATAAATAAAATAAAAGGAAATGAATGAAGGAATGAGAAAAGAGAACGAAATCTATGATTTTGTTATCAGAGACTCAAGAGAACAAGTTTCTTCTCTCAATTGGTTTGGGTGTTTCAAAAGAACAAGTTTCTTCTCTTGATTGGTTCAGATGTCTCGCATGTGAGTTCACTATATTTGGTTTAGTAATTCCAACACCATGCATGTGAGTTCTCTATGCGTGTGCGTGGGTTCTCTCTCCTCACATGTGCAAGTTGTTTCACTCCTGCGTGTGTTCTCTCCTCACGTGTGTGTTGAGTCTAGCCGGTACAACCTCCTTAACTGGGAAATATATATATATATATATATAAAAACCATAAAGTTACTCAATCCAACGGTGAGAAATGGGCATAAAACTAGGCCTCTTACTGCCAAATCATGCAGGGATAAGAGTGAGATGAGAAAAGAGCTGCAAGGATAATTCTGCAAATAGAACATACCCTTTAATAGAGAAGAGTGGCATCAAGCCAAAAAAAAAAAATGCCCAAATTAGGGAGTAAGTAGGAGCAACAAGCCAACTAGACTAGCACCAAATGCCCAAATGACGAAATAGTAACACCGTCCCTTTTCCAGTTGTTGATGGAAAATGAGAAATACAAACATTTGAATCATTACTCGACCTAATGCTGTTAATGCAAAATGCTTGAGACTCAGACTATGAAAAATACAAACGTTGAAGAGTACAAAATATTTGCCCCAAAATTGTAACAGCGAAGAATATCATAATAGGAAATATACAACAACACAGTACTGGGCCTGCTAGTCCTTTTTCCAAGTTTGAACCTGTTAAGACCCCAGTATCCAAACCGTTGGCCTAGTTCATGAAAAGCCCATGCACCAAAAATGTCACAACGCTCGGTCCTAGCCACTGAACCTTTAGCCTCTCTGTTGGTTAGGACTGTCACTGCACCTTCCTTCTTATCTGAATGAATAT
Source organism: Camphora micrantha (assembly GCA_003546025.1). Taxonomy (NCBI): domain Eukaryota; kingdom Viridiplantae; phylum Streptophyta; class Magnoliopsida; order Laurales; family Lauraceae; genus Camphora; species Camphora micrantha. The sequence goes on from QPKB01000008.1 coordinate 6,147,824, forward strand.
GGCCACTGACTGAAGGGTCAGGATCCTTTAACAAGAGCTGTTCATAGGACCCATCATATTAGAACTTTTGTATGACTAAAATGGGGCCCAATTTGTACAATGCCGAGGAAAAAAAGAAAGAACTATACATATTCAAAGCCAAGCATTGTGAATTTTTACAAAAATACACAGCTCTGAACAAAACTTATTTCTAGCAAGCAAAGAAAATACTACCTAACCCATCAGCAAACAATGAAGGTGTCCCTGCTTTCTATGAAGAATAGAGCCTCAACCGGGTCGTTATGGGTGCTCGGCAAAAGGGGCATGATGATATTGTTGCACCACAGTCCTTGCAAGTCTTGTATAAAATAAAAATAACAAACAAACATGATAGTCAGTTATTGCGATATTGTTGAGTAACAAAGATTGACATAAAATGAGATAATGAATGCCACTAGCAAATTTGTAATCTATTATGGAAAGAATATTTTAACAAACTTTTAAATGAAAATTTTATAGGAGGCTTAGGGACAAGAGACAATACTTCGTTAGAATGATATACAGTCTACCGGAGAATTAAGGTAGTAGAAATGAAGAAAGCATTGATAAGAATGAAAACAATGAAGTCTACAAGGCCAAATGACATTCCAATAGAGCCTCGGAGGGAATGTGTAGAAGAAATTGGATGGATTTTGATATTATGGAAAAAGAAAATGCTGGATGAATAGAGAACAAGTGTTTTAGTACCTATATATAGGAACAAAGGAGATACATAAAGTTACACCAATTATCGTGGGATTAACTAATGAGTCACACCATGAGATTATGCGAGAGTAATGGAGCAAAGATTTAGACAAAAGAACAAAATATCTAAAAATCAATTTGGTTTTATGTCAATGGTCAACTACGAAAGCTGTCTTCTCACTTAAACAATTAACAGGAAAAAGAGAGAGAGAGAGAGAGAGAGAGAGAGGAGAAAATATCTCCATATAGTCTTCAGCCGTTTAGAAAAAGCTCACGACAAGGTACATAGAGACTTGATTTAGTGAATTTTGGATAAAAGGAGTATCTATATTGACTTCATTAAAGATATGCACAAGGGAGTGGTAATGAGTGTGAGAACTACTTGTGGAGAGACAATTGAATTTTCTAGTGACCATAGATTTATGTCAAGGGTCAGATTTAAGCCCTCCTTCATTTGCATTGATTATGGACGAGTTAATTACTCATATTCAAGAGGAGTTACTTTGGTGTATGTTGTCTGCAGATGATATAATGTTGATGGATGAATCAAGAGAGCGTGAGTGTGAAACTTGAGGGATGGCATGAGGCTTTAGAATCCAAGTGCTTTGAAGTAAGTTGTAAAAAGATGGAATATATGAATTCCAACTTTAATGAGGACGTGTAGGGGATGCTAATTCCTATGAGAATTGAAGCTCAAGAGGTACCACCAAGAGTCTTTTTGACATCTTGACTCTATAATTAATTAGAATGGGGAGACTTGAGAGGATGTTGAATATATGATAAGAGCTAGATGGTTGAAGTAGAGACTTACTTTTGCAGTGATTTGTGATCAGCACATACCAACAAAGTTGAAAGGAATTTTTTTACAAGAGAACCACAAAACCAAACATGATCTATGGGGCATAATATTGGCCAATTAGAAAACAATACATGCAAAAAATAAGTGAAACAAAGATAAGAATATTGAGATGGATGTGTGGAAAAAACTAGGAAAGATATTATAAAAATAAAACATTATTTAGGAGTGGCATTAACAAATGATAACTTAATACTCCTTTGAGATGGTTTAGACGTGTCCAATGTAGACCAACAACGAGGCCAGTGAGGAAAAGTTTCTCCATGTATGTTGATGCAGATAAGAATGGGCCACCTGATTGCATGGGCTTGGGCCATTGTTGGATTTATTTTATTTTATTTTCATCTTTTGTAGCTCATTTGTTGAGGGCATTTTAGACTTTTCTCGTCTCTTTAGGGTTAGGGTTTTTTTATGAACCTATAGAGCAATGAGAAGAGGATGAAGAAGGGAGCTTTTGGATTTTGAAGAAGAAAAATAGACTCCATACTTTGAAGAGGTTGGATTTTTGTTGCACCGGATTTGCCTTGGGCAATCTGAAGTGCATCATAGGTTAATGGCCCCCTTAAGGAAATGGGGTAGGTCAAAGAGGGCATATATAAGTAATAAGGATAGATTTGAAAAAGTGCAAGATATTAGATATCTTGCCTAAGATAGACTGGAATGGCAAAACAAAATTCAAATAACTGACCCAGCATAGTTGGGACACGGCTTTGATGATGATGATGATGGTGGTGATGGGTTAATCAAATTATATACACTTATTCTGGTTGCAAATCAGGTTGTGTTTGGTACTTAATCTGGTTGCAAAGCTGGTTGTGTTTGGGTGTTGGTAGGAGGACCCAATTAGAAAGTTGCAATCCAATTGGTTAATATTGTGGAGATTGAAATGATAAAAATGTTTTGGCTAGCATTACAATACAATCAGTGAATTTTTTATAACAGTAAATTTAGTACAATCAGTGAATATTGGGCTTGTATATGGGAAGCCTCAAGATATGGACTGAAACAGGGGGGCAGAGAAACCTGAGGCTGGAATTTGAGCAAACAAGAGAATTCTATTTCAAATTTGTTACACCATATTGTGGTATAGAGCAAACAAAATCTACTCATAAGAATCTTAGATTTAAAACAATCAATTAGAGGCATGAGCAGATCTTAGATCCAAAGTAATAGAAGGTTTATAATAGTTGATCAATTATATTTTTTATCCATTGGTAACTCATGCAGAGCACAGACTGTATGGGCCTGGCCAATTGTTGACTCTTTTTTTATGTTCATCTTTGTAGCCCATTTGTTGGGGGCATTTATCTTTTCTTGTCTATTGAGTTTTAGGGTTTTTTGGAACCTAAGTAAGGAATGAGAAGGGAGAGAAGAAAGAAGCTTGTGATATTTGAAGAAGAATATAGACTCATACCTTAAAGAGGTTGGATTTTTGTTGCAACAGATTTGCCCTTTGGCAATCTGGTTTGCACCAGTAATCCAAGATGGGAGCCTTCCAAATGGACAGTCCAATTATCATGGAAATGAGTTGCATCATAATTTAGTACAAAATGAATTGCAATGGATCATTGGTCCCCCACCCACACACGCAAGTGCTCTCGTGCACAAAAAATAAAAAATAAAAAATAAAAAATAAAAATAAAATAAAAAAATAAAAAAATCTTCTATGCACATTCACAAACACATCTGTACATCATGTCAGCAATGGGTATAAAGGTTCAATATGGACTTACCAAATGACCACATCCGAATGCCATGTTCTTTGGATTTGTCAAGCAAATAGGGCAAACCTTGAGGATGACAACAAGCTTCTCAATGCCATGAAACAAAAAATTGAACTCAAATAACAGAAAGAAGATTGACAAATGACAAATACCTGCTCTGTGGGAATGTTTGGCAACATTGACTGGAAGCTCATTGTATGATGCTCTGTGGAAAGGTTTTGCATAGTTGACTTGATGCTTGTTGTATGAGGGAATGCACTGACTGCATTATCATGAGCAATTACTTCACGAGGAGGTGGCAGAGGAGGTGACCCTCGGATCTTGTCTGTTCGCCGCCTGCATGATAGGAGATGCTTGGATCAAACTGTTCTTCATATCATAAAATAGGGGTCTGTCCATATATTTGGACAAAAGACTTACCGCTGAAACTGAGGGTTCTGGGTAGCCCTGTATTGAAGTGGAATTTCCATGAGTGCAGCAAGTGCAAATGCTGCTTCCTTTTTTGACATCTCCGTATTCTCAGACATTATTTTGGTGAAGTTCACAAACTGCATGGACACAGTTTTTCAGTCACAACAAAGATGGAAGCTCCATACTCCCATTTTATCAGTTTCTATGATTGGAGTAACTGTAGCTTACTGATATAATGAGAAAGAGAATGCACCAGGAACCAAGCAATATGTAATAACAGAATAAATTAGAAGTCATTTTAACATGAGTTACCGAATGCCACGGGTAAGAGGACTTCATGAAATGATTTTCTGCCACAGGTAAGATTGGTTAGACATGCAATTATTTGACCTGTTGCTCCAAAATGGATTGCATAATGTGATTCAAGATACCATGGGGCAATGAGCAGTTGAGCACATTGTTCTTATCATGATCATCTGAATATAGAGGCTTTTCCTGATGCAGACTAGGTAGGACAAAAGTCAAATCAAAGGTTTATTATAGGCTTATGTTTTTCTATCGGCAACATATGGCTTGAATCCACAACCTCAAGGTTTACTATAAATTATTGCACATTGGTAAGTGGAATTGCTGTCTCTTGGAAGAGTAAGAAGCAACTAATTGTTCCTAGAACTAGTGCGGAGACTTAAGTACTGTGCCATGGCCTATGACACGTGAGCTGTCTTAGTTGAAGACTCTACTCAAGCAGTTAGAATTTCCAGAGATGGACCTATGATTCTATGTTGTGATAATATAGCTGCCATTCATATTGCTTCAAATTGTGTATCGCAAACACAGATAACATAATAAACTTGGTTGTCACTTTATTAATGAGAAATGACACAAGAGATACAGTTGTAGACTAGTAGTTTACTTGATCTGAAATCAAGTCGCTGATTGTAGGTCACTTGATCTGAAATCAAGTTGCTGATTTTCTTACAAAAGGACTTTCCAAAGGGCAACCATCTTCCAAGCTGGGCTTAATAGATATTCATGCTCCAGCTTGAGAGGCAGTTGTAAGATACATCAGGAACTTATTTGTAATTTTTATTAACTGCATACAGGGACTTTTCTGTAATATTACAGAACACCAAGGGATAATTTGTAAGTAAAAATTATTAATAATAAATAAGAAGGGCTTGTTGGCCACCAAAGAGTAGCACAACCAATCCTAGTTTGGGCTTTTTTCTGTTCTTGACAATTACTTTGACAAGGCTACAGGAGTTACTTTGAAACATTAAGCTAATGACCAGAGACAAGATGGATAATATGACAGAACAAGAAAACAATATTATCATCGTCATTATCCGTTCAACATCTACTTTCCAAGCACCTACAGTAAGGAGCCTGACATTTTGAACAATAGAAACTAGATTGTAAAGGCCAGTAAAAAAATTAAAACCCGAGAAAATACACATGTTTAAAGAACATTCAAAAATTAAAATATGAACTCAAGTTTAAAACCTCAGAACATACACATGTTTAAAGAACATTCAAAAGTTAAAATATGACCTCAAGTTCATTGCCTTCAGTAACTTCTAGCAGGAAAATGTTAAAGTTGAACAACGATTACCTGGAAATTATCAAATGACCTTTGGGGAATGTTATCATCAAACTGCTGCATTGCATCCCATGGTCCATCACCCACGCCAACCAAAATAATAGAGAGAGGATATTGACTGACCAATGCAAATATTTCAGAAAGTAAGCAAAGAGGCCAGTGTCAGAGAAGCAAGAGAAATCTGAATTATTACTATTATTATTATTATTATTATCATTATTATTATAATTATTATTAGCTAAAGAAAGCTAATTGCTTTACCTAGCTGTAACTACAGCATTTATGGTTTCTTGTTCTTGTGGACTCAAAGCACCTGGCCTTGTAACAGATTCAGAGTTCCCTGAAACCTGTATGACAGCAAAAAGGGGGGGAATGGATCAGGACTAATAGGCAGAGAATAAAAAAATGTCTTGGAACTGAATTCCCTTACCTGTCCATCAGCAATAATTACAAGGACGTGATATTGCCCATTGCTTCTCACCACAATGTCAATTGATGCATTAATGATTGGCGCAAATGATGTTGGACCTGGTTATTACAGAGCAGATATTTAATTTTAATGATTGTCTCTTGTCTACAGAATTGGATAAAAGTGGTTTTGAGGATAACAGCCTCTTTGGGCTCAACTTCACATCAATAAGTATTCATTATACTAGGCAATTGGATCCAAAAAGTATTCTCATGTGTCTTCCACAACACCTTAAATTACCTTCTTGTAGTAGGAGATCCTTTCTCCGCATACATCTGCCCATATCAATCACCTCCCTAAAACAACTTACCCCATACAGCCGTACTTGAGGAAGGCAATGAAAGGAAGGTGTTTTGGACCTTTTGTTATTTCACAAGTTATATTGGCTATTTCGTAAATTAGGAAGTTTACAGATATTTTGCTTTGAGTAGATAGATATGAAGATATTTTGGTAATCCAGAGACAAAAGCTAGAAAAGGAAAAATGGAGTCCATAGACAGGAAAGTAGTTGCCTGTTCACCATACAAGTTATATGAGGTGCTCTGTTGTTAAGTGGATTTAAGAAATTGTTCAGATCAGTTGTTCCTTACAAAAGCAACTCAAGGACAAAAGGTTGAAATGGAAAATATCTACCATTTCACTGTCAAGACCTTTTATACTTTCTGATGCACATAACATACAATAATGTAATGCTGGAATTAAAAAGAAAACACAATAGCAGAAAAATAAACAGCTCAACATGAGTGAACAAACACTGAACAGTAATGCTGTCCTTCTAAGTTATCATAAATCAAGTGTTCAATTCGTGAGTTTGTACTTTCACAAGCAATGAAAAGGAAAGAGAAGCAGACCCGACAACTTTAGATGTGGCACAATCTCTCTGTATCGTGCAAGAGCCTCCTCAAAACCATTGCAATAATGGTGATCAGGAAAAAAGCTAAACACATATTGATCGTGCGTAGATGCTGCAAAGAAAGAATGGGGGAGAAAAGAACTAAGAAAATGCTGCATCATAATTACACTTGCAAGTTACAAGTTAAATTACAAAATCTCTCACCATCACCAAATCCAAAACAAGGTATCATATTATCCTCATCAAAAGGAGATAGCGTGCGCCCGATTATGGAGATTGCTTGCTCGTATGGATTAGGTTGTCCACCAATGGCATGAAGACTTCGCCTGTGAAATGAGTACTTGCCTGCACCCATAAAAGAATAATGCCTTTTATGTCAACAATCAAGAGAAGCATTTATTTGATGATTAATACTCGAGCTACAGATGCAATGACATAAAAGGCATGAAACCAATACTAGCACCTGTCCATTCATTGCTTTTTGTAAAGTCGATACCAAGAATTAAATTTGATGACTCCAGGCCAGCATCTCTTAGTGCAGAAATAACCTGGCAATACAAGTATCAGGGCAAGGTTATTCTGGAACAAATCATGAATAATAGAGAAGGTAACAAAAAGGTCAAATAAAAGGAACTGCCAGACGAATACATTTAGGAGGGGAAAAAAACTACTGGAAAATTTGGTCCATCGAAACCTATAGACACCGAGCAACGAAACTTTAACAAAGGACAACAGCTGCATGTTTCAAAGACTCGAGAGTTTCAGTTATAACATCAAGAGTATCAAGTTATGAACAAATACCTGATCTAGGGAGGTGAAATTATCAGCTATGAGTTGTGAATGTTGTTTATTCCGATCGCTGGGATCCACAGAACTGCCAACATGAAAAGAACCAGGTTGCACATATTCAACACGAGAGGAATATTCCATAGACTCCTTGTTGCCCATATCTTTAGACGTGTGTTATACCAAAACCAAACAGACGGTCCTGTATAGAAATTAAAGAAATAGATGGATTAATTCCAATCTTGAGTGCGCACAGCTCCATACTGGTAAATCACCTAATGCAAAGTCCTTAGAATGATAAATTAACTAATAGTAACAGATAAAGTAACAAAAACAGTCACATGCAGTTAAGAAAATTTCAGGCCATGAGACAATTTGCAACTAGTTGACATGTGGAAAGTCCAATCATTAAGGTGAACTGTCTTCTGGACTCAGCCCACAATCCGTAGGCAAACAGGCAATCACAGATTGAATGATCCAAACCTCTTGAATGTTGGCTCTTGGATGTGTACATATGTATATTTCATAAGGAAAATTCTAATGTATAAGAAAAAAAATCAACCAGAAAGCGCAAAAAGCATTTCAGGACAAATATAGGAATGATGGAATTTGCAAATCTATAGGAAAGAAAGTAGAGTGGCAGACCTTTGAGCAAAAATAGATCAAAAATAAATATATCAAGAATTCAGACTAAACCCAATGCAGGATTGGATACCACAGATATTAAGAGAATATTGTTGGTTTGTTTCCTTTCCACATATGGATTAAACTGTATGACAATCCACAGTCTGATCCCTCTCATTCACTTTTCTTCAGTCATTAGGCTGATTTTCAGGTGTCCAGTCCATGAACCATGTATAATATTGTTATTCCTCTTTTATAAGCATATGGTTACTCCAATTTGCAGGAGAATGATGTTGGCGATCAAACTGTGTATTATCATTTCCATTTTTTCTGCCTTGAATCATTGTCCATACTGATCGTTAACATCAATTCGGGGAAGAGAATCAACAAAATAACTCCGAGGGGTAGCTTAGTTAGCCTAGGACCACAGTTTGCTCCCAGAAGTTGACGGTTCGAAACTGCACTACTGCACTGGGGCCACAGGGGATTTACCCGGCTCCCCCGGGCCTGTAGGGATTAGTTTGGCCCAAAGGGCTGGGAGCCTAGGACACCCTCAGTGTTCCAAAAAAAAAAAAAAAAACAGAGAGAGAATCAAGAAAATCAATGTTAAACCAACTGAAATTTCAAACTTCCAATCTTCCATGCCACAACAATATACACTGTAAAATTTACAACCATCCATTCATATTCAAATAGATCTTGATTTGGGTACATTCAGATTCCTGAACTACATCTGATCAACTCAAAACCAGTGGAACAAACAAATGCAAGACATCGAATTCAACTGTTCAAATGGTCCTGACAGTAGCTGGAAGGTATCATTAGCATAAAAATAAAATAAAAAAATGGATAGTACCATACAGAAATAAGCAATGACCCCAATAAAAATAAAAAAATCTGATTGGATCTTCATCATCCAGCGATGATCATCCAAGACACATTATCCACTTCCAATTCGCGGCCAGGGGCCCACACCAAACAAATTCATTCAACTTTACAGTTTGTTCCTTGGGAAATTCTATTTGCACCAACCTCTTTTGCTGAGCCAACCTACATTTCCAAAAATACCCAAAATACCCTCATTTTCTCTCCTCTCCTCTCCCTCTCTCCTTCCTTGTTCCCTGCTCTGGCCACCAACGCCAACCCTGCCGCCGCCGATCCCTCTCCTTCTCTCTCTCTCCCTCCCCCACCGCGGGCAGCCCCCGTCCCTCTCCCTCCCCCCTTTCTCTTTTCCTCTCTCCCCCTCTACTGCTCGCCCGCCGCCGGCCCCTGCCCAAAATCCATCCGACCTCTGCTTCTCCCTCTCCCCCGCTCTCTTCCTCTCCCTCCCCCATCTTCCATCTTTCACCGCCCAACACCAACGCTGGCTAATGATCTTGCCCGACGAATCCCCACAAAGAGCTCTCCACTCCCGTGCTTAATTAACAACACCGAATCACCAGCACAAAGCTTCTTTTGATTGACGAACTTGCTCCACCCAGTCGTCAGCAGGTGCCGGCGCGGCATGCCGCGATAGATGTGCCGAAACTCCCACTTTGTCCCGTGCACGTCGCTGATGGAGATATTCTGCACCGGCGGATTCGCATTGAAGTTCAATCGAGGGAAAATCGAGTCTGCACAAAAGCGTGGCACCGAGAACCCTCTGCCATTGTTGGTGTCGCTTGGCGTGAGAATCGCCCTCAGCAGGGCTACTGAGAGAGAGGGAATAAGACAGAGTTGGGTCAGCGGCGGGGTCAGGTGGGGGTTGCCGGAGAGGGGTAATTCGAGTTTCAGCGCCATGCAAAGAAAGGCGTGCACGGAGTTTCAGAGCCGTGCACAGAAAAAGGTGAACGGCTGGAAAAACCGTGCATATATCATGTGCATGGCGTTTCATACCCGTGCACATGAGATATGCACGGAATATGCACGGAATTTATGGGTATTTTCATGATGTGCAAGTTTTTTTTTTTTTTTTTAAAGGTGGGTGTGCTCAGAAAATCCGGTGGTGTGTTCAGAATCACCCTTGTTCCTTTTATCTCAAAACCTCATATGCTATGACTCTTGAAAACGCATCAACAACCCTAAAATCATGTTTGCTAGTGTTAACAGCATTGACCAATTATTTCTCTATTCAAGTTTTCTGCAACATAATTGTTGAAAGAGGAATGAGACTCATGTAATCTGGAGCAATCATAAGATTGATTTATGGAAAGTAACAAGAATTAAGAACCCTATGTATTTCATATAACTCTCTACTTCTAATTGAATTGAAACAATTGCAGAAAAGAAACACATACATAGAAAGAAATAGAGAAATGATGAATGAATGAAGATGACAAGGAGATGCTTCTGAAAATCACCTCACGAATCGCAGCTATCGGATGTCGGAGATGAGATGCTGTTCAATTTCAACGGGATTCTACGATGAACGAGGATTCGATTGACTTGCTGTGTTGTATAGTTTTTTTTTTTTTAATTTATAGGACGAGCGGCGCGCGGAGTAGACTAGCAGTCTTTTCTTTATCACGCTTGTGGAAAGTGTAGTGAATGCTCGTGCTCTCGCGGTGTACCATACATAATTCAAGGGTTAAGCATTAAAGCACGTTGTCAGTTGCGTGACCGGCTTTGCATTGCACGTCGCTTCGCTACTGAGTATCCGAGAACTTACCCGATTACTTAGGGGCGGTGTTTGCATTTCTTTAGATTTATGTGTAAGTGATTAAAAATAAGACCAAGGTGAGATTTTTTCCAAAATGAGCATTAAAAAAAAAAAAAATAGAGAACCCTCCTTTTAATAGAATATGATGAAAGAAAGCTATTCATTTTCCGTCTTTTATTAATTATATATCCACAAAATGAAAGGTTATCGAATGCTTATTTTTGAAAATTGGCCTATATCTTTATTTTTAACTACTTATCACTCAAATCCTATAACAATCGATATTGACCAATGTGCCAGTCAGATTTTCTTCACCTTCTAATTATCTTATTTGCTAAATATAAAAAAATAGTCGATATCGACCATTATATAAGAAAGATTTTCTTCAATGTGTAACTATCTTATTTCCAGTAGAAATTTATTAATTGAAAATAAAATTCTAACTCTTTGGGAAGTTGGAATGTCTTCAAAATAGAATTCTGTCAATGCATTTCCTCGAGTATCCCTAAAAAGAATTTCTAAGATCATTCTGAAGGTTATCTTTGTCGTTTTACTGGTCTTGGTTTTTGAAAATCTCTGTCAAGAAGAGAATTTGAGAAATTCAGGAGGAAATGTCATAATTATTTGAAATACGAATTTACACTAGCATGGTGCATTCCGAACGTAAATCTCCATTATTAAACATGGGAGTTCACCTCTAAAATCCAAACATCTGGAAGTCATCCAAATCTCACTTCAATCATAGTTGAGAGTTGAGACAAACTCAAGATATGACACAGAATGTAGCAAAAGAATAAAAAATAATTATTATAAATATATAAGGGAACTAAATCACATGTTATACAAGTCCCACGGTATAAACAAACTTCAATTAAAGTGAAACTTAGACTTCAGTTTTTGGATTTCAAAGGTGGCCTCACTGGTGGATTTACAGGGATCGACTCACATTTCAGTAGCTAGCTTAGCTTGTCCACCACCTTCCATTAAACAACCTGGACTTAATATATATATATATATATATGTGTGTGTGTGTGTGTGATGTTTTTTTTTTCTTTTTTTCCATTATTTAGACTCTATTGGGAAGACTTTTTTTTTTTTTTTTTTTTTTTTTTAACACAGCTTAGACGGGCTCGAATCCTAGCCCTCTGGTGAGGGAAGTAGACCTCGGGTGAGGTGAGGGAGCCCTCATAGCAGGGGAGAAGACCTCTAATGAGAGAAGGCGACTACCCAAGTTCGAACCTTGGACAGCCGGATAAAAACTGATACGTCTTACTACTAAAGTAAAAGACCGTTCTTTTAGGGTACTTGAATTCATGCACAGTGCCCTCTTAAAGAGTGCATTTGATGTCACTAACCAGTACAATGGGAGTTGATTTGCCTCATTCCAATGGATTTTTTTTCATTTTTTGTAAGCAGAAGTTCCTATGGATGTTAGGTTTGCAACTTTGTTGGTTGCTTTTGTCCTTTTTCCTTTCTTTTCGGTATTGGCTGTGCTTTATGGTGGCAACGGAGAGTTCATAAATAACAAGAGCCCTGCTACATGGACCGAATTTTGGGATCGATCCTTGGACCGGTCCCAAAGTTCTCATCCAATATTTGGATGAGAACTTTTGGATGAGAACTTTGGGATCGATCCTTTTGGGACCGGTCCAAGGATCGATCCCAAAATTCGGTCCAACTAGACTTTTTCAAATAACAACTTCACAATTGGTCAACGATTCTTAATCTTTAGCAATTAATTGCCAGCCCCTTCAAAGTCCATGTAAGCAGTTGCACAGAAATTGCATGAAGGAAAGCTTAAAGAAGGCCAGACTATGACCTCAGGCTCTTTTTTATTTTACACGTGTGAATGTTGCGATATTCAAAATTCACACATATGAAACACAATATTAAGTTGGTTGAAAGCATAATTTGTACATGAGTAAAGACTGAAGGGTTTAGATTACATATACGGTGGGCGGAATCTGTACATGCGCGTCAGCCAACTGATAGGCTTGTAATGGTTTCATACCCCTTCATATGCATAAATTTTCTTAATAGACCTCACTTAGACTCCATTTTTCACACCTCATTTATATGCGTAATTAAGCGTGATCATCTGTAAGTGTTACAAATGTGTATTATTTACATTTGTAAATGAGTGCAAACAAATGACTCGTAGGAGTGATTGGAAAATGAAGACCATCCAAATTATCTACTTTCAGATGCCGCATTTTTAGTTTTCCTTGATCAATTCACAATCAGGCGAATACAAGCAGGCGAAGCCGTTAATTTATTAGATTGCGACCAAAGTTGGTGACCATACTTTGTCACCATTATCCTCCAGTCCCACCAGCGTGAAATGAAAAAAAAAAAAAAAAAAAAAGTTAATTTTGAACAGGTCCACATTCTAGAACTTTGAATGGTTTTCTTACCTATATATCATGTGGATATTATCAATGGACAGAATGAAATGTCTGCCATCCGAAACTTCCACAAAATTTCCATTAGTGGTCATAGGCATAGATGTTTGATGAAATGTCTGGCTTCTGAAATTTCCATAAAATTTCCTGTTGTAGTCAAACACATAAAATTTTTTTTTTTTTTTATTGAAATGTCTCTCACTCTTTATAGGGTCAATTTGGTGAGCAGCAAGTTATGATCTGCTCAAATTGTTTTTTTTTTTAGTTGACTCTGGGAATAGGTAGATTGGAATTGGGGTGCATGGAATCTCTGTAGCTCTGGAGAGCGCATTACATTCTTCATTTCTTCGTTAGGGCGTTTTACTGTTATTAGATCATTATTGGGACATTTGGGATGATACGTCCGGCGCACGTTTCGCTGAAAGTGGATTTCGTTGGAGAATGGAAAAGCTCTGAACCATTGACTATCTAAGTCCCGACTTTCAAGAAGATTTAGGATAATAACAGATTATCTACCTGTATCTTGTCCGTATTTCAAATTATCCCCTCTAGTTTGATATTTTGTACTAAATTAACATGCAAATAGATACGGCCGTGACGGAAAAGATGGAATAATAAATTTACCCCTCCATATATAATCTGTGTCTTTTCCTTTTCGATCATTTTGCATTTTTTTCTCTTGCGGTTAGGGTTTTTCATTGGCGAGGCGATTTTGGGAGAAACCGCCTCACCTTCAAAAGGCGATTTGGATTGCGGTTAGGGCTTTGCCATTTTAGAGGTTTCAAACCATCAAGAAGCATTTCCGGTGGGTGAAGGACCAGGAATGGAAAATCTGTGGCCAGAGTACTGATTTTGGGTGGATACAGATTGTAAAGCCTGTGATGAAACTATATACAGAAGCTACTGATGGTTCTTCTATTGAAGCCAACGAGAGTGCATTGGTTTGGCACCATCAGAATGCAGATCCAGGTTTTGGATGCAACCAAGCAAAGGAGATGTTAGATCATTTGGAGAGTGTGTTAGCAAACGAACCTGCAGCTGTGAAGAGTGGGCAGCACATTGTGGAAGTGAAGCCTCATGTATATCTCATAATCTCCTTTTATTATTGCATTTACATAAATATAAATGGGGTTTTAGCTCATTAACTTCTTGATTACAAAAAGAAAAAGAAAATTTGAAACTAGGAACAGAAAAGATAAATATTATGAAAGAGAAGACTTTGGATATTTGACATCTACTTTCAGGAAAGGAGAAGGTTTTTGGGAATGGGGTTTCTCATAATGGCGGACGGTCAATGTTACTAATAACTAAGTTGCAGTTTTTCATCCTTTTTTTTTTTTTTTTGGTTTTATATGACCTACAGACTGTCTTTTGGAAAACCCAACAACAAAATGTAAGGTGTAGTGATGGGTGGATAGTTCTAGTTGAATTTGAATATTGAGAATGTGTTGATTTGGGTCCCATTTTTCCTCTTCTCATTTTACTCAGACAGCACCCAATTACCTAATAAGTAAAAACAATGACATTTTGCTTTCTGATGTAGTTCAGTTCTTCTTCTTCTTTTTTTTTTTTTTTTTTTTTTTTTTTTTTTTTTTTGTTCTAAAGCTCCCAATTCGTAGAATCCATGTTATACAAGTATTGTTTTTGTTTGGTGTCTTGGTGATTTTTGTTGCCCCTTATTTTTGTATTTTATTTTTTCACTGATAGAACCCATTTTGTTGGATTGCACAGAGATGGGGAAGGTGTATGTTGAGAACCTAGATTCTCGAATTATAGAAAAGGAACTGGCAGATGAATTTCGCTCCTTTGGGGTAGTCAGAAGGTTTGCTCCGTTCTCAAAGTGGTCCTCCCACTTAGATTTTTTTTTCTTCTTTCTTGATTTATGTTGTGCATTTTTATTTTGAAGAATTCTGAATCGATTTAGTAATTTATAAAAAAAATTCAGAGCTTTCAATATAAGTGCTCCACATATTGAGGGGTTTGACCACGAGAAAACTGGGTATATGAGTTTGAAGAGGAAGGCATTTGATATGGTTGAAGAAGATAACTGACAGCTGCTCACAGATTGATAGCTAAAGAAGAAGACCGAGAGCTGCTCACAAGCTCATGGCTGAAGCAAACAGACTCAATCTTTCTATCCTTTTTTTATAGGCTAGGTCAGGGGCAAAAAAGTCTCGTTGTAAAGTCATTTGGAACAGTAAGTTGCTGCAAGTATGCCCCACAAGCCATTTATACATATACACTGTTAATACTAACAGAATCCGTCACTTTTGTATGTTAATTTAAACTTCAAGTAAGTTTAGTACAAAATACCAAACTATAGGGGAGTAGTCTGAAATGCAGGCAAAGTTCAGGTAGGTAATCTGCTATTATCCCTATTTTTTTTAATCAAAATACCTATGTAGGAACTTATCTAAAAGAACAACTATCAAACTCTATATATTCTCAACTTCGTTCTACACACACCCACTCCCACCACCGCCCCTTCCGTAAGCACTATTAGAGGAGGAAGATGGAGAGAGGAAGAGAGACAGGGAGAAGGAGAGGCAGAGACACGGGGAAGGAGAAGGACAGAGGGCAATGATAGGCAAAGAGAGAGAGGGAAGGGGAGGGAGAGAGACAGGTTGAGAGATAAAGGGTGGGGGCTAACGGCGGCTAGAGGGAGAGGGAGGGAGAGAGAGAGGGAGGGTGGGAGCGGGAGCGGGAGCATGAGAGAGACATGGAGGGGGGAGAGATTGGAAGAGGGAGTGGAAGAGAGGGAGAGGGCGAGAGACCGGGAGAGGGAGAACAGGAGCGGGCGGGGAGAGGAAGAGAGAGGGAATAGAGAGAAGTTGAGAGAGTAGAGGTTATGGTATTTTGGGCAAAATAGGGTGTGTATAGAGTAAGTGTGGGGAGTGTAGAGAGTACCAGTATGAAGTGAGCAAATACCAGTGTATATTTACTTATTTAGCCACTCTTTTTATTTTAAAGACATGCAAAGCTTCTACACTTATTGGTTGAGTGGTGTCCATTAATCCCTTGGTCTCAAGGCTCGCCAACCCAATAATATATACAGTGTAAACGGTGTGTATTTAGTTTAAATGCACACTTCAATGTGGGGCCCACCTGAAACCCCACTTGGGGATGAGACCTATGGAGATCTTTTCATTTGGTTGGGGTCTAGCTGAGTATAAAATATGGACTACGTCCAAACGATTTGTGCCATTGGATCGATGAGTCAATTTTTAAAGGGTTCTTAAAGGGGTTAAAGCTCTTTAGCAGTTGATGAAGGGGTTATGATGATTATATGGGGCTCACATATTATATGCACGTAATCTCCAAGTAGATGAGAGGTCTCCACGGGCCCCATCCGCAAGTGGGGTTCCAAGTGGGCCCCACGTAAGGTGTGCAATATATAGAGAAGAATTCAATGTACAAGAACCTAATAAGTAGTTAAAAATTGAACACCAAAGGCTAGACATACATTTTCCATCATTATTTGATTCTCTTTGAATAAAAGAAAAAGTTATTCGGTGCTATTTTTTAAAATTCACCTTTGACTTTCATAACCACTTCAAAAAGATCTATTGTGCTGAATCCCTATGTATTTTAATATAAATAAATAGGGCCACATATGCTCAATCTAGCGGTGGTATTAATTCCTATTTAAATAAAATTTAGGGACATCTCCTTCAAAAAAAAAAAAAAAATTAGAGACATCTAATGCACAAAACAACATTCATTTTAAGTGGCTTGGTTTATAATGGCCGGGTATGAACTGATCCTTGCTCTTGGTCTTGACCCACCATTGAAGGGTTCGATCTACAACAGACCAAGTCAGCAAGTCAGGTCAGGTCATTTCAACTGTTCAGATTAAGGAATAAGTGGCTGCGGCCCACATCGGCGGTGGATCATATAAAGCATTTGTAAGATTTTCTTTATGTCATGAGCTCCTAAAAAGAACTTTCTAAATGTTGGCTACAGAGCCAACAGGATTGATTCATCTCTCCATTGAGCTGATCGACCCCAGCATCCAAGGACCTGTCCAAAGACTCTGGATCCCCTGTAAAAGGTATTATTACATGGAACCGTGTAACACATGTCGGGATATCCATTATGAGGCCCACAAAAGAGATAATTGGAACGTGAATAATGCTACGTCGGTAGAACCGTACGAGTCACACTTTCAATCATGTGTTCAATCTTAGATTGGAATCTACTCCTACTAACATGAAATATGAGGATATGTCGTTGAAGGAGATGGTATTCAACTTGACTCGCTAATTATCTCTCTGTGGAGTTTCTGGCATATAATGCAGTTGAGCAATGTTAGCCAATTTATCTGAGAAGATTCGAAAGACATGATGTTAGATTCTTAAATCAGACATGGGTAACCAAGAAATAGATCAGCATTAGCACCATGGATTTTAAGCATCAACATGAGCGAGCGACCAATATGGTCTGATTCCTACTCAGTAAAGGTTTTGAATGTTAAACTTGGGTTTAGACTTCAGATCCAGGCCAAATAAAACTCGAATCAAGTGTTATCGGATTGGATCAGGCTTAGCAGAATCTAGGCTAACCCAAGCCCATTGACATCCCTATCATCACCTTCTAATCGATTCCCAACCGTCCATTTAGTAGCCACTCTTTAGAGGGTCAAGATAACTACCTGGTTATCTATCTATCATATTGAAGCAGACATCTCCAATTTAAGACTCCATTTGCCAATGTCTCTGCCAAGTTTTTCTTTGAGAAAGAAGACTGACCAATCAACATGAATTTGTTAATCTGTTCTGCTTTTTAAGAGAAGGTGACTTGGCAATTTTTGGTCAATAAAGGTTGATTAGTTCCTCATGTATCCTTTCATCAGCTTGATTAGACCGTGATGCCCACATATTTGTTCGATGGTGATGTTTCAAATCACTCATGTGGATCCAATCCACATTTTGCCCAGGCATCTTCTTCACTATCATGCTGCACTGCACGTGCAGTATAATATGGTTTTGAAAAGCCATACTAAGAAGAAAACCGCCTCTTACGGTGACGGGTCAAACTTTGGCAGTCACCTTCTCTCAGTCACCGGGTTATCCTACCTCATCCGAGATCTATATCCCACACGAGAAGGCTAGGTCCCAGCCCCCAAAAGTTGAGTACCCGAGAGAAAAAAAAAAGAAAAGAAAAGAAAAGAGACGCCTTGTCACCTTGTGTTGTCTATTGCTGATTTAGAGCATATTTGTGTAGCCCATTTCCATAGAAAAGGAAGGAGTTTTCTACAAAAAGCTACTTTTCATGAATTTGGTGTAATATTTTTTCATGGAATTACTTTATTGCCAACTCAGCTTTTTCCTCCCTTACTGTGGAAATGAACTTCTCATAAAATTGCACCCCCCTTTATATACTTCTTTTCCTACCCATTTCTAAACCCTAGCTTCTGGTTCTCTCATCTCATTCATCGATGAGAGCCAGCAGAGATCGCCCTACAAGTATGCTTATCTCCCTCGTTCGCCCCAGTTGAATCACCTCCAATGGCCCTGAAACTTTTGTTGGTAAGGAGATTTGAGACACTTCGGTTTTCATCTGCTATTAAACTCATTGATTGATTACCTATGTACTGATGGGGTGAGTTTTGGTAGGGGAATGGGTTGCTGAATGGCAGGTTCAGGGAGCAGCAAAGAAGGTTTACCAGAGATTTGCAAAGGCCCAATTAGAGGTTTTTGGGCGGGCTTCATTTGGTTGGGCCTATTGGACAGTCAAGAATGTTAATAACCATTGGAGCCTGAAGTAGATGATCAAAAACAACTACATATAACACTAGAGCGTTGTCCATGCTAAGACTGGGTCATCAAAATAACATTCTCATGGCCCACCATATCCTATAAATTTGAAAGATCTACTATTAGTATAAAGATTTTTAATTTCAACTGGGAAGATCTGTTTGTCCTAAATTTCTTATAATCCATGCTTTTATACATAGAACTGTGAACAAATGAGTAAATAGAAAGTAATTTACAAATGATAATACCATTGTAGTTTTGTTAGTTTTCCGCAGAAAATTGCCGCACCAAACAATAAATTCTAGTTTTCCGTAAGGAATCCAGAGCCGCACCAAACAACATCGACATCAATTCATCAAGGAAAAACTTTTTGCACCAAACATAAGTTTTTTACTTCATTGGAAAAACTTTTCCAAAGCATTTGTAACCCATGGATTTTACTAATGTGGCAATTCCCACTTTCCACATAAATTACACGTACACAAACGTGCCCTCAGATATCCAACATCGTGTCTTTAATGTATTATACGAGACATTATAATGGAGAGTGGGCATGCATTGAAAGATGTATTTTTAATCTATGCAACTCTGCAGATGTCTACAGGAAAAAATCTCTTCTAAAATCCAAGAAACTGATACATAGTAAAATAGTGAAAGCACAAAAAGACACATTAATCTTGGGTCAACACCCTACCCATTAAATCAGAGTCCAATGATTTTGACAGTCAAAATCTCAAATAAAAAAGAACCCAGACACTGATCTTTTGTATTTCCTGAAAATCAAGTACTTATACACGAAAATACAAGCAGCAAACAGAGTAATTACTGCAATTCATAGACAAAACACACTCTTCGCTCTTGTTATTTGATAAGCAATCAATCAATCAATCAAAAACCCTTTTTTTATACACTCCAAAATCAAATACTTACAGGTTACACACATGAAAAAACGTTGAAGAAACAATCCCCTACACTCAAAGAAAGATGAAGCAGTCCAAAGAGATGAGAGGATTATCAATGTCTTCCACAGAAAGCAAACTGTTGGAATCATGCTTGGAGAGTATCTCTGCAACAACAATTTCATCCACTTGAGGATGGCTTGGGACCATACGACTCTCTCTTTTCTTCAAGTAAGGACCATGACAAGGAGGACTCATGGGTGACACTTTCTGTGTCTCAACAGCTACTGGAAAATTGCCATTACCCATGAATCCAACACCAATCTTACCCACATCTCCATTGAACTTTCGACTGGGAGACGACGAAAGACCCCGATGAATCGTATCTCTATCAAATCTTCTGCTAGGATTTGGAGAAAGACCCCCACAAATCTTCCCACATTTTCGATTCTCCTCTTGTGGATTCCTCACAAGGTCTCGACCGGCAACTCCATTGAATCTTCGACTGGGAGATGGCGAAAGACCCCGACAAGCAACTTGGCGCCTGCAATCTACCTCTTGTGGACTGCCCAAAACGTCGTTAACAGCTTTAACATTGAATCTCCGAATAGGAGATTGAGACCCCACATTCCTCTTTGAGATTGAAATATGTTTCTGCCTTTCAGGTTCCTTTCTAATACTCTTCTGTCGAGCTGGAGAAGGTGAGGTTTCATTAGCTTTCTTGGGTGGTTTTGATGGGGTACTTGATCCAGGTATGGACTGTTTTGTTGGTGCTGCAATGGTCTTCGATCGTCGATTTTGCGCTCTTGGGGTAGGAGATTTACTGGGTTTCTTCTTTATGGGGCTCTCCCCAACTCGATCTACTCGAATTATTTGTGGATTCTCCTTGATGCAAGACCACAAAAACTCATTCGAAAATGACCTGTCCTTTGATATACAAGAAGTAGAAGTAGAAGAAGAAGAACTACAAGAAGAAGAGGTGCTGCTAGTAGTAGTGTTAAGAGTAGTAGTACTTGTAGTCGTAGTTGTAGTTGTGGTGGAGATGGTAGGTGTGGGAGAGGAAGAAGAAGAGAGAGAGGGAGAAAAATGGTTCTTTGATAAGGAAACTTTGGAGAGAGGAAAGGTCGGAATAGGAGCTTGGGCTATTACAAGCTTGTCTTGGATAGCATTGGAGTCGTCTTCTTTAGCAGATGAGCATTTGCTGATGCAGGTGCCCATGAAGCTTGAATTGAAAAGGAGGCACTACAAGGGGTGAAGGTAGTGTAGCAAGGCCTTTAATAAAGTTATAAAAGATGAACAAAAAGACACAAGAGTATAACATTTTTTTACTTTTTAGTCTGATTTGAATTCTATGGGCGGGTAAGGAACCGTTGGCCCAACGGATATGAGAGGAAGTGGAAGTGGAAGTGGAAGAAGGCATGATGATTTTTTGTTGCTTTTTATGCTCCCTGCTTTTAGAAAGAGAGAAGTTAAAAAAGAGGGCGTGGGTGTTGCATCAGAACCACCTGCATTAAAAACATCAACAATGCTTAATTAATATTTAATTCTATCTTCCTTAGGAGTCCGGATCCCTGTTTGATGCAAATAGGCCAATCCGGGTGACACATTGTTTTATACTTAAAAGATGAAGCTGGCTTTTAAAGACAACATTGATTTTTAAACTCAACAAGTTCATATGTCACCCATGAGCGTGCAAAGGATTTCCCTGTTTGGATCCGATTCCTTCCTTAGATGTGACACTCGTGGATGAGATCTGACCAGCCGGACTTTGGATATGGGCCCGGCCTGGATTCTACAGTTTGGCAATTTGGACCCTGGGTTGACTCCGAAAGTATTGGGCTGGATTGATCTGGAACTTTGTTGAGCCCAAGGCCTGCTTGGCTGCAAGAATTTGGGAATATCTTCTTCAGATGTTGTCCTAAATAAGTGAGCTACGAAATGCCTAGGGCCGTCAAGCATTCACTGATAGTGACAATACTGTTTTTTGAGAATTCTGCAAGCCAGAGAGATGGTGCATTCAATTCTCTTGATTCAAATAGACAAATTGTAACTCCATGCGGACAAGACTTGCATTGCTTTGTTAAAAAATGCTTGCAAGCCCTAAAGTCACACCTTAATCTAAATATATGTGAACAAAAATAATTTCTACTAGTTTGTCTTGACTTTTGACTAAGAGCTGACTTGGGTCCTATGCACTCTATGGGCCCCACTTGGTCTCACTTTGATCCGTGCAGCCCATAATTTGACATAAGGCCTAATTTTACACCTGCTCACCTTTCACGTATCCTTGTATTGAATATCAAAAAATTTTATACTTAAAAGATGCCCTTAAACTCCAAAACTATTAAATCAATGACTAAAATAATCGGGTGTGTCTGCCTAATGGCTTTCCCTATCTATAAAAAAGCATTTCCATTTGTCCTACTCCCATTGATAGACGTTCATTTAAGTAGGCTCATGAGCAGGGGCGGAACTCGGGGGGAGGGAAGGCCATGGGCCTCCATAATTTTCGAAAGACTCTTTATGCATGTAGAAAATTTATATACTTTTTTACAAAGGGCCACCACAAGAACTTTAATTTTTCATGGTGCCCCCAACAAAATTTCATAGTTCCATCATTGCCCAACAGCTGGACTACACAAGCACTGTACAATCAAGCTAAAAAATTAGGCTCTAGTTCAGCCCACGAGCCTAAGAGCATAGCCCAATTCTAATATAGTGTTGGTCAAATTTAGGTTAAACTTGTTGCTGGTTTGACCCATAAGTGCCTCTACGTTGAAATCAATTGACATGCCATGAGACAAGATCAAGGTAAACAAGTACTCGTAAGTCAAAAGCACGGAAAAGTAGTATATATAGTGAACTGGGGCTGGAGGGGCTTAAACTACAATGTTACCGTCGCTATAGTTAACGGTAAAGCTGAATGGGCAACATTATCACTGATATAAGGGGCGGCAAACCTACATATTTTCAATTTTGTTGTCCTCAAGATCTCGGTTGGGTTTGCGGTAGGGTCTATATGAGAAATGCATAACTATCAATACATGTTTAGTATTTAAATCACAGTGGGGCTCATTTATTGAACCGAACTTATTTTTTTCATTAAAAAAAAAAAAAAAAGAAAGAAGAATTTGAACTTGTTAAAGTGAATGTCCTTTTTTTTATATAAAATGTCGTCAAATTCACTCTAATAGAAATTGATCGCCTTGTAGAATTTGATATTAGAGTAAAATTTGGGGATAAACCACTCGTTGAAAGGGATGTTTTTGGAAGGTAGACCTCGATGCGGAGTACACACTCCACACTCCTCGCTCATAAGAATTGTGAATGAGGAATTCAGAGGATCCAGAATCATTTTGTTGGACATAGCTCAAAAAACCTATAGGTCTAATGTGTGGGTCAACGGGCATTAAGTGGGTTGTAAGTTGGCCATTCTGGAATTTGGGTTTATTCAGATTCGGGTCGATGCTTCTAGAATTCGAATCTAGCTGGGATTATCCAAAAACCCGACACATGCCGCCTAAGTCCCTGGAGTTTAGCATATAGAAATACAGGTGCTAAATGGACCCTAATGTGACCTCAAAATCTGACTAACCCTTTGGGTCGGGGAGCAAATGACATGTCATTGTGTATTCACCACATCTGGAAGCTTAGCTAGATGAATCAAAAAGATGTCCAATCCACTATTATTAAGATGTTCCACTGTCAATTAGATAAAGGGAAAAAGAGACTCTACTTTTCTACTTCATTATTAAAGTAAAATTTTGACGGTCGAAAAAAACTTACTCATGGATTTTACTTTACCTCTTCGGAAAAAAAAAAAAAGAGCACTGCTAGGCTACAATTAAACCTTGATCCAATTCCACTGCAAACAACTTGAGTGACACAGACGAGTTTGCCGCCTTTTTTTTTTTTTTTCTCACTTGGTCTTTCATCAAAATGAGGTGATTCAAAAGAGTCACAACTCACCAAGTTTTCCCGCTTTGCCTTCTAGATCAAGAGGGATCTAAGCTTCAAGGCATCAAAATGCATCACCAAAAGGGTATTTTTACACACAAACCAGCATAGCTAATGCCCTCTTCTTCTTCTTTTATCACTATAAAACAGCCTTTTTTTTTAACGAACCAACAAGCCACATCTCAGTGACGAGCCCCATGTCAGATGAGCTATGGCTAAAATTTCCAACAGGTAATTTCTTACCATATGACTTCAACTCTCCCATCGTAACACCCGCTAAGTGCTGGTGCACCTCATAGTTGGGCTGTAGATCAATGTGACGCTATACCTGGTCATTAACAAAAATCAAAATTCAGACACCCGCTTCAGTATAATGAGCAGAAAAGGTTTTTGGCTTTTAACACAAAGGAAACGTACATGAACACCAATTACACTAGCAGTCATACAACTATGTTCCAATTCGTTTCATACACCACCTCTTTTTGGCCTTCGCAGCGAGTTCAGATACAAGTACGCCCATCTTACAGTTTACAACCTACAAGGTTTTGACCATAAAATCATGATCTGATTGAGGTGGGAAGGTGCAGATAGCAACATCAGGTCGTCAACAAAATATACAAGCGACCCGCCATGGTATTCTGTCCCCAAAATGAATACAACAGACATGGCCTTCTTTACTTTGTTACCTGTTCTTCCTCTCAGCCAATTTCTCCTCAAAATTTAGCTTGTCAGCAGCACTCAAAAGCATATCCATCGATCCAGACACCCCATCTTCTCTTCTAGAATTGAGGTTCTTCTGTTTCTTCCCAACTGACTCATCTCTCATCCTCATCTTTCGCCTTTTCCTCATAACAGCAGTGCATGAAAGGCAATACCACTTCCCCTTAGGAATGGATGTCCGGGGTGGAACTATGCAGTATATGTGGTATGCGTCGTCACAGCCATCACACAGGATGATCTTGTCATCATCCCTATCGAAAAGACAAGCCCTACAAAGACAAGAGGGGCAGTACCAACAGGAGAATGGGCAAGTTAACTGCTTCAGGCCCAAGCATCTCTGGTGATAGTACCTGTTGGGGCAATGTGTGTTTCCACATGCAAGCATCTTCTTTCCCTCCTCTTCACCCATTTTACACAGCCTGCAAAGCTGTGAGCTTGCGCTCTGTTGTGAGTCTTGTGACACCTGCCGCGTATCGAGTTTCATATGGCAATCCAGGGTTCCATCCAAATCTTCAAATTTCTTGGTCATCTCTTTGTCATTTTCACAGATTTGAATATCATCACCCTCACAAGTCTCATTTACCACACACTTTCCATGTGGAATTTCTACTTGGATTTGAGTTGATTTAGATTCCGGCAGCTCCTTCCTATCTGTTGAGCAGGTAGCACAATACCAGCTGACGGGAATCTCTTCAATGACAGGCTCAATGCAGGAGACATGGTATATTGCTTCGCATCCATCACAGATAAGGCTGCGCTGGCCCTCTGCTTCTGCACCACACTCCCTGCAAGAGCAAACTTTATATAAGCTGCAGGCTTCAGTTCGCTGTACCTTAGTGTTCAGATCTGATTGGAAGGTAACCAATTGACTTGCAGTTTCCAAATTCAAATAGTCATTTTGTTCGGCACCAACTTGAACAACCTCCTGCAAGCGAAATCCAAACTTAAACATGACAGGAAGCAAATAGCCCAAAATGGTCGTCTTTTTCTTTCGTGTGTGTGTGCGCGTGTCCAATAGGCAATTCAGAAACACTACACCCCTGACAAGATAATATGCATATCAATCACATTCCCTGCAGTCACTCAATATACAGACTAGAACTTAGTAGTTCCCTAGCTCAGTAACATCAATTACCAAAGGTCTCCCTTCTCCAACGTCTCCATGCGTGAGGTCTCCTACCTGAAAGAATACATAAACAGATTCCCATAAATTAATTATGCATAGAGATACAAAGCATAAAGAAAACAAAAACGTGCTAAGCAGTGAGAGGGCATTTGAAAGAACCAAGGTCAAGCAGTATCTTCAGATACAGAGTGGGATTTCAAAGAAGAAACTGGCTATGTTGATCTCTCATGGATCCAAACAGAAGCATAAAAGGATGCACATAGTGAAGTAATACACCAATAGAAGCATAAAGCAAACAGAAGATGCTAAGCAGTGCAAAGGCATTGGAGAGAATCAAGGCCCTATAGTATCTTCAGATACATCAACTGGGTTTCATAAACTAGAAACATTACAAGAGGAACTGCCGATATTGATGTCTTATAGTCATAGATCCAAACAGAAACATAAAATGTGTACATAGTAAAATAATACAACAATAGACCCATGATCTTTACCTGTTTCCGGAAGGAATTCTGTGCTATATCAGAAATGCTCTTGGCAAGATGAATCATTTGCTCACCAATCTTTTCGAACTTCGTCCATTCCTGTGAAACAAATAAGGGGGGAAAGCAATAAGCACTTGTACAATGTTATTAAAGTACCATTGCAGTATGAGAGAAAACCCAACCAACAGGTCTGCTGTTGCACAGTTTGTATATGGGCAGCCATCTGCAAGCTTTCAAGGACATATATGCTTGAGTCTTTCAAAGACAAACCATTGGAACAAGAGACAGCCTTCCAATATGAAATGATAAAAATGCTACTATGACAAAAGATGTCAAAGGATTGATGGCAAAGGCCCCATACCCAAACCTTCACAAAGAAGGCCGAAATAGCAGTTTCACACAAGAAGAAGGGGAACTTTCGCACAGGAATACACAATTTCAGTAAAATCCTCCAAAAACTAAAAAGCACCAACATTAGGCATTACAATTGAAATATGTTGACATTTCAGAAAAAAAAAAAAAAAAAAAACAATTGAAATATGTTGATTATAAAAAGACTTAAGAGCCTTAGTTTTAATTCCAACCTTCTAACATAAGGAACATCTTGACCATCAACCGATAGAAGTTCAACTAAAGTGGAAATTGGAAATACCTAGCTAAGGACTCCTAACATGCATAGACAAATCAAGGGAAATATTGGTACTTACATAAAATCTAAAAAAAAAGTGGAGGATTTTGCACACCCCCTTTGAGATGCTTTCTTCATCCTTCAGCTATAAAGATCCTATGTGGTCCCCCTTTCTCCTGTATGTAGAGCTTTGAAAAAAATCATGCACACTTGCTCAGCTCAGCTAAGCTAAATCTCAAGTCCAACTCATGAGCAAATCAAGAATAGCTCAAGCTTGGCTCAATTAGCTAATGAGCCAAGCTTGATCTAGGGCCTGTTCAACTTGACTAAGCACGAGATCGAATCGTTAAGTTTTTTTTTTTTTTTTTTTTGAATGGCGAGATCGAATGGTTAAGTTAACAATAAATATGAGCTCAAGCCCTAGCTTGGCCTATTAATATGCATAAAACATATGAATGATGGAGACAAGTTTGAACTCAGTAAAGTGAGCACAAGTGCTCCTCAAGCTTGACTAGAGCTCCAAACGAGTTCGGGCTATGGATTAGGATGTCGAGCTCAAACTCATCCAAGCTCCCACTCTTTCACATCCCTACTAGTTATATACATCAATCTCCCATGTTCGAGGAAAACTCATCATCAAGTTGCCTTGATCCATTTTCATTTCTTTGCATCAACACCGATAAGGAACAAGACTCTTTTTTTTTTTTTTTTTTTTTGAAGAATGATAAGGAACAAGGCTTGGACAAGCTTTCACCAAACAATTTCTTTATTCGGCACAATGTGACTGCCATTCACCCAGCCATCCTTCTCCACAGCTGTCCAATGCATATATGGCTAGCATCCATGGGTGTCAATCACAAGAGACCTTGTCTCCAAAAATATAGGAGATCAAACACCTATGAATAACTTTGACCTCAGCTGCCATGTTGATTCACTATATGTAATATGGCTACTCATGTGGGTCTTCTTTAACTTCAGCTTTGCTACAATCTCTTTAGAAAAGTTGTCAAAGCTTCCTAGTCAACAATGATAGAGCACAACTTTCCATCAATAATTCACATATTTTGGAATATACCATGCTTCTGCCATCTGTGATCAGCTGCCTTTGTATGAACTGATAAAAGAACTTCTCAAATTACTAAGAGAGCCCCCATAGTCACCGTTCACCATCACTTTGTACTTTGGCTCGGTTGACACATATGGTTCTTGAGTCAGCTTGCACCTTCATAAGTTTTAATGCAAGGTTATAAACCCACTTCCACCGCACAACTCCATGCAATCTCTCACTTAGTAAGGGAAGTTACTATTACTAGAAATTTGTACCCTCAGACTTCAATTGTTTGGTGGCTCTAGGCAATATAGTACAACAAAATCAGGACGTTTTATTGAGTTACACGAATACCCAAAAGCTTCGCAATCTAACCATGCACTTCCATTCAATGATAGCATTGTAGTCTGTATGAGATTGTTTTCATATAGAAAATTTGGAAGAAAATACAATGGGATAACCAGTTATGCAAGATTCCAGCACTCTTAATAAACAAACAGATATCTTGAAGCTGAAGTTAGGTAGTAAACATAAAAAAAGGCATTATAATTATGAACCTCTATTAACTCTCAATAGTTCTCAGAAAATAAACTTAAAATCTGAGAAGCCACCTTAAAATGCCAGGGGACTAAATCTCTTTAAACAAAATGGCTCAAATAATGGGAAGAAAGGAACACCACTTAATGGGTTTGAAATTGCTTCAGGCAATGATATCAAAACATCGTTTCAGACACATAACATTTAAAGCAAAACCATTATGCAAACAGTTCAAATTGTTGGATTCATTCTATGTTCCATGAATTTTTTGAAATGAGCAAAATCCTCATTTCAGACATGCATCATGCATGACATCATGCCAGATTCTTAGTGTAATTTTCTTTTACATTTAAAAATTGTTTTGCAGTCGACATGACACTGGAATGCTTAATACTTAATAAACTAAAGCAAGGCCTTTACTTTATGTTTATTCATGTTATTTTTCCATACTATACATATATAATATTAAAAAAACGAATAAGAAGAAAAACACAATATTCAATGGCTTGTAACTTTCATAATGCTGTCTTTATCAAGAAGGATAATAAGCAGAACTGTATGGCATGTAGAAAAGAGTGACTCTAATTGCTTAATGGTAAATAAAATAAAATAAAAAAAGCTTACTATCATTGCAATGATTACAATTTCATCATTTACATAAGTGACTGCTGCTTTATCTAAAATTGGTGCTAATTTCTTGCAATGTCCAGAACATTGAGCATGGAACTCTAGCAGAACTAAATAATACAATTTCAAGAAAAATCTCTAGAAACAACATATATATATAGTACTATGTCAAGTCCTGGAATCATGTGTCTTGAAACCGCTATCAAGTCCAGCACTTGCAACAATTATCCAACACACATGCCTATACTCAAGCAATTTGGGTTTCATTGCCTTGAATAGAACTTGTAAAAAGTCTTGGAAAACAAAACATAGGACTGCAAAGCTCCTTTTATTTTTTATTTTTTTTTTCTAAGGGTTTTAGCATGCTTTTTATGCATGTAAAAACTTAAATTGAAGCAGACCACAACATAGAACCCTTGTATTGTGGAGCCCAAAACCTGTTTTAGGTTCCACATGCCACATGGTAATGCTAGAGTCCCAATGGATCATTCCCCATGCATCCAAAAATTCCTT
This sequence comes from Camphora micrantha, assembly GCA_003546025.1. NCBI lineage: Eukaryota > Viridiplantae > Streptophyta > Magnoliopsida > Laurales > Lauraceae > Camphora > Camphora micrantha. The sequence goes on from QPKB01000008.1 coordinate 6,177,206, forward strand.
AGATTAGTCAGATTTTTATTTTTTTTTATGTTTCAGATGTTAGGAGTCTTAGGAGCCAAATTGACATGAAAATAGGTCTGTTTGATGGGTTATTCAATTACCAATACAAGAAGCCCAAGATTTTCTATTCACACGATTCAAAGAAGTTTAGGCCAATGTACTGATTGTATATTGTCTTCTTAGAGGTAGGAATTTGAAAAGTTTTAACTAACTCAGAAGTCCAAGTTGGATATAAATTGTGAGCTTAGAGGCCAAGTGAAGTCATTAATTTAAGAAATTTCATATATGCATGTATTTGCTCTCAAATGAATACATAAAACATGATAGCTCTGCTCTGTGATTCCAATAAGCCATCCTCCTCCACATGCGAAGACCCCATGGATATGCTTTTAGTTGATAATTTTGAAGACCGGAAGATCAAAGAAAACTATGTACTAATCCATCACCTCCAATCCTTCTCCATTTTGATAACAGAGAAAGCAGCTCTGTCTATACTGGCGACCATGTGTCCAGCTTCTTAAAGTCAGTTGTTCACTACAGATAGCTGGCAACTGTGATGACACAACACTCACCAAAACTCTACAACAAAGTTTTTTGCAGCATCAATTGTATATCTTTACAGGAGACAGAGCAAAATAAAGTGTATGCTGGTGAGGGGGCCAAATAAGAATGCTGTTACTACATCTGTAAAATAAGAAACCGTGTACGGAAATATCAACAGATGTGGTTAAGCAATTAATTATCTAGGTGCCGAGTAACCATACTAGTACCTTACCGCATCAATACCATTAGTCCATTACAAGTGTGTCTATGTGCTCCAGTTAGTGACCAGATGTATATGAAGTGAACAATCACCACTAAGCAGAACAGGCATGCCACTATCAGATTCCCAAATTATAGGGACGAAAACAGGAATAAACGTAGGACCTGACTTGGAAAATCCGCTGCTTGTTTAGAAAACTACATAGATAATTGCAAATACAGGGGTAAAAGAGTACTATCAGTTCAACACTTATACTTGTATGATAGGATAGCTTATTAAGATTAAAGAATGGTTCTAAAGTTTACAACTGAATAAGTCAACTGGAGGGGTGATATCACTATTATAACCAGCACTTTACTGCAGTTCTAACATACAGACACTTCTATAACTAACGGGGAAAAAGCATAAATACTAACCAGAATTTCAAGTAGAAGTGTAAAGACCCTGCATAAAATTACCTGTTGAACATCTGAAGCAAAGAGTTCAGGAGCATGTTCATATTGCCCACTACTCATCCTAGAGTTGATGAGGCTAAAATCGAATATGCTGTCAGCCTTGATTCCTTTGAAGTGTTCACACATCAAATTGCAAAATGAAACAATTTTTTCCGAAACTATGACATCACGGAAAACACTCCTGCAGCACTCAGTGAAGGAATGAACACTGGTTTCACCATGTCGCTCTTTTTGAGACCCACCTGATATTATCTCCCCCTGCTCCCTGGCAGCACCCCGACACCCAGAACAACCATTAGACTCCCTCGCTAACTTGGAATTACCCTCCTGCCCCTCCTTGCAATGATGGAGGACATCCTGCAAGAAACAGCTCAAACGACTAACTTGCTGAACAATTCATGGAAAATCCATGCGAAAGACGACAGCAGATAATACCTTTCCTTGTGCAGACGCAAGCGCATCCTGGATGATCCTCCGAATACCACTTTCAGTCACATGTGGCAACTGCAATATGCATTCCATTACATTTTTCCAGTGCCCAAATGGAACATCATTTGCACAATTCACAACAAAGGCATGGTCTAATCTAGTTTTAGCACGACCATCATCCTCTTTAGCACTGTGTGGTAACACCAGGTCACAAGGCTCCTTAGAAGTCTGTAGAAAATCAACTACCCCAGACATCAAAATTGGAGAAAAAAATGCATAATGGAATGCACCCAAATGCCCAAATTCTCTTCAAGCAACATTAACCCAGGCATCAAAATGGGAAAAGATTGTATAACAGTTCTAGAAAACAACAATTAGAATGCACCCAAATCCCCAAATTCACTCTAAAATGAAACAATGAAGAATCTCTATCCTTATTCTAATATAAACAAATATTACTAATACAAAGAGAGATGAAACACCTGGCCAATTGATCTGTCAGCTGTCACAGAAATACCCACATCTTCTTGCACATTCTTCTCTGCGAACGGTCTCGCACGCTTCCTCCTCTTGTAAGTAATAAACCCATCACACTTACTGCCACTGAATCTAGAAAAGTCCGCATGAAATGAGCTTTCTCCCGTAAGTTTGCCCCTGGTGATCGCTTCAACTGGCATTTCCGAATCTCATCTAACCCCAGTTCGTACAGGAGTTGAAGGTATGCGATTTTCAGTAGAGGTGTTCTAACCCCAACTCGTATAGCTAGAATCTAGGGTTTCTTGAAGCCCGGAAACTGCATTTTAGCAAGAAAAATTAGGGTTTCAGAAGTCGCCACATTCAATTCGTTCAAGCCGTAGATTTAAAATTACAGATATCTGAATCAAAGAAGCGAATGAAGAGGGAGAGAAACCCTAGATTTACCTGAAACTCGAAGATCCAAATCTCTCCGCGAAGGCATTATCAAGTGCTCTGTCGCATGCAGAGATTGCAGAAAGATTTGAATTTCGAGGACTAAAATACTCGCACGAAAGTGTACCAGTGATGACCGGTTGCTTCCGGTCAAGAGGGAGGGCTGCCTTGTGGAAACCGACAGCTGCCAGTAGATCTTGACCAGGTGAACTCCTCCTTATCCAAGTCCGCGGGAAGAACTCGCTTTGGATAGCAATGACGTCGTTCATGTACATTGCAGGAGTACCAATTTATCAAACTCACGACTTTATATATATATATATATATATATATATATATATATATATATATATATATATATATGCTCTTGTGATTTTGGCCTCCCATGAATCATGGCCATCCATGCAGAGTTTGGGCCCATTTGGCATGGTTTCTATGAGTCCGGATCCTCTATCACAGTTGATACACGCCACTCATGTCAATTGGGCCAAAGGTTTCAAACATAGTTTCTAAATTCTTTTCAATGTTGTGTTAACATCGAGTTGTGTTGAGATTGGATTGCATTGAGTGTACATCACACATTGTGACAGTCTCAAATGCAAAGCCTACCTCTGAGATTCACATGCTATTGGTCCGAATGAATGGTGGTGTGCATGCACACTATGTGGAGGTGAATATATTCCTTGTACTTATCAGAATAAGTCTCGCAACACATTTTTATTTGGATGAGAATATACTGTGTAGAACTTATTTGGTACTATTAAAATCATCAATCGGTAAAACTTGAGGCTGTATATGATGCCTCTTGAGACTCATGCTTGTAAAAATGACTGACCTTCCTCTAAATACCATCATCATCTTCGATTTACCATTAGAAGCTATTGGTGTGACGAATGATGGTTTCAAATAAGGTTTTGATGAGGATGATTATGATGATTCGGCTTATAAAAGTAAAGTACTCGGCTTGTAGTTAAGTCTCTGTGATTAAGTTTAGCTGTTGGTTTAGAATTATAAGATGATTTTGCAGTTTTGTTTGATATATTTCAGCCCTGTTATGGCTAGCTAGGATTTGATTGAACTTGTATCAAATGCTATTCTCATATATATGGAACTTCAAGTAATGCATTTAATTAGATTCTGAACTATAGTTGTTTTCTTTGGCCAGCCTATCGATGTGGGATGCCAATTTGATGGACAATGTGTGACTTGAAATTAGAAATGCATGCTTTAAAATTCGGAGATTGGGGGATGACAATACAAGTGTGTCAAGGGTACATTGGGGCGGTCATTGTTTTAATATTGTATGCATAGATGAAACTGACACAAAGCAAAGCATTGATATGACAATTTTCACCTCATCTCTGAAAACACAAATATGAACCTATGTAGATCAATACAGTGCTGCACGTCGTTGCTATAGATTAATATGAGATCCGTTATTGATACTTACATTGGATTAAGTTGGGCAAAAGTAACATTTAAATCAAACTTACTCTCCCTTTAATTTCAGGGCATCAAAGTTAATAATTGCATAAACGCATGTTATTCATCATAATCTAACCCAAACTCAACTTTCTCGAGTTTTCATCGATCAGAACAAGCAAAATATCAAGCTAGTAGAATCCTTATGACTGGCTCTTTGGGGTGCCCACGAGCATGAAGACTTCATAGGTGACTCGTCGAATTAAATCAGATCCACCCCAAGCACACTCAAAATCCTTAACCACATCTTCAGATAGCAAATCCACCCCTTGCTCCTTGGCTGCTTTGACAGCAGACCATGACCTCAACATGCCCACAAACCCATCAAAAGACGACTCCTTGTGCATCTCCAATGAAACTGGCTCGCCTTCTGACCCCAAACCCACACCCTCAAAGGGAAATGGCAACGTTCTGTAGCCATCTTTGACATAGTGAACGTTGGGGTTCCAGAAAGGAAGTGTAGTGTTCTTGAACCGTTTCATGAGCGAGTCGAATGTGGGGTCGATGCTAACTGAGCCATTGTAACCCCAGACCGCGAGCAGGCCACCGGGCTTTCGCAAGACGCGATTGACAACAGAGTAGAAGCTTGGGAGATCGAACCAGTGCACTGCTGTAGCTACTGTCACTAGATCGACCGAGCCTTTACCTCCAATGAGGGAGACCAGCTCTTCTTCTTCTAGTGAAAGGGGAGTGTGGATGTAGCGAACCTTTGGGTGTGGTATGGCACGCTCTATCTGGGTTTTGCTCACATCTGTGGCAATGACTTGTGCATAGTGCTCAACAATCTGTTCACCACCAATGTCATATTAGTATGGATATATAAAGGAAGCAAATGTTTATATCATGTATGCACATGCTTAATTGTTATGGATAACTTGTGTTAATTTTAAATAGCCATTTGACAGGTCACTAACTCAGCAAATCTATTTGGGCTAAGGTGAAAAGCAAGGAGTCATTCTTCTCGGGTCATTATTTTTGTACAGATGCAGAGCCAAGTGAGGTAATGGGGTGCAATTACTCTCCAACATACACTAGATGGAGGTGAGTAGAATTTTATAGTGGGGGCTATTTTATGGAAAATCCAAATTGCTCAAAACGAAACTCCTCCTTTATATTAGACTGTCCTTAAATTTTATTTCAGCAGATGTTGATCTTACCATAAGATTGAACATATGATTAAAGACTCTTGTCGAAGGGGATCCGAGGGAATTTAGTTTGAATGGTTTAGATATATAATAGGTACACCCCACTATGGACTTTTGCACCCCACATGGGGTTTCACCATACACTTTATCATGACTCATCTAATGGCATTTTAGTGCTACTTGCCTACTCCCTTAACTTATATCCATGCCTACTGTAGCATCATGGTCCATCAAACAGTTACAACTAACCAATCAATTCTCGATGCTAAAATAACAGTAAGAGGATTATATGGAGTGCTTTGGGTTTATCCTGGTGAGCACTAGTGTCTTCATGTTTTTAAGTGCTCTTACAAAGTTTTGGAGATTTATGTCCTGAAAAATGGTAGGGAATTTTGAAATTTAGAACTTTTTCTTTAGATATTATTAAAAATAATCTACAAAAATAAACTTATTTTTAAATGATTAGCATAAATTATAATAAATATAAAATATTATTGGTTGCCCATCAAGGAAATCCTAACTTTGCCACTGTAATCAAGATGGGTCATTTATGTTATATTTTAAGATTTGTTAAACACATACTGTGTGGGAAATATGTAACATGCAGAGGCCACCAAGTCAGACGTGCGTGGGCCCCAAGTAATAGAAGATTGATTAGGAAACAAACCACTCTAAAAAATAGAGGAAAGAAACTTCTCGAAGAAAGGGATAGTCGTTTCTTTGCATACATCACTTAAAATTGATAGAATGTATAAGAAAAGAGAAGAGAGGAGAAAAGGAGTAGTAAGGTTTGGAACCAAGAATCCAAAATCCCACTCCTAGTTCTACCATTAGGTGACGGAGGAGTTAACTAAAGGATTTTTTGAAGTCCAATTTTCATCTATTGATCTAAAGAATCAAGTCTCAAAAGGTCTTTTCCTATGATCCTTTACAAATATTAGCTTTCACTTGACGTGAAAGAAAGAAATTGATGACCCTGTAGAAAATTTATGAATCAGGATCCTCGAGTGGATATACTCAATGCTGACCATGAGTGGACCACTTGGGACCCACCACATGGGCTGCCCACGAACATGAATGGTCCACTCATTATCACCATGGGATTTTACCTCATCAGATCCTCTCAGAAATTTATATTTTGAGGAACAGCAAAAAAATTAATCCTTTTTTGGCGCTTTCCCACAAGAAATAGCATCCGCACTAAATATGAATTTTACCATAATATGGAAAACCATTTTTGCAATTCTTACTTCTTTTTTCTGTGAAAACCAACTTACACAAACGTGCCCATAGAAAGCGATCATAAAATTAACCTTGCAAACATCTCATAACCAAAAGCAAAAGCAGACAAGGGAAGCACTTGAACTTAATGAAAACACATAAGAGAGAGAGAAAGGAAAAAAAACAAAACACTAGAAACGTCGAGGCAAACAAGTTTTAACACACGCCAATTGCAGCTTGGCCGTTGCCTGTGCCAACATCCCATACGAGGCTGTGGCATGGTGTGCGAGCTGCAAGCATCGAGTACCAGTCACTCGAGTAAGTCGGCTTGCATCCCGGTATACATCAGCATCGAACGACACAACTGCTATCGCTCTCCCTTTCCCTTTCCCTCTCCCTCTCCCTCCCCCTCTTGAATTAATGCATTATGTATCCTTGTTGGTGCATTATGTATGAGGAAATATTGGGTAGGATCCTCCAACTTTTCTACAGTGACTATCATCATCATCTACGTTTAGGGCTGGGTGCAGATGGGCATGTGGGTCAAAGAAGGTAGGTGACATTGATTGATTTCATTTTCTATCGATTACGACGTTAGGGCGTGCGTTCGAGTTTTGTACTCATTTGTAATTTCACAAGCCAAGACCTGAATACTAATAGGTATGCATATTAAAAGGGACTCTTTCTTTTTGTATTAAATTAAGTAGAAATCTAAGCTCAAATTATCTCCACAAAAGGACCTTTAAAGAGATGTGGGATGAAGGTGGGAGGGAAATAGGGTGTGTACGTATTGAATTACTAGGAACATGGTTAGGTATTATTCATTTCCTTTTTTTTTTTTTTTTATTTGATGGGCATGTTTGGGTAGTCGGCTTTGGTCTTTAATTTTAACCACTCATACATTAACTATCCCAATTTTTGTATAATCACTTAGTATTTTTTTTTATGCAAAGAACTAGGCCCTAAGTATATCACATAAGTATTTGGGTTTTGGATTTTGAGATGTTAACTGCATGGACCTTAATCAGGTCTAAGGACGGGTACCCTATTAATAAATTAGAAGATTTAATCGGATCTATGTATAATAGTGCATGCCTAATTGAACTGATTTTCATCCTTAATCAGATTGGTGCCACTATGTTCGGGTAGCAATGAGTTGGTTAGGGTCAGGTTCAAGTCAGCTTGTCCTCTTAGGTAACGCTTGTTGGGCCAATCTCATCCTTTTGTTAATCATTTTGAAAATGTCAAACCAAATCCTAAATTTATGAAATTGGTTTGTGGGTTCAAATAAAATTAGTCAAGTGGGGTCGCATTTCAATTGGTTTGAGAGGTCAAGTATAGCATCAATAAAATCCAACCGATTTTTTTTTTCTTGGCTTTGGCTAAGAGGCCAGGAGGAAGGAGTTCAAACCTCCCACCAGGGATCGAGGGATGGGAGTAAGATGTCTTACCAACAGGCCATCCCTATATTTTCAGAATCCGTGATCTTATGGGAATTTTTTTTCGACAAATTGTGGAAGATTTAACTCATTTTTGTATTTTCTTTTTCTGCGAAGAAAAGCCTAAGCATTAAAGATGGATTTTACTAAAGCAAAAAAAAAAAAAAAATCATTTCCACAAAATACTGGCCACCCAAACATGGGGAATTGATCATGAGTCAACCTTTCAAACAACTCATAACCTCCAAGAAGAGCAAATAAGTGAAGGGAATTGAAGAAGGTGAAGGGAAACATAGTTACATACGCCAGTTGCTGCTAGGCCATTGCCTGCGCCCACATCCCATGCGAGGCTGTGGTATGGTGTGCGAGCTGCAAGCATTGAATACCATTCACTCTCGGGTAAGTCGGCCTTGCATCCCTGTATACATCAGCCTGTATGTCGATCAACATCCCAGCCATCTCTCTGTATTGTTGTCTCTCCCTTTCCCTTCCTGATGCAGTGTATACATAGGAGAGGATATCTCTTTTAAGGTGGGTGAATTCTGTCTGTCCAGTTGTTCTTGCCCGAAATAAAAATAATAAAAGAGTTTGGCAGGATTCTCAATAATTTTATGGTCACCATCACCATCATCCACGTTTAGAACTGCTTGGGGGAGGTTACAATATTGTGCATATGGGCATGTGGGTCCAACGATTAGAAGGTAGGTGACATTGGTATCAATTTATCTTGTTTATCACATCAAGGTTGGCGTGAAAGGGGGTTGCCTAAGCCTCAAGGTTCTCAAATATATGGACCCATTTGTAATTTCATCTGGTGGGGGCACATTGGCATTGGCATTGGCATCGGCATCATCTTGCCAGGACCTCTGAGTTAAGAGTGCTGGGCTCATCAACACCATTGACGGTCATGATTATCAAATAAGGTTTTGATGAGGATGATCATGATGATTCAGCTTACAAAAGTAAAGTACTCGGCTTATAGTTAAGTCTCTGTGATTAAGTTTAGCTGTTGGTTTAGAATTACAAGATGATTTTGCCGTTTTGTTTGATATATTTCAGCCCTGTTATGGCTAGCTAGGATTTGATTGAACTTGTATCAAATGCTATTCTCATATATATGGAACTTCAAGTAATGCATTTAATTAGATTCTGAATTATAGTTGTTTTCTTTGGCCAGCCTATCGATATGGAATGCCAATTTGATGGACAATGTGTGACTTGAAATCAGAAATGCATGCTTTAAAATTCGGAGATTGGGGGATGACAATACAAGTGTGTCAAGGGTACATGGGGGCGGTCATTGTTTTAAATATTGTATGCATAGATGAAACTGACACAAAGCAAAGCATTGATACGACAATTTTCACCTCATCTTTGAAAACACAGATATGAACCTATGCATATCAATACATTGCTACACGTCGTTGCTACATATTAATATGAGATCCGTTATTGATACTTACATTGGATTAAGTTGGCAAAAGTAACATTCAAATCAAACTAACTCTCCCATTAATTTTAGGGCCTCAAAGTTTAATAATTGCATAAATGCATTTTATTCATCATAATCTAACACAAACTCAACTTTCTCTGGTTTTCATCGATCAGAACAAGCAAAATATCAAGCTAGTAGAATCCTTACGACTGGCTCTTGGGCGTGCCCACGAGCATGAAGACTTCATAGGTGACTCGTCGAATTAAATTAGATCCACCCCAAGCATTCTCAAAATCCTTAACCACATCTTCAGATAGCAAATCCACCCCTTGCTCCTTGGCTGCGTTGACAGCAGACCATGACCTCAACATGCCCACAAACCCATCAAAAGACAGCTCCTTGTGCATCTCCAGTGAAACTGGCTCGCCTTCAGACCCCAAACCCACACCTTCAAAGGGAAATGGCAACGTTCTGTAGCCATCTGTGACATAATGCACGTCGGGGTTCCAGAAGGGAAGTGTAGTGTTCTTGAACCGTTTCATGAGTGAGTCGAATGTGGGGTCGATGCTAATTGAGCCATTGTAACTCCAGACCGCGAGCAGGCCACCGGGCTTTCGCAAGATGCGATTGACAACAGAGTAGAAGCTTGGGAGATCGAACCAGTGCACTGCTGTAGCTACTGTCACTAGATCGACCGAGCCTTCACCTCCAATCAGGGAGACCAATTCTTCTTCTTCTAGTGAGAGGGGAGTGTGGATGTAGCGAACCTTTGGGTGTGGTATAGCACGCTCTATCAGGGTTTTGCTCACGTCTGTGGCAATGACTTGTGCATAGTGCTCAGCAATCTGTCCACCACCAATGCCATATTTGTATGGATATATAAAAAGCAAATGTTTATGTCATATAGTAGTATGGATATATAAGAAGCAAATGTTTATATCATGTATACATATGCATAACTGTTATGGATAACTTGTGTTGATTTTAATTAGCCATTTAACAGGTCTCTAACTCAGCCAATCTATCTGGGCTAAGGTGGAAAGCAAGGAGTCGTCCTTCTCGGGTCATTTTTTTCATACAGATGCAGAGCCAAGTGAGGTATTGGGGTGCAATTATTCTCCATCTTACATTAGATGGAGGCTAGTAGAATTTTACAGTGGGGGCTATTATATGGAAAATCCAAATTGCTCAAAATGAAGCTCCTCCTTTGTTGTGCGGAAGCGTCGTGGTGGGTTCTAATACCACTTATTTTTTAGAAAGTGGCGCAGCGAAAATACCAATGATCGATGGTCTAGATGCAAGATGCATGAACACATGCAATTAAACCACACACAAAAGAGAGACACAGAAGGTTTACGTGGTTCACCCATTGAGGGCCACGTCCACGGGAGAATATAACAAATAATTCACTACAGAGGAGATATACAAGAGGAGGTATACTACATATGAGATTTCTCTCACATTCCCAATCCCGGTGTTCACTCTTAACCTCACTCATTCTCTTACTCTTAACCTCACTCATTCTCTTATGTGGTGTACAAAATACCACTGTAGAAGAGACGACATTTTCATCCTCTGGCCTGCCTCTCTTCTTTTTCCTTTCCCACTTCTTCCACTCCATAGCCTCCCTCCTTTTATAAGAGTTCTAAGGGAGATAAAGCATTTAATGATGCATGTGGAAGTAATCCACTTGGTGGTTCACAACCCAAAGAGATTTGTGGCTCACAACCCAATGTGAACTTCAAAATCTCATTTTATGGCTGCATATTTGGGAGTCATATCTAGTGCCAACGCACCACATGCACATCGATTGAGGTAGCTCTCGGTAGAAGTCAACAATGGTGGCTAGACTAGGTGGATTGATGCTATATTTCCAACAATTCTCCACCTTGGTGAAAACTCACCATCCATACTGAGTGACCAAATAAAAGCTGCCTCCAAATGCACCCTTAGGCGCCATACATCCGAAAGTGCTCAAATTTGAGATATTCATCAAATCCAAACTACCCATCAACCACAATACAAATGGGTTGGGCTAATACAAATGGGTTAGGCCTACAAAATGAGCCAAACCCGAGCCCCACATACCCAACAAATCTCCACCTTGGCGAGATTTGTACGTCACAACATCTCCACCTTGAACATAACGCTCGAATCTTTGACGAATCTAAGTGATTTAAAAAATTACTCACAACCGGCAATCAAACTGTCCTGACTTGCATGCAGAATAACTTCTGCTTCCGAATGAGTCTTGATGACTCCACAATTGCAGAACAGCTGCTGCTTCCGAACGAGTCTTGATGACTCCACAATTACAGAACACTTGCTGCATCCAAATGAGTCCTGATAACTCCATAATTACAGAAAAATATCTACGTCCGAACAAACCCCGATGACTCCACAATAGCAGCAATCTCTACCTCCAAATGAGTCCTAATGACTCCATAATAGCAGAACAACCTCAGCTTCAAAATGAGTCCTAATAACTCCATAATTGCAGAAAAAATATCTGCTTCCAAACGAGTCCTGATGACTCCATAATTATAGAAAAATCTCTACTTCCAAACGAGTCTTGATGACTCAACAACCGCAGAACAACCTCTGTTTCCGAATGAGTCCTGACGACTCCATAATTGTAGAAGAATTTCTACTTCGAATGAGTCCTGCCGACTCCATATTTACAGAACAGTCTCAGCTTCCAAATGAGTACCAATGACTCCACAATTGCAGAATAGCCTCTGTTCCAAATGAGTCATGATGGCTCCATAATTGCAGAATAGCCTATGCTCTGACTGAGTCTTGATGACTCCATAGTTGAAGAACAATTGTTGCTTCCAAATGAGTCCTGATGACTCCACATTTGCATAACAACTTCTGCTTCCAAATGACTAGTGATGTCTGCATCCATCACAACCACCATGAACCACTTGGTTCCTGCACAACCAAGCTTTTCCTGCCACAAACTGCCAATCTCCTCTGCTAACCCTGTAGATTTTATCGCAACGAGCTCACAAGAACAAGTCGATCTGTAATCCAACTTTGCATGACTCCAATATCGTAGAAATGATTTTCTACCCTCCAGTCGGTCAAAGTTCTTTGATGACATTGGATTTTCAATCTTATGCTATACTTGCATATTTCTCGTCACTACGAGCACGTTGGAAGAAACGGATCTGAAATCCGATTCTGGATGGCTCCAATATCGTTGAAATAAATTTCTACGCTTCGATCGGTCAAACTTCCTTTTTGACCGTTGAACAGCCAATCCTCTCCCACAGCATCATAGATCGGCATGCTACGAGTCCGTCGGTTCAAATGGATCTCAAATCGGACTCTGAATGGCTTCAATATCACAGCTTGAATTCTAACCATTTGATTTGGTCAAATTGGGAGTTGACCATTGCTGACGTCATCCGATGACGTCATCCCTGCACATGATGCTGGGCTTCTACATGTGGGTCAGGTCAACCCAAACCGAACTGGCCTGGCCTAGCCTGCAAAAACGCCTGAGGGAGCGCCGCACCATTTCATATGGCAGTTTGAACCACCATGTACACATGTCTCCATTACCCTGTTATTTTATCTTTTACTTCACCAAAAGCAAACCAAAAAAACAGACACAATGTCTCCATCAATAGTGTCTGTTTTCTCTTTTAAACAAAAGCTATCAGAAGCCTTTCTCTCCCCCTCGTGTCTGCCTTCACACTTCAATAAATCGGATCATCACAAGACAAGTGGCCCATTTTTCTTATCACCTGTCACTACATTACATAACGAAACCCATGGCTGATTTCAACTTGGGTGTTCTGCTTCTCAGGTCTTCTTCTCCGATCAATGGCCGAACCTGAGTCCGGAATCCTCTGTAATTTGCGGGCGGAACCTAGTCCCTCACTGCTCGTCTTCTTTAACTGGGTTCTGTGGACGCAGCCTGCTGCGTCTCGTTCTCCGGCCTAACAGCGAGGGAAGTGCAAAACCGGGCGTCAATCCTCTTCTCAGATTCGAGCGATGGTTTTTTTTTTTTGTCCCGCAAGAGCAGCCCGGAGTCCTCTGCGTCTCTTCTCCCTCGGTGACGAGCAAACCCGAGGGCCCTTCTTCTTGAGTTCTAGAACTCTGCAACCGGTCCTTTCTGCATTCTTCCTCGAGCCCGGCGACGACTGCGACTGGGAACCGGAAACAAAACGATAACACCCTGCTTCCTTCTCCGGCGATGTTGCAAAAAGAGATTAGCCCACAGTGGTCAACAACGGATCTCACCTCCGAGATCGTCCACAGAAATTCTACTTCTTCGGTGTGCAGCGATGATCACCGAACCTGATACTCTGTGTTGCTGCAACAGATTCAGACTGATCTGCTTCTCAAAAGAGATCGGAACCTCTGTTATCTGCCTTTCTTCTCCAATGGAGAAGGCCTTCCGAACTTCTGCCGGCAACGTGAGGCGCAACTAGAACTCCTTTCTTCTCCGGCAGCGTCCAACTGGATAGCGATTCTCTGATTCTTCCTCAACTCCGGCCAGCGGAGCTGTTCCTCTTCTTCGGTTCTGGTTTCTGCAACAGGCAGAGCTATAGCCTCCTCCTTTTCTTTTTTTTGACATCTCTATGTCGAAAAACGACTAGCAACTTCTCCACTTCGATCAGCGCGAGCAGAGAACGGATCTGGGCGTGATGGCCCACCTTTGCTGATCACCGCAACGAATCATGGATCTGATCATCTGCCAAGAGAAATCCGGGCTTCTTCTCTGGCATCTGCGACTTGCAACAGGGCGATCTAACCGGCAGCGATGCGCGGTGATCTCGCCCTCCTCCTCTGTCTTCTCCGACAGAGTCCGAAACAGTCTGGATCCTCCGATCTTCTCCAATCGACCCCAGTACTGCAATAACAAATCCGAGACCGGACCTCTTCCTTTCTTATTTGTACAACATCAGCACCTCTGTGGCCAAAACCAGAGAGCTCCTTTCTTTCTGCAATTTGATCTGATCCGACGTGTGTACACCTTCAATCAGATCATCTCCCTTGATCATCAACAACAGCCGTGGCCCACTTGAGATCTGCAGTCCGATCTCCTTTACAAGTGAGGCCCTCCGAGGATCAAATCCTCTGTCTCCTCCGGATCCAATTACTGCAACATGCAGACCCTTTGCAAACACAGTTTGAAATCTGCGGCTGTGACAAAAAACAGACCATTTTCTTCTTCCATCGACTGCAAGAGCAGGTGCAGATCGACTCCGATCTGCAACTCCGTTTTTCAAAGGGAACACAGAGTCTGGGGGTCGACTCTGTCTCTTTCTCAAGAACAACTTTGCAACAGAGGGTCTAGATGGCCCAATGAGATCAACTATGATCGATCTCACAACCTGCGGCCCACCTCGAGATCCCCACCGGATCTCTTCTTCATCTGCGGCAACAGACCCCAAGAGGAACTTCCCGTCTGGGATCCTCTTCACAACAACAGGCAAATCAAGCCCTATTCTCCGGCCTTCTCTTCTTTGATCCAAGTGTGCGGTGTCCAATGGCAAAGATCTGCGTCAGATCTTTCTGCCTCTGCTTCATCAACTAGATCCAGTTTTCGAATCCATCGACCACACAATCTGAGCGATCTCTGTATCGCTCAGCAACACCTGATCCTTGATCTGGACCATGGCCCACCTTCGATCTGGCGCTATGATACCAGCTTGTTGTGTCGAAGTGTCGTCGTGTGTTCTAATACCACTTATTTTTGAGAAAGTGGTGCAGCTAAAATACCAATGATCGATGGTCTAGATACATCATGTAATCAAACCGCACACAAAAGAGAGACTAAGAAGGTTTACGTGGTTCACCCATTGAGAGCTACGTCCATGGGAAGATAACAAATAATTCACTACAGAAGAGATATACAAGAGGAGGTATACTACATATGAGATTTCTCTCACATTTCCAATCCCAGCGTTCACTCTTAACCTCACTCATTCTCTTATGTAGTGTACACAATACCACTGCAGAAGAGACTACATTTTCTTATCCTCTGGCCTGCCTCTCTTCCTTTTGCTTTCCCACTTCTTCCACTCCATAGCCTCCCTCTTTTTATAAGAGTTCTAAGGGAGACCATGCATTTAATGATGCATGTGGAAGTAATTCACTTGGTGGTTCACAACCCAAAGAGATTTGTGGCTCACAACCCAATGTGAGCTTCAAAATCTCATTTTACTGCATATCTGGAAGTCATATCTAGTGCCAATGCACCACATGCACATCGATTGAGGTAGCTCTCAGTAGAAGTCAACAATAGTGGCTGGACTTGGTGGATTGAAGCTATATTTCCAACAATTCTCCACCTTGGCGAAAATTCACCATCCACATACTGAGTGATTAAATAAAAGCTGCCTCCAAATGCGCCCTTAGGCGCCATACACCCAAAAGTGCTCAAACTTGAAATGTTCATCAAATCCAAACTACCCATCAACCACAATTCAAATGGGTTGGGCTAATACAAATGGGTTAAGCCTACAAAACGAGCCAAACCCAAGCCCAACATACCCAACATCCTTTATATTGGACTGTCCTTAAATTTTATTTCAGTAGATATTGGTCCCACCATAAAATTAAACATATGATTAAGGACCCTTGTTGAAGGGGATCGGAGGAGATTTAATTTGAATGGTCTAGATATATAATAGGTAGGCCCCATTATGGACTTTTGCACCCCACATGGGGTTTCACCGTACACTTTATCATGACTTGGTGAATGGCTTTTAGTGCTACTCACCTACTCCCTTAACTTATATCCATGCCTACTGTAGCATCATGGTCCATCAAACAGTTACAACTAATCAATCAATTCTCGATGCTAAAATAACAGTAAGAGGATTATTTGGAGTGTTTTGGGTTTATCCTAGTGAGCACTAGTGTCTTCATGTTTTTAAGTGCACTTCTAAAGTTTTGGAGATTTATGTCCTGAAAAATGCTAGAAAAATTTTGAAATTTAGAACTTTTTCTTTGGATATTATTAAAAAAAATCTACAAAAATAAACTTATTTTTAAATGATTAGCATAAATTATAATAAATATAAAATATTATTGGCTGTAATCAAGATGGGTCATTTATGTTCTATTTTAAGATTTGTTAAACACGTACTGTGTTGGAAATATGTAACATGCAGAGGCCACCAAGTCAGACGTGCATGGGCCCCAAGTAATAGAAGATTGATTAGGAAACAATCCACTCTAAAAAAGGGAGGAAAGAAAGTTCTCGAAGAGAGGGATGGTCGTTTCTTTGCATACGTCACTTAAGAATTGATAGAATGTGTAAGAAAAGAGAAGAGAGGAGAAAAAGAGTAATAAAGTTTGGAACCAAGAATCCAAAACCCCACTCCCTTCTAGTTCTACCAAAATGTCACTCCCTTCTAGTTCTACCATTAGGTGATGGAGGAGTTAACTCAAGGTTTTTTTGAAGTCCAATTTTCATCCATTGATCTAAAGAATCAGGTCTCGAAAGGTTTTTTTTCCTATGGTCCTTTACAAATATTCGCTTTCACTTGACGTGGAAAAAAGAAATTGATGACCCCATAGAATATTTATAAATCGGGATCCTCGAGTGGATCTATTCATGGTGATCATAACCAAAAGCAGACAAGGGAAGCATTTGAACTTGATGAAAACACAGAAGAGAGAGAGAGAGAGAGAGAGAGAAAACCATAATGCTAGAAACGTCAAGGGAAACAAGTTTTAACATACGCCAATTGCAGCTTGGCCATTGCCTGTGCCAACATCCCATGCGAGGCTGTGGCATGGTGTGCGAGCTGCAAGCATCGAGTACCATTCACTCGGATAAGTCGGCCTTGCATCCCGATATACATCAGCATCGTACGACACAGCTGCCATTTCTCTCCCTCTCCCTCTCTTTCTTGATCCTTGTTGATGCATTATGTATCCTTGTTGGTGCGTTATATAAGGAAATATTGGGTTGGATTCTTCAACTTTTCAACGGTGACAATCATCATCATCTATGTTTAGGGCTGGGTGCAGATGGGCATGTGGGTCAAAGAAGGTAGGTGACATTGATTGATTTCATTCTCTGTCTACTAAGACGTCAGGGCTTGCGTTGGAGTTTTGTACTCATTTGTAATTTCACAGGCCAAGACCTGAATACTAATAGGTATGTATGTTAAGGGCCTCTTTCTTTTTTATTAAATTACTAGAAAAACTAATTAAAGACTCCTACTGAAATTGGAAAGCTACTCCTAATTACATGAATGAAATAAAAAATAAAATTCCAGGCTTCTTTGGGTCCCACATGTGGGCCCAGGGGTCTGGTTATTTTGACCCAAAGGCTTTGCATCATAATATAATCACCATGGGGCGCCTTTGTGAACCATGAAAATATTCCCATCTCTTCCTGTATGGGTGCTTGCTTTGTTGGTTTTAATTTTTCTCTCTCTTCGTCCTCGTTCCCATCACGGAACAGTCCAACACACTGGGGCCCCATATCTGGAACTAATCTTAATGTCATGTTTTCTTGGTCAATGGGCAAATGCAGCTCATGTTTGTGTTGTTCATGCATTTTGTGACATTGGACTATAATGAATGAAATTCCTTTACTGACAAAGTTGAACATTAAAAAATAACCATCAAATTTTCTTTCTTTTAGTAGAAAATGAATCAAAAGGAGATGAGAAATGAATACCCAATAATCACCCTTGCAGGAATTTGAATCCTAAAAAAGTCAAGGTCCCATCTACATCTCCGCATATCCTTCACCCCTAGCTATTTGATAATCCTTTGTGGAAGCCTATTGGACCGTGAATTGCTATGCATTTAATTCCATGCAAACAAGCGGGCATAAATATTTTTATGAAGGGATGAAGCGGCCTGATATACCTGCTAATATGTAATGGTTTCAGACATGACTGACATGGAATTCAGAACCATGTTTTAAGACCATGCTTTCTTTTGTCCAATTTACATAGCTTGCAATGAAATTTCTTTCTAGCCGGCAATGAAGTCCCTCTCTTTTGATGCATTGATTTTCTATCTTGTGCAGTACACCTAAGGAACTGCACAAATGGATCAAGATCATGCTCGACTCAAACCAGTTACACAAAGAAGAAACTGATTTAAGGGAAGCCAGGGAAATGAGTCATCCAATGGTAATTCAGAGACTTTTTATTCTGAAGGAAACAATTGAAACAGAGTACATGAGACAACCGAGTGAGACTGCTGACCCAGAAGAAAAAGACCCAGAAGCAAAAGAGTGAGGCCCTCTTCTTTTCCTTTTTATCCCCCTACAGCTAAAATATCTCTGATGGCACAATCCTAACCCTTCAAATGAAGGTTAAATGCATCAACTATTCAGTTCCAAATGTTAGAAGCCGAAGTATTGCATGGTTAGGATTGTCAAATTCTCTCTTCTTGAGAAGCAATGTTTATTATCCATTGTGGAGCATCCAATCAATATTCTGCACCACAATCATGCTTCTACATGCACATACTTAAGGTGCATCTTTGGGTCAAGGACCATATAATTCCTTGTAGTGACAATTCAAAAGAGAGTGAAAACTCTTTACTCTTATCTTTGCTTTGAATGTGGCAGAACGGAGGAAGACGACTTCACTATTTGAACGTTGCATGAAGGCACTGCAGTTGTCAACACTTTCTCCCAGAGAGGCTTACATAACCTCAAATCACTAGTGGAATATGAAAATGATTAATCTACTTGCTAGTGGATCTTTTCTTTTTGAATTAATGCATTTAAAATGTAATCTAAATTTTGGCTTTGTTGGTTTGTAGATTTGTCAGAGACGATAACTAAATTACAAACGTTAACTAAATTATTTGTTGGTAGAAACATTTGAAAGTTGTAGAGTTGTAGAAGAGTTTGATGGAATACTTCCTATTTGATACTGAGTTGTGGATTTGTGGAGATCAGTCTTTAAGGTGTTCTGTAGTTAGCTTGTGTCTACAATGATGCTAGTATGCTACTGATGTTAGAACAGCTCATTGAGTCAGATTTGGAAATGGTTCCTAACAACGGTCAATCAGCGGATTCGAGCTTTGACAACACCAAACTTTTCACACTGGGCTTCTCTCTGTGCATTCTGGGATCTGGTGTTGCAGGAAATGTACAGTAAAATGCAATTCCTCTCTTCTGCACATATGGGGAATTCATGGTTCGACCATCCACGTTTTAATTTAACGGAGTTCGCTGGTTCTAAAAAAACAACTTGGATTAAGATTAAAGTCCTTCAGTCAGTGACCTACAACTGCATGAGACGTTTGGCTTTTACACATGCGATATGAAAGATTTCACATATGTAAAGAGTTCATATGTAAAATTTATTACATATGAGAAATATATTACCATGGTTGTTTAGTTTTAGATGTGTTTGGGTATTTCACATGCTATTCAAAATCTATAAAGATATATGATATTAAACTAAACTTCTAGGTGTTTATCATTTTTTTTATGAGAATATAGAATGGTTCCAATCATGAATTGGAGTCTGCAAAAGTGCCAATAATTAGATTTATGGGTTGAAGTAATTTTTGTCTGTATTTTTCTCATATTTCTCGAAGCATATGAAGATTTTAGACATGAAACTAAAAACCATTAGGATTTATAAATTCAATAAAAGGGAAAATCTAAAAAAAAAAAAAGTACAAAATGTTTGGCTAATTTTTAAAAAAGTACACTTATCCTCCCATAATTTTACCCGGTACATGTGGATAGGAGGGTTTGCATGTGCTCTTAGAGATCAGTTCTCGGTTGTCCAAAATCGAGTGTTCCTCAAATTCAGGGCCAAAGGCTCCTCGACTGGATTCGGTGAGAGATACGCTACGTTATCAAAAAAGAAAGAAACAAAGTTACATTAGATTTTGAACATTTCAAAAAAATACAAAAGTTTCTCACAATTCTTTCAATCAAATTTTCTATATAAAAAAAATTCCTAAGAAATGATAAAAAAAATACTCTTGTATCATTTTTCATAGTTTTGCTTTAATAAATCTTTTAAAAGAAATGGTCTAGTCCAATCCAAATGATCTGGTGCTCACTTCAACTATCTTTATGCATGGATGGTTAAAAAATGAGATTTTAAATGATTAAAATTAGTTTAGAAATTAAAATGACCAATTTTAGAAAGGAAAGAGGTTAAGGGAAAAAAAAAAACCATATTGGTAGACAAATCTTTCCATCCCCAAGGGCCCAACCCCATGATGTTTAAAGCATTCAAGTGGGCCTCATTAGCCACACCGCATTTTGTCCTTAGTTTTTAGCCTATGCAGTGTGCTTTGGTAGTGAAAAATTTTAGCTTTTTATAAGATGAGTCAACCAAACTGTTGCCAAACTGTGGCTTTTATATAATGGGTATAGAAGTAGAAATCTAAGCTCAAATGAGCTCCACAAAAAGACTTTTAAGTCATATTTAGCAACCAAATCTTTAGAAAAAGATTTTCAGTTCCCTAAAGATATTATAAATTTATGTTTCGCAATGGTAAATTCTTGTGGATTTGGGCGAATGAAAATCTTCATTTGTTAAGATTTTCAGATCTGACTACCCTCCATAAGATTTGAAAATCCTCACTTAAGTAGATTTGCACATTGAACCATTTTTTTCTCAGCTGTATGCATCGATACACGCCAATATCACTGTAAAATTTTCAACTATACAAATCCCCAGCAAGAATTTTTTTTTTCCAGTGGTAGTGAAGAATCATCAGATCTATGGATTCCTCGCATGTTACTAAACATACTCTTAAAGAGGTGAGGGATAAAGGAGGGAGGAAAATAGGGTCTGTAGGTATTGAATTACTAGGAACATAGTTAGGTATTATTCATTTCCTGTTTTCCTTTTTTTTGATGGGCATGTTTGGGCAGTTAGCTTTGGTCTTAATCTTTAACCACTTATACATTAATTATCCTAATTCTTATATAATCACTTAGTATTTATTTTAATGCAAAGAACTAGGCCCTAAGTATATCACGTAAGGTTTTTTTTTTTTTTTTTTGCTATTGGAGGGTTTCTAATCCTTTGGGCTGGACTAATCTCTCCAGGCCTAAAGGGAAGCCGAATAAACTTCCTTGTAGTCCCAGTATGGTAGTACAGTTTCAAACTTACAACCTTTGAGTGCAAACCATAATCCTACGCCAACTGAGCTACCTCCGGGAGTTTTTCACATAAGTATTTGAATTTTGGAGTTTGAGCCTCAATTTATAGCCCTTTGCATTTAGGCTTTTTATTCAACTATGCATTTAGTTTTGAGTCTTTAATATTCGGGTGGGGGTACAAGGTACAAGGAGTTAACTGCATGGACCTTAGTCGGGTATGAGGACGGGTACCCTATTAATAAATTAGAAAATTTAATCGGATTCATGTATAATGGTGCATGCCTAATTCAACTGATTGTCATCCTTAATCAGATTGGTGCCACTATGTTTGGGTAGCAATGAGTCGGTTAGGGTCAGGTTCAAGTCAGCTTGTCCTCTTAGGTAACGCTTGTTGGGCCAATCTCATCCTTTTGTTAATCATTTTGAAAATGTCAAACCAAATCCTAAATTTATGAAACTGAGTTTGTGGGTTCAAGTAAAATTAGTCAAGTGGGGTCGCATTTAAGTTGGTTTAGGAGGTCAAGTATAGCATCAATAGAATCCAACCGATTTTTTTTTTCTTGGCTTTGGCTGAGAGGCCAGGAGAAAGGAGTTCAAACCTCCCACCAGGGATCGAGGGATGGGACTGAGATGTCTTACCAACATGCCATCCCTATATTTCCAGAATCTGTGATGTTATGGGAATTTTTTTCCGACAAATTGTGGAAGATTGAACTCATTTTTGTATTTTCTTTTTGTGCAAAGACAAGCCTCAACATTAAAGATGGATTTTACTATAGCAAAAAAACAAAATATCATTTCCGCAAAATACTGGCCACCCGAACATGGGGAATTGATCATGATTCAACCTTTCAAACAACTCATAACCTAAAAGAAGAGCAAATAAGTGAAGGGAATAGAAGAAGGTGAAGGAAACATAGTTACATACGCCAGTTGCTGCTTGCCCATTGCCTGTGCCCACATCCCATGCGAGGCAGTGGCATGGTATGCGAGCTGCAAGCATGGAATACCATTATCTCTCAAGTAAGTCGGCGGCTTTGCATCTGTATACATCAGCCTATATGTCGAACAACGTCCCAGCCATCATCTCTCTCTATTGCTGTCTCTCCCTTTCCCTTCCGGATGCAGTGTATACACAGGAGAGGTTTTCTCTTTTAAAGTGGGTGAATTCCATCTGTCCAGTTGTTCTTGCCCGAAATAAAAATGATAGAGAATCAGGCAGGATTCTCAATATTTTTATGGTCACCATCACCATCACCATCACCCACGTTTTGAACTACTTGGGGGAGGTTACAATATTGTGTGTATATGGGCATGTGGGTCCAACGATTATAGAAGGTAGGTGACATTGATTTCGATTTCTCTTGTTTATCACATCAGTGGCTGGCGTGAAAGGGGGTTGCCTAAGCCTCAAGGTTTTCTAATATATGGACCCATTTGTAATTTCATCTGCTGGGGGCACACTGGCATTGTTGATGATGCCAATTGCCAAGACCTCTGGGTTAAGAGTGCTGGGCTCATCAACACCACTGACGGTCATGATTACAGTATACATGATGACATGTGGGCAGGCACCGATGGGCCCCATTTATATATCTCGAATCGTATGACCAGGAAAAGCTGGGTTGGACTCGGATTCATCATTCATAGTCTTTTTTACCTCTGAAGGGAAGGAGGAGGAGGAGGAGGAGGAGGAGAAAGTGAGTTGTGATGATGTCGAGCAGTAGAAGGGAGAGATTGGGGACGCCAAGATATACGGCTGGGATGAGATGCATATCGTGCAGGGAGGTGTACGAGCCGTCGGATGCTGGGACCTGCAAGGAGTGCTACGAGGAAGCGAGCGAGACGGAGGAGGAGCTGAAGCGGGAGATCGAAGACCTAAAATCCAAGATCTCTTTCCTCAAGATCTGGTCCCCACTCGAGCCCATCCACCACCAAAACCACCGCTTCTCCTCCTCCTCTTCCTCCTTCACCGACATCGTCCTCGAGGCCTCCGACGATGACTGCGGCACCGGCGCCCCCTCCATCCGCGCCCACAAGGCCGTCCTCGTAAGACCTCTATCTATCTCTCTCCTTCAATGCTGTCTGTCTTGATCTTGGTGTTTGATGTTTTGTCTCCTTGAATTTGATTGTTGATTTTTTTTTTGGTTATGGTGATTCAATTTGGGGGAAATTTCACTCATTCCCCATTTCAGTATGCTCCTTTGATAACCCCTTTTACTTGGGATTCAGATGTGTATGTAATCTTTTCTTAATCATTCAATATGGGGTGGCACCAAGGCTTTGTGCTTGTGGTTATGTGCAATGTACATGTGTTGAAAGAAATTTGTAGTCTTTTTATCCAAATTGAGGTGCACTAGTCCGGGCGAGGGCGAGGGCGAGCGCCTGTGGAGGTACCTTGTCAACCATTCAGGGTTGGATGGATAGGTCTATATATGGATAAGGGGTGGACAAACAACAAGCTTGGTCGGATTCAAAAAATGTAGATGTTTAGGATCAAAATTGAAGGGTGAGAGATGATAAAAAAAAAAAAGTTTTCAAATGAAAATCCAGTAGTGGATATAGTTTTGATGAGTGTCAGAATAGAGTCTGGTCTGGTGCTGATTCAGCCGTTGGGAGAGGGAGAATGAAAGGATGAGATCACAGGTGGCGCCACGTAGGCTGTTGCCCATGGTATTGTTTTGATACAAAGACAAGCGGAAAAGCCCTTGTGATGCATTACTCCAGCTGCTACCAGTCACTTGATCAATTTAGACGGTGGATCCAGCTCCACGTGAAGTGAAATTTGGGAGGAGGCCTGCAATTTTTAGCCTTTTGGATTCTAGAGGTGTGTCCCTTTGATGGATTCACAGGGTGGCCTCATAAGATCCAAATACTAAGTGTTATATCTTCTTTTATTACATTGCCATGCCTTCTCTAATATCATACTGTACTTCAATATAGATGCCATGTCAAATAAGAGTGAAAACCAAGATGCGCCTCAAGTAGTTATGTTTCATTACTTATAAAATTTAAGTCCTACTGTCAGATGGATCATTTATAAAATGCATGATTCCAGTCCCTTTCTTTTGTGTATTTTAGTCATGTGTTTAGGTGTAATTAATCTAATGGGGGACCAAGTCATGTCAAAGTAAAATATAGGTAGAGCCAACAAACAAGGGGCATTTATCTTGAACAGTTTGGCTTTTCTAATTGCTCTCACTCCCACTGACAATTTATACGCCTGCCCATCTGATTCTTGGCATTAAAGGTTCTTGACTCCAAAAGATGAATACAAAGAAAGAAAGAAAACGGAATAAAAAAAAAAAGAAGCAATATCAACTGAATTCTACAGAGTCAAAAAGGTAAAAAAAAAAAAAAAAAAGAACCATGGTTACAATATTATAGGATTATACAGCTGAGTAGAGTTTCAATTACTGTCAAGGAACTGATGAATCTTAGAATTCATTCTAATCTAGTGAGACGTGATGAAGAAGAAAACAGGAGAAGAACTAAAACGCATGCATTCACTGTAAGACACCTTGATTAAATCACAAATTAGTCACTAGGGCATAATCCAATAACGCATACAACCCCAAAAATCCAAATAATGAATCTCTATATGGTACATTCACTAGGGTTTTTGCACAATACCCAATGTGCCCTTAAATCCCATTTAATTAGAGTTTGGCCAACCCTAAATAGTCCTCCCTGGCAAGATTGGGGTTCTGTTAACCCTAGCAGTCCCACATACCTGATTCAGCTGGTGTGGACAGTTCACGTTTAGGGGCTGGAAATCAGAAACAGTCACTGTCTAGGGATTGGCTAACCCATACAACCTGAATCCATGCCGTTTGATCAAATTAGAACCATATAAATCTAGTTAACTTGGTTTTAAAGAAATTCTATGTGAATCGATAGCCCAAAATGGACTATACAACTGAGATTAGGTACTGCTATATCAGATTTGACACATGCCAATGGGGAGTTGGGTGAGAGAACTTTAGAAACACAGGATTTTAAGAACTAGTACTTGACACCATGCAATTCCACATTTGAGCTAGAGAATCATTAGTTGTGTAGAAGGCTTCGGTGATATGCATGATTGTGTTAAACCATGATCAACTAGACCATGATGCAGCGCGGGGAAGAAGAGAACGGGCTAATCTCCAAGCCAAAGGCTTAGGAATAGGGATCCATGGGATCCAAGATGTGGATCCAAAACATCTTGGTCTCACACCACTAACAAATAATTGAGAGAAAATTCTCGATGAAGAAATTTTATTAATCTATGAACTTGTCCCAGGGAGGGATTACAATTTTTTATGTAGACTTATACTCTAACCTATTCTTGGAAACAACTCTAATTAAAATAAGCACTAAATCAAATAAGATAAAACTTTCTAATTAATCTCATAATTATCCCTAAAATTCAGTTAATACTAAAAATAGGAAAAGTCTTGCATGATCAGAAGATTCTCTTTATGGGCTTTAGTAGGCTTGGGCCTAATGGGCTGGCAGACGATGGATCTGGCTTGCGTCATTGGTGGTGTGACTGGTGTCCGATGACCCTATCAAATATAAGAGGACTTTAGGATCTCTCTCTCTCTCTCTCTCTCTCTCTCTCTCTCTCTCTCTCTCTCTCTCTCTCTCTCTCTCTCTCTCTCGGAGGTGTAGTTGTTCATGTGGTGAGTTTGGTGGTGTCCAATGACCTTATCAGATATAAGAGGACTTTAGGATCTCTCTCTCTCTCTCTCTCTCTGAGGTGTAGTTGTTGGACATGGGTCATTGCCTGACCCATAGTGGAAGTTTTCTTAAGCCCTAAGATAGGTCAACTTGACCTTGGGGCTTAAGACAACCCTTCCACTGTGGGTTTAATACCCAAGTCCAACACCAATGGTCATTAATATCTGTCGATCTAAGTCCATGAAATAGATAATCAAAATAGATTTTTCATCATTTATTTGTCAACTATCCATTTTGTGACCTTAAATCAGTAATGTCTGATGAACCCAATTTTTGTACGGATGTATGGATTTTAAAGTCTTCCCATATCTAGTAGAGCCGAGGGCCCCCCACAAAACTACCAAAATAGTGGAGGATCCAAATCCAAATATAAAATAAATCCATGAGTTGCTAAATCTATAGAAGAGTTTGATAGAGGTTTACATATGGATATGATAAAGCCTCTTAAAACAAAAACGAATTGGCAGTTTGAAAAAAAATAAAAAAATCCAGATCCTCTACTGCTTTGATAGCATGACGATAATAGTTTGTAGGGCTCACTGGCCTGTCAAATACAAGAGGTACGATCTAGCAATATGAGAAAAAAAAAAAGGGTTTGTCTATTAGACGTAGCAAGCTTTCGAATCTAAAACCAAAAAATTGATGGTTTGTCTATTAGACGTAGCAAGCTTTCGAATCTAAAACCAAGAAATGGATGGTCAAAAAATAAAATTGATAGTAGAGGTGAGAGCTAAGAATGAACGGCATATTGCACATTTTTACACACTAGCTTGGCTTATTAATTATTTAATTGGCATGTAGAAATAACACGATGTTTTGTTCATTAAGTAGAATGGATTATATATATAGTATACAATATATTAGTTTCACTTTCTTTACTATTTTTTTTATTTCTCTAATTATATATATTTTTAATTTTCTAAGTCTTTAATGGACCTTGACTCCAAATGAAACACAGGTTGAAACATTTTAATTCAGAGTGAAACCAAAATAGGGTTCGTAACAATGAATGCTATTAAACTTAGTCTTCCTTGTGGGGATCAGTTGTCTCTTATCATGTCGAGAGGTGGGCCCTTTAAAAGGAGCAAAGGGTGTTTCGGTTGTCATTCTCATTTACTAAATTAGGACTAAAGTGTGCTTTGCCTTTTATCTTTATATTCTATATTATGCGGGGACTTTCTTGAGAGGAAAAATCGGCTTTTCAGATGATCCTCTTTCTATCCCATAGCTGATTGGATTTTTATGGATGTGCTGAGTTAGCGGCAGTGTACAAACGCGACCGGCAACAGGTTTTGTATGCCCACCCTCCATAATGTATGGTATAGTATGCCTTACAGGTGTGCCCAGCGCTGGTTTGTGAAGTCAATGTTTCATTTGCCACTGTTACCTAATTCTTATCTGCTGCTCTTTCATTTTATATTTTGTAGATGACTCACCCCTTTTTTTCTGGTATCCTTGTCATTTCTCATAAATCTTTTTCCTTTGTTTTTTCTTTTTTTGAAAGGGAAAGAAAACGTTACTTTGCCATGATGTTTACTTGACATATAAAAAAAAATCGCTTCGCTAGCACGCCCCGCCCAAACCCCCCCTCCCCCCCCACCACCAACCACCACCCACCCCACCCCCGGGCGGCTCTTCCCCTTTCTTTTTCTCTTTTCGCCTCCCTCTTCCGGGTAATTGTAGGAGTCACTACATTATTCTGAAGTCAAACAAATCATCATCAAATATTCAATCACCCACAAAATCTGTGTCCAGTGGATATTGCGAAAAGCTATTATTCTTCCATTATTACATTTTTGTTGTAAGATGTCGTCCCTTCCATAAGGATTGTTCCATTATTATGCCTTGTAGTCACAGAATGCCAAAAGCTTTCAGTTGTCTTATTCGCTGACGCAGTGGGAAACAGAAACCCCGATTGATGGTGAACCCACAATACCCTAATCTTCAATGAAACAGAAAATCCACACACAAGGAGAAAAATAGAGATTCGCTTACCGTTGATCGCGAAAATCCATCGTCAATGCCTTCAATCCAATGGGAGATACTCAAACCAAGGAGAAGGAAAATAGATAAAAGTGCACACATGCAAGTTTAATTAACTCTAAGAAAGCCCCAGTATAATGACTAAAATACCCTTGACCCTGAATCCAATCATTGGCTAACCCAATGGACCACTCCGGTAAATCCGGAACACAAGACATAAACCGAACAATATGGATCCATCTTGACCATCCATTTGATGTTTTGTCCCATACTTCTTCATCAAACCCTTAGTAAGGTAGGCCAAGTACCCTTTTGAATTTTGCATCATGAAGAATTCGACCAATTCAAACCTTTGGTCAAAAATCAATTCTGCATCATTCACTTGTGTCTTTGTGCACTCCATAATGTTCTTGAAGTAGAAGTTGAATGGAGGAATCATGGGTGAAGACCATTAGTGTCTTGAATCTGAGGATTCATATTTAATGAATTTACATGTAGTCCTTTCCATGAGACATTGCTACCAATGATATGTATGCTTTTGTTGAATTTGTTTGTTTTCTTTAAGTTGTATTCATATTATTCGTCACTGTTCTATTTTCCCTTGGCCTTTTCCTTATCAGATAAGCAAATCTCCTGTTTTTAAAGCAATGCTGGAAAATGAGATGGAAGAGAGCAGGAGTGGCATTATCAAGATCAGTGAAGTTTCTTATGACGTTCTTCGCTCCTTTGTTCACTACCTGTATACTGCAGAAGTGTCCCTTGATGAAGTAATGGCCTTGGAACTTTTGGTCTTGGCAGAGAAGTACCAAGTGAAACATCTCAAATCTTTCTGTGAAAAGTTCATGACATCCAAGGTGAACAGTGAAAATGCCATGATGAGTTTTGCCTTTGCACATCGGCACAATGCCAAGAACCTGCTTGAGGCATCTCTGTCATTGATTACAGACAATATGTTTGAACAAGTAGACCGGGATGAGTACAAGGAGTTAGTGGATGAGAACCCACGCCTTGTGGTGGAGATCTATGAAGCATATCTTGCCAAGCAAACCAACCCCAACGTTATTCAGTAGTGAGGGAGTAGCAGGTGGCTTGTAAGGCAGTGTGGCCAACAATGCTGCTCATTGACGTAAGATCTCTGTTGCCAACCAAACCAACCCCAACACCATGCAGTAGCGAGGGAGTAGAAGGTGGCTTCTAAGGCAGTATGGCCAACGATGATGCTCATTGATGTAATAAGATCTCTTTCTCACACTCACTCACTCTCTCTCATTGGAACAAAACAATGTGTTAAGTCTCAAGCACAGACAAAGAAATCCCTGTCAATAGTTTGTTGTTTGAATCTAGCTGTTGTCTCATTTTCCTTTCATTCTCATGTTGTGGTTATTTTATTTGGGAACATTCATACAACATGAAATGTCATTTGGAAGTAATTATTTATATAAATTTAAGTTGCTTTCGTAAGTTTTGAAACCACATGGCAGTTGGCCTTGAGAAGCAGCCCAATTTATCACTTTTATCTATGCATGGTGATGTCTAGTGGCTCTGACTTGAAAATTGGTGATATGTATGTATGTGCTTAGTTTTTGTCATCCTCGATGACTGGACATGATGCACTACATCTGTGTATTATAATCTTTTATTTCACAGCTGCTACAGAAAGTTATTCTTCAGTTTGCCATGGTAGGGCACCAAGGGGCCGTGTGGTTTAACAAGGAACCTACCTAGTACCTACCCTTCGAAAAATGATGCCTTGGCGAGACAAACCCCTACTGCTCCAATAAGTAACTTGCACCCACATTGAAAGCTGAAACCTGAGCGTAAAAGGCATATATATATATATATATATATATATATAGAGAGAGAGAGAGAGAGAGAGAGAGAGATGGCATGCCTGGATCTGTATTTTATGTGAAAATACCAAAGGAAGAGAAAATGCTGTTTCCTCATTCATAATTCATGGAACTAGACCTTTCACGCCCCGCCCTGTGCTCCGACCTTCAACCATCTTATTCGGCAATCATATCCTATTTTCAAAAATTCTGCCACTGGGTTCTCTTGGTTTGTTGCATTCTCGGCATTTTTTTAGTTGAATTAGACATTGCTATTTCTCGATGCTTGCTTCTTGTTAAATGTATAATTGCCTTTTGTCTTTTTTCTCTGTGGAAATTCCCATCTCTCCGTTCCCAATTGAGATTATCAATTTGTAAAGGCTTGTGATGAACTCATTTGAGTATAACCATCACCATATCAGTTTTTAATCTATATTCCTTTCTAAAGGGTTTTCACTGTATCAAGGCAGGTATACAAGGGTCGATATAAATGCCCGCAATAGTAAACAGAAACGACTGTAGTGTTGCATGCATGTGAACTTTCTGTACAGGAGACATTATAAGAAACTGAGTTTAGACTGCCAAACTCTCCGCTCATTGTGATTTTTATGTGGTTATTTTTCATATCAAAAGATATAATATACACAAATCAACTGAGCCTAGCTCAAACCAAGTCAATCCAAACAATCTGTAACTTGGGCTTGGGCTGGGTGCCTTGTTACTGTCTGAATCAATCATAGGTTAGTATTATTTATCACCGATCTCGTCATGATGAACTGTTGAATTCAATCATAAGCTATGCACATAAAAGCTCCCACACTTTTTGAGGGCCTAAAATCAAGGGTAACAATATCTGGCTGGATAGCATTTGACCAACCTGAATTCATGATAAAAACAAGGTTCCTGTATTAAAGAAACGTAAACGATGGACAGAAAAACAAGATCATCTGCCATTGATGGGTGGATCCGCCGAGGGCCAGCAGATATTCATTTGCAAAATATTAGTATCTGCATAAGCATTGTTTGCCCTCACAATCACAAGAAAATCATGGCAACTCAAACATCATTATTATTATCTTCAACCTTATCTTATCAATCAGCTGGTTAAGACATGCAGAAGGCAGGCCCCTTCTGGGTTACGAAGAGATCTCGCTCTATGGTCTAACCGTTTAAATAATATGGACATGTGAAAAGGCATATTCCATCCAGTAGAGAAACCATCATTATATGGCTTGGGAGAAATTCGCCCTAAATGAGATGCCACGATGCACTTAAAAGAGAGAGGTTAAAAAATGTACATGTATGGCCAACAGACCACCAAATGAAGGATTCAATAGTCTGTCTACATGGTAGGCACATTATGCTGTAGCATAATGGGTGACCTGATCCGATTTTTAGTAGTTAAGACCCTTGTTACAGTAGGCCCCACCGCCCAAGTAGAACATGCCCCAGAAAGTCCACAATGGACAATCCAACCCTTTAATCCAAACTCCTGCAAGCTCAGAAAAGACCAATGAGCAGCTGCAAAAGTATGGACAAGTTCAGAGAACGGTCGATCCACAGGAGTCCAACAAGTTCCAAATAATTCGTCCGGATTCACACCCCTACCTGAAAACCAATAAAATTGATCAAAGGACAAATATAAAAAGATCAAAGCCCATCATAATTATCAATGCAACCCAAAGCAACCATTAAAGAAACTTTGTTACAGGAAATGGCCCGATTCCAAAGAATTAATGATAGCCGTCAATTTTGTTCTGTTCCGGAATTGGGTTGGGGTTGGGCATTCAAGTTTCCAGACCCAATTCCGGTCTCAATCGGCATCATCATCATTAAAGCCTTGTCATGTTGTAGTCAACTACATGAATTCTATTTTTCCATTCCAATCTATCATAAGCCAAATCTTCAAATACGTTGCACGTCTTCAAATCTATGTTTACTACTTCCATCCACGTCTTCAAAACAGAATACCCCCCAACAAAGTTTCCAAGACCAATTTCAGTCTATTCTTGTCCCCATTCCGCCTCTTGTTTCATACTTCCATTCAGTAAAAATTAAAAAATGATCAATTGTAAAATATAGTTTAATTTAAGTGATGTAAGTATACATTTTTTATATTATTTTATAGGATTCTGCTATTTTTTTTTCAAATTTAGGTATTATTTTATAGTTTTATTTCATTTTTCAATCGCGTCTTTTCCAAAATAGAACACTGGTATTGACTCAACTGCCGAAATGTTCCACCACTGGGTAGAACTGGAATGGGGACCAGAACACAATTGACAACTACGGAATTAATGCAAAAGGATGATAGCCCTAACTAAAGGAGCTATACATATTAGAACCAATGCATATTTGCTAGCCCTAATTTTACCCTAGAAACTTTTATTCATGGGTCCAACCGTCTCAAGCTATGAGAGGCAGCCAGAGAGCACAACTATTTCTTGATTCCTAGAACAGAATAACACATACATGATACAACAGCTAAATTTTAAATCCCCTATAAGGCTGAGTTCAAGGAGAAGATTCGTTACCGCTTACTCCGCTTGGTGGTGTGCAGAACACGGTGCAGATTGAATGCCTCCCCTTGATTACCATTCAGGAACCTCCTTTCCAAGCAGCAGGCAGTCAGCTGTCTTAGTAACTTCTCGAGGCGTGAGTGCAAGCAGTTCTGCGAATCTTTCAAGCTGGGGTCTGTCGATAGGACCATGACATTAACACCATCTGCTACAACCTCCCGTTGTGCCACATTAAGAAGATATCCAACCGATGATTTCAAAGGTTCTTCATATGCCAGCAAAGCAAGGCAGTCCTATCAAGGAAATGGGTTTTGACAAAGGGCATTTCATCATCCACAGGAACAGAAACAAATGAAAAGTTGAAAAGATGTACAGCAGGCCATATTTCTCCAGGGCATTATAAGCTAATATCGGGGGCCAAAATAGGGAAGAAAATACTAAGAGAGTGTTGAAGCTAACATATGAAAGAAAGTAAAATTTATTGGTTCACCCAATAGTCATACTAGAGCACTTAACCAGTCAAATCTCATGTTTTTAAGATTGCAATTGCTATGATTTAAACCACCATTATCATTAAAAAAATGATTTAAAGCACCATTTACAGAACCCCACAATGAACTATAGTATTTATGAGACTTCACAAAGTCAACGGTTGCTTTGCTTCAGAGTGCTTTTATATGTAGACATTTCATGGAGTTCAATGAGGCAGAAAATGAAACATCTGTACATGTCGATCAGTATCCTCACAGAGCTTCCCTTAGCAGAGAGCTCCATGAAGAGGTCCCTACTTTTTGGGTAGAACTATGAAGAGGTCCCTCAAAAATCACTTCGGAATGCAGATTTTTTTTTTTTTTTTTCCTTTTATAGTTCTCTTTTTTTCTCTTTACAACTGTTTGTTCTCCAAAGAAAAGATAATAAGGTGATTGAATTATCTGGGGCATTGAAGATTCCTCATTGCAATTTCCCCATGTTAGCATAACAGTCTAACTATAGGAGTTACTTCCAGAGGGTTTGGAGGAGCCAAACAGCCATCACAGTACAAGTGGCATGTCAAGGCAACTGCACGTTGTCCAAGGGGTCAAGCATCTAGATTGTATATACCCCAAATATCAAGGCAGTTGGTCCATGGCAGCCATCTGATCAGTTGCCAGCAAAAATGGGCAAGACGCTGCATTTAAAGTAAACATTAGATGATTGATCAACTTTTGGACTATCCAATTTTGAGAATTCTTGTTCCAAGGCCCATCTAGATGGTTGGTAAATCACAATGCTATCATCACCATCATCATCAAAGCCTAGTCCCAAATCTGTTGGGGTCGGCTACATGAATTCTCTCTCCTTTCCGATCAATCCTGAGCCAAATCCTTAATAGGTTGCACTTCTTCAACGTCCTCTTTGACCTACCCCTTTCCCTTGGTGGCCATTAACCTCCACAGAAAAACTTTTCCCTACAGGCATCGTTGCTAGCCTGCATTGGAGGTAGCTCACAACATCAATGGTCTTGATTGCATACATGTTTTTTTAATGTAGGTAGATGGGCTAGAACTTCAATGAGGATAACGACAACAACAATGACATGGAGGATGAGAAAACCATAATATGCAACTTGATGAAGCACATAGAAAAATTTCTCACAGAACTTCTCATTAGCTTATTTATTTATTTATTTATTTTGGTGCTTATTTAGCAGTAAACAACTGAGGAGGACCTCATCGTAAGCAAGCTATTACCACAATTCTAAAGTGGCAAACTATGGAGCTTTCCAATCAACATTTTACAAGGTTATAGAAAACTTTTATTGCAGGTCTCAAGCTCAGATAAAGGAGGGTTGTGTTAGGTGGGTTGACAACCAGCGTAAAACTTTTGTCACAGCCCAAACATGAATTCTAAGAAAACAACATTCCGTGATAATGATAAAAAAAAAACTAATTTGTGACACTTCATCATGCTGAGGTTTAGTAACAAATCAGATTTAGTGCCCCTTTGTATACTTAGTATTAAATTTCTAGGAATTCATAGTAAAGCAGGTTTCAGTAAAGGAGTATTAAATAGGTGAGGGAGGAGATATAGATGGGACCATCACTTTCCTGGTATTTAATTTACTAGGGTGATAAGTGGAAAATCATTTCCTATCAAGAGGAGAGATTATTTGATAGAATCATATGAATCCTCAACCTTAATCATTTAGTTTCCACCCCTTTGATAGGAAGACATTGCTTTTGAAATCCTAGGAAAATTTCTGTTAAGAGCTCATTTGATTCATGTAATTGAATTACTAGGAATTCTAAGGCTTATATTTATGAAAGTAATTAAAAATGAAGAAAACAAAGGTTAATATCCAAAAATGACCATCAAATAATCTTCCCCTCAATAGGAAATTAACCAAGGTACGATGGGGAATGAATACTCGGCCACTTCCTAGTAATTCAAATCCTAGGAAGTTCAAGATACACAAAGGTTAATATCCAAAAATGACCATCAATTAATCTTCCCCTCAACAGGAAATTAATCAAGGAAAGATGGGGAATTAATAACCGGCCATCTTCCTAGTAATTCAAATCCTAGGAAGTCCAAAAGCCCATCTACATCTCTACCTTATATCCTTCACCCCTACCTCTTTATAATCCTTTGACGTAGCCCATTCGACCATGACTTCCTATTTAATCAATTTGCAAACAAACAAATGGGCCCTTAACATAAATATTCAGCTTTGAGTAAAAGCTTACAAAAATACCTGAAGTAGACAGCTTAAATGCGTAACCTCAAAGAATTTTGACAGTTCTGCCCGAGCATATTTTACTGCATCCTCCAGGTAACCAACCTATGCAATCAATTATATCAGGGTCAAATTACAATAGCTTCTGGTATAGAAATCAGTAAAAAAAAAAATTAAAAAAAAAGGAGACCGTCAACAACAATGTGCCCATAGTAGTGATGAAATAAAAATAAAAATGTAAAATGGCACTTGTTCAAAAGAGGAATAAAGTCATGCCATTATGCAGGTAAAAGACTTAGCTTCAACCTAGGGATAGAGGATATAAAATCCTTTTTATGAATTTGGAACTATTCCTAACAGTTTTGCCATTATTTCTTATTCTAATTAAGTTTCTATGATACCTTAAAGAACGATATTATACAAATATCATTCTTGCAACTTCCCTTGAATCAAAACAGTAGATTTGCTTTGCTTTGGGAGGCTTGTGTTTGTAAGCAGTCATAACAATCTAAAACAACGGAAAGATATGCATCCCATTCATGGAAAGTTTATATTACTTAAAAATAAAGGTGGAGCGGAACTTCTCTTTATTTATTTCATCATCACAAAAGGCTTGTCCGCTATTTATCTACATGGATATTGACTTGAGATGTGAGACTCTGTATGAATTGGGCTCTATCGCCCATCAAAAGGTGGAGCAAAGCATTCACAACTCAAGGTATACAATGTCTATACGGTTAGAAACTCATTTCCTTACAAGCAGCAAAACCACACAAGAAGGTCATACATTACATTTTCTGATCAGTAGAAAGGATATTGTTCAATGTTTAAAGGAAGAGGAAATGCCACATTAAAACAGCTTGTATACTGATAAAAGGTCAAAGATGTCTCTTTTGCCAATTGAAGATATGTAAACAAACTCAATTCCATGTAATAACTTTAGCACATTGAAGGTAAGCAGGTGGTCGAAACTTTTACACCAAATGTGGCAAAGGGGGAGAAGTCCAACTTAAAACTTGTGTCCTCTTTAATCCAAGTTCCTAAATGTTTCGAGCACACAGCTCCATATGGACTATATAAGGCAAACATTTGCCATCTTAGAGAAGTGCGCCTTCCGCCTCAGTAGCATCCAATGATCGCATCGGTGAAGCTCATGATCAAGCCCTCCATTTTATTTTATAGGGACTCCCAGCAATCAAAGATTTTCCATTGTGGCATTAAGTGAATATTCAATTTTGACCTGATCATCCCCGATGCCCTCGTATATGGTAAAATTGCAACCGATATTTTCCTTCCATCATTCGTCTAAAAGTCTTGACCAGGTTGAAATGATTTCCTTCAATTGCCCCCCGTTCACATGAATTTCATGTATATACACACTTGTTAGTGGATATATTTGTCATGCTTTTCCTCTGCGGAGTACCAAAGTAGCTCCTTTTGATCCATCACAAGCCTCCAAAACAACAAAAATCATACGTCATTCTGTTCACCTCTTTCATTTTGGGATAAGTGGGATGGGGATCCCTTCTGAACTTTCCATGAATTGTCTCTAAAGTAATATATCTTCTTCAAAAACAAGAAAATGAAAAAACAATGATTTAAAGCTATAATTAAACAAAATTAAACAAGGTGAAGAGATCTATACCCGAACGAGTTCAATAAACTTCTGGCTGTGAAGCAGAAAGCAAATTGTTGATGTGTCATTCTGCAGGAAATAAATGTAAAGTTGTTATGGCCATCTAGCTGTGATTCCAAAGAATGTTAAATCAATGGCCAGTACTATAATTTGGGGATAGCTACAGCTGGTTAGGGACATGGGTGTGTGAGTAGTGTATTCGAGTCCGAATCCCAAAAGAAAGAAACAGAACTTTATCAAATGAGTAATAGACAAGACATATCACCAACAAGCCAGCACTGAAGGTAGGGCATGTTTGGCAACATGTGAGGAATCCTTACTGTTTCAGATTAGAGGTTTCCACACTGAGGATATGTGCAGCAGAGGATTTCACATCAATGTCGGTGCGTATCGGCGCATGTAGCTCATAAAAACTGGCATTGGTGCATAAATCCACAAACTGAGGATTTTCAAATCCAACGGGCCAGGGTCGGACCTGAAAATCCTCAAAAAATGAGGATTCAACTGGTCCAAATCCTCGAGGAAAACTTGTGAGGAATCACCAAGGGGAGGATTTGGTGGCCAAACGTGACCTAAAAGTTACAAAACTAAATGACTGAAGTTGAGAATTCCAAATGGTTTATCACCAAGGCCTCCATAAGATCTTTGAAGAATTTAGTACTACCAAACAAAGCTATAACTATAAAAGTGAACAAAGCTATAACTATAAAAGTGTGTGTACATGGCAGCGGTGGTATTGGTTTCTTGTTCTTCTTGCTTTGGTTGTTGTTGTTCTTTGGTAATTTTGTACCAGCAACAAGGAATTGGACAAATTGCAATTAACATTGAATAGTAGATTTTTCTCCCACAAGAAGACTGCATGAATAGTCCAGCTCTATTAGACCCAGTTGGGCCCACCTTTGATCAGTGCAGCTCCTTTCACACTCATTGAACATTTGATCACCATTGGATTGAATCTCAAAAAAATCTATGATTAAAGACCATTGAAATTTAAGGCTGTTAAATAAAGGGCTAAGATAATCTAATGGGGCTTATTTTTTGCATGACCCTTATCGGTAAAGGGACCTTTCCATCTATTTTGATCCCAAAGATGGGCCCCACAAGCTGGACTGCATAAGTAAAGTGCACGGTCTGCTCGTAGGTCAAAATCTTTCACATTAAATGATCCCATTTGCTACGGTATTTGTTTGTGACAGAGTCAAGGGAAGCCCTTAGTTTGCTTCTATTTTAATTATTCAGTAAGACAACATCCTTTTCAATTTCGACCAGATCTTGACATGCATTGTAAAACCCTCCATGAAAGAGAATAATAAACAAAAAATTGAACACAGCCTTCGTATTTCTTGGTGCTAGAGCTATAAGCTCAGGTTCCCCATTGTATGAAGCTAATTAAAAGCTAAAACTGGAGTTGATAAGGAGTTACTGAGATAGTTAATTTGGCAAACATTGATTAAAAAAATGCATACTTAACAGTTAAATATATGCATGACAGTGGTAATTAGTTTGAGTATTGTGTAAGATGCAATGCCTAAGCTCCTAGTTATAGATTTACTTCCTTTGTGTATGTTGTTTGCAAAGACATGGAATTCATTAGAGACTAGAGAGAACAAAGGAAGCAAATGATAAGCTAAAACTTCAGAGAAAGGCTTTAGAGACAAATGGCTTGAAATTAGCAGATGTAGAGTGCATGTTTAATGAATTTGAGAGAAGGGAAGATGATTGGTAAAAATTGAGAACATAGTGTCACAAAGTGATAGATTTAGGTAGCTAGGAGCAGGTATTGAGTAAATGGAGGTTTAAGTTGGATATTGCGAATAGAACCAGTACCACATAAGCAACATGGAGACAAGTGAGTGAATGTCCTGCAATCATCAAATGTCATTTGGATTTAAGGAAATTTCCACAAAATGCCAGTAGGGCCTGCTGGGTGGAGCGGTTGGCCCAATGTTTTTTGAAATCCTTCTCCATGTTTACATATTGAAAAATACAAAGTGGCCCACACAGTAGAATTTTCTGGTCCCGCACTAGTGTATGACATATCAAGAATTTACATGTTCTAGGAACTAGGAACTGAAGACGTTTATTGAATTAGTGAGAAAAGACATAATGAATTAAGGAGTTACTGAAAACGTGGCTGCAAATAAGGTTGAATGGAAAAAGTAGAACTTACAAAGTCAGACCCAACTCCGAGTAGATGGGATAAAACACGGACAATAATTATGAATCAAAACTAGAGTTGACAGTCCAACAGAACAATAGAAACATAGTTACGAACTAATCTTTTCTCAGCTCAGTTGTATGTTATCATCTAGTTAGTTAATAGCATCAAGGAAAATAAGTGATCAACTGCTAAAATAGAGAATGAGCACAGTAAGTTCTGTACTTTTTACAAAGATACTAAATAAGCAGCAAGCACCACTTTCATCAGGCAAGCACCCCACTGTTAAGGGCACCCTGTTGGAGAAGTTGTGAGCAAGATGCTTCGTGGACAAGAGCCTGTAGTACATTTGGGAGGTGCTCAGTGTCCCAACCACAATGTCACGATTTCGAGTCATGCTACCATTCAAGAAAAATAAAAGGATGCCTTGTGGATAATCCCATGCCCATCTGGAAGGAGAATAGGAGGGGAAAGGGTTATGCTTTTTATAGGTAGACAGAGCTCGAAGATTCATAGAACCATTTAGAGAGGGCAGGGCCAAGGCATTCTTTCAGAAGCATATTGATGCCCGCTTATCAAAGACATGCAAGTCATATAAGGCCCATTCAACAGATGCTGGAAGAAAGGTGAAGAGCAATATAAGGAGAGATGAGTGTCGGCATATAATACCATGCAATGAATCAATATCAATACCAATCAATATGTATGTAGTGTGTTGGTATGAGCATTCTAAACAGTAAGAAATCTCCCAATGTGCATTCACAACCTTTTCTTGTTTTTTGGTATGATTATAGATTTTTTCCGTTTCTTTTACAGTCTTAAAAGGCAAGCAATGGTGAACATAGTCTACCTGCACAAGCTGAGGATACCACTCCCGAAGTTTAACCAGTGCAGAATCAATGTCTCCACCTCTGATGAGCTTTATTAATAGAGACAGCAGGTTAGAATAATGAAAATAACCTTATGTTGTAATAGAAAGTAATGAAATAATACATATGAATAATAATGAGAACAATATCAACAAAAATGACGACGTCGACGAAACCAAAGACAAGTAACTTCTTTTAGTAATAATATCATAATCAAGAAAAATCAGACATTTAAGAAGCGACTGATGAGAATGCCAACCATTGTTTTCATGATTCTATGAACTGAAAAACAGCAATAACCAATCGGAGACCTAAGTGGCTCAATATCAAGAAAAGGACTGGAAATATCACTGATTTTCCAGTGATATTGCCTCTATGACCATCCTTCGTTCCAAATAATACAAACCTTTTCTCCATGTGATGGAACTATTTAATGTGCACATGGCATGGTTTTCAATTTAGTTTATATCCTGTTCCATTTTGACTCTGAACTGACACGCTTAAAAAAGTTTGGAATTTCGGTGATTAATTTCAAAGTTCTGCTTGATAAAATTTTAACACACACGCACAAATATTTAACACTGATGCCAAATAAATAATTTATAGCCCATGTTTGTGTGTGGCACAAGGAAAATAAAAAAACTCAGACTCGGGACCCGTCTAGGTCAAGGCCGAGTCCAAGTCACATGCGACTCGGCCGAGTCCCATAATTCAAGTCCAAGTCCAATCAGACCCGACTCGTTTAGGGCTGAGTTGGACAACTCGGACTTGGCCAATTTTTTAATCCATGGTGCGGCAATGTGAAATTATAAGTAATAACATCCATTGTTCACCCAAAATAACATAAGATAAATGCATTCACGTAACTACTACACGACAATAAGGCATATCAGTACCTAAAATAAAAAAGAAGAGGCTTTTTCTCTTAAAAATAAAAAAAAATAAAAACCTCAAGCATTATTATCCGTGTTCAACCTAAATCTGAACATAATTTGCCAAAGAGGTCCTAGCTCTGGACAGAAATTTTATACAAGGACTTTTGGTTTGGTCGGTTAACTGAACCAAGGCCCAACCAACTGAAATTGACTACTATTGCACACCCAAACACCCACCCAAAGAAGAATTGATTACGAGTGCCAGCATGCACACACTTGTACCCAAAAACAGAAAATCAGCCCTACTTGGTATCCTAACCATCTATTTAAGAGTCCCCAAATTTGGCAATTAATTAAGTGACGAGATTTTGTGGTAATATTCAAATGATGGATATCAGTTAGAGATTCAAAACAGTGCCAAATTATGGTGAGTGTCAAATTTTTTTTCTTTTTTTTTCTTTTTTGAGTGTCATGCTTAGTTTCGCTAGGTGAGAACCTTTCTATGAGAGCTATCAAGATGTATGACAATCACAGAGGCAGGGGCAACAGAAAGGTCTCAATGTAGAATAGGGTTGTGCAAAAAAGGTTCAATGGCGTAATATTAAACCTTGATTTAACTGGTGTCAAAGTGCAATGAGGTAAAATAAACTCCTCCTAAATAGAACAATAGAAACCTAAATTTCTAAAATAATTACAGGTGGATGAATTAGAGTTTGTAAATAAAAGAAGTAGGCAACCAGCTGTTTAATGGACTTCCAATGTGCCATGGGCCTTGCTCCTGACATAATATTTTGGGCCCATGCAGCCCATGGACATCCCAGCTTGGGGTCCATTAGGCTTCTGGGTTGGCTGACTAGGGAAGTGCCCCCAGTCATGGGCCTAGGTTGCATCAATTATCCCCTGCTATCTTCCTGATAACAAAAATATACACCCTGAAATGATCAAAATGGGGATGCAAGCAGAGGGGGACAGAACTCCCACAAGAACTATCATAACAGCAGAGTGAATATATTCTAAGAAATGAAAGAAACTCTGAAAGGACAGGTTAATTTTGAATATATAACAATATTATTTATTCTTAATGTGAGATGCAAGCTGTTGATGCAGCAGCAAAACCACATCGTTGCAACAAGGCTCATGGGCCATATTTGGTACCCATGAAATTCTGATTTTTAATTGTTATTAGTTTTAATTTTAGCAAAGAGTGTGATTAGGATTAGTTTCTATTTTGGATAGGATTCTTATTTTGTTTCCTAGTTTGATTAGGATTGTTTCTTAGGGCTTAAGTTTCTTTTATTATAAATACGGCATTGTAGAGATCTATGATCTCAGATTTGGAGTTAATAAAATTTCCCTCATGGGTTTTATCGTGGAGTGTTTTCTCCGTGTGATTGTTTATGTGGAAACCTATAAGTGTGACTGCGGCACATGCGATCCTAACCCTAGGATTGCATCAGCTGTGGTTGCCAGTAGTGTGGCCACATCTAACGCTTACCCAAATAATATAGAAATCATGCATAAAATCTACGAATATACTCACCTGCATTTCTTTATAATTGGGTAACTATTTCATTAACTTCCAATTATATAACCAACATCAATGCCTCAAAACACTACAAATGCTCTTACCTGGCGTAGAACTTTTCTCTGGCTGAGTGCATACGTATCTCCTTGTTCACTAACACCATTTTCTTGAGCTACTGAAATAGGAGGAATTGTACTTTTACTTGCTGTATCAAATGAGTTGAGTGTATCTTGATATCCATAGTGTAGTAGATAGGAACGAACAATCCTGAGTACCAGAAACAACAATATGAGCAAAAAACACAACCCAACATTATTATGTTCATACCAAATATGAAAAATTATAACAGGTCAAGAAGGAAGATAAAGGTTAAAAACTGTGCGCAAAGATGAAAAATCATGCAGGTCAAATAAAAAAATAATATAATCCACGGCACAAGCAAAGGGTTACCTGATGCAATGGAATCCATTGTAAATATATACATGACTAAGAGAATAAGATCCTTCAAATTTCAA
The DNA here is from genome assembly GCA_003546025.1 of Camphora micrantha. Classification (NCBI taxonomy): domain Eukaryota; kingdom Viridiplantae; phylum Streptophyta; class Magnoliopsida; order Laurales; family Lauraceae; genus Camphora; species Camphora micrantha. Next base: position 6,219,913 of record QPKB01000008.1, read on the forward strand.
TAGAACCAATGCAGACAGCCGTCGCTTTGTATTTATAGCAGGTAATTCAAAGTTCAAAATCATCACATGGCTGAAACCATAGTGTTTTAATCCAATAGGTTGACAATGAACAGTGCAAGACTCAATGTGCTCACATACTGGATGAATGTTGGATTAAACTCGCTTCAGGTAAGTTTTAGACAAGTCGAAATCTGGTCAACCCACATTATCAACTCATAACCCAACTTGATTCTTCTTGGTCTACCTAAGTCAACTGGATCCTCTTAAAAGGCATTTCCATCCTTGCATATTGGGGAACAAAGGGTAAATCATATATAAACCTTACATTAGTACAATCGGAGAAGTTAAAATACACAAAAATTATTATTACCATAAACCATATCCTATATCAAACTGGGGTGGATTACAAGTAATTTTCCAAGCTATATATATGCACATGTATGGAATTTTTTTACATACGTTTCTATATTTCATCTATTATATTTATACAAGTATACACATATCATAAATAATGGTCTACCAACAACTTAATCTCTTCATTCCTTTCCACCATGGAGACCCCAAAAATTTGGCCAATATCCCTAAGATGTTCTTCCACCTTCCAAAAATCAGAAACAGATATATGCATATTCCGAGCAACTGTTGGCAGCTCCATACAACCATCATGCAGATCCTGATCAACCGGTGCTCCACATGGCTCTCTTTTCTCTCTTTCTGTTCCTTTTAATCAATGTCTAGGCTGAATGTACCTCTTTCATCATTAATTACTTTGTTTCCATTGGTGGTTCTGCTTAGATACTAGGCTAAAATTTTAGATCAAGAGTAGTGCTAACCTAGACCTGGAGGTGCCTTGATTGGGCTGGTCCACTTGACCAATCAGCTGTATCACCTTGCCATTATGGGAACAGAGGATTTTCCCTTGATTTATAAGGAGCACTAATAAAAACAAAAACCAAATGAAAATTATTTACTTAGAAAAGGTTGAGGAGCCTAAGGATCCTAAGGCAATTCATGTTTTACCCAAAAAAGACACAACTAGCAAAGGACATTTCAAAAGAGCAGTAAAGACAGATAAAGAGATTTCTATATGAATATAAAAAGAAAATATAAAATTATTGACGTAGGGCTACCACATCTACAGCTCAATTAGAAGAAAGCACACGATTCTATACATGAAAGTCATGGTCACATTACAATTCAAAAGGCCAAAAAAAGTCATGGTGAGACTGTATATGTAAGCATATTAAGAATCAGCTAGTAGCATTAATAAATGACATGGTCAATCAATAGAATGGCAGATTCTTGTCATGCAAAAAAAAAAAAAAAAAAAAGAGCAGATTCTTAAATCAGTATACAGACTGATTTTTAAGGGCTGTCATTCTATAAAGACAAGTGTGAGCTTCAAGCTTATGTACATCAAACACTTACCCATGACTAACATGAAGCGGCAAAGATTTCTTCTCTATTGTCATTTGTTGTTTAAGTCTTTCCTCTGCTGCATATGCCTAATCATTACGAAAGATATAAAATAAAGCACAATGTATACCAAAAAGTTAAAACTACAAGATGTGGTAAATACCATTATTTACACATTTAGGACGATAACAGAAAAATGAGATGCCGTATTATGGAATATGATCTACAATCATTTGACTGGAAAATTTTAATAATGATTTCACAGTAAATTTATCTTGATCTTTCTGCAACAGATTCAAACATGAAGGTTGAAGAGAGTATATTGGTCTGTGTTTTCCATTGATTGCCTGAACTAATTGGCCAAAACACCTCCAGGTCTTAAAAGATGACCAAGGATAAATAATATTAAACCACAAATAATTGGACACCATGGATCTTCAGCTTTATTAGCATCATCTTCAATTAACAACAAGAAAAATGATGTAAGCTCCAAGAAAAGATACATATCCCAATTAACTTACATATTGGTCAAACAGTAATTGATGAAAATAAAAAATAAAAAATTACATCTCACCAAAAATAAGTCTAAACAAACAAGTGGAATAACCATGCAAGAGATGATAGCTCTGTGATCCTAATTTATTGATAGAAGGAGCTTGCAAACCCTTTTTATTATTGATAAAAAGGTTTTAGGAAAGTAAAATAAATTACACCAGACAAGAAGAAGAAACTGAAAATTGTGAACTATGATACCCTGATACTTGGACATGCCCATGTATTAGTGCCAGACCGATATGCGCTCGTGCTATATCAATACTGCATCGATACTTCTATCGTACAATTTAAGGAATGTAACAATTAAAAAATACTTAGTCCATTAAACAGACCCTAAGGATATCCTACTAAACTAAGTCCATTATTTTAAGTCCATTATTTTATTTAGTTTTATTAGTTTTCTTCTCAAAATAAAATAAAAAATAAAAAATGTTGGAAAGAATGTTGGAAAGGAATGTAACAATACAATGACAAATTCACTAAGTTAAGAATGTTTCAAGTAAAAAAATTTGGACAGTTGTATTGGTATCCATGTCACAGATTCCTTAACGGTCCGTTTGGGAAAATGAAGGGGAGGGGAGGGAAAATTTGAGGGGGAAGGAAAATGAAGGGGAGGGGAGGGGAGGGAAAATTAATTTTACCTCCTCTTGTTTGGGAAGTCAAAAAGTAGGGGGAAGAAAAGTGAAAAAGTAGGGTTTTGTTTGTTTGTGAGATAAAGAGAAAATTACCGTTTTGCCCTTACTTTTGTAAAAACTTTAAAATTCTTTTTTATATACAAAGGGCATTGTGGTAATTCTCCCCATTTTCCCCCCTCCTCTCCCCCCAAAATTTTTTGTACACAATTTTCCACCCCCCCATCCCCCCATTTTCCCTCCCCCCCTTTCCCAAACACCCTCCAAAACAACTTTCCCCCCACTTTCCCCCCTTCCCCCCCCTTCCCAAACAGAGGGTAAGTGCAGAGTCCTATCCCCAATCCCCATGTCCATTTCCCTATCCATATATGGGCATCATAGATTGTGAATATGATGCACATAGCTTTTCACTTTGCAAGACATCCGCCATGTGAATCTGCAACAAGTGATGGCACTCTTAAGAGACTGCCCATGCATGCAGTAATCAGTTTAGAGTAGAGATACATCAAAGAATATCTCTAATTTATTCAATCGAACACGTGAATCTCATTTTGTACCAGCTCCAGAACCCCCAATCAAAACCCCTTGGCACCTGTCATTTTTGTAAAGTCCCATCCTACCACTCATTTGTCATATCTAATATGTCCATGTGCAATAGATCCATAGAATACATGGGGCCCAACTACAGAAACACTTTGTGAAATAAAAAAAAAAATCCTGCATAGGAAATTTGCCACCAATAAAAGAGAAATTGTCACAGATGACATACCTCAATGTCAAATACAAATGGTTGCTGCCCAAAGTTGACATTCACCCTGAAGAAATGACATCAATCATTCCAAGTGCAAATATCAGACACTAGCATTTTGATAGTACAACGGTACACAGCAAAGTCAATATTATTACATTTACAGTATTCACAGTTCTAGTAATTGCAGTACCATAACAAGAACAAAATTTCAGCTTATATTCAGCCGCTTATAAATCCCATCAACAAGATGTTTCCATAACAACTTGTCCGTGTGATGACTTCAACATGTGCCTTTTTTATGGGTAACATTTACATGACTAAAACCCAGACTGCCTTCAACATGTTGCAAACATTGTAGGTTCAGGTTGTTTTCTTCAAGCCATTGTTGAAGGAAGAAAACATTGTACTTGGAACTCAACTCATTTTCCTACACTGTTGATAACAGCGTGTCCATGACTAAACATCAAAGATTTCTTTTTTCTTTTTTCATGGACTACTAAAGCTAAGTTAAGACTCGATAAAAAGTACCATCAAAAGGATCTTCACCAATTCTTAAATCCCTGACAACCAAAGTAAAGAAGTGCAGCCTAAGCCTACCGGCAGGTTAGGATTGTCCAAGAGCGTCTGTTTTAGGCCATAGTACACCCAACTCAGAGCTGCCAAATGACTGGTTGATGTAGTCCCAATTAACAAAATCAGACCATCTAACAGATGGCAAATGAAAAGATCTCGATCGATTTGAAAAACCCAAAAAAAGATCAAATTCTAACCGGATCTATAAACAAATATGCAAACACAAGGGAAAAGGCAAAAAATAGATTAACCCAAATGGCTAATCCCGACTTAACTGGTCCTCAATCCTTGGGAGACACACCCACACGCACACGCCGGTGGAGAACAAAAGAAATGTGCAAAACCATGCACACTTTATTAAATAGAATAACAAAAGACAAGAATGAGGTTGAACGTCTTATATGGTTTTTGACACGCTAAAAAAACCCATCACTAGTTTTAATCCTAGCCATCCATCTAGTATATCTAATTAGGAAAAATGTTAAACAAATCCTTACAAAACTCCACAATTGCTTAAACTGAGGAAAAAAATTATAAAAAAAAATAGAAATATACTAGGGGCTGAAATCCTCTTGGCTTTGGGGAGCAATTCTCTCCACTTGCTTTATTTTGAATCCTCTCTCCTTGTACTGCTCCCTGAATTAAGGAAACCCTCCTTTCTTGGTCTCTTTACTTGGAAAGCCTTTAAAATTTCCAATTGTAAGTGTAATAGGACTCCTTGGGCATCCCACTATAAGTGGGCTATTGGTCCCACTTTGTTAAGCATATTTTGAGTTGACAGAGGTAAGAGGTCCCACTTATAGAGCATATAGAATGGTGTGGGTCAATGCTTCATGTCCAATATGGGTCTGTTAGGACTTAATAGGGTTTGCTTTGGGCCCACATTAAATTCAGATACTCTTAAGACCCAATTTAGATCCATTCAAATTGATGTTTGAGTCCTAACGTTTGATTGGGCCCAGATTAAGGCGGATCAAAAGCCCATTAGACAATCAAATCGATTTGAATAATCGAGCGCTTGATCAAACACAAGATCCATAAAATCTAAGACATCTGCTTCTGCATCACTAGTGCAGTCTTAGAAATGTGCCATGTGTAAAATTGATTACCTAAGATGTAAGAAATAAAAAGTGCCCTCTCCAGCACGGTAGTGGTAGTTTTCACCCAAGAGAAATCTGTTATTCTATTAGATTTCGTAAGTGTGTGTTACGAGCCCGGAACTACAATTTGGCAAAACATAATGACTGAAATCCCTTCAAGTTAGATGCAGCACTGCAATTGTTGGTGCAGTTTCAAAACTTAAACAAGCAACAAAAGGCAAAACAGCAGACATCCCTTCAAGTGGTAAGCTTGAAAATGAATATAGTCAATACTCATTACCAATATACATAATGAATACAAGCACAACGCAAATAGTGTCTGCACCATAATTAATTTGTGTTTTTGACCGCTGTAATATATGGCTTCAAAGAACAATATCTGATATGCAAATAAAAAGAATGGCGTATATAGAATGATGTCTTAGGCACCACATTTTTGTGCACATAGAAGGGAAATAGGGTATAGTACAAAAATAAATGATTTGAAATAGAAGCAAGATCATGATAGAGGAAAACAGGCATACTCCTCGTTTTGGCTGTGAACGGCAATGGTAGGAAACAAGTCGCCCTTCACTTCCTTGTTTATAGCTCCAACAAGCTCTCCATTTTTACTGCACATCAACATGGAAGAAAGATGTATAGAGCCTTCTAAACAAGGTAGTCGATTAAATCTATTAGAGAAGGATCCGGAAAAGCAAATAATCATACGAACCAGTTTGAACAGAATAGTAACAAAAAGAACAGCTTAGTTGTCAGTTATTAATTCACCAAATGCATCTATACGCAAAATATGGATTGAATCGTAGATTATAAGATTAATATGTGCCATTAGCAGCCAATTATCATCACTTATTATGTGCTTGTATTATAAGAGAAACAATCCATTTCAAAATAATAATGATAATTAATAACAACAATAAGAGGAGAGAAAATTGCACAGAGGGCAACACATATCATCATTAAGGGTAAAATAAAAAATAAGATAAAGGTTTCTACTCTTAAATACCATATATAATTTTAAAAGAGCCATTTTTACATTGCTCTGCCTCACTATCCTAATTGATTAAGATATCCATATTAATATTAAGGGTAAGTAAAACCTTTCAAAAATGCTTTTCCTTGTTGTCTGAGTTTCTCCTTCAGACATATAACTTATGTAACATTTCTTAATGTTAAACTCTTATTTAGGTAGGAGTCAAAACGTAAATGCTCTTTTTTACTAGAGTCTGTGGCACTGTAGAAGGTGCTCACTGTTGCAACCTTAAGGTTGTGGGTTCGAACCATGTTACCAATCGCTATAGAAAAAAAAAATAGGAAACAGAAATGAAAGAAAGAGAGGGGAAAAAAAACCTTAAAGTGTAAAGGTAATGTTATTCCTTATTCAAGCAAATGCTTCTCACTACCTCGGAAAGCAGTGGCAGACAGACAGGTGAGGGGCTCCCGATAGACAACTTACATAGATGAGGCACTGCACATCCAGATGCCTCACTAATAAGCTATCATTGGAAGCAAGAAAATTTGACTATCAATGACATTTTTGTGCACTAGAGTTTACAAGGGAGATTAGGACCAAAGTTTTCTCTTTCTAGAGTATTGGGCCTTTCCAAAATAGATTGGATTTGGTATTCTCCTCTTGGTGCGTCCAAGCCCTTCCGATGTAAGAGGTAGAATATTATGAAAAATGACAATAACTGCGATGTTATGATCATTATGGAGGAAGGACCAAAATGAACGAATGGTCAATTATAGAGAAATGCCAGTGGAGGATATATTTGAGATTATAAAATCAAAAGTAGCTCATTAAAATATTGGTCAGAAAAGAATTCAAAAGTTATGAGTTATGACATCATCAAATATTTTCAGGGATTGGAACTTGAAAGGCTTCAATATTGGGAGGGCAAAAAGAAAATCCTAATCTCTAGGATTTCTTGTTTGATGTCACAAGGATAGCTGCCTAGTCAAGCATGATGGAAGCCAGTCCATCTAGGATTGCGTTCCTCTCATTTCTCTTTCAATTTTTGTTCAAAAGAAATACGGAAGGGGGGCAACCAAGTAAGGCTATATGGAGGCCACCTAGGCAGGAACGCAGTGTCGGTGGAAATCTAATGTGGATGGTACACTCAGGGAAAACCTGGACCTAGGTTCATCAATAGATGGGATTTGAATGGGGTTCATAATGGATTCAGACACGATTAAATGTATATACCTACACTCAGGGATGATTTCGATCGACCCGGACTTGATTTCGGAGCCTGCTCAAAATCAATATACATGTATACCAAAATTACAGTCCGCCCACTGTCTGCACTGAGACTTGAACCTACAACCTTTTAGTTATATCCAGAACCTCTAGGGTTCTACCATCTGTGTCGCAAGTACTTGTCCATTATCGTAAAAAAATAATATCAATATAAATATATTTTTTAAAGGTAATGCGATTTTATAAAATATATATTTTGCATAATTTATAAAATCTTTCACTGCATACTTTGTTATGTGGATCGTCACAGTATAATTGTCATGATGACTAAAAAATATTGGCTAAAATTCTTGTATATATGCCATTGGATTTGGATAATGAATTCTCAGGGAAATAACAATATAAATGCAACTTCTCCTGCAAACTTTCTATGGTTAGAGAGAATGAATATGTCGATTTAAAAATTAAAAATCTTGAATATTCTTCTTAAGATATTCAGCTTAAACATGTTCACATAATTATGGAAAAACAATAATAAATGTCTTTGAACAATCATCATCAGGTATTGTTAAACATTGTTTTATTGCATATGATAGTTTTTCATAAAATCTTTTAATAAAATTAAAAAAAAAATTTACAATGATTTAGTTGAGAGACGATCTATGTATCTTTATTTATGTGATGGACCAATTAATTCTTTATTTAATTGATAGAAACTTTTTTCATTTAAATATAGTTTTATCAAATTTACTTAATTTAGCTTTTTTTTAGATTTCACATTGTCACCAAAAAAAATTTTCTTTTTCGAAATAGGATTCTCATTGTTTTTATTTCTTAAATATATATATTTTTTCTTTTTTTCTTTTTTCCTTTCGAATGATCTAAGTATATTTTCTTTTCCCTATTACTATTTCCTCAATATCTTTAAAAGTCTAAAGGCCATTCAAAATAAAAACATCTATAAAAGTCAATTTTAACTTATTCACGAGTTTCTTAAATTTTTCTTTTTTTTCTTTTTTTTTTTTTTTTTTTTTTGAAATGGTAACTTGAATTAATCAAAAGCTTTACAGTACAAAAGGGCTATACTGAGCAGTGAGGACCCCAGAAAATCAGCCACCACCCAAAAAAGAGGGCCTATACAAAAAGGCAAACGGCCTCAGACAAAAGGAAAAAGAGCCAAATCAAGGCAAAATGACTTCCCTCTAGTTGAAACATATATTAACCATTATCATCTTATTTGTGGGTGCATCCACACAGTTTTTTGCTAGTCAATAATTATAAGGCCAACAAGCGCGTGTAGCATAGTTGAAAGGTGCTTATGGTTGCAATCAAGAGGTAGTAAGTTCAAGTCACATTGCCTACCAAACAAATAACAACAACACAGACACACCCACCAGGGAGTTGGTGGAGCGGCGTAAGGCATGGGTTTGCTCCTCCCATGTCTTGTGTTCAAAACCCGCCCAAAATTTGCCTAGTGTGCATTTGTGTGGGTTTAGCGGGCGCCACCCAAGGGATTAGTCCTGTTGGGTCAAAGGCCTCAGAGATACCCAAGTCATAAAAAAAGAACAGTCCTTCATTTTTTGGCTTTTATGATCTTGCCTGGTATTCAGTGCCATTAGGGCTCTTACAGAACATCTCTTCTATACTGTTTCTTCTTTTCCAATAAATAAAGATATCATTCCAAAAAAAAAAAAAAAAACAATAATAATAATGGAATGGGCAACTAACTTACGTGAAAAAGAACTGTTGTGAAGCATAATTAATACCACCACCAACAACATCACCTGATGTAAATGGTGGCCCAAAATCTTCCCCCTTTCCCTGCCCACGATAAAGGTGCCCATCATCACCATGATACCCACAGCTATTTGCTTCCCAACTACAAAAGGATCATCAGTTACTACAAATGCAACAATATTATAAACGCTAATAAAGAAAGCATGTTGAACCATCCAACAGTGGGGCAACAATGATATTATGATGTAATACTACAGCAATACAACAAGCAGAGATTTCAAAAAAATAAAAATAAATAAATAAATAATTGACATAAGGGATTCTATTATCTATCTTTCTTTTGTTCACCTATTTTTCGGTGGTGCCAATACATAGAAAATCTCCAACACGCTAAAAATGGACAAATTTGTTTGATGCAGGAGCAGATAACAGGGTGCCACAGATCATATGGGGCTCGCTTTGCAGATGATACACAAATGAACCTGTTTTGCATCATTTCTATGCAGTTCTCTATGATGTACTAAGATTGGATTGTGCTGAGATTGGGATGAGCAGAAGTTCTTTGGTTACATTATGTCAGATTCTTCGGCTGAGAATAGGATGTGCAGAACTTGTTACGAGTTCTGTGGGGAGACAACCTTGTTATCATCAACTGTCAAGGTCCACACCAGTTGCTTAAGTTAAATGACTGGCAGGTCTGCTGGCGTGCCCACTATTTTCTAAGCTTCTGAATTGCATGAAAATTATTCAGATGGGTCTTTATGACTCTTCTATCATTAAAAGTCAAACCTTTGGTTTCTTGAAGATTTGATCCTAAACATGCCCTAAATAACTGGCCATCCCAATTTCTTAATCTAAAAGATTATTAATTGGCATGGGCATCTAACTGAGACTTCTCAGTTCCTGAATAACTTGGAATTGAGCTAAATGGGTTTTCTAAGTTTCTTCCATCTTCTAGTGATCCTTTAATTCGCCTAAAATCTTCTATTGAACTTAAACCAAGTTCATAGCTGCCTAGGTAGGGATCCATGCTAGCTGCTAAGTGCTAAGTCCCTTCAAGGTTTCTAGTTTGGATAAAACTGGTACAGAAGACTGATAGAAAACCAAACCTGGACGGCTTTTCTACCACAGGACAAAACAAAAGAACCGTTCAACAACAAGCAGCTGAAAGTCCATCAACACTTGTTTTCAGAACTACCAATAGCAACAGACGTACACAGTACAAAAGAGAACATCTGCCTCCCATGCCAAGCCTCCATGCAAGAAAAGATGGTGGATGGCCCCGTGCCCCAGACCTAGGATCTCTCCTCCAGCTAGTTGAGATTGAGACCTGAAAGGTACCGAGAAGAGGAAGAGCAGAGCGTTGGGGTTTTTTTTTTTTTTTTCTTTTGTGGAGGTGGGGGGCATGTATACCTGTATTGCCAGGAGAAAGAGAGACTATCCTTGAGGCGAGAAAGAGGCACACTAAAGAGAATATTGCAGGAGAGGCCTTCTAAAAGAGAGCGAGATTTACATCCATGCCACTACCATGAATATCATTTCGATTTCCCATGCCAACATTCCGTGGAATATATTGTCAAACTGCCAATAAGACCCATCCAAACGTATTCATGCAACTTCAATCCCATGAGAATTAGGTCTCCCTGAAACGATGCCAAACAAGCCCACGGCAAAGCAATACAGGACCTCATACAATGAGGGGACCGCTGCGCCCCCTTATCTTAGTTACTTATGCACAAACACATTTTCTATTATTTTCCAATATTCTGGAATTTTTTTATGATTTTTTCAAAACGCACTGCTACGCCGCTACGTAGCACATTTTGGCGACAAGCCGCTACCACTATTTTCATCCTTGGACTCCCAAAATCCCCATTTTGTTCCCATATGATAATCACAGTCGTTTTTATTTTTTATTTTTTATGGTAATGTGAACCAACAGCATCACTTCATGATGCCACAACACTCTTCTAGCATCTCCAAAGATTTCTTTCTTTTCTTTTTTCTTTTTTGAATGATTCCATCTCCAACGATCAGTTGCAGAAAAGCCAATGAACTTCTTGAGAGATAGAGCCCAATATACAATCTTAAACAGGCCATCCTCACCACCTTTTCCCACATATGAATGCCATTTTGAATAAATTGGCAATTCCCGTCCAACCATAAAGACCACTAAAAATCAACCCCATAGAAAAGATCCATGTCTACTAGGAAACTTGAACCTCCACTGTTCGAAGGGAGTCCCGGTTCATCAGTTTTAGAACTCTAATGTCGCTTCTTTGTTTGTTTGAAGACTAAGAGATCCAGTCCCAAGTGGGACCCATCCCAATCATATATTCACTCCAAGCATTCAATCCAAGAAAAGAATGCATCAACAATTTTTCTAATTTTAGTTTTAATGCAAGTAAATTTTCTTTTTTTTTTAATTATACAATGGGAAGTCTAATAGAAGTTTACATTAGATAGAAGGTTTCTACTAGTTCTAAACTTTTGCGGTTCTATTAGATGGCCGTTAAGTCGAAAAAAAAAGGAGAAACATTGCGGAGAAACACTTGGATTTTTTTTTTTTTCATTTAAGTTTAAGCAAAACCTTGGGCGTGAGGACTTGCTGTTCAGGGTTAATATAAAATCTGTTTCGGCATGAGTGGAGAGCTGGAATGGATTTATATATCATGATTTTTTTTCTAGTGCTATCGTCATCTTGTTCGTAGTGTCCAGGAAAGTGTAGTTTTAGAGTTTTATTCCCACAAAGTAGTCGGCTTACAACTGGCAATCACTCCATTTACGCTATCAAATTAGATTATAATCATTACAAATATTGCTGGGCCAAAGTTCCTAGCTAATTCAATAATCTTGGGTGACCTTATGTGGAGAATCCAAACCCAGCCAAAGTGTGGTCTTAAACTGATGCAGCCCCAAAAAAGGAGCTGTCATGGTAAAAGAGTTCTTCCTAAAGTAGAAGTTTACAAGGTTTACCAACTTAGTGAAGGAAATGTGTACAAAATGAATTTTCTGAGGACCACAGCCATCCAAATGGTAGCAGAGTTCAACAACTTCGGCACACTCCAAAGTTCTTAGCTCAAAATAAAACTCAACATGATTTTGTAGTGCAGAACAGGGCAGCATCCAGATGTCCTCTTTCCAGGATTTCATACACAACTCAAAATTTGACTACATTTCAGTTCATAGCTGAAAACTTGCCAATTGTTCTGCATCTACAATTTATAGAGAAAACAAATAGAGAAGTTATGCCAAGGTATAAGGCCCATTTACAATTCAGGGTCGTCCAAACATGAGTCACATGGTTTCCTCCCTTATAAGTTATAAGATACTTAGAATTCAGTTATTAATATTGCATAAAAGGATAAAAGAGTGTGTTACCAATTATCAATCATCATTTTGTGGCACCCACCAAGATGGGTCACAGCTCATAACTGCACAAAACTGACAACCCTAATTAGGCTTGCAAAATAAGATGGAATTATGGATGAGAACTTTCCCATCCAATCAGAATATTTTTGGGTTACACCCACCAACAGGAACCCTATACAAAAATTGCTACAGGGCACAGGTCTACTCCACATAATGTTGATAAATTCCATTCATTTGACACTTACAATTCATCTTCTCAACATATATCCCATACCCAACACCATTCTTCAACAAAACCATCAGGAAAAAAAAAAAATGAATAGAAACTAGAAAATGAAACAAACCCAATAGAAATTAAAGTACCAATGTTACTTTAAAGCGCGAAAAATCCTCACCCGGGTTGTCTTCGCATCTTGAAATGCTCATTGGTGAAGCCAATTGCAATCTGACCCTTCTGCCCCGCATTCTTCACGAAGATCTCAAAGTAGTACACGAGCCTCTTTGCCGGAGCCGGGCAATTCGCCTGCACGACGCCGACGTCATGCCCGTGCAGATTGCTGCTGGTGTACTGAACGGAGAGCTTGTCGGTCGACACCACGTGAAAACCCCCCGAGCTGTTTATGGTGTTGAGATGAGTAGGAACCGCTTCTTCATCTTCCATGTCAACAATCTCTTCTTCTGCACCCCGACCGACGCCTAGCTGCCAAAGATCTAGTATATTCCCCAACTGTTCTTGATTATTCACCATCTGTGCCCTAAAAGAACAAAACAACAAGAATCTTCCAGCTGTAACGCCGTCAATATCGAAACCCCTAGATCTCTGTCTGATGGAATTTGGATTCTAGACCGGTTTCAGGGAACCCTAACAACCCATTGATGTATGATTCGAAAAACCCTAACTTTGAAGAAAACCCCTAGTTTTGGGGATGCGACGCGAGAGAGAACCCTAAAATTTGGGTTTGGGATGGTTTTTGATGCCGCTTGCGATCTATTGCGTATCGGTCGGAACGGGATCTAAAAGTGAAGGAAGAGATCGGGGGAAATGGTTTTCCAAGGAATATGTGTTTTTCTTGAAAGGGACGAGAAGTGCCAAACGATGAAAATGCAGTTCTAAGACGAGTTTGTCCTCGCGGGAGAAGGAATCATGAAATCCGCAGGCCCACTTGGGTGGGATTTGCTTGGATTGCAATTCTTGTGGGCCGGAAAGTTCAGTGGGCCCAGATGAGAATACATGTGAAAAAGGACAAAGTGCTGGAAATGGGGCCAAAGGAAAATTTATATATTCATATAAGAAAGTTATTAATTTTTTGTCTAAGTCAAATTATGGAAAATCAAGATTCCATCTAAATCTTTATCTTATATCCTTTGCCCCTCATTTCTATAAGTAAGTTATCAATCGAAAGATATTACTCGTTTGTCGTAGTAGTAATAAATCGTTTTGAGTAGCCATGTAATCATAGAAAGTCAACGAACATTTATTTTATAAAAAATATTCAATTTGTGCCATTACAATTTGCCAGTGTAGAATATTAAATTTCAGGCCTAATAGTTCTTTTATAGCAAAAAGTAAAATGAAGTAATGATGCTAAACGCATTTGATTATTTCTTGCATGAACTGAGTCTTAATAATGTTTTATATTGGTTGTGACCTATTTCTCCAACTATGTTATATATCTTGAGCTTGAACTGACTGGGCCTTAATCAAAACGAAGACTTCTATTAAACCAAATTGATAATTCTCGGGCCAAAATGTGACAGGTTTGGCTCGTGGACCTTTGTGGACTATTATGAGCCTCATCCCGAATTAATTTGCCCAGATTTCACATTTAATTACAATTATCGATTTTTTAAGTTTTATTCCTTTTTAATTTTTTTCCGTTTATATTAGTGGGCCTTGCATTTTGCCTATGGTAATATGGCTTGAAAATAGTGCAATGTCATTGTTTTCTCCATCAAATAATAAAAAAAAAAAGCATTCGAAGATAGAATTGCATTGGGTTGAAATGGGTCCAGGATTTGGATCCTCTATAAATTTGTGTCAATCTCTGGGTGGGGTTGTTCAGGGGCCAAGCCAGCCTAAGTCGGGCCAGGGCCCAGCCCTTCTTTGGCCGGGCCTGTTCTAAATTTTTGGCATGTTTAATGTGTGGGCCTGGTTTGGATTAAGTGATAGAAAGCCCCAAGTTCAGCTCAGCCCAGCATGAATAAGTAAACATGCAGTTTCACAACTTATTTACCCAAAAGAGTGTTAAAAGCCAGGACAAGACCAGCCCAATTGACTAAATGGGCGGGGTTGGGTCCGGCACTTAAGGCCCCTGTTGGGCTTGGTCCATAATGGGGTTGTGCTTTCAAGAGTGGGCCGAGCCTGGATATTCTTCAGCCCAGACCCAAATGAATTTGAGCCATTCTAAATGGACAGGGCCCATACTAGCGAACTCAGAGACACTAACAGTTTAGCTTTAACATTTTCCTATAGGGATGATATTCAAGGCAGTCTAACATTGGGATTTAATCAGGTGAGAACTGTTCTCACAAAGTCACCATAAGAACTTTTATGTGGGGTCCATTGGGGATCCCGTTTTGGGATGGGACCGGTGGGGATTGAAAAATCTATATAGGATCACATCAAATATCAAGTTTGGCTCCAATCACATACTCTTAACCCCTTCATCCATGGTCGACAATCCCAATCCATTTGTATGGGTTTATAGTCGATCCAACGATCTAGTTCATTCGCATTAGTGCCAAACCATAGACGTGCGACTATCGAGGTGGTCCACGTCCATTGCAAGGTTCGGATTGGGTGATAGGTGGGCCCCACTTATAGTTCTCACCTGATTATTTCCCTTTTAACCTTTAGCACAATTTTCACCGTATTCTTAAAATACATGCTAAACTTAAAAGATGAAGATGCTGTCCTGAGTTAGGTCAGCTGATTTGGACATGGGTGTGTGAGTGGGATGCGTGTGTTCGAGTCTCCAACGTTTAAAAAAAAAAAAAAGACAATGTTTATTGTGACACATTCCCCTTGCGTAAAACAATTAAAAGGAATGAACTAAAATTTTTTGATAAAGAGGATTTTAAATAGGAATGAAAGATTCCTCCTTTTGAACAAAGGATTTCTCTTGCAATCCATAGAAGCAAAGTGAATCTCAACATATTTGCCTCCAAGATAAAAAGGACTGGTGGAAATTTGAACTGTTGTTAACAAAACTTGAGATTAATTTATAAGGAGTTGCATGGTGATGTGGATATTTTCCTCTTATAGTTATGTACTTGTATGCACTTGACAGTGAATTTCTAATTCTTAAGGTACTTTTAACTTGCTTTATGCCTCATTTCTGGAGTTAGCTTGATGACAGTACCATATAATCATAAAATGGATTCCACAAGGATTTATCAATTTCTCCAACATGGGTTACTTCCATTTCACTTTTCACTTGACATGGGATTTATGAAAATACCAGTGTGTCAACCAAACACTGGATTTATGAGATGGAAAAATCCACATCAGTGCACACTCCAATCATCGCCACATTGGACAATTCCATCGTGATAATTCTTATAATTCCAAACCAATGAAATTAACATGAAGGCAAAAGAATTTAACTAAGAAGTGGTTGGAGAGAGGGA
This sequence comes from Camphora micrantha, assembly GCA_003546025.1. Taxonomy (NCBI): domain Eukaryota; kingdom Viridiplantae; phylum Streptophyta; class Magnoliopsida; order Laurales; family Lauraceae; genus Camphora; species Camphora micrantha. Next base: position 6,235,879 of record QPKB01000008.1, read on the forward strand.
AAAAAGAAATAGCAGATTGGTTTCTTGTTACACCCCAACCCAAATTAATTATGATTAAGGCTAATTAATTGAAATTAATGCTAACTAAGCATGGATAATTGGATTAATCAAGGCTAATGACCAAAGAGATATAAATTAGTCTCAAATGATGCATTAAGCATGATGGGATGAATTTGAATAGAATTGAGCTGGTTAAAACGAGTTTAAACTCAAACAAGATAGGCTAAGGACTTTTTTGTAAATACGGGTTTTCACGTATTTCGTCAAAATTTTTGATATCAACGTGTGTATCTCGAATAGTACGTTAACTTTCATAATAGACACGAGTCCATTTGACCTCAAATGGACCAAATGAGGCTTCATTTGACTCAAAATGTAATTTGACTTAATGAGAGGAGGTTTTAGTGTGAGGAGTCCTCATATTAGAATAAGATGAGTTCATTCACTCATTTCACCCAAACCCAAGGCTCATTCCTCTCTTCTTCTTCCATTTTCCTCATCAAGCATCAAGATGGGAGCTTGTATGTGTGATTGAAGGGGTGCTGGCTTTACCAACTTCATCTTCTTCACCTTCCCTTTTGGTTTCTTTGGAGTGAAAGCTTGAGAGGAAGTGCAAATGTCTTCACAAGAGCTAGGGGCTTCTCTAGTTGAACTACAAGTAAGTGCTTAGAGCTTTTAATTAGTTTACAAGTTATAATAAGTGCTTAGACATGATTTCTAGCACAAATGGCTTATAGGTTTGTGTATTTTTCATGTTTTTTATGGAATTAGGGTTTCATTTGGGGGTTTTCATCTCAAAAGTAAGCTAAACAAAGGGCTTTGAGTTAATTAACCTTCAACAAGGCAAGTATAAATATTTACTTGTGATTAGTGTCAATCGTTGTAGAAGTTCATAGAATTTCCATGGATTTGGGCATTTTCTATTGAGTTTTGGATTTATTTATGGATTGATTGGGATGGTTAATGAATGATTAGAAGTATAATCTTGTGGATGGATGTTGTATGAGGAGGGAACAGGAGGTTCCAATATCTATTTCAGGTTGTGGAAATGTAATGGAGAAATGAGAGTAGAGGAATGGAGAGAATAGAAATTTTAGACTGAAATTCTGATAGGTTCGCTCGAGCGAACAGTAAGTGCGCTCGAGCGAAGATCGTTCTGTTTTGGTCCGCTCGAATAAACTTGAGTTCGCTTGAGCGAACCACTTTCTGTCTGGGTACGCTCGACCGAACTTGAATCCGCTCGAGCAAACCTAATACTGGTTTGGATCTTGGATTTTTACGTGGATTTGGAAAACTACTTGTGAGTATAAATGCTTCTTAAATTAGTTGTAAGACTAAACTTCCATGGGTGATAATTACAGAGACTAGAATGCATACATTAAATAAATAAATGTGATGTCAATCGAGAATAACACATGCATTTGAAAACCAATGGTTACACCCAAATAGTTATTTAGATTTGAGATAGAATTGAGTAGAACCATAAATGATTAGTAATTCCTTCATTGTATCGTATTCCGTAACGTTGTGTTCCAATCTAATGAGATCGATATTACTATTATTCCCTTCCCTTATTATGAAGGGAATTATTCAATTAAATTGAATCCAGAAATTGATTGCTTATTGGAAAGTATTGACTCTTGAGTCTGGCACTACATAGCTACTGTATTAGAACTTTAAATGAGTTAAATGAATTAATGAATAAAACAAATGACTAATCCTACTACAGTAGATGGATTTGGGGCGTTCCGAAGTTCCGTGGTGATGCTAGTTGTCCCTGGCCCAGACACTGGTAAGTCTCACAATTCCGATCATATCTATGGGTATTGATTGATACCTTCCATTTGGAAGATGAATCATTCATTTGAGGGAAGATGGTAAATGAAATGAAATGAATGCTAAGGTAGTGATCATCTTGTACATGTCTATTGATTGACTTTTTATGTTCACCTATTATTATTGTAGGAACTGTCTAGACTTGTCTAGAATTGGAATTGTTATTAAATAGATTGAATGAGCTCAATATGAGTGTATTAACGTGCTATTACAAGATTTGTTTATATATTGTTGAACCATCGTGTTCACTAGTGTTATTGATAGCATTACAGGCCCGATTGCCCTTGCCGACCATGCAGCACCCCCAGCAGCAGCGGAGGAGACCGCTCCGGTTCCTCCAAGAGGACTAAACGAATGGAATGGTTGGGGATACCATTTGAAATGGGTATCTGAGTGCGATAAGGAGTTGAAACATTTTGAGAAGTATTTTGATAAACTGTTTTATATATTCATTTTGAAATGTAATTAATTACCAACTACATTGTATTTTGTAAATGCAATGTTTAACAAACAAATATTAAAAATGTTATATGTATAAGGATTTTATTTTGTATATATGTAAATCGTACATTGTTAATGTCAAATATGAATGTTTACACAAAAAAAATTTGTGTATTTGACAGGTTATTGAGAATGTTATCCCTTGTGGATTTCATTTTAACTTCAGTTAATTCGGAGTTTACGGGAGTAAGTATTGGTTCACAGCTCGGGGTTATCGGATCTCGGGCCCAGGTCGTGACATTTCTCCCAAGGAGCGCCCATCTTATGTAAGCTCTCTCGAATACTTGACAATCGAAAGGGAATAAATAGGATAGAAATGTGTCCAAATCAATCCAATCAAATGATCCCAACATTCAACGTTTAGGCATATTTCCTAAAATAAATAAAAAATAGCTTAATAACCCGTGCCATGCATGGGCTTTCCTATTAATAATGTTCATACAAAATAAACATAAATGAGTATAATAAGTATTATTTAAAGGAAAATATTCAAGTGGGAACTAGTTCTCACCTATTATATAAGAACTTTTTTGTAGGACCCAACTACCAACTCATCTAAACCTAGCAACCAATAGGGAACCCCCTGATAGTCACTAATTCCAATGATTGACACACATCCAAGTGGACTGAACCGTTAGATCAAGGGTTGAATATTTTTTTGAATACGAAGCCATTAAACTTGTGGGCCACGGATGAAGGGGTTAGGGGTATAGGTTTGTGGTCAAACTTGATACTTGGGGTGGTCTCGCATTTATCTTTCCATCCCCCTTAATTCCATCCCCAAATGGGGCCTACAATTGAGCCTCACAAAAAAGTTCTCACATAATATGTGAGAACAGTTCCCACCTAAATATTACCCTTATTAAAATTAAGTTTTCATATATTAAAAGACTAAAAAAACTATATAATTAAACTACGAGCAAACCAGAACTACAATATATTTATTAATTAGTCTTTTCCTTTGAAGTATAACTTGAGGGTATACAATGGTTATTATATAATGCATTAGATTGATATTATGTAATTAGAGACCTAAGTATTCATATTATATATATGAGTGGGGGGGGGGGGGGGGGGGGGGGCGGCCCTTAATCCTTTGAGCGCTCCTTCAGCCCTTCCCCTATATTACGGTAATAAATACAAAGATGTTAATGTCATTCTTACTAGTTTGAAATTAGATTATTGAAGTTCCCAATTACAAAAATACGAAGAAAGTTGACTAGGTTAATTTATTTATGAATATCTTAGCTTCACATAATTTACAGTTGAGCCTGAGGATGGAATCAGTACATAAATCTTCAATAAAAAAGATAAATGATAAACACATTTTACGGTAAAAAAAATCATGACTATATGAGGAAATTGCAAACAATGATAATCTAAAAAGTTGGCACCCATGCTTGAAGCACGACGCATTAACATGAAAAAAATAAAAGAAAAGGCCAATGTAGGTAGTATTAACAAGGTTCAACATTCTAAAATTATAGTTAGTTTTATGAAAATATCATAAAAAAAAGTCTAATTGATGTCAATGTTCAAAAGCAACTACAATATCCGACATGAATAGGGTCCCCACTCCAACTAATTACTCTTGAGATTTCTTTTTATAAATATTTACATAGAAGTGTTGTGTGGTATAGTGGTTAGGTTGATTATTTTTAAAGCAAGAGGTTATGAGTTCAAATCTTCTAATAATAATATATACCTTATTATAAGATTTGAACTCATTACCATTTTTTTTTAATTTAATGTAAAAATTTATTAAAAAATGTCCCTACATGGGGTCTTATAACTAATTATATGTTTAGAATGTTAACCCATGTAAATATTGTTGTTACTACTTTTTTTTTTCTTCCTATTTCTCATGCTTATGCATCGGGCTTAAAGCACAGAAAGTCAAGCTTTTGAAATAGTCAGTATATACGCTCCACTCTTAATTATGTGAAGCTAAATCGGAGAGAAATAAACAAAATAAGCTTTTTTTTTCTTACTTTTGTAATCGAAAACTTCAAAATTTTATTTTCAAATTAATAAGACCGACATTAACAATTTTTTCATTTATTATCATCTTGGGGGAGGACGATGTCAAAAGAAGCCCTCTTGTATTATGATGCCCACGGGCTAGATATCAAATATTAATACTTAGGTCTTTTACATAATATAAATCTAATGTATATAAAATACACTTTAGTGTGCATTAGAAAAATATAAGATTATTAATTGTGATTATTTTGTAGTTGTCATTTACTTATAGCTTAATTTAAAATATCTCAGTCTTTTGCTGTATGAAAATGTTATTTAAATTTGTTACAATTTATATTCTTTTATTTATTTTGTTCAAACATTATTGGTAGGCAAGACCGTGCTTAATATGGGTTATTGTGCTAGTATGATTTAGCTTTTACTAAGGCTTAATAAAAAAAAGTCATAATTAAAAGGAATCCGGCCAAACCCGAATCAAGAATGCTTGACTTTAATATATTATAATTGAGCGGTATAATGTTAGATTTATGTAGAAATGGATTAAGTGCTAGCTTGGGGATTAATATTTTGGAAGGGATTGACTAATCATAGGTGGTCCCTGTTTGAAGAGGGAAAAGGGGTGTGATTTAAAATGGGTGTATTTTGATAACTAATATATATGAATTCTCCAAACAAAAAAAAACAAAAAAAACACCAATACATATTTTACCAAATAAACAATGTGACTTGTGAGACTTCAAAATATGAAAAATAACCACCACCACCCCAACAGAAACTTACCAAGTATTGTTGGAAATATCATTTTCGGGAAATTATCATCACAAAAAATGTCTAAAATGTCTGAAAGATTATTTTTAAATATCTAAAAAATAAAATAAAATAAAAATTCTAAAAACACATTTATATAATTTTCCTATAACCCGCATTGATCTTGATTTTCTTTTATTTTATCATGACATGCTCATAATCTTGCAATATTTTAGAAACTAAGATTGATTTAATAAAATGTAATTTCAGGTATACATGATCAATATAACAGTGTGGGTAAGTAGGCCCCAATGCCCACTACTCATTGTCTATAATAATATCCATAACCATCTACTAGCATTGTTTAATACATCAACAATTAAAAAATACATACAGAATCCAAATAAAGATGTGAAGTATTCTAATGCCCTCAATTTCATATACATGTGGGTCCATACATTCACACATTCAGTGTACCAAGATGGCCCTACTGTTGATTGTCTCAAAAAAAGATGTCTGTTGTAGACCAGTTCATGACTGGTTTTGAACATTCCAACACAAAATGGTACCGACCCCATGTCAATGTGGATCTAATTAATGTTGGAGTTAACAAATATTATAATAACTTTATTAGCCTGGGTGTGAATGGTGATGATGGAGACCATGTCTTTCTCAAATCTGAGGTATGCTAATCATGTTCACCATTAGCTGGCATTGTCTCCAAAATTATAGTTTGCTGCTGTCTACTTATGAAGTGGGTCGAGTCAAGTTTTAGAACACTAGAATCACCTCAAAAATGAATTGAGTCGAGAATTAGGTCACGTTTGACAATTAAAATTTTGGATATTCCTCACTAGTTTTCACGCAGTCATGAAAAACCCATATTTGGCAACATTACATTTTCGATAACTTGGGCTAATATAAATTCTCATTTTAAGCATTTTTCAACCTCTTCATATGAATGGAAACCTTCATTTTTGAGGATTTATGCATTGATAACGTTCTTTCCCGGCTATACACATCAATATGCGCCTATATAAATCTGAAATCCTTATGTGAGAAAACCTTGTTCCAATGGCAGTGAGAAATTCTTAAATCTATGGATTTCTCACATGTAACTAAATGTCGGTGTTGCGTATCTTAACCTAGCTCAAAGTATCCACCCTCAGTTGAGGTTTTGGGTCCAGCCGAGTGGCTTGTTTTGGGCTTGACTCAAGCTGAAAATCTGGGGAACGTGTGGCTCCAGCACGAGTGGTTGCTTTGCCATATCACTTTCGAAATGCTGGGCCTTACAAGTCCTTGTTCCACCAGCACATGTTCGGGAATGTATTGGACCAGCAAGGTGTGGGTCATTTTGTGTTATAATATTATAAATGTGTGAATATATGTCAAGGTGGTCAAAACATAGCATGAGGCCGATCAATTATGGTGCAAGGTGGGTATGAGTTGGCTTGATATGATTTTACATCAATGATATTAAGTTTTTGTAGAATATCATTTGTAGCATGCATCTAAGTTCATTAGGATGTAATTTAATTGAATGTACTGAAGTTGGTGGGGTTATATTTCAACTGACAATCAATTTTGCAAATTTTCAAATAAGGCCTTAGGTGTTTGCCTTATTTCAATAAAGGACACAAGTTTCAAAACTTTTCAAATTAGTCCCTAAGTTTTTCAATAAAACTTCAATTAAGGTCATTTGGTCATTTAAAGGTATCTTTTATGACATTTTCTCTTAATTTTTTAAAAATATCCAAAGTACCTTCATTTAAAGTCATGACATGATTCCAATAGCCACTACATTTAGCCGATCTCTGTAGAACTGCTAGGTTTTTTTTTTCGTCACTATAAGGCTGTCAGTGAAAAAAATGAAGAAAATATAGAAGAAGTGAAGGAGGATTTTATTTCATTGAAGGATAATTCGGGTAGTTTAGAAAAATTGAAGAAAAAAATTGCACGAAAATAGCTTTAAATTGGTGAATGTCCTTAATTGAAAACTACATGGAAAAATTAGGGACTAATTTGAAAACTTTTAAAACTTGTGTCCTTTTTTGAAAAAAGAAAAAAACTTAAGGACTTATTTGAAAATTTTCCTAATTATTATTAACATTATATATATATATATATATATATATATATATATGTCATTGATGATGATTATGATATTATACTGTTGTTATTGTTGCTAGTTTATAAGTTCACTAATACGAGAGAGCTATATCAACGGTTCCGAAGCCATTAAATGATAATTTTATTTTTATAAATTAGATAGAATATGGTGCTTCTCTTAAAGAAATCAAATACGTACCAAAACAAGTACAAATTAAGAGATCACTAACTTAAGGTCGATGTGGATGTGATTTTAGGAGAGAAAAACAATCTCAATCAGATCATCTCACAAATTGATTTAGGAGCCTTAAAGTTCAACTGTTTTTTCAAATTACATTTCCTTGAAATTCAATCTAACAAGGAGTATAATTTAGATTAATGTCAAACTAGAGTGACTGTCATGAGAATATTGATCAATTGGGGTTCACATGTTACGATAAAAAAGTTACCTTTCATGCAAGTCGTAAAAGGTATCTTTTAACACATAAATGCTAACATTGTGACTTTGGTTGGGGAAGGAAATGCTTTAAATTTGATACTTTTAATATTATAGTGTAGTGTGATTCTAGTGTGTAATGCATTAAATGCTGGAATTCGTAAGGAATCCTATTGAAACTAAGAAATATAAGCTTGCTTACCATCCACTCCAGAATAGAAGGAGTTTTTCGGAAAAAAAAAAACCTGCTAGTGGAGGAAAATCTTGTAAGGATAAAAGACATAGGCTGCAGAGAGAACAAAAAAGGATTTTTCATGTATAATCCTACATAATCTTGAATGTTATCAGTTTTGATACGTAGATTGAATGATACAATGTGAGCAAAAGTCCCTAGAGGTCCCTAAAACCCAATTGCGTAATTTTGAATGCAAGAGTTAGCCAAAACACCTTAAAAATGAGTGTACACCTTACCCAAAATTCACCAAGGCTTTAAAAACTCATGCAAGTCAAAAACATGCAGGCTTGAACTCTGCCACACCAATATTGCACTCTGAAATTGACATTGGATGATGCAATTATTAAATATGGTAAAATTTTACAATTACTAGGTCTTCAAGCTATATGTGTTTTTTGTTTTATCATCAAGCCATTGGCCCAAGTCCAACCAAGCAAATTAAAGACAAGATGTTTCAATAGAAACCTACCATGTAATTGTGACATGCCTTGAAAGTATGTACAAAGTATGTAATTATCTAACATTACAAAAATTCCCACTGACATTGGAATTGCTACATCCTAGTCTTTCAATTCAACGCAGGGATGTGATGTTTGAAGGAAGGAAGGAACGGATTAGGCACGTTATGTTGATTGTGGACTTATATATATATATACAGCATCAAACATCACATCATGCGGTTACCACAACCATCCAACGTAAGATAGACACCACATCGCCGCGAGACATGACATGACATGGTTAGCTTGCTGTTATCAACGTGGCTTCACTCAGAAGCCACCACGTGGAAACCACTCTCTAAAGAAATCAATTAAATCATTTGGACAGCGTGGATGGATGCGACACTTAGAATCTCTAAGATCATGCCATGTGTCACCAAGAAAGCGAGCCTCTTTTCCGCTTTTGTCTTTAAAATATTGGAACCGGGCTGGTATTGGGCTCGTGAGTGTCCACATCATGTGACCTGAATTGGTTGTCGGATGTGTGGACCACCCCACCTAAAAACGTTTTGGGTGGGGCCCAACCACCATGTATGTGTGCTGTGCCGACATACTAGGAGGACCTTGATGGTGACTCTTGTGGCTGGTTGGAGAGTGCCAGCCACCACTTTGATGCTTGCCCTGTTTGAAAGGAAAATTCAACTCAAATGTTTGTTGGCACCATGTGGAAAACTAGTGTTACAAGATGGACAGATCCTGGCCATAGGTTTGGTTAAGGGTAAAGAGATTGGGACATGATTGATCAAAGCAAGAGGATTTTCTCCCTTGGAGATTCATGGCCCCCACTTGTGGCTGCCTTTGATTAATATAGCTCCTTTTATGCTCTTTTATCACCATGCATGATTTGACACCATATCCAATTTCATGCTCATGTTCCTTTTTTTTTCTTATTTATTTATTTATTTATTTATTTTTATGTTGGAGAATTAGATGAGTCAAGTGACAACCTAGCTACCCACTGAAGGTCAATCCCTAGGATGCTTTGTGAGATGAGATACACGGATAGGGGCCAGTCGCTGACTTAAAGTGTAATCACGCGGGTTTGACAACACCCGTGAGATTCAAAAAAGTCCTTAAATAATGCTTTGAAAATTTTATTTTATTGTTTGTTTTTTAATTTGACCATTGCCCACACCACCCAAATGAATATCTTGGGTCCATCATTGGTGGGGGCAGAGGGGCCTCATTTTTTCCTACTCATCTAACCTTTACTCTTAAAAGAAGAAAAAAAAAGAACACTGTAGTTAGCCAACCACTTTAAGGCTTTTAAATCAAAGATTAAGATAATTTTACGGGATTTTATTGTTTGCATAACCCTTATCTCCTATAGACTTTTTCTATCTATTATGCCTTTAATGATAAGAACGGGTCCAAGTGGACCCCACGAGTTGGACCACGTAATCGTAAGCAGTTAGGTCATATGCGAAGGTCTTCCCATATTGGTGTGCTCATATGGTAGCTTGATTTGAGTCTACGTATTGTGGGCCCACTTGGAAGCTTGGATGAAAGAGTTAGAAAAGAGAGAGAGATGAAGCTTGGATGAAAGAGGTACAAAAGATAGAGACATAGCTTAGATGAAAGAGGTAGAAAAGAGAGAGATGAACTTGGCTAAATGTCAATGCTATTAAATGATCTTAATTTTGATGTGATCTTAAAGTTCAATGTCTTATATCAGGTCCCCCAACAGTGAATGATGTTCACCAATAGATTGGGTTAATTATATATGAACCCTATATCTGAAAACCTAAAAAAAAAAAGTGGAAACTTTATGAGACTTGGTCATTATCTTCAATGCATTAATGTTGAAAATGGTCTATTATTGGTAATACATGATACCTCTTTTAATTGTGAAACTAAGTAAATGAATGAAAATAGTAAGCATGATCCTTGAGAAAAGGCCTTTTATGGTTGGATGAAAAAGAAAAATGTTGATTTAAAGAAATAATTAAGTAACCGATCTTTAAATAAAGTACTTTTGAAGGATATTGATAAAGTAAAGTACTTGATCTTTAAAAATAAACTACTTCTCCAAGAATTAAAAGCTTTTATTGTTAAATTTTTAGTGGGAGCCCTATAAAGAAATTAAGCATAAACTAAAACGTTTAGAATTCTTTATTATTCTTCCCTTCTATTAAAAGAGTCATAACTCTTCTTTATAAATTCTCATCTCTAGAGAATTAACACTTTTTAAAATAATGCATCCATTAGTGTGAGAATTATGAGATAGAGCTTCAATAACAAGATCACTAATAATGAAGGAAGCACATGCAGACTTGCAAAAATTTTGACTGGGACGTAACTCTAATCCTTGTCTCCCTCTCAGGAGGGATTTGGAAAGACAATAAGTCAACCCAACACCTTTATTAGGACCAAATCGAACTTACTCGACTTTGATATCCTTTGAATCAGGTTGACTCAATCAAGTCATAGTGGAAAGAGGGTCTTTGTTTTATTTTGTTTTTTTCCCATGGTGAATTGAGCTGGGTTTTCAAACACTAGCGGAATAATTTTGTAAAACCATGCAACTCGGACAAGATGAATAAGATCAGGACTAGCTTGCCCAACTTGGGAAATTAAGAATAAAAGATGGATGAAGTCAGGTGACCCATCCCCTTTAGGCTTGTTTCTTAGCAAGTATTGTTACAGGTTTTGAATTATTGATGTAATGTGATAGTTTGTCCCCTTCTCATTTTAAATTTGGGTTCTGATGTTGGATTCTGACATGGCGAGATAAGATGAATTGATGGTGGGTTAGCATGGGTTCCAAAGATGGTGAGATGGGTTGAGATTGCGAGTCGTTTTGTTTTGTTTTTTCTTTTTTTTCTTTTTTAGTATCCCAGCTTTAGATGGGGGGCTCTTTGGTGAGTAAAGTATATGGGTGCACAAAAAATCCGTTGATCCGTTAATCTGATCCGATCCGCGGATTTTGATCCGATCTAAAGACCAACGGATCGGTGGCAGATTGGAAATTGTGTAATCCGTTATCAACGGGTCGATGACGGATTTGACTTTTAATCTGCAGATTCAATCCGATCCGATCCGTTGTCATTAAATATTAAATATTAAATATATATATAAGGGTAAAAAATCCATGGATCTCTTTTATGGGTTTTTCTTGTATTTGTCACTCTTGCATCATCATTGCCTTACCATATATCTGGGTCTGTGTTGTTGCTTGTATATTTGGGTTGCATATTCTGATTGAAATATAGTTTTCTTTTTTTTTTTTTGTGTGCATTTAGTAAGTTAGTTGTGTTCATTTGTTGCATGTCTGATGGGGTTTCCTTTGACAAGATGTGCTGCTGCTGAGAGAGTAGTTTATGGGTTTTTTTATTTATTTTTCCATGTAATGTAAAGGGACGGATTGAACGGATTAATCCGATCTGATCCGATCATCCGCGGATCGGATTTTTATAGCCACGGATTGGTGACGGATTTCAAATCCATCAATCTGTAGGTAATGGATTGGTGACGGATTTGACCAAATCCACATCATTTTGATCCGTATACACCCCTATGTGGTAAGGCATCACAGCCTCGGATTGAGATAGCGAGTTAGGACAGATTAAACACGGGTAAATCTTGAGACGGTGGATTGAAGATATATTATAAATTAGAGGTAGTTTGATCTAGACATAAAAATCCTACCTGTGAATTTAAACAAATCTTGATGTCTTACATGAGGAGAGTATATTAATCTGGTCCACACCAGGGATAGTCCAAGCCTAATATTTTTTATATGCTATATATGTAACATAGCTGTCACATGTTTTCTTTTTATCTGTTTGCCCGTTCAAGTTGACTGATATTTACTACCACCGTTAAATTTCAAGTATCGCGAGATAGATAAAAAAAAAATCCAAACTCCCCAAGAAAATTGAGGATTTGGACTTGTGGATGGATAAGTTCCATCATCGCAACAAAAAAAAGTATCGCGATATTATCGTCGAAAAGATATCGTGCGATATTTTGGCGAGTTGTTTTGATGGTTTGGTATTAAAAGGCCATCGTCTTTCATTTCATCTTCTCTGGCCAGCCTCTCCTCATCTCCCTTCCCCACCTTCCTCTATCTTTCCCTCTCTCGCACGTAGAAACCCTAGAAATCCATGCTTTCTAGGGGTTTTATCCGATAATCAACGCAACAGAGGTAGAAATTTCTGCTCCGATCTGGTACGAGCATTTTTCTCGTTTTCTCATTCTGCTTTCGAAACTAGTTTCTAAACTTGTTCCTTGAGAAATCGTAGATTTTTCATGAATCAGGTTTTGGGGGATTCTTGCAGGTGGTCGATTCTTAGTTTCTAACTCGTGCAATTATTCTGTTGATGACATAGATGTGGATAGTTTGTAATAGATTCTTTCGGGTTGTTATTCGATTTCAATATCTCCGTCGTCAGATCATTAGAGATGATTAGATGAAGCTTTTGAGTTTTGTTGATGTTTTCGTTGTTACGTTGGTTACATTTCTAGAGATTGATGTTAGTTTCTGATTAGTTTTCAATGTTTTGGCATTGCAGTTGCTCGTCTATGATTTCATAGTTTTGCAGGGACCCCGGAATCGGTGATTTTGTAATTTTGTATTCTTTCTTCTTCAACTTGAGGATTCTGACATTGTTTTCTGATCATTTTAAAGGCTTCAAAACAGAAAATTAAAATTTCGTCACATTATCATACACATGTTGATTTAATTTATTTTTACTTGTCAGATTCAAGATTTGAATTCTCTATCATTATTCCTCCTCCCCCCCCCCCCCCCCCCCCGCCCCGCCACTCTTTTTTTTGAAAATTTTTTGTGGGATGGAGTGATTTACAATAGATAGCGAGGGAATGATGCATTCAGATGCTTGGAATCTTAAACACATGAGAGATGCCTCAGAATTGGCACATTCACGGGACCCCTTTTGCAGTGTACCCAATTTGTTGTGTCAACTGTTGTTTTCTTTTAATGTGGGACTTCTGGGATTCCAGTAGAATTTCAAAACATATATTGATGCTTATAAAGCGTTTGTGGGATTGCGTTTCTCCTTAAAATGTAGTTACTTTATCAATCATTACCATTCAATTTTTTTTTTTTTTTGTGTGGATGGAGTTATTTAAAATAGATAGCAATGGAATGATGCATACGGATGCTCGGAATCTTAAACATACGATGGGCACCTTACAATTGGTAAATTTTTGCTGGACCCCATTTGTTGTGTCAACTGTTGTTTTGTTTTCTTTTAATTGGCCTTCTGGGAAACTGGAATTCCAGTAGAATTCAAAGCTTATTGATGCTTTTAAAGCATTAGTGAGACTGCATTTCTCATTAATGTGTAGTTACTTTATCATCTGCTTGTCAATTACTTTGGCACTTGGTAGTATTAATTGTTTTCTTTTACTCTTCTTATATAGCTAGAGGTTATCTGGCAAAGTACAATCATATGACTTTCTTCTTTTTTCATTCCTTCTTATTTCTTAATCATAGTCTGAGATCTCCACTGTGGGGCAAATGACATCCCTGGAGCACTGGCCCAGGGGGCCCCCATTTTCTTACACTCTTTATCTGTCGGTGCTAAAATAAACATTCCGTGATGCAATAATTCTTCTGAACTTCAGTTGAGAATTTAAGCTATTAAAAAACTGAACCTTTTGTTATAATTATTAATTATGTATTATTTGGAAGTTTGACTCTAGTAATGTCTTTTCTCATGGATGATGATTATAGGTAGATTGGTGTAGCTATAACTGCATGAAGCATTTCTTATCACTTAACACTCTAACAGCCTTTAAAATTAACTTGCCTCTCAGTGTCAACAAGGTCTTACATGTATGGTTCTATCTCCAATTTATAGTGGTGGATGTGGATAAAAATCACCCTATTTTGGTGGAATGACACAAAACAATTCTACTCAAAATTTCTTAAATATGCTGGCATTTGAAGAGGAGATGTAAATAAACGAATAAAAAAAAGTTTCATTTTATATAGTTTGCTTATTTCTAATGAATAAACATCGTTACTACAAATTCTATGTTGTAAAGAACAACCGTCACTGTACCTTTTCATTCTCCTTATATTTACAATTATGACAATTTCATCTTCCTTTTGGAACAGGTTGGGGTTGTATTTATGTTATGGCGAATAATAAAGTGACGACAAACAACAGAAATATACAGTGTGCCGGAAAACAATCACTTCTTCCTCCTAAAAGTCCTTTTCCAAGCATATCCCCGGCATATGCAGATTATGGCTCCTCATCAATGGGACCAAGTGGCATTCCCAAGCCAAGAGGACACAGGCAACGTCAGCGAACTCCCTCTGAGAGCTTTCTCTTGGAGGAGCAACCTTCCTGGCTTGACGACCTCCTTAATGAGCCAGAGACACCTGTGAGGAGAGGCTCTCATCGGCGTTCATCAAGTGATTCTTTTGCGTACTTAGAAGCATCTAGTAATTCTTCCAACATTGGCGTAGCTCCAGAGGACTTCAACTACAGTACAGCATCTGTACCTTTGTGGGGCTCTTTAGACTTTGATCGCATTAGAGATGTGCAGCAAACTTCTTTCTTCATGGAAGATTCTTCTGGACATCATAACAAGTCATGGGTATCATCCTTGAATCCTGCAGCCCACACAAGCTACTCTTTTGCAAGGAATAACATAGTCCTTCAAAGTCCAGGATCATCTTGTGCTTCGGGGGAGCCAGATGGGATCCCATCTACAGCCACTGAGAAGCGAGATCCAGAGGAATCTGGTTCGCATGATGTGAAAGGTTCCTCAGAAAGAAGGGACCCTGCTAAGTCTGTTGCATCTGAAACAGATCCAAAGCGAACCAAACAGTATGCAGTCTGCTTATTTGACAATATTTTTGTTACTAAATGTTACCAAATTGTAGTTCTGCATTGTCTATGTAACATGCTGCCTCTTAATCTCAACCAAGTGATGGTAATCTACGGATCATTTAGTGGCTGCTCACTTGTTGGCATCTTTATTATGCTTGCTTTCTTATATGTTATCTTGTATAATATTAAAGTGATAATTATCATTCATTTTATAATATTAAAGAGGGGAAAAAAAAGAAAAAAGCTTTTTATTATATTGTATTATACACTGGCTTTTTTAAATTTGCTTTCAATATGATATAATCAATTTATACTTTGACAATCGTGTTCTTTTTTGTATTTTGTTACCTTTTATATAATTCGAATACAAAAAGATTGAAAAAGCTGAAAACTATTGAATAGTTAAACACCATTAGGTATGTTCAATTACATTCCCATCAACGAGAGAGCAGTTTGTAGTAAATATTTTGTATCTTCTGTTTGTTTGTTCCTTTTTTTTTTTTTTTTTTTTTGAGTTTTTGTTAGATGGATAACTCATGATTCTCTTTGTATCATTTTCTTCTGTTGGAACACTATTTTTTTATTATCAGAAAACACATTTACAATGATTTTTTGTGAATAAAACGTGTTCTTTAAATTCATGATTTGATTTAGAGAAAAAGCTATGCATGAATGGTAAAGTGCGAAAATTTCAATACATTCTGATATATTTGACAGTTTGTATCTCATTTGCTACAAACTTATCATGATAAAATATGATATGTATGGTTAAAAACTGGTACTGTTCTTTCATTGCAGTGTAGCAGAAAATATAATATGAAAGCTGGGACGTCTACTGTTATCCATTTTCAGTTTTGTTTCCCTTTGGTTTTCTTCTCTATTGCAACTAGTTTAAGGTTGAATTTTGTTTGAGAATAGCTAAATAATTTGAGGTTATGGCTGAAGAAAATGGACAGAAGTCTTTTCTCTCCAATATATCTAAAAATTCAATTCTTCAAAAGAGGATCTATCTGAATAACTAGGACATGGATCTTTTCTCTTCAGAGAAGAAGATGGGTGAAGGAAAAGGGCAGAAGGTTAAGAAGGCAAGAGAGAAACACATGTAAGCATGGGAAAAGATGGTGTAAGGGGAAGTTTGTAGAGTTGGATGACCTGATTTCAATGTTCGCAGACAAAATGTTGGAAGACACACCTACAATGTGTCTGAGAGAGTGTTTCTTGTATTTTGGCAAGGTAGTTACTGGTTGCATGATTTCATCCCTTTTTCAAAGAGGTGGACGAGTTGCTTTGGCTTTGGCCATTTTCAAAGAAAGTGAGCTTGTTCGAAAGCCCAGGGCTTTGAATGGTATCGGCTTGAGAGGGAGGAAGGTTGCTAGTGAAGTTGCCAATTTTTGGCTAGTCTCAAAGGAGTGATTGAGATGAGGTGATGTCTAAGCAGCATAATATTGAGTTGGTTGAGATTCGGCGAGACGAGCTCCTCCAACATGACATCTCTTGTTGAGGAGCTTCTTTCATATGCTAATGTCATGATGTCTATGTGAAGACCCTCTTCTAGAAAAAGTGGTAACCTTTCATATGCTAACATCATGAAGTCTATTTTGTCTAACCATAGAACTCTATGTGGTAAGTGAAATGGTTCACGCAACTTCTCAATGGCTGTCTAATAGTTTGGTCGGGAGGGTGAGAGTAGAATGTGTAATAACCTTTATTATAGGTCTGTGTGAAGCTCGTGGCTTGGAAATGCCAAAATAGCTATTTTAGGAGGGAGATGCTACTTTTAATAATATAGATACATCATATAACCCCAGCTGCTACAAAGGAGTTTGAAGTGCATTTATTTGAGGGTTTTTTTGGGCTTTGGAGATGAGGCTGGGCATCTTTAAGCATGCAAGGTCGGTCTGGTAAGTGTTAAGTGGTCGCACATCAAGGTTGGGATAAGGTCTTCTTAGTGGCAGGGAGTTTGTTGAGGTGGTAGAGATAGACAAGGAGACAATGGACTGATCCTGCTTGGGGAATGACAAAGTTTGTCTTGAGGTTTAGGACCGTGAACCTATTATGGATTGTATGATCTTGAATATTTTCTGCAGCTAGTTTTCATTTGAGATTTGTGAAGAGGCCTTGTCTTCTTTTTATTTTTATTTCTATTTTCAAATTATCGTCAGAAACCTTTGCTTGGCAATGCTATTTTCAAAGAAGAAGGAACATGGAGGTCGAGTAATTTTAATCAAAGCAACCCTATCGAATCTTCCATTGTGTTTTATGTCGTTTTCAAGATGCTTGTCGAGGTGGCAAGAAGGTTAGAGTGCATCCAAAGGAACTTCCTTAGGGAGGAGAATTCTAATAGGAGGAAGATGCACTTGTTGAAGTGCAACAAACTGGTGAAACCTAACAAATTAGGTGGTTTGGTAAAAAAGAATTGAGCAGCTATTAGTCAAATGGTGGTGGAGAATTGGGGAGAATACATAAGTTTTCTAGAGGAGAATTATTGTTTCAAAATTAGGGGTGGATAAGGGGTTGTGTTTCGGGTAATAGAAGGTATTCATCTTTTGCGGATGTGTCCTGTAAGGTGGGAGAAAGTGTTCAGTGAAGGGGTTGGTTTCAAGGACGGATGGAGAATAGAAGTCTGTATTTGGTATGATGACTGGTTTAGGGGTGGCTCCTTCCTTTTCCCTAGGTCTTCAGTGTTGTGCATAGCAAAAAGTTGTTTATGAAAGATTTACTATGAGTGGTTGGCCGGTGATCTGTTGTTAAAGGAAAATTTTACAAGATAGCAATTAGACCTTCTATGACCTATGCAGCAGAATGTTGGCCAATCATGAAACAACACATGCAGAAAAAAAGAAGAAGAGAGTAGCAAAGATGAGAAAGCTGAGATGGATGGTGGTAAAACTAGGATAGGTAGAATCAGAAATGAGTGCATTCGGGGGAATTTGTGGGTAGCATCAATGGGTGATAAGTTGAGAAACTTTTTTGAGATAGTTTGGACATCTATCAAGACATGTTTGATGTAGTCCAACAACTGCGCAGTGAGGTAAAGACCTTCTATGCAAGTTGATCGCCCCTCAATGAAAGGGAGTAGGCCGAAGAGGACATGGATGGAAGTAGTAGGGATAATAGATATGAAGAAGTGCAATCAATTTGAGGATTTGGCCAAGGACATACTAGAATGGCAAACTAGAATTGACATAGCTGACCCCAACATATGTCGGACAAGGCCTTGTTGATGATGATGGGATCTCCATCTTGCATTGAAGAGTTAAGTTATTTTCCTTGTTGAATCTGTTATCAACGTGTTTATTCATAGGAATGAGGTAGACATTCAGATTTGGAGTCCTTGTCCTTTTGGAAAGCTCTCCAAGTCTTTCTGTAAGGTCTTCATTCCCTATTCCTATTCCTAGTTACCTTGCATGTAAGCTTGGCAGAGAATGGTGCCTCCAAGGGTGGAAGCTTTCTGTTAGTTAGTTATAATGCACAAAGTTTCTATGGTGGACAATCTTAGGAGGACGGGCATATACTCCAATGCCATTTCCGATGTGTTACTTTGATGCCGTTTCTGATGTGTGTTCCTTGTGCAATAGGGAGAGAGAGCATGTGGATCAGTTGTTGTGACTTTTTTCATCATTTGTAGCCATTTTCTAAAGTTGTGTGGCATTTTATGGTGCATCTCTGGTTCAATTGCAAGGTGGTAGATGCTTAGTCGGCAGGTCCCTTCTTGGAACGTAACTCGTTATGGAGGATCCTTCTAAGTGCTCTCTTTTGGTCCATTTGGAAACAGAGAAAAGAGAGGTTCTTCAATTCTTTAGGAAAATTGATTGATGAAATAATTTGTATTGTCATGTTGAGGGTGGGGAAGTAGGTGTTGATAAAGAAATCAAGAATTTTAGGCTTGTTGATGTTATCCAGAATTGCAAGGTTTGTAACCGAGGATTGAGAAAAGATGAGGAGAGTTATTTCACTCCTTTTGGTGAGCTGAACCTCAATGTCGACACGATGGTAAGGGTAGGGTTGGCAGTATTGGGAGTGTTCTTCATAATGTTAAGTAGGTGGTCTTGATACTGTTATGATTATCTTCATCTATTGGCAAGAATTCTAATGAAGTGGAGGCTGGCCATTGAGGAATTTTGAGGATTTGGCATTGTGGGTATGCTTGCTAAATAGTGGTTTGATAGGGATGTTCTATATATCGAGCCTTTTGTGTAGTTTTATTGGGCTGGAGTTGGTTATTTTGTGTTTGGTAGCAATGATGGTACTTATATTGCTGTCTTTGTAAGCCCTTTGCTTCAAATAAAAAGATAGATGAAGACTTGGTTGTTTTGAGATAATCAAGACGCTGTAGGCAATAATGTTTTTCAAGCCTTCATTTTGAAGAAAATGCATTCTTTTTGAGTTTACTATTTTTCTATCCGTTAAATTTACCAGGTTTCTTTTTATAAAAATATGAAATCTATTTTTTGGTGCCAGGCAATTTGCACAGCGGTCCCGGGTCCGGAAGCTACAATACATAGCTGAGCTGGAAAGGGCTGTCCAAGCTTTGCAGGCAAGTCCCAGTCAAGACCAAAGCCCATTCATCATCCCCACCAAAAAAAGGAGAAAAAAAAAAAAAAAAAACACCCACACAAACACACATGTAAAACTTAAAAAAAAAAAAGGCCCTAAGCAAAGACTAGAAGAAGGCAATTTGTTACTCCTAATCAGTATTTGAAGCATTTGGTTCCAATCTCAAGATCAGCCACTTGAACGTGGTTGCACTTGGGGGTGACATTAAGAAATTGCTCCAATGTTTTGGCCCTACCAGCCTATAGGGTCCATGTGTGCTTTCAGATGGCTATTCAGATTTCACAATTTAGATTCACTCACACCAAGAACTAGGTTGAAGTGATTACATATTTGACATAAAAGGAAGTTCTGAAGAATCTTCTAATTGCAACTGATATTTTACCCTTTCTATATTATTATTATGTGATAGGTGGATGGATTGGACATTTCTGCTGAGCTGGAATTTCTGGGCAAGCAGAATCTAATATTGAGCATGGAGAATAAAGCTTTGAAGCAACGGTTGGACAGTTTGGCCCAGGAGCATCTTATAAAGTACAGTAAGTATACTTCACTACCTGCCGCTTAGTTCTTTTTTGTACTCTTTTCTAGTGCCATTTATCAACAATATCTTCATGTTGTGGGCTTGGAAGAAGATCGAAATGACACCTTTTCATTCTTCAGATATCCATGAGATACACTATTTTTCTTACAACTGTCTTGAAATAAGAGTCTTGCTGATTATATTAGTTAATTTAGATTATGTTGACGCAAATCTGACATGCAGTGATATAAATTCTTTGATAATATTGAGATACATAATTGGATGAAAAGGAATGATCCCACTTGGTACATGTTTAATCATTCTGTACACATGGCTAGTTTGGTCGTTGACCAGTTTGCCCATGTGTTAGGCCTGTGGCTGTACCATTGATGGGCTAATAACGTTCCTCTTTCTCCTGTTAAATGGCCTGTGCTTGTGGAATATGAACTATTGCTTATTTTCTTCCCAACTGCCTATATTGATTTAAATATATAGTTGTACAAGCAGAGCAATTTTTTAGGTCACGGCACCTTCCAAGATGCGTATTAAACATGTTCGTGCTTTTGGGTCAGAAGAAAGAAAAATAATCAATTCCTGTAGTCTGAACTACATCATAGGGGTCCATTGCATGTACCATGGGTGGTTGGATAGTTTTGGAATTTTACAGATAAATACGCTCTCATTTCAGTTTGATTTGCTGCTGAATCAAGACAAAGCAAAATGAATGGTTGAATTGAATTGTTCCCACTTCTACCCACCAGTATTTTGGAGGACTCTTGTGATTTGTTCTGCTCATCAAATTAAGGTGATGCACTGATGCTTGACCATATGCAATCTATGGAATGCGATTCCTATACATAACCTACCCACCATGTATATATAACAGGGGCTGAAGCTAGGCCCCACAGGTGGGTTAGTACGACCAGTTGGACTCGGTCATTTCTCTAAAGGGATAATAGCAAAATACCTACCTGTACTTTGCTCAAAATGCAGACTATCCCCCCGGACTTTAGTATTTTATACTAAACCTTCCTGAAGTTCTAATTAATATGCAAAATGAACGAATTCTGTTAGTATTAACGGCGTATATGTATAAATGGTGTCTGGTGCATACTGGCAACAACTTACTCGCCCAAATAGGTTATGAATGAGACTTATTTGCCCCTGACACTTCATTAACATGCACCAATCCCTCTCGAGCAATTCACCAAACACCATGTGCGCTTCAGCCAACTTCTCTTTTCTACACAACCAACTAATTGAAAGGCTTTTCTACACAAAGATGAACCAGAAATACATCACCTGCACATCACCATTGGCTACAGTGGCTAAGATGAAGAACAGTGGGTATTGGGTTTGGCTATAGTCGGCTGTTTCTGTCTCTGATTTTGTGACTTTTCCTCTTTGTTTTGTTTGATATTTTCAATGTTTGGAATGAAGAGTAGTTTCTAAATTCTTTTTCTTCAAAGATCTGGATCACATAGAGGTTTTTCATTTTCCAAGAAATGATTTTTCACGCTTCAAGCTTCAGAATGCTTGAGATTGCTCATCTCAATTGGGTTTTATGGAGTCAGAAAGCTTGAGATTGTTCTCAATTCGGTTTTATATATGGAGTGGGAAAGTTGAAATGAGGTGTCTTTTGAATCCAATCATGGATTCTCGTTACCATCAACATCTAAAACAAATTGCAAATCGGATCTCAATAGCAGCCACTCAATGCTCTGTTTTCTTGTGCTCACCTATCTTCTCGAGCTGAATCCATCTAATGTCCCTGGATACTCTTTCAAAAGGTTTCCAACTCTATATCAGAAAAATGGGGCATGCTGACAATAAAGTGGATACTCTTCACGAAGAACAATTGGAATGTGATGTTACAGTGATGGGGTTGGGTCGTGTAGAGTAACAGATGGGTGTGGGTTTGGGTATGAATATGACGCAGGTGGAGGGCCGTTTGGTTGGTTGGATTCATGGAGTTGCAGGTGGGTTTGTTTTGGTGAATGAGAGAGTTTTGTTGAGGCTGGTGTTAGATCTGTTAGGATGGTTGCAGGCGATGGGTGCTCCATTTGGGACAATGTGGCCTGGTTGGCATGGTGTGGCTGAATGGGTAGATGGGCTGGATATTGTTGGATGGGTTGTTTTAGGGTGATGAGAGAAACAGAGAGAGAAAGAGGGCTTGTTTGGTGGTGAGATTAGATGGAAAATAAGGTGGGTTTGAGAGGGAAGAGAGGATGAAGAGATGAGAGAATCTGGCCGTATCCGGAGAAGATGGAGATCCGTTCTCTGTGATAAGCATATGAGCGGAAGTTCTTGCATGAGAGATGAAAGAGGAAGAACCCTAGCCGAAAGTGAAAGAGGGGAAAATGATCAAAAACGCCAAGACACATCTTATATATGGAGGGGTAAATTCGTCATTCCATATTTTCCGTCACAGCCGTCTCTACTTGTATTGTGATTTAAAATGTAAGTAGGTTTAGTACAAAATACCAAAGTCCAGGGAGGTAGTCTGCATTTTAAGCAAAGTACAAGTAGGTATTCTGCTGTTATCCCTTATCTAAAAGACTAAGCAGGTAACCCCTGACGTTTGTATTTGTAATGTTCTTATTATTATTATTATTATTATTTAAATAGAGCTTCTAAAGCATTAGGGGATAGCTAAAATCTAGATGACTCCAAGGTACGTGGTGCAGCCTGGTACTCAGAAAAACCCTCATCAGGTTCCCCGCATCTTGACCTTTGTGTATTCTCTTATTTGGCCATTTAAAGTCTATGTGAGCTTCTGCATGTTGGGGTATCTGGACTTGCTCCTGGTGTGCAGTTGCAAAGCATGATCTGTAGAAGAGCATGAATAAATTAAATACAAATGCATTCGAATGTTTATAAATAGCAGTGCCCAAATGAGGCTGGCCCCTCTTCAGCATTACATTGCCATTGTCACTTTATGATATTTTCTTATTAATGCCACAGTAAAAAAATTCAGGCATTTCTTTTTGTCAGAAATTAAAGAGACTGTATTATGAGCATTAATTTTGTAGCTTAATCAAATCTTTGTGGTTTTGATGCAGTGGAGCAGGAGGTACTGGAAAGAGAGATTGCCCGGCTTAAAGTAATGCTGTATCAGCAACAGCAGCAACTACAACATCCACAACAGCAGCAGCAATCACAACCACCTCACTCTACCCGCCACAGACGTAGTAGCAGTAGAGACCTAGATACTCATTTTGCAAATCTCTCATTGAAGCACAAGGAAGCCAGTTCTGGCAGGGAACCAGTCAGCGGCTGAAGTTTTATGAGCTGGAGCAATGTTGTGTCCTTGCTACTCCAACAGGACCCCAACTGGAAAAAAGCTGCTTTTTGGCAAGTGGGACCCAAGCAAGGATTTTATTATTACACCAAAATGGAGGTGAACGATCTCTGTTTTTTAATGTTCTGATATCTCTGCGCACCTGGTGGTCATGCTGGAAATGTCCCTTTCCCAGCAGGTGACTCATCGGAGGTGATAGCTGTAGCCCCTTTGTTTCTTTATCTGTTGTGTTCTCTAACAAGTGTTTGTATTTTCTTAA
Organism: Camphora micrantha; assembly: GCA_003546025.1. Classification (NCBI taxonomy): domain Eukaryota; kingdom Viridiplantae; phylum Streptophyta; class Magnoliopsida; order Laurales; family Lauraceae; genus Camphora; species Camphora micrantha. The sequence continues at coordinate 6,259,675 of QPKB01000008.1, forward strand.
TCCTACTTCCAATATTTTCCACTTGTATTTTCTCACTTAACAACATTAATTGTGTATTGGGTTGCACAACGCTGCTGATTCAGAGTTGAAGAACTTGGGAACACAGGATTACTGGAAAATGATTTTTGTGCTCACAACTGCAATTTGACAGAAAACATGTCCAGCACATTGCAACAAAAGGCTCTAGCAAAGCTAGTTTAAAAGGTGTATCTATCGGTGCTGTGCCTGTATATATGTGCGCTAGAGCTACCCGTCAGATGCCCATCAGATGCCTCCGCGAGGGTTAGATTTCCAATTTCGAGCCTCTGCGAGGGTCCAATTTGTTTAGTACCTAATGGACAGCTTGCTTGCATGAAATTGCATTCCTAGGAATTCTGAGAAATATATTTATGAGAGTGGTTAAAATTTTGAAGAAATAAAGGGGGAGATGCAACAGTGGCTATAGAATAATCTGCCTTTTCAATGGAAAAAATAAATAAAAATTATCTGCCTTTTCAATGGAAAATGAATTACAGGAAGATGCAAAATGAATTTCCAGCCATCGATCTAGTATTTAAATTCTAAAAAAGTCAAGATCCTACCTATCTGTATTTGTCTCTGATAATCGTTTGTTGAAATCCATTTTCCCATCAATTCCTATCTCAATTCCATTCTACCAAAAGGGCCCCAAGATTTTTAAGTAGTGATTTTCTACCATAGGGGCTAAAAGTGAAGGAAATGTTGAAGTTCCAAAAAGGGCCATCAATAATCTCCCCTTCTATAGGAAATAATTACCCAGCATCACCTTAGTAAATTACACCCTAAGAAATTGATATTCTCATGTATGTCTTCACCTTAGATCCTTCACTAGTCACCTTTTTAATACTCATTCAAAACGAGAAAAAAAAAAAAAAAAAAAAAAAAAAAGACCCTTTGACCATAAGAATTATTCTGGAACAAGCAAATCCCTGGTTTTGTTGAAGTCTACCGGTTACATATATCTCATAAAGGTAAGTTTAACCTGGATGAACATGGGTCAAGTTGGATTCAGGTTGGCTCTTCTGGAGTTTTGGTGGGCCAAAAATCCAACCAGACTCCCTCGATTTTCACCCTTATATCTTATGTATCATTAAAGTCTCCCTGGCCTGGTCCAAATACAGACCAAACATTATGCAGACAGGCTGACTCAAACTATTGTATTAGTTGGTTTGTTATAAATTGTATTAGAAGATGGATATTCCATCCAAAACACGTCTGACCATTTCCTTGCTCCATTTTAGACCCCACAATTTAATCCCAGGCCTCCACATTTGCATAGTAGTCGTTGACAGAACGCGGCATGTCCATGTTAGTGTAATTTTGAATGTTCCAACTTGTTGCTACTTGCTAGGTCAAGAACATTGTATACATTGTCCAAATGAAGATGGGATGCCATGTATACATTGTTCTAAACTCAGCACTACTTTTTCTTTTTTTTTTTCTTTTTTTTGTTTTTACCGAGATAAACTAGCAGTACTATGGCCATCTATATTTGTGAAGTACTTATTCACATCGAAGTTCTTGGCTTCCAAGGTCTTTCGTACATCGAATTTTCTACCTCAAAAGAGAAGGTCAATAGCCATAGCCTACTTTTTTTGTTTTTTTATTTTTATTTTTATATTTTTAACGCCCAAGCCAAGCAGGCCAACCCAGATATTCTAAAAGAAAGTCCACTCAAGTGAGAATAAAAAAAAATAAAAAAAATCCAGACAAACAGAAAGAGATGACGTTTTCGGAATTCAAACCTGGGTAGCTAGGTTACTTACCAATATGCCACTTAACCATTATGATTAGCCACTTTAAAGTGGGCTGCCGTGAGTCATTTATGACATACAAATGATAGGCCACCCATTTTGTCCCAGTGCGGTGCTGCAATAGGCAATCGATTGAAGCAACGGAATCCTTATCTAACTCTTTTATAAGATGATTAACACAGGAGTGAAAAATAGGTGAATCCAACATCATGGTCCACTGGAAAAAGTCAACTATGTGCTAGAGATGATCACATGAATCATGATATCCTGACGATTGAGCCTAATAAGTTAGAAGATATATTACAGTGGACTATATCATGAATATTTCAAAATGAATAATATAGCGTGTCGTATTCAATATATTGTATTTTATATGTATTTTTTTTCTTGCTAGTGGCCTGAGGCGTGACCGTCATCAAATGATAAAAAAAAAGAGCATTGATGTTATAGTTTTTGCAGTAGTAATGCATTGAAGGAGCCGGCATTGAAGCATTGTTACCAGAGAGAGAGAGAGAGAGAGATAGATAGATAGATAGATAGATGGGGTTTTTGGAAGGGAAGATTGCAGAGGAGAAGGTTTTGGGGGGGGACTGTCTTCCCAAAGGTGTTACACCCATCTTGCACGGATGAAAGTGGCACGTGTGATCTAGTAGAAATGGTGCATAAGGAACATGGATGGCTCTCGGATCTGCTGAAATGCCACGGGGCTCTTCTCTTCAGGGGCTTTCAAGTCTTCTCCCCGGAAGATTTCGCACGTGTGGTTGAGTCATTCGAGTGGGACGAGATGGGTTACATGGGGGCCATCACACGTGTTAAGGTGACCCACAGGGTCCACACTGCCAATGAAGCCCCACTGCATCAGCTCATCAATTTTCATCATGAGATGTCTCTGGTACTCTCAATCTCAATCTCAATCTCAATTTCAACTCTGGAGTGCCTACACATATACAACATCTCTCTCACAAGTATGAAGTGCCTACACAAAGACAACGACCATATATGTTCACAAGGGTTCAACAGAGGGAGTCTAGCCCGACCCAAATGCATATGGTTATATTCAAATATGAATATCCCAGGCCTGACCCAAATTACAGATTACCTACTCGTGTGTAATCAGGGTCCAGACAGTTTGTCCCGAGCTGATTTGGATACGCCCAATTTCAGTTTGGTTTGCTTTTCAAGAATTATAAAAGTTAAGCTGTTGACAAAGAGCTCATGGCAGAACAGAATGTTCTCATTATTGCAATCTAGGTTATGGGCTCAATGGCTCAATACATGGAATTTGAGTTCCTCGGAATTAATGGTAAAGTGGGTTTTAAGATATTAAAAAGGTGAAGGGTGAAAAATATAATTAAGGTGGAGATGTAGGATGGACATCACTTTCCAGTGATTTGATTTACTAGGGTCATATGGTTGACATGTTGAGTATTTGCTTTTCATATCTTCTTAATTCATTTTCTATTAAAGGGTTATTATTTGATGGATTTATAAATCTTCACTTATTTGTTTCTTAGATTTCATCCACTTTTAGGGACATGGTTCTTAGAACTTGTTTGTATATAGGATATCTGAGAATTCCTGTTTGGGAGATAATATAGTTATTAATGTTGTATCGTTTTGATTGAAATGGGCGAAAATTTTTCATTTTTGGCTTTTTGATTGAAATGGGCGAAAATTTTTCATTTTTGGCTATGAAGCCAAAATGAAATGGCAAGTATAACTTTTCGGTTTGGCTTTTAGTTAATTTCAGCTGAAAATATGGATTTTGGATGAAATTGATCGAAATTTTCAAAATGGCCGAAATGTCGTGGGAATGTGCTCAAACCTTAGTCTTTAAAGGTTGTAAACTTTTATTGTTATGAATATCATGTTTAAACTTTACTGTAGTAAGAAATTTCCTTAAATTTTATACTTGTATGTTAAATGCTATTTTATCATAATGAATTGAATGCATGCATTATATTCTTTTTTTAAGCATATATATATATTTTGGTTTTATTTATTTTTCTGTAATGTAATTCTGAAAGGTTTCGCTGGAATTTCGAATTGGTTGAAATACGTTATTTTGGAGGCCAAACTGAAATAGAATTATATGTATATTTTGGTATTATTTATTTTTCTGTAATGTAATTTTGAAAGGTTTTACTGAAATTTCGAATTGGTTGAAATACGTCACTTTGGAGGCCAAACTGAAATGGGATTTGAAATAAAATTAACAACTATGGGAGATGTCCAAGTATTCAAATGTTGTTTCTCCAATTGAATTTATAAATGTTCAAGGCCTTAAAGCATTTTGAAAGTTAAATGTCTACTCCGCTGAATTTTAAACGAGAACTGCGAGGGAGATGAAGCTGATTTTCAAACGAAGAAATGAAAGATTCCTATTGGCACATGGTTGTTGCTTTTACCAGATTAGTAGTTATGAGTGTTTTATGGGAATTCGAACTCGGAATTACCCTTTTATTTTCCCTTTATTATTGGCTAATGGCTGTTGCTTTTACAGTTTTACTTTTACCAGAGTAGTAGTTATGAGTGTTTTTATGGGAATTCAAACTCGGAATTACGCTTTTACTCTCACTTTATTTTCAGTAATGCCCTTCTACTTTTCTTCTCACTTGATTGTTGGAAGTGCCCTTCTCTCTCTAATAGGTCCCACCTATAAACATGAACATCCAAATGTTGGGGCACAACCATTAAAATGCTATTTGAAACTCCAACAGTAAGAAATCTCTTCACAAATTCAAACATGCCTCCTCCAATTTCTAGGAGTTCAATTCCTGGAAATAGATGGGCCTTATAGACATACATGTATCATGCATGTGCTAATAAAATCAACTACAGACCTCTAAATTTCAGGTCTCTAAGCCCGAACGGTCCAAATTCCAGATGTACTAGAATATCCTGGCCTGAGCCTGACCCAGACTTAAACAAATACAAACACAAAGTGACAGATTTTTTGAACTCCATATGGATGCAGCTGAAGGAATTTCCTTCCAAGATCTTCTTCTTTTGTTCCGTGCCATCTCCAGAAGGTGGAGAGACATCAATAGTCCCCAGCCACATAATACTAGAGGAGATGGAGAAAAGGGCGCCAGAATTCGTAAGGAGATTATCAGAAACTGGGTGCATTTTCATCATCAGGACCCCCAAAGAAGAAGATTCAGGTGCAGTTGTAAGCAAAACATGGAGAACTCTTCTTCAAACTGATGACCAAGTCGAAGCAGAGAAAAGGTATGCACATTGTGTGAACCGTGAACCCCATCCAGTTTTAGAACTATGTTGTTCAGATTGTGATATTGCAGGGAAAATTTAAAAAGAGAGACCAAACTAATATATATTGACTTGGTTGATTGGTAGGGCTCGAGCCATGATAGCCTGTGACTCAGTCGTGTTTAACCAAGATGGCAGTGCTGAGTTTATATTCGGACCCATGAATCCGATTAAGGAATTGGAAGGAAAGAGAGTATGGTTCCAAACTATCTTGGGCTACACTGGAAATGAGAGAGATGTGGAAGTCAGTTTCAGTGATGGAAGCCCTTTTCCAGTAGAGGCCACTAATGCCTACAAGAGCATCTTGGATGAGAACTGCTTCGATCTGAGTTGGAAGAAAGGTGACATCTTATTGGTTGATAATCTGAGTGTCCAACATGCCAGGAGGCCTGGGAAGCCGCCACGTGTAATTCTAGTGTCTATATGTAAATAATTGAAATCTACATGCAGTTTTGGTTTAAGTACCAACTTTTATGTAAAAGAATAAAAAGGGATGTGAGAAACATGCATGCAGCTTTCCAATTTACATTGGATCTCTTCTGTTGATTTTATGGATCATGGTCGACCCAATTAATTACCTTGATGAAAGATCAGACCCAAAAAAATGGGGGTATGGGACTTTCTTTGAGCCCCACTGATTAATGGGTTGATTAGGTACATACTTAATTTTCACCAAAAAAAGGTTCATACTAAATGGGCATGGCAATGTTCTTGAGTGTCTATAGTACTGTATAATTATATGATGCATGCATGGGTTTTTATATTATAGTGTCTGTAGCTAATGCTATATGCGGGTTGGACTGAGTTTAAGTGCACTGGTCTTGTAAAATGAATGCATGGACACTTGGACCCGCTCACATTGGGTCCTGCTTTAACTGCTTAATTAATGAGATTATGCCTATAATATACCAATGTTTCTCAGGCGTTTTAAAACACTTTTCTTCCTTTCTCCGCATTTTAGCCTTGCTCACTTCATGCATGGTCCTGGAGCTATTTCTCTATATGCGTGCATGCTCTCTCTTAAATTTCAGCTCTCTTAGCTGGTTTACTTATAAAATAAAAATAATTTTTTTTTGAGACCATGCTGAGAAAAGGGGTCGCTCGGTTTGTTGGGTCCCCTGCTTTTACTAAACTGTTCAGGATTCAATCATTCGGTTCTTCTTCCTGTTGGAACAAGATTCTTTCCCCATAAACCATGCAAAAGAATGATTAGTATTCCGTGGTCCATTGGTGATGAAACTAATCTCTTTTCGTATCCTTCCTCTTCTTCATTGGAGCTGTCACATTTCCTGTATATCTAGTTTCTAGAGTTTAATTTGTTATATTTTGACAGAAAGAAAATGCTTCTTCTGTTTGGCCTGTTAAAGTTTGTTAGTTTGATATATTTAACTTGCAACAGAGAAGTGGACCATCTATATATTTTTGAGATTATGGATTTGTAGTTAACCCCAGAGATGAGCATGCGTCAAATTGGGCCCATTGGAGCCATGACTGAGTTCTATACATGGGCACGTGGGGTCTAATAAATGCAAATACAAACCTAGGGTTGTAAACGGGTCGGTTCCGGTCCGGGTCCACCAAAACCGTTAAGGAGAAGGTGGAATCGGATCTGGACCCGGAACCATTTCGGAATCGATTTCTTTGCTCTGGAACCAGAACCAGAACCATATATGGGACGGGTCTGGATCTGGATCCAGGTCTAGGTAAAGAATGATATTAAAAAAATATGATTTTTATGAGAGATTTTAGAAAATTGAGATAATATGTTGGGTATCAGGTCCACAGGTCCAAAACAAGGTGGAACCAGGCTCGGACCCATTTACTTATCGGGGCCTGAATAAGGACCCAGACCGGTTTTTAATGGGTTGAAACCTCCGGATAATCTGAAAATCGGAGACCCATTTACATCCCTATACAAACCTAAACCCAATTGTCAGTCACGGCCTGGACCTATTACCCGCTCTGTTGTGGGTGAGGTCCTATATTAGTTTGAGGCGACCAGGACCCAAGACTGCAATTTGGATGCTTCTTCAACATCATCAAGAAGTCATATTCCATGAATGAAAATTGCAAGCCATGACCAATGCCAATCCTTCAAGATGATCGATCTCTCGAGTCCTGGCTTGATTAAGTGGGTGGCAATTGAAGACTTCGGTATTCAGCTTTAATAACTAACCTGCAATATTTTATCAATGTCGTCGCTTTGGCCGAGTGGTTAAGGCGTGTGCCTGCTAAGTACATGGGGTTTCCCCGCGAGAGTTCGAATCTCTCAGGCGACGTATTTTTTTTTTTCTTTCCTTTTTGCCATTCTAAACAATAGTAGCCAAGCACTTGAATCAAACCCCTCTTTTTGTAGTATAATAAATGAAAGATTTGTGTTGATGTATTGTAATCATGTACAAGCCAAACTGAAACCAGATTGATTGTGAAAGATAAAAGGCACACTTTTGTACCTTTACACAATGCTTTAGTTTTAGCTAAAGACTGTATTCTAACATTCCTAGTAAGTTGAAGAAAGTGAAGAGCATTACAATTAGATGATTGATGTAAGTTAATTAGAGGTGTCAACTGGTCCAGCTCACTGCGTATGGGGTTATCCAATAAGAATTGCATGATCCTAATCAGAGTAGAGATTCCAAAGATGCAATCAAATCCTCAATGCTGGAATTGATGCTGTCTAAATAATTAGATTCATGGAGTTCAAAATCAATGTCAGCCTGCTGATGTTCTTTCAGTTCTGCTGCTATCCGACGCTCCAATGCATACATACGACGCAAGAATTTCTCTTGACTGATGTGCAAATCCTCTATACTTTCTGTCAAGATACTGATTTCCGCGTCTAAAGCATTTCGAACATTTAGTAACTGTTTTAGCTGAGCTTGAAGTTTTATTATTCTCTCAGTAGCTTCTGCATTGTGTGATTTGAGCTTCATCAAGTGCTTGGAATCCTTTCTAAGTTTGCACTCAATAGGAGAAATGTAATGAATGTCATTTTTGAGCTCAGGAACAGTACTGTTTATCAAAGAAGCCCTGACGTACTGAATGCTCAAAGATATGATCTTTGTAAATGATTCCTTGAAGAGCTCCGTCGGATAGTCTGTGGCCTGAATCACATCAAGCATGTCGGTGACCGCAGGACCGTAGATAGCAAGCGTCGTGGGCGGGGTATTCTTGATGGCAATAACAAATTTTTCCAACCGCATCAATGCATCTCTCTGTTCCTCATTAGGCTTGGGCATGAACACTGACTGAGGAGATACATCTTTCCCTTCCTCATTAGGCTCGGGCATGACTTCAAACTGAGGAGATGCATCTTTCCCTACCTCATTAGGCTCGGGCATGACTTCAAACTGAGGAGATGCATCAATCTCAGCCTCATTAGGCTCGGGCATGACCTCTGACTGAAGAGGTGCATTGATCTCTGCCTCATTAGGCTTGGGCATCACCTTAAGCAGAGGAGGTTCATCTCTCTCTAACATATTAGAAGATGTGCCAAATAAGGTGTCCTCAGGAATTATTGAATCACTGGAGAGATCGCCTTCTAATGCAACATTATCACCTTCATCTAAGATGCCATCAATGTGTTTGAGTCCCCTTTTAATGACATTCATTACGATCAGTTGTGTAGCTCCTATACAACAGCACCCAAGCACCTGCTACCATCCATAGTATCAATATTACATCCATAATTGGGCATAAGAGGCTTAACGTGAATCAGTGTTTCAGGTTTAAAATACACATGTGCCAGATCAGGGTCTAGGGTTTATTAGATTTATTTTGTATATTTTATGTGTGTCTATATACGTGGGAGATTTTCGTAAGCATACGCCTCTCGCTGTATTATGGTGAGGGCAACATAGTAGGACTCACCTTATGATACATCCAAATCGTTCCATACATCGGACCTCGTGAATTACACCAGGTTTGTTGAGGTTTTACCGATCCAAATGTATTGGAACTTTGGATCGAGAGTCAAATTCATTTCTTTCCTATAAAGTCGTTAAACTTGTGGGCAACAAAAAAAGGAGCTATAGGCATGAAATTGACACCAAACATGATTTCTGGCCCATTCAATATGGCTCTTTCCATCCCCCTAGTCCTATAATTAGTGGGGTCCTAGATGGGCCCTATCAAGCTGCCCCTTACCATAATACGGCCAGAGAGGTAAATACAAAGGAATTATAATCACGGTGCAAAGGGTGGATAACTTTAAGAAAAGTTCAAATCTTTGATTTTTGCCCTTTTAACATGGCCCACCTTTCATTGATCAATCTCCTTCCATCCCACCATTTATACCGGCCCACCTAGGACCTCTGATTGTGGGGCAGCTTCGTATATGGTGTATTTGCATCTTTTAGTAAAAGTTTTTGTTATTGATCATTTTTTTTTTATAAAATTCATTTTTAACAGAGATTTATGTCCCAAAGGAAAAAAAGCACAATAATTTATGGTAGTGTCACAATAAGACCCATTTTTCTCTTTAAGAATATCGCAATATGTTAATGTCAAAAAAAATAAAAATAAAAAAAATCTTTACATTTTCAAAGCATCCAAAGAATATATAAAAATATATTAAATAAAACTAAAACTTAAAAATAAATCTTAACATTCAATTATAATTGGTTTATATTTTAATACTTTTGTTATTTAACAATAATTTATTTTTGCATTATTTCCCCAATCATATGCAATCAAGAAAACTAAAAACACCAAGATTATTTCTCAGATAACAATTTCTTCAAAATAATATTTTATTTTCTTCAAATTGATATTTATAATTATGATTTATGCCTATATTCTATTTTGTATTCTAATTGGATAAGTCTGTTTTCTTTCTTTATTTATCTTTTGTTGAGTAGAAATGGGATAGGGTTGTTAATTAACGATGATGACTATGATGATGATGATGATTGTATTCTTTTTTTTTGACACTTACATATAATTTAAATGTTTTTTAATTTTGAAAGATATGAATAAGAAAGATAAGGTAAAAAAAACTTACAATGTAGAATAAATCATATTTGATGATTCGATAGATGAGCCACAAAGTCATGGTAGAGAATCCCAAAATAGTTGCAATGGCTGGCATTCCTTTTACTCTCTTTCTTTCCAATGTGATCATCTCCTGTGTTTTCTGAACCATTTCAAATATTGATATACATTAGAAACGTTTTTTGTATGCAAAATTCGACAAAAATATCAGAAAAGTGGGCTTTCAATCAAAATGCATAACATAAGTCCATCTGTTTTAGCTAAGACGAATAAAAATGAAGTTGGCGATAAGCGAATTAGGTTAAGAGTAAGACTTAACTTTGCTCTCTTTATTTATTTTATTGTTGGATGGTTTCTTAAATAGCAATCAGGAGATCGAACATATATACTACTCTTCAACTATATACACCAATAACCAAAAGAGCTTAACCCAATGGAATAAAAATAGAAAACCAACATTATACAAGGTAATTAAGACCTTACATGATCAGTAATATCTGAAACAGTGGGCGCCCTGCGAAAACGGATGAGCTCCTTCCATCGCTGGTTATATGGTCTGTAGCATGTCAAGGGAGCGAAGAAAACCATAAAATTTACCCAAAGATCAGAGAGAGCATCCATTGATCAGTTTGAATATACAAACATCACACCCAGAGAGAGAGAGAGAGAGAGATCTTGGGAAAGATATTGAGCTTTATATCTGCTGGAGAGAGTAGCAGCAGCAGCATTGAGACTGAATTTGTTTAGAAGAAGGAAACGATACTGAACTTTATCAGGAGAGAGTAGTAGTAATAGTAGTAGCATTGAGACAGAATTTGTTTAGAAGAAGGAAACGTATGGAACATTGGAACTGCTTCAGAAAGATAAAGCTAAAAAAATTTTAAGTATTATCCTTTTATTGTCACTTTATTTTCGAACTTTATTTTCGAAAAGGTATCCTTTTGATCTTGGCTATTGGAGATCCGAACCGTCCAAATATTTACCTTCCTATTTTCTCGGACAGGTTGAATTTACGATCCAATTCCACTATGAGTAGGTCTTGACTGCATTTATTACAATCTAAAACGTTGAGCTTATGGAGCTCAAATTTTAAAAGACTTAAAATGGGATTGCCAATTTGCCATATAAGTATAAGGATTTTTTTTTCTCAAAGAAAAAGTTGATTTTACATATATTTCAATTGAAAAAAAAAAAATATAAATGGCTTTTCTTAAAGATGAGTTAGTACAAGAAATCAGATTTTTAGAGGTGGATGAGACTTGATTTAGCGGCGGCTTTTTTCCGCTGCTAAAAGTCCTTTCTCAACACGCCGAAAAAACTATTACATACTGTCTAAGAGATTTGGGTGGAATTTTCGGCCATAAAAATGGGCTTTTAGTCTTGTAAAAAAAACTGTGCTAAAGCCAACATAGTCCGCCGCAATTTTTTTTTTTAAATTTTTTTAGTGACTTTCATTTTCTCAAAATAAATAAAATACAAAATTGAAAGATAACTACTCAAAAGAATAAGCAATCCTCTAATGGGGCACACCCCCATTTATTAAAATCCACAACCCACAAAGAATATGAAAATTTTTCTCTTGTGATGAGATATGATTTAGCTCGTGGGGTCACAATAATCTCAAATTCGAACATCCAGGCCTAACTATATTTTAATAAGAGCCTGATTTTTATTTGCATCACAAAATTTGAATTAAAATACGACTAAATATTGAACACAAACCTAATTTTCTCTAATTAAGCCTAAGGTACTCGTAACATTGTTCTTCTCTACCAAGTAAACAATTCCCTTTTTTAACACTTTTTTTGTGATTTTTATTTCATATGGAACTGTCCCAAACCTAATCTCATACTCAAACTTAATTAATTTTACTCGAGTCAAGTGTTATTTTTCAGATTACATACCCCAAATTCAAATGAATATCAATTCTTCTGTCCACATACAACTCCGTGATCTGTTGGATGCTAATAAGTGGCCTCCTTTTCTATGAACATAGAAGAATATACTTTTCAATCTTTTATACATACATTAGCTTAAATAAAAAGAATAATGATTCCTTAATTATAAATAAGTGGGATTAAGAAAACTTAGAAAATCATATTCATGTTTAATATTTTGAAATAATTTAATTTTGATTGTGTGATTTAAAAAAAAAAAAAAAAAAGTTTTGAATTTGGTTAGTTTTCGACTAGACTCATATTTGTAGTTCAAGTTATGCGATTCGAAAAAGGAAAAAAAAATCAAATTTGAATTTGAATATACTTGTTTAAGTAAAAAAATTAAGTTTCGATAAGAGTGTAAGGTCAGGTTGATCCTACAGCTAAATCGCATGCCATCATAAGAGATTTTTTTTTTCTTAAATGGAAAAGTGTAAAACTAACTTTAAAAATGTATATTCCATATTTTTATTTTGCAATGCCTTTTCCATCCTTAAACATTTGGCTGAGTCGGAATGGAATACACCTCATTTTTGCTGGAGAAAGTGGGCACTGATATATTAAACGCATGAATTCTTTTTATTTTTTATTTATCCTTTTTTATACTGGCTAAATCATATGGTGGGACCAACTCCTAATAAATTTTCGCCATATACGATAAAATGAGATGTGCAGTTGAGGAGACAATAAAAAGTCACTTTTCGAAATAGAGCAAGTAGGAAAGAGCCACTTCTAATTCTCCAATATGTATTAAAAAGAAGAGTCCAGAATCCCTGTATTGTAAATTTTGTATAACTGGCAAATGTGGATTGAATGAAACATTGTCTCCTTGTTTCTATGAAATAAGAGATCCAGAGTAATATAACCACTGAATGGAGCTTGTCGTTGCACTATAATATGGTCGGCATTGTAGCTCCACCCTAAACTCTAATGGGGATGTTTACAGTTTCCCTTCTTGGATAATGGGATTTAATGTGTGAATTAGGGCAACAATGTCTTAGGGCTGTCATCTGGCAGACGCCGCAGACCACTCTAGTGTTGTGCACACAAGCACCAGAGGGATTGGGCCAATGTCGGGTATGATATTATTAAAAATATTCTGTTATTTAGGTTAGTGAGATTTATGGTAATCTTTCATGGTGGTTGTGTTTCCGGTTTAGAGTAAGACTTTATTTGGTAGGGTAGATTAGACTTTTCTATTTATATTGGTGAATGTAATAGAAAACAAACAAACACAAAAATACTGAGTTAGTATTTTGGTATGTGTTATCTTTTTCTCTCTCCCTTCTCCCTCAATAAGTGGTATTAAAGCAGGTCACCAATTCCGAGAACACCAGGCAAGCCGAGGGGCAGCTATCGTGACTAATTTCTCGCGTTGGGTGGATTTTGGGATCATGCACAAATCCAGGGATGGATCGTGTCCAGATCCTCCTTACAATCATTTGAACATGATTGTTGCCGTGGACTTTAGTTTTGGCAGTGTTGGTCTCTCATAAACTTGAAGGTTAAGTATCCGTAAAAAAATCAATCAGACATTTCCTTTATCATCATCACCACCACCACCATAATCAAAGCCAAAATCCAACTTAAGCCGATATTTGCACCAGCAAAATGAAAGAGGATGAATATTTTATTCCCAGCAAATGAAACAACAAATCTAGCATATCTTCCTCATTTCCTGAGCAGCTACAACATAAACTCTGTTCACTGTTTGATCCCTGAGACATGTTTACATGTATGATTTATGTATGATACAAGGGGGAAGAAGGCTGGAAGCTAAGAGAAATGCATGTACAATACTCAGGACACCCAGAATGCTAATATTCTACAAGACCCGGACAAGAAGAAACTCTAGGGTATGGTTAGCCACAACCTTTGCAGCATGAGCACCAAGACACATTCCGATGCCTCCAGTCATTGTTGCCTGCTGCAGTACTGCTCCATAGAAATGTGTCATCAGATTAAATGCACACATCCAATAAGTATAGAAGACTAACAGTAGTAAATAAATCCCCATCAAAAGAAAATCTTTTTGATGGATAGAGAAACATACTCCAAGTAGCAACACATAAATAGCATGCCGGTAGGGGAATTCTAGTTAGACGATGAGAGATCTAGATCTTATTTTGTTTTTATAATTTTCATTTTAATAAAAAGGTTTTACTCCACGCTAACTCTCTACCACGATTATGTTATTGGGTGTGAATGAATTAAGTAAAAATGGGCATCCCATTGGTGATGCAAAACTGCAACAACATTCTGAATAGATCTAAACTTGAATGATCCAAACTCTAAATACCTATACATGTGGACAAGCAGAATAATAATCCAGCAACAGAATCATACTATTTGATGGCTTTGGACATGACAAATGAACACATAATAAACACATATCATATCGCATTAGAATGTGCAAAAGCGGACATCAAACCTGTCAAAGCCATTGCATTAGATGAAAGGACAAAGATATCAATGATGAAAAGCACTGACGCTGGGAACTCCCATACCTATAGAATGTCATCCAGAGATCCATTAACTTTGAACTGAGAAACTAACAAATCACAGAGAGAAAAAAGGAAACTACTGCGACTAAGCAACCGTATACCATCATGGCCATAACAAAAAGCTTGAAGTAGCTTGACACGAGGATGGCTAGAAAAATGTCCTTGTTACTGAAAATAGAGGAAAAAAATTAATAAAAAACAGAAGGAAAATATAATAAAAAGTACTGGGAGCACTAAATACACTATTATTATTCAGAAAGGGTTGTTTGATTAATTGCGTTCTAGGGTATGGAAAAAGGGGAGCCCTAAATACACTATTATTATTGCAGAATAACAGAACAAATCTGACTTTTATAACCCTCGGAAGGGCCTTTTTATTTTATTTTGGTATTAAATGACACTGGATGGCATATTCAGCTCCATGCTTGATCTACTAATGCTCTCTTGCGGCCAAGCTACTGTAGAGCTGAGGAAACTCCTTAAACTGAGCTGAAGAGAAGAAACTCAGATACTGAAATTTGAATGATAACTTGAGAAACAGTAAGAAAACGATATAGTTTTACCTAGTAACTTGAGAGAATGACTTCATAAAAAGCCTTTTCATAAGAAGGAGAACACCAAAAAATGCAAAATTTCCCAACAAAACTTCCATCATCATCTGAAAGGAAAAGCAGAACATAGATATCTAGAAATAAGTAACAAAAAAAAAGAATAACCAGAACTACAAACTTGCACGTCAAGCACATGCACGACTAGTGCACCTCAGAAAAGAAGTTACCATTCCACCTGCCCAAATTGATGCGAAAGAGCCTGTTGATGACCCCCAATGTCCTTTGCTGTTAATTAAGATCAAGTTCCTGTCTTGAATTGCTAAGGTTATTTATAGACGGCTGATGGACAAGAGATATATAAGAGTTAAAAGAAAGAATTGAACTAAGAGGTCTGTTCTACCAAAAAAAAAAAAACAAAAAAGGGTATTCGGATACAGGCATCTGTAAATAGATAAATGAAAATTGACTTCCACAATATGCCCTGCAAAATGGAAGAAAAAGTTCCAAGGTTAAAACAACATCTGGGTCAGGACTCAGGAAACTTGGCACTTCATTGTAACTAAGCATAACACTTTCCAATGCAAATGTTTAAATAAGATCGGCTTCGTTGAGCTCAGAAAAAACAACAATTTTATGAATCCATTGAAAAATATTCCAATCTGTCATGTTCTCTAACTAAACTTCCAGTGAAACATAACCACTCTTCTCTGCAGAACATATCCCCTTTAGAGAAGGGATGGTGTCCTAAGAATCTCCCAGACTGAAACCTCCTAAATTAATTACTGTTGACAGAATAAGAAACAGATTGGGCTAACCATAGAAGAATAAAACGTGTATCGACACATTTTGCTTAATTTTGGCATAGTATTTATGAAGAAAATATAAGCAAATTTGGGAAATGGGAGGCAAGGACATCAGGCATCCTTCAGTCTACAACTAAAAGTTCAAAATACATGCCACTGGTTGAGGCTTTATAACCATTCCATCTGCGGCGTAGCTTATAACATCAACAAGCCACATCCCTACATCGGGGATCCTTCAAAAAATCAATAGGGAGGGGCAACAAACTGTGAATTTGATCCAAATTTCTCTCCCTGTCCATTATATGACTTTGATTAAGTAAACTTTCCTCAGGAGATGTCCGGCCAATCATCTATTGCTTTCAACTTCCAAGTTTCAAGCTGTAAAAAAAAAAGAATCATGCCACTGCCTTTCGATTCGTATTCATAAAGGTGTGCATGATGCTTTTCCATCCAAACTAATATTTGCTACACACCGAAAATGATTTGGTACAGAAAAGGTGGAAAATTTGGTATCAGCATACAATGTAATTCTATTCTCCATGCCACCCCAAATGTACAGAGCTGTTGTTAGCAATTCCCCCAAAATTATCTGCTCCACCAGCATTTTAAAGTGAATCCAAACAAACCCAAAGGCCCCATGCAATCATTTGAACTTGAATGTTCTGAACTCAGTTTTACTTTGAATCTAATTACCTCTTTCTCTGTTCTTTCCTGTAATTAGTTAGGGCAATGAACAAAACAACTACCACTTATAAGTTATAACTAATTCAACCTAAACCCTAATTTTCAATTTTGCACATAAACCGAGTCACCTGCACTCCATTCATGGAGATCCAAACAAAACCAGGAAGAAAAGAAAATCCCAGAAAGATAGATAGAAAATCTTACCTCCGCATCAACAGTATTACGATTCAGCACATTGTAGAGCACATGTCGGTATGCTTTCCTCTTGTGAAGAATCAAGTCAATCAGAACAATCTACAAACCCCAAACCAATGTATTGCAGGTGAAACGATTCCATGAAATGTGAGAAAAAAAAAAGGGTTTTGAAACAGTGAGGGGAATTAGGGTTTTGAAAAGGGTTTTAGGGTTTTTCATACTGTGATCTCACATTCGATGTACTCGTCCGCTACAGCCTTGCAATTGTCCTGAAGAGGGGGAAAAAGAGAGTGAGTGGTATTTGAATACATAGGATTGTATTGCAATAAGGTTGGGAAATCTTGAGAGGGATTTTGCTTACGCATTTCATCAATCGAATGTTTCCCGGGGAATATTGCACGAACAGTGTTTTCACTTCTGATCCGCAATGCACACACCGAAATTCCATCTCAGCTGCTGCGTTTGGAAATGGAAATCTTTTTTCAGGGAATGTTGAGCACAAACATATCACATATGGGGGGCAATTTGGAAACTCTAGTTTAATTTAATCTAATAAGAGCCAATTGTAATTTAGGGTTGAAAATGAGTATCTGATTATCTAGATATACGAAAGTTATGACTGAAAAGAAGGGGGGGTTTGGAACCTATTTTAGGTTCCAATTCATAAGTGGGTCCGGGTTTGTGACCGAATTTAGGTTCCAATTGATAAATAGATTCAGTTCTGGATCCATATAGGTTTCATCCCATGAACTCAGGACTCAGCATATGAGCCCTTGATATTAAAAACTATAGCTCAAAATCAGCTTCTTCTTCTCTTTTTTTTACACATTTTTATGTATATTCCTACAAGTAGTGAACTTGATGCAATATTATAAGCTTAATGATATGCTTGTATTTAGAAAAAATAAAAAATAAAGAGAAATTAAAACAAGTTTTGGAACTATATTTCTGTCCTCTAGGTGGACCCGGTTCCGGCACTGGATCGAGGTTTTCCTATTGGAACCATGTCTAGAATCAACAAAATGGGTTCCGAATCAAAACTGAACCCGGATTCGAAACCGAAACCATTTTTTAGAAATGGGTCCAGGTCTGGGCCCAATATGGTCGTGATTCCCATGAGCTTTCATGAACGCGGAGCCTGTACAAAATGAAGTCCCACCCCTTTTATGAGATATTCTTGAAATTTGCTCCATTTTGGAGTAAATTTTGAGGATTTCTTACATATAGTGCAGACTTTCATCTTGAGCGGCTCAAATTCTCCATTTAGGTGGGCCTCAGTGTGGGCTCCACCCATTCCCACTCAAGAATTGTGTGAGAGATTAGTTAGGGTATCCAACTCTAGTTAAAAAAATCCACTAAAAAAAGTCACCCACCAAATGAGAAATGCAATTAGAGATTTTCCAAATATTCTAATAATTATATATACTCTAAATTAAAAAAAAATTAGAGCAGGGTTTTAGAATTTTGAATTTTCTAACGATAAAAGAAAAAGAAAAAAAAAAGAAAAAGGAAAAAGAAAATCTTTTCTTGGGGGTGGGAATAAACTTGTTATAATATTAGCGGGGGTATTCCTTTTCTTATGACAAATTATATATCCATACCAATATCTCAATGATGGCATTTCCAATATGTAATATTCATTGCCCTTGCATGCAATCCTCTGTTATCTTATTATTATTTGAATGGGTTAGAACGAAGCCATGGGTCAAGAATGGGGGCATTTAAGGTCTCTTTCTCTGAAACTAGTAACTAAAAAACTGGGTTATATATTATAGTCGATATGGATGAAGAAGGTTTGGATGAGTCCTTGTCCCACCTCTTGAAAATAAGAGCTGTGCATTGGGTACCTCCAAAGGAATTGGTCTCACCAAAAACTGACAACTAAATTAAAATGTGATCAATACAATTGTATGCATATTCTCATCAAATGGTAAACTTTATAGTGGGACCAACTTGATCCAATTAAGATAAAATTTGGAGATGCACTATATGATTGATGGCATTTATTTTGAATGAACTGGATTATCAATAGATGGCAAAACCCATTTCCACTAACTTTGGAATGCTTAAATTCCCATTTCATAAGATCTCCATGTGTTGGGGATGGATATCCCCTTTGGGTTTTCTATATTTAGGGCTCTTTAGTGGAAGTTTCCATTTTTATTTCTTCCATGTTAGGAATCTTTTGTTTTATAATGTGTTTAATTATCTGGGTTTAAATAGAGAGATAGGATTCATTGTAGGGTTAAATGCTTTAAAGAATTGCATATAAATGGTTGCAATAACAATCTTCCATGAATTGTTATGGATAATTAGTACTGTGAAGTTATTTTAGAATTGTCAATATCCTTCTCTTAGCTAAGATATTTGAAAGCTTTACATGTGAAAGAGAGATGCACTGTTTCCCATGGCCATCCAAATGCTAATTTAAGAGAGTCCAATAAACTCATCCAAGTCGAATTTAAAAAGCATTTACAAATCATATAAACCTACCCTTAATTGAATTTTGGGTCAGGACTAATCTCATGATACAAATATAAAGCTCCATGCAAATCAGTCCAATAGAAACCAAGAAGAAAATAAGAATGAATTAAACCTTATAGACTCCAAGAATCCGGCAGTTATATGGTTTTGTAATAGCAACTCCTCTAATGAATTCAAGAGTCAAACAGTTGAATTCAAAAACAGCTAAATTCAAGAACCAAACAGCTGAATTCAAAAACAGCTAAATTCAAGAACCAAACAGCTGAATTCAATGGAATTGAAAAAAAAAAAAAAAAAAAAGAACCCAACTTTACACACAACTAAAGTCTACACTTGTAATAGTCATTCCCCTTTGGAAAAGGATGACCTGCTTGGAGTGTGTAGAACAAGGGCTGCGGCATCTGGGGCACCTTTGGTTTTGATTCAGCCAAGCATCCACACAATCATCATGGAACATGTGCTTGCAACTCGGAAGAACTCGGCATCTATCTCCATCTTCAAAATCTTCCAAACAAATTGCACAGTCCAAGTTGAGCTCGGCCCCCTTAAGGTAATATGGTGGCTCAGAGTTCGGTTGCTTAGATTTTGATGACATGAAGACTCGTATGCAGGTGAGGACAATCAACATGCAGTATATAAAAGAGAGGTCAAAGATGGAACTGAAAATTAACTGCCCCTGATTAGAATCCAAATCCATACTCAAAAGAGAGATAGAGAGGGGAAGATACCAAGAGATCAAGGTCGCTGCTATTAATGCATTTTGCAAAGTTGGAGATTTAAACTTAATCATGATAAACAGATAAACTTAAGATAAATCTAAACTCAATGTCATGAAGATAGGAGTCATTAATGTATTGATTTCCTCTCTTTTTTAGTGTTTTTATTGTGAGAAATGTTAGCAAAACAAAGCCATTTAAAAAAAAAAAAATAAGAAACGAACCAATCAGATGGCTGCATTTAGCAAATTATATTTTACCCTCATTGATTTGGATGTATGTCTTTTGAGATTTAATCTCCTATATGTTAGGGTTAGAGATCCCTTCTGACTTGTCTTTCCTTATGCATGCCAATTTAGCTGAAGTGTCCATCTTAGGATTTCCTTGTATTTAAATAGAAGATACGATTCACTATAGGGTTAAATGCCTTAAAAAGAATTGCATAATATATATGATGGACCCGATTCCTCCCTCTCTCCCGCTGCCTCCGCCCCGGGTCTTTCGGGGTACGGCGGAGGGGAGGAGAAGAAAAGATAATGGGTAACAACATCTTTCTTTTTTTTGTACGGGTATGCTAATTTCACTTTTCTACTTGGAATTTAGGAATGGTGATCCGAAGATCCACCTTCACAAGTAGAAAGGGGAAATGAAACTTTTTCTAGTTTCTATTGCACGCATATTTTAAGAAAAGAGACAAAAGGTTTTTTTTTTTTTTTAATGCCGTGAAAGGCGATTTACAAGTCTTATCCATTATGAAAGACAAGAATTGTGATTTTTGTCTCTCAAAGAAAGATAAAGTACAATAGAAATTAAGAAAAGGAATCTGACTTCTCATTCGATTGTGGGGACACGTTCAGATCGACGGTCGCGAGTCATGTATGGGCTCCTCCATCGTCCATGCAGATGAGAACACGATGCTTGGATTCTTGGCTTGGCTTTTTAACCTCAGATTTTTAAAGGACAAAGACCAAGAGAAGGTCTTATATCCGATAAAAAGCTAAGTAAACGGGCTGAAAAGCCACGTTTTAGCCATGTTGGTAGAAGAAGGGGGTCCTTGGGGGGGTGGCCCCCCAAGGGTGCTTCAATCACCTTTTGGTGGTCTTTGCAGCAGAGTTGCAGGGCCTCTGGATTTTTTTGTCTTCGTCGGGGGGAGAGCGAGAGCTAGATCCTTTCCCTTTGGAATGCCCTCCTATTTATAGGCCTTTGGTAGCCATTTAGGAGGGTTTATGAGCATTGAATGCATTAATACCTATAATGGGAGGAGTTACAAGTTTTTAAATTACTTGTTTTGTAACTCCTTTTTCCTTGAATCTGATTGGTCGATGGAGAATAATGAGCCTTTAATTGCCTTTAATCCCCATCATGGGAGGAGTTTCATGGCTTTAATGCCATAAATCCTTTGACTTGTAACTCACATTTGCTTGCTTTTGATTGGGCCGTCCAAAATAATGAGTTAATGACCGCATTAACTTGTCATAAAGCGGGTCATTTAACCTCATTAATTGGTCGCCAAGTCGCTCGAAGAGTCGCGAGCCGCGCCGCGTCTTTTGGAATTCTTCTTGCGATGACCGCCGGTGGATCCACATGTTGTTTGATGTCGGATGACGATGCAATTTCAGACATTGATTAATGTCAAAGTACCGGCAACATCTGTCCTGTCGATTTCATGATCGGGCGGGCAGAAAGTGTGCTTTCTTTGTCGGCCGGTTGGCGATTTCAAGGCATCTAATGACCATCCAATGATTTCGGCGGCGAATCCATGATGTTGACGAAGATCGACGGATTTCATGCACGAAAAATCAGATTTTGGAAAAATCACAGGGGCCAATCAACTCGAAACGCGAAAAGGACCCGAAAAAGGGTCTTCCGGCGAATTTTTGGGTCGCCGGAATTTCCATGGTCGCTGGCGACCATGGGCCAAGGTCGCCGGCGACCATGGGCCTTGGGCCCATTTTTTGGCCGCCTTTCGGTCGCCGTTTCTTCGCCGTGTTTTGATCTTTTTTCACTCTTTTTTCTTCTGTATTTTTCCTGACATTTCCCCTCATTTATTGGCCTGATTCTCTTGAGGAAAACCCGACGAGAAGCCACGCAAATCGGAGCACAAAGTTTCCTATTTTTCTGGAAAGCCGAAGACTTTGCTATGCGGTTTTGCCGATTTTTTGTCAAGCATTGAAACTAGGCCAAACGATGTCGAAATGACCTGAAATTTGACGTGGAGCTTCTTGAGCAGTAGATAGGACCAACCGTAGGCTTTGGTTTGAGTTTTGAAGCCTTTTGGGGTCCCGCAAACGCTTGCCTTAATTTCGTCATGAGAGAAATGCCGAGCTTTGACTTGTGGTCAACCGATGTCTGATTGACCTGAAATTTGACAGGGAGCCTCCTGAGTAGTAAGTAAGACCAACCATGGGCTTTGGTTTGAGTTTTGAAGCCTTTTGGGGTCCCGCAAATGTTCGCCTTGATTTCACCTCGAGTAAAATGCCGAGCTTTGAAACTACGCCAAACGATGTCCGTTTGACCTAAAACTTGACAGGAGACCTATTGGAGTCATTTTGAGATGATCCATTAGCTCCAATTTGGATGCCATGATTCCGGGGTGCTCCGCTGCTGGTAGGCCTGTTTTTGCTTCCTGAGAGTTGATGAAGGGTCAAACGTCGTCCGTTTGACTTGAAATTTGGCAGGGGACCTTTTGGAGGTATTTTGAGACCATCCGTAGGCTCTGATCGAAGTTTTGAAGTCTTCGACACTGTCGCTGCCGGGAGCTCCTGCCTGACTGTCGGAGGAGTGAAGTTAGGCCAAATGATGTCGAAATGGCCCGAAACTTCATGTGTACCCTTCTTTTGGCTGCTTTGAAGGATCTTGTAGTTTTTTGTTTGATTCTGACAAGATCTGGTGTTTGAAGTGGCGCCTTCCTATTTATGGCAGGATGTGGCTCCATGTAGTTTTTGGTGTTGAAGGGACATAGTGACATTTTTGGTGTCAACAATATACATACATTAATGCAATCACAGCTCCCACGCAAGCATGTGCAAAATCCATTGGAATCAACTTGGCTTAGCCACCTAATTATCTTTGTAAAGCAGCTGATGAAGAAAAATGTGGACTTGGTTACTCTCTACACACAGCAAACCATTGCGTCAGCCCATATTAGTAGGGCCCATTTGGATGGTCATTCTTCGTGGTAGAGATGATATTGGAAGAAAAACAACACCTTCTATAATCTTCCACTTCATCTCCTCTATATGGTATTTTAGAAATCAGTCGACAACAAAATCATGCATCCCTCCTTTGAAGTTGCCCCTTTGTCCATAAGTTCCTCTTAATTGCTTAGTTTGGGAGCCGTTAACACACATGTACATGAGCAGGGGCGGACCCAAGTGTTGTCACGCGGGTTGGGTTGCACCCACGTGATTTGAGAATCCCCTTGTAAAGTATCTTTAAAATTTTAATTTTATTATTTAATATCTTCGTTTGTCCATATACCGCACCACCCAAATAAAAATTCTGCGTCCGCCAATGTACATGAGCTCTTTTTGGTTTTCTTTATGTCTTTCTTAATCTTTATGGCTCTTTTACGAGCTTGTATTCCTTTTTGGGAGCTTTTTCCCTGTTTTTAATTAAATATCTTTAACTTTCAACTGAAAAAAAAAAAGCATTCATAGGAATTATTTTCGATAATTGATGTTCTATAATTGAAGTTGGAAAGTTATTTTGGAAATCTCAAAACCCTTCTCTTGGTGAGATACTCGAAATCTTTCTATGTGATGAGATCAAAGCTATCGAATTAAAAAGCATTTACAAATCATATAAAAACCTGCCCTTCATTTGAATTTTCGGATCAAGTCCATACTTCAGCACTTAAGCTACTAATATAAAACTCAAAAGTGTCAGTTAGTCTGATATAAAAACCAACTACAACTCTCTAAAAGTATGACTAGAATCCAGCAGTTGCATGGTTGCTATTCCAACAACAAATTACTCTAAACTGATTCTAAGAATCAAATGGTTGAAGTCAATGGAATAGAAAAAGAAGAAACAAACAAAAAAATAAACCATACACAATATCTTGGCCTACGTCTTTCCCTCTTTAAAACGGATGAACTCCTTTTCTGTTGTTGATTCAATCAAGCATCCATGCAAATATCATGAAACATGTTCTTGCAACTCGGAAGGACTATACATCGATCTCCTTCTTTGAAATCTTCTAAACAAATCGCACAGTTGGAGCTGAGTTTGTCCCTCCTAGAGTAATGTAAATGGTGGCTCAGAGTTTTTCTTTTTTTGGTAGGAGTGGTTCAGAGTTAAGTTCTGCAAAGTATGGTGGCTTAATGCAAAAATAGGCCGTGAGGGAAATGAGGGGTAACAAAAGAGTTAATAAAATAAGGACTGCTAGTTTGAGAGGAGGGATCGAGGGGTCATCGTATAAAGATATATAAACTGCTGCTATATCCGGCCTGTGAGTTTGTTAAGAGGAGAGAGGGCTGCTACTTGTTTATTGCTTCTTGTTTGGAAGAGAGAGTGAGATAGAAGATTGCCGATACAATTTATAGTACTTTTTGGAAGGTTCTCTAATTATAGAGATGTGGGAAATTCACTTTACTAATAGAGTGAATGGTCATTTTAAAAGATAATAAAGAAAATGGGTCAAATAAAAATAAACACCATTATTATTATTATTATATAATAAAAGACATCAGCCCTTTTCATGACGGAGCGACACGTCGCGCGTCCTCAAACTTTTTGCAATGCTATATTTCGGAATTTTCCTTCTACTCAAATCTCACCAAATTAACTTAAATTCTACCATACTCAATCACCTAAAATATCTCAATCCAAATCTAAGATATTCGCATTTTCTCTTGAAGTGCCATGTCATACAATGTGGGCCCACCCACTTTTTAGTTCAGGGTCGCGAGCCCCTATAGTTTTCTCCACCTAAGAAGAGAACCATTTCCCCTACTTTGAATGGAGAATATATATATATATATATATATATATATATCCGTTGAAAGAAATCTAGAAAAGAGATTCTTCTTATAAAATGGTCTTCTTCTCACTTTCCTATTCAAAATGGCTTGCTTTAATATTAAATCAAAAGTTAAGTAAATCTGGTGGACTATATTAGTTGGATCTAACAGTTACTATGGGTCTATCATTTAAGATGGCTGATATTATTACATTATTTACATGATCCTAGAATGTTTATGTTAATTAGGTGGCCCCCACTTTAATATTTGATTTGATTGTCAATCAAAGGACATTTTAATAATTCATGTTTTTTTTTATTAATTAATACTTACTATTGAATTTTAACTTTAATTTAATATCCAATTTGTATGAAATTTAACTCCTTCATTGCACGGGCTTTATGCCAGTAAGTGGTTAAATTTGCTCTAAATTTCATTGCCTCTCTCTCTAGATTCTGAGTTCGTTGAGCCAGAAACCGTTTTCTACGTTGAGGCTTGTTTGAAGATTTCAACATGTAAAATGGAAAGATTGGCAGCCACAACCTCTGGTTTACTGCAACACAGAACCCCATCTCCCTTCCCTTCTCTTCTCCAAAGCTCACAACAATCCCACAACATGTTTCTTCTCCTCCTCCCCCTCTCCCCATGCTAGCAACATCATCCTTCTCCTCCTACTACCATGCTAGCTGTGACAACACCACCCCATAAACACAACTCCAAACAAGAAGGAGATAGAGAAAGAGAGAGGCGAATGCTTCTTCTACTCACTAGCCCAGGTGTCTAATACCATCTTCCCAAATGCCGATGCCAGCAGTAGAGAAGAGGAGGAGCGACATTCGCATATGGATCATCGCCTTCCTCTTCCTGCTATTCATCATCTCTGGTGGAATCATCTTGGCAATGTACATGACCTTGCCAGAGTCCAAAGATACAGATTGGTACCCCATTGCTGGAATGGTGTTGGTGGCCATCCCCTGGCTCTTCTGGCTCCTCACATTCCTGTACAGATGCTGTATAAAGGGCGACGACGGGCACCCCACATTCTCCCCCAAGCCTCCAAGTCCTCACACATCTCGACCGACCGAGTCGACGAGGGACTGTCCTGATGGCACATGGCCGGCGGCAGTGGAGCCCCAAGAAGAAGAAGGGCAGGGTCTGCAGGAGCAGGGCGAGCGGGAGGAGAAGGAAGGAGATTCTCCCCACTCACATGAGTCTGAATTGCCGCTAGCTCTCTCTCTGTCACCACCATCTTGAAATGGTCTCAGTTTCCTCTCTGTATGTAATTAAGCACCTAATTATCCTTGTGATTGATTTTTAGCCTTCTGATGGGTGCAATGTTGTGCGGAGTCTAGGATTCTTCAAACAATGAAAAGGAGAGACCCATGATGGTATTTTTGATGAGGAAGAGTGTTTTATTAGTTAGATTGATT
This sequence comes from Camphora micrantha, assembly GCA_003546025.1. Classification (NCBI taxonomy): domain Eukaryota; kingdom Viridiplantae; phylum Streptophyta; class Magnoliopsida; order Laurales; family Lauraceae; genus Camphora; species Camphora micrantha. Next base: position 6,285,977 of record QPKB01000008.1, read on the forward strand.
TATGTTATCTCTCTCTCTAAAATTTTCTAGTTCTGTGTCTTTCAGGTTCTCTATTTTTTCCATTTCTAATTCTATCTATAAATCTGCTTCAATTCCCATCTCATCTATTTTTGTTTTGTTATAGGGATAAAGTCATGGTTTTGACATATTCTTTTTGTCAGTGGAAAAAGCTCACAATTATCTTCTCTTATGAAGGTAGTGAGGAATGCCATTGAAGGTACAACTCCTCTGTTTTTTGTTTTTAAAAGAAATGATGACATCAAATGAATAAGTTGGAAATAGCTCATATACAAATGAATGAATGAAGAGAGATACCAATCATGCCATGTTAGCTCTTAATGTTAGCATCTTTTTCAATTAGATAAAAATGGAATATAGAAAACTTCAGCTACTGCATGTTCCTGCTAACAAGAAGATTGTCATGATATATTTTGACTTCCAGCAATTATACTATGGCAATGATACAACAACCCACATTGACACTGGTTTGAGGGGTAAGGCTCAGATGAAAATGATGACTTATAAAACAACCAGCAAAGCACCAAATACAAGCCCTCTACTTTTGTTTGCTTGTTTTTTCTTTATGAACCACACATATTCAATATGAATTATTATTCTATATGTTGTAAGCTTGATATACATTGTTACACCGTTTTCTTTCCGCTTAAGCCTTTAGAGTAGGTGGTTATCAACATGGTATCAAAGCAGGAGGTCGAGTGTTTGGTTGTGCCTTGTATTCTCCCACAGAGGGTGTAATTCCCATGTGGAAACCTTGTATTCTCCCATGGAGGGTGCAATTCCCATGAAGAAGCCCGCACATGTGGAGGGGTGTACTAAGCTTGATATACATTGTTGCACCGTTCTCTATCAACTTAAGCTTTTAGAGTAAATGGTTGTCAACACTATAAACACAAGGTTGATTCGTTTGCTGTTACTAAATGTTTAAATGCATTGAATATGCAATCCGTCTATTCATTCAGAACATGCAGAAACATCTCTGCCTGTCTTTGGATTACAAGCAAAGATAGCCAACCTCTTATCATTAAATTGAATGTTTTTGGTGAATTGGCTGAAGTCAAACATATTTACAGTGAAACAGAGAAGAATGTGTTTATGGGCTACTCTAGTCTCTTTTCTACTACCAAATTGTAACAACATTTTCAAATAAACTTGGTCATTACCATACAAGATTCAACAACACTACTTCTTGGAATATAACTTCAGCCCTCAACCTAACAACTTCTTCCTCAAATTTGATAAAGACTCAAGAAGAATCAAATTTATAGAATAAGATTCCTATTAAAGTAAAACGACTAAAAAGGGATCAAAATATCTTGTCATGGAGGAGGGCGCTGGCTTTGCATACTACCTCCCATCCAAGACCCCTTGACAGATGAAATAAATGAGAAAAAGGCTATACAAAAATCAAATGGTTCATGGTTACATGTATTCTACCAAGGACAGTCAATTAAAGCTTGATGAATGTTGTATTCTGCCAAGAACAGTCAATCGAAGCTTGATGAACGGCTACACCTTTCCTGTAAGTAATCGTCCAAGGATTTATGAATGGTTAAGTAGTTGACACTGTGCTCTATGCTACTGACAGAAAGGGAATCATCCTCCACATCAAGCAAAGCTAGGTTAAGATGAGACTGCATATCAGAAGCTGGAGACACTTCGTCATAAAGCAAATCAAAGTCTTCTGAAGCAATAACTTGTAATCTGGCCCACTTCATGATTGCATCATCACCTTGGAGTAACTTTAATATCTGCAGTTGGGAAGTTGGATAAATGGAATAGAATAAATATAAACAGAGAATCAATAAGTCTCATGTCTGTACTGCAGTTTACATTTCTCTCAACAATCAGGAAATATGTGCTTGCACCAAAAACCGAAAGAACCCTTGGAAATTTTTTGAGAGCAAATCCACTGGGGCATTTAATGATACTTAATTACATTACATTTCATATTTTTGAAGTTTGAGTTTTGAGGAACAAAAATCATATTTAATACATAACAATGCTGCATATGATAATACAGGAATGGATTGACAATATAATGATACCACGCAATCAATTCAATCAGCCTGTCTCTGTATCAGAATGCCCTAGTTTTAATGGCTCAATGTACTGCAATATGATAATGATATGGAAACAATCAGCATGAAATGTTGCACACAAAAGAAAATGTATGACTTACTAGGTTCATCCGTGGACGAAACCGAGGGGCTCGTCTGACACACAGAGAAGCTGCTAAAACCATCTTCTCTAATTGGTGGTTATCATAGTTATCACCCAAATTTGGATCCAAGAGCTGCATAAGTTTCCCACTTTGTAGAAGTGGCTTCGCCTGGCCATCAAGGACCATCAATAATTGATGTCAAGAGGTGGAATTTGGAGAGAAATAAGTGATCAAAGCATCCAAAGACTTACCCACATGATAAGGCTTTCTTGGCCCTTTGGATACTCATTGTTGATAGGCTTCCTTCCAGAGAGTAGTTCAAGTAGCACGACGCCAAAAGCATAGACATCAATCTTTTCACTCACCTTCCCATACATGAAATATTCAGGAGCTAAGTATCTAAGAAGACCATATTGATACAGTCAGCTTCTGTTCAACTAATCAGATGGAATGTTTATTGTAAGCACTGGAGAAATTTATGGAAGGTACAAACCCGAAAGTCCCTGCAACATCACTGCATGCTATTTGTGCTGGAGACGTTGAAGCCCATATAGCTAGCCCGAAATCTGACAACTGAATCCACAAGAAATTTATGAGGATATTGAGAGTACGTAGAGATTTTGTGCTAATCCAAGGAGTATAAGGATTTCAAATATTTAAACAAAATACCTTAGGCTCAAAATCATCATCGAGAAGGATATTTGACGATTTCACGTCCCTATGGATCACGGGTTGAGCAGTGCCACTATGTACATAATTCAGTGCTGCAGCTACGCGGATGGCCACATTATATCTCCTACCCCAGGTGAGAACTGTTTCGTCCTTCCTCCCTAATGGTATAAACATAGGATAAATAAAAGCTAAGGACTTCAAAATTAGAATTTCACTGTCTATTTATTAGATAAACAAGGCTAATGTACCATGAAGGTTTTCTTCTAAGCTTCCTTTCAACACAAATTCATGAACCAAGATAAGTCTGTTCTCCTCGAAACAGAACCCAAGCAGAGAGATGATATTGCTATGATGTAAGGAACTAATGATTTCGATCTCCAAGCAGAATTCTTTCACTGCATCTTCTGATGACTTCAAGATCTTTACTGCCAGTTCTTTTCCATCAGGGAGACGCCCCTTATAAACCCGGCTATTGCCTCCTTTCCCAATCAAGTTTTCTGTCATCCAAAAAGATGAAGTTAGAACATAACAGAAATTGCAGCATCTGTAATCGAACAGAGTTGCGTAGGTGAAGAAAGAAAACAAACCCAATGAGAAGTTGGATGTTGCAGACTGTAGTTCCTGATAGCTGAATAATCGACATGTAGATGAATAGTTTTTGTGTAGCTGCTCCAATTGATTCGCCGTACTATTCGGCTCAGCACTTCGTAGGGGAGGAGAGGTGGCATTTCCTATCCCAACTATTGCCCCATTATCCCCATTCAAATTAGCTCCATCCTGGAGGGAATTTGTTTCTGGCGTCCTAGTTGTGAGCTCTGCATTCAGAGGCTTATGATCAGGGCCAACTTCTGCCATTGAATGCCGGGTTGGCAGCTGCATTGCCCATTCAACAACAGAGACCTCTCTAACCATTGATCTTTCTGTAGCTTGCCAGCTTTGTGTGATTGCCTTGTGAAGCAAAGGCCATCCAGGTCTCACCTTACGCAACTCTAACATCAATGAAGAGTTCGAGCTTGATGCTGCCTCAGAATCCGAGGTCTCTATCGAAATCACATCCGAGAAGTCATCACCAGCATCTTCGGTCGAACAAGCAGAGTGTAATGCACTAGGCCTTAGGCCCTCAGAGCAGCAGGCCTCTTCCCGCGAAACAGAGTCAGGTGCACAACTTGAACAGCTTCTAATTGAAGTACTGCGTGGCAAGCTATTATCAATACCAATCACACAACGATCCGACTGTGACCCCAAATCCTGATAATTCTGGCGACCTTCATTCTTTCCTGTCCTTTCTTCTTTTAACAATGGTTGTTTCGAAGTTCCCCCATGGCAGACTTTCGAATTCTTGCTCCGCGAACGGTGGAGCGAACTGAGGTAGCCATTAGGCAGAGGGCAGAGGTCCGCACCATCGATTGAAGCTTAAGTCAATTGACAAAGAATAGAAAGTGAGATAGAAATTATCAAAGAAGTTCAGCTTTTATCTAATTGGTGATGATTCAAGTGTTCAAAGCAAACCTGATAGGGCATAGGCAGCCTTTGATTCTCTCTGGTACTCCACCTTCCCATTATTCACAGCCAGCACCCAACACTCAAGAGGGAGTTTTCTCGCACAGTATTTGGCGACCGAAGCCGAAAACCTGAATTCCATGGAATTCAAAAGTCCTTAATGAATAACAAGTAGAATATATACCTTGACATAAAAAAAACAAACTTCTCACCACCTCTTTTTTCTACACTCACCCAATTGTGCAACTCTTTCTGCTGATTCCAACGACGATAATGTTTGCTGAAATGGATTTTGCCTGTTGAACAAGAACTCTTCGGGCCGATGAGCCCCGGCAGATCTTGAGTTTGAGATCAATCTATCAGAGAAGAATTGAATAAGAATAAAAAGATCACCATAAATACGACAAGGTACAATTCACCCCTCATAAAAAGAATCAAAGAGAGAAAATAGAGAGAGGTCAGTGAAGAAGAACCTGTTTCAAATTGCAGAAGTCTTCATAGACCGAAAGAACAGATTCAAACGCTTTTAAATGAGAGAGAAGTGAGAATTTCCCGTCCTCATCATGAAGCTCTGCTTGCACAACAAAAGAAAACAAAGAGGAAGACGATAAAACAGGGGCTTCTTATCAACATGGGTAGTTGTTTTAGCAGCAGCAGGTACGAATAATTACCTCTTCTGTGGAGGACATGGACAGCAACCACTCGATCACCCGGCTCGGCGACTTTTACAAGAGCCCATGTTAGCAATTCCTTGCTCAGAGCATCCATCTCCACCCCAACAACAATAGTTCTGCCAAACCCACCAACACCATCTCTTCCTTTTCCTTCCTCCTTCATACCCAAACCTCCCATCTTCATCTCCTCCTCTTCTCCTCCTTTTCTTGATATCTCACTGCTTCTAGACTTCTCTCAAGATCATACTCTTCAACAGCAAAGAAGGTATATAAGTCAGCCAACTTATGCAGTTTCTTTGGATGGAAAAACTTAGGCAGTTACGTTTCTCATGCGTGCATGTGTCTGTGGGGAGGAGGAAAAAAAAAAGTAGGTGCAGATGGGGGTAAGAGGAAGATATGATACCTAATTATCAACATATATTTCTGTAATTCTTTTCTATGTTGTACATCTGAAAATAGACGCCATGTACTTACTTCAGCATGCCTTTGTTTAATACATATAGAATCATAGATAGCTTAGATTACTTGTGTTTTTATTGATTGGAAGTCTTTAAAAGCCGACCCAGTTGCTTGTTTTGGTTTTTCATCTTTGCTTTCTTGCCCGCCAGAAGAGAAAAAATATGAGAAGAGAGAGGTATAAAAGAAGGATCTTTTTTGTAGGGAACGTCTCCTGCTTGGTTCTCCATTTTTTTTTTCACTATTGAGAGTCAATCTTCTCTGCAGCCTTTGTTTATTGCTTCTTGTATTATTTTAATTTTCGTGGGATGGTGGGGGTGGGACCCTTTTGACTAACTGGTCAACGGTCAAAATCAAACAAAGAAAATTAGGCCAGGATATGATTGTGTGGCCTTAGATATTTTTGGGTTGTGATGTATGGGCCTATAGGGACCATGATGATTGTTGCTGAATTCAGTTTTACTCTGGCCTGTTCATCCCATCTACTTGACCATTTAGTGCTTAGGTGGGTGGGTGGCTTCTCTATCTGGAATTTAGAGAATTCCTGTTGGAGAGAATAATAAAAGTTTTTTAGATGCCATTCATAGTAGTTTCCTGTGCGGATGTGAACTCAGCATCATTTAGAAATTTTGAAAGGTAAGTCTCTGTTAAAATCTTCATGATCAAATAAGATATTCTAGGATATCCATAAATCACAATTTATACTGCTGTAATAGAACTCTTGTCAGAAATTCCTACAAATAAACACCCCCTAAAGTCGAATCCACTAATTATCACCCATAAATTGAGCAGCCTTGATTTTATTAGAATACATATGAATTGAATACATAAATATTAATATACAGTTAAATGAGCTCTAATGGAAAATTATTAAAAAGGTGAAGCGTGAATTATATGAGGTGAGAGGTCAAGGATATAAATAGCAATGCACATAAGCCCTTGGCTTTTTCTAAAAGTGGGATGATTAGGGCGATGGCCCTTATTAACTTTCCTTTAAGAGAGAGGTTATTTGATAAATTTTTTTATTATTTATAATCACCTTAGATCTTCATTTTTAACAACTTACGGAATGAATTCGCATTCTATGCAAATAAACAGGTCCTAAAACCTAGATGAAAGTGTGCTAAACTCTATCAAAATCAGGTTGGCCGGACCTACCTATTTTTCTTTGCATCCCTGGTGGGCCTTAGTTTTCATTAAGGTTTGATGAACCTCTTGTGAATGGATAATGATAATGGTAGCAAACTCATAGCATAACAGTTTTGTTCGGTTACGTGATTTCTTCTAGTTGACTGCTGGAAAAGTAACCGACGATAAGGTTTATCTAGACATATTTTAGTGGCAGGAGCTTTCAAGTGAAAACGGTGACCGGTCCCACGCGAGTTGGAAGGGTCGAACAATGTGCGTCCGACGTCAGCTGTTGAGAAACAATAGTAACTGCCCTCTTAGGCATGGGCACACGTGTGGGGAATCGCAGCCGTTCATCATCGAGCAAACAACATCCTCTACCCTGATTAATTATATATGTATATATATATATATATAGATATAGATATATATCTTCTTGTGAGAACTTCTCTCATAGATGGAGCCCACATGAGGCCCCACCGCTGATGGGATGAAGTGGGGATGGGTAAATCCAATGTTTCTAATTCCTTGATTTGTGATTCAAAAGTTTAACGACTTTACATAAGTCTTCTGTGAGAGAGGTTCTCACATAAAGATGTGTCGTGTAATCAAAACTTCTAATTAGAATTAAAATAGACTTTGAGTTTGAGTTCTAATCAGGCATGTAAAATGCCCTTTTGACTCTAATTAGGTTGGCTGCTTAACAATATATTAACACTAAAACAATACACACTAGAGACTAGACAGTGACCCTTTCAGAAAAGGGCATAGAGCCGTGGGGTTGGGGGCTACTGCATCACATTGGGGGGGCCACAATGAAAGTAGATCTAACCTTTTGGTGGTTCACATGTGGGCGGGGCTAGCATTACAATGACTTGTAGGGTCAACTCAGAATAGCCATAAAGTTTAGTGGATGTGCATGACCTTACTGCCCACTTGCTGACTTAGGGTTGAGGCCCGATAGATAGGAATGAGACCCTCGGAATATCTTCAGGCCGTGCAAATCCACCAGTAAAACACAAATCGTGAATCTAAACAGTTCAAAATCACCATCTCCGGAGTATATCCATTGGAACAAATTCCACTAGAATATGAGCTAGGCTCATGTTGATTCCATAAGTGGCAACGATTTTTTTTTTTTACTCCGTCAATCTGATAGCAGCTGATTGCAGTTTTAATTTCTTTTTTTTTTCATTTTTCATGACATGGGTATTAGTCAGGATAAAAACATGTTTACGGTCTTAATTAAAAAGAAAAGGGACCTAACACAATGAACTGACAATGACCTTTGAGGACCAAACACTGAGGGCCAGCTTAGGGTTGTAAGCGGGTTAGTTCCAGTCCGGATCCATGGTGGACCCGAAACCGGAACCGTTAAGGAGAAGGTAGAACCAGATACGGACCCGGAACCGTTTCGCAACCGTTTTCTTGGCTTTAGAACTGGAACCAAAACCATACATGGGACGGATTTGGATCCGGGTACGGGTCTAGATAGAGAATAATATTTAAAAAAAAAAAAAAACCACAGTTTTTAGGAGATATTTTCAAGAATTGAGGTAATATGTTGAATCTCGGGTCCGAACCAAAGTGGAACCGGACCTGAACCCAGACCCGGACCCATTTACTTATTGGGGCCTAAATAAGGACCCGGACCCGGCTTTAAACGGATCAGAACCTCTGAGTAATCGAAAAATCGGAGACTCATTTACATCCCTAAGGCCAGGACCATATTGGCGCCCCGAATTAGTAGTGGGCTTAATCATTGAGAATCTCTAAAGGCTTTGATTATTATTGGAATAAAGCTATCTAATGAAGAGGATGATATTTTTCCTTTTCCTTATTTTTCTTTTCGTGATCTCACAACCTATCAAGAGGTAGTATCAATCCGGGAGTACAAATTCGGATCCCCCCAGTGTCTCCCTAAGTCCCTATTGCACTTTTATGAGTGGAAGTAGTGGAACTCATAGGCGGGCCCACCTATGTGTGTTTTGAAGATAGGAGTAACTCAAAATAAATGCTCACTTTGCCTACATGTTGTTCTCAAATCTTACACCAATAGAAGTTGATCCCATCGTAAAAGTGAGCATACAATTATGAGCATACAATTAAGAATATGGGCGGGTGCTACATGGATCCTAGTGGGGTCAATTGACCCCACTGAGATATGGAAAAATATTTAAAAAAAAAAAAAAAAAAAAACTCTTTAATGAATTAAAGTCATGAGGAGCTTTTGATCCCACTCTTAATGGGCCATAATAAAAAAACTAATGGGCCCAATTTTTATTTTTTAAAGAAAATTCACATTTTTGGACATTTTGTCGGTAAATCTTCATTTACCTTAACTTAACCTCTTAATACGGTATTTTCTCGTATTAGAAGAAAAAAACCCTAATATTATCAAAAGTAGATTACATATATTGATAAAGGTAAAAATAAATTCATTCGATTTGTGGAAGATAAGTCTTTTGTTGATCCCACTGACTCGAATTTCTGGAGCCGCCTCCGATTAAGAACATAAATAAGACAATCTTATGAAGATTAATCATATACAATAATCACATTTTTAATCATATGCTTAATTCCACGGTGAGACCGACTCTATTAGGCTAAAATTTGAGGCGCCAGAAGATATCATTTTGAGCGACCCAAATCTTCTATAGGTGGGCTCCACTCTGAGTTCCACTCATTCCATTCATGCAAAGCATGAGGACACAATCAGCTTGGACTTGGGGAGCAAGCTCAAACCCTCTCCATCTTATGAGGATTTTACATGAGTATCACACATCTCATATGGTTTCAGATAAGATTAAACAATCAAGCTAGGCTCCGTACTGAAAAACTAATGCTTCATACAACATGAGATTTTTTATCAGAAAATACACCACATGAATGCATGACAACAAGGGGACAAGGAAGTTGATAAATATTTTAGGCATTCAAAGTGGGGAAGTGCCCCACTAAGAGCGGTTTGAAGTTTATAAATAACCCAAATGTCAATAAATTACAAGATTAGGACCATGGAATTCTTTGCTGGCACGATCACGTTTTTGTAGCTTGTTTTCCAAATAAAAGAAAAAAAGAAAAAAGAAAAAGAGTAAGTATTGAAGAAACACTTTTCCGCGCTAAACCAAAATCTACATTTGGTGTGACCGCTCTTCCACAAGAAAAAGTGCGAAAATGAACTAATTCTTTTTTGCTATTTTGTTGAAAAACTCTTTAATGGGAGTTGAAAAAATGGCTTTTGCTGGTATAGTTTTCCTAAGACCTGAGATTCCCCAATCATAGATTGAAGTTAAGCAAATTTCTGAAGAGTTGTTCCTGCAATATCTTACATCACGCAATATCACACAAATTGTAGTATATGATATTCAAAGATGGTGTGATATCACATATATTATACTATACGATATCCTACGATATAATATCACACATTTCTTGTACAAATAACTCTGCCGAAAATATTTAAACTTCAATAATTTAATGACAAATATTAAATTCAAGATTGCCGAGAGATCCAAACCCGAGAGATTCTTTCGGATTGAAACTTGAAACACAATGGCGATTTCATTGGACTGGCATCCTTGGACCCTACATTAATCTGCCGTAGAAGGCACTTCTACGTTGCCTTTACATCAAAAAAACAGAATCTTGGCATAGACATTGTGTCATAAGTGAAACTATACTTTCGTTCGTTCGTGGAATGTGGCGTGTCACGAGTTATATGACTTATGACCCATTTGCTAGGCTTGATCCATATGCTCCATTTTTATTGTATGTATAACTAACCTACTTAGACGAGTCTGATCCTTTGAGTAAGTGACTTTGCATGTTTGGGTAACCTTTTTCCATAGAAAAAATATTACTTTTCCAAAGAAAGTGGAATTTTCTATTATTAGGTGCAGCCAAACTATGTGGAAAAACAAATTCTCACTAACTAATTTTTTCATACCATTTGTTAGGTGTTTTTTTTTTTTTTTTTTTTTTTTTTATAAAGGAGGGTATGCCAGCCCAAATAATCTTTACGGTTCAAAGGAAGCCAATTAAATATCCTCTGGCACCATTGTGGTAGTGCAGTTTCGAACCATCAACCTCCGTGAGCAAACCGTGGTCCTAGGCTTGAAGCAGCGGAACTCTAATGAGGCCCAATTACTAAAAAGTCTGAGTCGTTCAACTATTTCTTATTGTCAGTTTTTTTTTTCTTAACTTTATTTATTTTACTTTCTTGATCTCCAATTGTAGATTTGGTTCATAATAGATCAAAATGAAGAAATATAATTCATATAGTGACCTCAACATAGCTGGAATAAGGCTTATCGATGATGAGATAAAGATCTCCAATTAGAGAGATTGTGACTATAGACAGAGACAACAATTAGTGGCCCTCATTGATAACGGGTGAGTCCTGTTGGTGTGGATAGCAATTATCAACCGTGGCACCTATCATCTCCATTTGCCCCATCTAATATAGTTCAACATATACTTGTATGAGATTTAGACCATGGGTCAATTTACTGGTAGCACAGTTGGCAATTCACCTCCTTTCCATACAAATGATCATGGCTCGATTCTGATTGTAGTGTTGATGGTGAGATATTTGTGTGAGTGTGTGCGGGTATAGGGGTGTGAGTACGTATTTACAAGAGAAAAAAAAATCGAGTCATGTATTATCATTAAAAGAGCTAATTTGACAAATCTTATTAGATGATAATGAAACAATATTAAAGCTAAGGCAAGGAGGAATCATCTATCAGTTTCATTTGTTTGGGCATTTCTGAAATCTCTAGTGGTTTTGATAAAATTGGCCTCCTGTTATGTTTCTTAAAATCTTAATGAAGGCTCTCATAGATTGCCTAGGCTAGCGTTATTTAATGTTGCAAGTCATGGTGGTCTAGTAGCTATCCTGATTGGTTTTTGCCCAATTGAGAACCCTGCAGCAGTGCAGGTGATATTTAAGAGAAAGTCTGCTTTAAATTGCTATTTTTCTTCACTTCAATTATGATGAAACAAACCTAAATTCTTTTGTATTCCTGCACAAATTCAGAAACATGTTTGAATCTGTGTGGGGAGGTTCCTAATCGTCCCAAGATTATGCTTAGCTTCTATGTTTTGGTCCTCAGTCCGACTGAATGCATCCCGACTATGGCGCCAGGGCACCAGCCGGGGTCAGGGTGATGGCCTCAGTCCGGCTAAGGTCGACCTCGACTGTGAGCCCGGCCCCGGCATGCGTTCCGGTGGCAACTATGAAGACTGTCAGCCGAGGCGCATGCTGAAAACACCTCCTGCCTCCAGGCGCATGTTGATAAGACAGATGTCATCCTAGCCGTTCAAACCTCTGACAAAGCAATATCCAGCGGCTGCAGCCCCATCAGGGGGAGGACCAAGAAGGGATCCGATGAGATCTTTGCTGCCAGTAAGTCCAGACAGGATCAGGCCCAATGTGACTGGCATTTAATGCAACATGGGCTGATCAGACTGGCATTAAATGCTGTGTGGGCTGTGATGGACCTTCATTTATTGTTCTATGGGCTGATGACATTAGCAGCCAGATCATCATGCCCAAGATATAATATCCAGAGGCCCCTATATATAAGGGGGTGGAGAACAAAAACAGGTACATATAGGAGAATACACGGACATTCTTCCTCCCTTCTTTTCCTTCCCTGCTCCTCCCTTAACTCAGTATCTACATTAATTGAGGCATCGGAGAGCCCTGTGCTGTCCGCAGCCAGGGTCCTTTGACCTCCTTTCCTTTTCCTTTCAGGTCTCCTAACCCAGAAGCAGCCAACTCTCAACAGTCATTTTGGTTAAGTCCTCTGAGGCACCCTCTGATCTTTTAAGTTACAGTTTTCGCACTTACAGAATCATAGACTAGAATCTAGCAAACACCTACAGTAAAGCGCATTGTTTGATCAGTAGGTAGCTCTTAAGTTTTCTGGGTTCTTTAGTCAACAGCCAACCCAATATTACTATTAATGAAAGACTGTCAAACATGCAGTGTTCTAAGACTGTGAAAAAAAAGTGACATCAACCAATTTTGACAAAGTAAACATGTGATTTTGATATTACAACAAATTAAGCATTTTGGTCTTTTCACATTACTGTGAAATAATTAAAGCATCACTGACTTTTTTTTTCTCAAAGCATGTGGAAGGCTCTCTCTCCAAAACCCCAGTAGATGGGGTCATGAGGGCAATTGTGCACTTGTAGGACAAGAGCACTCACACAAGTGAAGAGAACGCACCACCAACAGTTGCGGAGGGAGCAATTGCACATGTGTGGAGAGGACACTAGCAAATACAAGAAGGAATCGAAGACTTGCACGTGCTAGGAGGGAGAGACCTAAGGATCGATCCTTGCGTGAGAGGCGGGTTCCCAACCAACTGGGCATTTCAAACTCCGAAGATGATCATACGGTCAAAATTCAACGAATATTTGTTGATACCTAATCACCCAACTATCTTTACTTTAATTTTAATAAAAGTAGTATACATGGACACGTTTCTATTTAGCTGGTGCTCAAACCTCTCTACCATGGGCTTTACATCATTATTACATTATCAAGTGTAGGCAGATATTATTAGTTTAGCCAATTGGTTGACATTCAAGTTAGAAAGAATGACCCTTATCAGCTGACAGGTTGAGACCCAGGCCTATAAATGCTATAAAGGCCCAAGTATAAACTTAATTTGGCAAACTTAGTGGGCCTCATAATTCTGGAAACTGACTTACACTCCATTGTAGTGGGCCATTGGGTTGGATTTGGATGCAACCATGGAGCCTAACAACTCCATATGCCAGGTTGAACATGCTTTGGGCTATATTGTTATGGAAAAACTAATCATAACAAACACAGAGTCCCAAACCCCTACATGTAGTTAAGGTGGGCTTCTTAGAATTTTTTCTCCTGCAAGTTCAAAGAGCGGCCACCAAGAAATTCTGGTGGATCCAATGGGCTCCAGCAGATAGGGATGTAGTAAGGCATCTTGCAAAGACCAGCCTCATGGTTATATCACTTGGTGGATGGTGCTCATTGTGATTATGTCAGTAGGCAGCTGGGCTCAGTATAGTTTCATCTGGGTAGCCCATCTTGATCAGATCATTTGGGTGGGTAAGTCCTGTTGATATCCCATCATCATATTATCGTTCCAATCATGATCTAATCATTGAGATGAGTGGGCCTATTATAATTCCATCATTAGACTAAGAGGCCCCGGCAACTACACCACTTGGCTAGTGGCTCGCTTTGTATTTCAATCATTAGGCAGGTAGAGCCCATCATGTTCCCTCATCACCAGATGAGAGGGTCCACCATAATCTCTTATACTCAAAACAGGGGAAAACCCTACCATAAAACCACATGTCTTCTTGTGGTAGAAAGCTAAACTGAAGACACCCTCTAATCTTACATTAGTATCTCTAATCCCCTTTTTAAAGTTTTCTTCCCTCCCTTTTCACTTTCTTTTTCTATTTTGAATCATGTCCAATGGACAACCTTTATATTATGGAACTATCATGTACCCCATGACGTGAAACTGATATTAAAAATATATGGAGTTGTAGCCAAAGTGAAGGTTCTCTTCATTAATTTTGTAGATCCAAGGTAGTGATGGTGTTCTATATTTTGTCCACTGGGTTCTCCTTTCTTGAAGGCTCAATACAGATCTTACTATTTAGTAAGAATTTGTTCTGAAAAGCATATGATTTTATCAATGACATCTCCAATTACTGCCTTAAACCCTTTTGTACTCTTGCAGCTAGCTTTTACTCCTCTCCCTATCAGGACTGAAAATTGCAATGTTAAGTTGGCGACTACTTGCACCACACATCCTATGGAAAACTTCATTTACAAGTTCAAAAGCGCCGCCTTTTAAATTTATGATGCTCCTAATCAAAGCAACTTCATGTTGTTTTAAGCATAAAACATCCCTTAAGGAGAACAAAACATGCCAAAAGTGTGACACTATCCATTGCACAGCATAAAGGACCTATGTCGTTTCAACTTGCACATTGTGCAGTTGAGTTGCTTTTAAGTTGTCCTTGCCACACATGTAAGTGAATATATAGTTATAACTTAAGCTCGAATTTAGTTAAGATGAAACAAATCATTGTTTTGAATGAGTTGCGAAGATACAACCATTCATTTTTATATCAGAAATGGGTCTCCTTTCAAATCTCAAAGTTTAAAGTTTTGGGTCTGATCCGCCATGATTCAATCTGGATCCATTCAGACGTTGATTTACCTTCTTGGCCTACTGTAAGAAAATTCCTCAACAAGTTAGTGTTTTAACTGAGTATATCAAAACTCTCTACAAGAAAGAAAGGTTGATAATGGGCCAAGCCAGTACAATTATCCTTTTCAGTTTGGCCCACTTTGGGCACATAAAGCTTGTGATATAAGGTGAGGCCTTTAAATTAGGGGGCGTTTTGCTCTTATTTTATGATTTAGAGCTTATTTACATATTACAACGTTTAGTAAACCTCTAATTGTATTTATATTTTATTGCTTATTTATAAGTTACAGCATTTGCAAAAAAGAAAAGGACAAAAAGGAAGCCAAGGTTTGTTCTTCTGTTTTAATTTTAAGGTGAAATGCAACATCAACAGACATATATACCTTTCATATATCATACTTTTATTTTATTAATAATTTGATATTACACACACACATATATGTATCACAGAGCCAAGCACTCACACACACCCTCAAACAAGCCCCTCACCTTCAGTGCTACACCCAGGCATTGGTCTCTGATTGGTTCCATGGAAGGGAGGTGCATTACCTAGTTACCAGTGGATTTGCTATTAACATCATTAAAGTCTTATATAATTAAAAGACGGTGTGGATGGGCCTTGAAAATACTAGACCTGAGGACCCGAGCCAAAATTTAAAAAAATTTGAGTCAACAGCTCTTACGCCGATAGTAGCAGCCGACAATCTGAAAATTCCGGTTTTCCATAGTTTCGAGCTGCGGAAAACCCGAAAATTTCAGTTTTTTGCAGGTTCGAGCTGCGGAAAACCAGATAATTCCAGTTTTCCGTAGATGAGAGCAGCAGAAAAATAGAATTTTCGGGTTTTCTGCTGAGCCAAGTTGCGGAAAACTTGCACCTGAACTCAACTTTCAGGTTTTCCGTTGAGCCAAGTTTCTGCGCTGCTTCTCTTTTCAATTGATGGTATATTAAATTAGATTTATGTTTTTCTTGGCATAGTTCCTCATCAGGGACACACTTAAGTATTTTGGGTTTGTGGGCGGTTTGGATGTATGGTGAATTGAAGTATGGTGAGGTGAATTATCAAATCAAGAGAGAATAAAATATAAGGTGTTAAGATGGTGTTTTATTTTTAGTTGTTTGGTATGAAATCTTTTTGACTTTTTATATAGAAAATTGGAGTTTTTTTAATTTTTTAGTGGAGAAAGGAGGTTGCTTTTTTTACTTTTTTTTGAAAGATTGGAGGGAATTTTATAATTGTGTACTTTTGATATGACCCCTTGTCCTTTTCTATCTTAATTCACTTTACTTTGGATTCACTTTACTTTATTTTAACTAGTTAATTGCCAAACCCGCCTTCACATAGACCTTCATCTGCAAATAAATGTATAAGTGGCTACACGTTGTGTTGGGGTTTCACTTGGATGTGCTCCCCCACAGCAAGCTGGTTCAACTAGAGATTTGGTCCGTGGGTGGTCCGAGCAACAATGCCTGTGTCAACCTTTTTATAACATAGACTCAGGCTTTCCTTCCTGTCTACCTCCTCTTCTTTTTTTGTCTACGCTGTTCTCCATGCTATCATGACAGTATTCATTTCATTTTCTATACTTTGTTCCCAAAACAAAAGAACATTCCCATTGATGCTGGAGCTGATCATTTGTCTCAAATGAGGAAAAGGGTTGCATTAGTACAATAGTTTAGCTTGAAGAACCTTGTTCGAGATATCAAGAGAGTATAGATTTCGAATGTTTTGTAAGGGATTTTCTGTTTGTGCTTTCCATTCGCAGATTTTCTTATTTTCTCAACTCGAATTACTTTAGATTTCATCTTCATATGCAAGTCTTCTTCCTTGGGGCCCGCTGGGCACTGTTTTTATGTGGAGATCGGCTTCAGTTAGCTTGGGTTACACCGGATTTGGCATCATTATGTTAAATTGTTCAATTAAGAATATGTTGTGTAGAACTTGTTTGATAATAAATATACGAAGACCCAAACTTCCAGAGTTCTTATCATGTGAGCTAATAGACTCCTGCAACATTCTGGGGCATAGCGGTTAGCGCAAAAGGATAATGGAAGATCACCATCTTCAACTTAATAGTAAAACACTAGATGAATCCGCGAGGAAGAAACAGTGCACATCCTCCGCGGGTAACTGAAATTTGTTTTATTTCTCAATAGAAATATAACAAGGACTTATGTAAAATCCAAAACCTGAACTTTTTGAAATCGGAAAGGATGCTAAAAATGGTAAAAAACCCGAAATTACACCAAGACCCTCAGACTAACTCTAAATTACTTTCGAATACTTGTCACAAAACTTTAACTCAAACAAACTCAAAATTTGCAAAAACGAACACTTACTATAAATAGTAAACTTCGCATGAGAAACTTTTTTTTTTTTAACTTAAAGAAGACTGGTAAGTATGTATTAACATATTCCCAATAGAATGGTTGAAAAACCACTATCCAATTAGTTTCACTTCTTTTCACTAGCTAGTTATAAAATGCCTAACCTAACCCAACCAACCTAACTTCAATATTATTTTTAACTGACTCCAGTTGAACTATGTTCTTAACAATAAATTAAAGACACCCACACCCAAAAGAAAAAGGTTATTGTATATCACTAATCAGTAATGGGGCCACATCAAACAGAGACAGACACTGTCACTTGTAAGATCACCTTGTCAATTAATTATGCATACATGTCATATGAAACATATAAGATATCCTAATCAACCATGGGCGGGGCGGGCCGGGGCCCCGTCCTCAAAGTTGTTGGCTTTTCAAAATCAGGCCCCATCCCATCTTCGAACTTTAAAGGCACATTTGGCAAACATCCTCAGCGAGGATTTCTTGCGACTTTCGATGATCCCATGGAAAATCCACGTTTGGATCATCATGGAAAGTCGCATGGAGGACCATGGATATTCTTGCATGCAAATATTTCCAGAGTTTGTGATACGACCCTTTGGGAAAGAATGAATCAACGCACGCGCGGATTGGCATTGCTATAGGAGTTTTCACGGTAGTGTAACTCAGTCTGTTTTTTTTTTTTGCATTTTTCTTTGTCTTTATGGGCCCCACAAAGAATATACGAACCTGTAATCGCGTCAAGAAGGTAAGAACAGCTACGATGCAAGAAATCAGCCGTTAATTCCTCCTATAATTTGATATATTTTTTTTAAAAAGTCTTAAACACTAGATCACTAAATCTAAAAATCTGTGGCGCCCTTTTGCTAATCCGAACAGTTCAGTCCCTCAGGAAGGCCTACAACGTCTATGAGGTCAAATTTGGGAACGTGATTCATCATGGATAATGAGAAAATGAAAAAATAATTCTGACCGTTGGATCACACAATGTATAGACTCCAGGATTCCTCTCTTCTGCCAAACTTGAAACTGTCTTCAAGAAATCCTCTTTGTAGATGGCTTGGTTCCATCAGAACAAAGGAATCATCTAATTAGAGGAATCCATCCTCCGTACCAAACGTGCCCTAAGTAAAAAAAAAACACCCTCGCTTTTGAGGACTTTGGCGGTTCTGGGCCTATTTTGAAGCCCCTCGGCTAGTCCGACCTCTCCATAGGCCCACTTGGATGCCCCCAAAACAGCATTACTTTTTCAAAAAAACATTTTCTTGCAATCTTCTTTCCTGATCCAAGTTCCAACAACCAAGTGACAACTTGGAAAGCGGGGAAAGTGAGGTGGATTTGGTAGTTTACACTTTTACAGTACAAACCGGCACTTTCCATGGAAAGTCCTTTTCCTTTTATTTCCCACTACTTTCCTTACTCTTGTGTCTTGCGTCTTGCGTCCCCACCATTTCGTGTGCTCCTCTCTCTCCCCCTTTCTCTCTCGCTCTCTCCAATCTAGAAGTAGCGTTCCATAACGGCATTTTCTAGATCGTGCGCTCGTGGTTATCGAAGAATCTCTCTTTCTCTCTCTCAAAAAAGCTATCATCTTTCATCTACTTCTCAACTGTCAGAGAAACGGATTACTTTCCCATCCATCATCAGTTTTCACCACTTCAATTTCCGTGAAATTCAGTTTCTCTGGTCTCAATTTCAGTGACCTGTTGGAAAAAGTGAGACCCAAAAAAAAAAAAAAAAAAGGCCTTTGTTGCAGTTGAAAGCTAGGGCTTGCTAAAATTCCAATCAGTGCGTTTGGGTCATGGAATTTAGTTGGATTTCGATAACTGTAAGAACTGTCTCTTGTTTCTCAATGTTATTGCATCTGCTTTACTTGAAATCTTGATCCCTTTTTTCCATCTTCTTTTTGCCTTTTTTTATAGAATGATCTATGCTTTGATTTAGCTACCTTAAAATGTTGATTTCTGTCATTGATCACATGCTGTTCTTGTGAAGGAATTTGTGTGTATGTTTGCCTGGGAAATCTTTGATTGATAGTACCAAGTCATCCCTTTTCAAACTGTAGATAGAAAGGTTAGGCCAAACTGGTAATTTGTATGGGTGATTCTTTTAGATGGTGTCCAGTGGAAAATTTGAACAGTATATGTTAAGACAGAGGTTAGATGTTGTCTTTTGATCATTAAGAAACATGTCAAGAGTCCAAAATTGGCACAAGTTTCTTAGGGCCCCTCTATTTCATGTAATTGAGTTCCTAGAAATTTCAAGTCTCATATTTCTCAAAGTGATTAAAGTCGTAGAAACTAATGTGGATATGCCAAAATGACCCCTTTCATGGAAAATGAACAAGGGGAAGAATGGACATGAATAATCGGGCGGTCGCTCTATTAATTCAAATCCTAGTAAAGTCAAAGTCCCATCTACATCTCTACCTTATTATATCCTTCACCCCTCACCTCTTTAACAATCGTTTTGTTCTTATCTATTCAATTTCATGCTAAGAAACAGGCCCTTAGTGAGGACTTGAACAGCATTGTCTTATCTTACTTGTTCGCCTAGAGAATGGCGTGTCATCTTTTCATGTCTTCAGCTTTAACATTAATATACAAACAAACATGTGTTTGTTGCTATCTACAATTTTGAATGGCCTAGCATATAGTTGAGTCATTAACCTTTCCTTTTGTTAATCAGATGTTAGCTCCTTTCTGTTGTTTATCAGGTCTTAACCTCATACCTTTGTTTGATGAAGCTCATCTTACTGCATGAAAGATAGCACAAGCACCCTGTAATCCCTTGACTTCTTGAACAACCAGCAGAATCCAAAGAGCTGATGTATAGAAAACCATGCAGCTGTACCATCACCCATATTCTTTGGACAGCCTGAAGGTGCGGCTTGCATTGGAGGAGAAAGGAATCGATTACACATCATACCATGTGAATCCTCTGACAGGCAAGAACATGGACTCCAAATTCTTTCGTATGAATCCATCTGCAAAGCTACCCGTCTTCCAAAATGGTGCTCACATCATCTTCGAGACTATTGCCATAATCCAGTAAATCTTATATCCATACAGCTGAAACTATTTCTTTCTTTCTTTTTTCCTTAGAAATATTCAATGGAGGCTGGTCATGGGAAATTTATTATTTTTTTCAACAGGTATATTGACAGAGTGGCTGTTGCTTCAAGTGGCAACAATAATGCTTCTGTTGATCGAACAGAAGTTATGGAATGGATGCAAAAGATACAGGGTTGGAGCTCCAAGATATTCACACTCGCACACACCCCTGAGAAGTACCGGCTTTTCGTTTCGAAATTCATGAGGCGGGTAGTGATTGCCCGGATGGCCGAATCACCAGATCTTGCCAGTGACTACCACTTGAAGCTTAAGGATGCATACAAAACAGAGGATAAATTGAGAGACCCAGTTGTTTTGAAGGAGAGCGAGGAGCAGCTGGACAGGCTTCTTGATGAGGTGGAGATGCAGCTGCATGAGACGCAGTATCTGGCTGGTGAAGACTTTACCATGGCAGACTCAATGCTTGTTCCGGTGCTGGCACGTATAGCACTATTGAATCTGGAGGATGAGTACATTAACTGCAGGCCAAAAACAGCAGAGTACTGGAAGGTTGTGAAGCTTAGGCCAAGCTACATAGCAGTAATTGGGAAGTATTTCTCTGGGTGGAGAAAATACAAAACACTCTTAAAGACCTGGTGTTTTATTTGTGTAAGAATCATTCTTAGAAGGTACTGATAGTTCCTTGAGGTGATCTGAAAGGAAATCTAAAGATGAATATGATTAATGTGGAGAGAAGCAGGAGTTGTGTGCAATTGAATTGGGTACATAAAAATGTAGAAAGTTCTTGGTGTTTGATGCATGAAAAGAGTTGATGTCCAAATAATGGATGGACAATGGTGGATTTGTTACTGCTGGTTTTGAAGGAGGAGGAATTCTGTAGTGTGCCATAAAATAAGCAAGTTGGGTGAAGGAATCTCCATCCATCTATAGCAATTTGAATGTTTAATGGTGTATTATACTGTCTGCATTCCAATGAGATTCAACTTCACATACATTTGTATATATTGGTAGAATAGATGGGATCTTGAATCCTGAAAAGAGCACTGGTTGCCAATAGCCTTGGAATTCAGGGGAAAAAATTACTACTCCATTCCTCTTTTTTGTGGAAAATCAAGCCTGTGGATTAGTCCTTTTGTCAAGCACATTGAGAAGTTCAGTTTCAATGACTGGGTTAATGACAATTTTAGAGGAGCTGAAAACTGCATTGATGTCGAATGAAAAAGGTCTTATTGAACCGAAAATTTCTCCTACCAGCGGATTGCATCTACTTTTCAGCTCTGTGGGACCCACTTGGGCCCGCCTTTGAGTAGTGTAGTTCCTTTCACTCTCTTATTGCCCCATAATTGGCCACCATGCCCAATTTTATGATCATTGAACCTTTAATTAAAAATCTATGGTTAAAAAACCATTAAATTTTAAGGCCTTAAATCAAGGGCTGGTACAACATGTTGAAACTATTTTTGGCATGACCTTACAAATCCAATTTTATGATCATTGAAACTTTACTCATCATCGTTGGATTGAATCTTAATAAAAATCTATGGTAAAAAAACCATTAAACTTTAAGGCCATTAAATCAAGGGCTAGGACAATCTGACAAGGCTATATTTGGCATGACCCTTATCCAGACCTTTCAATCTATTATACACCAAATGGAGAGGAATGCATCTAGATGGGTTCCTCAAATTGGATACAAGCACAGGTAGGGCTGTTGGGCGCTACCTGTGAGTGGCATGACAATTTTCTTTTTAAACATAGATTTTAGAATTAGCACATTTAATATGATCTATATGTAATGCCAGTGGTGTCTTTGGCTTGTGTGGGTGCTCTCATGGGTCGCAGCACAATTGGCTGGGATACAAAAAAAAAAAAGTTTATTTTGTGAAGCATTGAATATTTTTTTTAATTAAACATATTAAGTAAAACTTTATGTTAAAAATATTTCCTTGAATTTATACAGAAACTTCTCATGAAATTGTCATAGAAAGTGTTTTATTTATGTATGTACGTTTTGCATATTGTAGTCTCATTGAAAAATTGAACATTAATCCAATTCTATGGAAACATGTATAATACATGTGCCAACCGAGAAGTGGGCTCACATGAAAAGCAGCTGGCTGAACATTCGCTCAAAAGCTAAAACCTCATTTCTCATTTCGTTTGGTCAATGACATAAACCAAATGATACAAACAAGTGGTTATCCTTGAAACCAAAAGGTTCTAGGAACAAAAACAAGGAAAGCCAGCAGCCACACTAGAGAACTTCTATGGGACAAGACCAAGTTCACTTGTTCAGGGTTACAGTTACAATTGTCACAGGATTTCTAGTTTTGGAAAGCAACTGTTACATTTGTTTGTAAAAGATTCCAGGGTAGATGGTCACAGATCCTTAAATGCTATACAATTGAATGCAGCAACTGAACTGAATGTGCGACTGCATGGCAAGAGCTCGCTCTTTAACCTGCTCCTCTTCCCTGTATCTTCAAAGCTTTTTACTCCAATAGATAAACAATCGGAAATATGAATGAAGTTTCCAGATGAATATCAAAACCATCACCACCTCTGAAGTGTCTGCTTCTGATCCCAGTTCATAGTTGATTTCACTGCCAGTGGTTCAAGCTGAGCTTCGTGTCCGACATCGCTCGATTATCATTTGCCTTCCTGACAAGTCTTCTTCATATCCAACAACCTGCATTGCAAAACAAAGTTGTGAGCGTCACCAGCAGCTAACTGCCACAAGCAATTCCAAAATGGTGCGAGTGAAAACCTGAGATTCTGTCTGTGTTTCACTGAAACCATCGAAAGTTCTCTGGTTGTCATGTTCAGAAGGGCTGAAGTGGTTGTCTTGTTTCTCCGTCCTGAAAGAATGTAGATAATATACACTCAATTCATTGCTGTTTTTTCCCTTAAAAGAAAATGGAAAGCACTGTTGAATAGTAGTGCAACAAGAGCAAGGCCAAATTCAAAGTGACCCCCATGCCACCTTACTACCTATACCTATTTTTGATATTTCTAAATTCTAACTCACAGTTAGCTACTATTCAAGTATACCAAGCTTTTAAGAATTTACATAACTCGGGCAGGGAAACATGAAATGGTAAAATGTCAACGTAATGTTTTGCACGGTCCAGAAAAATTCTAAGGCTGAATGAAAAAGTAGCAGTGACTTGGATGATTATACCACAGTAATGGTACATAAGAAAGTCTTCACCTACAAGCAAACTGCGTCCTATGCTTATATAGTCCAGCTTGTGGGGCCCACTTGGATGCATTCCCATAATTGGGGGTAGGAAAGATGGAAATGTCTCTTTATCGATAAGGTCATGCAAAAAATTAGCCCCATTAGATTGTCATAGCCCTTGATTTAACAGCCTTGGGTTTTAATGATCTTTCAATCACAGATTTCTTGAGATCCAATCTATACCATTAAGTAAAGTTTTGATGAGCATACAATTGGATATGGTGCTATATCCTAAGGGGGATACAGGTGTGAAAGGAGCTGCACTGATCAAAGGTGGGGCCCATAGAGTTGGACTGTACATGTAGTCCGCTTGTAGGAGAACATTCTCCATGGTTCATAAATGTTCTTTCATGCATCTGCAGAATGTGAAAGAACAACGGAAAAGTATTTAACAGCAACAAGTATGCTAGCAAAGCCCAAGATAGGAGAAAACAAATGGTGCAAGGATATTCCATAAAAACATGAGCTTTTTGTAAATACTCCCCTAAGGTTTGTAGGATTTGTAAACAGGCCCATGAGGTTTTAGTATTTGTAAATAGGCCCCTGTATTTTTATTTTAATACCTTCCACGTCCTCAAAATCAATAGACTAACAAAATCACCATAGTTTTTAGTGCGAAATGATACTTTTGTCCATCTCTTTTATCCTTATATGCATAATTTCAAAAGCTCATACTCAATTTTTTTAATAAAGCATATAACATTAACAATTGCACTTAGTGGGAGAAAACAACCCTACATAAATTCAATTTTTTTTTTTTTATCAATACAGAGCTCATTTCATTAAATCCAAATTGATTATGACGACAATCAACAAATGTATTTATAATCGGTTATGATATATCCAATCCATACATGACCCACCATTGGATTGTTGAAACTTTCAAAATACATGATTATGCTTCATGTGTAGAGGGTGTAAAAGAAATATCAGGGATCGCGCCAATGTAAAATATATATATATATTAATTTTTAGAATTTGAGGGGGTAGGAGGGATTTTAAACTTTTCTCAGATATTGGTGGAGGCTTCGGTCCCCAGGCCCTTGTACCTGGGTCCACTCCTGGTCATGTGCAAGAGAGAGTTATTGAGAGAAATCAATATTGGGACTTGAGATAAAATAATGGTATTTTTATAAATAATAATATACTCATTTTGTTTAATGGATATAAGGGCAAAGCTGTCATTTATATAAAAATCAAGACAAATCTCATGATGGGCTGCCCATTCTTGTTAGGAACATTGATTTTGGGGACATGAAAGGTATTAAAAAGAAAAGGCACGGGCCTATTTACAAATACTAAAACCTCAGGGGTCTATTTACAAATCCTACAAACCTTAGGGGGTTATATACAAAAAGCTCTAAAAACATTTAGATAAGCTCCACCCATATCAAGTAAATAGCCAATAATTAACAGTTATTACATCACAATTTTGACTAAGTCAAGTGAGGAATACCTCTTCAACCATGGCTTAGAGATCCCAAAGCCAGAGTGGGGTTCTGTGTGATCTTGTCCAAGAATTGAACGATCAGGTGAGAAAATCTGTAGCTCAATAGTCAAAGATCCATAGGTGCATTATGAATGTATATGTAATAGCTAACCATGCTTCAGCCAATGACCACTATAAGTGGTTCTAGCAGCAAAAAAAATTGTTAAACCACAAATGCAATTAATTGCAGACCAAAAACAAATATTATATGGACACAAGGGCCCTTACGGTACCTCATGAAAATGTCAGTGACGTGTGATCGTGCTAATTTGGTTCAAATTTATGGCATCTTCATTAAAATAATGGTACCTAATTTATGCATGCTAACTTAACAGGTACAGCAACGAAGTTTATAGAAACCAACCATTCCATAATGACTTCCATTTATAACAGTCACAGCTTTAAAAATCGCCTGAGTCGAGTCAGCACAGCCAATTCACATCATACTTGGACCCTACTTAAGTCACATGGACTTGACCAGGTTCATACAACTTGGTTGATTGGGTGGGTGATGAGTTGATCATTCCAAATTTTAAAATCATGATAAAGTTTATTAAGAAAGGTAACTGATAATTAAAAAGTTGAAAGAACAAGATGAAAACAAAAATTTACAATTTCCACAACTGTTAGCCACAGTAGTTCATAATGGTAACATTAGGCGGCAGTTATGAAACAATAAAAGCACTGGTCCATTATGAAAACCATTAAGGGCTGTTTGTTCATACAATTGATTCTCAGGAATTCTAAGACTGTTATATTTAAAAGTGGTTAAAAATGACGAAATTCTCATGTTGCTAGTACACCCAAAATACCTGGGCATTAAAGGTGTGGCAAACTAACTATTTAATACCCCACTCGAGCGGGACACTACCCGGACTTGAATTACATGCCCGTACAAGACGCTGCATGTGGCCTTTTTGCTTTGCGCACATGCATCCATACACAAGATGAGGCATGAGGCCTTTTTTGCCCTATGCGGATTCGAACCCAAGATGTGTTGGCTCTAAATACCATCTCAAGTTGCTAACCAATACACCCAAAATGCCTAGGCAAAAAAAAAAAGCCTAGGTGTTAAAGGTGTGGCAAACTAACTACTTAACAAAAATAAAGGTGAGCGTCCAAATATGAGCATCAAATAATCTCCCGTTTAATGGAAAATGAATGAAGGAAATCGGAAATGAATACCCAACAACCCCAGTGGTTCAAATCATAGAAAAGTTAAGACCCAACCTGCATTTCTAGCTTCAATTTCACCTCTCACCTCTTCAAATCATTAGAGCCCATTCGACTGTGAATTCCTATGTATTCAATTCCCATGCAAAGAAATGAGCCCCAAGTACACATAATATCACAAAACTTATTTTAAGGATACACTTCGATCGCAACTCCTCCCTGGTGACTTCATGTCTTGAATCTTCCCAAAAAAGAAAAAAAAAAGATTCAAGTAAATAGTGAAATAGTGAAAACTGAATAAACAAAAGATTTTCTGTTTCCATATCATACCTTATTCGACTGTGCTAACAAGTCTTCAATTGCAGCAGCCACATCAGGAACAGCATGAGGACCTTCCACATGATCTTCTAATATGTTGTTTCTGGTGGAACGCATCTTGCAGGCCATAGCATTTCGTTCAACAGATACTTCTGCAGGAGGTAAATCCCTGCTGCAGTCATCCTCTGGATGTCTTGCCCTTTTACCGCAAGAACTAGTATGTTTTTCCTCTTCAGTCAAGTTACTTTTAATCCCTGTGCACTTCATATATGTGTTTAGAAATGAAAACCATGTGACAAAAAATTGTAAGGAATCAACAGTCAAGCCAATGTACAAGTTGCTGGGATGCTTATTTCTTTACACAGGGCCATAGTTTCCTGACAGGCAGCTGAATGATGTGTTTCACCATTAAAGGTTAGGAAGATTATTTTGGAAGATTCTAACCCTTCAATCAGTGGCCTAAAGAAATTACAAAGAAAAGAATACCAAAAAGAAGAAGAAGAAGAAGAAGAAGAACTGCCAACAATACAAATGATCCATTTGAGATTTTGGGCCATTTTCTCAAGGATCTGTGCCGTTAGATCTACATATACAGAAATAGGCATCATAGAGAACTGAACATTGGCAGATGTTTGATAGTTGAGACTATTGTAAACTCTGATATGATATTACCATTAGTCAGTGCTGGTAATTTCTTTAGGCTTTGGGATTCATGGAGCAACTGAGATGGTGGAACATCTCCAGATACCATGCGAGCCGCCTGTGTTGGATACTGAGTCATAGTGCATAAACCTGCATCTCGGTCTTGAGCACTAGCTGCCTTTGGTCGAAATGGATCCAGAGCAACCATTGTGTTCTGAGTGTGGGAATTACAGATAATTTACTGTCAATAAGACGTATTGTACAGTGCCCAGCCTGTAAACCAGAGATTTTGTTCAAGCAAAGCAAACTCATACATCTTGGGACTTGGGTCATCCTTCACCAATTTAGATCATCTGGTGGGCCCCATTGTGGAAGGATAATAGACTGAAAATATCCTCCACCATTCAAAAAAGTATCAAAATAAAACCAGAAAAATCTCTGCTTTTGGTATACTTGTTGCATGTGGACTATTGGCCACAGTTTCTTCTTCACCATCCATTTACTGACTAGAATATCTCAGATTGTCATTGACATATGGTCCATCACACATCCAGTGTAAAACCCACAAGCCAAGTGACCTAGATTAAATGTGAAAGCAACAGAAGAGAAACTGAAATCAGAAATCTACCTGCCTGATACACTCAGTGATCCATTCTGCAGTAACTGACTGTACTCCCCATTTACAAGCAGCTTCATACTTTGGTCCGCTGGTGAACTTACACAGTAAGTGGGTCACTTTCTTGCTTAGCTTCTCTGTGAATTTAGCTCCAAGAACATGGCATAGGTTTCTTGATAACACACGGTCTTTCTCTTCGTACTGGGAGATGCAGAACTTAAGGCATTCAAACCCAGGTAGAGGAACTTGACAGGGCAATGGTGAGTAAAGGATGTGGCTTCCCACATCTACCATGTAACCCTCCTTAAACACAGAAAAAACCCACAAGCATTAGCAAATTCTCCATTTGGCAAAGTGAAAGCAACTATAACAGAAAAAAGACAATAATAATGATGACCAAAGATAAAAGAACCATACGATCTAAATTTTGCAGTACTTCTAGACATCATAAAATAGAAGCCTGTAGGGCACCAACTTGACTTCAAAATGGGCATTCAACATCTGTTAGTTAGGAGTCTCTTTTGTAATATACATTTTTTTTTTTCATAAGATAACTGTCATTTTTTGAAATGTTATGTTCAAATCATTTAATTGTTGTTTTCCTTCTATGCCACATTGTGCTTGCACTTGTCACATTGTTATCTTCTAAAAGATACTGCTGTTAAAAATATAAATTCACTTATGATACTTGGTCCAATTTATTTACATTTTTTCCCAGCTGACGTTTACTTTTCTGGAACATGGTCATTTCTAGAAACATGTAGCTTGGGTCCTTTTCTTCTTGGAGATATCAGCATTTAGCAATGACCTAAATCTGCTCATATCCGCAATAACATAATCTCAATTTGTTAACACTTCATTTGCCACTAATAACACGTAGGGCAGAAAGGGACTCAAAAACTATTCTCATTAACAGGCAAAAGTGGTCACAAGTTGTGTGGCCGCCTATTAACACTAATGCATCTCAAGGCTTGAACACAAAATTTGGCCGAATGAAGTTCATAGCATGAGATATAAGGACAAGTTTCCCAAGTGGAAAACATGATGAGCGCCTACTGTGATATGTTAGATTGCCTTGGTCAGATTAAAAGGGATGACAATACCCATAAGTTAGCATGGGGGAAACCCCACAGCATTGTGCTTGACAGCCCTCCCTAATGTCTCTCATTTTTCTGCCTCTATATTCATGTTGCTTTTTATCAACCAATGAAGGGAAAAATGTAAAACTTTCTGCTCAAAAGAAACCAAGAGGTTCTAAAGCCTCAATGACTAAGAAAGGGTTAAATCAAGATTTCGTACGAAAATGTAAAGTTGAATCTTGGGGTACACTAAAAGCTAGCCACAGCAGTGCACGAGAATTGAAGAATTGGTAGCAAGTGTATGATTTGTGGGGAAAAACTGATTGATATATTCAACAGTTTTCAACTCCCATAATTAAACTATGATTCATTGATTCATATTCTCATTAAAATTAGCAGAGAAACAATGGTGATGATTAATCTCATGATAACAATAAAAGGTAATTTATTCGGTCACTTCAGAGGGAATCAAATAACCTGTAATGGATAAAGGAATGGGGATATCCTGATATACCGATGACAATTGAATAGATTTCAGTATAGAATACAATTCCACTAAAACTCGCAGAAAAGAATAAATGAGCAACTTCGGAAAGATGCTTTTGCATAGAGAATCAGCTCAAGTGAAACAGGTAACTTAATGGTACATAAATATCTCTTTTGGATCAATAAACTATAGATTCTACAAACAGGAGCTTGTTGCAGCAACAATTTCCCCAACAGGCAACATGGAACAACAAAATCTAGAGATTACTTCATAGGAAACTGAAGGAGATGGAAGCAATGGATGCAGACTTTGGATATCAATGTGAAGTTGTTGTGAATTGTACATCTAGCTTAGGTCAATAGAATAGGATAAAGTAGCTAATTGTAAATCTTCCATTACAACTTAGAAGTGTTATGTTAGATAGACTAGTATAACTATTCAGATGCTAGAAGATGTGCTGTTTCTTTTTAGTAAATACAATTCCTTTCTGCCAAATAAAAAAATGTAGATTCTGGTGCCTGTTTAACTATACTGTCACCAACTGTAGTACTACTCATAGTAAACTGATATAAAGTATTAAGCATTCAGGTTTAATCAAGTTAATTTATGGCACATTAATGGAAGTAATAAAATACAGTGGACATGCACCATGCAGGTCTCTATAAAAAACATGGTTCAAAATTGCGGTCGCTGTCACCATCATAGTTGACCTCAATAAGCGACAAGATGCTAAAAATTTAGAATATTGGAGAATCTCTCTCTCTCTCTCTCTCTCTCTCTCTAATTTATTAAAAGGTAGAGAATTTTCACAAGGATATGAATTGATAAATTATTAATATGAAAGTTTCCAACTTTTGAGCGAAGGTTAACATTTTGATGCAATAGTACAAAGTATACACTACACCTTTAGAATTTGTGAAAACACAAACTAAAAGAAATACCTTTATTTAATTGGTAACGAAGAAGAACACTAACAGTAGTTGATAGCATCAACTTACTTATTATGAAATGACATAGAAAATAAAACTCTGTGAAATAAATATTTAAAAGAACAAAAAAAAAAGTTGTGACAGAGTTCAACTAGAAAGTGAAAATTCAACTTACGTAGTAAGAATAAATTAGAGAATAAAGAAAATTTTAATAGAGTTGAACTAGGAAATTAAGAATCAACTTTTATAGTAAGAAATAAGTTTTGAGGACAAAAGAAAGCTGCAAAGAGTTTAACCAAGTCAAGAATCAGAATCATGTTTACCTCTAAACAAAAGCGAATCCAGTGACTTGAAACAGTAGTAGAGTGAGAAACATCAGTAGGTCTCCGTGTTACACCGTGACACTCAATTATGAAATGCACATTTTGTGTCACTTGATCATTCACCATCTTGCCTCCCCCTTGGATTACCCACTCAACAATTTCAGCCCTCTGACCACAAACATGCAAAACAGCCATATTCAACAATACAGAGGATAGCAAAAGGTAGAGATAAAAAAAGGCCACTAATAAAAAGTAGAGATAGAAAAGCAAATTAATTAAGAAAAGAGCTTGCTAAAAGAATGAATACTTGGAAAGAAAATAGAACAAGGGTTTAGATTTGACAATGAAGGTCTCAGCACATGGGATGTAGGTTTGGATCAATCAATGCTGCTTGCTGTCAATCAAAGGAAATGAAAGTGGACGGTGAATATTAAAGCAGTAAATGGTTTGCAATCAGTGCCTTTGTTCAGACAGCTAGCCACTTCCATTGAGGGTGATTTTGTAAACATATGGTAATCCACCAGGCCATCTAAAGAAACATTAAACTCCTAACATTGGCTGCTCATCAGTCGCTTTTACATTACAAACACAGCCATATCAGAGCAACTACTCAATCCTCTAAACTGAAGACTCTCAACAAGGATTCACCGCTATCGGGCCACACTTGGCATCGATCACTATGAATCGATTTAGCAACCCTGTAAAACTAACTCCTACACCATTCTATCCTAAATATGTCATCCTCTTCTGCGTGTGTTTTCTATTTCTTTGTGCCCAAGTCATACTTGATCTTCAGTCAATCAGCTTCGCTATTTATCAAAAGTAAACAAATACATAGAAGTTCAACAGCAGAATCAGTAATACCAATAAAGGGAAGAGAAGCCAGTTAACTCACCCGATCTACAGGAAAAGAACGGGAAAACCGAAATAGTTGTCCCTTGAAAATATTTGACAATCTTCCCTCACGAGCATCCACAATTTCAGAATCACATTGTAATCTGCAGTTACTACTCTTTACAGTGTAAGAATGACTTAGGTGGTCAGATTTAGTAACAGCTTCCACCGAATTGCTTGTTTTTAAGATTGTTTCCAGTCTCAAATTTTCTCCACTATTATACAATGATGATCCTCCTTCAAAATTTGCACCTCCCAATCCATTATCAGTTGGCTCACTAGAAGTAGAAATGAAACTCTTCTCCTGTCTTGTGTTAGAAATGCCTATAGCTGCTGTTTGATTGGAGCATACACCATCTAGGCAAACAGACAGAATGTTAGCAATGAAAAATGTGAACTAAAAATTAGGATAAACATGTCAATCACAATAACAACCCATGTTAAGTGAAAAATAGTGGAGCAACATAGCACTATATCATTATAGATATAACCCACACCTTTTGGAAGAAGTAAATCAGAAACAACGTGCCTTTCTGTCACTGCAATTTCTTTCCTTTCTCGATCGCAATCTTCCAGCCAGATGGTTCTGACCACATTAATGACACCCCAAGATGCATATCTCCTAACTTCTTTCCTTTCTCTGGGGAAATAGAAGATCACAAAAAAAGTTAGAAGAACAAGCACAGTAATTACTGACAGTGCAAGCATAGTGCAATATGATATTACAGAAGGTTTGAGAAACTTACATCTCTGTAGGTTTCCCAACTACTATGTGTGTCAGCTTTTCACTGAATGACATATGACGAGTGCCACCACCTTTGCGCACCATATTGACTAGCTTGCGCATTTCGGTAGCTTCAAAACCAACAAATAAAATTCTGCATTCTGACAAGTACAGGTCACTATCTTCACTTTGGGAATCATGAGCAACACAACCACCTAAGTTTCCATCACCTCCACTCTGTAAGCTAGGTGCCTCACTCCCCTCTTTCGTGAATACAGTGGCATCAGAAAATGAACCTGTGCTCTGAGATGCGGTAGCTTCCATTTCTGTAATCGTATTTGATGGAACAGATTGCAAAGTTGTGGTACCCTTATGTTGGGTATGAGGTCTCTTTAAACCACATTTCCCAGAAGTAGATGAATTAGGAGCACAATGAACAGGATAGAACTCCTCATCTAAGCAAGCTGTCAAACAAATGAAAAATTGATAACTGACATGATATGTTAACACTTCATGAAAAGAAGAAAATGAAATATCATAATATAACGGATTCAATAGAAATTAGTAAGGGATGGCTGAGTACTAGAAAATCCACAAAATACCTCTTCTTTCAACAGACTGATCGAACCATTTCTTACTAACAATATTGATATGACCCCATTTTCGGGCAACGAGATATTTGTCACCTTCGGGAGTGTACAGAATGTCAAGGTCATAACTGCTATTCCATAATAATAATAATAATAATATGAAGCAACTGACTACTTCATTCAAGAAATACAAATTAGATAAGATGATAGTGATGGTTTTGTTAATATAATAATATACAGTGTAATGTTTGCAATGATACCACAAATCAAACGGAAAATTAACATTTGTGTGAATGGAGAAGGATAGGACACTACAATAACAATATAAATTCATTTAAGGATATATCAGAAACTAAATGTGTGCACTTCCTTGTAAGATCTGCAGAGTACTGGCCACCATTCTGAATAATCAACCTCTCCATCACCTTCCGCACATCTGAGTCAGCATCTTAGCAGTTAGCACTCCATAAAATTGTTCCACAAAGTAGAAACAATTAGGTGGTGGATTATGTAATTCAGTTCATCAAAACTACTTGATTTAATAAATTCAACCTGCTGGAATCCTGGTTGCACAAATGGTCAGGCCAGTAAAAGGAAGAATCCTGTAAGGCTCCTGAGGGACGACACGATGCTCAATCCAGCACTGTTGTAACCAACTCGAGGTAACAATCGGTTTTTTAAGCACATTATGAGCCCACTGCAACAATGAGGAAGGTTGAAGAAACAAAAACTGATTAGACCACAAAATGGACTAATGCAAGCAGCTACAATTTTTTTGAATCATATATAACGAGCAGCTACCATCCCTGACCATAGGCACCATCAACTTGAGCTAGGAGACTAAGATTGTAAGACTTCATAATCACCAACATTTCACCTCCCAAATACAGATAATGGAGGCATCATTCACAGATAAACCAACATAACAAGTTGCCTTTTCTTTCAATAAAAACATAATTTTGAAAAACATATAATACTAACATATGACAGTACATGGAAGTTAACAATTTTTAGTTCCTCAAGATAACTTGCACTGGTACAACAGTATGGTGTTTGAGAAAAAAGTGCTCGCTGGGAATTTCACACTTCGAGCCATTCTCTATGAATATGATACATATTTATTGATCTGCATAATATTGTCAATAGTTAATCAAGACAGCAGTAACTGATTTACCATGGAAGAAGTTAAAGTGGCTTTTCTTTCCAAATAATCCAAATAAATGAGAAAATAGGATTTTCAAATGCATACAAGCTTTTAAAACTACACATAGTAACAAACATCGGCTCTTACTAAAAGTTCACAAGAGATGGCACCTTATATTTTGCAGCCAAAACATTCTTGACTATCACAAAGCTAACATCCAGAGATGCCTTTGTAAGGAAAACTCCACCCATTGATGTCACTA
Organism: Camphora micrantha; assembly: GCA_003546025.1. Classification (NCBI taxonomy): domain Eukaryota; kingdom Viridiplantae; phylum Streptophyta; class Magnoliopsida; order Laurales; family Lauraceae; genus Camphora; species Camphora micrantha. The sequence goes on from QPKB01000008.1 coordinate 6,320,152, forward strand.
GATTTTCAATTTTAACCTGCAAAATAGTGTGTCACAGATTACATTAAAAAAAAAAAAAAAAATAGTGCAGCACAGATAAAGTCACAGTCACCAAAAAAATGAACATTCAGAGTAAGCATCCAAATTTCTTTAGATAGACCATCTATACACAGTCCATAGGAATATTAGGTTACTGACTTTCATACACGACACAAGCATATTGGAAAATAATTCTAACACAAGTTCGCAATGCAAATATCATACATAGAACCAGAACGGAAAGTAAGATAAATGTATTACAATCGCATTATTAGGATGTGTAAGTGGGACAGATGTAGATTTGCCTTGGGATTACCGACTCTCTCGGCCTGTTTTTTCTTGATAATATTCAGTCAATTGTTGAAAAATTAGAGGGACCACCAAAAACTTGACTAAATCTTGGGTGAGGGGAGAAAATTGATTAGAAAGAAGTCCATTTGTCTCCAAAATAGCTCCAAAACGAGCCTACTTAATCAAATATTGAAAGAATCAGATGATCGTCATCAAGGAAAAAGGCATTCAGCCTAGAGTTACTTTATCCCTACACGTTGCACACCCTCAAAGTTCATTGTCACAGTAAGCTTCCCAACAAAATACAGTAATCATCTTCCAATTGAAACTAGGGTTAGTTGTGAAACATTTTATCCATATGCATTTTTAGATCATCAGCAGAAGGTAATACTTTCAGGCTTCAGCCTCTTGCAATGTCTAAACGGATCACTGACGCTTGTGCAACCATTATATTTGATAAAGAAGCCACGTATTAAGCAATACCTTTTCATCCATGTCAAAACCAGATGCAAGTACTTTAACACCATCCATTGCAAGGCAACAGGTGTAACCTTGCTTTGGTAAAGGTCTACACTCTTTCGCACAAGAAAATATACATTGAGGACCTGTAAAACATCATAATGCAAACTAGAATCAATATCCAATATTGTCGTGCCAACAATAAAAGATTTAAAGTAAAAGAGTTATTTTAGAACTATATAAGAAATGAAGTGCCTAGAGCAAGAAGATACAAAACGATCTTTGTTTTTTGCTGGACTGAGTAAGGACACACAAGAAACAAAACACAAGGGACACAACAAAAAAAGATCAACCCAAACAAACCAGCCAAGACATCCAGACAACCAACCCGGCCCAAAACCCAACCACAACCAACAGCTACCAAAGGAACTGCCTTTCATTAACAACAGTAGGAGATGCAAAACAATCTTCGTGTGGGAGGAGCGGAAGTGAAAATTGTAATATATCAAGAGGAATTATAGGACCATGCATCCACAGAAAAAGTGAAACCTCTGAGGTAACAATGTTTCAGTGATCAAGACTGTTGATCTAATGGGCCCCACTGTGGATTTCAGATGCCTAATGCCCTTGGTCAACGGCTAAGGGAAAAAAAAGATGAAGATCAGACTGTGAGGATCTTCTAATCTGGGCGGCTTTTGGTGCATTCTCCATTCATGGCAAGCCAACTAAATCGATGGTCTAAACCTCTGAACAATGTGCTTCATAAGCCCCACATCTATACAATTAGGTCCATTTGCCGATGTGAAAGTAAGTTCTCTATTGTCCCAATGACTAAAATGTTGAAGGATTCTGGAATGATCAAACCATGATTTACTCCACCTTTCTTTTTTTTCACCACCAATTGCATTGGATGTGTGCTTGGAGTGTTCCAGCAATTAGCATAAAAGGATTATGATACCCATGGTAATTTATTAAATGCAATGTTGAATGCATCCACAATCTATTATATCCAGTACTTCAGTTTTATGTGTAAACTCCATGTCCCTATCGTACGTATCACGTCACCAAAGTGCAAATTGTTAAGGCTTCACACCCAACCGGGCCAACCCCAACATCAAAGAAAAGTGAAGAAATTGAGTAATCTCCCTCCTTTTCTTCAAGAGTCTCCATTATCCAATGTGGGTCTAGAAGAGGACAATGCTCTTACTCAAAACTCCTAAAGTGCTATCGCTATTCCACCTATTAAGCTCTAATCCACACAACAAGCACACACATCCACTCGACTGCACTTAAAGGTGCTGTTGGATGCATCCCAAATCGCAGCAGTGCCCTGCACAACTCATATAAATAAGATCCTATTCTCTTTTGTTTCCTTATCCTCAAAATAACACCCTTTCGGGCCGCACCAAATAGCCATTCCAATACCCACGATGAACCAAACTAAGCAGAACAGACGACCACCTAAACACCTTAACCACATTGACAAATTGGGGTACATCCAAACACATAAAAATTTGACAAAAACCGAAGGATTTATACAAAATCATCCAGATTCTTAATTATCTTCACATAGGAAGAATTGAGAAATGAAAAGGAAAAAAAAAAAAAGCACTACAACAAAAAGAAACCAGATTGAGAAATTGAGAAATTGGGAAACTGGAAAATTGGGTACCGAGCAAATTGCAGCCCTTGGCCTTGAGATCTTCAAACTTCTCCTGGAAGAAATGAAGTAGATTGTTGAGTGAGGGGAACATCAGACATGGATCGAGAAAGAAACCTATAAATTTAGAAAAGATTAATGATGGATATTGTATCACGTACGTGATCGGGAGAGGAGATGACATGGAAATCATTTGGGGAGTTTCGAGAAGGATCGCAGCAGAGGAAGAGGTTGGCACCATTGAGTCTGAGGGCGTCATGAACAGCGTCGAACACCTCTGGTGGAACCAGGCTTCGAGACAAGAACACGTTCACGCCTTTGAACAGCATCGAAGACCTAGACGCCATTGCTCTTCTTCTTCTTCTTCTTCTTCTTCTTCTTGTGACTGTGTTTTGGCGGAGGCGGGAAATGCAGGCGAGTCTGGAATCTAGATTTTGCGCTCCATGTGCTTGTATAAATGCAAAAGGACCAATGGAAATCGCATTGTGGGACCCAATTTTCAATCATATTGTGGGACCCACATATTGGCACTACCATTTTTTAAATATGTAGGTTGGGTCCTGAATCCACCTAAGGTGAGATTGGATTTTTATTTTTATTTTTTCATCCCAACTTAGTGGGGCTGGCCCCCATTTCTCTCGCAAGGAAGCCCTCTAGAAAAGGGAGTAAACGTCGGGTGAGGCGGGCTTGGGACCCCTCCTGTGAGGAAATTGACCTCCGGTGAGTTAGTGAAATCTTGTGTGAGAAAAGGTATCTACTCAAATTCTATTACCACCAGGGTAAGAAGCAATTCTTGCAGCACGTTTTTCCTGCAACCTAGAGTGATCTTGCTAGTAGGGGTGCACAAAAAAATGTTATCCGTAAATCCAATTCAATCCGATCCAATCCGAAGGTAAATGAATTGGTGACGGATTGAAAATTTTGTAATCTGTTAGCAACAGATCGGTGGCGGATTTCACCATCAATCTGTGGATTCAATCTGATCCAATCCGTTGACATTAAATATAAATAAAAAAGATATAAGGGGTCTAAATATAAATTAAGATGTCTAAATTTTAAATAAGAAAAAAAAATTAAGGGGTCAAAATGTAATTTTTTTTACAACATGTTCGATATTTTTCTTTTATCATTAGAGTGTACGGATGGAACGGATTAATTCGATCCGATTCGGTCCTCCACGGATCAGGTCAGATTTTAATAACTACAGATTGGTGATGGATTCCAAATCCGTCAATCCGTAGATAACGGATTGATGACAGATTTGGCCCAATTCGCATCAGTCCGATCCGTATACACCCCCTACTTGTCAGAAGCTAAGGCGGAACTTAGTCAACCAACCCTCATGTGTGGGTCAGACCTGAGACGCACCAAAGTCAAAATCCTATGGCCTTTTGGCAACCCTACTAATAGAATTAAGTGAAATAAAGTTGATTTTAAATAAAGAATAAAATATAAATGGGTTATGCTGGTATTTTGTTTTACGGAAATTTTTTCACTTTTTGTATGGAAAAGTGAATTTTTTTTTTTTTTTTTTTTTTTTGTATTTTAGTGGATAAAGGTGGTTGTTTTTTTACTTTTTTTTTAAAAGATGGATGGAATTTTGAATTAAAATGCTTTTTGATGTGACATATTATTTGAAAAATAGAGGTTCTACTTGACTTTTACTATGCTAGTAAAGTACCAAACTAGCCCAGGGCATGAAGAGAAGAAGATCAATTCTTTTTTTTTCAATGCTTATCCAATTAGACACCGAGATAATTAAAAAAAAAAAAAAGGCCTCAAATATCCAAAAACCTTTGAAGTGGTAATAGTATAATTTATTTTTCATATACTCATGCTACAAGTCCTTGCATGCATGTATCATGCTCAAAGTTAGAAAGCTTATAACTCGAACTTGACTCGTCTAATACAAAAATATTGACTCGAATAAAGTCAACACGGAGACTCGGGAGAGTCATCTTCTTTTAAATAACTTAAAAACTACTCAAAAATGAATCCATTACTTATAAAAATATAAATATATATATATTTACATGCATTCATGATTCATGATAATCAATTTAAATTTAGAAAATTTATATATGCAAGAAAGATATCGCAATAAGGAAAATAAAAGAAAAAATATTACAAATTACATGATTTGTTATTCAAATATGAAATGTAAAATACAAAATATAAGTTTCAAATTATATTCCAGTCGTCATTTTTAAAATGCTCCTCATGCATAATTACTTATTAAGTATACTTTAATTGATTAAAATTAGATCTACCTTACCTATTAAATGGCTTCAAATGCGAACTTAAGAAAAGTGAGATTTTAAGAATGAAAACATTAAATGGATTCAAATGCAAATATTAAATGGCTTGATTGCTTGCTTATTCCCAGTGAATTACCAGCAGATGAAATTAGATCTTCAGAATTTGTTGCTCTAGATCATTATAGTTTTGCATCATGGTGGGAACCCCTTGAAATAGGCAGCAGATAGGCAATTCAAAGCCTACAAAAACAAAAGGAGGGTTCTGTCCTCTTCATTGAGGAGTTACTCATCATTACAATTGGTGATATATCCCTCTTTTTATTTGGTGATATATCCCTCTTTGAGGAGTTGCTCATCACCACAATTGTAATCCAGCTGGCAAAACCTCAGATGAAGTTTTAATAGGGGAAAGTGAAATCTTACCCCAGAGGAGGAGGGAAAAAAGACAGTGGAAAGTGAAATAAGAATCACTTCAAATGCAGTCTCAAAGAAGGGAATTTTCTCACTGCAAACAAAGCATTTAACTTGTGGAATTCATTCCCCAAATAGTACTACGCCCACAATATACTCAGCTTCTCAATGATGCTTCCTCGAGAGGGCCAAAATTGCCAAACAAATGTACATGCTATAGTTCATGAACTAGTATAACCAACGTGCTATATAGATAGTCTCATGACAATTGATACAACCACCCTATTTAGTTCACTCTCTTGATAAGATAGATGAAAAAAAGCCCACGCAGTCCTCACACTCTTCACTCTCCATTCTCAAACTTCAATTGAAGAGTATCCAGAGAGACTGGAGGGGTGGATGCAAAGAACTGTCACATCAATATCAAACGATTGATACAATCCTGGATTTGAGACTGAAATGCCCACATCTGCTACTGACATTGTCAAAGGTCAACATGCAAGTTCTCCCCTTCATGAGAACCAGTACTCTCCAAAGTTGGTATATCAGAACGTGAAGTTGGATCGATTCTGGACAGGATAAGTCGAGCAACATTTTCGGCCGCAACTGAACTTGTCTCTATGGTACTCGCTGCATTCTCAAACGCATTTATGTAGTATAAATGCAGCCCATCCAACAAGAAAGGTGCAAATGCCTCTGGAGCCTCATAATGAGGATATGCGCCCCAGTTTATTCGGATAGTTTCCCTCCTTGTGCTGTTAAGGATTACTAGTTTTCTGTTAGCATTTGGCAAAGTTTCACAAAGTAATTTGGGCAGACAAGCATAATGCTTACCTGAAGATCAGATCCAGCAACTCATCTGCCATTGCAATTCGAGAGAAAACTTTGTATGTCATATCCTCTTCACTGTATTTCTTGAGAATGGAGATGCTGGAAAATGGAAGATCAGGAGCTTCAATTGTGCCAACGAGCTCTGGAATTTCTGATGCGGAACTCAAGCCGAAGTATGCCTTGGGAATAATAAAATGATTTAAAATGTTATCATTCACATATTACCACATGAGGTGTTTTAATATCATAAAATAAAAAAGCATGTTACTTTGTGTAAAGGTTCTATAGATCATGCAAACTTCCTTATATTCCCACTTGTAGAAATTAAGGATTAGATGCAAGAACAAGCAGATATCATAGCATATTACTCAAGAAGAATAAGGAGTGTAATCTTAGGATCCTGATGCGCCAACTGAACATAAGCAGATTGGTTTGATGTCATGTTGTTCTGGTGGCCACATCATGAATGAGATGCCTTTCAATTTTTAACTGTTGGCCATTGAATATTAGACAACAAAGACAGCTAAAAAGAAACAAGAATTCTCTGGGAAGCTGTGGGAAGAAAATTATTGATTGAATACTTACTGGGTTCAAGAGACCTCTCACAAAAGTTGCATGCGTGTGCTGTAACCTTCTCTTGGGAATCGAAATTGGAGGGGTGAAGCTGATCTTTATCTCATCTAGTGGTGTGGCAACTACTGTTATGTCACAGCTGTAAGAATTTCCTTTAGTAGAGTTGAGTTCATATAAGCCTTCAGTGTACGAAACAGAAGAAATCTCTTCGTGGAGATGCAGCGAAGCATTTGAATGACGAATCAACCCAGCAGCAAGCTGCCAATTGCCTCCCTCAACGGACCACAATCCTGAATCAGAGCCTGCTAAGGAAACTGCCCCAGCCAGTCCACTGATGCTAACATTTTGACCATAATTGATTCTGGTGATCACCTACAGAAACGAAAGCCACACAAATGGATATCTCTAAAAATTCACCAATATGTTATATTTCTCATATGTAACATAAACAATATTTATTAAAAAAATGAATTGGGAAATTTTCACATAATTGCAGTTGAGGGCCCGTCTGTTAGCATTAAATACATAGGAATTCGTGCCATAAGTTGTTAAAAAATAAAGATTCAAGTTGAAAATACAAAAATGACCAACAAATAACCTCTTTTTTAACGGAAAGTCAATCAAGGGAAGTTGGAAATGAATACCCAGTCATCATCCTAGTAATTCAAATCCTACCAAAGTCAAGGTTCCCATCCACATTGCTACCTTACATATCCTTCACACCTCATCACATATTGTTCACACTTCCCCTTTCTATAATTCTCTGGCGGAGCTCATTTGACTATGAATTCCTATGTATTCTAATATAAATAATCAGGTTCTGAGAACTGTATTTGATCCTAATCTCCCCCATTCACCTCATTACTAATCAAAAGGACCCTATACAGCTATAGTACATGAATTAAGCAGCTTCCAAGAAAAAAATCCAGTGCCTTTCAATTTCAGGCTTCAGCCCTCAAAAAAAGTTCTCTAGAATCATCTTTATGAGTTACACCTTTCCACGCACCCTGTTGAAGTCATGTCCTATATCACTTCATAATCGAACATGTGGCTTTGGCTACTTCAATTCTGAGTCTAACTTGAACTTTTGTTTAAGTTCTTTCAACTTCTAACACTTCATACTAAGTTGATTATGATATTTTCTCAATGCGCCAAAGCTATCAAAAATTATATCGTTTGATTTTCTCTACTATAGGAGCTAATCACAGACATAGAACTACAAATTGGGGTAGACTGAAAAACAAAAACAACATGAAGGAACCTAACCTAACGAATTGGCAAAGTAAGTACTAGTTCGAACTCGAATTAATCGATGTGTGATATAGCCGTGAACTTACAGTAACAAGCTCCGATATCAGCCTCCGCGACAACCCAGCATCGGCCAATTCCTCTTGCAGAGTCCGCCTCGTAAGCCCATACAAATCCGCCCACTTCAGCATCTCCTCCACCGTCGAAAAAACAGGACGAGACTCCAAATTCTCATAGTAACGCAAGAAACTCCCTACAGTTTTCTGCAATTCAATCCAAACCCAATACACACATGAGAAAACAAAAAAAGACCCATTAATCATAACCCACAAAGAGCTCCAGAACAGCTACAAACATCGACGAATCGCTCCATTCGAAGGAGGGAGAACCCGTAACGGCCGAAAACGAGTAGCGAATTGAGGAAAGATACGATCTTTGCATAGAAAGGAGGCCCCGATTTCGGAGTCGGAGGCTGGAGGGTCTTGAAGACGAATCGAGAGCCGTCCCAGATGCCGAACCAGGACGATGAATCGCTTTTGTTGGATTGGGTCTTGATGGGGAGGTTGAGCAGAGAGGTGAATTTGAGGGCGTGGAGGTTCTTAGGGTGGATGATGCTGGCGCCGGCCTCGAAGGTGTCGCCGGCGATGGTGACGGTCGCCGTCCGTCCGCCGACGATGAGGTTTCTCTCGAATATTGTGATTTGGAGGGAACTGGGATTGGGGGAATAGGTTTTGAGGAAATGGGAGAGGGAGGAGCCTGCGATTCCGCTGCCGATTACGCAGATTCGATGAGAAGGGGGAGGAGAAGCGAGTGTTGGAGAAGAAGAGAGGAGGAGGAAGAGGAAGAGGAGGAGGAGGGAAGCGCGTAGATGTTTCTCTTTCATGGCGATTGTGGGAGTGGTTGAGTTGCAGAGTGCAGAGACAGTGAGAGGACTGGAGGGAAAATATATAAAACAACAGGGGTCTAGCGTTGAAAACATGAAGCTTCTTATGTGCGTCTTCCACAAAGCGGCCATATACTACCAACGACCAAAGACTCAACCTGAAACGAACGGGTACGAGTCCAGGTTGTTGTCCAAACCAGAGTTTTGAGGAAGTTTCAGGCTTGTGCTAAACCATGGAATTTCTGTGGGTCCAGCCAGTGACCACCTCTTGCTACAGAGGATTGAGGAGAAATGTTCTCCTCCCAGCAACACTATATGCAGTCCAGCTCTGTGGGCCAATTTGGGCCAATCTTTAAACAGTGCAGGTGCTTTCACACTCTGATTCCCTGTAATTTGGCACTAGTCCAATTTCATTCTTATCAAATCTTTTTCCACTGTTGGATGGATTGAATATCAGAAAAATCTATGGTTAAAAAATTATTTAACTTTATCGCTGTTAATATAAGTGCTAAGATGATTTAACTGGATTGATATTTTTGTTGATCCTTACTCATAAAGAGATTTCCATATGCCCCACCCTCACTGATAAATAGGCTAAATTACTGCATATCAGTCAGCAATTTGCTCATTGGAGAACATTCCTGGCGAATTGAAATCCTAGGAAAGATGTGAAAATCATGAACAAGTTTGAAGCGGGAGTGAAAATTAAATTCTTAGCTTAAACTCGGTTGGAGTTTTAATTATTTATAAATTATAACAGACGTAATTTAAACTGAGTATAACAAGGGTCAAGTCAGTTTAAGTTAGATTCGAGTCCAGTCAAGTTTGAACTACATCAAAATAAGATTGGCACTTCTGGATGTGGACTTGATTAGACTTAATGAGTCTGCCCAAAACAGGACTAGACCTGCCAGAGTTGCTCCTTGGGTCCTCCTGAATTTCAGAATTTGCCACAGTATTTTCCCAAGAGGATTGCAGACTCACAGTGGATTATCCAGATTACTACAGGCCATTGGCCCATGGTGAAGCAACAACCCCCTCTCTCCCTCTCTCTCTCATAATCTAATCATATTTTTGACTAATGATCAATCAGAGAATGAGCCCACATGCAAATAGAGTGAAGCTTGGTTCCTTTCAAAGGGATAATGATTTTAAACCATATAGGTCTGGTTCAGATTTCCATTCTATATGCCAGTTTTGAAGGGGGAGTACCCTTGTTAACTTGGTGCACTTGATAGATAGTGCCTTCCTCCTATTTAGGCTACTTGGGATGCCAGTCCAAGCTGAGCCTCATGTACAAAATAAATGGGATTGAGAAAAGGGTTTAAATAAAAAGTTTGTTGGCACTAGAAAAACAGTTTTATTTTTCAATGCAAAATATAAAACACTCTTTTTGTTGTCATGCTGAAAGAAGAGTATGGTATCTTTGAAATGTCAACTTGTGTACAGGTTTACTTCAATAATATAAACAGTCTGTGGTCAATGATAACAATCTGACCCCCAAACGCAAGTGCCTTGTGGATGAGGATGTAAGACCAGATGTGGTCAAATATTGAACTGGATTGGCCATGGTTTTCTAAAGACATGGTTTTAGCCCAAATAGGGGAGAAAGGGGCTCACAACATTAGATATGACGTTGGCTTTAGATATATTTGCTAGAGAAAACTCAAAAGGGCCGTTTATATGTGGAGAAAACAAGAAGGCAAAGAAAAAAAATAAACTGTCATAACAAATTTGAACTATAGATGGTTTTCTCCCGATTCATTTTCTCTATTGTTTTCCCGGCTTGTGGATGTGAGCTTCTCTAAAGGTATGGCCTAAGAATAGTCTAGCCCAATTAGCTCTCCTATGGTGAAGTTAGAAATTGTTGTGGTTTTCTGAATAGTTAGCATAATTCTAATACAGAATCCATGATTTAAACAGTTGTCTTGGCTATGTCACCACATGAGCCGTGGGATTCTTCGGTCCTGTGCTTGATAGGATCTGACACATTTGGGCCCCAACAGGACATGCATGCCTCCTAATGAATATGCAGTGACAGAAATTTCACACTAGCAGGAACTAATATTTGTTGTTAGATTAGATCAAATATGTTTAAACGTAGTTGATTAAATCGATCTTGACTTAGTAGACTTCGGGTGACAGTACATTTAAAAGAGGGTTGTTAAAATATACACCCACCCACGTACACTCACCCAAGTCCTTCATCACCAGCAATGTAACCAAGGTTTAATTTTTGACTATTGTTTTGTGGGAGGGAGGTGCCCAACCATTGGGCTACTAGTGGATTGGCGTACTTGGAATGTGGGGAAAAAAAAAGATAAAAGAGAGAATGGTTGTGATATGAATGCCTTGAATCGCAAAGGTGGAGTCTATGTGGGTCAATGTAACTCATCGTATGAAAACTCTCACGTGGACATGAACGTATGATCATTTTTCCATGAGTAAGTTTTTTTTTTTAGCTAACCGAGGGTTTCCAACCCTTTGGGCTAGACTAATCCCTCTGGCCTAGAGAAAAGCCGGATAAAACCCCTGTAGTCCCTAGATGGTAGCACTAGTGGATTCAACATTCGGTTCCTGAAGATGTGAGAACCGGGGATCAATACTATGACCTCTAGTTCCGGAAAAGAGAGGAACCGTGGTCATAACCAATAACAATTGCAATCCACCACTCTAGGCCCACGGTCTCACCTTAGATTAGTGCACCCCTCTCACACTCACAAACACCTCTACCCTCATTGATAAGAACCAGCTAGGAGGCCCCACTAGTTAGACATCATATGTTTAGGATATAGTCTGCTTGCAGGTGAAAGTTCCCCACAAAGTACATCCATTTTCTAAATTTTATAATAAGTAAACCAAACATAGTTTTGAGAAGAAGAAATTCACATAAACACGTAGGTCAGATTTATTGTCAAATAGGATAATTTCATTCATGGATAGTATAATCCATGAATCAAACAAACTTTATTTAAAGCCAGTTTGTATGCATCGAATATGTAACCTTAAATGGTTATAAATGAAAATCAAAGGTGAATATAAAAAAATAAGCATCAAATGACCTTTCTTTTTATGGAAATAATATAAAGGGAAGATGGGCAATGATTACACAACCATCACCCAGTAATTTAGAATTTAGAAAAATCAAGGTCTCATCTATGTCACTAGTTTGTATTTTTCACCCTCCTAGTGATACCCTTCACCTCTATAATAATCCTTATGTAAAGCTTACTTGAATTGGAATTTCTAATGCAAACAGACAAGCTATAAGTAACTGAGGAGGGAACCCACGAGTTCGTGGAGTGGCATAAGGCGTGGGTTTGCTCCCCATGTCTTGTATTTGAAACCGCCCCGAATTTGCCCGGTGTGTATTTGTGTGGGTTTAGTGAGCGTTTTGAGTTAGTCCCGTTGGGCCAAAGATGTCAGGAATACCCACGTCATAAATAAAAAAAAAAAAAAAAAGGGATAACTAAGGAGGGCCTCGGACTTGAATAGTTTAGATTCTTAAAAAGTAGAACCCACATGGCCACAATTGATTTTAACTTACTGGACCACACTGTGTCATTAACCAATGATTAGTGCTTTGTTATTATATTAAAAAAAAGAAGGTGTGGCTTAACAAACACATAAACAGGTTCCCTGGTACATACACCCCCTACCATCTTTCCATTTTCTGAAATGGCAAAGACCCCTGGAGAGCAGAAGAATTTCATCACACACACACTCTCTCTCTCTCCATGTGATGGCAACTAGTTTATAAACACAGCTACTACACTTCCCCAAAAGAACAAGGATAGAACTTGGATTGCAAGGGAATCTCAAGACGCGTAACATGAGCAACACTTCAAAAAAATCACTGCCTTCAAGGCTCCCAATCTGGATTTCCTGACACTGGGGGATGAATGGGAGACATGCAAACGATGATGACCCAATAGTCAATTCCTTGCTTTCAAAACCCTAATAATATTCTAACACATCCGCACCCAGATCACTATGTTCTTCCTGTGACCAATGGCCACGGCACCGTCTAGAGAAGGCACTGTTTTAATATTATCTATGTTTCATATGGCCTACTCTGTTACATATGGCCAGCTACACAACCTCTCATAAACAAGTACACTTCCTAGTCCCTACAACAGACAGGAACATGTGTAGAGTAGTAATACAGTCATACAAACCCGTAAATCTATATGCCCCAGTAGTTGATGAAGCTGAAAATTTTCATTTCATGTTAACCATCTGTGTAAAATGTGAAGATGGGCCACTACAACATCCAACTGAACAATGGATATCAAAGAGATCCCCTTGAGGTTGGTGATTCAGGTTTTTAGAATTATTAGAGAGAGCTGTCATGAGGTAGTATTTTTAAACTCTTTTTCCAATTTGAATACATGCAACATTTTCGGTGGTTAGTTATGCTAACTTTCTATTTTTTTACTCCGGCAAATATACCCACCCACCCATGCACATATACTACCCAAAAGTCTCTAACCAACGGAGATACAACCAATGATTGATCCATGGTTGTTTTTATGGAGAGGATTAAGCCATCAATGATCGACACTATCTTCTTATATTGGAAGAGCAAAAACGAAAAACTGGTTCTGATCCTAATGACTAAGTAAAATAAAGCCCTTAATTAAGACACTTTGACATCACATATTAGTTGATAAGTATTAGTTTTTTAAGAAGTCAATACAAAATATCAATATAATATCCAATTCATATATATTTTTTACAGGTGATATGGACAATGATTATCTTCAACACTTACTGGTACATACTGATTCAGACTATTATTTTATTGCCGAAGCACCTTTCTTAATATTCAGTGTGTTCTTTGCTGATAAAGGTCCACTTCCGATATTTGAACCCATCATTAAATGGGCTCACATTCCAACATGGCATCTGTTGGGTCTATGGACCTGGATAATTGCACCAGTGGCCTGCAAAATGATGCTGAATATGATAGGGAAGTACTTTGCCTAGATTGGAAGCTTTATGAAGGTCATATAATAAAATTTGTAAACCCTAGAAGGATGCCTAGACTTCAGTAATTGTTTGTTAAGAAAAAGATGGAAGCATGCCCATGTCAAGGCATAAAACTGAAAGCAGTCAACTCAAGGGGATTCTAGTTTGGCAGAAGTTGCTAACTAACAAGGTCATAGAACTGAAAGTAAAGAAGAATAAAATAGCTCTAATCATGGGCTTTGTGTTTCTAGTTATTGTACAGGGACTGAAGCAGGAATAATAAAGAAAACAAGGGGATAATATTAATATACCATGAAGTAAGGGCTTCAGGGTCTGCATGTTGAGAAAAGCACCTTAAATCTTGTGTTGGTCAAGGAAACAGTTACTCGAAAAAATATAATAGCAACTTGCTTTTGAGGCCTTAAGCTTCCTCTGCGTCAGTCATTAACTTTTCCTTCTCTTCATTTCTTTACCCACACTTCTTTTACATATCTTAACAGTTTGATTTTTCATTTCGAAAAGAAAAGGCAATCTGCAGTGGGTTTGAAGCTTCAAATCTAATAGAAATCTCCTTTCTTACTGACCTTTGAATGTGACTTTGATATAGGCAATCTCCTAAAATAAGATAAAAGTATCAGGAAAAGAATTAGAGTTTTAGTCCTACCATATTTAATTAAGCCTGTTAGATCCCTTTTTTTAAAGATATAAACATAAGCATGCTAACTAGTGAAGTCATAAGAAAGGATATCATGAAATCCCTGGCCCCAGTTCAGTTGACACTTAAATTTGGGTGACCATCCCTTATAAGTTAAAACTCTTAAGTGATAAGAACACCACTGATCACATTTCAACGACCGAGATTGTTCATCTGATATGACCCACTACTAATAACCATGCAGTGAAATAATATCTCTTCCATTTAATAGGGCTACCAATTGAACAGTGAATTTGAAGAAGGCAGCGAACTTCTATAGCAACCCTCAGTAATATAGTTCACAACAACCATAGTTAATTATTGGTCATTGAGGATTATTCTCCAAGTACTTACATGTGTAGAAGACCCAATCATAGTATAGTAATAGGCCATTGATGGTAGATCTTCCTCTTTTTTTCCTTTTTTTTTAACAATCTAATTATCAGATGGCCACATCATCTGGTTGTTGGGTAGCTCTTACATCGAAAGAGTTCCACTGCATGAACAATTCAATCATATATTCGCATGTGCGTGCACAAATAAGTGGCCATCCCGATCACAAATATGTTTCCACTAACATGCATGAGTCCAGTCCTTGCTCTTTAAATTACTTTTCTGTTTTTCTCTCTTCTAGTAGTATAAACTCAGCTAAGAATTACACTCACATGGGATGGGGACCATCTTTTCATAATTTTTGCCACAGAGACTCTTCTTGCACCTAAACATATCACCTGTGTTACAATGCCTTTCGGCGTGGGTTTCCTTCCACAAAAGGCATTCGACACTGCTTACATTTCTTAATGCATTGGCACCGTCCAATGGCCAACCCAAACACGTTATTTTATTCTCAAACTCTGTTCACATCTTACGTGGGCTTCTCTTATAAAACCCCACAACTCTCCTGCCAAAGAGAAACACCCCCACCACCTCCTCTCTGTCTAGTACTCTTGAGTACAAGCTACTAAGACTGCTCTGCTTCTTCTTGCTTGCATTCCTTTCAATGGCGATTCCAGTTATTGACTTCTCGAAGCTCGATGGCGAAGAGAAGGCGGAAACGATGGCCCGCATAGCGAATGGCTGCGAAGAATGGGGATTCTTTCAGGTAACTGATCAGAAATGTTTTTTCTTGTCTTTATATTAAAACATTTAAAAGAGAGAGAACAAACTACTGTTTTGGTTTTGTTGCAGTTGGTGAACCATGGGATACCAGTGGAGCTACTGAAGAGGGTTAAGAAAGTGTGCTCCCAGTGCTATAAAATGGAAAGAGAGGAAGGTTTCAAGGATTCATTGGCTGTGCAGCTATTGAATGGATTGAAGGAAGGGAAAGAGGAGAGAGAGCAACTGCAGAACTTGGATTGGGAAGATGTGTTTATCCTTCAAGATGACAATGATTGGCCATCACAGCCCAAAGAATTCAAGTAAGGGACTACAGCTTCTGGACGGTAATTCCAAAAATTGTGTTATGTTTTAAAAGGGGCAGACCCCACCAGAATAAGAAGCCTGGTCTTGGGTCTGGTCTAGATCTGGCAGAGACTGAACCCAAACTCTCCTAGGCCCACTGAATAACAATTTAAGCCGGAGATGATTTATTGGTAATTAACCAACTCCTTAATCTGATGTGGGCTGCTTGGCAGGCGGGCCACATGATTTCTAACAATCAACAAATAAGTTATCAGACCACAGTGGACTCACTCGGATCTTTTTTAGGTTTGGGCTCCTATCGTGTGAGATCCCTTTGACTGGAGTCATGCCAACCTGAACTTCCCCGGTCCATTCGACTTGAACTCGGGTCCTGAAGGACTTATTTGGTTAGATTCTGGTCCATGAGAGTCCAGCCTGAGTGTGGCCTGTTGACAGCCATGGCTATCACCTCAAGAAGTTTTGGTGTTAACATTAATCTCTAGTCATGTTTTGTCTATTTTCTTCACCTGTTTTCTCCTCCACATCCAGCCAACAAAAAAAAAAGGCATGGAAAAATACATGCTGTTGAAACTTTTGCTCTTCAGAAGGAACAATTCCAATTCTTAGTAAATATTAATCTATTTATATATTCAACCTTTTTTAACAGACAATAGGATTAATCTTTTAGCACTTCAAACAGTACTTTAGTGCACAATTTCTTCTCTATCTCTGTGAAATTTCAATTCAATTAGAGTAATGTTCACAGTTAGATTGGACAACAACATGTAGCCTTGTTTATTCACATGACATCTAATATATGTTTAACCATATTTCGATTCTATATTTTTGGCTATGGGATTGTATTGACACCCGAATGGAAGATTAACTTGAAAGTTTGGTTTCTTCTATGTGTGATTAATCGTGTAAAAGTACAGATTTTATCAAAGAGTGTTAGGTTTACAGTTTAAAGTTCAGCTTCACATAATTGTTCTTTTTAAGTTTCGTAGGATGGAAACAAAGATGGACCATTATTTAATCGTCCATGACAGTTTTGGACCCCGGCCGTTACGGCTTTGGGCTTTGAAATCATTTTCTAAAGCAATCACGTAGTAGCTCATACTTCAATCAATAATTCTCTACGTAGCTGATTATTTTAAGTCTTATTCAATTAGTAAGTTGTAGATCTCAGAACATCTGGACCCCACCAAGTTCCCTGTGATTATCTACTTAAACCTGTCACAAAAGATTGAGATGCCAATTAATAAAGTGCTAATTCAATTAGTATTGTCGTGTTCACTTACAACAATACACACTTAACTTGAGTCTAAGATAAACCCACCATGCGAGTGAAAAAGGATGGGGCCGCCCATCTATCTGGACCGGCCAATTGAAGGGCCAGACTGTCTTATAAAACTGAAAATGCATGGATCCAATGATCCTAACAGTTCAGTTTTTCTTTTCAAGAAGGTATTCATTCAATGAGACTTGAGAGTTCTCTAACAGGTACCTCCTTAATTGTTTGTATGTGTCAACAACAGGGAGACCATGATGGAATACAGGAGAGAACTGAAGAAACTTGCAGAGAAGGTCATGGAGATTATGGATGAGAATCTGGGTCTGGAGGAAGGACACATAAAAAGAGCACTGTGTGGCGGGGATGATCTGGAGCACCACCCTTTCTTTGGGACCAAGGTTAGCCACTACCCACCATGCCCACGGCCTGATCTAGTGCCTGGGCTCCGGTCCCACACCGATGCAGGTGGGGTCATCCTACTCTTCCAAGATGACAAAGTAAAAGGCCTACAAATTCTCAAGGATGGCGAATGGATCGACGTCCAACCATTGGCCAATGCGATTGTGATCAACGTGGGCGATCAGATCGAAGTCATAAGCAACGGTAAATACAGGAGCGTGTGGCACAGGGTGCTGGCCTCCCAAACTGGCAACAGAAGATCCATTGCATCCTTCTACAATCCATCTCTTAAGGCCACCATAGCTCCTGCACCTCAGCTGATTGATCAAACAGATGATCAAGCATATCCAAAGTTCGTGTTTGGTGATTACATGGCAGTTTATGCTAAGCAGAAGTTTCAACCCAAGGGGCCCAGGTTCCAAGCTATGGGGTCCCTGTGATTAGAATTTAGAAGTTGATGTATGGCATAGATGTTTTGTATCTTTTCTCCTACTTAGAAATGCCAACCCCAAAAGCATAAGCAATGACTGGGTTGCTTCTTACAATCTTTCAAGAAGAGGATAAGTTAGCCAAGTACCTGATGTAGTTGTTTCAAATCAACAAGTACCTGATGTACTTGTTTCAAAACAACCCTTTCATGTTCCACAGAACTGACAGGGCTAGTTGATAACTTGATATCCAAATGTCATTGCTTTGTAATTTACCACCACTAAGGATATGTTTATGCAGAGCATTTCATGAGAAAAAGAAAATGGAATTCAAAGAATAATATATTCTCATATTTCATGTTAACAATTTCTGCGGTTCTCATTATTGGCCAATCACAGGCTGCACTTGTCCTCGGCAGATTTATCTCTATTCGATTCTAAGGAATCTCCAAGACACGTCTCACTCCAAATGATTTCAGAGAATTTCAAAGATACAAATTGTTTTTGTTAAAATCTTCGATTGGATATTGTTGTAATCTGACATAACGATCAGAGTGTTTAAAATGTATACAGATCTCTATATCATCAATAAGAATTTCAATCCCTCTCAATGAGAAATTGTGCCAGATTACACTTTTATGATTGGGTAATAGTAATACATATAAGGGATTCTTCACAGTTTTGGACAACAGCTGATTAAAAATCGAGGTAAAGAACTATTTTCCACAGGTTTACACAGAAGGCAAAAACCCACAACATAGAAAATTGTCATCAAGCTAGTGATAGGAAAGGAGCCTAAATGGAATAGTCTCCAGAGTGGAAGTCAGTGGCATTACCTAGAGAAAGCTGAACAATTGGAAGAATGACGAAATCTTTATTAAAGAATAAGGACTCCTTTTCCCACTTATGTTGTTGATGCTGATGCCATGTCAAAAGAATGAAGAACTTTCTCCAACATCAGTCTTGTTTGGGGATCTATAGGATTTTCTGGACGATCGGAGTAGGAAATATTTAGGAGATAAAGCTTCTTGGAAGCTACGAATGCGGCGGAAAAGATCCTCTTCATCCCTCCTCTGGTGCTGTCCACTTTGTACTCAAATTCGTAAACTGGTAAGACTCCATCACCTGATCTTTCAGCAACTGCTATCACCTCAGCCTCTTTAGTACTTTCCTATAAGAGGAGCAAATTCATCAATGAAAGCTTTTGCAGCACAAGAGGAATCTAGGAACAGTTCACCGGGACAATAGGAATCAAATGGTTGAATAAAAAGCAAAAAGATATCTGCACCAAGGAGGTGCAGATAAAGAGAGAACTGTCATTTTTATTCCCAAAAGGGGTGTGTTAATCCTAAAAATAATAAAAGCTCCCGGTTGCAAATAGGAACTCACCTTAACCAGAAAACAAGCAGCAAGGAGCCATATGGTTTTTCCCATATAAGGTCCAAAATATATCCAATAGATACAAAACAAAGACCAAATTGAAGTACTAAACAGTCTATGCATTAATTTGGTATAGTTTTCTACCCAATGGATCAACCAGAGCCAGCCAGTGACTAGGTTGAGTCGATCAAGAAACCCAGTAGTTCAGTATCTTAATTTTTGTGTTTTTTTGTTATAAATATAAACATTTATAATACAAAAATATTTTAAAATATGTAAATAACTAAAAATATGCATGTTTTTGAGATAAATCTAAGGTGATTTCAATTTTCAGCTGTGATTTAATTATATTTTAACTTTTACCATTTTGCCAGTGTCATACTTATATATGGTTTGTGTTTATTTTTTGAATATATAAGGGCAAAATGCCTTAAAACTACTCAACTGACATGACAAGACAAGAATGAGTCAAGCAAAAATGCTAGTTGATCAGGCAAATCAACTGCTTTCGGCTAAAACTCATCTAGACCAAATTCAACCCAATGCAACCTAGTATAAGACTAGGTTGGATGGACTCAACTACGGTCCTAGAAAACTATGGACCCACCATGTTGGAAAATTATGCTACTAAGCATGAACATTTACTAGACTATCCACATGTCAATGATCATCTCATCATTATTTTTTCCTTTAACAAGTGCATAGTCAACAAGCCTTAAGCAGAACTAGGCCGACACAATTTGACATGGATAATAGAAAAGAGGCTCCCAGCTGCTATCCACCCCACCTGCATTGAGATTAAATGTCCTTAGCAAAAATATAGGTCCAACCATCCATTAATCCATGCAAGCAATCCACAAAGAACAAAAAGATATTCCGGATTTAGGATTTTCAAGCATCTTTAAATATATTCAAACCCAAAGAAGAAAATACAAAGTGGAGAAGAGTTATGGATATCAATAAATAAAGAGAAAAACATCAACCTAGTCAAAACAGAATCATAATCTTAAAACGAGAAAAACAATACTGATCTCCTTCAGAAACCCATATGACCATATCTTGCCACTCACACATGATCTCTCGAAATGTAGAGTACAAAACTCTGATATTTTCTTTTCCTTTTTTTCTTTTTTTGAAAGATAACTAAAATGAATTGGTAGTTTAAAAATGGAGATTACAAGAACTATGAAAATATGAGCCCAATGAGATTATGGACTCATTACAGAGATGCACTATCATCCGCATCTCTCAGTGAAGATCAAATTGCTCCCCTTTATCAAGAGTATCTGCCTCATTCAGGTCCCTCAACACATTCTACGAATTACTTCCCTTCAAGATCCAAATTTCCATTGGCCGAAATGAATTTCTTCTGAAAATCCTTCTTTAATGGATAAAAATTCTGCTCATTACAATCCTTAATTGTGTCAGTCACTGAAAACCAAAACTAATCTCTCTTTATCATTCTCTAACATATCCCCTAATCTTGATGGTTCCCATTTACCCACTGCTGTGATTTAAAACACCAGCCAATATGTTCTGTATTGGCCGCAATGAACATGCTCTTTTTTATTTTGACTTAATATCAGCTTGTCTTGCCAATATCAGCCGATATAATTGGCTGCTCTGACATTTACGAGTGATATTATCAGATTCTACAACTGCAAAAATTGATTTTCTTCATCTAAATTCTAGGGCCCTTTCTTATTTAATAAGGTATTAAATTCTTAGAATTTATAAACAACGCCCTTATATCAAAGGGGCGAAAAATAAAGCATTAAAGAAGATATGTGAGATACCATCAAATGGTCTCCTATTTAATATGAAATGATTACCTAACCACCATCTTAGTAAATTAAATCCTAGGGAAGTGATGGTTCCATCCAAATCTAGACTTGGAGCGTTCTCTCCTCACCTCTTTGATACTATGATAAATCCCTTTACGATAAAGTCCTAGGAACTCGATACCAAACAGGCAAACATGCTCTTACTGTAAGATAATGCCAATTATGGTGTGGTTCTTTTTATGGGTTTTGCATTGTGGGGCCTACTTAAGAATCTCACCAATTGTAGTATAACATGGAATGGAAGGGATCCATACTTAATGAAAGGAAGAGCACATGGACATAAGACATCAAAGATCAGAAAAACTTAAAACTACCCCAAAAGCTCATAAATATGTGGCTATCATTTCAGATAAAAGAAGACTAGCATAGAGTGACAATCCCTCTAAACATTTTTGGTTCATGTATCAAACTTCATTGTTTTAACAGTTTAAGATGAAGTAGCAAACAAGACCAATATGATTTTTGGGAGTCTCGCAAAATACCCTACACTATGCCCTAATAATAATAATAATAGATTTCTCAGTACACTGAATTTTTTGGATACTTGACTCAAGCTCATTCTTTATGATCCAAACCCTTTTCTCTTTTCCCTCCATCGACAATACTACCTCATTTAGCACCTCAAGATGCATTGTAAAAGCTTCTATTTCACTATTCATCAAGTCACTTCTAAATGTATCCTGTTAAACTTTTCCTCAAATACAATAATCCATTGTAGTCAACAACCTGAGCGCAACATTAACCATGTTTCCACTATTGATCAGTATGAAACCTGATGCTCATGCTGTCAATGATATGCGAGTTGCCTTAAAAGAATTCCATGGTTTCTTTTGGAACAATTTTACCTCTTGCAGATAAAAATATCCCATGACATCACATGTGGGGTCATTCACAGCAGCAACATCACTTCATTGCAATGAAACAAAATTCCTCCACTTCATCTCCCAACATGTTCTGAATTATAGAGATGTGGAACAGTTAAACGTTCATGAAGGGACAACATTCTCTCTTTCCCAGCTCTAAGCTGCAAAAAGGACCATCTTTCATCAAATGGGTCTCGTAACCCTACTCTCAAAGACACCGCAAATGGACCTTTGACCTACCCAATCTACTACAGATAGACCCAAAAAAATTGATTTCATACAAATTTGTTTTTTTTTTTTTTTTTTTATAACGGAGGGTGTCCCAGCCCATTGAGCCAGAGTAATCCCAACGGGGCCTGGGAACCAGGTAAATCTCTTGTGCCCCAGTGTGTAGTACAGTTTCGAACCCTCAACCTCCGGGTGCAAACTATGGTCCTAGGCCAACTGAACTACCCCTCTCGGGGTTATTCCATACATTCAATACACATGAATTTGTTATCGGGGTACTGAGTTCGTTGACTCTGGCAAATGTAGTATTGGTGTTATCTACAAATCTAAGTATTGCAATAATATCACCATCCTACTTCCTATTTCATCTCAGAAACTAGAATCATGGTGAACATGCAATGATTTTTCTCAGACAATTACAAATTGACATTGTTAACTCATAGTATATATAATCTTCTTCTCAGATTACTATATGCAGTGAAAAAAAAAAAAAAAAAAGAGAGACGCCCTTTGATTGCACAATTTGAAAAGGGTACCTTACGCTTCTCTGCTTGAATGAGCTTGTCCGCGACAAATTGGGGGCTCCCAAAATCTTTGAGTGAACTGAGGCGAACTGGACTTACCACAACTCCCACATTGTTGCCTCTGCTGCTGGCATCCTCAAAAAGAACAGTAGCCCCTGCCTTCTCAACCTGAAACAGAAACAGAGATAGAAAAGAAGAAGAAGAAGAAGAAGAAGAAGAAGATTCAAACTTTGAAGGTGAAGAAACAATAGAGAGAGAGAACAACAGCAGAGGGAAAGAGAAAGATGGGACCTTGACCCAAGAGGAAGGGATGAGGAGAGAGAAACCTTCCTTGGTGTCCGTGTATCTGTCCAAAAGTTCTGGTTGCTGTGTTTGTGGCATGGCTATGAGGAAAGAAGGACTGGGAGAGCAGACCCAGATGAGGAGAGAGAGGCCAAGGGTCCTTTTGCTTTGAGAAAGGAGCCTGGAAGGAGTAGAAGAAGAAGAGGAGACACACAGTTTTCTGGCCTTGGGTTTAATGAATTGGGAGGATTTTTCTACCCAAAGCTTATGGTGATGGCATTGGCTACCACACACCCATCTCTGTAGCATCATCTCCATGTCTCACTCTCACCCCAACTGCTGAAGTACAGGCTTTTTATCAGTGGAAATATATGGGCCCTACTGGATCATCCTAACCATCCAAATTTTTTTTTATCAGTGAGAGAATAGGGACCAAGGGTCCAAGACATGTTTTACTCGTGGGTCCCATTAAAATAAACTTGTAGGCCCATCTGATAATCTTAACAATTGATTTGAGGGTACCAGAGTCTGGAGTTCACATTTGCTGGCAGACCCTTCTTTTTAATGATAGTGGGCATCAATCCATCTGATTAAGATCATCTTGGGTCGGCTACACAAAGATTCAGATATTAAAATTCATGTTTGGTCTCATTTCATTTCTCAGTGCAGGCTTGGATCCAGTCATTTGGGCTCAAACTATATTTCAATGTCCCAAATGTACTCTGGGGCATTAGAAAACATTTGGCCACTTCCATGGAGATTACAAGCAATGAGTTAATTAAAGAAGGTTTATAGAATTTATAAATACCCACTGTGGGTTGAGCATTTAATGATACTTTTCTTTTTCTTTCTTTTTTTCATTTAAATACCTTTCAAATCCTTAAAATCAGTATTTCTAATCAGAATGGGCTATCAGCATGACATTGGCCTATTTCTTTAATGGAATTCTAGGAATTCCTCTCTGAGGAATTCTTGGATGTTCCTTTAGGCTTTAGCATCCAAGAATTCCACCAAAATGCAAAGAGAGTGGAATTCTTAGATTTCCAAAGGTCAAAAGAGACTTTTCATGTAATTGAAAACTAAAAATGCTAGTGAAGAAATATAAAATTTAAAAATTCCAAGGAACAGCATATCACATCATGTTCAGACTTCTTGGACGTAGTGAATTCCTTCCACTAAAGAAACAGGGCCTTATATTGAACTTTTATAAAAATTACAACTTTACCTTTGCATCCATTAAATAAAAAACTAAGTATATCATTATTTATTAAAATACTATTATTTATCCCAAATCACTGCCAGTCTCTCTCTCCATAACTCTTTAATGCATATGAAGCTTAATCATGCATTTTAAAACTTACATCAATACAATGGTAGGTCGTGCACAAATTGGGTCAATTATAACCAACTATGAGTACATGTGTTGGCTGTCATTTGCGCGCTTTAGATTTAATGAAATGAGCCGCATATTGATAAGAATGGATTCATCTAGGATTACTCTCTAGTGCTAAATATGCTATAGCAACCATCAATATTATAAGTGTTAGTAGAAAATGGAGTCCAAGCTTTTAAAATTATGCATGCAGGGGATAATGAGATGGGTATAAGTGTCATTCCCTTGTAAAAATTTAGACTGGCCTAAGGCTACTAATCTGTGGACATGAATGATATTAAAATAAAAAAAAATATGGATGTGTCACTAATTACTGAAACTACAAGGCCTGTTTACAAATTCTAGATGCTTTTGGGGTCATATAAAAAATCTTAATCAGATCTCCCTCCTATTCATTGCAAGGGGAAACGATTAGTATGCTAGTTTTGCACACATCAAAAGAGTGAGGTGGCTCACTTATGTCATCAAAAGGTTTAAGTTGTTCGATGACATTATCATCATCATCATTATCATTAGAGTACAATGATGAATCCAACACAAGTTTAAACTAATAAACCAAGTTTCTAATTGATTACACCTTCTACTACATGTGGTTGCTACTATCAATTAAAAATCTATCTTGATTAAGATCAATGCAAGTAAAGCAAATAAGAGGTATATTTGTGCGAGCAGTTTAAGCTACAATAAGACATTTTGTTGGAGAGTAATACATTAGTGCACTGTGGGAGGCTGCTGCAGAAATACACTGGTAGAGTGCTGGGAGCCTGGGATTGTTAGAGGGGCATATAAATTAGTTCATTTTGTGGGCATATAAATTAGTCCTTGCTTCCTTTTTTATAGCAACAGATTAGGGTCCATATCCATGTCCACATTTAGTGGCGGACCCAAGATTTTCGTTTGCGGGGTGCGGACTTTAATAAATAGTTTGGTTTTGGGGACAAATCTAGGATTTTCATATGGATTTTGAAGGCGGATCCACGACTTTTATTGAATTTTTTAAAACATACCGTGCTTTAATAAGTGTGACCGTACCCACGTGCTTGTGCCTTTGGCCGTCCCTGCGCCCATCAACATCTTATATACACGAAAGGTGAAGACAGAAAATCTCCTCATGAGAAAAAAGATAGATACTTTTGAGAGGAGAACCAAACTCCTTTCATACTCAAAACATCATATATATAACAACTCATCAATATGAATTGAAGGGTTCAGTTTCTTGAAGCCCACATGTGGGTCCCATCAAAAGAGACTAAAAATAGAGGGATCCATATTGCTGTCTCATTCTCATGTATCCAGGTGGGCCCTACTGAAAGTTGACATCTTTGTTTATCTCTTGCCTTGCTCACTTTCTCAGACAATACAAACGGCTAGGCGGTGTGTTCTCAGTTCCCACGGGTCAATATTGGGTGGAAGACCAACATTAGAATCCTGCTCATCCCAGGAAACAGATAGATAAATGAGAGTCCGTTATTCTTGCATGGCTGCTCAAAATTCAAACTTCTCCCACTTCAACTCCTTCTCTTTCGCAAGCAACAGCTCAAAAAACAATTGAATTGATATGAGAATCTTCGAACAAGTCAACAGAACAAACGCCCCTTAAAAATAACAAAGATACCATACTATTCTCTTTCCTCCCTCAGTTGCTTTACATACATATTCCAACTGCTAGGATTCTGCTTTCTCCTCTGCAAGTTTTGTCTTCTGCCCATCATGGATTCCGGAGAAAAGCGCCTCAACGAACTGGGGTACAAGCAAGAGCTCAGGAGAGAGATGGTATCAATCTCTTATTACTAACAAACCCCCCCCCATGCTAGTATTTTTTTTTAGTTTCTTGTCTCTTGAATTGAATTGAGCTGAATTGAGTTGGGTGTGAAACTATGGTGGGGTTGTCTCAATTGGGGTGCTTTTGGTTTTGCTTCTGCTGCAGACTCTGTTCAAGACGCTTGCGATCTCTGTATCGACTGTGACGCTTTTCACTGGAATAACTCCTCTCTATGGCTCCAGCCTGCTATATGCAGGGCCTGCAAGTCTTGTTTGGGGTTGGGTGGTTGTGTCGTTCTTCACGTGGTTCGTCGGAATTGCAATGGCTGAGATCTGCTCTTCTTTTCCGGTCTGTCTCCTTTCCTAATTGTTTAGAATATAACCTGTTCCAATTCACAATTCTTCTAAAGAATAAATAAATGAAATTGCATGATAGTTTTGCAAGCAAAAGACTTGGTTGGGTTGAATTAGTAGCACAAGGTTTCGTTCCTGAGATATTTGGATTATTTTGTTTCTTCTTCTGAGTTTTGACATTCCTCTTATTTCAATTAGTTTGTCATTTTAGTCTGTAATCATTGATGGAAGTTCTGCATAAGAACTTGAAATTGTTCGCGTTTTCTTTGATTTGAGAGATCTATGATGGATGAAGTTGTTCATAGAAAGGTAGTTCGGCAGGATGCTATTCCACCCAAATGAATTTACTCTAAATTTTAGAAGGGAGACCTGTAATATGTAGCTGTCCCTGTTTTCTAATTTTCTTTGCTGTATACTTTTTGCAAAGCAGAACCAACAAGGCATTATTAACCATTTAGTAAGTTTTGAAACATCCAAGTTACAGCCTCTTGAAACAAATTAAGGATCACACAGAATTTACAAACTAGGAACATACTTTTTGGGTGACCTAAGAACGTGTAACAAATAATTGGAAAATCAGACACTTTAGTAGTGATGAAATCTCAACTTCTGAAGAACACTATTCTCACATTTCATCTTACAATAACTTTCCACCACGTATTTGGTCATTTCAACCTTTTCAGTTGTCCTACTTGTCATGGTCAGATTACAAGTCTTATATTTTTATATTTCAATAAATTGTTCATTTATCATCTTTAGTGTTCTTCGTTATGCATTGATTATTTGTCTTCGAAAAGATTATGGAAATGCTCATTTGCTCATTTCTGCATGTATATATCATTTTGCCCTTGTATTTTGTGTGGCAAATTCATGGAACTGAAGCATCATTGGTGTTGCATTTAATAGACAACAGGTTCTCTTTACTTCTGGGCTGCCCATCTAGCTGGTCCAAAGTGGGGTCCATTTGCATCATGGTGCTGCGCTTGGTTGGAGGCGATAGGGCTAATTGCTGGAATAGGTACACAGGTACCATTTCTTTCCTCTTCTCCATGGTGGCAGATATAATTAATCATTCATGTAAATGAAACCTTAATTACTGGTTGTTCTATCATTGTTCTAAAGAAAGGTACTCCATTCTTATACTCTGATTCTTATTGCACATTCTAAAATAATTCAAGGCAACATCTACTGACATTGAGATAATTGAGTTTGGTTTTGGTACATAACTGAAAATGAGTGACTGGAAAATTATACAGATTGAAAGTAGTAACTTGTAATCTCAATTTCTGCCGCATAAGAACAATACAATAAAGAGGTGCTTATTGGGTGTTTTTCTTTCTGAAACTTTTTGTTCATTTTTCTTTGTTTATCATATGCTGTGCATCATCTCATCTGATTAATATGTCTTCAAATATTTTATCTATACTTTCAGACTTTGACATTAGCCTCTATCATATTTCTTGTTGGTAGGCTTATGCAGGATCCCAAACATTGCAGAGTATCATTTTATTATGCACAGGAACAAATAAAGGTGGAGGTTATTTAGCTCCTAAATGGGTGTTCTTATGTATGTACATGGGTCTAACCTTCATATGGGCTGTACTCAACACTTTTGCCTTAGAAGTCATTGCGTTCATTGACACAATTTCAATATGGTGGCAGGTAACTTTTGGCTTTATTGTTGTTGCTCTCAATCAATTATCAAGTGTAAAGTTTTCCCACTTGAATGGAATAATTTGATTAGTTCATCGTAACATTTTCAGTTGGTGGTGTTCATGTGTTCCTCAAAATTTTATTAAGATTGGTGACCCTTTCAATCAAATTCATAAAATGTTCCTCTTTATTGTCAACTTGAAAGCCTTATATGTCATATCAGCAGCCTCACAGAGCTCATAACATGGCATATGAACACACCCACACATATTT
This sequence comes from Camphora micrantha, assembly GCA_003546025.1. Lineage (NCBI taxonomy): Eukaryota > Viridiplantae > Streptophyta > Magnoliopsida > Laurales > Lauraceae > Camphora > Camphora micrantha. Next base: position 6,348,526 of record QPKB01000008.1, read on the forward strand.
TGGTCTTTTAATGAAAATCACGCTTTTTTTCTTGGACAGAAACAAGTTCCATAACAGTAAGACCTAACATATGCTCTTGTTCTTAATTAAAACTTGTGTAGTCTAGTTTTTATTCTAGCACTTCAATGTTGTTCACATCTTTCATGTGTTTTATTGTATTGAGTTTTTCAACTGAAAATAGATTGCATACTCAGCACTAAAACTTGTTATATTTCTGCCACTGCATTTGGATGGATATCTGCAACTATATTAAAATAGTATGGTTCCCAAGTTTTGCAATATTAAGCACAGGCAAGTGCACTCTATGTTGCTGAATTATATCTTTCCTTTGTTTTTCTTGAAATTTAAGTACAGCTTGTGGTAGATGTTCAGGACTCTGGTCTGGTCTGCCAATTTGCATGCTTACAACTGTCCAAAGAAAAGAAAAGTTATCCTAGTCCATTTGTATCTTACAACTGAACAACTTGCATTCTAGGTAATTTGGTTTGTTCTATCAATCTCTTTTTCTCATCTCAGACTTAAACAACATGCAGGTTATTGGAGGTGCCGTTATAGTTGTAATGCTGCCCCTCGTCTCATTGACTAGGCAATCTGCTTCCTATGTGTTCACTCATTTTGAGACGTCACCGGAGTCAACGGGAATAAGCAGCAAACCATATGCTGTCATTCTCTCTATTCTTGTTAGTCAATACTCTCTGTATGGATATGACGCTGCAGCCCATCTAACAGAGGAAACAAAAGGCGCAGACAGAAATGGTCCAATTGCAATTCTTTCTAGTATAGCAATCATCTCATTATTTGGATGGGCTTATATCTTAGCCCTTACTTTCAGCATCCAGGTATCAGTGTCAAGCTATTATATGAATCTTACTTTTAGTTAACTCCTAGCAATTTGACATAGTACCTACAAACTTCATGCAGGACTTCAGCTACTTATATGACGTAACAAATGAGACCGCCGGAACATTTGTTCCAGCACAGATACTCTATGATGCATTCCATGGGAGGTATCACAATTCTACTGGAGCAATAGTTTTGCTCTTTGTTATATGGGGATCCTTTTTCTTTGGTGGCCTTTCAATCACAACTAGTGCAGCCAGAGTGGTAAGCCTAATGAGGTTATCCATGCCTCTCTGAACTTATGAAACTTGGAAAGATATATCATTTTGCAATCATTTGTTCCTAAATGCATGTAATATAGAAAAATATGTTGGAGAATAAAATACCGTGAGAACTAAATCTCTAAGCTAAAGCTAAGATCGCTGTGGGTAGACAAAATTTCGTACTCTTCATTTTTATCCGATGGATGGAGCCCACATGTGACCGATATAGCCCCTCACACTCATTAGACCCCCATGAATTGGCACTCTCCAATTTCGACACTTGCGAAAGTATATCCATACTTGGATTGAATAAGAACTGTTTGCCATTGAGGTTCTTAAATCAAGAATAGGATAATCTGAAGGGGGCTGATTCTTGGTCCAACCCTACTTGATGATTTATAAGATTTTTTCCTTGAGCTCTCAAACTTGAAAAGGAGCTCTGCAATGATTACCATAAATTCTTTTATAAGAAGTACTTCTATATGCTAGAGTTTCGTTCTTCTTCTTCTTTTTTTTTTTTTTTTTTTAAGGTGACTTTGTAACTCCAGAGCTATCAGACATGATTTATATATTTCCTGCATCTTCTAGGTATTTGTGTTTTTGGTTAGAAGTTTTTGATACCTTTGTTTTGAGTTTGAACTTTTATGATGCTTTCAATACTTACGGGTTCTGTGCCATAATTCATTTACATGGACGTATTTTATTTGATGAAAAATATCCCCACTATTCTTGATAATCTGAATGATAAATTGATGGTAATCTTAATAGTTTATTTTTAGATTACTCTTAACTTTCACCAAGGAAAAGATCTACAAAATTGATCAATGATACAAATATAAATTTCTAAAGGTATTTTTTATACATATGTGGTCACTCCAGGTCATACTCTGTTAACTCAGAAAACCAAGTGTTTGTTTTTCCTTCTAACGAAGCAGCCTGTTTTTTGTCATTTCTGAACTTTGTATTTCATTAACTTAGTAAACTATCTATTGTCATACTATGGATAATTATCCCATTAATTATGCTCATTTCATGATTCAGGTATATGCTCTTTCAAGGGATGGAGGAATTCCATTTTCGTCCGTCTGGCGACGTATTCATCCTAAGCACAAGGTTCCTGCAAATGCAGTGTGGTTATGTGCAGCAATTTGCATTCTCCTTGGACTTCCCATCTTGAAAGTTAATGTGGTCTTTACCGCAATCACTTCCATTTGTACAGTTGGATGGGTTGGTGGCTATGCAGTTCCAATTTTCGCAAGGATGGTCATGGAAGAGAAGAACTTTAAGCCAGGACCCTTCTATCTGGGAAGAGCAAGAAGGCCAATTTGTTTTGTAGCCTTCTTGTGGATCCTTTATACTTGTTCAGTCTTCCTATTGCCAACTTTCTATCCCATTAAGTGGGATAATTTTAACTATGCACCCATTGCACTGGGAATAGGCTTGACTCTGATATTTATGTGGTGGTTTCTTGATGCAAGGAGGTGGTTCAAGGGTCCTGTCAGAAATATTGACACTCAGAATGGAAAAGTCTAGATTCTTTTCCTAGGCATACTGTTTTCTTCTCAATGCATTTTTTAGCACAAGTTGTAACATGAAATGAAAACATTTTATACACATCTCCTTTTATTTACCATTAATGGAATTCATATGTTGTCAAGTTCACAGTAACCAGGAAACTAGTCCCCCCTGATAGTAAATTTCTTGGTTCCCATTTCATAGTTACAAGAGTTACAGACAACTAATACTGGGCTTGAATTCTAAGGAGAGAAGGCTGGGTTTTTTCATCTTATTGCTAAACTACCTATGCCAACAGCTCTCAGTCAGACAATCTGTTGATGAATGTGAATTCATTCTCTTACCTGATCATGAGTAGGGATTAATTTTTGTCATTTGGTAGGGAGGTGAGAAACCATCTCTCCCGAATAACCTGGTAGCTGGGGAGGAATTCGCTTTGCCAAGTCCAATTTCAACTGCTTCCATTCCTCTACCCACAGAACATAGCTGGAATCCTCTGCCAAGACATCCCTTGACACCTCCTTTCTCTCAACCAATTCTCTTGCATAACAATCAAACTTGTTCATGTTTTTCCATAGTTCCACCAACTTACTGATGTTACTCTCTCTCCTAGCCTCTGCTGCACATTCCTTTGCCTCCTCCACCCTCGCCCAGAAGCACGAATCCTGCGTCAACCCCGCGAAGCAGGTCCTCTTTGCCTTGTTACTACCCTCTTTATCTTCATCAACATTTCTTTCCTGAAACCATTTGTCAAAAATTTGAAATCTCCTCTCCCTCCCTCGCACCAGATAGTGGCCTTGAGTCCTGTGTTTTCCAGTTCTGTAGTACTCAGATATTTCCAAAGGCTCCACAAGGAGCTTGTAGAATAGAGATGCATTCACCCACTTAGCCCGCCTGAGGAAATCGTGAGGGAGCTGGTTCGTCTGGATCATGTCGATGACATCATCCCAGAAAAGAGCAAGCTTCTTGCGGTTGATGTTTACTTGGAATTCTCTCTTAGAAGATCTCTTCAGCTGAAAGGAATCATAGTATCCCAAGTAATCATCACAGGCTGCCTTGTACCACTCAATTTGTGCTCGGCAAGGTGTGATTTTGGAGAGACGGATTGCTAGATTAGCGCAATTGAGATTCGGCCTACAACCCAACTGCCTTGCCATCATCAAGCAGGTTCCAGTCGCTCCCGCTGTTGGGTCCTATTATTTCAAAGTAAAAGAACCTCCAATAAGCAAACTAGTCATTTTTTATTACAAAAATGCACATTAACATTACTGTATTCATTTTTTGAGGGGGATGATGTGTTAAGAAACCGAATGTTACCTGTCTTTGCATTCCTAAGGCCTCCAATGCCATAGAAATTCCAGCTTCGTAGCTGGAATTTTGAACTCCTTGCTTTAGGCTTCTCCTCTTCAAGAATTGGTTGGATATTATTGGGATACAGTCTCCATACGCAAGATGCTCCTCAATGCTAGAATTCCATAAACATGACATCAGCGTCAAGTGCAGCAATCGAATAACAGAAGTTGGGTTGTCAATGCAGACTGCACCTTCCCTGGAACAGAAGAGGTAGCTGCCAAAGGGCTTATATGAACTCTGACAAACTGAGTCTTCCTGTTCTGTTGCCGCCGTTGCTGCCTTGGACACATGAACCGAAACAAAGAGACAGAATTCAGCAATCTCCTTTTCAGTTAAGCCGATCATTGGTTTTTGAAACTGCTGTGGAAATCTCATGCAAAAGTGCCAGTACTCTAGCAAATGGCCTAGTTGTACGGAAATGGAACCAAGAGGAGAGAAGAGGAGCCTTGGCATGATATCATGTTTGGAAACAATATGGCAAAACCTGCTGCCCCATTTCTCACGTAGAGTAACTCTTGAGAGGGCCTCGTTGCCAAGCAGCGGGGACCCGAAGGTGATGCAGAGGAGTGAGCAGGTGGAAGAGAGAGCTGGGAAAGAAGAGAGCAACCAGAGTGTTGTGAGAGACGCAATTGCTCCTCCAATTGAGTGGCCTGTTAAAACTACAGCCTTATTGCTGTTCGCAGTTGATAAAATCTGCAACCATGCCAATATAACCAACTCATCAGTTTTTGAATTCAGTCTATCAAATAGGAGAAATGCGTCCAACTGAAAAATGAAAAACAGAAGAACTTGCTAACATAGGGAATGGTTTTAAGAATCCAATTCACAACTTTAAAGATCTTCAAAATGTAATATCTGTCTTCTACCAGAACTCCATTTTATACTGAAGAGAAAATCATCCTTTCCAGAAAAGAGTAACATGCTTGAGACAGGAGCAAATCTCTCCCCTGTTTCATTTGAGTATAGAGCAGACTTGATTATTTCCTAAAGAAGAGGAATTTGAATACAAGTTGCCAAATTCTTATACCATCTTATGTGGTTGGAAATGGTAATTAGATTACTTCATGGATGACTCTTATAAAGCATCTTATAATCAATTGATTGTATTGTCAAATGTGTAAAGCAACTAGAAGGATAAATTCAGTAGAAACACATATTTACTTTGTTCGTTGAATACGATGGCAAGAGGCTGATTTGAATTGGGAGAATCAAACCCATTACCCAGTCTTCAATACGCAAGATTTTACTTGCTTACTCGAAACTTGCATAAATTGAATTTGGAAATAAGGCAAAAGATCAAAGCAACCTACGAAGGCTAGAATACACCTAAGACTAGAATACAAACATGTCTTACAATTCAAATGGACTTCATAATTAAATTCAAGCACATGAAGTTGACGGTAGACTGAATTCATTGAACTTGACACCCTTTACGCCTTTAAGTCAATTAGCCTGAAATAGAAGAATGAAAATTATGGTTGAGAAAGTCCCTGAACACAGTTCTTTCCAATGAATCTATTAATCCCAAATGTGTGATTATACAAAACTGGCATAAAGCCAATTACCCATCCTCTGATTTGGTCAATATAGGCAATCGAACCAAATATTCTGAAAAACACAGATTTTCCCTACTTGGGTTGGTAGCAAATTGGATTCATAGGAAACCAAAAGGCCCTGTGAGATGATAAAATCAGAAACACAATTGGAAAGGATGTTCAAGGCTCTAGTTTTGGGAAATGTCATGTTCTCTCTATATCTCACTAGATGACTCCATAAGCCTTTAATTTGCCAACATACAATCCATAAAAATACAATTCAATTCAACAGAGTCTAAGACTAAATGCAAACAATATCGAATCAAAATTAAATTTTTAAGGAATTCTTCTACTTTTCATTAGTAACTTTGCAGGATCATTAAAAAAGAATCTTCACCTGGCTCCGAAACTCTGAAGTGTTGTATATGGAACTAAACAAGTGCAGAAATCTGGGCTGGAAAAGTGCAGGCTCCCCTTCCTGATCGACCAACGATGAGAAAAGACCATTACTGCCGCCAGTGGGCACCTCACCGAAGAATTCGAACCCAGTAGCAACTTCCTGGATGCCAGAGAAGGCGATGTAACCCACACCGTCAATGCAATCAACAACAAATCTTCCCGGGGTGGCAGTGTTTGCGGCATGGCACTGCCTCCATGCATTGGAGAGCAGAGGAGTGGAAGCCAAGAAAGCAGCTAGCATCTGGCTGGTTTCAAATCCGGACATAGCATCTCTTTCATTATTAATAACCCTGTGATTCCTACTGCCATAAGAAAATTCAAATGCATGAAAATTCAGATGCATGGAAATTCAAATACCATTCATGGCAGGGAAGGATCAAGGAAACTACTTACAGTGAAGTCTCTTCCCTTTGGATATCCATTTTCTCCATCTTCTGTTGGGTCTTCTTGGGTGGCGTTGTGGAATTGAATTGGAGGTTTTCCAATCAGATGTGGAGAGGAGTCTTCCTTCCACTTCAGAGAAGTTACATAAATATAGAAAAGATAGACTGTAGCACTGGACAACCGTTATGGCCCATTACCCAATTTGTGTGATCAGAAGTTCGATCAGGTTGACCCCACCTTAAATAGATCATAAATAACCCAGTCCCACCTGAAATAAGATTATCTTTTACAGAAATCAAACCAACCAACTAAAAGAGAAGTAGAATACCAAAACAGAAACAAAACAGGAGGAAGATGGTGCTCTGCTTTTGAATGTTATGTACTCCTGAAGCTTCCCACCTATCTTCATTCAATGTCTTTGCTTTATTTCTTTGTTTGTTTGCTTTTTTGGATCCTAGCCCCCACCTTTTTTAACAAAGTGATCCCCACCCACTGTGACTACATCTAAACCAGTGTTTTTTTCAAAGATGATCGGTTGTTCCCTGTGACCAATATAGACGTTGCTAGCTTGCAAAATATGTATAGGGGTAATGTTCTCTCACAAGCATGTGCAGCCCAACTCTACGGGGTTTTGACGTTTGGACCCACTTTTGATTAGTAAAGTACTTTTGCTAATTTTATCATTCATGATCTGACGTCGGCCAGACTTCATGCCAAATTAAACCTTCACTCATTGTTGGGTTGAATTTCAAAATACCTACAATTAAAGATGATATTAAACTTTAAGGTTGTTAAATTAAGTTCTAGGATAATCTAATATAGCAAGGATGATTTTTCTAGATCCCCCTTGTCTATAAAAAGGCTCTTACATTTTGTATTTCTTCAATTGATAGACATGCATCTAAGTAGGCCCATGAACAGCAAAAACTGCATGGAAGCAACAGAGCCAAAATTTCCATTGGGTTGGGGGAGGGCATGGAGCAATCTTTGCCCATTTAGCTCTTTTCATGGTGTTTTTTTTTCATCCTGAAGGGGCAATCTTGCGCATTCTACTCCTACATGTAAATGTAAATAATATGCATTCTGCTTGTATGAGAACGTTTGATACATATGTGCAGCCCACTCAACATGTGTATGTAACCAATATTTAAGAAGACCATGATATGTACTTGAAATACCTATCCGGGTAATATTCAGATGGGAATATGTGAGAACTTTTTTATGGGGCTCAATTGTGGGCCCTATTTGGGGATGAGACTAGGGGGGATGAACATATTTATATGAGACCACTCCAAGTATCAAGTTTGACCATAAACCCATGCCCTTAACTCCTTCATCCGTGGTCCACAAGTTTAAAATATTCATATTCAAAAAAAATATTCAAGCTTTGATCCAACGATTCAATCCATTCAGATGTGTACCAATCCTTGGGATTAGTGACTATCAAGGGTTTTCCTATTTGTTGCTAGGTTTGAATGGATTGCTAATTGGACCCTACAAAAAAGTTCTCACATATTAGATGAGAACTAATTCTCACTTGAATATTTCTCATACATATCCTACTAATATTTGTGATATTTCAAATGTATTCTTACATGGAATTTTCGCCTACCACATTTCCATTAATCCATTGGAAAAAAAAACGTATGGTGTAGGGACTCTTCTAAATGCACGTCACCGATGATGAGGACTCCAAGTCTACAAACATCCATATGCAAGACAAATCATATCCTTATATCTTTAAAATGTCACCAAAATTATAAGCCCTCCTCCGTAACATAATTATTGTGGGATCACGCAAATTATATTTAAAATATCACAAAAATCTAATTTGACGAAGTCATGACCATATCCAAATAACAATGAGAAACATTCAAAAAACGAAAAAAGAAAAAAAAGAAACTAATATAAAAATTTAAGTTTCAACATTATTTTACATTTGTAATTATTTAAGCAATAATTTATTTTCTAATGGCATAGGTAAGGAAAAACCCCCAAACTAGAAAATTGTCCTTGGCATTTTTGCAGACAATGAGATCCATGACCTGGATTTGTTATTCCAATAATTACTCATTGAAGACCGGAGATGGGGCCGGCATAAAGCAAGTCAAGAGGGTGAGGGTACAAAACTGACTAGAGAGACTTTGACTTTGAAATTTCAAAAAGCGCGTTCTACGCTACACAACGTGTAGGGGTTGGGCGGTGGAGGAAGATGAACAATAGAATCACGACTTTGCTTTGCATTTGCAAATTGCAAAGCGAAAAAACAACCAGTCAAGAAGCTGAGTCGTTCATTGACTGGATGGAGGAGCGTTTGGATGGTTTTCTTTATCCTATAATATTTGATAAGGTTTCCCATTGGCCTTTTTGAGTGTGGTATCTGTATTGAATATGGTTTGATTATGATTGGGAAAAGATTACAGTGAAAGAAGAATGAATAGTAGATATTAGATATTTGGTTAGAAGGACACCCAAACGCGGCAGAGAACAGAAAAACAAGATCAACACGTCTCTCAAGTCTTTTCGTGGCTTGTCTCTATCAATCAAAACAGAAAAAACCAAGTGGAGATTTTAGCGGTGCAGGCATATGTGGCTTGCGATATACATCAAAAGCTTGTCAGCATCAAATGGGTTTATGGAAGTCTCAGCTATCTCAAAGGTGGAGCCCACGCTATAAAACACATCTTAATCCATTTTGGATGAGAAATAAAATATAAATACCTCTATAATAGAGAGAGATTTTCACCTGCGAGTGCATATTTAAAATATACCATCTAGTTTGTGAGGCGTACTTAGATACTTTATTGTCATTCGAGGTAGGATGGATAGAAAGTACCTCTCACAGCAGCTATTTTACTACAATTTCAAACACCTATTATAAAAGTTCTACTATGATGTTACCTCATGTAGTGTTAGGTAATATTCAGATGGGAACTATTCTCATGTATTATGTGAGAATTTTTTTGTAGGGCCCAATTGTGGGTCCCATTTGAGATGGGATCAGGGGGAATAAAAAGATCTACGTGAGACCACCACAAGTATCAAGTTTGACTTCAAACTCACGCGCCTAACCTCTTCATTCGTGGCCTACAAATTTAATGGCTTCATATTCAAAAAAATATTCAACCCTCGATCCAATGGTTCAATCCATTCGGGTGTGTGCCAATTCTTGAGATTAGCGACTATCAAAGGGTTCTCTATTGGTTGCTAGGTTTGGATGAGTTGCTAGTTGGACTCCGCAAAAAAGTTCTCATATAATATATGAGAATTAGTTCTCACTTGAATATTTTCCGTATGTATTTACTTGTGAATTTTTAAATTTGAAGAATAAGACGTGATTTTGGCAAATATGCTATTGTGTTTTTATATTTGTGACATTTGCGGAAGTAAAACCCATTTTGCTATCCCATCTGTATAAGGCAAACTAACCTTTCCAAAAGTGACTTCCAAAGGATTATCACTTTCCCAGCCATTCGGATGTGTGTCAATGGGGATGTGTATGATAATGAAAAAAAATGGATAAGGAATGGGCTCCTTCTCCGGGCTGCTCATAAGTCATAAACCGTTAGCTTAGATTTTCCAGATGCACAATCCCCGTTTACATGCAAAGTCAGTAACCTGCACACAGTTTACAGAGAGATCTATCCTAATGGACCCCTTTTGCAGGCTGGGAAATTTTCTCCAGCGCATGAGCTCCATCTGGAGCACATATCCTAACAATCACAAAATGCAGGAACCCCTGAATCATGGTTGGAAAACTCTCCGAGTTGACTCTTGAATCTCCCAAATCATCTTATTTTGATGAAGGACTAAGTCAAAAATAGGGAAGACTCGACTGAGTCATCTCATTTTAATAAATTATTTGCATTTCGAACCATTTAATAGATATATTTAATTTTAAACAATTAAAGTTTATTTGTATGTAATCATGCATAAGGTTTGGAGTCAATAAGTAAAAGATGGTGACTGAAATGTAATTTGAAACTTACATTTGATCATTAAGTTCAATATTTGGAATAACAAATTTTGTAATATCTTTTCTTTTCTTTTCCTTATTGTAGTACTTTTTTGGCATATAAAGATTTATTAAATTGAATTTATTATTATGAATGCATGTAAATAAATGTAATTCTACATTTTATAAGTAATGGATTCATTTTTAAATATTTTAAAAAAACATGACTCTCCTGGTTCTCCGCGTTGACTCTATCCGAGTCAATTTTTTTGTATTGGACGAGTCGAGTCTGAGTCATGATTTTTCCAACCTTACCCTGATTTTCACATTTGGATCATCAACAAATGTGGGACCCCTGGCAAATTTTCACCATGTCCACATGATGATGGGCAGCAATGTGCAGTGGGCGGAGAAAGTTGGCCTCATAGGATCACTCATAAAGCTAAGATACTCATTGCAGCCATTTTCTCTGCATCACCCATGAAATTGGTGAAACAGCCCAGACCACCAAAAGCAGATCCCAATTCCCAATCGGTAATATATTGGTTCCCACCTCCGCAACATTCTTAGCCAAGTCTCTATTAATCAAAATTTGGAACATTTTAGGATTTGAACAGGAGAGATCTTCTCTGTATCTTCTTTCTTTGCAGCTATGTCAGGGGGTCATTCTCCAATAAACCCGTTGTATATAATTTGGAAGTTGAAGATTCCGTCAAGGGTCATGGTGTTCAATTGGTTGGCATTGCGATGTGGTATTTTGACTATGGAAAACCTGCGCTAGCATAGAAAAATCATAGTCAATGCGTGTCCTATGTGCTTAGCAGATGAGAAATCAATTGATCATCCCTTACTGAATTGTAAAGTAGCATACGGGCTTTGGTCTGAAGTTCTAAGCTGATTTTATTATAGCTGGGCCCTTCCAAAATCCATCTGTGGATTGTTTAAGGCATGATTGTTGGAGGTGGGATCAATCAAAGGAAGGATTATATGGAAAATTGCCTTCCCAACACTTTTATGGATCGTTTGGAAGGAGAGGAGTTCTCAATGCTTTGAGGACTTCAGCACCTCGGCTCAAGATCTTACGTATAAGATCAAATTCACCATCGCTTCATGGGTGTCCTTTCTTCTTCAATTTCATGGGATTTCTATTGATATCATTTTGAGGAATTGAGGGAGGTGGTCTTCCTTTAATGTTTCTTGTTGCTACTGTTGTTCGCTCCTTTATTTATCTCTCTGATTCTTGTGATTGTGAGTTTAATTTTGGTGGTGTTGGTTTGCGTTTCTCTTTTCTTTCCCGTTTGACTTTTCAGTACTTCCCTCGTGTACTATTAAGTTTTGATCAATGAAAGTTAACATTCAAAGAAAATATATATATATATATATATATATATATATATATATATATATATATATAGGTTCCTACAATGATGCACTTTCAGATTGCCAATTTTTTTGTGCAGTCAAGATCAGTCATGATGAGGATACACAACATTGTCAATACTTCAAAGTCTATCGATTTAGTTTGACTGAGGATGTTTAAATGTCTGGAATTACAAGGTGTATAAATATAATTCAAAACTGGACTCAGCCCTTTTCACACTGCCTTCTTTTTGAGAAACAAATCAATATGCTTAGAAAAAACAGGAAATCAAACTCATATTCTTAGTGCTTACACGGGGATTTACAGAGATATTCATGACACCATAGAATCTGTTTTAAAAATTAAGGCTTCAGATCATTTAACACACACACACACACACAAAAAAAAAAAAAAAAAAGGGTAACTTTAATTGCGAAAAACCATTACATAACTGTGGATGTTCTTCCTTTGCATATACAGTAGTTTCACACTAATTTGTACTACTGGTAGCAAGAACTGTATACCAAAGCCCATCACAAATCCTCTGTATCTGTATCTGTATCTGTATCTATTAACTTGTCTACCCAACATGGAGCACCATACGTATTTCAGTATTTTGATTATAAATACAAAATTCTTCTCTATATCTATTTACAAAACTATAGATGGAGAAGCAATATCCTATTGGGATTGTCATGCAATTAAGGGCATTCTTGTATTGAACTCGGAACTTGGCTGTAAAACAAACTGTAGTGAATGTAGGTGACTTCCAACATCTATTCTGCAGACTGACCCACATAAGTTCATGATAGTCACAAATCCATGAAGTCAAACTCAGTTACGAGATGCCAAACTTCTTACATCATGGTCTACAATAGTACACCTGGTGAAGTCAAAGCAAGAAATCAGTGTTCAACAACAAATCATGTTGACCAAACAGAAACCAACACCTTAAACATGCAGATAGAAAATAGCAAAATTAACCAGAGTGTGGTGCTCAGATTATTTGGTGCACTGCATAATTGCAGCAACTTAAGGGTGTCCTTTTTTTTCTCTTGTTCCTTTTTTTTCAATGCTCGTGGGTCTTTTCCCTAGCAAAGAAATCTCATAAATATGAGGCGCCATGTTCAGTTTGAATCATCATTGGGAGAGAAAAATAACCATCATGAGAGGATAGAATGAGTTGGCCACAAACCCCTATTTGTGAAAAAATGAAACCCTGCTGAACGATGAACATTTTCTTTTCTAGATTTCAACCAAGCTTTAAGAACTTCTGATCCTTGTGGAATCTGCCTATTTTTCTCACTCATAAAATACCTACGAAACACAAGAATTCTAAGGCATGCATTTTTTTGCTAGCAAACAGGCCCTCTAAGTTTGACTATGAAATGTCACCAACTCCAGACTTCAACACGCTTGCATTACAGAAACACAATGAACATTCACCATTCAAGAGGAATCCTTGTGAACATCAGCAAACTATAGAGTCAAAAGGGTACCTTGATAATCCTGTCTGAGAGTCCCACAAAGAGCTTTCCCTGCCAATGTAACAAAGCAGTTATTACAGAATCGCAAGTAATAGTCCCAACTGATCTCCTGTCCACTTGAAACTCATCCTCCGACATCTCCTACAAATCAAAATCCATGTAATAAAACTGTAATCAGACAGGTGATTGACATGCAAGACTGCTTCAAAGATATGGAAAAGTTTAAGAATAAGTTGAAAGGCGGTTAAGAGGGACAAGAAAAAAATTTTGACCTTTCGATGTAAGTACCTAGGAACCAGTATATGATTGATGAACACAAGAAAGTATTAGAATGCGCAACCAAACCAACCTGTATATCAACTATCTTATTCCAACCTCCCATAAACAGACACTTCCCAACCTTATCAAGGGCAAATATAGCACCATCAAAAGTTCGCGTTGAGCTTACAAGCACATCATTCTTCCACATCTGAAACAAGGAAAACCAGATGAAGTACGTTTATGATTAAGAAAACTATCAACGTATGGAAAAAGGTATTTCACTTGGATAAAATAGTGATATCCCCTCGCCTTGACCCACCACACGAATCCTACCAGAAACAACAATCACACCCACAAATCTTGGTGCATTTCACCCTTATTCTTGAATTTTGGGATGATTTGTTGGGGGAAAAACACAAAAGCACAAGCTGAAGAATAATTCTCTCTAGGAGAAAAAAAAAAAAATGAAAACGCAAATGAGACAGAAAAAGGAAAGGTGCAAAGCATCACAAACCTTCACATCTCCATTCTCATAAGAAGCAACAAGCATATGGCGGTCCACTGAAAGTGATAGAACAGAGGCAATATTTCCAGATGATTCGTCCTCCAGTACAGCCAAAGGACTATGATCGCTAAGCAACCATAACCGAACCGTTCCATCCCAACTTCCACTATAAAGAATGCCATTACATACTGCTAAAGAAGATACTACTGACTTATGACCATCCATAGTGCAGACAAGAGTGTAATCCTGAAGAAAAAGGACAAAAAATCTGACAATCTCAGAGATATTAAAGTTGTCAATATTTTAAAAATGCATTGGATAATGGAAATGACTAGTTGCCTAGGGAACTATCAAAGATATCAGTGATTAGAGAAATGGTTAGGTAAAGAAAAAAATGTCATCCATCCAGGAAAATTAAACAAAATAATAATGGCAAACTATTGAAAACCCTAGTGACAAGGAACCTGCCCTATCATTTGGGACACCAGGATCTGATCATTGGCAAACTATATATTATCATCATCATCAAAACCTTGTCCAAAGCTATGATGCACGGATACTTCAAAATGGGCAACGTATCGTGTCGTATCGTATCCGATAGTTCACTTTTTATGTGTAAAATCTGTGTCCCTGCCACATCTATGACGTGTCCTCGCCGTATCCATGCCGTATCTGTGCATCATAGGTCCCAAGTATACTAGGATTGGTTATATGAATTTTGTTTCTCCATTCCAATCTATATTGGGGTAATCCTTGGATTGGTTGCATTTCTTCAAATCCAGCCTTACTACTTCAATCTATACCCTCTTCGGACTACCCCTTTTTTCTTCCATGGTGCCTTTTACAATCATTAAACTTGAGGGGGATGGATCGAGGGGTTAGGATGATTGAACGGACTTGAAATTTTGCATATAAGTAGGTCCCATCTGGATCTTTCGATCCCCACCTCCCCTGTGATTGTTGTAGCCCCAGTGGGCTCCACAGGGAGTCTGCAGAGTTTCATGTAAGACATCGGCACAAGAGCACACCTCTTTGTATAAATATATGGGTCACCCTGTCCAGTGGACCCCTTTGTGGGGCCCACCTGGGGCCATGCCAATTCAAGGGGAAGGTGGGATCGGAAGATCTCACTAAGACTTATATATGTGCAAAATTTCAGTTCCATTAAATCATCATAACCCCTTGAGCCATGGCCCTCATGTTTAATGGTTGTAAAAGCATCATTTTCTCAAGATTTCAAACCAATGGTAGGTAACAGTTGTATCAAGTTTGGGTTTCTGTCAATTCATTGGAGAGAGAGAGAGCTTGGGGGGGGGAGTGAGGGGGTTGGATTGATCAGAGGGAGCACCATGTGCTGAAAAGGGTATCTGGATGAATGTCTCTCACAAGAGAGTGTGTAGGAGCTGAAAATCCTATACGTATATGGACCAAGAGGTCCTACATGCTGAAAAGGGGGGTCCCCATAAGTGTCTCTCAGAAGGTGTGTAAGAGATAAAAATCCTACATATATGGGACAGGCTCACCTACAGACGTCTCTTTTTAGGATTCCAAGCACTCTCTTCACTGAATAATAATAGCATTACACATGAATACCAGCCCAGCTATATCATCAACAGATGTCTAAAACCTAGCAATATTGGCCCAATTCTTCCATCATTTTTCCGGTACTGCTACACAACTTGGATCTCATGGCATACTCGTGTTGCATCACCAGGTTACTAAATTATGTTCACTAATTCAAAATGATTCGAACACAGCTACAATTTTCACTAAAATGTCTTGAGAGAATATGCCTCTACACATGTTTCCATACATATTCCAAGTGAAACAATGTAGTTCACCTGTAATAATGTTGATGCAGGCCATAGCCAAGTAGGCCTATTGTCTGTAAGAAAAGGTGGCACATATCCATTCAACAACAGTACCACATGGCACATTATAAAAGTAGGTTTTAGGATTCTATTTTCATATTTTTAAATAAGGGTATATGTTGAGAGCCAAATGATGTTTAATGGACATATAATTAGGTCCGCTTGATGGGTTATTCAATTACCCATCCAAGGAACCCAAGATTGGGCAATTTCTACATGATTCAGAAAAGGTATGGCCCGTTTACTGATGGTGTGTTTTCTAGTTGCGGGATTGAGTTCATGTTAGAGTAGTTTTCTAGCCAAGAAAGTCTGAAAGGGAGTTTACTAGGTTGGTCATCCACTTCCCTTTACCACAAATAAGAGTGATAGTTACCTTTCAAAGAAAAAAAGAGTGATCGTTTTATTCTTGAAAAAAAAGGTTTTTGTCTAGTTCTTTCCTTATGAAATTTTCTCCAATTATGGATTTGTTTGCTTTGTGGGCTCGATCTTGGATGTTGAATCACAGATCATCTTTCAACCTTCACCTAAGAATTTGACACTCAGGAGCACATGCATCTCACCATATTAGTTTCGGTGTTCAATCAGATTGGCACAGCCATAGTGGCCTGATCCTGCATCAATTAGTGTTTAGAGCTTCGGACCCTATGAATTTCAGTGTCCAAGTGGATTGGCACAGACAAGAGTTCCCAGATCTTGTACAGGTCGAAGCTGATTGAAGGTGTATCTAAAGTAAATGACATTCCTCAAAGTGAAGTGCATCTCCCTCTATAAAAAGGGGGAGATACTTGGAGAATAATATGTTGACCAAAAAATTTAGCACTGCCTAAATCATACATCTTTTATCCTAATTTCAACATGCATTGTGCCAAATTACAAACTTTTGTTTAGGACATCACCTGCATAGACCATGCTTTTATGGACTTATCTCCACTGCCGCTATAAAGGTAGTCCGTTCCTGAAACAGCCAATGAGTGAACACCACTATAACGCCAATCATTATGCTCATTCCACTTCTTTAACAGCTCTTTTCCAGGAGAGACACCAATACTCCAAACAAAAATACCACCACCACTATCTCCACTGACACACAATAGGTTGTCAGCATCCATAGCTATTACAGCCATGACTCTATGTTCATGACCTCTCAGGGATTGCACATGAGAAAAGTCCTACATGCAATTAAATATAAGGATCAAAAACAAAATATAAAGGAAGAAATTCTTTACAGATGGTATAAAAAAGTAAAACAAGTAAACTTAAGACAGAATGAGACAGTCATAATCATCCTCGTTCTACTCATTCAGACTTTTCTTGATACCAATCTTTATTATCAATTTTCACTTTGTAGCATCCCAAGACAAAAAGGAAAAGAACATTCATTTGATTAAAAAAAATCAAGCAAACAAATACTAGAATGAAGAATGTCTTCTGCCAAAAAAAAAAAAAAAAAAGAGCAAAAAGAAGAATGTCCCTCATAGAAACTATTTGAGTACCCCACTTTAAGGCCCATCTGGCCTCTTATGTTCAATCCAATCCCACAACATTCACTAACCCCTACCTCCTTTTCTTTTTGTGGTCCTCTAAATTGACACTCACAATCTGATTTTTACTCACCATTGCAATGAAAACATCCCATTTTTCATTTATACACTTTTGCTAATTAAATGCTGGGGTCTTAAAATCCATATCTATGATTATCTAATCAGGCTGACTTTGGGCTAGCATGATATCACCGCCACTCCCTCCATTTAGTGGTGGCCCTAGGTCAGCACCATGGGTAGTTAGCACTTAACTTATATAAGGGTTGTGTTGCACATATAATTTGTAGCAACAGGTTTTATCCCCCATTTGTAAAAGTAGAAGTATGTTTCTACTTGAAAAATATGTACAACGGGCCCACCTTTCATGAATCCAGCCCACTCATATAAACCCCACCACCCAAAAAAACAAATAACCCATGAACTGGCACTACCCTGAGTTTCACTCCAAATGAAAAGTCCATTTGTTTTTTTACCAATAACAAAATTTCATATAAAGTATAAAATATCCAAAAGCATATTTTTAGGGTCTGATTGAACAGCTAAAAAAGTGTTTGTTGCCCCTGTGATATGGAGTGGATTTAAGAAATTATAAATAAAAATAAATAAAAATAAAAACCCTTATATGCATCAAGTAAAAAGCTCTTGAACCTCATCAACACAACAAGATCATCTTTTTTACCATCCACAACGCACTCTTATAAATAATCCAAGAGAACTTCCATGAAACTGAGATAAGGTTACAAGATTAACTAGAAAATAATTTCAATAATTCCATAATCAACCTTCCAACAGATGCTACCTTTAAGTGTATACCTGCAGAGACCACACATGAACAGTCTTGTCGAAGGAAGAGCTAAACAAAAACCCCCCTACAGAAGCAGAGATGAGTTTAAGATTAAAATGCCCAATGCATTATGTGCTTAAAAAAAAGCAATTAGAACTTCCGGTCTATGCAGACATTGTACTCATGAAGAAAGATTTCCTGATATTAAATTGGAACTAACTAGAATTCTCCATTCTGAGACATGATTCATATTCCATGATCCCTGGGAAACTCTACTACACTATTGTTGTGCATGGCAAAGAGAGTTTGAATGGGTTTCGATGATTATTTCAAGGCGCCTTATTCATCTGAATGAGAATTGCTAAGTTGAAAACTCATAAATCAGGACCATAAATTGCACATTTGTTGCTTGTAATTATAAACTTATAATTACAAGCAACATAATTAGTCTCCATAACATGAAATCCCCTATTCTACATTCCCATCACAGATGACTGTCAAGAAATATGAGACGCATCGATATTTTTTATTTATAGATATAAGAGTTTCATTCTTCAAATTTCAAGTATCGAACATTCAGTCAGATATGTTTTCCGTTCTATATATTCAGTGATAAAAAAACAAATTCCACCAGGGTCCATACCTCCAACAGCTAATCCTGTGATGCAGTCACGGTGACCTTGCAATGTCGCAGATGTAAAGTTGCCCGCCTGCAATCCTTCCACAATTCCTCTATCAACTTCAACCCGTGATACTGAGCCAACATCTCCACTACTTCCACACAAAACCAAGCCAGAAATATTGCCTAATATGCGATCACACTTCTGCCAATCATCGCTGTTCTGCAATTGTGATCCATTTTCACCTTTTCTTGGAAGGCTAAGATCCCCAAGAATCAAGCAATGAAGAGAACTCCCCGCCATAACTGAGATGTCCAAGCCCTTTAAATCAAAACCAGGTTTAATAAGCAATCTCCTAATGCATCTCCATAAATCAGACACGTAAGGACGGCTTCCAGGATCATAATTCAGACATTGAGAAAGAACCTGCACCAGAATCTTAAATTCTGGAATCAACAAGGTGTCTAAACTGGATATTACTTTCTCCATCCATACATTGTACAGCTGCAACAATTCATCATGATTTTCTTTTGTGTTAGTCAGCACAAGACAATAGAAATCTTTCAGCGACTCTGCATTGAATCTCTCTTCTCCTATTAGAAGCCGGATGAAGATACAAGCTAACGACCAACTATCCGATTGATAACTGCCCAAAGTTTCTGAACATTCCTTTCGAGCAACTCCCCTATTACGCAATAAAACAAACATCTCTGGACTCACAAATGCTTGGGTTTTCATTAGTTGTTCAGCAAAGCCAACATTGTTTATAGAGCTATCACTTGTTCGACTGGAACCCCCAGCATCCGCGGCAATCTTGCTTACCCTTCTTCCTAATTCCAAAACATCATTCAAATCAATACTGAGATGACCATAATCATCGAGAAAAATGCAAGAAGGCGCTAAGCAGCCAATCGCAATAGATTCAGAATGCAAACCCATCACTGCTTCGCACAATTCCACACCCAACAATGCAAAAGTATACACTGCATCCTTCACCCCAGAATTCCGATTCTCCTCACTGTCATCTTTTCCAACACCACCAACAAATCCATCCTTAAATTGATCAATTACCCGCTTGGACAAATCCCCACCAACCCTCTCACAGACCAGGAACAAAACCCCATTTTCCAAATCCATCCACACCCCATAAACCGCACAAACCCGGCCTTTTCTCAGCGATGCCCGCGCGATAAGACCCAATTCACATCTCTCCGCATCTCCCATTCTATACAGAGCATCCATTACCCGAGCAGTATAGCTAAGAATAATAAAGCAAGAATCTTTCTCAGAAGAAGAATAACAAGCAATGGGTATAAGACTCACACATTGATCAGCTTTAAAATGCCGAGGATAGTTAGACATATCAACAGTAGTAGTACTAGTAGCAGTAGTTGTTGTTGATGTTGTTGTGATGGTTGTGGAAGAGATTGAATTTCTGGGCAAAATCCAGTCTTTCCATGCGGAGTAGAAATCAGGAGTCCATGGGTGGGGGAGAAAACCATTTTCCGGGGTGTGGGGGAAAGTGGGGGCTTTGGGGATTTTGTTTTTCTTGGGATTTTGGGAGGATGAAGAGGAGAAGAAGCGAAGGAGGTCGATGTTTTTGGGGAGAGAAGAAGGACCCTGAGAGGGGTTGGGGAAGCGGACGAGTTGGGTGCAGGCAGGGCAAGGAAAGGCGTCGGTGGTGGTTTTGGTGTTGTGGAAGAAACGAGGGAGTTTGAGGACGCAGGACTCGCATGCGGTGTGGCCGCAGGAGAGGACGCGAGGGATGATGTCGTCTTCTTCGTTGTAGGATTGAAGGCATACTGGGCACTCTGGCATCTCCATCTCCATCTCCATCTTCAACGCCCCTCTCTCCCTCCTGTTTTTACTTTCATAGGTGTTTTCATTTGGCCAGTTACTTTCATGGGTTTTGGGTTCGCCAATTGGTGAAGTGAGGATGATTCTGGTTAGATGGTGACATGTGGCATGATTCATGAGCTAGTGGGCCCCATGTCGATTTTCCCTTTTCCTTTTTTTTTTTTTTGTCCTTTTTGTTAAAAATTGTGGATCTTCCTTTACTTTTTTCCTTTTTGTGACCCGTGACCTAAGATCCAAGTCCGGTTCTACCTTAGTTCCACGTGGACTCAAGACCCAACATATTTCAGGAAAATTCTAAAAAAAAATTAGCTTTCTTCTAAATCATTTAACTAGTTGTTTCTAAATAATTCTCAGCCGGACCCTGACTCGTCTCATTATCGGGGCTGGATCCATATTCTCATTAATGGTTCCGATTTCAGATCCAAAAAAGGGATTTCGAATGAGTCCAGATCTGGCCCCATTTCCATAGTCTCATAAATGGGTCCGGGTCCATACCCATTTACATCCCCATGCACCAAAATGATTTTATACTCCATGGGATTTCCCTTTTTGAGGGAAAGAGGAATTCCACCTTCTTCTAAGTAGAAAATTAATATTTTATCCAACAAAAGTGTTAATTTATATATTTTTTTTAAAATATATTGCATCAAATGATGGGACAGCAGACAGCACAAGAAAATAGAATAAGTTTCCACTCTATTGTTCTACAATTGCACCAATAATTACATGTTTGATAATCAAGTCCTTAAAAAATCCCCAATCGATTTACAATAGAGTTATGGAGATTTCATGTTTAACAATTACAAATTTTCAAAGATTTGTGCCGATGAAAATTCTTATTTTTGAAGATTTTCAAATCGGATTTCTCTTAATGGGACTTGAGATTCTTTTTTCCTTTTCTTTGAATTTACGCATTAATGCTAATACTTTTTAATTAAATGCATCGAAATTGATGTAAAACCCTTCATCACATAAATCCTCAGTAAGAAATCCTCATTTCAAAGGACAGTGGGGAATCCTTAATCTTTGAATTCCTCATGAATTCTGCACTTGTCATGAAGCATGTTTCATGTGAAATTTAAGTCATAAAATTATTGGATCCTTAATGTGATAGCCTCCAAATAATGATAGTCGTGCAAGAGACTTCACATTTCTCTAGCTACGACCATTAGTCTCATAAAAATAGACTTGATAGAGAAGCCATGCGCAGGAATCCAGGTTCTCCAAATGTGGTAATCATCTAATATGTTGATCATTCATTTCACGCCCTTGATGGGACAGCTAGTTAGCTTGAGTTGGGCTGTTCAATCTCAAGCTTGATTTCAAGTTTGAGCTCGATTCTTATTTCAAATAATGTATTCAATTTCTTTGAAATGAATGAAGCTTATCTGGGCTTGTATTTTGGACCGACTTCTGTTCCACTATTTGGGGTGCCGTAGGCTGGGTCCGGCTGGACCAAAGCTCGTCCAGTCCACATATGAGAGCCGAACTCGGGCTCGGTCCATTGCAAAGATGCATTTGCAGTAAATATGGCAGGCTGAGACAGGGCATCAACCATATGTAGGCCACCGCTCAGCCCATTTGATAGTTAGGCCAGATAATTAGGCCTGCGATAAAGCCCACAGGATCAAAGCATATCCCAAATCCAGCCCTATATGTGCTGGGCTTCTCTCCAGCTTGGGCCTCCTGGTCCATGAGCATTCCTATGTGCTGGTAATTGCCTAAATCCAAAGACACCTTATGAGTAGAAATATCAGGGATGTCAACAAAATGATATTCGACCAGATACATATGGGCCCAGGTGTGGGCTTGGTGTGGGCTTATAAAATGAAATGTAGACATGAGCAGTGGCTGAGTTTATCTTGAGACTTTTGTTCTCTCTAATGTAAATCTCAAGTGACTCTACAAAATGCCATTTACCAACTCATTCTTCTTACATGTTTAGGTCCTCACCTCACTGGGTTTTGATTAAGTTTGGGTTGGTTTCCACCCAAGATGGTATTCCTTAACCTACATGCAATTTAGGTAAGATAAGAGCCAAACAAATGACCAAAACGGCCCACTTGAGTTGCACTTGCACCCCTATTTTCACCACCCTATTTAGGAGAGAGCCAGTTACCGTCCATCTTATGAGAGGAAATTGACTGGGCCATTTGGCACTTAACCTTGATCAATCAACTGGGCTCTATAGAACTTTAAATAGCAAACTGGGAGATGGTGATTATTGATCTGCTGAGTTGGTGGGCTGGTAGAGTGATCCATCATGGGTTTGAAACATGGGTCGAGCTTTAACTGGATCAAGGACAGAGTTAATCTCTACATCCATGTGATAAATATTGCAATTATAGGCCAACTGGCAAATATAGATATTGTAGTTAGTTATTGAAAGATGTTTTTCTTGAAAACATTTTACAGCACAACGATTACTCAATTAGATTAGCTATAAATATTGGCCAATTAAGAAGCAACACATGCACAAAATGGGTATAGCATACTAAGATTTTTTTATTTTTTATTTTCTCTTTGCAATAGAGGCTGCTGTCTGCAGATATCGTCAACTAAGGTTTTTCATTAAAAAAAAAAGTGCATGAATAACTCTCCCGTCATTTTATGGTTTTCTTCGTAAAACTGTTTAATTAAAGCTTAAGCTTGATTTTTTTTTCGTAAAAATCTCATTTTACATTCTCAATTTTAATGTAATGTGAAGTGATGGTGATAACTTTAAGATCAGCTTAAGAGAAGCTGGACTGAAATGAAAATGTCAATGTAATAGAGAGTCCAACTGATTTCATATCTGAAAAAGATCAACATCGTCTAATTTGAGAAAGATCAACTTGACATTTGATTAAAGAAGATGATTTCGAACTGTTCAGTACTGTTTTATTTTATTGTCCCGGTCCATTTAGAACATGAATGTGTATACCCGCAACTTCCTTTTTTGGGCTACTTGGCCTATCATGCATTTAACTGAGCCCCAACAAAAGTGGCATCTCTCTCTCATTTGTGCATGTTATGAGTAGGGTTGTAAACGGAATGGTTCCGGTCTGAGTCCATGGTGGACTTGGAACCGGAACCTTTAAGGAGAAGATGAAACCATTTCGAAATTGGTTTCTAGGCTTTGGAACCGGAACCAAAACCACATATGGGATGGGTCTAGATCCGGGTCCGGGGTTAGGTAGAGAATGATATATAAAAATAAAACAAACATGGTTTTTATGAGAAATTTTTAAAAATTGAGGTAATTTGTCGGGTCTCGGGTCTACAGGTCCGAACCAAGGTGGACTCGGACTCATTTACTTATCGGGGCCTAAATTAGGACCCAGACCCGATTTTTAATAAGTCAGAACCTTCGGCTAATCGGAGAATCAAGGACCCATTTACATCCCTAGTTATGAGCCGTACTCAAGCTGAGCCACTTTTGAGCCAATCTCAGGCCGAGACTGAGTAGGGTGTTACTAAAACTTGACACATCTTCTGGGCAAACTTGTAGATTAGGCTCGACTAAAGCTTGAGCCTATAGAAAAGGAGCTCAAACTCGAGTTGGCTCATCTTATTGACGGATAATTTTCATCTACGAGCAAACTGCATATATGTACTCTATGGGGCTTGACTTTTATCTGTGTAGCTTCTTTCTGAAATTTTATTCCCGCCTTTCTGGGACATGCTCAATTTACACTCATCAAACATTACATATTGTTCAATTAAATTAAAAAAAAAATCAACAAACCATTAGTATTTAAGGTTGTTAAATGAAGAGCAAAGATAATTTGATGGGTGATTTTTTGTATGATGCTTGTCCATGAAGATGATTTTCCATCTCTCTTACCTCCAATGATGGATTACATTCAAGTGGGTCTCCCAAGCTGGACCTTATGTGCACGTACCATATACGATTTGCTCATAGGTAAATATCTTCCATGAACCAACCTTGTTTGGCAAGGTCTTATTAGGGCATGCGTCACACGAAGTCCTTGGCCCAAGTTGTATAGTGCATGTTCAATTCTTTTGACAGAGCTCATGATGTTTGACCGGGAAGTACAAGGTTTGCAACTTAGGGGTCGTTGACATTTTGCACATGTGATAGAAAAATGATATATATATATATATAAATGCTACATATATAAATATTATACATGTGAAAAATATTAGCATGTTTATCATAATTACCAATTTTTACATAAGTAAATGAATACATCCAACTATTTTAGATTTATTTGGATTTTTAGACATTTTTATAAAAAAATTAAAATCTGTGAAGGATTAAGATATGAAACTACACGTCGTCATATTTACTATCAATAAAAAAATTTAAATGGCTGGGGTCATAAATTAGGGGCCCACAGAAGTACAAAACATTAGATCTATAGATTGGGACTTTTTCACAAGCTACTCAAAACCCCTAAAGATTTAAAATAATCAACTTCAAGATGTCGAGATTTGTTATTCAATAAACAAAATGAACGGTTTGAATTACCCATATAGGGCTCGTAGGAATGAGAGAAAAAATAAAGGTGACTGATGGGCCCCGCAAGAATGCACAATAAGTGTTGAAAGAAGTTAAGGCCACCTTCTCCCTCATTGTCGTCACCATTATCATTGAAGTAAACTTTGCGAGGTCATGCTTAAAATATCAAAAGCATTGTACAAAGGATTGCAAACTCGGAACAATCGTCCACTGTGGTCAACTCCCCTTTTCGCGTTTGGAATGCTGGAATTATAGGAACTTATAAGGCTATAAGTGTTTTTTGATGTAGTCTAGAATTCTGGATTTTTGTATCAAATAGAATATTTAGAATGCTTAAGGGACAAGAGGTGAAGGCATGTCAAAAATTCCCAACAAATTTAACTCTTTGTCAGAAATGCCTTTAACCAAACATGCCCTACGTCTTTCTAATTATTTAGCTCCTCACAACACAAGCCAATTACATAAGTGTTAGATTCTGTTTGACTTTTCTTGATCAAATGGTATACTTAGCTTTACTTTGATCATCCTCTTAAATTAGTCCTTTTCAGTTTCCATCAAAGAATCCCACTTATAATCAATCCAATTCCTGCTCCACGCACGTTTGCACTGAACAAATATTGAGGCATAATTCACCTAATTTGATCCGGCCATTATCTATTGTTGGATTTAATACTGAATCATTTGGTTGACTAATAATAGCATGTTTCTTGACCGGAAAATAAAGAACATTTGTGTGGACAATTTCTGAGTTCTCCACCGTAGTGGAATTTCTGAATCCTTCTATATACTTGCATATCCAGAAATTCAAAATGAAAAGAGAGGGGAAGAGATACAAGATCTTTCCAATGTCATTTTAGACCTTTTAGGTGACTCAAATTTTAAAATTTATCCGAAAAAAAGGGATAAGACATTACATTGTATCTAAAAAAAAACCGGATAATGCACCATATTTTTGTCAAGAAATTCTGATAAAGAAATAAGTCCCCTCACTTCACGACTCCAATCCAAATCTTAAATCTATATCCACCCACCTCTATTCATGTCCATCGCCATCACCCACCGTCTAGGTGGGGCCCACTTGAGGGTGGCTATGTAGTTGGACCCCCTATTTGGAATCTGCATGGAACCCGCGTAATCTACTTTTGCAGCTTCATTGGCTTGGGCCCCTCTAATGAATAAATCTCAATAAATTGCATGAATAAAGAGTCCAACTCCAAAAGCTGTCGGCCTGTGGCGTCGTCCTGGAATCATCGAGTGGGGCCCACTAGCCGTCTCATTTGATTTTGACGCCCCACCACGGCACCACCCAATGAAGGAGAGAAATCGTGCGGTGCACTTCAAAATAAAAATCAATTGAATCCTTTGTTCCCTAACGTACGTATCTTCCTTAATCTTTCATCATCATTCCTACCTATATTTTATTATTTTGTATTTTTTTTCTTAAAGAGGATTTTCAATTCTTTGAATTGAAATATGTCATTCGGACCTAGAGAAAAGTCGGGTAAAACCCCAGTAGTTCCTAAATAGTAGCACAAATGAATTCAAATTCGGTTCCTAAAAAAGGAGAAATCAGTAGTCTATACCAAAATCTCTAACTCGGAGGGAAAAAAAAAAAAAACATACGTTTCTTCCTTCATCTTTCATCATCATTCATACCTACTCAGTATTAAAATCCACCCTCCTTTACCACCTCTCATTCTGCAGCAAAGTCTACGATCCCGGGATGCGCACTACATACGGCTCTTCTCTTATCTCTCCCATGTGTTGTGATCCACTTGACAAAGAACGACCCTACCCAAAATGGAATGTTTGGGTTACAAATATGGTGAAAATGTAGGGGGTGGCCCACACATTATTTCCATACAAAGGAAATGGGTTGTGACCACATGGATTCCTGGTCTAGCCGCCCACAATAGAAAGCGTGTGTCTTCACTCAGCCCTATGGTACAACTGAGGCAGTGCTTGTGGCTCATTTCTTCTTTGATTTTGGAGTTTTTTAAATTTATTTCTATGGGTAGGCCAATCAGATGAAGAAAATGGGGGAGGCCACTAGTGTCAAGGAGATTTTCTTAGTGGCTTTATATTTTAATATTTTTTACCTAATGAGTTCATTTTAATCAAAATTCAACTCAATGGCCAGATAGTTCACTTTTAGACGGAGAGTTGAATGCATAAAAATGCATACCGAAATGGATTTCAATTAGAATTGTGAAAGATGTGAGTAGTGGATGATATAAAGTGGAAATGTAGATATAACCCTTACATTCTTGGGATTTGAGTTATTAAGGTAGTAAAATGGATATTCATTTCCCATCTTCCTTTATTAATTTTTCATTATAGTTGTTTTTTATAGTGCAAAGCTGTTTCTTCAACTTTTACTGTTGAAATAAAAGTCTTATCATTCATATGTATTCAATTATGTGAATAAAAAAAAAACTCTAAATGTGGAATTAAAGGGTGGCAAATCTTGGGTGCCCAGGGTTAGAATCCTGTATGCCACCACTTCCCGCATGTGCGGCTCCCTTCCCACTTGTATGGACTTTCTGTCTTTGTGTGTGAGTTCATTTTCTACTTGTGTGGGTTATCTTTCCCTCTATGTAAGGGCTCTCACTTGGGTCCCAACCCCCTTGATTGGATTACATTTTTTTTTTTTTTTTTAAGGTAAATCAAAGGTGTTTGGATTGACCCTAATAAAGAAATAACATTGCATATAGTATAAATGAAGTTTACTTATAACTATCGTAAAAAAAAAAAAAAAAAAAGAAATTAAAAGAAAAAGAAGAAGAAGATAAACCCATGAAGATAATTTTATTAGTACAAGTTTCTAATAATTTGGCTTTTATTCTCCTTTTAACAACATTTTGATGATATTTTTCCAATAAAAGTGCAAACTATAATCTCGATAGCCATATTTGCAACATTTATTTAAGGTCCACCCATCAAGTGGGGCCGAGGTTGTGACTGACTTGTTCATTGTGTTCGTGTGTGAATTTAAGTTTGCAGTTTGCTCCATGGGCATGTCACACTTATTTAATTAAGGCATGCTAGATTGGGTTGCAGATCAATTTGTTTTATTCTATAACAAGAGCAAAGCTCCTGATTTTCTGCATTTACCATCATCATTTTTACTGGTTGGTCCTTAACTTTTCCTTGTAGAAAGATTAAAAAAAAAAAAAAAAAATTTTCGTTCGAAGCGATAGCAAAGGGGATTTGTGATAGGCAAAATTCCAACCTCATTAAGGGCACGCTTGTTACACCCATAGAACTTTATTCTCTTATTTTTTATGTATAGAATTACAGAAAAATTAGCTCATTTTGCGATTTTCCTTTATATAGGTGGCGGCACCAAATGTAAGTTTTACTATAAATGCATTATCCAATTCTCACTTTTTTTGTGCGGAAAACAAGCCGCACAAACATGGTCTAAAGGTGTTATCAGTTATTCCCTCTTTTTCTTTACAAAAAGGAAAAAGGAAAAGGTAATACCGTCTTTTCCAAGGTCATTAGGATCTTTACTAGAGGAAAATTTTCTTGGGCACACACGCACATGCTCTCATGAGAGAGTGTATTCAGACTGTCACCAAATGTGAGACCTGCCTGAGTTTCACCTGGTCCCATCACTAAGCAATTTTCGGCCTGACCTTGTATCCATAGGTAACAAGGCTCAGACCAGTCCAATATTTGATGTTTTGATGAGATCCTAAATACCAATTCAAAGAGAGAGATTTTTGAGGGAGGTATAAATAGCAAGAGAGAATAAGCCTAGTGAACTGGCCTGATCTTCAGATTTTTACTCAAGCCCACTACTACCCATTTTAACTTTTGCAGCCATGCTGGTTGGTGGAGCCATGAGACCCACCAAAGATAGATATGACCAACCCACTGGAACCCATTTCCACCTGACTCCCACGTGAAATTCGCCTGTTCACATGGAGCCTCCTACAGTGTGGAGATGAAATGTATCATAAGTCATAAGTTTCCTGAATTATGATACTTTAGACAAATTTTCAGAAAGAAGGCCCCCTCTCCTAAAACATTCCTGAATTGCATACAGCTGGTGGCCGATTACAAAAATGTGGTGTCAAACTTTCCTTTTAGGGGTTAAGTTGTTTACAAGAATTTCAATTATGTTGGTAGTTTTTAGGGCATTCCTCAACTGCCCTTAATGACTCCAAGAATATGCTATCGTGGCAGAAATTTTGGCTATCGAAAAATTTCAGCATGGGTGGAGGAAAGTAGGTTTTTTTAGTGACTCAAAGATTGCTATTGATTCAATAACAAAATCTCAATATCCTTTTCCTTGAAAAATTTATGCCCTGTTACAGAAGATCCTAGAAAAAAAGGATGTCTTTGCTAGAGTGCACTTTACGATGATTAGTAGAAGCATTAATAGTGAAGCAGATAGTCTAGCGAGGGCGAGGCTGTGTACAAGCCCTGATGCCTACATTAGTAATCATACTGTATCTTTCTCCAATTCTTATATATGAAGCGAAGTTGATTTGATTTCCAATTTCACTGTCAATTTCAAATTTAATTTTGACTCTTCTCATGTTAACCTCCTACTAATATCACTCATTAATCCTCTTACTAATATTATTAGCCTTATTAATAACCTTTTTTTTACTAATCCAATGTTACATAAACTCTTTCCTCTTCTCTCTATGTTTCTATCAACGTCTCTACATTTCCTACTTTTAAACCTCACAAGCTCTTTCCTCTTCTCCATCATTTCTAAAAAATAACTCATTGATTTTTTTTATTAGGGTTACACTCTGAACTATTTTTATCATTTTTTTTTTATTTTAGACCTTTACATTATAACTACCACTAATTACATTGCCCGTGCTTAGCACGGGGGGCTTTCGCTAGTGATTAATGAATAGAATACCATCTTCCCCACCAAAAAAAAAAAAAAAAAAATCAATTGCCCTTCAAGGTTTTGAAATTTCAACTGCCCTTCAATTTTTGAAATTCTATGTTTGGTAAGGTATCCTAGTAACCAAGGTTTTTAGTTTGCATAATTTCTCAAGTTCTTGAATTCCAAATTTCAAAAATGAAAACAAAAGGTTAATATTTAAAAATTATGCTCCCCTTACGTACTGAGCACCAATGCTCACAATAAGGTGAGTTCTCTTTCTTATGGGGTCCACCTAGGGCGGATCAAAAGATCTTTCCCCACGGGCCCTGTCAGCCCCACTCTAAATTAAAAAAAAAAAATCCTCTTTTTATAAATGGAGATTTAAATCCATATTAAGGAATTACCCCCACATTTTTTTTTTCATAATGCGCGCCCCCACCCCCGCCCCCCATATCCTGGTTCCGCCCGTCTCCCCTCCACCTATCTATATATAGTGACAAAGGCTCAAATCATCATCATAGCCACTTAATCAACGGCTGACAAGTTTTCATTGTCCAAACACAGTATGCAGTCGATCCAATGGTCCAGTTCATTCAGATAGGTATCAAGCTTGAGATCGATGACTATCATGGGAGGGTTCCTATTTCATAGCCGATTTAAATTGATCATAACATAGGCCCTACTAAGTCTTTAGGCACGCGGTTCTCACCTTATTGTGAACACTGGTGTTCAATGGAGAATTCTCCTTAAAAATGACCATCAAATAACTTTCCCTCGAGACTCCAGGCTCCTCATTTTGGGTGGTGTTGGGGGCCTTACTTTCACACCCAGACCCACGACTATCTAGTTAAAGTACTTAGTACCACCTTGGCCCGAAAGAAGATATCTTCAAAGCAGTGGCTCGTAGAAGATAAGGGCACAAAAAAATCATAGATTTCCTGGCAGATTCTAGGCCAGTTTGTGGATCAATTCTCCTGTGGAAAGATTTTTGATTTTGCATGGAAAAGTGATTTTCTGTGTGTTCGGTGTATCCCAGTACCTTCATTAAAAAGTTTTGAGATGATCACCTGACGTATTACAGATGTTGATTCTTAGACCTGTCCACTCAAAAAGTGGGGCCCACATATCAGTTCCTTTGATTCGATTCGATTCGATTCGATTCATACGATGCATAAATCATAATCACAATGCATGTCAATGTAGCTGGACCATACGCGTGGCGACTTGGAACCGTGCATTCAATTCACAAATTTGACACTGGTCTAGATGGACCCGGTGGGTCCCAACATGTGGTCCTTCAAATCAATCTTATCTAAGTATCTAATGGCCTATTCAATGCTCAATGGGGTTGTCTCGGTCACAATCTCTAATTATTCCACCTTGCATACCATGCAGCCACTGGACCCCACCAAGATGAAACATGTCTCATCTCATTGATTGATAGAAGTCCTTATCCACCACCCACACCATCGTGCACTTGGGCATGTTTCTTTCAAAGAATTTATGTCTACATGGTCATGGGGTGATATTCTTGAGTCCTAGTCTTGGCTGGAGCAAGTGTTAAGAGGGGGTTCCAAAGGAAGAAAATGGAATATGGGATTTGGAAATTCAAGTTTCTAGCATAGGAATATGGAATTTGGAAATGTGAAGGGGATAGTCGTCAAATCATTTTTAAAATCCTCACCATCAGAATTCCAGTAAAGAAATAAGTCACACAGATGCAGTTTGTTTGCACCCATTTACATATTTAACAATATATGCATGCATTCATTTACATATCACATATTTTTGTAAATATGGATGTGAAAATTAAGTTATTTTCATAAGGAGATTTTTCCATTTGAAAAGCTTTTAAAATGTTTCATACTTCCCTCATCAAATAAAGGTGACCGATATCCTTTTTTCTTTGAAAAAGGCTAAGGTATCAAACTCCGTCATCACCTTCAATATTTTGCAGCTTGTGTGAACCCCAGAATTTTCGTTGGAATGGTTCAAATGTTTTATTTAACCCATCAAACCCCAAAATATTTAATTTAATGTCTTAAATCTTCATAGATTTTGAGATATATATATATATATATATAAAAATCTTACAAATGTATTATTAGCCGTTCAACTATTACTCATGTGAAAATGATTCTTCCAAATGAACATGGTATTATAGTCTTAGATTACCAAACCTAATTTTCATATCCCATGCGTAGAAGTCAAACCGCTTATTTGGAATTTAGAAGACACCTAAAAAAGGATACAATATAGGGTTGCTACTCGATTTGGGTGGGCTAGATCATGAAGCCTGATTTGTTAAGACTGAGCTCAGCCCAAACAACTCTGGGATGGATTACATTTTCATGTGGGCTGAGATTCGAGTTGTGCCCCAAGAAGAGTGGATTCTTGGATGGATGAATTTTAGACATTAGCGTTTGTTGCAACATAAGTAACAATAAACAAAGTGGATATGCTTTACAATGGAATATGAAATTTAGAGATGTGGATGGGAATAGATATAAGACTTCAAGTAGTTGTTAAAATCCTAGGATATGTTTGATTCTTCTATTGCAACCTTTTAACAATGGGAGTTTGGAGCAGTGTCAATACTCAATACCTACTCGGATAAAAGAAATAACCTAGATCGGAGGAGAATTATATAATATTATTATACAATTACTTGCTTTTTAGTAGCATGACATCTCTCTTTCCACCGAGACAAACAGAAAATATGGATGCATGAATTGAGTATTAATAAGAGAGAAAACACAATTGTACGATGCCATAATTCTTTGATATATATATAGAGAGAGAGAGAGAGTGTGTGCGCGCGCCAAAACAAAAATAAAATATTATAAGATTTGGTTTCTCTTAGGATATTATCAAGATGATCAATAGAAAATGAATAATTTTTAGAATCATAAAAAATTTAAAAGAAGAAAATGAATATAAGTTATTCTTCGAAATCACAACCTACAGTTATCCCGAGCCATGATCCTAGCCAACTGCCCCACCCTTTCTTATTTTCTCTATAATAACATAAATATGGAAAAGATTTCCTTTAATATAACATGAAAATGAAGAAAAGGGGTCTTCCCTTCTGAATTCACGCATTCAAACATATACGCTGGAAGAGTG
Organism: Camphora micrantha; assembly: GCA_003546025.1. Taxonomy (NCBI): domain Eukaryota; kingdom Viridiplantae; phylum Streptophyta; class Magnoliopsida; order Laurales; family Lauraceae; genus Camphora; species Camphora micrantha. The sequence goes on from QPKB01000008.1 coordinate 6,381,565, forward strand.
CCTTTTTGACTAGTGCAACATAACTTTTCCCCTAATCAAACATTTCAAAAAGGTTAACCGAACAAACCTAGTCTACAGAGTACCTGAGGGCCATAAAATAATCAGATGAGTCTGATCTTTTATGATTTTCATTAGACAAGTAGACACTTCCATCTCCCAACCCAAGCTAGTTGAAGTTGCATCCAAGTAGGCCTGAGGGTAGAGAGCACCAAACTTATATTTGGTTCCAGGGCGGAACCAGGGATTTTATCATAGAGGGGACACTACAAAAAATGGGAAAAAAAAAAAAAAAAAAGAATTCTTAGCGGGCCCAATGCAAAAAAAACCATATAATTTTGCTTGACATGAAAAGGGTTTATCATAACTTTTTTGGAGATTTGAAATAATTCAAGGAGTACAATTTTGATGGGAATAAAAGAAAGAAGAGTTTGAACCAGACACAACTAATCTCCTTTCAAAAATGGAAGTTGTACAGAGATAGAGTACATTGTAAATCAAATTTCAAAAGTTAATCTCATTTTTCCTAATTTATACATCTTGAAATTGCCATAACTTCCAACCCGACTGTGAGATCGAGAAATTTAGCTACCGTTGAAAAACTTATTCAAAGTAGATATCCGCGGAACCCAAAATCAAACAAATCAGAACTGTATCCAAGAAGTTATGAGCCCGGAAATTTTCATGTACATTTTTAGGCGAGATTGCAATTAAATCCATACCGTTGATAATTCATTGCTGCACATCCCTTGTGGGACCCATCTAGATTAGCCAAGTCCATCCAGAGGTTTCCAGAAACTTCCGGATAAAAGATATACCTTATTTAAGAAGAAAAATCAAATATTTAGAGAAAGTGTCCAGATTCAATGTATTTGTAAGATAACTGGGAATTATAAAAGGAACCCAATTGGACATCCACTCTTCTCATATCTCTCCTCTCTCTCTTCTTTTTTCTCCTTTCTCTAAGTATGTTTTTAGTATTATTTTTGGGTATTCTAGAGCCATGTTCCAGATATTAGGACCATAAGAGAGAAATTCAAGAGATCTATTGGACTAATTTGAAGAAATCAATGGAAAACTTTCTAAAGTTCTTCACTGTAGAGGAATAGTTTGCTAGATTGGAGCATCTTGATGAAATTAAGCTAGCTTTTTCTGCCTTTTTATGCAATTCAATTTAATTGTTTGAATGTCTCAATATTAAGCATGCTTTATCATAAGAATAAATCTGTCTTCATGTCTATGACAAACCTCTGCTTAGAATTATGTTGATTGGACTTTGATCATATATGATTGTTTAATAGATTATGCTTAGGATTCAATCACTTTGATAGTCTATGTTTACTTGATATATGATGCTTGGATGTTTTCAATCTTTTATGAGGTGAAAGAGGTTTTAGTTTTTTTCAATTAAATCAGAAAAATTATTTTCTTGATACAAAAATCATCTGGGTCAGAAACATCGATTTGTTTTTTATCTGAGTTAGTTTGAGACAACACTGTGTAATTGATTGCATAAATTGGTTGATTAACTTACTTGATGAATTCTTGATGTTCTAATCTATTATCATCATTATTTTTTACACTTTAGTTTTAATCATTGGAAATTCTTTATTCATATACATCACTTTTAATTATTATTTTAAAAAAAAATCATATTTTTAATTAAAGTTCAAAAATGTTTCATGTGGATTCGACCTGTAATTGCCACTATTTCAACACAACATATTTCAAAAGTGCACTTACAGTTATTATTGGATTGAAATAAGCTCCACATCATAACTTATTTGAACTTAGAATTACATCAAATGGACGTCGAAACAACGTTCTTAAATGGAGATAAAAAAGAAGTGTATATGGAACAACTTGAAGGTTTCGTGAAACATAATGAGAAAAAACTAGTTTGTAAATTAAAGAAATCGATATATGGTCTTAAACAGGCTTTCAAACAATGGTATTTAAAATTCAATCGCATTGACATCTGGTTTTATTGAAAATACATTTGATCATTATATATATCTCAAGGTTAGTGGGAGCTGATTTATGATTTTAGTCATATATGTCGATGACATTTTATAGGCTAGCAATGATCTTGGAATAATTTACGAAACCAAAGAATATCTTAAGAACAGTTTTGATATGAAAAATATGGGTAAAGCGACCTTTATAATAGGATTCGAGATTTATCGAGATAGATCTCAAGGGTTACTTGGGTTATCACAGGAAGCCTATATTAAAATTTTACTTAAGAGATTTGTGTGAGGCACAAAACGCACTTATAACAAATGGTGACAAGTTTAGTAAAGAACAATATCCAAGAAATGAAATTGAAAGACAACAGATGGAAAAATGTTCTTACGCTATTGCAATCCGCTATTTAATAAATGCACAAGACCCAATATCAGTTTTACAGTAAGCATGATTAGTAGTTATCAAAGTGATCCAGGAATGACACATTGGGTAGGAGTTAAAAATGTTTCGTGATATTTTAGTAGCACTAGGAATTACCTTCTCTCTTACAGAAGGTCTAACCATTTATAAGTGGTCGGTTATTCGGATGTTAACTTCGTTGGTTGCCTCAATACTAAAAAGCCGACTTCAAGATACATCGACTTGTTAGCTAGTGGTGCAGTTTTATGGAGAAATGCAAAACAAACCTTAGTGACTCCATCCACATTTGATGCTATATACGTGGCATGCTTTGAAGCCACGGGTCACGCTCTTTTGATGCGTAGTGTTATTTCAAGATTACGTGTCAAGGACATAAATTCTGACCCCTAGAAGATTTATGGTGATGATGACGTTGCTAGAAGATTTGCCCAAAATGACAAGGTTTCTAGTAAATCAAAGTTTTTGTAAGTCAAATACCTTGTACGAAAGAAAAATATACAAAAACGATTAATGTCTATAATTGGGATCCCGACACGCCTCAAGGTAACAGATCATTTGACAATGGCATTGGCGCAAAAGGTCACAAAGAGCATGTTAGAAACATGAGCCTGATTGAACTACCTTATTGAAAATATGTAAAGACACTATGATATTTATCATTAAAATAAGATTTCGTATTTTCTTACTTTCTCGAAATTCTTGTCACATGTGATTGAAGTGTATAAAGTGAGAAAATTAAAGAAAAATGATATTATCGTACCCATTAAATAGGATTGTGCAATGAAGGTTATCATATTTTACCTTTATTAAGGATTGTGTTAAGTAAGAATGCTGATGAAATAATTATGGAATAAAGCACTTCGTTAAAGGCATGTAACCGCCATAATTCACATTATCGGACTAACTTAATCACAAAAAAGACTTAGCATGGAAGTTATGATAGCAAGTGTTTTTTCAAATGGTGATCACCAATTAAGGTCGTTTTTTTGAAATAAGTATTTCCAAATAAATTCTTTTTTGTGGACATATGGACCGAGTGGGAGAATGTTGGACCCGTTTAGGAAGCCCACATGACCACATTGATAGGATCTTTGTCCCATATCCATTTCATTGATTGGTTTTTATTGAGTCAACCAAGTTTTTAAAAAACTATCTTTTATGCTAAGAGCCAAGGGATTGACATAAACATTTGAGAGATTTTCTCTTCTTGATGCAAGAAGAAATTTCAGATTTTGGGTCTATAATAGAATCCTTGGTAACTCTCTTGCCTACTAACGAAACTCTAAATCCATCACTTACCTCATAGAAGAAAGGCAAAGGGCAAGAGAGTTGTAACTCCAACTGAGGACTAACCTTCTATCGGAACAGAAGCTTAAGATGGTACAATCAGGTATCAATTAACTCATCTAACGGTTCAAATTTATCATATGTAGTATTATTGGATTGATTCCAGAAAGATCCCCTATGGTTGCAAACCTAAAATATTATAACAAAAAACATAATAAAAGGTAATCATAAATTAATAAAGTTTAGTTTCTCCATTACAAAGTTTAAATATATTCCTTGTATCTATCTATCCAATAAATCCCTTTAAGTTCTTTGACTCCACCTATGATATTGGGTCATCCCTAAATGTTCAATATTGATATTTCTAGTAAAAGGAATAAAAAATTGAGAGTGATTGGCTCTTAACGATGCAATATTACATATTAATTAAGGCCGAAGACCATTAGGAGTTCAAAGATAATCTTCTCCATGACACATCCCTCAGTCTTTGGGTACCACAACAAGAAAATCCCTAAATCCTTTGTTTATATTTATAGGGTAATGATTTGCATTTAAATAGCAAAAAGAAATAGTGGGTGTATGTATACTCTTTTATAGTCCATGTCTTGATATTTTAACCCGCACCCACCAAAAAGATTACCATTTTTTTTTTTTTTTTTTGATAACGGAGGATTCTCGACCCTTTGAGCTTGACTGTTCCCTCCGGACCCAAAGAGAAGCCGTTAGGTGGTAGCACAAGTGGACTCAACCTTCGGTTCCTGAAAAGGGGGGAATCGGGGATCGATATTAAAACCTCTAACTCCGAAAGAGAGAGGAATTGTGGTCCTGACCACTCGGCCAACCCCTTGGGATTAGATTACCATATTCTTGTGATTCCATCTCAAATGAAATAATACTGGTGAACGTATTGTAATCATCCAACAGTATATGAGAAGAGATTTAAAGTTAGAAGAGAACTTATTCTCAGTATCAGTATTCAGTAAGGATGGGTCACAAGGCCTCACACGTGACAATGTAGTCAAAAGCGTGGTTATGAAAGAAATATAATACATATTCTAGCATAGTCCTCTCGCTATATAAACCCAATGCCTACTGCAGGAAGATTGCAAGATCGGCTACACCCATCTCTCATCATTGCTCTGCTCTCTTTTGCATTCAGTGAGCAAATAAGGAAGAGAGGAAGAGAGAGAGTAGTGAATCAGAAAAGGTAAGAAAGGAGAACATTGTTCTGATATATTGTCGTAATAGTTACAAAAGAACTAGTTTTGTAACTTCGGTTTGAATGTATTTAAACACTTCACTTTTCTATTGTATAAGTTGGGGTAAGCACTTGACCACTTTTCTATTGAATGAGTTGGGTTTTCCGTTTCTAATCTACTTAAGTGGAGAGAGAAAGAGAAAGAGAGAGAGAGAGAGATGAATTGCAAAAGAACTTTGTTTGTTTCTTTGTGACTTGGGTTTGGATGAATTGCAAAAGAACTTTGTTTGTTTGTTTGTGACTTGGGTTTGGATGTATTTATATCAACTATTTTTCTACTGTATAAGTTGGGATAAACACTAGACTACTTTTCTATTGAATGAGTTGGGTTTTTCATTTTTAATCTACTTTAGTGGGGGGGGGGGGGGGGGGGGGAGGGGAGGGGAGAGAGAGAGAGATTCAAACTTCAAAAGATCTTTGACTCTTTACTCTCATTGTTTGGAAATATGGGTCGTTGACAACGGACATAAGCGTCTTCTTCCTTCTTTCCTCACGTGGGTGGGTAGCTGCTTTTTGCTTGGCATTTTTTGCTTGGCATACTTGTTATATATACTACTACTACTACTTCAAACAAGCAATTCATTGAGCCTCATAAGCTCCTCTTCACTGTCTTCTTCAGAATCTCTCTCTCTCTCTCCCTCCCTCCCTCCCCCTCCCTCCCTCCCTCCCTCACACACACACACACACAGAGAGAGAGAGAGAGAGCTGGGTAGTTGGGTATTAGTGAGGTTGGATAGCTACCCCCCTTGATAAAATTTCAGTGCTCTTTGTGGGAGCCTATTATAAAGGTCTTCATTCCTAAGTTACAACAGTGCACAAGCTGAAAAAAGCTTCAGAAATCCCCTCCCCACAATTCCCTTTCTTTGATTCGTAATAACACTCTCTTTTAACTTGTAAGATGGGTGAGAGCACGATAGCCAAAAGCCACCATCAAGTCAACTTTTATTCCCAAGAGGTCTCCATAGACCTCCATCAACAGGGGGCCTCCAAATGCTACGACGACGATGGCCGCATCAAGAGGACAGGTAAGAGAAGGAACAACCCCCTCCCATATATTAAATTTTTCAAGAACACAAAACCTATGAATCTTCTATTGGTTGGTAGTTGAAGGTTCTAAATTTTGATCATGTGCAGGGACCGTTTGGACTGCAAGTGCCCACATAATAACGGCTGTGATCGGCTCGGGTGTGCTTTCATTGGCGTGGGCCATTGCTCAGCTTGGGTGGATTGCTGGCCCAGCTGTGATGTTCTTGTTCTCTTTTGTGATCTATTACACTTCAGCTCTCCTTTCCGACTGCTATCGGTCTGGAGACCCTGTTACTGGCAAGAGAAACTACACTTACATGGACGCAGTACGCGCCAACCTTGGTATCTACTCTCTGTCTTAACTAAAATTCCACGGAAACTGTAATTAGATTCACAGTATCTGAACTTGGGTTCCTTCTTTTTAACTGAATCGTTTACTTTCAGGTGGAGCTAAGGTGAAAATATGTGGCTTTGTCCAATATCTCAACCTGATTGGTACGGCCATTGGCTACACAATTGCAGCTTCAATAAGCATGATGTGAGTCAGTTCGTTCTCTCAGGCTCTCTCTTTGCAGTTTCATCTTCATCCACTTAAAACTCACATGTTTCATGCCGTATATGTTCAAATCAGGGCAATCAAGAGGTCTAATTGCTTCCATCAAAAGGGAGATAATAACCCATGTCACACATCTAGCAATCCTTACATGATCATTTTCGGCGTCTCCCAAATCATTTTCTCTCAGATTCCAGACTTTGATCAGATATGGTGGCTTTCCATTGTCGCGGCGGTCATGTCCTTCACTTACTCCTCCATAGGCCTCGCCCTTGGAATAGCCCGAGTCGCAGGTTTGAAACAATTCTACATAAATCTCACTATACTATTAGTACTGAACAAGACAACTCTGTTCAGTAAAGCTCAAGATTCAGATTCTTTTCCATGAAACAGAGACTGGGAGTTTCAAAGGAAGTCTAACTGGCGTCAGTATAGGCACCGTCACACAGACTCAAAAGATATGGAGAAGCTTCCAAGCATTTGGCGATATTGCCTTTGCCTACTCCTATTCTATCATCCTCATTGAAATTCAGGTACTACAGCCTCTTCGCACCGTTGCAGATATGTAATCTATTGTTTTTCCCCTCAACCAATTCTAATTTGAGACTGAATTGCTAGAGAGTAATAGTATAACATGGTTCCTCTCCTCCCTGCTCCTTTCGTACAGGACACCATCAAGTCGCCGCCTTCTGAAGCCAAAACAATAAAGAAGGCCACCCTTCTGAGTGTCACGGTAACAACAGCCTTCTACATGCTCTGTGGCTGCATGGGCTATGCCGCTTTTGGTGACCAAGCACCGGGCAACCTCCTCACCGGATTCGGTTTCTACAACCCTTACTGGCTGCTCGATATCGCCAATGCTGCCATTGTCATCCACCTTGTTGGAGCTTACCAGGTCTACTGCCAACCTCTCTTCGCCTTCATTGAGAAATGGGCGGCAGAGAGATGGCCCAAGAGTGAATTCATCACCAAGGAGATCTTGATCCCACTCCCGGTCACCAGCCCTTTCAAGCTCAACCTCTTCCGCCTTGTCTGGCGCTCTGCATTCGTCGTGGTCACCACGCTAATCTCCATGCTTCTCCCCTTCTTCAACGATGTCGTCGGCATCCTCGGAGCACTCGGTTTCTGGCCATTGACCGTATACTTCCCTGTAGAGATGTACATTGCTCACAAGAGGATACCAAAGTGGAGTACTAGATGGGTCTGTCTCCAGATCCTCAGCCTCGCCTGCCTTATCATCTCCATCGCAGCCGCTGCCGGGTCTATAGCTGGTGTAGTCCTTGACCTCAAGGACTATAAACCATTCAAGACCACATACTGATCAAATTCCAATTAAGAAGATAACCATGTTCAGTTGCTTGCTTTCTCTTGCTCTTGTTGTTTGTAACTAGCAGTTCAAGCTAAGAAAAATGCCAAAAAAATTATATTTTCTTGCCACCCATGTTCATAAATCATAATCAAACTTAAATGGATTGTATGTGGAATCTTCTCTTTCTTTCTACTCTATCAGAGAGAGCATGTGATTGGATTGGAACCCTCTACCTAGTAGTTCTTACTGTGTGTGTCTGTTTCGTATAAAGGCCAATGACTGCAATGACTAACGACCCTTTCAATTCCTGTAGAGAGAGAGAGAGAGTTTTGTGGGGTTCCTTCTTCTTTATCATTTCATTTTTGAGTTCGGAGTATATGAAATTGTGATGTGAGGGTATGTCTGGGAGGCGACGGCCAACCACCCACTAAGACGAAGAAGGAAAGAGAGTGTGGTGTGGCCTCGGCTGCTGCTCTCGGTCTTTGTTGTCTTTTTAGACTCTTCTTCTTTCTTCTTCTTCTTCTTTTCTTATAGCCAAATGGGGTTTGTTGATTGGGTGGTGGGCGACACTCCATCTTGTCTGTGGACGGTGATTGGGCCCACCCACGTCCCATCCACTTGAGAGGATTTGAGAAATTGGAGGTGGACTTTCCATAAATCTTATGATTCTCTCAAAGCCTGATTGATTGTAACCAGTAACAATTTGGGGGAATTCTTGTTGAGAGGAAATTATTGAGATGTAGAGTTAGAGAGATTAGTGTCTAATAATTATTTTGTCATTGTAGGTGGTAAAAATCCCACACCCACTTAGAAAGATGATGAACTTCTTTTGGGGAAGACTACACGCCGGAGAACCTACAAGGGGGAAAGAAGAGAAGGTCAGAAGACCCTGGCTGCTGTCAGCGCAAGGCCCTCCGATGCCTAAGTTAGTGCTGTCACTAGACAAAAGATGGAGAAGAAGAAGAGAGGCAGAGTGCCTGTGTATTTTCTTGCTTATCGGTCATGGAGCTTGCTCCTTGTAATTGTAGTGGGGAGAGTTGACTCTTGGTGATGGGGAGTCCCATCAGTGGTATGGTTCTGACGCTGGTGGCTTGATATAGACACAACCATAGCTCTCTGCCCAATGCCTATCATCATTACTTAACACGTTTTGTAATGTGGTTGAGTCTCTATAGAGGTATGGCGGGCCGTACTTGCTTTAATGAGCATTCTGACACTGTTGCCGAGATGGAATGTCTCGCTGAGTTGGTACTGTTACCGAGCTCAGGTGCTGAGGTGCCGAGCTTGGGTGCTGCTGAGGTGATCTCTTCTCGGTAAGCATCCTGGCGCTACTGCCGAGGTGGAACACCTGGCCGAGATGGGATCCCAGGCCGATGTGGAGTACCTGACCAAGATCGGGATGGAACTCCTGGCCGAGCTGGAGCTTTTGCCAAGGTGGTCGAGGTGGAGCTTCTAGCCGAGTTAGACGAGGTGGGCTTCTGGCCGAGATCAAGATGTGTTTAACTGGTACTTTTACCAAGCCTAAATAAACTCCCACACAATTGCCCCCTAGCTCCTGAGCTCCAAGAGTTCCGTAACACTTGGAGGTTGGGAGCTAAGTACTATGATGGTGGAGAGAACTTCACAGCTGGTTCTGCAATCGAGCTGAAGCCACCAAGTTCTATAACAAGATGTGCCTCAACTATATGAGGTCTTCTTTTATTCTCCTAATGATTTGCTGCAGTTAGGAGAGCTGTAGGTCTTTGACTGAGTTGAGACTGTTGAACTGAGACTGAGCAGAGACTGAGCAGAGCCGCAGGACTCTGGCCGAGCTGATATGTGCTGAGGCTATGACCGAGGTTGACGGTAGAGGACCGTGTCCTTGAGCTATGATCAAAGCTGGCCGAGCTGAGGTTGGTGCTGTCACCGAGGCTACAGTCGTAGCTGATCTTTTCGAAAGCATGAAGCTGGTCGAGCTGATGCTGGTCCTGTGACCGAGGCCACAGTCGTAGCTGTCATGATCGAAGGCATCCGAGCGGAGGCTGGTGCTGTCACCGAGGCCTGCTAGAGCTACGATCGAAGCTGGCCGAGCTGAGGCTGGTGCTGTCACCGAGGCCACAGTCGTAGCTGTCATGAACAAAGGCATCCAAGCGGAGGCTGGTGCTGTCACCGAGGCCTGCTGGAGCTCTGTAGGGGCTGGTTTTGTAACCGAGCCTGAGGCATTTGGGCTGGTGCTCTCACCGAGACCGCGAAGCTCGAGATGGGGCTGGTTCTGTAACCGAGCCTGAGGCATTCGGGCTGGTGCTCTCACCGAGGCCGCGAAACTCGAGATGGAGCTGGTTCTGTAACCGAGCCTGAGGCATTCGGGCTGGTGCTGCCACCACGGCCGTGAAGCTCGATGGGGCTGGTACTTTTACCAAGCCGGAGACATCGTGGCTGGTGCTATCACCGAGGCCCCGAGCTCCTGATGTAGGGGCAGGTTCGCCAACCGAGCCTGGAAGATGGTAGTCGAGTTGGAGCTGCGATCTAAGCTGGTCGAACTGAGGCTGGTGCTGTCACCGAGGCCACAGTCGTAACCGATGAAGTGTCCGAGCTAATTATATACGGGCTGGTACTCTTACCGAGCCGGATACATCGTGGCTGGTGCTATCACCGTGGGCCCGAGCTCCTGATGTACGGGCTGGTTCGCCAACCGAGCCTGAAAGATGGTAGTCGAGCTGGAGCTCCCAAGTTCCGCAACAAGGTGTTTTACCGAGCTGGAATACCTGGCGAAATTTGAGGGCGGTGACTGAGAAGGGGGTTGTCTTACACGAGTGAAGATGGCCGCTGTCCTTTCACGCCAAGCTTGGTAGCCAAGGCCTGTGCTTCAAGATTTTGGCAACTCTGCTGCGATGCTTACTCCTCCCCAGTTTTATAGCCCTCTAACTCGTCGCTATCCTGCCCCCCAGTTCGGTAGCTCTGTGACTCATCACTGTCCTGATCATCATTTCGACGCTATTGAGCTCGGGCCTCATCTGCCTCTTGTTTGATGAACTGATTTACCCTGGCCATTAGTGCCTTCACTGTGACCACAGGGGACCGAGCCAAGTCTTTGCGCAATTCGTTGCCTGGGAGTAGGGCCTGTCTGAAGCACATGATGGCCACTTCATCATTGGCGTCCCTGATCTGGCTGTAGACGGTCCAGAACCTTTTGACGAACTGTGTGGTGGTCTCGGTCCACCTCATTTTGATTGCTAAGAGGTCGGCGCTGGTTTTTGGGATGACCATGTGAACCTGGAACCTTTCTCCGAAGGAATCCCGGAGCTGCCGCCAGCTCGAAATTGATCCCTCTAGAAGCACACAGAACCATTTTAGGGGGAGGTCTCCTAAACTGGAAGAGAAGACTCTGCAGTTCAGGTGACCGATGTCGCCCCATACCGACATGCGCTGAGTGAAGTGCCGGAGATGTGCTGCAGGGTCCGAGGTCCCGTTGTAAAGGACGAACTTTGGGACACTGAACCTTTCAGGGAGATGGGACTTCCTAATCTCCCGAGAGAGGGGATGTACCGAGGCCATTGGTGTCGCGAGCGTCCAGCCGACCTCGGGTGAAGCCGACCAGCTCTAGGTTCTGCTGGACCATTTGCTTGACTCGTCGGTCAAGCTGTTCTCTGATCTGGTAGTCGTCCAAGCAGCTGCTACTCGAGCCTTCATCGTGAGCTCGGTCGCATCTAGCGGAAACCGGGGTTGTCCCCTGTTCTCGCAGCTGTTGCTGGAGCTGACGAATCAACTCATCATTCTCTTGGATAATGAGGTCTTGGGCCCTAATATCCGTGAGAGAGTCTTTTTCGTCGCCTTCACCATCAATCTGCTGGTGGGGTCGAGGAGATCCGGCCTGCACTGGAGTCTTGTCTCGCCGAGAAGGTGCTGTCCACCCCTTTGGAGATGAACCTAACTGAGTAACAGGCCTTCTTCCGGATCTCTTCTTGCGATGGACCGGCTGCTGTTCTTGCAATACCGGTGACAGCGATACCAACGACGGTGGTAAGGCCCTTGATGATTCTCTGCCCTTCTTAGCTTTTGGAGGCATGGCGTTTTTGTATCGTCCCCACAAACAGCGCCAATTGTAGGTGGTAAAAAATCCCACACCCACTTAGATAGATAATGAACTTCTTTTGGGGAAGACTACACGCCGGAGAACCTACAAGGGGGAGAGAAGAGAAGGTCAGAAGACCCTGGCTGTTGTCAGCGCAAGGCCCTCCGATGCCTAAGTTAGTGCTGTCACTAGACAAAGGATGGAGAAGAAGAAGAGAGGCAGAGTGCCTGTGTATTTTCTTGCTTACCGGTCATGGAGCTTGCTCTTTGTATTTGTAGTGGGGAGAGTTGACTCTTGGTGATGGGGAGTCCCATCAGTGGTATGGTTCTGACGCTGGTGGCTTGATATAGACACAACCACAGCTCTCTGCCCAATGCCTATCATCATTACTTAACACATTTTGTAACGTGGTTGAGTCTCCATAGAGGTATGGCGGGCCGTACTTGCTTTAATGAGCATTCTGACACTGTTGCCGAGATGGAATGTCTCGCTGAGTTGGTACTGTTACCGAACTCAGGTGCTAAGGTGCCGAGCTCGGGTGCTGCTGAGGTGATCTCTTCTCGGTAAGCATCCTGGCGCTACTGCCGAGGTGGAACACCTGGCCGAGATGGGATCCCAGGCCGATGTGGAGTACCTGACCAAGATCGGGATGGAACTCCTGGCCGAGCTAGAGCTTTTGCCGAGGTGGTCGAGGTGGAACTTCTGGCCGAGTTAGCCGAGGTGGGCTTCTGGCCGAGATCAAGATGTGTTTAACTGGTACTTTTACCAAGCCTAAATAAACTCCCACACAGTCATATTTAGGATGGAGTTTGGTAAGAATTGAGTTTTCTTGTAGAATTCTTCTTAGATGACTTTAAATTGATGGAATAAGGATCTAATGATTGTGATAGAACTCATTTGAGTACTCTCGAAGTATCTTCAAGAGGTCCATTTGATATATGGAAGGTTCATGGAGGTTCAGAGAGAGAGAGAGAGAGAGAGAGTTAACCCTGTGGGGGAGAATCCAGATTCATGTTTGGACTACGACTTTCGAATTCTCTGTAGTTTTTGTTTGACAGGGAGAATTCAGTAGAACAAGATGGGGGGTAATTGGGGGAGGGGCATTGTGTTAAAAAAAAACAAAAACGCTTTTGAGGTCCAAATGTGAAACAATCAAATAAAGTAAGGTTTTTATAGTAAACTAAGCATGAAGCCCTGTGCTATGCAGAGGTTAGTTCTCATGCAAACTGCATAATATATTAGAATTAATATCCCTTTTATATAATCAATTTATAATAAATAATAAAAAATTCTAAATAAAACAAAAGGATTATGAAAAACTACTCTTGTTAATAGAGTAGTGGCTCACGGTGATCTGCACCCCTAATACTGAAATCAAATCTACCATGTCTGAAGAGCCAAAAAGAGGGGAAAAAAATATGTGGAAAATTGCTTATTTCTCACCTTTGTTGTCGATTTTAAATGTATTCTGATCTTGCGCCTCACAAATTCGACACTGCAATTGTCTTTGGAGAAGAAATGGTTTAAAGATATGAAAGGGGTGTTTCCTTTTTTTTTTTTTTTTTTTTTTTTTTTTTTTTTAAGATGAAACTATTTAAATTAAAAAAGAGAGAACAAGTTTATAAAGATGAAACAATTCAATTCAAAGAGATACAAAAAGTTGGCATGTCGTAAGGAGTAATAAATGTGGCCCAAAGTGCTGATGTGGCTTAAGGGGAGAGAGTTTTGATCTTTTTTTTTTATGTACCAATTTTCCAACCGAAACTCAACTTTAAAGAAAAAGAATACATTCCGCCCCCTGCCCCCACCCAGTTTTCCAACTACAGGAAAATGGTAGGGAAAGGCTCTCCTAACAATGTCCTGTGACATTTCGCAGCTTCTCTTATTGAGGCACATGAAAAGTGGGAACCCTTCGCTATCAACCAATCCGTGGCACACTCACAACCTCCTGTGAATCGGCTGCCGCCTAAATTTGACGAACATCTAACTATTACACACCGTTGGATTGAAATTCTATAAAAATAATTTCTTCTAAAATCATTACAATTGAGGACCATGGATAAAGGGGTTAGGATTATTTATTTAGAGTTGAAATTTTGTAGACCGCTAGATACCATTGAGAGCTCTCCTCACCCACTACCCCATGATTGGCATGGCCCAAGGTGAGCCCCAGAAAGTTCTCTCTCATGAGATTGTCTCGGGAGAGCCCAACCCATGGTTTAAAACCTTTGAAATTAACATCAGCAACCAATACGGATCTTGATAGAGGAATTTGGAGAAGGTTTGGAATTAATAATTGCCACCAAACAACCAGGAAGGTCAAAGGCCACTTCTTCTAACCAAACCTGCTCTCCGGATGAAATTATTCCCATCAAACAGTTTCCTTATGTGAAATCCCAGACAAATATTCTTGCAATCAAACAACCCCTCACTATTTTTTCTGCTAAACGAAAAATCGCTGTCAATCATCCATCAAAACACACACAGGGGTATACACTCATGAAGAAACTTGTCAAATCATGTGGTTAGGAATTAGGATCATTCACTTGGTCCAAAATACACCCCAAAAGATGACCATTGATATGAAACATCAAAAGTGGATAGATTATATTCGAGTATCATACTTTTGGTCAGTGAGTCTGGTCCGTTGCTCCTGCAGATTGAGATCTTTGATTGATTGCTCCTGACAGCTGTGGTGACATCATGTGGGTGGGCCCAAACACACAAGTTTCCAAGAAGTTGGATCAGTGGTTGAGAAGTTGGAAGTCTTCACAATGACATTGGCAAAGAAGAAAATGGGATGGGCATGCCTCCTCCCTCCACCTATAAAGTTTTGGAAGGGAACCGAACCAGATGTGATGTTGTGTGTGAACCCATGTGAAGACTTGGGAGTTCTGCTTACGGAAGATGGAGTGTTGAGACTGTTAACTGATTTCCAGGGCACCAAAAAATTCGGCAATCTTTTTAAATATCATCTTCACCCATCAAAGTCATCCATCCCCCACTAAGATGTATAAGTTGAATCCTAGACATGAAAGGAATCTGAATTGCATGAAATAGCAGTAGCTCAATCTGAATAGAGCGACTCAGATGCATTATTTATTCAGGGGTCTTTTGGATGAGGGGAAATAAAGAGGGGTCTTTCGGATGAGGGGAAATAAAGAGAGAGTAAGTGGAAGTGGAAAAGACTCTCATACAGTCCAAATGAAAATTTCTCTCTACCATCGTTTTTCCCATCCAAATGACCACATTACTTCCAACCGGTTGCTCGCAGAGTTCTTCATACTGATGCATGCCTTTTAGGGTGTGATGATGGGAAATATTTCTGAAGAAAACAGCAGCTGTGGCACTATGCATCCGCTTTCACGACCTTTGTTGTTATGATTATACAAGTTATTAAAGTACTTTCAACTAAACAGCACCCATGCATACTGGATGTAATACTATGCAAAAGGAATAATTGGTTCCCTCCATAATTTGGGAAACATTCTCCCAAGGAGCATCCTTCTTAACATAATATATATGGGCAATATCAGAGACATTCAATGGGGCCAACTTGGGGCCACTAACACAAGCAGCAGAGAGCAATGAGAAATTACATGAGGCCCACTTAGGGCTGCTAAAAAGGGGTGGGGGTGGGGGAATGTCCATGCAAGGGCAAGGAATTCTCCCTCAATAAAGCCTGATGAGATCTCCGCTGCAACAAAATCATTGACGTAAGTAGGAAAAATGTGCTGTTTCAGTCTAACGGTGAGCTATAGTCAATTCGGTGCAAGTAAGGTAAGTAACTAATTCTTCTCTGTTATTCGTTTCATTTAGAGGGAAGAGGTGGCTTTGGAGTAAAGTGTGGGGCCCTGGTGGGCTACACACGTTGTCCGTCACATCGGGTGTCCCTTTAGAGCCTGTTTGGATAAATGAGTAAAGTCATGTAAATTTCACGAGGCGCGTGAAGTGGAAGAGACGTGGATTAAAGTTAAGGCAGTATTACGTGAAGTAAAGGTTTGGAGCAGAATCCACTTTTACTCAATGAAATTGAAGCATTGAGGATTGAAATGAAATGAAGTACATGTGGACAATAATTCATCTGTTGGGCTACACTCATCCAAACATGATAGAGTCGAAATTTTAAACTGTATGGGGGCCCATTTAACTTTACTCTACTTTTTGCCTATCCAAAGAGGAGAAAGTTATCCTCTGTTCATCAAGTAACATCATTGTACCAAACTATTCAGTTTTAAAAAAATTTAAAAACTTTTAAGTACCGTATACCGCCTCTACTTCAAATAAAATAAACATGACAGCATTCACTCTCCAAAAAGATGGTTTCTACAAGCAGCCATTAAAAATTACATAAAACAGAACAATAAATTGCCACTTCAGTCAGACACTGACAACATGATGCCTGGTATTCATTCAATCATCTTCGTGCAAGGATCTAATCCTTATGAGCTCAAAAAAGAATGACACTACTTATAAATGATGAGGGCATGGACAATGCCTTTCCTCCCTGCTACTACTCTACATATGAAATCAGCAGCCAATGCATTTCCACACACACACATTTTTTTGTATCCAGAATGGAACATTGATTTACAGCAGCCATAAAACATAGCAAAGAGTTCTTACTCTGGGCAGTAGCGCGCCAAGGGCACTCCATTTGAAGGGTGCATTGGAAAACAAATATCCAATATATGATGAGAAGTGGAGAAACCCTGCCAACTGCTAGCTCTCTCAACAACCAAAATCATATGTGCCGTTGAACAAATCTCAAGGTCTTTAGAAGAGCTCCTCTGAATTGAACTTGTTATAGGCTTCCTGTTATCACATTCGAGTATATGCAAGAAATTAAATCAATGAAATCCAAATAATAAGAGATTTGTCCATATCAGAAGGAAAATATCACTGAATAATAACACCAACACGATCGAATCATATATGACAACTGTTCCAACCATGACATGAACATTTTAAATTTAAAAGCAAATATACCAAAAAGAGGATAAATGGATTATGACTTGATGAAAAATGAGGGGCACGAGTACAGTCCATCTAACGTCTTGGGAGAGTTCTGTCCATCTAACGTCTTGGGAGAGTTCAATATACAGAACAGTTTTAGAGACACCATCATGAGCATGAGTTTGCCAACTCACTACTCTCAAAAAGATAATTATCATCATCAAAAATCTACCTAAATATCTTCTATAAATTCATTGATCAACATTATAAGGATAGATCCAAAGAAGTGCAACCTATCCGAGGATTTGGCCTAAGATGGACTAGAATTGAAAAACAGAATTCACGTAGCTGACACCAACATTGTTCGGACAAGGCTTTCATGATGACAATGATGATAATGATAAAGAAGCATGCAACAAATGAAACAATACTGAAATTAACTTTCTTTTCCTTTCCTATTAGAGCATATAAATATTGCAATAGTCAAATGAAACAAAATTTCCATATAAAATCTACTATATACCTTCAAGAGGTCGAACACCTTTTCGGCAATATACTTCTGTTGAAGATTAGCACCTTTCTGCTGCACCTTATCAGGATGAACGGACAAGGTAGCTTTTCTATAAACTTTTTTAACTGAAGCAGCAGTAATTAAATCAGTCAAAGACACAGGCTGCCAACCGCATTCAGGCCAGAGAACCTGTTTATCATATACAGTATAAAGAATAGTAATTAGTATTTACCAAATTATATTCATGTTAGACAAATCCAGACAAAAACAGAAACTCATCAATTGTTAAGGACAAAAGGGGAAAAATCAGATTGAAAAAACAAATGGACATTAAATGAATTAATTTGGAACAAAGCACATTTCTGATATTACTTCTCTTTAGAAACAAAAGGGCATGAGTTTTGGGTCACCCTATTTTGTAGAGTAGTGACTAGTGAGTCCATCCAACGTTTTAGACAAAATCATCTTTCTAAAGCTTTCAGTTCAATCTATGGTTGAGATTGGATGATAAAAATGGTTCATCGGAACTTTTGTTTGATTTTGTGATCACCCAGTCAGATGAGAGAAAGGAAATTCAATTCAATTTCTATGGAGGGAACGCCCTCTAGCATGCCATCTTTTGTGGGAGAAATGCTCCAAGTTAAATTCAGCCATAACAAACCAAAGCTCTTTGCAAGTACTGAATTTTCGATGAAAGAAGAAATGACTTTTCTTCTTTTTCTTCTTCAATTCTCTGAAACTTGCACTTTTATTCTCAAATGACCAGGACTCTGGGAGCAGATTGCATTCAAAGGTACCATCTTTTTCACCTTTTTCTTCATTTGGCCGCGCTCATCTTCTCCCAAATGGCACATTCTCTTTCCTTGTCTTGATCTTGTCTTTTGTTAAGTGGATTATGGAAAGTAAAGCAGGTTTCTGCATTTGTGCATACAGGAATCTTCAGGTGAGAACTGTCCGTACAAGAACCGTGGGAGATGGGATGAAAGCTGGTGCACAACTAATCTTCACTAAGACCACCTCATCCTCCTTGTCCTCAACCCCCAAAAATAGTTCCCATGCACCCATTTGGATGGTGGGCCCAATAGAAAGCAAAATGAACTTAAACATTGAGTTACCCCAAAAAATTACTATAGATATAATATAAAATTTATTTATCCTAATAAGACGACCAGCTTGGCATTCCATGCAGGACAACAGGGCCAACCTAGATGCATGCCAAACATTAGAGATAGGGGGTGGAAAGGTATCATCAAGGATTGAGTAGGGATGAAAGAAACCGTTCTAATTATTGTAAACCTTTTATTAATAGTCTCAGAGTTGCACAGCATTTAGTTACACATTTTTATTCAATCCAGTAGCAGATTATCATATTAGTTTCAAATTGGGTTGAGCGCTAATAAGGGGGTTAGTGAGTGAAAGGGGGAGTTGAATTGATCACAGGTTGGCTCCACAACGAGATGTACAAGGGAAAACCATGTTGGCCTTTCCTTTGGTCTTTTTTTTTGGAGAGAGAGAGAGAGAGAGAGAGAGAGGTCTATACATTAATATTTTAATATATCCCAGTTAATTTATTAAGACATGACTGGAAGATAAAAAAGGATGACCCGAGGATTACTAGTGCATGTAGGGAATGAGGCTCTAAAAACAACCACAACGATATCCATAATAAACCAACAACAAAACTAGACCACTAGTATATGAGACACATAATGCCAATGTACCACCGGGAGATAGAAAGCTTGCTTGGTTGCTTAAGGATTTTATACATGCTCATTGGTTGGACTATCAAGAGACAATTGCATATGTTGCTAAGCTCAATGCCGACAAAAGCACACTCATCTGCTGTGAAGAAGCCTTTGAAACTTGCATTGAATTTCACAGTGGAGAATTGGAGATCTTCAAAATAAAATTTAAATGACTCTTCCCAGGTTTTGTTAGTCATGGAAAAATTAGAAAAATATGTAAACAAAGAAAGGTTACACATAGGCTGAAGTATAGAGATACTTTACTAAGGTATTGATGTGAATAGTTCAGTGTTAACCAAATTTATTTGTGAAGTCACTCATCATATTGTAATTTCCATGATATAGCGGTATTTGTAGACAACCCAGCTGAAATTGCAGTGTTGAAAAACAATGGCACGGTCTTCAACATTACAGAAATAAGTCCCATCAAGTATTACCTTTCGAGAAATTCACGTTGGATCGCCTTAGAAAAGGAAAAATATTTCTCAGAGCAAATATATAGTAGAGTCTGTGGACAACCAAACTGAGGCCTTGTTTGGCATCTCTACTCTTTTTCTAACAGACAATTCAAAATAGAGCCATTAGAAAAATAGCCAAAAAAAGAAGAGACTAGAACAGAAAAACGTGTTTGGTAATGGTCTACTTCAAATAGACCATTTGATATGCCCTCTATTTGCCTATTTTTAGAGGGGTTTGCCTCTTTTTAGAGGGGTATTTTCTGTCATTATGTAAAAAATGAACTTATGCACATTATATTTTATTATTCTCTTCTAGATTAAATTAGATTAACTTTAGTCCATGAAGAGGTGAATGCAATCTAGAATCCTAACTTTAATTACAGGTGCATTACTGTATGAAGCTGAAGGTTAAGGAACAGAGAAGCAACCAAGTGTTTGTTGCACAGAATGACGGGAGAGAAACGATAGGATATGTAATACGAACATTAGATGAAATCTAGAAGTGGCTCAAATAGAAGGATACAAAATTCAGGGAATGTCATTGAGATGGATGGTTCAGGCAAAGTGTACAAAAAACAAAGGAAAGAAAAGAAAGGGGGATACAAATGGAAACTTGGGTCTTGGAACATACATTGGTTGTTTCTGGATTTTCTAGCCAAATTTGTGATTTTGATGAATTGGGGCAGTACAAATTCTCTAAACCTTGTATTTTTAAGTTATCTAAACACTTCATTTGTGCTTTGGATTGCAGGCAATTTCGGTGTATTATGGTTTCTCAGGGTGCATTTGGATGTTCTCAAATGGAAAGTGGTTATAAGGATACCATCATAATTCATCAAAATGTAAAAACCATCACAAAATCAACAAAAAGCCCAAACCCAGGAACAATGCCTTGACCAAATTTCTACCAGAAAAAAAGGCCTGCATAGAATAGAGAAAATCTGCTTCTAGGACGAATGCAGGGAAAACAAAAGACCCAATTTCCAAGCGTAATTGTCAAAATCAAACGAAAAACAACAAACAAAGAAAAACCCAAACAAGAAAAAAAAAAAAAAAGTAGAAAGTAACCCAAATTCAAGTATGAGGCATCGGGATCAGATTTGAAGAAGGGGGGTACAATGGCGTAGAGATTGGTGAAACCGTTGACAAGAGTAGAAGCTTTGGTGAAGCGTTGCTAGAATGCATCGCTAAGGTTATGAGCTGGGTCGGTGGAGATGATAAGAATTGAGGATCGAACCCTCGAGAGGAGGATCGAAAGTATCGAACTGCAAGTAGTCTTCCCAACACCTCCTTTCCCTCCCACAAAAACCAATTTCAGGTCTCCTGATCCAAGATGTTCTTCACCGTCCCCTCTAGTAGTCCTTCATCATTTCAGGGTCTTCACAGAATTTTCTTCCCTCCTCTTTCTTCTAATCGATCTGGGATCTCTTACCTGCGAACAAGGGTTTTTGTTGGAGAGCATTTTCGTTGGCAATAGATCACCGTCCGTCTGAGGGTAGTTTTGTCTCAAAAAGAACCTCCACCTCTTCTTTTTGTAGAGCCAGATACTCTTATTTTCACATGCCCAGAATTGGGCCACTTCATTTTAAGAGGTAAAGCCTCTATTTCTCTAAAGTGGGCAGATGATAGAAATCTGTGCCAAACGCTCTTATTTTCTGAACCTGTCCGTTTTAGACATTTAGACAAGTAGAGGCTGGAAATAGAGATGCCAAACAGGGGCTGAGAGTGCAATGTTGAGGGAAAACACCCTGGCAAAGGCTTGAAGTCTTCTATGTTAAGGATTAACTTCCATCAACTATTTTCTAGGAATTGAGGTCGCTGGTATCAGAAAAGGATAGGTTCTTTTTTTTTTTTATTTATTTTGGGAAACGTAACGGTTAAGACCTGTTTTAGAAGTAATGGTTTTATTGAGATTACGACATATATATGGTATAAGAGAGATTCAGTGAACAAGGACCATTTTCAATAGCCACCACATTCCTCCTGCACCCTTGACTTGGAACAAATATCTAACCCCATCATGTATTCAGAGCAACACACAAATGGAGGAAGTATGACCAAAAGACTTGGATCTGCTACCACCGCCACATTCACCAATCACCGTGGGGAGTACGGCACTCACATGGAGTCCATCAAATGGCACACAAAGAATCTCCCTTCACTATGATGTGACTCGCGCTAAGCCTCTTTCCTCAAAAGGAGACCAATCTTGATTGCTATCAACTCCACCACATTCATAAATTGAACCAAACCAAGAAACTCACAGCATAGAGAAGGTATCACAAATTAGGCCTTCAAGTATCACAAATTAGGCCTTCCACTCCTACAAGCTTCGAAATCATAGAAACACTGCCATCAAAATTCAACTTGAACTGAACTCACAGCATAGAGAAGGTATCACAAATTAGGCCTTCCACTCCTACAAGCCTCGAAAGTCGAAATCATAGAAATACTGCCATCAAAATTCAACTTGAACCAACAGGGCAATGCCACTTACCATCTAAAGTTAAAAGAGAGCAAATTAGCCGAAGAGCTCGGTACCTCATCCCAACACGGCAACACCTCTATAGTAGCCACTTGAATCCCCTTCAAATGCATAAAAGAGGAAGCCCCAGAAAACAACACAAGAATTCACCTTTGCTGCCAAAGAGGCTTCATCTAGACATTCCCGTCAAAGCATCTAATTGGCCTGCCGCTTCCAAATGACCAAAATCATTACTATGAAAGAAGATTCCCCTTTGCCACAAAAGAAGCTTCACCTAGAGACTTCACTAATATAATAGCTTCCCTACTACCATTCAAAAAAAAAAAAAAAGCTTCCCCAATCCCCACACACCCACACCCAGACACATGCACTATTTGGCAACCCCAATGACACCCAACCCAACATAGCACCTTATGCAAGGGAGCCTATGATGGGGATCAATTTCCATAAATCAGCAAGGATTACGAAAATTCATTATTGGACACTCGTGATTGAGCCTACAGGGTACAGCCACACTTATAAGTGGGCCAAAGGAACAATTGGGCTATCAACAGTACCCATATACTTAATAAAAAAAAACAATGGCAGAGGCTGCTTTGGCAAAAACAGGAAATTCAGGGACTTGTATGGAATTTCAGAAAACTTTGAAATTGAAACAGGGCTGACGTGCTGTATTTTGGAGCAACAGGTTGGTAGGTCAAATAAACCAAACCCAATCCATGGAATGAAGGCACCAAGAGGGCCCCACACGGAGATTTCCAAAACAGTGCAGTGACACCATATGGAGAAATCTTTATATTTCTTTAAATTTATTTTCAGATTTAATTTGTTCTTAGGGAAACTGTGATTAGGATTTCCAATTGTGGTAGGACAAGTTTTAGGTTTTGTTAAGATTTCTAGGGTTTTTATGGGTTTTATGCACTATAAAAGTAGTTGTATGGTCGACTGCTCCTACGAGTTATGTTGAACAGTTTATAGTATTGAAAAAAGCAACAGTTCTTTGCTTTGTTTTCTCCCTCTCATGGTTGTGTGACCATCTAGAGATTGAGGAAGGCCCTAAGGTCAGTTTTGGGTTTATTATGTGCATCGTTCCTTGCCTATTAATTTTCTGAATTTTATATAATCTACTGCCAATATTCTTATTTGCTGGTGTTTTCTGGATTGGTTTTCATTGGGCCCTAGACAGTCCTATTACGTCATATCAGGACTGTGTCAGACTAAGTGAAAGGCCATCACAAGAATAGATGATCCACTGAATTTGCATCTGCTAGGCACATGAAGCACACATTAACCACAATATATTGGCGGAGCCACAAGTATCCATCATTTCAATTTCCCCAAGAAAAGCTATTTACCCCAAGAAATTTACCTTCAGAGCGGCATTTACATGGCTAATGATAGCTATGGGACTTGACAGCCCCTCTTCCCCAAGCATCTCAAAAAATAAAGCCAAGGCAAAGCAGTCACTTATGCTCCCCATCCATAGTCTACTCTATCTGGATATAGACCACATTGACTAGTTGTAACATGGACAGAAACTGGATTTACACACTTCAACTAGAGTCATCCAACTTGGCTACCAATACATTTCATAAGTCATCCAACTTGGCTCTCTTGTTTAAGGTGCAATGAAAGAGTATGCGAATTGGATTGTTAGGGGAGATTCTCCCACCCACATATCTATCCAAAATAGAATCAGACTACAACTACCCACATAATAATGGATACCTGCAAGGCTTCTACAAGTGATATGATGCCATGCCAAAGCACAAAATGGTAATTAGATGCACCTTGAATAATCCACCCTTGCAAGGAATCCAACACGTTGGTAACAAGACTTCCTTCAAAAGGCCATCCGAATCCTTGCCCATTCTCCTTAACCACTTATCCAACAGGATATGAATAAAGTGCTCCAATCCACAAAGTGATACTTCTTTTTCTCTTCCATTCTTGCCAAAGGAAAGTCTTTCACTGTACCTAATGAGAGTCACCAAACACTTGAACAAGGACAATATAGGGAGATTTGGCAAAGCAGCCTCAATCAATATAATTCTACACCAAAAGATAAATACTTGACTTCTAAATAGGAAGTTTCCTCTCAAGCATCTTGATAACTAGATTCCCTAGCCCACATACGGATAGTTGTTTTTAGTGCAAGTACAAATAGATATCCTAAAAGAGACTAGGAAGATGGGAATAAAGCCTGCAAAAAAAACCCCACTTGATCTAACCATCGTCTGCACACATAGCAGGATACCTTCATGCAGTTCCATTAAATGTTAAGAGATTAGTGCAGAGAGTAAAAGTCGCATACTAAAACCCCAAGTTGACCCTAAAAGATGGAGGCAACAAGCTTCAATGATGGATGATCTTCTCATGTTCACACTTCAACAAGAAAACATATGCATCACAAAACGGAATTTTGAAAAGGAAAACAATGTAACATTTAAGTGCAGCAAGAAAGCCATGAAAGAGAGACGCGTGAGAAAAATTTACAAGCAAATAAAAAGCACTATGGAGTCTGCAAGTCATGCACAAGATTAAAGTAAGACATATCAATAAAAGAATCATAAAATAAATAAAACATCAACCTACATATTGCAATGTTGATAACAAAGCACGTAAGTTGCCTTCTTTTCCTGCAGCCCACCGTTTTATCTCAATATCTAGTGTTTCAGCAATCCTCTGAAAGCAGAAGAGTAATGCAAGAGAAATGAGAATTATCTTCGTCTTAAAATAGGTAACCAAGAAATTAGAACCTAAAACATGAAGAGAAAATAAAATTAAAGACCAGAATTTCTATTTAAACATTTTGAATAAACATAACAACATGCTGCATATGTTCAGAAAGCTAAATGCTAATTAGTCACGATTTTGTAGCATTTGGGTTCCAGGAGGCTTACATGTCGCTCTGCTTGGTCCCTTTGAGTTTGCATGTCACGTGCATTTTTCTCAGCCAGAGCTTGTTGCTGAAAATTCAAACTCAAAAATTAAAGTGAAAGAACCAAACATGGAAGCTAAAATATTACATAGGTGGTTGTCATGACACACGCACTATATACATTGTTTTTCTTTTATAACGGTAAATTTTATTCAAAGAAGGAAGAAACAAAAGAACAACAAAGAACATAAATAAAAATAACACAAACAAAAGCTAAACATCAAACAAAATGTGAAGCCGAAAAATTCCTTCCCTAGCAAGACCATTTGCCAAGAATTTAGCTTCACGAAGAATATGAAGAAAAGAAGCTCCTAGGTGAGATGAAATATCATGCACCTCCTCCACCAAATCAACTGATGAGAAGACTTCCCAGAACCCCATTTAATCACAGAGAAAGACTCACCTTCAATAATTACATGAAAACCTCCCTATATACATATAGTGCGTGTATATATGTATACACGCACTATATACATATATATGTATATGTATATGTATATACATATACATATATACATATTGGAGATGCTCCTATGAGAGCATCTCTCACCTTACTATGAGAGATAAGGTGGGGGCCCTCACATCCATATCCAATGCCAACAACATAAATGTGAAGGCCCACACCTTATCTATCATAGTAAGGTGAGAGATGCTCTCATAGGAGCATCTTCCTATACATATAACATATATATATATACATATGGGAAATATTCAAGTGAGAACTAGTTTTCACCTATTATATGAGAACTTTTTTGTTGGTCACAACTAGCAACCCATTCAAACCTAACAACCAATAGGAAACCCCCTGATAGTCACTAATCCCAAGGATTGGCACACATCTGAATGGACTGAACCGTTTGATCAAGGGTTGAATATTTTTTTGAATATAAAGCCATTAAACTTGTAGGCCACGGATGAAGAGGTTAGGGGCATGGGTTTAGGGTCAAACTTGATACTTGGGTTGGTCTCACATAAATCTTTCCTGCCCCCTAGTCCCATCCCCAAATGGGGCCCACAATTGGGCCCCACAAAAAAGTTTTCATATAATATGTGAGAACTAGTTCTTACCTGAATATTACAGCATACATATATACATATATATTGGGAGATGCTCCTATGGGAGTAATTCTCACGCTATAATGAGAGTTTTATATATATATATATATGGGAAATGCTCCTATCGGAGTAACTCACACTACAATGAGAGTTATATACACACATACAATGCCAACAGCCTAAATGTGAGGGGCCCTACCCCTTACTGTCAAAGTACTGTGAGAGTTACTTTCACTAGAGCATCTCCCATATATATATATATATCCCATGAGACATTCATCATCATCACAGCCTTGTCCCAACTATGTCGGGTTTTCCATTAAAAATTTCTTATTGCTTTCTCACCCTTCATTTTGAAGCCTTAATATCTAGACCATTTGAAAGCCAATCAAGCTAATTGTTGGTGCACCCTTATCCATACATAGACCTCTTTTTCATCCTCTCTTCCCCTCTTCCATGGAATACAAAAAAAAAATAAAAAAATGGAGCATCCCCCTAAAAAAAATCTCCTAAATGGCCCTCCACAGAGGAGTTGCAAATGTCGTTCACAATAATAGTCGCTGAAAGGTCATTATGAGCCAGCCTCAAATCCAAAATCGAAAACTTTTTCCAGCCCCCACTTGGATGATGCCGATCAAAAAGGTAAAGTAAGACTTGATGGTCTGAGCGGGTAAAAAATCAGTATGATATGATGATCCTTTAAATTTAGGAGTCAAAGTTATTATTATGCACTTAAAAAAACAGTAAAACTTTATGGTCCATAACTTCATGGTAAGGATCAATAGACATATTGATTTTTTAACCACTCCAAATCCAAAGCCCACAACAGAACCTTCCAATCTCAATCTAACCTCATGAATGGATGCATCCGGTAAGGAGACAAATGATTTCCAAATTTGAATTTCCGACCAGTTCTTATTTTAACATTTGTGAGTACGTACTTATTTTCGTTTGAAGTGCAAAAGAAAAATTGAAGGACAGTTACCGCACGCTGATGTGTACGCTGCTGACGTTCCAACCTGGCTCTTCGTCTTTCTTGAGTTTCCCCTTCAATTTCTTGAAATTCTTCAGTTGATGTGGCAGCTATTTAAATTAAAAAAAAAAAAAAATGTATCATATATCGACCGGTATCACATACTGACCAATGCCAATAATTTAAGTGGCTCAATAGCAACAAAAAGCGCATTATCAACCAATATAGACTTGTAGTTGATAGAATGGTCCATGCACAAACACAAAGTGAGTTTAAGTAAGATTACTTCTTTGTCCTTTTGCTCCTTTTTTTGTGTGTCTCTATGTGTGTGTGTGCGTATGTGTGTGTGTGTGTGTGTGTGTGTGTGTGTGTGTGTGTGTGTGAGAGAGAGAGAGAGAGAGAGAGAGAGAGAGAGAGAGAGAGAGAGAGACTACAGGGCACTTAAAGGCATGACCTGACCATAAAAAACGTGATTATCAGCAGCAATACTCAGAACGAGGCCAGTAAGAAAGAATTTCTTACATTTTTGCATGAGGTAAACAAAAGAATAGGTAAAAAGGCTCAAATTTTATAGATAAAAAACACCCCTTAACCCTAAATACTTGCAAGATTGGAGCATATTAACACTGTCTTGCAAGATTTGAGGATTTTTAGATTAATTTGTTTCCACTTCGAATATATTTATTAACCGTTTCAAAGAAAAATTATATTCAGGTTCAATTTTTTATTTAAAGCCAAATTTTCTCTAATAACAAGATCATTCTTTCACATTTAAAGTGTATATCTTTTATTATAATATTATCATCAAATGCTTAGACCCATTCATTTCGGGCTAAACTTGCTATTTTTTGTCTTCTATCTTGCACTTTTCTTTTTTACTTTTTCTTTGTTCGTCTGATCTAAAGATATAAGTTATTCGAAAAACTTTCACCTACGAGCAATGGAATATGGTAGCTCCCATCCCAACCCTCCATAAGGCAGGACCCACCCCCTCAATTTAAAGGACAGGCCTATGAAAAAGGCACCGATCCATTTCTCCTGAATCCCATTGCTTGCATGAAAGCATTTCCCTAAGTTATTATAAGCTCAGAACCATACAATAATATGATCAAATTTCACATCCTTTCATATTGAGCTAAAATTTTATGGTAGGGATCTTGTTTTCAGTAACTTTACTTTTACATTGTATTTTTGTTTAAAAAAACATATGAGTAACATATATTGAGGTAAGATGCATACTAAAATATGATCAAGAGAGGATGCAGTAGGAATCACTTATAGTTAGAGCCGATGAGCTACTTTGTAGAACCACATGAGTTATGGATGTATGCTAATCCACAGCAGCAAAAAAGACGTAAAGGATACAGTATGGACTAGACATAGGTGCAATTTGGACATTGGTGATTTCAAAAATAATAAACATTAATAATTAATTAATTAATTAAAAACAACGTATATATCACGAATTCACAATGCATCATTTTGCTTGTTTCTGAATTTCATATTTTTTGAACATTAAAAAAAAAAAAAAAAAAGTGATGCAATCCAATACAGCTAGATACTAACTGCAGCCATGACCATCATTGAGAGTTTGACAACAATGCTGAGTCTTTGAATGAATGTAATGTTTAGGATCAGAGTGAGTTCAATACCTCCAAACACGGAAGAAAGGTCATCCACAATATTTGTTGTAGAAGATGCCTTCCTCATAGTGGCAGGAGTACTAACAGAAGCCCTTCGTGTCCCATCAGAAACTGGCTTGCTCTGAAATTGGGCGTCAAAAGCAGGATCCTGATGCATCCGATAACATATGGTAAAAATGTCAGTCACAAAAACAAGAAAAAACTGCCTCCTGTTCAAAACAATGATGTTCTCACCGAAGTGGCAGCTCTTTGCCTTGGTGCACTGTTTGGCCGCACACTGAAAAAGGACTCAAGATCATTTTCATTCTTCTGCTGTTGCTGCTGCTTCTCTCTTGCAGCCCTTAATCGAGCCTCTTCAGCTGCCCTTGCCCGAGCCTCTTCAGCTGCTCTTTCAACTGCCGCTCGCTCTGCTCTATACCGTACTTCTTGTGCAGCTCTTGCCACAGCAGCTTTTTCCCTCTGTTTGACTTCTAGAGCAGCCTTTTCCGCTCGTTCTCTTGCCTCTGTAGCCGCCCTTTCACGTGCTTCTGCTTGCGCCCTCTGAACAGCAGCCCGCTCTGCGCGCTCACGCGCTTCAGCATTTACCTTCTCAACAGCAACCCTCTCAGCCTTTAGGCGAGCTTCAACAGCCGCTCTCTCCCGTGCCTCCCTCGTAGCCCTCTCAACGGCATGCCTAGCCTTTTCCCTTTCTTCTCGTTCCCTCTCCTTTTCAAGTCTCTTTTGCTCCCTCTCTTTCTCCTCCCTTTCCCTCAGTTCCCTTTCACGATCTAATCTTTCCTGTTTTTCTCTATATTCTCGCTCTTGAGCATCTTTCCTAGCATTTTCATCTTCCTGCTGTGCAGATTCTCTACTTTTAACACCTTTTAAATCTCTTTCTCTCTCCCTAACTTCTTTTGCATGTTTAAATTTTGCCTCGGCTCTGTCCATAGCCTCCTTCATTGCAGCTGCAGATGCTGCAGCAGCAGAATTTGTCTCTATTTCTTCTTCACTGGAAAGAACATCTGCACGTTCATCAGCATAATTTCGAGGCTTACCCATGGCAAAATCTTCAAGTTCATCTACGGATGACACTCCAAAGCTCTTCACTGAATCAGCAACACCAACTTTTCTTTTTGCACTTGAACCAGCAGCAGAACTCTTATCTGCCTTTGGAAATGTTACAGGTTTAGGAGGAGGTGGCCTTGAAGGAGGTGGAGCACTTGTTGGTTGTGTGAAAAGAGGAATTTCCTCAACAGTCAGCCATACATCATCACTTGAATCCAAATTTCCATCAGATTCTGGAGACACATCCTGCGAACTTGCCTCATAAGCATTCACATTCTTTGGGTTATAACCACTTCTACCTGTGGTTTTATGAGAGCTTGATGGCCCAGTTGGAATGTCAAACAGAGTTTGATGAGGCTGTTGATAATCATCAGAAGGCATCTTCCTATGTACAGTGTTCTCAAAGTCACTCATTGTAGCCTTCTCTGCCGGCCCATTCCCAGCCTTTGTACGCGAAGGACTCTTATTATTCCGATCTTTATCGGAGAAGGGGACAGATTTCGTAAGCCCGTCAAAAGCATTAATATCATCAAACACACCTCCACTGACAGAAGAACCATCAGCCTTTGTGGTGCCAGAGTTATTGGGTTTGCTAATGTGTTCCAAAGGGTCTGTGAACAATCCTGAGGAAGAATACGCTGGAACTGAAGTTGATTCTATAACTACAAAAGGATCATCCAGCACACTAGAGCTTGATTTAGTGGGAGGAACAGCTGAATTTGCTGGGCGGCTGGACTCTGAAGTCCCCCTGTGTAAATGATAATAATGTGTTACCACTTACCAAAATATCATTATTAGTAAGAGCCTAACAGAGGAAAGAAGTTAGCTGGACCATATAAAATGAAAGGAATCTGTTGTAAAAAAATAATAATAATAATAACGGAAAAAAAAATGTACGAAACACATAGGCCTCATAGAAAAAACATGTGACAGAACAAAGAGAAGAATCGCTAAACAATGATGGTCTTGCTGGCAAGTTGGAAACATAAGAAATGCCCAAAATAGTAACTATTTACTTAGACAGTAGAAAACTAAACAGTATGCAGAGCCAGTTAATTTCAGAAGTTTAAATCCTTGGAATCTGAGTACATTAACCTGTTCCATAAAGCTCTCCAAGAAGTACAATGCAGTGGTTTATTTTAAATATAAAAAAAGAGAGAGAAATACATTAATATGCTCATGCCAGATAAAATGAACTAGAACAATATACAATCTATTAGTTGTAACTGGAAGAAAAACTAGATTATTCTGTAGCATCTCTCTGAAGTTTAGAGAGAAAGATAATATTTTCTTGGCAACAGGTAAGATTATCAGAAAAACAATTAGTAAATTTATAAGACACAAGGATTGTGCCTAAACAAGATCAATGCAGACCCAATGCTCAAAGCAGTTTTGTTAAGAAGCCTGGCCCTTCAGGAATTAGGGGGACCATAAAAGATGAAAGTAGTGGCCTAATTATCACCCTTTTGGGCCCAGTCAGAGTTGAAACATCTAACCTAGATTAAGGGATTACACAGTTTTTGAATTCATGCTCAGGGTCCTTGCTTATTGAAGCTGACTCAGTTAATGAGCTAAGACAGACTAAAGGGTGTGTCCAACGCTCCAACCACCCTGGAGACTCATACTCCAATTGTAAATAAGAACAAAGGCTAGCTTTCCAGTGTTGATGCCACCTGAGGGTGGAATTTCCAAACCCTACCCGCCAACCTGACCAGAATCCGCTGGTAATTCGGGGTTCAGGTTGACCCTTCTTATTTTTTGGGTTGGGTTTGGTTTCGATGATACTTCTGACCACGCACCAACATTATGTCAAATAATTTTAAATGGCAAAGAATCGGCACTTCCTATAGGCATATTTCTACAGCATATAGCCATACAAAAAAAAAAAAAAGTTGACCTCCCTGGCTATAGATTAGCTGGCTAAGGACATGAGTGCATGAGTGAGAGAATGTGCATTCAAGTCCTTAAAGTAGCAAAAATTAAAATTAAAAAAAAAAAAAAAAAAGGCTGACAAATAGCAATCACCAATTTTGATGCTATAAATTTCACTACCACCTACAACAGTCACTGCATGCACTCATTATATAATTACAACATGAGCTTTCCATTTTTTCCAAGGACAGTGAACAGGAATCTCCATACATGTTCCAAAATAGGGTTTCAAAAAATATGTTCCCACCCACCATCCTTGGTAGCAGGAGATTGGTGTACACCAACTCTGTATGTAGAATATGTACACCAAAGATAGGCCCCTCTGAAAATTCTAAATGTATTATTACAAAGTAACTTCCATTGCAACAAAAGCTTTAATGGTAACACATTATCAATACAACTATACAAGCATATTTTCTTTTTCTTTTTTTCATCATGATACATTTACCAATAAAATTTTTATTCTGCTCCCTAAATATCAATAGGTAATGCATTATAATAAGTTTGTTGCACGGTGCAATGGAAGTGCCAAACTTTAAGATTTTCATGATAATCTTTCTATTCATTTTTTTAATGACTTACAAAAAGTATCAAATTTGACAGAACATACTGCCAAATGTATAATCTAGTATAGCAGGTCATATTTGCATTACAACAATAGTGTAAATCTTAAACAGGGAGCACAATGCCCCTTCACACAAAATCATGAAAATTTCTACTGCCAGCATCTGTATTCTTCATTCCATCACCCAGATGCTGTTACAATACCAATACAATGGAATTGAAATCAGCATTTCCAAATTCATCCAGCCGCTCAAAGATACAATCTACACTAAAAACTCAATTGAAACTGCAATCTAATGCAACAAACCAAGCAGCAGCATTGTAACATAACATCCAAAAATAAAAAGATCTGGTTTTTACCTGTTTGGGGGAGGACTGCTCCCACCAAATCCGGGTATCAAATCATCAAATCCCGTAACCTCTCTCTCCGTCCCTCCAGATCGATTGCCTCTCGAACCCTTCTTCAACTCGGGTTCCGCCCGACCGAAATTCCCAAGCAGATCATCATACTGAGACGCATCATTCTGCGCATTAGACATCGAAGCAAAGACATCGTCGAATCTAACAGCCGCAGTGCTCTTCAATCCAGGAACCCCATCAAAGATATCATCATCATACACAGGCTTATCATACACGGGCATGTTCGAGGCCCCAGTAGGCGATTCCTTAGACCCAGGAAACAAAGAATCAAAAGGAGAGGCGGCAGAGGACGGTGTAGGAGCAGAAGGAGGAGGAGCACGCCCCTGATTCGAATACCTCGGCGGACCGCCGAAGACGTCATCGTACCCCGAAAGACCACCGTACTCGGGGCGGCTCTGGTTATGGGAAGAGTGTCCAAAGAGCCCGTCGTCGTCTCCGAGAAGGGATCCGCCGGAGGGGGTCGAATTCCACGCGGATCTCGCCGTCGCCGAGGAAGTCGATCTGGAGCCGCCGACGGATCCGATCCCAACGTTGGTGGAGGTGGTGGTGGCGGGGCCCTTGGAGGCGGACATGGGGGCGGATTTGCCCTGGGGTCGGAAGCCGAAATCCCTGGCTAGAATCCCGAAATCGTCCATTCCTGTTTGGGGGGGTTTCCAGATCTGGGGTAGAATTGGGGAAGAAAGGGCTTTTTTTTTGGGGTGGGGGGGTGGAATTAGGGTATTTGAGGGGGGAGGTCCGATCTCAGCTGCTAGGAGCTGAGAGAGGAGGAAAATCGAGAAATCGAGGGACTTGGCGGTTGATTCTTGGTGTTTGATCTTGGGATTTCTAGGGATTTGGTGAATGAGAAAGGGATCGGAGAAGGGAGAGATTGGGATTTCAATGGATGGAAGTGGAACTCTTTCTCTTTCTCTCGCTCTCTCTCTCTCTCTCTCTCTCTCTCTCTCTCTTACACCTTTGGAGGGTACGAAGTGGTGGAGATCTGACGATCTAAAGGGACCCTTTGAATCTTTAGCCTCCTAATTTCCTTCCTCGTCTTTTTCAAACTTTTTCTATTCTTGTTCTTGTGTATATATTTTAATTAGTCTGTATCTCTCTGTATACAAATATGATGAGAAGTGTATTTGTTGTGGAACTTGGATTGACATTTATTTTTGGGGGTGAAAAGTTGTGGAGTGACTTGAGAGAAAGGGTGAAGTGAGTGGATGTGGGTGGCAATGGGTCAAGGTCAAGTTTGGGGTGGGCATGGAGATATCTAGGATAAGTTTTTTTTTTTTTTTTTTTTTCAATTGGGCATGCCTATAAGAATGACAATGAAAAGATGATAGAATGTGAATTAAGGGAGTTTGAGATGTAGATGTCGAGCTAATTAAATGATTTAAGGCTTACTTTTTGGGTCTAATGATTATGTGTGGGGCAAATTTGTTTGGGATAACATCTACGATTGACTTTTAAAATGGTTTGAAATTTAAGTCGTTGTGAATTTAAGAGGTTTGCGTGTATAAAGTGACTAGATTGGCTAGAGGTGAGGCCCCTCAGCAACCAAAAAAAAAAAGGCTTAGGAGGAAGGTTTATATAAAAAAAAAAAATTAAATACAACCATCATATTTAAGAATATGTTTGGTATTGTTTAATACAATCTACTAGACTCTCAATTCTAAATGTAACACTGGAATAGGTCTAAAATTAATGCCCATACTATATTTTTATGGATAATGATAGATGAGCACCCATTGCCCCAACAATGGCAGAAGATGTAAAAGGCCAAAGCGAATCCCAAAAAACATGTCAATTACATTTTACTAAAATCACTAGAAAAATTAATGCATGAATTTAAATGACTAATTGAATGACAGCAGCATAATAACCATCGACTGTATAGCTACTGAAGGAATATGAATGACCTTTTTTATTTTTCACTTCAATCCTCTTCATCACTTACTTAATCTTCCATATATATATATATATATATATATAGTCATCAATTCATAAAATCCTTTTATATAATTTTAAAAAGATAAAGCATTTTTTGAAAATTATAACAATTGACAGAGAGTGAGTGAGAGAGAGAGAGAGAGAGAGAGAGAGAGAGAGAGGTGGCTTTTTTTTTTTTTTTTTTACACCTACCCGGCAATCATGAGATATGGAGTATCATGAAAAGCCACTTTGATTAAACCATCTAACTGGCAAATTGTGTGCATTAAGTGGATGGTCCAAAAGAACATGGTCAATAATCGAAATTCAGGAAGACCAGTAATATATATATTTGTGGCTTTTACTATTTGGTCACAGAGTGACTAAGGTAGAAATTTTTGAAATAAAAGGGATTGGGTGCTCCAGGTCCGTGGGCTCTTCTGGCTCCTCATATTTCAAGCTTAGATTGAAAAGATTTTTAGGACCAGCGGCTAGGAGCTATGTCAAGAACTTCGTCTTATAAGTCCACAAGGCAAGTTAGCCACCCAAGACTAATTCTCCTCCATTCTTTTGTACAATGTACATGTCTTTTGGAAGTCAATATACTCTTCAACTTTCCAAAACAAAAAACAAAAAATCCTTAATTGATTTGTTGCATGATTGACTATGTGAGCCTTTCTTTCTTTTTAGGCTATATATAAGCAATGAAAATCACTTTGATGATCTGTTTGCCTAATTAGAAATTAACAGGAGCAGTTAAATAAATTAAAAAGAAAGCAGCAACAATTCACATTCAAATAAAATTGCTGGGCCTGGGCCTAGACTCTAAGAACTGGCTTGGCAATGCTACAAATGGGAGAGGCTTGGGAGTGCAGTTGCATGCATCCTGCAGGGCAGGCCAGAGCCTGTCAACTCCTGACCCAGTAAGTTCATTTCCCCGCTATACATGGATCTAAGGTAAGCAATAATATCTGTTCATCCAACACAGGCCTGCGCCTGTTTGGGGCTAACCCAACCAAACAACTGGCATAAGCTCATATTGAACTGTCTGCATGTAGATTTTCACATCAGTTTCCCCATGTGGATATAACACACTTGTGCTCAATCCGAACCATCCATTGCAGATATGCCTGCAGCTGCAGACGGTAAGGAGCCACTGCTGGACCACCAGAAAAACATGAAATATCCTACCACAGCATTAGAGAAGTTCTTACAACAAAATAAATAAATTTCTGCAGGCACAAATAACAATTAGAAACCTTGGGCATTGGAAAGAAAGTGCAAATTTGTAAAGAGAGTGCATCAATGTGAACAAGAATAGATAAGCTAGAAGTGCCAAAATAATCTATCTTTGCTTCCGAATACAAGAGTATCCAAAGATGCCCCTATTATCATAAAAATCTACAAAATCTTTATGGTCCAATCATCTGTGATGCGGACATTTGGTTTGCGGATAACGCGTGCAACAGGGCTTGATCCCCCTCGAAGCGTGAGGGTCCCAGGTTCAATATCAGTCCTGTAATTTGCGGGTTCTACCAGGGCACCTTTTGCCCCAGAAGGGAATCCCAACAATATTATCCTCTCAATAACACAATTAGATGAGTAAAGCTGCTTGCCCGAATTGGTGGGAGCTATGTTTGAGGAAACTAACTTGCCACCTGAAAACACGAACCGACGATGGATGTAGGCCCCCTTCTCAAAGTCATAGCTTTTGCCATCATCGATATAGAGCTCACCTTCAGCCGCTAGGGAATCATTTAGAGCAATTACCTGAAAATGAGCATCAAGCATAACAAAAGGATAATTCAGTTGCGAACTGTTTGATTGATGGGGTATGGCAACTAATCCACAAAGTGAGCCGAATCCATTTATGGCCCAAAACAGTGCATCCACTCTACTGAGAAACAGGCATGGCAAAAAAAATCCGAGTCAAGATGCCAAATGTTAGCTTATAGACATCAAAATGGGCTTCAGGAAGTACAACTGTCTTCAGATCTTGAAATATAAAATGCAATCAGACAAGTGAAATAACTGATTCTAAAATGGTCCAGTCTACCCCTTTTTTTTCCAGTGGAACAAGGGTGTGTGCAAAACAGAATCATTGAACAAGATTCTCCACAAGTGGCAGAAAACAAAGGACAAATTTCTGATATATCTAAGCCATGTGTTATTTTTAGCCAACAGGTCCCAATACAAACAATCTTTATATGAAAACCCAAGAAAAGATTTCTCCAGAGCACATTCTTTCCATATCATACAAAGAGCTACAAGATCAAAGGATAAATAGGCAGAACTAGGCAACTGAGACGGCCATAAATAAGAATGAGGGAAGTAGAACTCTAGGTAGATGATTAGCAGCAATGACGTGATAATGATAATTAGCCTTAAATAGTATGGGCATTAAGGGTGCACCTTGGGCAGGTCAGATTGGGTTTTGCCTCTACCTAAGCCCAGCCCACATTGTATGTTGATAAACCCAAAGCCAAACCCAAACCTGATCCAAGAGAAACCTGAACAAACCCAAACTGGAAC
Organism: Camphora micrantha; assembly: GCA_003546025.1. Lineage (NCBI taxonomy): Eukaryota > Viridiplantae > Streptophyta > Magnoliopsida > Laurales > Lauraceae > Camphora > Camphora micrantha. The sequence goes on from QPKB01000008.1 coordinate 6,418,605, forward strand.
CCAACCTGAATTGCAGATTCTACCCGCAAATTTTCACCTGCAAGAATCACGGCACAAGGGCGGCGTGGGATTTTTAATATTATCGGACCCCCAAGTTAAAGGCGGGGACTAAAAATCCTGCATGGTTGTAGTGCTAGACTCCCAAAAGAGACCAAAACCCTTCTATAATCCTATTCAATTCAGCTTTTTATTGGAAAAGAACCCAATCCATTGTTAGCTCAATGGTAAGGCACCTCCCTCTCCATAAAAACGACAAGGGTTTGATCCTCGGCTATATCGCTAATGGTTAGGGACTTGGGTAGAGTGTGGTGAGTGGGTGTGTGAGTTGTACCCAAGCACAAAAAGAAAGGAAAAAATAGAAAAATGTGTCTATGTATAAATAATCATATATGAGGGCTGCTCTCCTCAGCTGCAGCCTTCATTATCCTCAACTGCAGGCATGTGAGGAGAGCAGCTGCAGGCCTCCTCACATGCCTGCAGCTGATGATAGAGGGGGGCTGCAGCTGAGGAGAGCAGCCCCCATCATATATTGTATTCGTGTATATATTATACATATTTTAACACGCAAGTCAGTTAACCAAGTTGAATTCTGGAGGACGAATCCTAAAACCAGAACCCGACCTGAATTCCATGTGGGTTTCAGAATCAAAGCCCCAGCCTGACCTACCCGAATAAGCCCAACCCAAATTTCACCTTTGGTTGGGACATGCATGCAGGTGTTCAGGTTTGGCCCCAACCCAAGTTCCACCCCTAATGAAAATGGACCTTGTTAGAACTTGTAGGAAGTTCTAAGTTATATACTAGAAGAGTAGGACATGGAAATATTCAAGACTTGAGCTTAGACCACAAGGCGAAAAAGATGTACCATTTTTTAGAGTAGTACTGCAAGCTTTTTTTTTTTTCTTTTTCTTTTTGGCTAAGTTGGAAAAGAAATATATTAAGAAGGGGAAGGGGCAATAGAAAAGAAGCCCAAAAAAAAATACAATGAGAAGCCAAAAAAAAGAAAGAAAAGAATGCTGTACAACCAAAGCTATACAAAGAAGCCAAGCAACCAGCAAGCAGACAAGTGGGTGAAAAAAAAAGAAAAGAAAAAAGACAGGACCGGCTGATCATAAAAGCGGAGCTAGCCAGAATTGAAGCTTGTCACTAAATTGTCTGAGGCTACACAGATAAGAAATTCTATTGATGATCAAAGCAGCCTCTTCTACAGTGGTATTGCAAGTCATTCTACAAAAAGCTTCCAATTTTAAATTGTGTTTTAACATTTTAATGCGGATACATTTCTTTTGGGAATATACTTATCTAAAACAAGTAAACAAGAGGATCTCAGAGAGTGAAGAACATACCAGTGTGTAAGGATCGTTCACCATCTGAGTGGAACTTCGACGGAATCTATCTTTCCTTGGTACAATGGTACCTGCCTTTTGGAAAGCAGGTATGCTCTCTTGTGTAACTTCCAATTTGTGGGACACACCTCCACGGTATGCAGCTCCATTTCTCAGATCATACCAAGATTGCCCTCCAGGCAAATACACCGTTGTAGATTTGACCCCCTGACCCAGATGTTCAACATATAAGCAAGATGTAGCTGGTATTTTTATTTTGTATGTACAGAAATATAATGAGCAATGCACCCAAACTGCAAGCAGTTTAAATGGTTCAGCAGTTAAGATGATTATCCGTCCTGGCATCCATTCTAGGTGGCACCAAAATCAAAAACCACTTTAGGTGGGAAGCCTATTGTCAATCTTTTGCAACAATTCATTATCATCTTAGGTCGCCAACATTAATTTGAGCGAAGAAGTGACATACCAGTCACATGATGTCCGACTACAATACAGCCGGAAAAAAACAACATAAAGCATAACCATCCATCTAGCCAAAATATTCAAAATGATTGTGAATATGGGTCTTTTAGAAGACTAAAAACAGGAAACAACTAATAGAAGAGTACCTCACTGTAAATCCCTTGCACTAATATACTGTTCCCTATCATGAAAGCCTCGTCATTGTTGAATGTTGCATCATCAGCAGGGAACTCCATCCACAGAGGACGCATAACTGGAATGCCACTTGTGTTGGCCTCCCTAAACATTGTATAAAAATATGGAAGCAATGCGTATCTAATGTGTAGGGCATCTCTGATCCGTGCAGTATTTTTCTCTCTGCATCAGGGCATGGAGAAATAGCATTAAACATATAATGTCGCCATATATTAAACTGATACCATTCGTCAATAGGTATAAAAGCATCTATTTCCCACAATAATAATAAGTACAGGTCAAGACACCAAGCTGCTACTAGATTAAAATTCTAAACACTCATAACATGGCGTCAAATGCGCAAGAGAGAGAGAGAGAGAGAGTGGCACAGCCCGGATTCACGATCGGGTCAATAGATCAATCTCCCGAAGGATTGATCGAATCCAATGATGGATTCCAGCCCTAAAGCACACTCACGATGAGGAGAAACCCCATAACGGAACAGAAACCTCTCAATAACTTAAGATTAATTGAAAATAAGCACTCTATTACAACTGAGGCATATAGGCCTGAACATATTTCTTATGCACTAAGAACTTTCCTAATAATTAAAGAAACCTAATTAAAAGAGGAAACTACTTGCATAACAATCCAAATCAAATAAAATCCTAATTTAAAGACTTCTAAATAAATCAAACTCTAAATATAATTCCTAATTAAATGGATGTCCAGTTGTGGCTATGGACTGGACCCAATGGGTTGGCCGGCATATTGTCTAGCCTGCATCAGAGACAGAGAGAGAGAGACTAGGAAAATAAGAAGAATGACATTGACCTTCTTTTAAGATACAGATTAATAATGGCTTAGAATATTTACACAAAAATTATCATCATGCCATGAGAATCTAAAATTTGAAAATGAAGTGCATATAGAATCAGTTTCCAGTTAAATATACTCATAATTCAAGGGATATATTACCCAAATAACCAAGGCTCTCTCCTCTTGGTGTCATGATGAGCATGCCCTCTAAAGAAAGGATAGTAAGCACCAAGCTGGTACCAGCGAACTAACAGTTCAGGCTCAGGGTTGCCAAAAAATCCTCCAACATCAGCACCTGTATAAAATCATATTTATTCAAATACATTGGCTAGGGGAAATGGAACAAAGACAAAGACCATAAGCTGATTTAATCATGAATTCAACTAACCAGAGAATGAAAGGCCCGCAAGTCCAAGGGTCAAAATCATTGGAACGGATGATCTAAGATGATCCCAATCTGCCGAATTATCTCCTGTCCAAACTGCTCCATACCTCTGAGTTCCAGCAAAGAACGCCCTTGACAAAACAAAAGGCCTGTCCTTTCCGTCTCCTCTCTTCAAAAGCCCATTAGAAGTAGCCATGTGAAAGTAGTATCCATAGGCATTATGTAGTTCACGATGTTCTACATCTCCATAGTGTAGGGCGTCCCTAGGCATGGTCACCTGTTTAAAAAGTACAGTCATAAAACTTCACTGGAATAAATATTATCTGAAACATTATGCATGTCCAAGGAATTCAGAATAAAGCATATGAGGCAGCAATCAAAGCAAGCTAACAAAAAATAGGTCTGATGCAGATTGCAGTGTCCAAAATTTGTCATAGATGGAAATAGAGGAATAACCAGGCCATGTGAAACAGTTTCCAGGTACAGGACCTCCCACCAAACTTGTACGGACCAATTGCCCAGCTCAGTCTAGAAAACCATGGTTGTCTGTTTTGTTCTGGTGGCTGTTTCAAATTTGACTCCAGATTGAAACAGTTCCAAGGTTTGACATCAATGTTTTAGTTCGGAGTTTTGTTCAGAAGAAGTATTAAAAATTTAAAATACATATATTTAAAAAATAGTAAAATCTAAGCTATCTGTGTGTTTAAAGAAAGAAGTAGACCATCACCTAATAAACTAAATTACAATGGACTATATATATTTCTCATATCATTACAATTGCTTCGATCATTCATAGAGATTTGAAGCCAAATCTTTAATCATTACCAATGATATGGAAAGCCTTGTCTGTTCTTAGGAAATGCATTTGGATTGAAATGGACATTACCTTTTCTGTGATATTCCCTGGCAACTGTGGTCCTACCCCACAACCACTTGTTAGCTGATTGGGAATTACCACAAAGAGTATTTATCAAAAGGAAAAGAAATAAAGTGCATGCTACATGCCTGTCATCAAGGTCTGTGATGGTTAGTAATTGAGGCTTCAATATCATGTGCAGGCACAGCTCTTGCGTTGCTGATTTTTGAATGTTTTGACATTACCTTTAATCTATAATTTACTATGAGAGCCTATCATATCATTAAGTGACCAGTCATACTATGATGTTACATCACACAGAAACATGCACAGTTTTAATGAAGCATCCAACCAAGGCATACCTCAGGACCATTAAAGACAGAAGGCTCATTCATGTCATTCCAAATGTACAATGAAGGAGTTGAACCAACATAATTCTCATAAGAGAACTTATCACCCCACCATGACCGAATCTCCAGATTTAACATATCTGGATATGATGACGAACCAGGCCAACACCATCCATCATAATCCCTGCCAGAAGCATCCTTCACATAATATCCTTTTGCAGTCGCTTCCTTGTGGAGAGGAAACGACTCATCCCGCTTGATATGAGGATCAACAATGGTGACCATATGCCGGCCCTTAGCAGCCAACTTCCTCTGCATCCCCTCAGGATGAGGGAAAAGCGCCCTATCCCAAGTGAAGTACTTCTTCCCATCAGTGTGATCAATATCAAGCCAGAGGACATCATAGGGGATGTCATGCTCATCAAATTGCGCGTCTACATTCTCAACATCCTCTTCATCTCTGTAATTCCACCTGCATTGGTGATAGGCAGTGGAGAACAGCTGGGGCATCGCCGAGGTACCGGTCACAGTGGCATATCGCCGGGCAACATCCTTAGGGCCAGGACCCATGAAGAAGAATGCGTCTACAATGCCCGCTTCGCTCATCCACAGCGTATCAATCCGCCCTCTCCCAGAAGGCTCTGCAATTCCCGAATTGGCATCCCACCCAGAGCTCAGAACATCAATCTGCATCTCCGCAGCATTCAACCAGAAAAACCCAGAAGTGCCATGATCTTTTCCATGGGAGAGCATGAAGGGGATCGACCCATAGATCCCAAACGGCGAATCGTGCAAAAACTCGAACACATCAAGGTTAAAAAGGCGATAAGGCTCAGAATCCTCCACCCCCGGCCCCCTCGTCGGCCTCAACGCGAGGCTGGTGGAGGCATGCTCCGGGATCCCATAAACAAAATCAGCACCGTAGAACGACACATCGAAGCTGATCGACTGCGGCCCATAGGGCCGCGTATCGGTGTGGCTTCGCCACCGCTCCTCCCAATCCTCACCCTCCCTCTTCTTCCTCATCTGCTCGAAATCAAACAATCCATTCGAATTGATCGAAACGACGCGGTCGCCGCCCTTCCGACGGACATAAACCTCAAAGGGATCGTGCCGGAGAACTGCTTCGTAGTCTCCGTCCAAGTAGACGATCGAAGACCCACCTTCAGTTGAAACCCTCTGCAGCCAGAGCTTCTGCTCTTCGAATTCCGACAGGATCACGTCGGGCACTTCGAATCGCTTCTTGGGGGGGTCAAGGGAGGGATCTTCGTCGATCTTGAGGCGCAAGATTCCATTTTGATAGACGGAGAGCTTGAGAATTAGGGGTTTGGGGGGCTCCAGCGCTGCTGCTTCTTCTTCTTCTTCTTCTTGTCCGTCTTTGGATTCTTCTATTCGTTGATTAGGGCTTCGGGGGAGTAATTTGGCGGTGAGGTCTCCGTTTTCTAGGGTTACATCGGTGGCTGCGAGATTGCAGTGACCGGGTTTTCGTGATCGAGATCGCTTGCAGAAGGGAGTCTGGTTGCAGTTGCGGAATTCGTCTTTCTTCCATGAGGAGACTGTGGAGAGATGGAGGAGAAAGAGGAGGGAGAGGAGAGAGAGTGAGATTAGCTTCGAAGAAGCCATGGAAAAGGAGTCTGCAATCTGGCAAGTTTCTAGGGTTTATCTTTTCTTCTTACTCTATTTCAGCATCGTTGGATTGTGAGTGAGTTCGATCGATCGATCGATCCGATCGTGTTTGGGAAGATGAATCAATGACAGCAACTGCAAGTGCAGAGTGGTGATATTTTCTTTCTTTTGATCAGTGTATTGTGATTGGCTGGTTTGAATTTATTTTGTCTGTCCATCTTAAATCCGGATCGTCTTAGGCTATTCCTCGCGGAGGCAAGTCCGGATCCTCTCAGGATTAACCCATAGTGACCTTGACTCCCCAATCAAAGTCCGGTCACCACATTAAGGAGATAAATGGATGCCCGATTCTCCAATTATTCGGAGGTTCAGATCGATTAAAAATTGGGTCTGAGTCATTATTTAAACCCCGATAAGTAAATGGGTCCGGATCCAGTTCCACTTTAATTCGAACCAGTGGACTCTATACACACAATATATTACTTCAATTTTTTATAATCTTAAATCCGGACTCGAATCCAGACCCGTCCCATATATAGTTCTGGATCCGATTCCGAAGCTAAGAAACCGGTTCCGAAACGGTTCTATGTTCGAATCCGATTCCACCTTCTTCTTAACGGTTCTGAAAGACTCGGACCAGAATCGACCCATTTACAATCCTACACAACGGGTAACCTACTATATATTTTGACAATTGCCTATGTTGATGTGGCGGACCGTGATTAATCTACTTACTTACGACTACCATGGGCAAATCCTCGTATGATTCCATTTCCACAAAGGCAGGCTTCCCACGTCACCGTGGCAAAGCCTAATTGGTTCTTTCATGGTCACCGAGAAAAAACCAGGAAATCCTGATCCGTCTATCTTTGGGTGGGTTTGGAACTTTGGATGGGGAATCAGTGGGGCTGTCAAGGGATCCGGGTTGGGCCAAAGTGGCTGACCCAAGTGTAAAAGGTGAGGGTGAGGATTTGGTCTGACATGGGTCAAGATACACCGAGCCCAAGTCCAGAAATTTAAGATTTGGGCTGTACAAATGAGTCATGACTTTCCGGCAGATCTCTTGTGGGACAAGACCTTAATAATTAAGAAAATAAGAACTTGTGGGACAAGACTTTACGGCAGTCCCCACTTTTCTTTGCACATCCTCTTTCCCTCTACTAGCAAAATCCCCGTGATATGCACGGACCACTGAAGTTTTTTCCTCTCTCCTCTTTGATGGCCCACCACCTACTGGGTCACCCATGGAGCCTCTTTCGGATTCACGGATCAGATAGGTCATTGGATGGCCCCACCTGTTTCCCTATATCAATGCAGGAAAATCAGTTTCATGTACCAACGGGGATCCGAAGAGGAAGGCAAAATGACCCAAGAGTATAGTGGTGGACATAATCAAAGGAAGACCAGATTATTTGAGTGACCTTATGCAGGAAATGGTAACATTGATATTTAATATACCCTGATCGGGCACGGGTTATTGCCCCAACAACACTTAGGTGGATACATGTTTTATCGTATATTAATACTGTTTCAATAGGTTCATAACGTGCCCTAGCACGGGGTGTTGCTAGGGCAGGTGTAAAATGATATCCACCTTACTAAGGTTGTGTTGCCACCTATAATGAAATATCGTGGCTAGCACATTAATCCTGAGTAGAAAATGAATATTTATATAATTAATATACGTGTTGGGTATATTTGCGTTATTTAGTTAAATTGTTTACAAACTATATTCATAACCTGCTAGCACGAATTGGCCACGGGACGATACATTCCCTCTCTAATAAAATATATGTTATTAGTATATTCATTACCTGAATATACTAATAATTGTGTCATACAGCCATAAATGTACTAGATATTTACTGTTTTAGTGTAAATTTTAATATTCCTGGCCCTTAATAATGATCAATATTTTAATATTATAAGATCGGAGAATATTGATATCCTTGTTACCCTATAATATATTAATAAAACTATTCACTTATTGCCACTATATAAATTATAGTGGCAATGTATATAGTTATAGTTTATATCAATATATAAATAGGTACTTGTACATTAATTATATGTATATTGGAAAAAATATACTATTAAGTGGTATATTATTACAAAGGAGAAAAATAGTAGGTTAAGAATAGTACAAACGAACAATATACTATTAAATATATTATAACAATTAAAAATTTGTAATTACTAATATATACAAACTTATAATATATTATCCCTGATTTATCTATAGTACTATTTTGAATATATACTGTAGATATATCTATAGTACTATTAGAGATAATAAAATTACATTATTAATATATGAGGTAAAAACAATGAATATAATAATAGTCATACCATTTAATAAATTATTAAATTTTAAATAAGGGTGTACATATATATTTGTACCAGGATGCAGGCCGATGTATATTATGTATATATAAGCACGGGTACAAATATTACCTTCAGATAATATTTATATTAATATTGATTATTAAGGAAAGAATAATCAATGAAAGTGATTCCTTTGTTTTTTTTTAAATTAAAATCCAATGGATTAGTCCTGTGGGTGAGAGTCGATACTTAGAGGAGTAGGAATAAATGAAGGTTCTGATTCGTCACAGATGGGCCTCATTGAAGTTTAAAAAAAAAAAAAAAAAAAAAACCTACTACGTGGGCCACTTATGGGGTCCCATCCAATCTCATCCAGCTCACTACTCTCTTCTTAAGTTGCGACCAGACTCAATTTGACACCCATCTAAACTGATCTCACCACTGGATTTGGGTTCTAACATTTTCTGAGAGTTGAATTTGGTGGCCCACATGTCGTTTACCTCAGATTCTTTGGATCAAGCGGTGCATCCTACAACTCATTAAGGAAATTCAAATCAAAGAAAGTGATTTCTTCTTTTTTTTTCAATTAAAATCCAATGGATTAGTCCAATGGGTGAGAGTCAATACTTGGAGGAGTAGGAATACATAAAGGTCTTGATTCGTCACAGATGGGCCTCATTCAAGTTTAAAAAAAAAATACTATGTGGGCCACTTAAGGGTCCCCCAATAGGAAAAGTCATACCTTGTTATCAATACTATAGATATGGATTCTTAAATTCTTGAGATGAAGAATGCAGTTATGAACATGAACAAATCATTCGGTAGGCTCCACCTTAAATTGCTTAAAGGGTTCTCAAGATTCACTATAATGGAATGATATGTATTGGATCATCTCTTGTTTACTAAATCAGATGATTAAAGAGGGCCTGAGTAGGAGATAGGAGAGCGGTTATGGGAAGTTGATTTCTTTTTAAGGAAGTTTTGAGTCAGTTTGTTTAGAGAGAGGATATTGGACAGAGAGGAGAGTGGAGAGGACAACTGTCTTCATGTGTAAAAATTGAGGGATGCACTTAGAGGCCTGTGGTTAATTGAAGGGAGACCACATTCCCTTAGTAATATAGATCCCACCAAAGAATTTGGAAACTTCAAATTTTTCTTTGAGAAATTTTCAAATAAGGCCTTGGGTTTTACCTTATTTTAAAAAATGACACAAGTTTTAAAACTTTTCAAATTAGTCCCTATGCTTTCCATTAAGTTTTCAATCAAAGACATCTGGTCATTCAAAGGTATTTTGATGGCATTTTCTCTCAATCTTTTAAAAATACTCAAAATACTTTCATTTAAAGCCATAACATGGTTATGGTAGCCACTATATTTAGTCAAAGTATCTAGTTTTCCTCGATCACTATGAGGCTACTAATGAAAAAAAGGAAAAAAATGTAGAGAAAATGAATGAGGGTTCTTTTTACATTGAAGGATTATTTTGGTAGTTTAAGAAAATTGAAGAAAAAAGTTGACAGAAAATAGCTTTAAATTGATGAATGTCCTTAATTGAAAACTTATGAACTAATTTGAAAAGTTTTAAAACTTGTATCATTTTTTAAAATATGGCAAAAACTCAAGGACTTATTTGAGATTTCCTTTTTTCTTTGCATACCCCTCTGTAATAACTAAACTAAACTCAATTCAAAACCCACCCACCCACCACAGCTCCCTTCGGCACCACCGCCGGGGGGTGGGGGGGGGGGGGGGGGGGTTGGGGTGGCATGGGGAAGGGGAGGCGGCAGAGGGCATGGCGGCGGTGCTGCTGATGATGGAGATGAGAGGGATAAGGAGGTGGAGAAGTGGAGAGGGGAAAAAGGGGTAATTTGAGGATTTACCACAAGTATATATTTGTAATAAAAACAAAATTAAAGTGGTGGGTGTGCAAAGAAATACAGGGGGGTTAGAAGCTCTCGTGATTTTCCCCTTATTTTTTTACAATACCCAAAATGCCCTTAACTCATCCCCCCTCTCCATATCCTTTCCTTCCTCCTCCCATTCCTCCGAACCAACCTCTACTCTACAGCCAATTTAGGACAAATCCCTCATGGGACAAGACTTTAATCATAAACATACATGAGTCTAGATCCTGAGTTTCGATAAAACTGTTACATCCGATTAAGATTTGCCAACTATATAAAAATCTCATGACAGCTAATGCACTCTCTCAATTACATACATATAACCAATCTATGGTTAGGAACTTGCTACGTGCGAGTCCGTATTTGAGTTATCACTTCTTGCATTTCAGGCAAATATTCCACCTCATGTGGGACCCGCTTGGATGCATGATTACGAAATTATAGTGTGGAAAAATGGTCTCATTGTGAGTATGATTCTTTAAAAAAAAAAAAAAAAAAACAACCATCTCCATGAGATCATTATAACTATTTATTCAATGGTGTTTTTTTAGAAGTTTAATCCATCATTGAGTGGGAAGGTCACGTTTGCAACCGTTCGGCAGTGCCTGTTACTTTAAATATACATCCTGAAACCGGGGCCTATTTATTTGCAAAGTAGTAAAGTAAAAGAGGGTTGAAATAATTCCAACGGTTGGATTCTTTATCTCATGATGTGTTTGTTTGCATTAGCTGAGAAAGTAAAGTAAATAAATCTGCCCAGTTGGTAGTTACTCCAACTCTACTTTTCTCCCCCACAATTACTCGGAGATACCCATAACAAAGAGGGAAAAGTGGGGTATAGTAACTCATTCCCCATTATCTTTATCCAATCAAATACAAATTTTAAATCCTTTTACTCTACACCAACCATCCAAACACATACAAAATAATTCATCTACTAATTTATTTCAACCCACTTCTCTTTAACTTTATCCTAATGTAACATCCTACTCCTCTTCTATTCCTCCCGTAATGCAAACAAACACGCTCTTACTATAATAGACATTAATATTAACTTCTACAAAATTTGATCGACGAATCTTTCTGCAAATTTATCTATCCATGGAAGGCATCTCCTTTGCCATAGAGATCAAAAGCGGGGGTTAGTCCCCACAAAATCTGTGAATGAGAGCTGCATTATTGCTCATCTAAACCAGCCTCAACATAGGAGGAGACTCATAAACAATCACTGGAGGAGATCATTTACAGGCAGCCTGCAAGAGAAGATTATAAAAGAGGCACACAACAAATTATAGGAAACAAGGAGTAAAAATACATATTGATTCCCCTGTATCATTTTTCCTTTTCCTTCATGCGTAAGTTGGGTCATCCTTATCAGCTCTTCGGATAGCTGAAAAATGAGTCTTACATTTGGCAGATATGAAATTGAAGCGTACATTCACTTGTGGCTTAAGACCCCATATTTCCCATAGAAATACTATATATTGTCAGGATCATGTCACCTTACTCACACCCAATTCATTCCATATGCTTCTTACATTATAGTGAATGCAATAAAAAAGGCAAAAGAATAAATGACCCTAGACTTTCAATATTGCACAGTTTAAGGGCAAAGCTCATCTTACAAAGCTTTACACTATAAAATACAGGATTATGTCATTAGTTGTAGCTCAGATGGTTAGGACACCAAATGCCCCATTTAAGGGGTAAGAGTGGGCGAGTTCAAGCCCCTCACGTATCAAAAACATAGATAAAAAAGAAAAGAAAAATCTGTACATTCCATAAGGCTCCAACCACAATAATCTCTTGCCCACAACATGGAAATGAACCAGTGGATGAAGAAATGCCATTCCAGTAAGCAGACTTTCGCAGGCATGGGACTACACCAGTGAACGAAGAAATGCCATCCCAGCAAGCACACTTTCCACTGAATGATTTGGGAAACAGAAAGAAGATAAAATGTTAAAAAAGCCAAAAAAGCGTACATGCCTTCCTCAATGCCATCTACAAACATATTCGCATCTACAAAGATTGAAAGTTCTTAATATAATATTTGGACGGTTACCAAGTGTTCAACCAGCTTCAAGCTATCTTTCTCCTAACAACGACTCGAGAAGAGCAGACTCCTCTTCCTACAAAAATTCCAATAATGAAAAAGACAATAATCAGCTACATACTTGGGGAAATAATGGCCTAGTTTTTGCTAGACAACATCAAGTGCAGCCACATACCACCAAAGCATTGAATTCGGTCTCCTCGTCTATGGCACCAATGATGGCAGGGTCCTCTAAGAGATCCTATATTAAAGCAGCGTAAGCCATTTTGATTAGTTGTTATAAAAGTGAATGACAAATTGCTATGCCAAAAATAAGCATGTTTATATGAAAATGGTTTTGACACTTTTATCCTTCATGGTTTACATTAATCACGAACATATGAACAAGTGACCCAGCAAACACAAGGTAACAGACACATACACATGGTATCAAATATAGGATCCACAGAAACATGGATACAAAAACATCCATGCAGACCCACAAATCAAACTATATCTAGAACACATCACAAAGACGCAGCCATTTGCTTCCAGCAGGTTATTGTGTTTCAGGTCTCACATGGCAATGCAACCACTAATCACTTTGCATAAGTAAAAGAAGGTAGCTGAGGGAAGGGGAAGGAAAGGAAAACCATATGGCAAAACTCGAAAAGCAGGGAGATCAAAGCTAAGCACAAGCATGCATCCCAAGACTTCTCATAATCTCCACAATCACAAGTCAGGAATGCACCAAGATATTGTAGAAAAACTCCACGAATTTATAGAAAAGATACTAGACACCTAGCAGTAATTGACAAACAATGATAAAGGCAATAACTGATTAACCCATTAGATATCCCTTTTCCCCTATCATTTCTCCTCTCACTTCTTATTGTCCTTTACATGTATCAACCAAAGGAAACCTATCCAATAATTTCAACTGAATAAAATTACAGAACAATAAATAATCAAACATTTGATCTATGAAGATTCAAGACTTGGAAGTTCTCCTTCCTCTCACAGATCAGAAATGGATGGCAGTTTTACTTTCACAATTATAGTGTTTTTCATTAGTTATGACTTATGATAACAGTCAGACCCAATTAGGTAGCCCAGCATATTAATTTTTTTAATTGGTGAAGCCCATCATAATTCTGAACCAACAATCGCAACAGTGGCATCTAATACAAATTAACCTTCTATGAAACATCAGTATTGCATACAAGTACGCACGATATAAAGCGCAAACTAATGTGCAAGTACTAGTATTGCATACAAGTAGGCACGATATAAAGCAAGTAGGCACGATATAAAGCAAGTGTATGTGTGGGATCTATGCAAAGGTAATTGTCAAAGGAGGCAGTGTGATTTTAAGTAACAGAAGAAAGTAAATTATCTACAGAGACAAATATAAGCAGCCATGTACGCAATCAACTTACATCATCAGCAATTTGCAGCAAGCCATTTTCGCCCTGCATGTGCAAACTAAAATCCTTAATTTTGACAACACTAAAGGAAACATAGAAATGACAATAATATCATCATTGTCGCCATCATTAGGTTCCTCCAAGATGTAAAGAACAGTAGGAAGATACACACCTTCACAGCAACAAAGAGAAGTGGATCTGATGGCGTATAAATCATATAATGTGAACCATCCTGCAATAGGAAAGCTGTCAGAAATGAAGGCTTGAGCTCAGAGTTGCTTTTGTCTGCATGACTAAATTACATATATGGGTGACAATGGATCAGGTCAGGTTGATCACTATGGGTAAAAGACATAGGCCCAACCAAAATTCGACCCATTTATTGATCGGGTTGGAATTGGAAGCCACACAACCTGTAAGCAAAAGGGTCAACCCAAACCCTCAATTGATAGGTTGGGATTGGGTTGGATTGGTGGAAAATAGTGCAATTAGTTCAGTTGCATCAGGTTTTGGTTGAGTTGACGAACAGCAAGAATCTATTCAACTGCAACCCATTTACAAATCAAGTCCATGTCAACCCATCCCCAACCCAAGGATAGAGAGGTCAACCCACATCCTTAATGAGGTCCAGTTCGGGTTGGGTGGGCAGGTAAGTCAAGAATTACCGAGCCACAGAGAGAGAGAGAGAGAGAGAGAGACTTGATTGATCCTTATCTCTAAACTTGGAATTATAAGCAAGGTTTTAAAAATCAGGCTTAGTGTTGCATACGACTTGGCCAAGTTGGACCAACCAACCAAGTCACACCTTAGAGCCCAAGAGCCATCAATAATCTTGAAAAAATGATTTAAAATATAAATTAGAGAAACGATGTCCTATAATTAGAATTTTAAGACTTGTTATGTTTTAGTTGAATAGGTGTTATCACTTACCATTTGTTCTTCACTCAATCAGATAAACAATGCATTGAATCTACAAGTGCATAGATCTTCCACAAATGTGATTTTTTCATTTTCTAAAACCGGTGCAAAAGATCTTGAAAAACCTCTCAAACCTTCTTCCACCACGAAAGGAGGGGAAATATATGTATTTAAGCCTTCTTCCATAGGCCTTGGTTGGAAAGGACAGTCGGGTGACTTGATCCGGCAGGTTCTGAGTACAGCTCAACTCGGCAGATTTTCAAAATCATGTATGGAATTGGAAGTTTGGAACAGCTCTTTGCTTGCGTTTTGAAAGCCTATTTGGCTTGAGAAGAATAATCAGGTCCGTAATAATAAGGCTGTCTCTTGTGAGTCCAACAAAAGAATAATAATGCTGTCTCTTCTATTGGTGTAGCAGTAAATGCTTGAACAGAATTTATTTTCTATAGGATCTCAGCCCTGGTTTACAGAGGTGGAGGGAATGTCATGGAGCAATTTTTATGTAGCTCTTTCTTTGTGTGTTGAGTTTACCCTGTCTAGGCTATTGTACTGTATTGGCGTTTCTCCATATAATATCTAGTTAACCACCCAAACACCACCACCAAACCATCCCCCCACTCCTTCTTCTTCCAAAAGAAAAAAAGAAAAAGAAACCCCAAAACAAAAAACAAAAATTAAAATTTTATAGAGTTCAATAAAGCTGTAGATGTACCAGTGTTGGCAATGTGGAACAGAATCAATCTTATTCTAAAAATTGAGAAAGATGTGAACATCACTGGTGGTGTTTCTTGACATTGCTTTGTGAGAAGATGGTCCTGCTTCTACAACCAAGCTATAAAAGAATACTGGCAAAACAAGTGAAGGATCTCACACGAAATCATGTGGTTGTCGCCCTCAAAAGGAAAACCACCTTGATTTGTTGATTCCTTTCTTTCTACATTGGCTGCAAAAGTGGAACCAGTGAGGGCCTGCTCATCTAAATTCTCTCTCCTTTTTTTTTTTCTTTCAGCTGTATATCATTTCTCAGTGAATATAAATTTGAGGTTTCCATCATTTAAAACTTCTGATGTAAATCAATCAAATCATGAATTCAAAGGAATAAATACATGACAAGAAAACAATGCCAAATGCGGTATGATACAATAGTACTTTTGCTTGGGTGAATGCCGATAAAGATGATGCTTTTGATTTTGATATTCCTATCTGATTCACAGTTACAGTGCATCAATACTATAGACCATACATACACCAGAAAAAAATGGTTAAATATCAAATATAGACTATTTCAGCCTTAATAAAGCATTATAAAGTAGTTCATTTGTGCGATATGCAAAGAAGTCCCACCTGATTGAAGCAAGTTATCTCTATACCTTCAGTAGGTAAGCCATGTATACCTTCACCATCATCTGCATCATCTCAAATAAGCATATAATATTCAGAATTAAATGTTAATAAACAAAACAAAAGAGAACAATTAATAGTCACTTTCCATTATTCTTTTTCTCGGAAGGACTCAAACTCATGCACTCCCACCCCCTAATGGGACCTTTGTGTTCCTAACCAACTGAGAAACAGCCTGGGACAATCACTTTCAATGATTAATTTTCAATTGTTCCAAGGTTTTAAAACTTGTACTCAGTCACCCTCGAGTCAACCCAACTAGGTCGCATGACACTCAACCGAGTCAGACTGGTCACCTCATGAGCCCAATAACCTCTATAAAAAATGAAGAGAACAGCAAAAAAGATTATAAAATAGAAAATTATGTTCTATGAATATAGAATTATAATTTTATAAGACTTGTTACACTTATTAAAACTGAGTTTAAGTAGCCATAGGCCCTCACATTTATGTTCCACTCGGTTGGATGAATAGCACCACGTTGATTGGTGAGGAATAGCAAATACGCACAGTCAGTTCTTCACTTCTTTCATATACAAATATACAGATCACGCAATCTTCACATTTACGTGATACATCTTCATTTAAAAAGAAAATTTTCACCTTGCATTCATGCAAAACTAGTGTTCTAAAGAAAATTTCATGAAACATGGAAATGAGAATAAACACACCAATGACAATGCAAGAGAAGAGAGAAGTAGGAACTTGCCTGTCTGAAACTCAAGTATGTCCTCTTCAGAGTAACAGAAACCTCCTCGCGCAGTATAGCAAAATCTGATTGAAAAGGGAACTGAGTGAAACCATGTTCTAAGAAAAATGAGAATCATAGAATTAGAAAGATCATGTACATATGACATAGATTGAAATTAAACAAGGAAGAAAAGAACTCAAATGAAACTATAACGGCTATTATCATTATTTCCCATTTTTCTCACTGGCAACAAAAAATTATCATTATTTCTCACTCTTGCACTCTTAAGCTTTTCTAATGAATGTTAACATTCAAAAAACAAAAAACAAAAAAAAAAAGAAGAAGAAGAAGAAGAAGTAGAATCAGAGGTTCCCATATTTTGACCGTTGGGGTCCATTGGTTTCAAATTTTATTTAATTCCAATTTATTGAATTTTCTTCCAGACATATTTTCATGCAGTAATTAAACTATATAATTCCCCATCTGTTATTCTAAGAAAAAAAACTTCTTCATCTCAAAATCAAAGAAATCCTCCAGTGCAGCTATCAGAGATATCAGAAAACACAATCACAGAGTACATCTTGCACTCCACAGTCCACAGTCAGGTGTAAATCCTCCATTGCAATGGAAAAAAGATATTGCAAAAACGAAGGAATAGATTCTTTTAATATATAAAATGGATTAAGAGCTTCCAGAAACTATGTCACAAAAATCTTTACCCACTAAGAACCAGATGCATATGTATCTTGGCAAGTGCATAAGCAGCAGATGGTAAGATCGCTTCAATTTCCTCATCACTGACCTGCACCAAAATCGTGTAAATCTTCTTCAAATAAAAACGAAAGCATGTAAATTGCAAGATATCTAGAGAGTAACGTGGTCTTAAAAAAAATGACTACCCTCTGAATTGTGTGAAGTAAAATGTTAAATAGTTTGAATTTCATAACAGACATAAATCTTGAGTTCTAAATAAATCCATTGGCATGCTAGAGTCACCCCACAAGTCAACCCTTGATCCCTATAGGGAAATGAGCAAAAAAAAAAAAATCCCCCATTTTATTGTTGTGAGCAGGGAATTTACCCGGCTCCCCCTGGGCCCGTAGGGATTATTCTGGCCCAAAGGGTTGGGACACCCTCCATTATAAAAATAAAAAATAAAAAATAAAAAATCTAAAAAAAAAAAGACATTAAGGCTTTTGAGGGCCCTTTGGACTGACATTGGAAGATGCTTTTGAGGTCCTTTTGGACTGCTATGGAAGATCTATACATTCAAAGATCAGAGTTACCAAAATTACACGACCAACTACAACTACTTGAATTCATCTAGAAAGTAGAATGATTTAGAACACATGTGCCTTACAATTCTATATTCATAGGACATCAATTTCTTTTTTCTAAGCTCTCTTTATATCATTTTTCACTACCTTTTAGGCATTTAGGGCTCTGCATCTAGGATGCGACTTGGTCTTGCACTCTCACTCGGTTGTGTCCCATGAAGCTCAGCTGAATTGAGTCAAGGGTGACCAGTAGTCCCCCAAGACCAAGTTTTTAAAACCTTTCCACAATCAGGCACACCATTTCTTGCTTCTTCATTCCAAGTTTCCATTGGTCTCCCATTCTATAGTATGCATACAAGGTAGGATTACAACATGCAGTCCTCAGATTAGTTGCTGATCTATGGCCCATATGTTGTTTGGGCCTCTGTTACAATAAACTTTATAAAAATGCCATAATAGGGGCATCGGGCTGCATGCCCACAGCTCTTGGATCATTTCAATATCTTTTGTTAAATTAAGGGCGGAATGCCTGAGATCTCTGCAACACTCGGGTGCAGATGCTACTTGGATTCCAATTTCCAATGGCATTTTACGTAGTTTTTGCCTGATTTCTCCTCTTTGATTCCTTATCTTCGTGTTTGGTGGATTTGAAGAGATTCCACTTATGGAAATCACAATTATTTTCTTTACTGCGATCTTGGCTAAAGTCAGATGGGTCCAGGCTGCATCAGTTAGCAAACACCAAACGGAGGGAAATCTAAGTAACATATACCGCAATCGGCCAGCGACAAACAAATATCTAATAGCATACAACAAAAGAGTACACACATTAAAAGGTTTTGTAGTTTTCTTATAGTTTGATATGAAGTCTTTGAATACGGTTTAGTTTATGATCAAATGATACAAATGGAGAATAGAGATGTACCGCTGCCCATCCATCAAAATTTTTGCTCTTCAATATTTGCACAGGCCTGCAAGAGAAACACTTCCCATCTCAAAAGGGTCATACATCGAGCATTGATAATTCAAAAGCCAAATACTTACGTATCAACAGGGCACAGTAGCATACAGTCATCTCCTCGTGAACTCCTAAAGACTCTCCTGACTACACATTCTAATGGCATATTATTGCCAGAATCAACCTGCACAAAATTTTCTTATGAATCTTTCGTAATTGCAAATAAAAAAATTAACTGAATCACAAAGAAATAAGAATACTTGACGGAAGTCAAATCATTTATCATTTTCATGAAAATCAGTTACATGAGATAATTAAATACAACCCATATCACGGCCTAACAAGCACGTCCTACAAAACAAATAGAATCTTCCACTCCAAACACTACCATTTGGCTCAAATAATTCATCAACACTAGAATAAGGATACTCCATTTTCTTAAAAGAAAATAAAAAATATATATCATTCATATCTGTAATGACACACACCACAAGACTTCTGATGAGAAGAGAGAACTTCATATAAATAAAAGCAATGTCAGCTGCTTCATGTTTCTATTTCCATGTTTTAATAAGCCAACCAGCCTCATTAAGGCCCTGTACTCTCTGTGGCCCACTTGGGACCACCACCTGTCACGGTGTGAATAGGATGGGAAGGTCTCATGGACGAGAATTGGCCTGTTCAGTTAACAGGTTAATGAAAAAGTAGCACACAGAGGACAAGACTGGAATCAGCAAGGACTGATACCAAGAGTGCCCCAGAAGGCCATCCTTGTTGGATGATGAAAACCAATGACTTCAGGTCTTCGTGTAATCTAATCCAACAGAGAATATTACTCTGATCAGGATAAAATTACAAATTTGAGCGTTGTGCCAATACACAGGGGTAGGTGTCCAGGGATGGATTAACCAAAGTTAGGCCCCTCAAAACGATCACACGTGCAGTTGGCACCTGCTGTGTTAATTTTCCTGAGTAGTATTTATATGCTTTGTAAAGACATAATGAACTTTTACCCGCATGGGCAAATTTCCTTATATAAATAAATAAATAAATTGAAGATACTATCACTGCATTAGATTTTTAAATATATCAATATAAATGTATGGGATTGAGTTGTATCAGGCTTCTTGAAGTTGTCATATTATACACTTTGTATCTGTCTCGAATACCAACATCAATGTGCATGTCCATGTTGGATAGGCATAGCCCATCAAATATTTAAATTTTTTTGCACCGGTCATTTTGATGAAGTCCCACTTTAATTAGGACTATATGTGTGTGATGAGAAATGTCTGCCAACAAACATAACCCAGCAGACTCACAGCAAATATGCCATTGCCCAAAGTTCTTGTGGGATTTTGGTTGCACTAATAATTTCTGCTTAGCTTGGCACCTAACTCATACAAGTCAGTAATTTAGAACCAACGCCCTCACTTTATTTAGGACTATATATGTGTCATGAGAAATGTTTGCCAACAACATAACCCAGCGGATTCACAAACAAATATGGCACAGCCCAAAGTTCTTGTGGGATTTTGGTTGCACTAATAATTTCTACTTAGCTTGGCACCTAACTCATACAAGTAAGTAATTTAGAACCAACTAATTGACGGAAAGAAGAGTGTGCTTTTAAAAAGAGAGGCAGATATATGGAAATTATGTCTGCTATCAATCACTTGGGAAGTGTGGAAGGAAAGAAGCTGTAGTGAAAGACTCTGAAGGCAGGAGTAAGACAAGGCATGTTATGTTCACAAAAATTAAAGAATCTGTCATGGCTTTTGCTTTACAAGCTAAGGAGCCCAAAGGAATCTCACGCTAAGACCATCATTCCCCGGGGTGGTGGGGGGCTGCAGGTGTCATCTGTCAACTGGTTGGGATTTGGAGCCTACCACCACAAATTTTTTCTTTCATTTTCCTCATAGTGCCCCAATCCCCCTTTTTGATGCCCAACAATGAAGCAGTGCGGTGGTCCTAACTCCAAAATAAAACCCTCCACCACAAGGAGGATAATCTAAATGTTTATTGAAGTTCTAAATGAAATCCTCCAGAATGGGAAGGGTGATATAAAAAATCAAAATGGCGAAATGGTGTTATCATCCAATGGTCTAGTCAGTGTAAAGAGACTTAAACAGAGAAGAGATTATAGCAATCACGAAGGGGCTCAGGTTAGTCTCTGCATATCTTCATGGGCTGGTTATTGGGCATGGAGATTTGGCATACGCAATCCAATTGGCAAGTGATACTAAAGAAGGACCATGGAGGTTCTTCCCTGTCATTGATGAGATAGAGGCATTAGCAGCAATTATAACAGTAAGTTCTCAACATATTTCAAGATAAGGAAACTCAGAAGTGGACACTTCCAAAGATGTGAACGACCTTCGCACAAAAAAAAAGGGTGTTAAACAGAAGAGTATAGCTGCAGCAGAAGTGATCTTTCCCGCCCTCTGTGGCTTATGTTTTCCTTGGCCTGTCCCTTTCACATTGTTGCCATCCCCTGCATATTCTTTTGCTACCAATAATGATTTTTCATTGCCTCTCTCTCTCTCAACAAAAAAATAATCTTTTTTAAGGTATGTTTGGATGTATATGTAGCTGGTATTCTGTCCATTGGAGATTGATTTTAATCTTAAAAATCAACTCAACCCAAATCACCACCCTACAATAGCAAATTGCGACTTGGGATACATAAAAACAGAATCTTGAATGTAAATAATTGTTGCAAGCTAAGGGCAAACACCACTCCAAGCAAGAATCCTCACAAACACACCCACTAACAGGTCACCATCATAACAATCATCACTTAAGAAAAAACATCAGAACAGCAAGGTCATGATTTCCAACAAAAGCATCAAACATGTTGCCTCAACCCCTCTGTTTCTTCATCAATCTGTCTTTTTCCCATTCAATCAACCCAATTCCTCTCCCACTAAAACCAGCCCTAAATTCTACCAACCGGTTCAACTCAACAAATCCACCTCCAATTTAAACACATCAACAAAGAAAAATCTCAAAAGATACTTACAATAGTAACAATCCGTTTGGAAGAAGCTGCGAGTACTCTCCCGTTAGAGTCGAGTATGAAACCAGCAGGAGGCTTGGGAATAGAAGAAGGCTCTGATTCAGAATCATCGGCGGCGGAGACGGCGGCGGCGGCATCTTCCAAATATACAACTTCTTCGGAGCTCTTCTTCTTTCTGGTTCTCTTCTTCGTAGATCCAGTCTGCTCCTTCGCGGCGCAGGCGATGCGACTCCTCTTGTTGTAGGTAAAGGAGAGTGGGATTGGAGAGAAGCTGCAAGATAGGGCAAATGGAGGAGGAGTAGGCTTCGTTTGGTGGTTGAAGAAGAGGAAGCATGGTTTAAATGGAGTTGTAGTGAAAGCCATCATCATCTCCTTGATTTCTGCTGGCAGCTGCTTATAGTTTTTGGGGGAGAGGATGGGGGTTTGAGGAAGGGTTTAAGATTCAGATGATGCAGATGATGTGGGGTTTTAAAAGATCTTCTAGCCACATGGGACCCATTTGGGTGTTCCATTTCCACTAGGCTACTCAAATTCTAATACTGGATTTTAGGGCATGTTAAGAATTCTCATGTGTAAGTTTTTTTGTATCACACTAATGGTTTACACTTTTGAGTAATTAGATATTAAGAACGAGATGGGTGTTGGGGATGATAAGCGGTTTGAGTTCTCAAAATGTAGATTTCACCCATGTTTTTAATAAACACGCTTCACCCTATACTATATTATAATGTAACGTGATGGCTATATTTCCTATCCAAATATTAATTGACTATGTGATTAAAAAGTGATAATACAATATTGCATGTTATAGACTGTATTTATTAGTCACATTATTCATCAAATGTCTATTTTAAGGTGGAGCCAACTCCTATTGGAGTAAAGTTTGTGTAGATACGATGAAGATGATTATTTTGAGCCGCTCGAATTAATAAATTTCGTCGTGGAATTCCACTCTTTCAACTCGAGACTTTTCTAGTTAGAATCTTGTACATGGTTCCTACACTATTTAAAAGAGAAAATCCCAATGTGGGAGCAAACAAGGATTCTATTGGCTCCGGAAACTCACGGCCCATGAATCATTCATAACAAATCTAAACTATTCGAGCTCTGCTTTTCGTGGGATTGATCAACTCTGCTTTTCGTGGGATTGATAACTTTTTAAATGCATGAATAAGAAATTACAATGATTCCAATGTTCTAAAGAGCTCATTTGATAGTGGGCTTATATACTGATGAAGTAAATCTTATATGAGAACTACAAATATTAGGGTTAATAGGAACTCAATTACATTAAACAAAAAGGCCCTTTGCATAGAACTTTTAAATTTTAAATAAATGTGAATTCTGGTAAATACGTTTTCAATATATATATATGGGGCCAGCTCTCATAAGCTCAAGTTTTGGATAAGGTAAGTTCAAGTGTGTGATGGAGCCCACCTGGGGACTCACATGGGGATGGGGGTTGGGGGGATTTAAAGGACTCCCTGAGATCTTCATATCTGCAAAAAATTAGTTTCAACCGTGATTTCTATCATCTCCATATGGGCCCAAAAATTTAATGGTCAATAGTCCATTCGGATAGATTAATAGTCGATCCAACGGTCCAGTAAATTCAGATATGACCGAAAGTTTGTGAACATGTGCAATTTAGAGAGGTCATATGTTTGGTCCATTTGGATAGACCAAAGGTGGGCCTCACAAGCATGAGCTTACGAGATTTTATCCTAAACTTCAGCTTATGAAAGCCTTGCTATATATATATATATATATATATAGAGGGAGAGAGAGAGAGAGAGAAAAGTTGCATACCAAATGTCAGATTTATACAGATTTATATATATAAAAAAAACCTTTGTTTCTTTTCATTATTACATTTTAAAAAACATGGCATCATGAGTTTGAATAGATAATTTGCTAATCTGGTAGGTATGAAAATAGGGAAGTCAATAAGTATCAAAACATGGCATCACGAGTTTGAATAGATAATTTGCTAATCTGGTAGGTATGAAAATAGGGAAGTCAATAAGTATCTACTCGTGGGGCCCACTCTTGAAGGATGGCCGATTGAAAGGTCTCCTTATAAACCAAAAAAGATATAAAAAATCAACTCCATCAAATCATCATAGCCCTTAATTTAACAACCTTAAAAGTTTAAGGACATCTTAATCATAAATTTTCTTGAGATTCAATCTCAATGGTGAGTGAAGGTCCAATGAGTATAAATTGGGCTTAATGCCAGACCATGCGATGGAAAGACCATCAAAGGGGCTACACAGATGAAATAAGTGGCCCCAAATGGGGCCCGCATTGGACTGCAAATTGCAATTGCTTGAAGGAGAATATTTCCCTACAATATATAAGTTTTACATATAAAACATACACATGCACTAATATTTGAGGGGAAAAAATAAAAACAAGTAGAGCTGAAGCTTTAATTTGCCTTGCCTTATTTAGTCTCGAGCTCAAGCTTGGAAAGGGAAGTTGACCCAAGCTCAAGCTATGGATACTTGATCTAAGCTTGAGTTCCGTCAAGCTTAGCTTGCTTCGACTTGTTTTCATCCCCATGTAAAAAGGGGTGTGTGTGTGTTTTTTTTTCGTTCGAACAAGTTATAATCCGCTAGCATTTTGTTATGAAAAATCTAGTGATATTATTAGTTGGGCAGATGTGTAAGGTTGTTTGAATGTTTTTTTTTTATAGTTAGTCTGTCTTTTTTTCTCACAAAAAAAAATACGATACAAAAATAATATAGAAAAAAAAAAAAAAAAAACAACTACCCATTTACTCAACAAAAGCATGTAAGAGCTATCATCCGATAGGATATACCCAATTATCTACATAATGAAATCCCAAAATATAAATACCCACAGCCCGAGTCAAGCAAATCAATTGTTAGACGATAATAGAAGCACATGATCAAAGAATTGATTGAAGCTCAGCTAAAGATAAAAGAACAAAAGCCGACCCATGCAGGTTCTTAATATGCTTATTAAATCGCAATGACCTTGAGAAAAGAGCGAAAATCTTCTTAGCTGCTCCAACAATTTTCTAGCATGAAAACCCCTTCCAATTAATTGACCAGAACCCTAAGTTTGGCAACAAAATCTTTAAGAAAAAGGTTTTCGGTTTTCCTAAAGATATAGTAAATCCATGTTTGACAATTATAAATTCATGAGTATTTGGATGAATAGAAATATTCGTTTGTTAGGATTTTCAAATCCGACAACCCCCCATAAAATCTGAGAATCTCACTTAATTCGATTTGCATACTATACCCTATTTTTCTCAGCTATATGCATCGATACACACCAATATCAATATAAGATCCTCAACTATACAATTTCCCAATAAGAAATCCTTATTTCAGTGATAGTGAATAATTATTTGATCTATAGATTTGAATAATCATTTATCTATGGTTTCATGCTCAATCCACAGAGTGGTAACAATATCCAGCTGAACTTTCTAAATTCACAGATTTATTAATTCATATCGAACAGGTACTCTTGCAATGAGCTCCCTGCAAAACTCCTGCCGTATTGATCGGAAGGATTTGTCCTCATTTGGAACTCTAGTGAACTGGAACCCCACTCTCATACAAGCCAAGTATTCCTATTTGGACTTTCTTGGACAGGATTTTTATCTCAATTATATAGAGCTATGTTGGCCTGTTTAGGGCATAGTTCCTATATTACAAAAAAAAAAAAAAAAGGGTTACCCCAGACATTAAGCTGCAACATAAAGTAGCCCACACATGTGAAAAGAAAAGCCCATAGATGTGGAATAGTGGAGTTAACATACATGTGTGAACCAATTGAGCAATCCCATGTTGCCTTTGAGTAAGGCCACAAATGTTTTGGAAAGAGTGGGGTTGCCAACCAATTGAGCAAACCCATGTTGTTGGGCAACGCCGTCACTTGATGGAACACTGATACACTTATAGAAGGGTTTTTTTACATGATCTGCAGGAGTACTCTTTTTCATTATGAAAAACTGATGTGGATTGGCCAACATTTCAAACCATGAGAATTGTAACCCACTGCTTTCCCTTCAAGTTACTTGAACATGCCCATTGCCCCTTTAAAGCCCTTTTTAACTGTCTTTTGATTCCATAAGAAGAGGTGGAAAACTATATTAAAAAATAAACTTCAAAAGTCTTTGACATTGAGGATTGCAATTAATAAAATAAAATGATTTTAGTCCCACTCCTTGTCCTCACCTACCTAAGTAAAGTAAATGCATGCTAAAATGGGCCCAAAGAAAAGGGTAATTTTTTCAAAAAGTGCCCCCTAAACTAATATGAGATGGCCCCATCATGCAAAAGAGAGGCCCAAATTAGGGGGCTCAATTAAATATATTTGGCTAACCAAACTGGTGATAAAGACACCAAAAGTGGCTAATCAATTCTGCCACATTGACACAAGAATGCTTCCTGGCTCCTGAAACTTAATTGGGTGAGAAATCTCAGTAGTCCAAATTGGACATCTATCCCCTCTAACCATACTAGTTGACTCTACTACCTTGACCCGCCTACCTCTTCATGGGTATTTAACTGAATTAAATGAATGCCTCTGAAATCTGGCTTCTTTGGAACACTGGTATGGCCCACCTGCCCACTACTACTGATCCTGCCACATATCAAGGCACCCAGTGATTCTAATAGGAAGATCCTACATGACACCTACTTTACGTGTACAAGTTCTTTTCTACCACCACACGTAGGCCAACATATAAATTTATGCAATCCCTCCACTATAAGCTGATAAGGTTAAGATTAAGGACCATCGTGGACCCGGACCCGTTTTTAAATAACGGTTCTGGTTTTGGATCCGTTTTTGACTCGGAACCTATGTTGCTGGTTCCAGGCCCGGTTCCGGGTCCATCTAAATTAATGGAATCTAGTTCCAAAATTCATTTTAATTTCTCTATATTCTTCATTATTTCTTAAAATAAAAATATCATTCAATTTATAATAGTGCATTAAGTCTATTACCCCCGTATTCCCGTATTATATATAAAAATATCTTTAAAAAGTTAATTTTGAGGTACAATTTGCAATATTAAAGGCTTGTATGCCAAGTCCACAGGTCGGAACCTATTTAGACCGGGAACTGGACATGTTTATTAATTGGAACGTAAATTGGGTTCCAGACTTGAACCCGTTTATGAATCGAAATGTAAAATAGCTTCCAGACCTGATTTTTTGCTGGTCGGAACATCCGGATAATCGAAGAATCGGATACCGATTCGCAACCCTAGTTAGGATCAATAATTTTACTAACATTGGCCACATCAAGGCCCTATCAAATTAGGGTCAAATTTGTAAGAAAAAAACAAATAATAAAAGATAAGCGACCTTCCTGATACGCAAAGGGAATGTCAAAAATATCAGCTCTCTCTCTCTCTTCCACGTTGCTTTATTAAACAGCACTTTCATTTCATCATATTATAGGTCGTAAACATCATCCTGGTCTATTTGAATTTTGAAATCAAAAGCATCTATCAGCAGTAAAACTCTCTGTTTCTGTTTTGACATACAAGTCAATGGAATTGCATGGAAAAAAGCAAATCATGTCGCCATGTCCCACATGCCCATGGACCCACACCCCACAAACTCCTCCCCTCACAACGCCATGATTCTCGCCGAGACTCGCACAGAAAAAACAAACCGCAAAAAACATATGGCTATTCTTCCATTTCCTATATATACCTGTTAGGGAGAAAGGGATACAAAGAGAGTGAGATTATAGCTAAAATGGCTATGGATGATTCATTCAAGAGACCAGGAGCTGTACCATTCAAATGGGAGATCCAACCAGGAGTCCCCAAAGCACAACCACCACCACCTAGACACAACCCCATGTCCCAAAAACCCCCCACACCAAAACTGAGTCCCCCTCCATCAGGCATCTCCTTCTATCCACCTCATCACAGCACCCTCCTAGTTCGAATCCCCTCCTCGCATTCCAAGTCGTCTGAACGTCATCGGCGACCAGGAAGTAGACCCAATTCTACTCGAAACAACGTGGCCGTGGCCGTGGATACAGGTTGCTTCCCAGTAGCCTCCCCACGAAGGAAGATTGAAAGGAAGATCACATATAGATCAGAGGATATGAAATTATTGGATGATGATATTGATGAGACCCACGATCTCCAAACACTGGCGCGTTGGTCTGTGTCTTCGCGGAAGTCCTTCTCTCCTTTCAACAGCTCCTCTCCTTCAAGGTCGCCTTTCTGCACACCCCAGCGAATGGAGCAGGAAGATGCTGAGTGGGCTGCTTATGGGCTGTTCTAAAATTCATACATTCCTTTGTTACAACCAAGAGAGCATATCCTGGCATCATCCTTTTCAAGTGTCATTGTAGCTAGAGGCGTTTGGTTTGGGCTTGTTTAAGAACGCTTATATGTATAAAATGTAGCAGAGGCTAAGAGGAGTGTAATAGTATATATATACAATGACATAATATGCCACAAGGAGCATAAAGTGCAATTTCCAGTTTTTTTTGCTTATCCATTACAATGAATAGTATCATAAACAGCTGATCTAAAATAAGTAGAACATTAACCGTACCACTATGCATGCTTGTACAGATACAAGAGGCATGCCTTTTTGCAATTCAAGACACAGATTAGGGATAATGACATCTAATTTTATAATATGATATTATTATTTTTCTTCTTCTATTTTTTCCTCTCTCAGGAGTACTTAATTGACTGAAAAACGAGCATACAGGACTTAATGATGTTAAAACCATCAGCGCTAATATAACAACTATTAGCTATGGATAAAAAGGCCTTAATACATTGTATTATAATTGAAGTAGCAAAACAGAACTAGACCTGACATACTTCAGTATACATGTAAGACAGTTCCTAGTGCACACCACCAGATCTGAGCTCCTTGATGTAAACTCTGCTCTAATCTTTACTTAGTTGGACTTAAATTTTAAGTTTTTGTTTGAAAAAATTATTACCAAGCAAGATACCTATTGTTATATATAATAGTATTACTACCCTTTATATATTCATTTCTTTCTAAAACAATGCAATTATCACTAATTAAATTGTAGCCTGTGGATACAACTACTGGATTTGTCGAGTGCCTATTATCATTCTGTGTAATCTCTTGTATCCTGGTTGGATTTTATCTTCAAATTGAGTAATGGTGATGCTTGTGAGCATAAGCACTCATGCATGTTCAAATGCACTAGCATGTGCATGCAGGAAATCATTAATCATCATCGCCCTTTATGATAATAGAGTAGAAGAGCCATGCTGGAGAAATAAAGCATCAATATAGACAAAATAAAACTGTTTAATACATTAAGTTTGAAATCTTCAATGTAACCCAATCTTTGACTAAAAATGACCGAAATTTAAAAACAAACGATACATATTATTGTATACATTAAACCTCCCTGTACTTCAGCCATTCTCTGAAAAAAAAATAAACAAAGAATAGCTATAGAGAGAACCATCAACACATTGTCTCACTGCATCAAAAATGTCCCTTCTCCATCACCATTGCAACACACAAGATCAAGTGAGTATAAGCTCAACCTATACAGTGATATGAGCAGAAAACAGTTAGTTGTCCATCATTACTACTGCAAACTCCACTTTGGACCCCCACCAACCATGCGCTCTCTAATTCTTTGATTGGATGAAAAGAAAAGAAAAACCGTTAATCTAGAATTAGAGCATATATGGTAGGGATCCAGTACTAGCCATGACTACTGCATTTGTCTTCAATGGCAATCGTCTGAACCAACAGAGGAGGTAATGATGGAAAATGCATCACCATGCTGCTACTTGGATGTTGTTGATACTGTTCTAGATTCCTTGCCCAGTTGCATGCTCTGGATCCTAGTTGCAAGTGTATCCATGGTGGGACGAGTTGTGCTTGATGAGCCAGATGTTAATATCCAAACCATCCAGTCACCACGTCTACGAATCTTATCCCGCTAGCCACAAGCAGTTACAAATCATGATCCATTCCAAAGTGTATAAATTTTAACTAGATAGTGACTCATGCACAAAGTGGTGTTAAGAAGTTTTACCTGTACTTCAATAATAGTTGAGGGCCGCAACGCTTCAAGAATTAAGTACATATCTTGAGTAATAGCTTTAACCTACAGTAATGAGCAAAGAAGGAAAAGAGGATAAGAAATAAAGAATAAAGATTAACTATGAATGCACTGAAAAGGTGTGGAGAAATAATAAATAAAATTACAGTTTATCATTTCTGTTTTCTTCGAGAGAGACAATTTATTATTTACTGAGACATTGTTTTCACATAAGTAAATATGGCACATACAAAACAAGGCAAAGTGACAAATAGGGAGGTCGTGAACCTGCAAAACCATATACTGCTTAATCTATTTTAACAGTAATTAATGAAAAACCTCTCCTAGAGAAAGGATATAGGAACAACAAATACAGAGCAGAAGTGTCCTCAGAGTATAAGAGAGGAGAGCTTAGTTAATCAAGAAGTGGAGTGGCACCTTGGATAGGAACCAAGGAAAAGGGTTAATCTGGTCATCCTAAACAAAACTTCTTTTCAGTAAAAAAATTTATAGACAACTTTAAGGCCAACAAATAAAGTCAAGTCTATTTTTCTTTATTATTATTATGGCAATATCATTTGAACCTGCAAGCTCAGGGTTTGAAACAATGGGCACCTTCCAACAGTGTTATGGGCTCTATATCCTACTGTCATTCCCCGTGACAAATGTATATGGTTTTTCACCAAAATAATTAGTATGAGGTGCAAAAATTGTATCAATGCATGTATTATCCATTGTTAAAGGGCCGGTATTCATTTATCTAAAAACATCATCTTTCATAATCTTCATCGTCCAATCTATCAACCAAGATTAAGACCCTCGGATTAGGTGCAATCGAACTATTTTAGCCAAACTGATCACCTGTTGTTCTAAAAGAATCTTAGGTCCATCTGCATAAAAAGGCATCCTTTTAGTTACCAACTTCTTCTCTTTTTTATATTTTAAGTACAAAATAAAAAGATTAATTATCTAAGTATCTGGTTTGTCATTGTGTCCCTCAAGAAACAGGAACTGTTGAGAAAGAAACTCCATTCATGCACATTGCTTTGGAAAAATACACCACAAGGGAATTATTTACTATACTACAAGGAATCCTACTTAGATTGAAAATGTTGTCCCACTGTTGCAATAATTCCAATTGGATAGGTGCCTCACTAGCAGAGGCAGAGTTAGGTGGGAGGTGGGGGTGGCCATGGCCCCCCAAGAAATTCGGAACACACCATCTTGTTATGAGAAAATTCATATTTTCCAATTGGCCCCCAAAAAATTTGGAAAATCCCCAAATTTTATAGAATTTTTTGGTTTTTTTTTTATTTTATATTGCCCCCCACAATATGCTGCCATTGATAGCAATCTAATAGGACATTGATATGTTGAAGAAGAATTACTAAAGTTACTGCTGCTCCTTTTTTCTTGTTCTTTTTTCTGATTGGTCTACTGACAAAGCTAATCTTATTGCCCTAAGCATCTAGACTTGCAAATTTAACCAACAACACTTACAAGTTTGTCATCATTGTTACATTAGTAACTCTAATCTAAGCAATAATAAGAACAAAACTTTCCGGCTTAGCACAAGTAGCCTAAGGAGCCCAAGTCTATGTTGTACTACTGAGCCAGACATCATTGCTTGGTCATTCAACTCCATGCTAAGAACTACTTCAGTCTTGGAGAATAGCAAAGAGCATCAGTACTTGGTTATTTGCTTTCGATGTGGTGCCAATTCTTTGGAGAGCAAAGGGTGGACTGAACTCTTCCTTTTGCCAGCTTATCCTTGTTGTTTCTTTTTCCTTCTTCTTGGCAAGGGTATAACTCTCTTATTCCTTCTCTTTCCCTTCTGTTAGTGGTTGGGTTTTTTATCTTGTGTATTAATCAATTCTTAATGAAAATTTTCGTTACTGATTTTTTTTTAAAGATTGTCTCTTGGTTTGAGAAAATATAATTAATTGAGCTTGCACCACTTTAGAATTACTTGAAAATGAAATATTTTTTACTTTCTGTAAAAAATATCCAGTATATACAACTGTTCTTTCAAAAAAGTGAACAACTAGGAAGAAAACCAAAATCTATTGAGCAACAAGGAACCGAGAAAGGGAGACCTGTAAAGACAACAAAAAGGTTGAGTGGAAAAGCAAAAGTTTGGGGTAAGTTGACAAGTCTGAGGGTAACATAACCACTGCTTATACATACATATATTAATAACATAACTATCCCATGCATCCTGTGTGTGTTGTGTGTGTAACTATATATATATATATATAGAGAGAGAGAGAGAGAGGGAGAGAGAGCTCTGGGTCCATTTGGGGAATCAAAACCGAAAGCAGGTCTTAGACCTTTATTGGGTCTAGGTCCAGGTCTGGGTACATAGGACACTGGTTTTGGGTCCACGTCTAGGTCCAGCATGAAATCGAACCAAATCCAACCCAGTTATACCTCTAATATGGAGTAATAGAGAGTGGCTTCAAAGTTGAAATACAGATAAGCATAAAATCATGACTCATCAAATCTTGGGATAAGTTGGTATATAATATAACCAATAGTCAACACACGCGCGCGCACGCGCACATGCGCGCGCACACACATAGTTTACTTCTACTAAGAGGTAAATTTTTTAGCATCACCTGGCATTCCCCCTAATTTGACACAAATCTGAATTATAGTGACTGTTGGATTGAGTTTCATAAAAAAATGTAACTTTAGAAACCATTAAACTTTAAGGCCCCAAAATCAATGGTTTGTGATGATTCGAATGAGATGATTCTTTATCAAAAATCATTTCCACATTGAGACTAAGGGGCTTAAACTTTTAGCTCTCATACAAGTCGTAACGGGTGCTTTTCGCAAAAGAAAACCCTCTCTCTGGGGTATGCATGTTGTAGGATTTGTAATATATATATATATATATATATATATGTATATATAGGAAGATGCTCCTATGAGAGCATCTCTCACTTTACTATGAAAAATAAGGTGGGGGCCTTACATTTAAGTTGTTGGCATTGGATATGGATGTGAGGGGCCTTACCTTATCTCTCATAGTAAGGTGAGAGATGCTCTCATAGGAGCGTCTCCCATATATTTATATATATCTATATATGAGAGAGAAAGAGAGAGAGAGGTGTTGGTCGCATAGTATGTAGACAGAAATTGTAGACTGTCTATTCTCAACATCATTAGTAGAACTCTTTAAATTTGACCAAGATCAATGGGAGAAAAGGCTTTGATTGTGATCATGAAGTTCTATTGAAAAAAGTAAACACATCAAAAAAAAAAAAAAAAAAACAGATGAGTGAGAAATCCACAAGAATCATATTGTGCCTTGTTTAGCAAGTAGGGTCAGCACTATTATGAGCATCTCCATTTACCTGGGCCATGGCACATGCAATTTGTTCACCATCCACTAAATATCATTTGGCTGCATTTAATAAGTCCTCGAGTATAGTTGTGATGCAGTACGGGCGAGGCCTAATCCATTGACCCATAAGTCAAAACAGTCCGCTTTGGGGTTTAACCCACAAGCCCAATCTGACCAAGAGCTACTGTGGCTTTCTCTTCTATCCTATTTCTATTTTCATTAATATTTCTAATTTCTATTTTATTTGATCAGGATTGCCATAATGTTACTTTTCTCATTTATTTAATCTTCTCTAATGTTTAGGAAAGTCTTAGTGTCCAAGAAAGAGAGGAAACGGTCTTACTAATCTATATAAGGATTGTTAGGCTTCATTGGAATTCATGCTTATTATCAATTAATATTTGAGTTCTAAGTTTTCTCTTCAATTATGGTTTTTCCATTACCTTGAGTGTGCCCTAGTGCTTGAATCCATCTTTGGATTCGCTCAATCCCGTGGGAGACTGATCTATTCTCGATTGAGGATACGAGTCTGAGCCAAGTTGATACTCTGCCCTCAGCTTCAATTGAAGCTATCATCTATATTACTCATGATTTCATAAGTGACTCCTATTTTATTGTTGCTACAAACCTATTCGATTTTGACAAAAACCCTAAAGCTTCCAAATTTATTACTATCTAAATTAAGCTTTTTAACACCCAAGAAGTTAAAAGCATCTTCATTCAAGGAGACTAACATGAGTAGATGGAGGAGCTTCAATCTTTCATGAAACATATAAAAGTTGTTTCTGTCAATAATACCAAGATCTGAAGATAAACCACAAACCAAGAAGGTCAAAGCATCACTTTATTCAAGGAGACCCACATGAGTCGATGGAGGAGCTTCAATCTTTCACATAAGATATAAAAATTGCAAGTGAACATAAACATTGCAAACTTGATAGGTGGATGTCTAGAAAGGAAGACAAAAATCCCAACAAGTAGAAATTGAATCTTATATGTGTGGTGAGGTAGGACAGAACAAGCTAATTTATTATCAGTACACATTCACAATGATTAACTAATGGAAGTGTAATCATTTTAATTACAATTAACCAAAAGCATAAAAGTGAAATAAAGGACACTAAAATTCAGATTCCCAATAACCTGAATTTATTCACATTGCACATGTAAATTCCTAACAGATAACAAAAGACATTTAAAGAGAAACATAACTAACCCTGTTGAAGTCGGCAATAATTTGAATTGATACCCATCCTTCTTCGTCCATTTTACTTCTTAAATAATAATCTTTCAGCAAATTATCATGACTGCACATTGCCATCAATGAACAATTATTGCAAACTAAAACATAAACATTACAATTAATTACCAATGCATATAAAATAAACCCATGAAAGGGAATCCTTCTACATTACCTAAAGTAGTACTCTATTTGTTTACGTAAGGCATTGTGGAGCTCAACATGATATTGCTGCATATATATTGCGACAGGTGGTGATGGATGTGGTTCTAGATACATTGAAATCCCATTCATAAAATCTGGAGCATGATAGGTAGCATGATGCGGAGGAGCATACACATCTGCAATAGCCAAACATCAAAATCACACAAACACACAAAAAAAAGAGAAAGATTTGCTAACCCATATGAGTTCAATTCAAAGAAACAAGTTTTGGGTCCATGAACATTAATTCATCCAGCCCAAATGTAAGAATCCTAGGATTACCTTGAAAATAAGGATTATAGTAAACCCCATAATCAGGAATAGATTGAAGATTAGAAGGAGGAAAATAAGGAGGAGGAGGCGGTGGTAGAAAACTTCCGGGTCCATTCATCATTCCTGGAGGGCGATTCAGATAGTAATTGAAAGGTCGAGGGACGAAACCCATATTGCCATTTGAATGATTGAATCCACCCTGATGGTAATATCGCCTGTTCTTATTTCTGAGATTCCTTCGAAATTGTGGATTGGGGTTGCGATTTTGATTCGTCTGGGGTTGGGGTTGTGGAGATGGATTAGGAGATTGAATAGGGCACCCCACATCGCCGTTTTCGCTGACGATCACAGATGATGTTGATGCCATTGATGCAGATGCCGAATCAGAAATCACTGGAGACGAAACAGTAGGTAATTCCACAGCAAACTTCTCAACCTTCTCACTATCGGAATCAGAAACAGAACTAGGACACGACATTGGTGCAGAAGACAATGAAGGCGATAGAGAAGTTTCCTAACACGAAATTAAAACAGAACAAGATTAGAAAACAAAAAAGAAAGAAACCCCAGATCAATAGCAGAAAGCAGAAGAAATCAACACCTGATCATTGGAATTAGAAGGGCCAGTGAGAGATGGCCAAGATTCGTCCCCCATTACTGGAATGGGAATTCCAGTTGGGAATTTCTTCCACGCAGGGCGAATACTGCTGCTGTGATCAGAGAGAGCAGAATTGGGAGAATCCATGATCACAACTAGTATAATTTTAGTGATTGGATTTCTGTCTTGTATGCTTGCTTATGATCAAGAAGAGATTGAAAGATTTGGAAGTGTTTCGACTGAATTAGAACTCCTTCAAATTCTGAAAACTTTTTTAACTGGACAGCTGTTTATGGGATGCAAGTACCTGCTAAAATGGAAAGCAATGCGAGTTCGAATCCTTGTAAGAAAAGGAATACTGGAATAGGATCAGAAATTGTTCTATACACCAATCCTTGGGACACAAGTAGTTAGTTCGTACCTAGTGTGCGTCCCTAGTGGGACCTACTTGATATTTCATCGAGTAGAGTAGACTAATTCGCCCCGGCAAGATACCCACTCGTGGGTTTGCAACCATCCAAATGCACTGCATCATTAAATTAATTGAACACCCATCGGAATATATTGATCTTATAGTAGGGATGTCAATGAGTCGGTTCCGGTCTGAGCCCATGGAGGGCCCTGACTCGAAATCATTAAGGAGAATGTGGACTAGACCTGGATCTAGAACCATCTCGAGGCCAATTTTTTGGTTTCAGACCCAAAACCATTAAGGAGAAAGTGGAACTGGACTCAAAACCAGATATGGGGCGGGTCTGGGTCAAGGTAGAGAATTGTATAGGAAAAAAAATCTAATTTTAATGAAATATTCTTGAAAATTAAGCTAATGTGTTGGATCTACGTATTTGAACCAATGTGGAACCGGACTCATGTAGGTTGCGGGTCCAAAAAAATGACCCCGACCCGAACCCATTTACTTAGCAATGCCTAAATAAGGACTCAAACCCAGTCTTTAATGGGTTGGAACCTGTGGATAATCGGAGAATCGGGGACTCATTTACATCCCTAACTTATAGGCTTCGGACAATATAGGATTATGATGATTGGATGAGACTATTTTTTTTATAAGAGGGGCTTAGGCAGGTGTTCAAATTCCCCAAGTCCCATTGTGAGGTGAGCCAGTAGGTTGACCCCATAGCCCGCCTCCATGCACGCCACCCGCATAGGATTAGGATGGATTGATTAGATATGAGGAGATTTTCAAATAAAGCATTAAGTTTTTGTCTTGTTTCAAACAAGGACGCAGGTTTTAAAACATTTTAAATTAGGGCCTAAGTTTCCGAGAGTATGATTTCAATTAAGGTCATTTGGCCACTTAAAAGTATTTTATGATGAATTTTTTCTATGTTTTTTAATATTCAAATTACCCTTCATTTTAAGTCATTGCATGCTTTCAACAATCAATACATGCTACTAATTGTCACATTAACACGGGTTGTCATCGATTATTGGAGGACCCCGGTGAATAAAAGGAGGATAAGATGGAGAAACTGAAGGAGGATTTTGTTCCAATGAAGGATAATTTAGATATTTAAAAAAATACCAAAAAGAAGTAGCCGTAAAATACCTTTAAATGGGCAAATGTCCTTAATTACAAATTTATTGAAAAATTTAGGCCCTAATTTAAAAAGTTTCGAGTCTAATGTCATTTTTTGAAATAAGACAAAAATCTAAGTCCTTATTTGAGATTTTCACATAAATGATCGGAATGCAATCGTTTCTAGACTGACACTATGTTTGGAAAGGGGGGAGGAGAGGAGAGGGGAGAGGAGGGTAGGGAAAATTGGAGGGGGAAGGAAAATGAAGGGGAGGGAAAATTAATTTTACCTCCTTTTATTTGGGAAGTCAAAAAGTAGGGGGAAGAAAAGTGAAAAAGTATAATTTTGTTTGTTTGTGAGGTAGAGGGATAAAGACCATTTTATCCTTACTTGGGTAAAAGTTCCAATTGAGAAAAGGGGTAGTTTAGTAATTTCCCCCCCATTTCCCCTCCTTTCCGCTCCTTTTCCCCCTATTTTGGGGGGGAAATTTTTGTGTGGGCCCACACTCTTTTTCCCTCCATTTTCCCCTCCTCCACTTTTCCTCCCCCCTTCCCAAACACCCTCATTTTTCATTTTCCCTCCATTTTCCCTCATTTTTTTCCCTCCCCCCATTTTCCCCTCCTTTCCAAATGAAATAGATGTCTGTGGAGCCCATATAATGAGATGAATGTTTCTCAAAATTGCATTAGATGAATATTTCTCAACAGTTGAGATAAGGCTTTGATGATGATGATCAATGTTTCTCAAATTTTCACTTTAACAAGGAGTTGGTCCTTTAGTAAGATCGAGCACTTAAATGATACTTAGATTCCACCATGGGCCCCACATAATGATAATCGGGCTCATCGCCCCTCTTGTGATATATCGAGTTGTGATATATCGAGTTTGACTCGTGTTGGGATCCTAAGTTTGGACATAGCGAGATTGGCACAAACGACCCATTTCCATGACCCTAACCCGGCTTGACCCCTTATGGGTTCCAATATCCATATGGCACTACTAATTATCAAGGAAAACTTCGTTTAAAGCCTGTTTATATCACGCAATTAGATTCCTAGGATTTGTAAGACATTGTATTTCTATAAGACATTCTAAGACATCTTAACCCCAATTAATAAATAGGTCAAGTTAGGTCGAGCCTTTACCTGTTACCTATAAAGCTTTTCCTTACTCAATGCCAATCCATTGCCATCCCTATGCATCTTCATCTGAACTTAAGCCCAAACCACAGTTAAATAAGATTTTTAATTATCTCAAGAAAATCAACACATCTAACAACGGCAATTCTGGCCCAATTCACCATCAAAACCAAGACCCAACCTATTATTTTAGGGTTTCAATTAATATATATTATAGAGGTACGATCGATTTTTAAATTGGAGTCTGATTTTGAAATTGATTGCAGAACTGGAGTTTGATTTCGCAATTGATTTTAAAATTGGTGCTTAATTTCGATTTCAATTGCGAAATTGAAACTTCAATTTTGATTTTTATTTTGATTGGAGAAAATTTTCAATATTAACATCGAGAGCCCACTTTTGTTAACTTTTCTAGGTAAATTTAAAATTTTAATATACCTAGTATGGATAGGAGATTAAAGAATCCGGATGTTATAAGATTTCCACCTTCCTCAACGACTCTACACAGCCAAGTCAAAATGAGTCTTCTTTAAAATTCTTACTCTATCTATTATGATTAGAAAATTTTAAAAATTTGTAATTTTAAAGTGTATCGTAGATAGTGATTTATACATATGGGCTCTATATACAATAAACTTTTTTTAAGTGAACCTCATATTCTAATTCCTAAAGGTGGGGCCATATGTTGTAATTTCTAGACATGGCCCTCCACGCAAATTCCTAACAATGGGTCCATGTTTGAAGTTTTAAAGTTGGCCCCATCATGTGCAACAATTTCTATATCCTTTTTCTTTATATTATATTTTGGAGAATTGGTTTTTCGTTTTTATTTTTCTCACACAGTTTTCTATTTTTTTTATTTATCAAATAAATAGTAAATATGAAAAAAATGAGATTACTTTAAGCTATGATGTAATTTCACAAAAAAAAAAAAAAAAAAAAAAAAAACTTACATTTTTCCTATGCCACCCATTTCCAATGAAGATTTTATGACTACAATATACAAATGATTTTATAATTAATTTTATAATTTATTTAAAAATTGAACTCATCATATTTATGGAAGATGTTCAAAAGTATAAGATTAAAAATCTCAAAATAATATCAGCATAAATAAAAAGAATACATATGAAAATAAACAACAATATAATCAAGTAGTTTTTCATATAGAAAATAATCATTTCAACGTACTCCATTGATTTTCGAAAATATGTCCTATCAATAAATCAGACTCAAACTACATTTGTTTCCTTATTCAACTTTTAGTCTATCTATTTGGAAAATAAAGAAGTCCAAATCCCTTTTGTTTAAAGGCAATTGATATACTTGGTTATAGGTTATATAATTGTAGGCTATTTTCAATCATATAAGTTTATACGGTATTCTATTTTTTTAACATATGCATAATATAATACATGCATAAAAAGTAATAAGTAGAAGTAAAACCTTTGAAACGAAAATTATTGATGAATCCATATAGTTTTTGACATGGACTCAAGCACTCATAGAGTTGGCTTAACTTGATTTGGGTAATACGATATACTAATTTTTAAATAAATAATTAAAATTGAATAATATATGAAAAATGAATAGGAGTGTTTGAATTAAACGGAAGAACATACCTTATTTATTAGCTAAAAGTGTCATAGATGTTTGACAAGTGTTATCTATTCAATTGATATTAAAAAAGTTGTGACTCCAAATGTCATTAATTTAAACTTCCACACAAAAAAGATGATTCCAAGTACCATAAAAAAAAAAAGATAGTACAAAAAAAGATGTTTGCACCCGGGGTTCGAAACTACACTATCACACTAGGGTCATAAGGAATTTACCCGGCTACCCTTGGGCCCGTAGGGATTATTTCTGCCCAAAGGGCCAGGACACCCTCTGTTATAACAATAAAAAAAAAAAAAAATTAAAATGATAGTCTAAATATAGGAGTTAATGATTGGTAAGTGTCATTTATCAAATTGTTATAAAAGAAACTTGATTACAAATATCACCCCATCTAAATCAATACACTAAAAAAATGATAGATAAAGAAAAAAGTGATAATTTAAAGATAGAGAGATGGAATTGAATGTGTTAAATAGTGCACAATAGTATGTGTGTTCAACCAAAAGTTTACTCATTCATTAATTATGATAAAGATGTCAATCCAAATGTTTTTTAAAGTTATAACGGTTAGTTCAAAATTTAATTAATAGGTTGCATTCAAGTTAAACTGTTGGGGTCAAGGTAAAGTTGGGTTAGGATGTCATATGTCATAGATTAACTTTAATCCAATCCATTGATTAATTGGGTTAGATAAATGTTAGTTCAAACATATGAAAAAAATGAACTCTTAACTTTGAATTACCAAGTGGATTTAAGTTTATAATTCACCGATAGCTCGGTGGTGAGGCACATCCCTTCCATAAAAACAATTAAAGATCAATCCCTTACTTTAGTGCTGATGGTGAGGGACTTTATTGAGTGAGTGCAAGGCATATGATTATTTGTATTAAAACGGGGGGAGTTCAAGTTAGGTTGGCAAGTTGGGTCAAAATTGTTACTTCTATCAATTTTTTCTAAAACTTTATTCAATTAAAGGATTATAGCTATTTTACCAACTGCCTCATGACAACGCTCTTATTAATTATCATAAATAAAAAGAGTTTATAAAACTATTCTACTTTTGTTTCATTAAAAGGTAACTCGCACTTGACCTAGGCCTAACATGTTTCCATCAACCTAATTTTATTTTATATTTATAAGTTTGTAATGACCTTAGTAGTTCTTTATTAGGTATGGAGATCCATCTCGGGCCAATCCATTGCGTATGATTCAATTGAGTTTAAAACTTGATATTTTGTTTAATGCATTTATTACAATTGGATTGACCACTATATTTTTTTACCTTCAAATGAATAATTTTTTTATAATTTATTTACAAATGTGAATGTTGTGACCATTTTCTTCTCAACCATTATTATATTATATATTAAAGTTATTACCGAACCAACTTCAGTTCTAACCCTTCCAATTTCAAACTTAACCTCTAAATTTCAAATTTCTTTAATCCTATAGTATTTTTAGTTGTTAAATCATTTAAGGGTGAATGTAGTCATTTTTTATTTGTAAATATTATTAACATAATTGCCTTATTTAATTTATAATCTCGTTGATCAAAATATACCTACAAGAGAGATTCTTCTTTCTCGTTAAGAGAAAACGTCATGTCATGTCCATTTCACTCAACAATTCAATATTATGATAATATACTCTCTACATATATATATATATAACTTTTCCTTCACCCAAAATAATCTCACTTTATATTTTATTTTTTCTCAATTTATAAATGGGGCTTTTTTTTAGGCTTGTAATTAATAAATCTCATTATGTCCCTCCAATTGAAATTAGACCCGTAAGATTGATCATGCTTAAACTACTTGATCATAAATAAAAGAAAAACCAAATTACTTGATATGTAGTTAAAATTTATATTAATTTCTTACTTCTCATAAACTTTTATATTTTATATTACCTTTTATTTTTTAACGTTTAAACATTGACACCAATAAAATTTAAATAATATTTAATTCATAAATCTAATTACATCTTTAAGGTTTTGACCTTAATCAAGGCTACTATGACAAATGTCCATGCTTTAAGCACGGGTGGTCAAGCTAGTTATTATATATTATAAATGTAGGATTCGATTTCGAAAATGAGCTCTAATTTCGAAATTGATTGCAAAATTGAAGCTCAATTTTAATTTAAGGAGAGATTTTAGGGATTTGAGAAAAATTTTCGATT
Source organism: Camphora micrantha (assembly GCA_003546025.1). Classification (NCBI taxonomy): domain Eukaryota; kingdom Viridiplantae; phylum Streptophyta; class Magnoliopsida; order Laurales; family Lauraceae; genus Camphora; species Camphora micrantha. Next base: position 6,460,790 of record QPKB01000008.1, read on the forward strand.
TTAATAATCTAAATATAGAGTCCAACACATTCAACACATATATCTGCACATTAGAGTTTTAGATAAAGATGATTTCTTATTCAACCTCAAAATATTCTTTCTAACCTATAAGAATACACGTTGCATAGATCTATGATCATAAATTATAAATATATAATTATAGATCCATGATTAAATAATTAATATTAAATTAATTATTTTAAATTATTAATTATTTTTAATATTATAAATTATATTGCCCGTGATACGCATGGGCGGGTTTTGCTAGTTAATATATATTATAGACGTAGGCATCGATTTTGAAATTGGAGTCCGATTTGCTAATCGATTGTAAAATTGGACTCTAATCTCAAATCAATTTGAGAAATTAAATCTCAAATCAATTTCAAGAGAAATTTTAATATTGATTTTATTTTATAAGAAACTTTAATATTGACTTTAATTTGTCTTCTTTCTAAAAAATAGAGATATATCTTATTTGTTAGGACTTTTCTTATAAAGAGATTCATTTAAATAGAATTCATAAAATATATCTTATCTTTTAGAATGCCTTGCAATTGATTAAGAAAGTTGCATATAGTAACTAAAAGATTATGTGTATATAAAGACCTCAATAATTCTCAAATAAAGATAAGATTTGACCTTTTGTCAAAGAAGCATGGCCCATTTTCAGATCGGCCCAACGTGCTGTGCCGTACCGTACCCCAATTAGGCCAGGCAGTGCTACCCACGAGTTGGCCCACATGCTCATCCTAATCTTATATTTTTAAATTTACTTATATAAATTAAAAGAGACTTTATGGGCTTTTAAGGTTTTCAACTTGAAATAAAGTTGAAATTACTAAAATAAATACATAAACATTGATGTTAATTTACATAAGACTTTAAGTTTCATACTCATTTATATAAAAAATAATATTTACTCTGAATAAATGTCGGGCTGAGCCATGCTTTGAACCTTAATAAATGATATATTTATTTGTTTTATATTTATTTTCTCATTAACTAATGTCTCATAAAATACCCACAAATTGGACATATTTTTATTTTTGGGCCTGGGCTTAGCGCGGGCATGCTTTGCTAGTTGACTCTTATAAATTCAAAATTGCGTTCACACATTCATTTTCATCTTGATTAATTGCATTTAGTTCAGGTTGAGCCTTCATGTATAAGCCAAAGCATCCAGCCCAACCTGATAATCATCTGTCCAGCCCACCACCACCCCTAAATTAATACACCTGCATTAGTTGTATTGTCAATTAAATAGTTATTCTCTAAGACAAGTCAAAGGAAAAAGGCGAAAAAGGAAAAGAAACTGCTTTTTCTTTTTCCATTACAGTGAATAATACCATAAACTGTTAATCCAAACTAAGTATAAACGGTAATATTCAGGTAAGAATTAGTTCTCACATATTATATGAGAACTTTTTTCGTGGGGCCTAATTGTGGGGCCCATTTGGAGATGAGACTGGGGGGATAGAAAGATATATGCGAGACCACTCAAAGTATCAAGTTTGACCCCAATCTCATGCCTCTAATCTCTTCATCCGTGACTCACAAGTTTAATGGCTTCTTATTCAAAAAATTATTCAACCATCGATCCAACGGTTCAGTCTATTCGGATGTGTGCCAATCTTTAGGATTAGTGACTATCGGGGGTTCCATATTGGTTGCTAGGTTTGGATGGGTTGTTAGTTGGGCCTCGCAAAAAAGTTCTCTAAGTTCTCACTTGAATATTTCTCAAGTATAAAAACATTTGGGCTCAAATTAATATTTGGTCAGACACCAGGGATTGCTTGACCTTTCCATGCTTCAGCACAGCCCAATTGCATTGAGCCCTCATTGATTGTGTTGGGTCACCTAAATTTGACTCAATAGTGAAAACGGACCCGAACTTAACTGGGCTTGGACTCCCATGCGGGACGAACATACCCTCCAAGTTTTTGATGCGAGAGAGTAGGAATTTGGATTGCCCAGGCTTCAGCCCAGCCCAGTTAAAGGATTTCCTGTCTCCAATTGCAGCAACAGAAATGGAATTTCGCTGTAAGTTGGTTCATATGATGCAAGTTTTAGGACCCATACCCAACCCAATTACCTGGACCAAAATGACCTAAGGATGTTCCAATGGAAGGATTTGATTGCCTTCCCTTGTTTATTATTGCCTGTCTAGAAGTGTGGAGACAAACACTACATTGCACCAATTGTACCCTGTTAATAGACCAGAGGAGCCTAGGGTTGACAAAAAGCTGGCCCAAATTAGGGTGGATTTGAACTGTGCTTTTAGGCCCATGGATGGAACTGGACCTAATCTTTTGGGTCAATGATTAATGACTGAGATATGGGCCTATCTATACTTAAAGGCCCAGGCCTCGGGCATCATATTTAACACAGAGGTACATGCATTTTGTAATTTGGTTGGGCCACTGCCTTACTTTTAAGCCCATTGTCTGGATTCAAGGACTTTAAGCATGCAAAAGCCATGGATCCAGGCCTGAATGTTAGGCTCAATAAATAAACGACCATATTTAGACAAGCTTCATCCCAACCTGACCCAACCCAAGAACAACCCCAAGCAACAAGTATACACATTCAATATATATGATATACTATACTTCTAAGGTGAATTTTCGGGTAAAACCCCTTGAGAGGACCTTTTAGTGTAGTCCGCATTTAAGGTGATTTTCCTGATAAAATCCTCTTAAAAAAATGATACATATGTATGATATACTATACTTCAATGGATCTCAATCAATGTAAAATTACTTTGAAATGTATGAATGTATGTAAAGACTTTTTTTTTTTCTGGGTTAAGACTCAAGAGTCTTGTGAGTATAAGATGGTAAAATGAGCCTGTAAATGGATGATGTACCCGTCTATTAGGATAGCCTAAAGTGTTTAATTTACAAATGTGAATCAGTGAGTATATTTGACTCGTCCAAATTCGATCCGCTGAACACATTTTCAAAATGAAATTGGGGGTTTTGACAAATTAGTCCCCCCTTAAACTGTGATGTTCCAATTTCATAACCAAAACTCATGTAATGTCACTAGAGTTTTTTTTACTCTAGTCAACTTTTTTTTTTTATAACTTTTTTGCTCCGGATCCCATGATATCATGGCTTCTATGCAGCATCTTAGGGAGATTTTTTTTTTTCCAAATGAAAATTTTTGATAAATGGTGATCAGATGTGTATTTACTTTTTCACAAAATTTCAGTTTTTGCATTCTATAAAAAACAAATTGGTTCACTAATTGCAAAAATATATGCGATATAGAAATTGATAAATCTCATGATATGACTATCCTATGATATCATGGGGTATGGTGCAAAAAAGTTAAAAAAATAGTGTTGACTAGAGTCAATGACTTTGGCGACATTATCTAAATTCGACTCATGAAATTGAGAAAATAAAATTTAAGGTGAACCAATATGTCAAAACCCCATGAAATTTCCACATCTTTTTTGTCAGCTTTTATCTATACTCGGGTCACCAACCAATATTGGATAAACAAACACACGGGTGTTTCTTCATTAGATCTCGGTCAACAACCATGAATCATTGTAAATATTTAATTGACTAAACTACTTCAAAGAAATAAAAAATTATTAAGATAAAATCCACTTATACTTTCATTCGACAAAACGGCCTCAATCTTTTATATCATATTGACCAATTCAATTCTAGTCTTAATTAATCTCAAACATTCCCCCCTCAATCGCATGTTTTTTTTTTTTCAGGAAAAGGATTTGTGATTGTTAACATGAAAATAAATCATATTCTCTTTGATCTTAAAAAAAAAAGGTAATATCTTGCAGAATCAATAATCATATCTTCCTGGTGATCAACGTTTGTCCCTTGATTCATTATTTTTGCAACCTACTCCTTTTTTGAACTATCGGTGCGGGGGTTCTGTTGGATCAAATATGCTAAGATAGCATACATATGAAAAGCAGCCCACTCAAATGGGAATGAAGTTTGCACACCACACACAGAAAAAAAGGCTACACAAGTAGAAAAGGAAATAAGTAAAAAGTGATGTACCTAAAATTTAAATCACGAACCGCAATATAAAAACAAACACTCCTTACCATCCTAAAAGTAACCGTCGTTACCACTCATGTTGCTTCGAGCTCGCCCTCACTAACGAGCTCCAAGACAAACACAAGCCCAACACATTCTACCCATGCAGCCAACCGTATCGTGTCAGTACCAAAATCGATTTCACGATTTCCCGTAACAGGAGATCATTTGCACCAACAAAAAGGCTATCTGTCCCGATTCCGGGACAGATAGCACCTCTCTTGCACCAATACTCATTTTATGTCTCTCAATCCCCCGTCGCCATCTCATCATCGAGAGCAAATCGCCACAACTTCTTCTTTTTCCTAGGCCGCAAACAAAGAAGAAAAAGAGATTGAAGCTATTAAAATCTTCCGATCCTTCCCGATCTCCTTCAATCTTGAAGCACTTAAGAGCAAAGTGAATACAAAATGCCCATTTGAACTAAAAAATGGAGTGGAGGAGATGGAGGTGGGAGAAAAGAGAAAGTAAGTAGAGTTTAAAGAACAGATGAGCCACAATAATATTATTTACTTGAAACGAGCGATAATATCGACTTACAAATAAATGTGAAAATCGGTGGGACGGCCTCTATTGTTACACATAATTTATGAGGGCATTTTTGTGCACCTGACGTCTAAGCTGTTTTTCTGGTAATTTTCTCTAAATAATAATATGATAAGCATTCAATTCATTACGTGAGGCATGTCTCTTTAAAATCTAAATCATTAATAACAATTAAAGAATCTCTACTTTATATGGGATGTCAGTCCTATATGCTTAGGGTCACCTTAAGATTTATCAAGTATAATATTTTGAAATAAATAATCTAATATGGAATAGCCATAAGATTTATCAATAATAATACACTAGATTAACGTATTAAAAAGCCCAAATGCTTTATGCACTATCAATTCAAAAAAATAACTGAGTCATAGTAAAAATATAATAACTACAATAAGTGATCCAAACTCGTTCACTTGACATGGAAAAAGATAGATTCGGAGTAACCCACCGAATGTCCGGAGCCTTTATCACTTCATAGAGTTAAAAAATAGGGAGCTTATTTGGACGAAACAGGAGTCATGTGCCGGCGTGAAGAAAAGAGAAAATCAGTTTTCTACTCTAGGTCTGCAATTAATAACTAGAGAGAGTGCCAGAAATGACATATGCCTCTTTATAATCTCAGCCCATGAACGGTTCGAATTGAATCACGTTTAGCTGCACGGATCTCATAGTCTGAACTCAGGCGGGAGCGAATCAGGTTTTTTCATAGCAAAATATCAAAATCCCGCCAAAAACCCTCACCCCTCCTTTTTTATCCCCCACTTTTCCTCCATTTTTCACAAGGCCTCTGAAACCCTCAAACTGGTTGCTACATATTCTTTCCATCAACTGCTCAATATGGTATGCTCTTGTTGGTTTGTTTGAGGTTTTGGATTGGATTGTTCATTCATTTTTTTCGCTTCTCCTCTTCCGTGCTCCTCTCTCTCTCTCTCTTTGTAATTTTTAGCTCGACAGATTGGGTTCCGATGCTAGGATAGGGAGGGTGGGCTTGATGTGGGATTTCTAGAATAGGGTGTGAAAGAATCTCAGGATAGAAGGAAGTCAACAACCCAATGCTGGAATGTTTCAAAAATATGAAATCCAAGGTTTGTATTTTATATTTCTTGAAAAGCACTTTTCATGAATCATATTCATGCATTTTTCATGTATAAAAAGCATTGAAAATCACATACAAAACAACCCTTTTTGACATCTGTATGTATTATTGTGTGTCTAACATAGAATTTTCCTGCTTGCTGGTTCTTGTCCCCTTGCATCTTCTAAATTGAAATCTGGTACTCATTAGAATGCTTCAACATGTATTTACTGAAGTGTATGATACATTAAGGGCATGTTTGTATAACACTTTTCCACGGCAAATCCATTTTTCCGACGTTTGGTGCGGAACAATTCCGTGGAAATGCTTTCTTGTCTTATCCGTATTTTCTTTGATAATTGTGGAAATGGATTTCCTATGAGGGGTATGAGAAATGAATTTCCTCGGAAAACTTTTCTCCCTTTTTCTCACTTCCATTTCAACCCAAAAACCCTATAACTCTTTTATTTTTTATTTCTTTATATAAATTAGTATTTAATGTTAAATAAATAATATACATGTTATGTTATTTTTCTTCAAAAAATTATATCACCAAATAAGAAATTTTGATTTTCTATCATGAATTCATAGCCGCACCAAACAACATCTACACCAATTCAATGAGGAAACTCTTTTTGCACCAAATATGAATTTCTAAATTCTACGGAAATCCTTTTCTGAGATTTTCATTTCTATAGAATTTGCTGGTGTGACAATTTTCTCTTTCTGCAGAAAAGATGTGTACACAAACGTGCCCTAAAGTATCTTTCTAGCACGTGGCTTGTGAGTTGTGACTATAAAATAGAAAATCTTTTTAAGATGTGGATATTACAATAGGTCTAGGGTTTAGACTAATTGGTGGGTTGACAGAGGCTGCAAATAGAAGGGGCTACGATGGGATCTTACATGTTTGGGGGAGCTGAATCTCTCTCTCTCTCTTCCTTTGACCTGCTAAGGCACTAGACTTACTGAGGTTATTTATCTCTTTTTTTGTATTTGGCCTTCAATGTGCTACTGTGCTTTATGTTATATATTTGAGGTTTTCATATTTTTCCGTGGATGCCCTCTCTAACTATCACGAGTTCATAGCCTTTAAAATAAATCATGGAATTATTTACTTATTAAACTTTCTACCTTGCAGCAATGAAGACATTAAGGATTCGGTGGTATACGAAAATGGTATGTTTAAATTTATTTATATAATATATAATGTAATTTATGTTATAATGTGTTTTTTACTTGTCGAAGCAGGAACTGTTTTTTTTTTTTTTTTCAATTGCATGGCACAATTAATCATTCACAAGTGGATATTAATTACAATAGGTCTATATTGTTAATTAACATGTATATTGTTGCAAAAATCACTTGTTGGTAAAAGTGAATGGATGTCTAAGTAGTGAGTTAGTTTGCCTAACGCTTATTCTTCACACAATTAAGAAGAAATCGTGGAGAGACTCGTATAAGATTTAAACTACGATTAAAATAGCACATACATTAGTTTTTTCTTGGGTGGAAGATCATCATTTATCTAGCAGTGATGTGTAATTTCTATTTTGAATGTTAGTGTCAACTATTTCGGTCTTTTAATCCTTACATAATTCCATTGTCACTGAACAGGGATATTCGGCAGCTTAAAACACCAGCCACTTTTTTAGAATTATCATTGTGGTTTATATTATGATTGAAGATTCGTTTATAATTGTACGAATATAATTCATGGTTTTATGTAATTTCATTTCAACTGTAAAAACGATTGATTTAAAAAATAATAATAATAATAATAGAAAATTTGTGTTAGTATTCTTTTATATAATTTTTTAACATATTAAGTCTTCTTTTATTATCTATATTAAGGGCTTGTTTGGCATCTCTACCCTTTTTTTCATAGATCCATCTAAAATAGAGCCATTAAAAAAATAGCCATAAAAGAAAAGAGGCTAGAATAAAAAAACGCATTTGGTAACGCATGAATCCATTTTAAATATGTCGTTTTATATTTTAAGACCCCAAAACTCTATTTCTCATCTACCCATTTTTTAAGCATTTGAATTTTAGAGTTTTTGTTTCTAAATGGTTAAAGTGGATAGAGTCTAGAATCTTATGCTAAATGCTCTAATTGTTCAAATCTCTATTCAATTTAGATATTTAGAGAAATAAAGGTATGAGATATAGATACCAAACATGGGCTAAGTTTCGTTTTGTCGTTTGAGAGATTAAAAACTGTTATATTGGAGATAAACATGAAAGAGACAAAATAGAAGAAAAAAATGAAGCTCCCATTTTCCCTCGTTGTATTGAACTGAATTTAGTAAAAAAGTTTCTTACAAACAGTATACTTGAGGTCTAGACAGTCTACATAGGAACGATCTTGTTTGACTAACCATATCCAATAAATACACCTACTCTATCCTTTTTGCTAATCTCCATGGCACCCACAGTATTCTATCCATCCACTCTTTTGCATGGGACCCACAGGAGATGTTTTCTCTAATGTGTCCTAAGTAGATCAATAGATTAATTTGATCTAAATAGATTTCAGGTCTCACATAGATTATATAGACTAGCTTTATTTGTCTTGTTTACCATCATTACATTACTAAAAAGAATCTCTTGTCATTGTGTTATTCGGATGGGGCCATCTTAATTTCATCATTTACACAGACCCTATTATTACATCATTTAGATTTACTCGGCTATGCTAAAATGTTGGCAATTGGAAAAAATTAGAATGATTACTTCATTCTTCTTTTGATTTTCAACCAAAATGAAAAACAAGGAAAAAAATCCATTTATACATGAGCTTAAACACCACTCATCACATTTTGAAAAAATACTCATTATAGAAGGCACTAAACTGCTGAATTGTTACTCAATCTTTTGTTTGTTTCTCTCTCATTGCATGGTCCCGGTAGGGATGAAAAAAAAAAATAAAAAAATGGGGCGGCTTGGGGCAACTACCAAGTACAATTACATGGAGGATATATATGGGCAATTTAGGAATAATAAATTTATTAGAGATGCCATGCAGGGAGAGGTAGAAGGAGAGGGAAAGAGCGGGGGAGATGTATAAATTAGGGGTGTAAAAAAAATGAAAAATTGTCTAAAAGACTGAACCGAATTGAATTGATTGTTAATATCGTGTCTCACGATTTCAGTTATGGTTACGGTTATTAAAATTAAAAAATCATGTTTTATAGTTTGGTTTTAATTTTCAGTCTCAACTTACGGATTAACATGAAAGAGAAAATGGAGGGAAAGGAGGAACAATGGGTTGTGCATAAAGAAATTTTGGAAAGAGCTTGGAAAGATCAGGGGGCTTGGAATGTGGCATTAGGAGCTCTCAATCATTACACTCCTGGCACCTTTTCCACCTACATGTTCAAGTTGGCTCAACTTTATTTAGGGTTATGTTATAAAATTTAACTTCTCATGTGGCCATACACTACGTTTAGTTTATTTATTCTCTTTTTCATGGACCACACTTTTTTTTTTTTTAACACTCATCCAAATGTATTGCACCACTTGATCAATACCTTGATTTTTTAATGGGTGAAACTTGCTAGCCGTTGCTGAAGGGGTCGGGATGATGAAATGGGGCCTATATTTTATACAAAATAAGCCCCAACCAGATGAAGAGATCCTCTTGGTCCCATCTCAAAATGGGGCCCAAGTTGGACCCACATGTGGTTGGGTCCTTGGTCTGCTTTAGATAGGTTGCAGATACGAAAGGGCGTGTCTGGGGGCTAGAAGATAGCTGGTTAAATACATGTCTATAGTCCACAAGGTAGCGCCAGACATTTTTGAGTCTTGGCTAGCGCATTTTGACTTGATAGTCACAAACTGCATTGTGGGCCTTTTGGGCCCTTTTATGTGGAATGCTGACTAATTTTGGCCCTATGTGGGACTGGACCCTAAGTCACAAAGGTCTTTTGCTCTGTCATATGAACACATGTCACATATAGACTAGTTATTGGTTGTGCTCAATGCGCAAGGTGGTCCATATGAATCGACCACACTAGCTCGCACCCACCCTGAATTTCACATGGGGCCAACCTTTGCACCCATCCGATGTATTACACATCGTCAGATAGATGGTACACTCATCTGAATGGACTGTACACTGTTAAGTTTGTTGGACCTGGATGGAGATGATAGGGGTGTGAGGGATGTAGCTGGTTTTTTCCACGATGAAGGGCCAGGGGATTCATTTCGATCCCTTGTGGTCCTAGTCCTAGGTGGGAACCCCTGTGGGCCACGCATTAAGGTATGTACGGTCATTCAGTGGAGGCATCGCTCACCGGATAACTACTGTTATACATATACGTATGTATGATTGGAAACATGTCACACTACATCCTATGAACTAAGAGTCTGAACCACCAAAGAAAGAATCAAAAGCAAGTGTCACGAAAGAATTGCTTTAGTACATTATGTTTATAGAAACAATACTAAGAGAACTTGAGTTCGAGGTCAAACCCTGCAATGCCGATTAGTTCAAGAGAATTTAGGATTCTATTTTTTTTTTATTGACTTGTCATTAGCTTTCAAATTTTGTTTGATTATTTATAATGGGAATATTTTCTAATTTGCCCAGCTTTCTAGTTTTCTTTTTTGGGGCATTTGGTCGGAGATTTCTCAACTTTGATTTTTATTATAAACAGTATATATTCTTTTTTTGTAGAGCTAAAGGTCATTTTCAAGTTTTAAATGGTTAAAAAGTCCAAAATGCCCATCTTAATACACTCTATGCGGTATACAAAAATGGAAAACTGATTTTGTTAATAGTTTTATTTGGAGAGAAAAAAGGGAGAAAACTTGTCAATTTCGCGAAGATTATTTGACTACACAAATTAAGGATTACGTCGAATAAGAGAAAGAAAATGGGGAAATTAAATTAATTTAAAAAAGGAGAAATCATCCAAAAAATTCTGTACGTAGGATTAGGCAAAACTCAAATAAATTTATCTGAGCAGGAGAAATCATCTTAGAAAATCTGCACATGGGACTGAGAAAGACTCAAATAAATTTTTTTACTTTTTTCTTATTTTTCATGAGCATCGTACAGAATGGATCTTAGTTGAGAGGAATAATAGGATTTGTGTGGTTTATTGCTTGAGAGCTCTCTTCTTGCGTGATAGTAAATGGGATGGGAGTAGATTGTGTGGTCTGCATCACTTTTCTTCATATTGCCACTTGATAAGTAAGGGTTGGGACTTGGGAGTACACGATTTAGGGTTCACCCTAACCCAGGCCATGAACACCCCTGTTTGTTATATCATATTTTAAGGATTTATTTGGTTCTGATTACAGAGCCCTTGATGAATATATTTTTTCTTTGATGGCTACTGTATTTGTGGTATGTCCTACATGAAATGAGACGGGTTTTCACTAGGCTGTCAAAATCGGCCATATATGTACCCCTCGGGAATAGTCCTTGGCTCCTTTCTCCTCAAAATCAAGTAACCCTTGGACCGGAGGCCAAAGGTTGGGCTGGCGAGGGATACCCTAGGTCATCAATAACAGAACTTGGCTGTCTCTTAATTCTCCTTGATGAATGCATATTCTTTAAATATTCAACTTAAAATATGCAGATATGCAAATATAATATCAGACAAATTAGCTGACTATTGGCCATAATAGAAGTAGAGAGTCCAGATCGTATTGATGCTTCTACTCACGAAAATTTCATGACTGAGCCAAGCTATGAAAATTGTATGGGCCCTCAGCCATATTCACTTACAAATTACAATAGAGGATAGGATTACTATCAGCTTGATCAGTTTTCTAAAGACTTGATTAGAATGAGTTCTATCCTCTTGCAACAGCACAACATAGATACAAATTTCCATGCTAGGTTGGCATTTCATATTCAAAACCGAACCCTAATTTTGTGTGCAAATCATGAATCTGAGACATTGCAATTTTATTGAGCCCACAGTCTTGATTTTAAGATCTTAGGCTCCAAAATTAGATGGCTTTTGCAAGTAATGTTTTCTTATTTCAACAGTCAATATGAGTTGGATCACAAATTAAATTAGAGGTGAGCGCCTGTATAAGGAATATAGATGCAAACGAGGGTTGGGTTATGTGTGGTATCCCACTATAATATACAATAAAAAGAATCATATTCACACACTTGGCTGCAACTACTGAAAATTAGGCAAGCTAGCAATCAAGTTGCCATAATCCAGACTTCCAAAATCTGGTTAGTGATCAATAAGAATGAGTGATGCTTCAAAATCTCTGCACAGCTACTGGAATAGTTCATCTGCAGACCACTAATTTGGATACTTTTGATCATTTGAAGGTGGATGACTCTTTGGGGAGTGGCATGCATAATGCACCTGGCTGACCATATCAACAGTCTGGAGTGGCATGCATAATCTCCTTCTTCTTCGTTGCGTTCATCACCTCCTTCAATTTCTCTTCATTTCTTTGAAATGAAAATTCATCTCCCACCAAATTTCTGCATAAGACTAAATTCATCTCCCAGTTGACGATATTGTCAATTAGGTTAATTTTGGCTCAAAAAATGTATGAACAATTATCTCATCATTTTATTATTTTTCTTCATAAAACCTTTTAATCATGGTTTAAGCTTAATTTTTTCGTAAAAATCCCTTCAATCTTGTAGATATTTATCATGAGAAATTCCCTATTATGAGATGGGGCCCAACATATCTCTGATCGAATTACTCGTTTTCACATGCAATAGCCCCTTGATCTGTCACAGGCCCAATTTGACACCCATTCAATCTCCAAAAAAATCAGAGCTAAATGCTAAGTGCTAACACCATAAGACCTATATACCATTTAATCAAAAAAAATAAAAATTATATGACACTTCCAGTAATATTAGATTCCCAAAACATATAAGTAAATCAAAAACTACCTATAATAAAACTTAAAATAGGTGTCTATCGTTATTGATATATGCCTAAAACTTAAAGACAATATCACATGGATGTTAATGCGCGAATAATACATACAAGAGGAAGCAAAAAGAAAACTTTGAAAATATAAATATAAAATATAAAAATAAAATAAAATAGAAGATATATTCCTCCAAGTGAAAAACACAATGAAGTCGAGCCAAGGGTCTTTATCAGTTTTTTTTTATGAAGAGTACTTATAACTAAGACAGATTTATTTTATGTATGTCTAAGTTTTCTGATGTTACTCAGGATAAAGTATCCAAACAAATTCCATCAATCCTTTCTTCTCGGAGGACAACACCTTATTCTAATGTTTTCATTAGAAAATACAAAATGCAAGGTCAAACTGGGGGAGATGATGTGATGACAAGGATATGAATATCAAGCATCTTGACTGGGGGAGATGATGTGATGACAGGGATATGAATATCAAGCATCTTGGGACTTGGATGGTTATGTTGCAGAAGACATTTGGGAGGAAGAGGCATGAGGCATGCAATTTGTACAGCCTAAAGACCATTCCTTTCATAGTAAACTAATAGTAACAGAGAATGTAGACAGGATAAGCATATTGCAATTGGGTAGGTTTTTTTTTAACCTTATTTCTGCATTAGGATGGGTGACATTGTCCCGCACGCTCAAGCAAGAGGAATGGAGAATGGAAACAGGATAAGTATATTGCAATTGGGTAATTCTTCTTTTTATTTGTGCATACGAATGGGTGACATTGTTTCGTACACCAAAGCATTAGAAATAGAGAATGACAACATGAGAACGGGATTAGCATGTTGCATTAATTGGGTAATTTCTTTCTTAGTTCCTGCATACAGATGGATGATGTTATCATGGTCAGCGCTATAAAATTTTGAAGAGAATTTTACTATTGCAATGAACAATTCAAATGAAAATGACCATTTTGCATTGTAGCTGTCATTAATCCTATTAAAATTTGCGAGTCAAATCTTACGGTGGGAGTAGAATTTGGAGATATCCCATGTGCATTGGTAGCATGCTCATTTTGAATGGATTGAAGTTTCAATAGTTACGAGTTTCAATTAGGTTGGGCTTCATAATAAAGGGATCGATAGCCCATTGGTCGGGAACCTCCTTCTCACACCCGGCTGTCCAAAATTTGATCCCTAAGTCCTTTCCCTTACAAATGCTTGGAGTCCTCCCCCCCAAAACACCATCACAGTCGGGGAAAAATTAGATTTTCGGCTTGATCAAGATCAAATCGACAAAAAAAAGAAAAAGAAAAAGAAAAAAGAAAAAAAGAATCCGATAGGGCAGCAAGGGCAGACTTTGTACTCTGCCCTATAAAGAACAAGTAGGGCTGACTTAATAAATTCACTCAAATTAGAAACCTCCCAGTCCCATATAACATTAAAACAGTGCCTAATTTTATTGAATATGGTTAAAAGCCCAACGTCAGATTGAACAGTCCAATTAGAAGACTTAATCTCTCAATTAATACCTAACCTTGAACTGGTATTGTTTTTCCATATCCATGTTACTGCAGAGACGGCCTCTCTCAATTATTTTGACTCTCATGTCCAAATCAAACTTACACAGAAGACTTTGATAGTTTTAATCATTCATCTTTTTAAACGTTTGCTTACTTGCCAGTTGGAGATTAGAACACTTTTTCTTTAATCAGTTGTAACTAATCGCTTTGGACAGATTTTAAGATGGTGGTGACGCAAGGTAACAGAAAGTGACTTGCTCGTAGACTCCCCCTGCTAAACAAAATTATGTGAGCAAACGATTCGTTATAGAGAGAGAAGTCCCTATCTAGATGTGCACATGCTTGTCTAATTTGTGCATAGTTTTGTAGAGTCCACCTGCCACATGTCAGTTCATGGGAAGTGGAAATTTAAAATTTTGGATGACCCACCCATGTGCAAAGTTTCAGGTCCATTCCTATCAATCTAACCTCTTGTTTTGTGGTCCCCAGGTTTAACTATTTAAGAAGCACCATTCAATTTTTCTTTTTTTTTTTTTTTATAATTTGAATCCAATGATCAAATTCCATTCAGATCTTAAAAAAAAAAAAAACACTAGTATAAGTGCCCGTGCTTAGCACAGATATGACCAATATTACAATTGAAATATTCATGCACTAAACAAATTCATAGATTTTAGAAGCAATAAGTCTATTTGGCTTGACTTATTTGGCCTAAATTGGAGCCTGATTCCAGCTGGAGTCAAGCTAGACCTACTTTTTAAGACGTCATATATTGTATGGAAAGCCCGCTCGATGAAAACGATTCCCTCCTCTATCTCTTCTATGCTACATTGATGGTAACAGTGACTGGTCTCCAATTTCAAGCGGGCTATACTTGACATCTTAAACATAGGTCCAACTGGAGTCTGGCTGGGATCAGGCTCTAATTCAGCCCAAATAAGTCAGGCCAAATAGACTTAATGTTGTAAAAGAGGAAAAAAATAAAAGAACAAAAATGTTATGAGAGTACCTGTTTGTGTAATTCAAGGTGATAAAAGGAAAGAAGAGAATTAGAGTAGAAAGGGAATGATAAAGTTTGGATATGAATAGAGTTTATATAGAAAACAGAAGAGTGGCGAGTGGTTATGAATAGTTTCCAAAGTATAGGTAGTTGGATAAGGATAACTAGCACAGTAACCCGTGCTTAGCACGGTATCTCCCTGCATTGGAAAATAAATAATCACATATTAAAAAAAATCACCTCTTTCCATATATAGGATAAGTTGGATAAAACAGAAATAGAAAATTGGAGAAAAAATGTATAGTTACATAGGAACAATTGAACCATGAGTGGTATGAGTGGTTTGATGGAAAAATGAGTAGGTAGTTGCATTAGTGGTCACATATCCGTCAGTCAAAATTATAACCAACGGTCAAAATTCAAGCCAAAACCTCCTAGCTTAATATATTATAATGGGATTGACGACATCTAGAGAGTATTGATCAAAAGTCTTTTCAAGTGGGTCATGCATTTACGCAATTAGCGCATGAGCTCACCAGAACATATGTAGTATTTATGTGTGGATGTCTTGCATATGGAAGACCTCGCGGGATGGAAAGATTCAAATACGACCAGCTCATACACGAAACTTCCATATCAATCTCATCACTGTAACCCCTTAATAAGCAGCCCACAAGGTATACAGTCTAAATTTTTTTATTTTTTTTCAACCCAATGGTTCAATCTATTCTGATCGGTGCGAAATTGAAACAAGTGTCGTCTCACATTGATCAAGTGGGAATCCAGATGGGCCCCATGGGATGTCAACATTCGAACCTGAACAACCAACATATAATACAATTGCCGGCTTACATTTGCAAGGCTCCTCAGCAGGGCTCATTTATGAGAACTTAGATTTCTCTGAACAAATCTCTCCCACTTGTTTGGGTCCTTTACAAATTCACACAAGTAGAAGATAGTCCCATTGCCAAATTGTCACTATAAAACACTTGAAATATTGAATAATATAGAGCAGACTAGGTTGTATATTAGTTGAGTTCAATTGGAGGCTGACTTTTTTCATTTCAGATGTGGGGCCATAGGGTTGGGTCCTGTTTGGAAGATCTTCGAGAAAACCCTCTATTTCCTTTTTATTAAAATATCCGGTTTTCATCCTATCAAGTTTCTCTTTCCTAACCCTCTATTTCCTTTTTATTAAAATATCCGGTTTTCACCCTATCAAGTTTCTCTTTCCTCCGCCTCCTTAGGTGTCGCCTCTTAATTTGTATAAACAGGGGATCCGGATTCAATGGGGTCAGAGAATTCTATTGGATGATCTTGTTTTATTTTCTCTTTATAGCCAAAGACATGGGGTTCAACGGGAGGCTCTAAACTTAAGAAATTTGGTGGGCGTGGGCGTGCTTGTGCTGTGCCTCATACTTGCACGTGGTGGCATTTTCTCATGCATTAGGTGTTGAGCGTTCCACAAGTCCAATAGAAGATATAGCAAATGGCTATTTCATTTATTTTACTATGCCATATGTAATAATTTTAGTTGGCATACTATTAAAAAATATCTAACAGATAAGGTGCAATGAGGCACAGTGGAAGTGGTTATGGGCATCTGATCTCACCCAAAGTAACAGGGATTGACCTTGGCACTGACAGTGGATGGTTTATTTGTACTTGGGCAGAGCATGGACTGAGCGTACTCATGCACAGGATGAAGGCAGATGATAAAAAAATTATAGCAACTCAAGCACCTCAAGGATGACTCTTTGGCTGATAAATTAGGATTTTTTTTCATTCCCTCCGATGTAATGGTTACATCGGACAACTATATGAGTGTGTGAGTGAGTGCGTGAGTTCTATTCTATCCTTTCTTTATTTTATAATTGGTTTCCAACCTGATCAATGACTAGGACGGGTTCATGTTTGGGCTAAGTCCATGCTTCATGGTTGCTTTGCTAATTCAGAATGAATCTAACTTAGCCGAACACGTGGCACAATGAATACATGGGAACCAAATCGGTTGACCATTTAAACCTTTAAATTTGAATCACCGAATCATTAAACCAATCAACTTTGAATTAGAGCCATTAGACATATACATCTTATCAATCAGAGTGGACCCAACCCGACCCATTGTCACCCCAAGTTTCGGCAATAATGAAAATCCACAATGGGGCCCCATATAATGAAACTCTGAGCACCTAAAACTAAACTCCCTTCCATTTGTATGATATATCCTCAAGTCTTACTCCATAACAAGTCGGTCTCACCGTAATATTGACTATTTGATAGAAAACATGATTAATGAATAAATATAAAGATTGTGTTAATAACATTTCCAATTAAAATTGGATAAAAACTTGAAAATACACCATATACACTACGAAGGCATTTACTTTGAACTACTCATATTTTCATTAGATAGGTTCTACAGTAAAAAGCTCTACTCTTTGGAAATCACTGAGTGGATGCTATAGATAGCACACCTGCTCCCAACAATCCCAACCCATGGATCGATCCCAAGGTAAGTATCATTATCATTCCATGACCACTAGGCCAACTTGGCAAAAAATAAAATAATAAATAAATAAATAAAATGTTCCACTCCCCTGATTCCAATTGCATATGCACAGGGGAATGGTGCATGCCATTGGCAAGGGATAAAAGGACAAAACAGAAGGAAGAGAGAGGTAGGTTAGGAAGGCATGAACCAACCATGTCACACCCTGCACAGGGGACCTAAAAAGCCTTCTAGTTCTATGTCAAGGTGACGACCCATGAGATATTATAAGAAACAGAAAAATAAGCGTGACGCATCAGCTGGTGGACCGGTCCTATTGGCACTTATTGGACAGTTGATTCAATCTAGTCAGGACGCATTAACAGTAACAACGTGTTAATTCTATTTTTGTTCATAAAGGACTACTGAGTTCTGACGCAATGGTTACTGTCTCTTTTTTTATTTAAATGTTTTGTCCGTCTCTTTTATGTCTTCTTGTCCAAGCATTGGTGTTATTTATTCTACCTGCCCCAAAAAGATTGAGGCACTGGCTTTACTTTAAATGAAAGTGAGGGTTGGGATACTACTTTGGTATATGAAAGTGAGGGGTCATCTACCATGAGGCCTACTTTTCAGTATCCTTGTAGCATTTAAGGGGGCCAAACTTTTTATGAAACCATTTGTAAAAGGCTCCCCCTGCTTTAGATCCACACAAATGCACATTAGATAAATTTGGGTGGGCCGATTTTGAATACAATATGTGGTGAGTAAATCCACGCCTTGTTGGTAAAAAATTAAGTTGGTTTTTGTCATTTCACAGTAATAGCATTTCCAAGGGAGTGCTTGTGTTTTTTATGAAATGAGGAAAAACTTTTCTAAGAACCAGGTTTCGGCAGCACCCTATAAACGTGCCCACCTAAAAGTAGATATGGAAAGAGAAAACACATACACAAACACTTTAAAGCTATCTCATTTATATTTTGACACTGATTTGGAGTTGACAGACATCGGAGCAGTTTAACCTCTTTGATGAAAGAATCTTTTTTTTTTTTTATATCTAAGAGTTGAAACTGAAAGAATCTTTTTTTTTTTTTATCTAAGAGTTGAGACTTTTTAAGCACCCTAAATCAAAAGCTAAGATAATTTGATTGGAACGAACATGGACCTCCAGCAGCCTATGGAGTTCGTAGCCACTATGCTCACAAGCCAAGCAATTCAGCCCGTCTAGCCATTGTTTGTTTCATGTAATTAAAATTTCAGGAATTCTATGACCTTATATTTATGCACGTGGTTAAAAGTGAATATAAAAAAATGATTATTAAATAAATTACCCTTTAACTTATATGGAATTTCAGGAGTTCTCACTTCATCCTCTTCAGAAGGCCAAAAAGAGATTGAAGGTTAAATTTCAACTATTGATTCATCATAGAATTTAATACATTCTTGAAAAGGTCTGGACCCTAAAATATGCGATTTTGGACTTTTGTGGGCTCCATCTTCACAATCAAAACAACTCATCCTCTTTTGAAGTCAAAAATGACTATGGGGTCAAATTCCATGCATTGATTGATTCATTGTGGATCTCAAGAAATTTGTGAAAAACCATTGGATCATTGGATATAAATAGTATAAATGATAGGTTGGATAATCCCTTGGGTCAAATCCATCTTTTTTCTTTTCTGATTTTCCTATTCTTGTAGGCTCCTAAATAATAATTTGAACTGTCCATCCTCTCTAGAGAGCCAAAAGGGTCAAGGTGTCAAATTTTATCCGTTGATTCATCATAGGTTTTGAGAATTTGAAAAAATTTCCCGACAATAAAATTTGTCACCATTGACTTTTATGGTCCTATTTTCACTGTATGAATCGTTCATGCTCTTTAGAATGCCAACAACGGCTATGGAATCAAATTCCATATCTTGATTCATCATGGATTTTAATATATTTGTGAGAAATGGTGAACCATTAGATGTACTCATATTCGAATGTGAAATATGTGAAAATGACAAACAATAAAATATTTTTCACATGTGCATCATTTACGCATCTAATTCATTTTCACAAAAACCAAACAAACCTAGCCATAATTTTCACTGAAACCAAACAATCCTAGCCATCATTTTCACATGAAGATGGGAATGAATACCCAGCCATCACCCTACTACTTCAAATCCAAGAAAAGTCAAAGTCCCATCTACATTGCTACCATGTATATTTAATCCCTTGCCCTGTATCTTCTGTTCTTCACCCTTCACCTCTCCAATAATCATTCGAGGAAGCTCGTTTGACCATTAATTCCTATGTCTCTATGCAAATAAATTGGTCCCAAAGAGCTTGCATTTTGGTGATATAAAATACAATATTAGAAAGCCACCACACTCATGGTTGAGTCCTGTTAGCACTTAAGTTATACATATGCCCTTGGATAGATCTGTAAATCTCCAGTTTAAAGTATCACTCCAAACCAACAGTTCAACTTCACACACACACACGCAAAAAAAAAAAAAAAAAGACATACATGTGAAAAGTATAAAAAGCCTGATAGATAAAGTGTAGTTTTCCCACAAAGATTTTCTTGTTGAGATTTCATTCCAGATGGGACTGTGGCCCATCTACTTGATGATCCAAAGACTGTTAAACTGACCCAAGTAAAAAAAAGTGTTCAAAACAGAAAAAGGTGGACCAAATTTAAACTAATCCCAATGGGGCTCAAGGTGGACCAAATTTAAACTAATCTTGCTTCTTTACCTGCTCACGACCTGTTTATAAAAAAGTATAGACTTTCAGCAAAATGTTTATTTATATCTTAGGAAGTAAACGACCACTCATCACCTGTACTTTTCATTAGCCGATAATATAGCTTAAACACTCCAAAATTTGACTTAAATTCAGAGGTCATGGAGCTGATTAATTCTTTCAACTTGGCCAAGTCGATGAATTACCAAGTCAACTCGAGAAAATAAGAAATAGGTTTTAAAACAACGATTCGAGTCAATAAGGGGTTGCTCAGTTGGTTGGCAACCCCGTATGTCACCTGAGTGCCCAAGGGTGCCAGGGTATGCCACTCTTCCTACTTTGTCAGCTTCTCTTCTCACGTATGTGGGCTTCCTCTTCCTACTTGTGTGGGCTCTCCTTCTCACGGTGTGGGCTATTTTGGGTCCCATCTCCCTTAAATAATAATAATAATTATTATAATTATAATAATAACCATCGTCCAGTTAAAGAGTGTGGATTATAAATGAATCAGTGCTTTCTACTGCTTTTAAAGTATGATAGCTTGCAAAGTTTGTGGCCTCTAATGATAATTACAAGATACAAGAGAGATCTAAGATTTAAGCATTCACAAAAACTCAGGTCCATTAGACATTAGATATTTCCATCTATTTGATCTTAAGATTACGAAATGGCCAGTCACCAAATACCCAATGGAGTTTCTAACTTTCTATTTCCACACACATTCATGACCTAAAATCAAACAATTGACAACATCTAATAGATCATATATATTATTTTAATATGACTAGATCCTAAATCCAATGTAAATCTAATGGGGTCATGGACCCTACAAAACTCTGCCACATCATGTTTTTAAAAGTTGTACAGAGTGGTGTACTGTATGTACAATGGGAGTAACCAGTTCCATTAATTTAAGTGATTCAAAGGGTCTATTAGTTAGATTCTCCCAACTCAGGTTCAGCACAAGTAGGGGTGGAGAATCCCCATTTTTACTATGTATATTGGCAATGTCTTCCACTCAAACCAAACCTCCTGATTATTGGACACATTTGAACTTTACCATGTTAATTATCTACTTTGTCTTCATCAAATAGAAAGGCAAATACAGCACTAACTTAACAGTTTTAAATCCTAATGTAATTAATGTATTCAACAGAAGGGGGAAAAAAGGCAGACAGTTACATTGTCTGATCACAAAGGTCTGAGCTTCCAATTTCCACCCAACTACTTACTGGAAAAGGTCAAATCACAAGGAGAAAGTGGATAGTAGAAATAAATGACATGACAAGTACTACAAAATAAGCTTCATGAGTAACATTTCAGAATCAAGTATAATGCAAGAGTGACACAATCAATAGATTAATAGAGGTGCTTGCCGTTCCAATCCCCAACTATATATGGCTATAATATTCAGGTATTGTATAGCTTTTATGTTGCAGCTCTCTTTCTGACTGGGTATGACTGAGAGGGACTGGCTTCCATTATATTTCATGTACGTTTGTTCTATATATATATAGAGGAGCCGGCCATGTCTGGATTACAGTGAATTTAAGAAACAACGAGAGAGATGGCCAGCGGAGAGCAAGCGATTGCAAAGGACCCTCCTTCATGGAGAGGGAGTAATCGCATTGCTTCGTTAGAAGACAAAACATCTTCTATGAGCAATGCTGGAGATGACCCAAAGCAACAGGTCTCTCTCTCTCTCTCACACACACACAGTACCATAGATTTCTCTTCCCAATAAACATGATCCAGTTTTTTTTTTCCTGATCTTCACATATTGACCTTTTGCTCAGAATATAATAAAATATACTTACCTCTGTTTGGCATCCATTGATTGTTAGGAACCCGGATGGAGAAAGTTCCTATCATATGTAGGGCCCGGATTTCTTGTGTCCTTGGCATATCTTGATCCTGGAAACCGTAAACTCTCTCAACATCTATCTGTAACTGTCTTTACATGGGTCTCCTTGGGTTTCTGGAACCTTTTCTCTATGCTAACATGATTTCTATGATGGTATAAATGACAGTTGAGACGGATTTGCAAGCTGGCGCTAGCTACAGATATGAGGTAAGACAAGAAAAATAACAGAGATATGAGCATTCATGCAGTTCTAGTACCAATATTTTTCTTGGGGTAGCAATATAACAGAAGCTAATAAGAACTTCTACCTGTATTGATTGTATTGACAGCTCCTTTGGGTAATTCTTATTGGACTCATTTTCGCTCTTATAATTCAGTCACTCGCAGCAAATCTCGGTGTAACAACCGGTATGAAGAAAAAACAGTTTCCTTTTCCAGACCCCTTGAAAGAAGGTGGCATGAAAGATGAATCATGATCAAGTTGTCTTAATTATGCTTGTTACAGGGAAGCATCTCGCAGAAGTTTGTAAGGCCGAATATCCGAAATATGTGAGGTATTGCCTATGGTTACTGGCAGAAAGCGCTGTCATTGCCGCTGATATCCCAGAAGGTAAGAAATATTAAGCCATATCTTCATCAGATTCGTGTTTTTGTAAAAAAGATGATGCATCAATCGATTGAATTTTCATTGATTTGCAGTAATTGGGACAGCTTTTGCACTCAACATACTCTTTCACATCCCAGTCTGGGCCGGAGTTCTCCTCACTGGTCTGAGCACTCTCCTGTTTCTGGGGTTGCAGAGATATGGGGTAATTGGAGAAACTACAATAAATCTCTCTCACTTCCTATTTTCAATGAAACAGAAGTGTATTGATGAAACAGAAGTGTATTGGTATGACCAAACTAAATGACAACTGTATACCTAACTCCATACTTCTGAAATGAAAAGAACAAGATAGCACAGGTTTTCAATATTTGTTGTAGGGAGCCTTAGCTTTAATTGAAAATTATAAACAGATGTTCAGGTATTTAAAAAATTAAAAACATGAGAGAAGCAAGAAATCAACCATCCTGAATCCAAAAAGGGAAAAAACACGTAATTAATCCAATGATTTAAGTCGAATTCCACTCAATCTACATTTATTCATAGATATCTTAACGGATGACACTTGAAACTGAATTAAAGTCTCTTTCTCTCGATGCAGGTTCGGAAATTGGAACTCCTGATATCAATTCTAGTCTTTGTCTTGGCTGCTTGTTATTTTGGGGAACTGGGTTATGTAAAGCCGCCAGCATCAGATGTTATGAAGGGGATGTTTGTACCAAAACTCAACGGCAGTGGTGCCACTGGAGCTGCCATTGCTCTCTTGGGTGCTCTTATCATGCCGTACGACTTTTATTCCATCTGTGTGTGAATTTTCATTTACTTTGCTTTCTTTCTCACAGTTGTATAAGCAACACCTCTTTTCCTTTTCTTTCTTGACAGACATAACCTTTTCCTGCATTCAGCTCTCGTTCTCTCAAGAAAGATACCTCAGTCCGTCAATGGAATCAACGTATGTGAAAAAAAAAAAAAAACTGATCATCAAAGATCATCAGAAAGGAACAAAATGCACATTGATATTTTATTGGATACTGAGTGTTGTCTGTTTTTCATGTTTCTATTTCAGAGCGCATGCAGGTATTTCCTTTTGGAGAGTGCTTTTGCTCTCTTCGTCGCATTTCTCATCAATGTAGCAGTGGTCTCTGTATCTGGCAGAGTTTGCTCTGCAGATAACCTCTCGCAAGAGAATTCCGACCAATGCAGTAATCTAACTCTCAATTCCGCATCTTTCTTGCTTAAGGTCAGTCCAAATGAAGCAATGCAACCTCCTATAATAAACAAAGAGATCCTTGTCACTCTTCCTTGGGAACCCGGTCGTTGCACTTCTGGTGACATGCATTTTTTTTTTTTTTTTACGTCGAGTCGTTCCTCCTTGGATTCGAACTCATGATCGGGTTGACTTTGATACCATCTTGTAAGATCTTGTGCACCCATTAAGCTACCATTCCTTTCAAAACCAATTGGTGAGGGAAGAGGTACAACCCAATGTTTTATACGACATTCAACATCGCACCTGCGGGCCTGTTTTTAGAGAATTTGCAGACAGGTATTGTGGCACGCCTCTGCCCAACAATCCCTTCCCCCCAGCCCCACCCCACCCCCGCTTCACGATGGCGCTTCCACGACTCGAACCCATGACCTGGAGCTCTAATACCATTTTAAATTTATTTTTGCCATGCCTACGAATACCTCAAGGCATTAGTAGAGACAGCATAAATACTTTTCAATAATCAAAATCCCGAGCTCTAATACTGTAAGTTTTATTAGATGAAAAGATCTACATTTATAATGCAAATACGAGCTAACCTTATCTTAAGGATAATGATAATCCTAACAACACTAATATCCTAACAATCTTTTTTGACAGATTGATCATAATCTCTAATAGTTTGGACTTCTCTACTTGCCAATATTCAAGGTCATAACTACATCCAATTCCAACAAAATCTAGAGAGTCTAACCTGGGTCATCTCAACTGTGAAGCGTGAATATAAACCAAATAGGACTTACTCAAAATCATGTAAAAAAAAAATGGCAATTTGATTTGTGATGTCATAGTTAATTCTCACACCCTTGCTCCTAGGCTTGTAAAAGGATGCAAATCACTGGATAGCTCAATTTGCAAATTAGCATGCCAAAGCTATCCAAACAAGCTTTAAGCTTTGACGTAAAGAACTAACAATTCCAAAGATCAAATTATGTCGATGGACCCCCGATTAACCTTTTATAATAGAAAATTCTAGGTTTTGACCCTTTTTAGGCCCAATTGACAATTGGGTCCAGATTCTCATTCTGGAATACCCTTGTACCTGACTGTATTATAACACGAGCCTGGAGTAGGGTCTTGGTGGGTCAAATCTATACAAGTCAATGCTGGGCCTGGAGTAGAGCTTGTTCACATCCTTTCATCTGACTTGCACAATCTCATCAAACAAAAATAGATACAACTATTGTCCTTACCATTACCATTTTTACTATTTTATGCAGAATGTCCTAGGAAAATCAAGTTCAACTCTCTATGCCATAGCACTTCTAGCTTCAGGGCAAAGCTCTGCCATAACTGGCACATATGCAGGGCAATTTATCATGCAGGTGAAGCAAATGAAAATGACATATGCTTTTACTTGGCATTTAATTTACTCTCCTATCTAATTTTAATTAAATGGGCAGGGTTTCTTGGATCTCAAGATGAAGAAATGGATCAGAAATCTTTTGACCCGGTGCGTCGCCATTACACCGAGTTTGATTGTCTCCATAATTGGCGGATCGTCGGGTGCCGGCCGACTCATTATCATAGCCTCGGTATCTCCTTTCTATGCTACTGTTAAGACAAATATTGTATAACTATATACTAGATCTCATATGGTTATTCTAGGTTATACGATACATATCCCATATGCAGCTTTTCTTGTATATTTCTACATCATAGTTTTATCAAAAAGTCTACTTGGACAAACTTTTTGACCAGAATTTTGGACAAATTCTATGATATGTCTTGAATATCACCTATGATATTCAAGGCATATTATAGGGTTTGTCTAAAATTCTGGCCAAAAAGATTGTCCAGGTAGCACTACTCTAGTTTTATATATCCAATATAAGGCTATACGGAAAATATTCCTCTCCAATCACTCATGTTGGACCCCTTTTTTATTATCTATTTTCTCTCATCTAATTATTGTTTGGGTGTTGCTTTTTGTTTGTGTAGATGATACTGTCTTTTGAGCTTCCATTTGCTCTCATTCCCTTGCTCAAGTTTAGCAGCAGCAAAACAAAGATGGGACCACACAAAAACTCAATCTATGTATGTTTACTTGCCACTAATATCTTACATGTATAGCCATAGCCTTTGTTATTGTTTTCTTGCTATAATATAACCTGAGTTCATGACATAGGAGAGCCAGAATCTTTCTGGATGTCCCTGTCCCTACTTGAAGTAGTTGCGCCGGAAAGGTCGACTTACATTTAAGAAATCATTCTAGAGTAGTACTACATGGACAAACTTTTTGGCCAGAATTTTGGACAAACTCCTAGATATCCCTTGAATATCACTATGATATTCAAGGGATATCTATGATATTCAAGGGATATCTAGGGGTTTGTCCAAAATTTTTGCCAAAAAATTTGTCCATGTAGACTTTCTGATCATTCTAACGTATAATATTTAATTGAGATTGGGTGAGGGTCGAAAGTTGGAAAAATATTTTAGTATAAGATCGCATTTTGAGTTAATCTTGTTTAAATCCATTATATATATGATATGGCTCCTGCAGAGTGTGGCAATGCTAATCAGGGCAGGTTGGGTTAGGCTTTAGGCCAACCCAACCCAAATTCCAAGAGGGCCAACCAATTTCAAATCGATTATGACACAACCCGATAGGTCACATCCTGGTTTATATTTCACCTAATAAATTTACTCACCCTAAACTCAACTTGTACCAAATCTGAAGTCTTGAACAGAATTGTGTTTAAGTTGGGTTTTATTCATAGGACTAAGCCTTGTTCTCAACTAGAGCATTCCAATATGAATTTGAATTTTAGATTTCGGATTGGAACTAGGCTAAATTGCTCTCCTGTCATAGAGGGCCCTTTGTGGAAGGGTTACAATGTTCATAGGTGGATGGACAGCAGAATTCACATGATTTTATGAGACATACCAGCCCCATGAGTTGACTTTAATTTGAGAATCGGTAACTAAATGGCTAGGGCTGAATAAAATATGAATTTGTGCTTTTGCCCATCAATGTTAAGGCCGAGCTTAAGGCTTTAATCGGTTTCAAGACCCTAAGCCCACTATATTCAAATAGGTCTAGGTTCATATGGGAGCCGTTTTCATGATCCATACATAGGTCCATAACCTATATAACAATAGAAAACCACCACCACCATCCCAAGTAATAATAGTAGCTGTAAATGGCTCAGGTTTGAATCGAGTCTATCACCATAGTATTGAACTAGGGTCTCTAAAGATTGAGTTTAAGATCCAAACATGGCATGACATAAATTGACCTGGATCTAGACACAGTATTTTAGAGTCTAGTCCACTAGAACACATAATTGACATGGGACTATAGTTCAAAGGCTTGATTTGACTCAAACCACCCCCCACGCCCAACTCTCTCTCTCTCTCTTTTTTTTTTTTTTTGTTAATTACTTAGCATATGATTACCGAAAAGGTAAAAACTCATTCAAATTTGTTCAAGTTACTTGACTTGGTCGAGTTGAGTTTTAGAACGAAGAGTTGGATTAGGGGACCGGAAAAGTTGCAAAGACTGTCTTGAATTTCTTTAACTAGCCATTGCTACCAAAACCTTAAGGCGTTAGTAGAGGCAACTTTTTGCGCTGAGTCGTTCCTCCTGGGATTCGAACTCACGACCGGTTTGCTCTGATACCATTTTGAATTTATTTAGCTAGCCATTGCTACTAAAACCTTAAGGCGTTAGTATAGGCAGCGGAAATACTTTTTAATATTCCCCCTCGGGTGTAGCCCACTCCTCAATAGACTGATTATCTAACTCTTCTTTTTCTGTGTATATTTCTCGTTGTTCTTATTGTGTGAATAATGTTGCAGATCATTGTAATCTCATGGATACTAGGACTGTGCATCATCGGCATCAACATCTATTATCTTAGCACTAGTTTTGTAAGTTGGCTCATACACAATAGCCTCCCTAAAGTCGGCAATGTCTTCATCGGCATCATCGTGTTCCCTATCATGGCCGTCTACATCCTTTCGATTATATACTTGACTTTCAGGAAGGACATTGTAGTCACCTTCATAGATACAGAACCTAAACTTCACTCTTCTGCTCAAATCCAAATGGAGCATGGAGTATATAATCCCAATGACAATGCACATGGTATGGCCGATGTTCCTTATAGAGAGGATCTTGCTGATATACCGCTCCCACAATAAGATAAGAGGACTTGCTCAAAATGTGACTCAAAACGGATGATGTTGTAAAATAGGAATATTGAAAATAAGATGACAGACATCATCATTGTTTACTCGATCCATAGGAGTTTGTAACCTTCATACTATGTAGCTGTCATTTTTAATGAAGCACCTTGTGAAATGAGCTCATGTTTTGTTTTATATGGAGTAAGATACTTGCAAACCTAAAGCTTTGGTGTTCTACTTTACTCTCTACCCTATTTAGGGCCACTTTGTCTTTCTTGTTTTTTTTTTTTTTTTTTTCTAAATTCTACCATGTATTTCTTCACTAGTTCATACAAGTTCTTTATTGATCCCACAACAAAATTGAAAACTTGCTCAAGATGTAACCCAAATAGATGTCATAAAATTGGATTATTAAAAATAAGAGGACAAAGACATCATCATTGTTTATGCTATCCATAGAAGTTCGTAGCCTTCATACCATATAATGTTGCTTTCATTTTAAGCTCCTCACGAAATATACTCTTTTTTTTTTTTTCTTTTTTTTTTTTTTATTATTATTATGATATATGGAGTAAGATATTTACACACGGATAGCTTCATTCTACTTTTCTCTTTACCCTAGTCACGTTCTCTTTTTTTTTTTTTTTTCCAAATTCTACCATGAATTTCTTTACTAGTTCATACAAGGTCTTTATTGGTCTCTCCACTATTATAGTTTGTTCAACTTGCAACCCTTTAGAGCATCATACAAAGGCCTTTTTTTTTTTTTTTTTTTTTCTTTTTTTGTCTTTCATGTGCATGCTTAAACTACATTCCTTAATTTTCTTTAAGTTTATTTTGATTTCAGATCATCATCTTATCTTATCCCATCAATCTAAGATCAACTTGGAGAGTATTAACTCTATTAAGTTTTATACAGACACGCATATTTTTACTTACAATACTTTTTGCAACTCTACACACCCATCCTAACAGATAACCTCAATTCACTGCACAATGACAAATCTTCTCACCTTTTCACTTTTTGTAAATGCAACAAAGCATTGGATGGATAAACTTTCTATTTTAAGAAGTTAAATGCCTAGTGACAAATCTTATCACCTTTTTACTTTTTGTAAATGTAGCCAAGTGTTGGATGGATAACTTTCTATTTTAAGAAGAAGGGGAAGTTTCAAGTGCATCTATCCCTCACCATAGGGTGAGAGATACTTTCATAATTGGGAGTTTTCAAGTACAAAAGTTACTTTTCAAGTACATAGGGTGAGGGATAGATGTTTGTCTTCATGTGCAAAAAGGAAAGTATCCATCACCCTATGGTGAGGGATAAATGCACTTGAAACTTCCCCTAAGAAGAAATATCTAACTATCAAAGATAAGGGGAAAAAAAAAAGAGCAATGGATCTTGAACTTTTGGTAATAACATGGCTCACGGTATGGACAACGAAAACTATGATAAAGATCTACACTAAAGTTTGAAAGCCCAAACTTAAAGATTTATCTTTAGGGCCTAGTTTTTTGCATGAATACATGGAAATTCATGGTCAAATGAGCTCCACCGAAGGTTTATTAAAGAGGTGAGGGGCGAGGGATATGAGATGAAATGTGAAGTATATAAGGTGGAGATGTAAATGTAGCCCTCACTGTAAATGTAGCCCTCGCTGTCTTAGGATTGGAATTACTAGGGTGATAGTTGGGTATTTATTTCTCATCTCCCTTAATTCATTTTCAATTAAAGGGAAGATAATTTGGTGGTTATTTTTCAAATTCACTTGTTTCTTCAATTTTAACCACTTTTAGGAATAGAAATCTTACAATTCCTATATATTCAATTACACAAAACAAAAAAGCCCTTAAAGAATCTTGAAATTATCAAGTCTGACTAGCCAATACATCCCAAAAACTTAAGTTGTCATGACCGAGTCGTTCCTCCTGGAATTCAAACTCACAACTGGTTGGCTCTGATACCATAAAATAACACAAAAGTCTTTTTCTTCCAATACATCATTTCTGTGCATTTTCATTATCTATTTATAATGACATCAGATTAATTACAAGAATATTTGCATTAAAAGAGAGATTCTAAATATCAAATTAATGCAGATCTTCTGGAGAAATTGTTGCAGTGTTCATGGAGAGATTGTCAGCTATTGATAATATGGATATCCTTAATGACGGATCAATATCTTTGACAGATGGAGCGATTGTAGCAGAAAACCAATATACATAAACATTTAATACCCCAAACCCACCCGACCCCCACCCTCCCAACATGATGTCATTCGTATTCGCAACTCACAGGTGCATGCCCGCGCAATATGTGCCTACCCACGCAACCCTGGGGAAAAACACCTTCCCAGGGATCCAACTCGCAACCTGGCGTGGCTTTGGTACCACGTCAAGTCCGACTAATCAATACATCCCAAAAGCTTTCGCCCTCATAAAGTCAGAAAGCAGACGACCAATATACTAAACAAAAATCTCTTTCATTTTCAAAAACTATAATCATCAATGTTATTATCATTATCATCATCATAGAATTTTCTCATAAGCATCAATCATCAATAAGAAATTCATAGGGTGAGATTCAAAGAGAATTTATTATAACAATCGAATTGATCAACAGTTAACAAGTTTCCCATCATATTAGAAGCATGCAAAACATTACTCAAATGTAGCAATTAAGAAGATGGATTTAAATGTGAAGAACCAATATGATCATGAATCTGCAAAAATGGTCCCTGGTTCCCACTAGCATCAGGCCCAAACTGGTGATAAAATAATTGACTGCATTTGTATAAAATGTTAGTTGGGGTGGGGGGCGGAATTACAGTCCAAAAGGTTGGTCAGATTGTGTTTTGGACTGATCAAGGTCCACAACAGGATGCACAAATGCAAATCCAGATTGAACCTTTTGGAATGGGAGTTTAACCAAACAGGCAGTGAGCAGCAACTTTCATGTGTTTCAGATCAAACCAATGAATTCAAGAAAGACACTAGTCAAACGCCCATTGAATATCGAACAGAAATCGGCTTGTTTTGGAGAATTTGAAGAACAACTGTAGTTTAACCACAAAACAATGTCAGAATTCTGCACTTACCTTTTATTTCTCCTTGGCTTCCATTCTCTGCTGGAGACGTAAGAATCGGTATCGAGAGGCTGCTGTGGCTGTGGGTCTGGGGGGAACGTTTTCGGCTCTGGGTGGGTCTCGGGTGGGGGCCTTTTTAGGCAGAAATTATAGAGTTGGCAATACCCTTTTTAGGCAGAAATTATAGAGTTGGTAATACCCGGGATTTGCATTTGAGGTGGGTTCCAGATCCTAACAAGCAGCAATTGGGTTTTAATTTTTAAGGTATCATTTGGGAAGGTGGTAATATGAGTGGAAGGAAATAAAAAACAAAGGGGGGGAGGGGGGCGGGGGGGGATGTTGAATTAAGGGTGTTTGGAAAAGGGGGAGGGGAATTTGGGCGTAAAATTTTTGAATTTTCCCTTTAAAATTTTCCCTTTAAAAGCGGGGGGAAAATATAAGGGAAAGAGGGGAATTTTGACTAATTACTGAACTGCCCTTTTGTTTGTGAGATATAATTTTGAAGCTTTTGCAAAAGTGAGGATAAAATGGTAATTATTTCTTTACCTCACAAACAAATAAAATTATACTTTTTCACTTTTTTTTTCCATACTTTTTGACTATCCAAACAAGAGGTAAAATTAATTTTCACTCCCCTCCCCTCCCTTTCATTTTCCTTCCCCTCAAATTTCCCCTCCCCTCCCCTCCCCACTTTCCAAACATTAAGGGTTTTTTTAGTGAGTTTTTAAAGTAGCATTAGAATTTACATTATAGTTTTAGAAGCGGATCGAGGATCAATAAGTGCGGCCGCCCCCATTCAGAAGTACTTGGATGCCCCAGGTTGGCAGCACCGACACACCCAATTTTTCAAACACCTATATTATGCATGAGTTTGCATATTCTTTTGGGCACGTTTGTGCCGGCCATGAAAATTTGGATACTTCACGTTTGTGTTACTTATTTATGCAGTAAGTACTGTATTTCTACGAAAAATTGTTTTTTCATGCATTTAGTGTGGCGATATTTTATAAAAATGCATTTTTGCCATATTAACATTTTCCTTGAATAGCCTCAAAATAGAGTTCGTACGGGGGTATGAAAAAAATCTATTTCCGCAAAAAACTTCTCCCCTTTTTATGACTTCATTTCCTCACTCCACTCTTTAATATTAGTTTTTAATAAGAAATCCGCAGCCGCACCAAACAACATTAGCACCAATTCATCGAGGAAAATAAATTTGCACCAAACATGAATTTCCTTATAATGATTTTACTATTTAGAGAAGAGTTCGTACCAAATGATAAAAATATATAAATAAATAAATAAATATTATTCTTATATTTTCTAAAAAAAAATAACAGGTACACAGGACATTTCCGTATCTTGTTTTCACCTTCAAATAAATTCTAAATAGTGCCTAGTACCGTCTATTCCCGCACCATTCCTCACTCATCATGCCAAATAAATCTTTCACTGTGCTTTAACATACCACTTTAACATACCACTCAATTTAGGTAACTCCAGTGGACAAACGATAGAACATTAAAATGAGTAGACATTGCATATTGAAGTCTGTGATTGGCAATGTAAGTCCACTGTTTTTATATAAAAATAAATAAAATTTTGCACTACTTTTGACATCTTCTATTATGAAAAATTATCCGCACCAAAACATCTAAAAGCAGAGTCTATGGAAAAGTTGACTACTCTTCTTTTTAGTGTGCATGATAAAAATAGATGTTACACGAATATTTATTCGTGGGAATTTCTGACAAAAATTCTCTCCATTGAGAAACCTTGACATTGATAACATCTACTATTCTCAAAGAATTCTAAATTCCCTACTTCATAAAAAAAAAAATCATAAAGCCCACCTTACGAAATGCCACTTTTGGTATGTAGAATTCGTGAAATTTTAATTTCCAAAATGCTACATTATACATGAGCATTGGTGATATCGAATGGGGGACGACATTTGTAGTATTCACCCCAAAATAATTATTACAAACAAAGGCCTTCGTGGTGTAAAATACTCTTATAAATCCTAGAGAACGAAGGAATCTTATAAATCAATGATTCCTGTTTGTTTACCAAACATGCTCTTAAAAGAGTTTTGTGCTTTGGTATCAAAACAGGTAATTCTGATTAGGTTATCTCACTTTGAAAATTCCAATTAATATTTGCCTCTTCTTTTTCCTTTAGCCCTAAAAAATTAAAACAAACTCTCCAAATCTTAAAAGCTTTAATCCCACCACCAATCTCTCTGAAACCCTCATCTCCACTAACTCGGTTGATCAATCGCCGTTAAATCTAGCCTGATCGGTATTTCAGTGAACAACTCCACCAAACGATACGATTTTCCTCTAGAGAAAAGGTATTATTTGGGAAAATAACTATACAAAACTGTTCTTTAATCTCTCATTAAAGAACATGCTCTAGAAAGTTAACATCAAAGCCTACCAGTAAACTAAGCCAATTCAAAAATAAAGGAAACAATTAAATGCTTGTATATAGGGTCATAGACTCATAGACACCAGGGAGTGTTTGTGCAGAGTTTAAGTTTCATCTTCCACGACACTCAATTTTTCTACTAGAGAAGGTGAGAAACCCAAAGCCTCTTTGGTGATGAAAATAACGGTATGACAAGATGTCTTTTTTTTTTTATATATATATAAATTCATGGATTTAATGTTATACGAAACAAAAGTGTCGGAAAATCCAGGATCATTTCTATCCCTTTATGCGGAATCACCTTCTACACAGATGGCTCGTCAGAGTTACATCATTTTCCCTTTTTTTAAAATTTTTACATCACATTGGATTACCGAGTAGGTGGATGTGTGGTAAAACTAAGAAGGATAAAATAATATATATATATATATTTGAGGGCATTTAGAGGTAACACCATTAGAGTATACAATTAGAAACCCCGTTTGAGATGGCTTGGACATATCTAACGTAGGCTGATAACGGCTTCAATGAGAACAAATTTGGCTATATAAGTTGATAGCCCACCTACAAAAATGGGTAGGGCAAAGAGGGCGTTAATGGAAATATTACAATTAGATTTGAATAAGTACAACTTACATGGGGATTTGACTCTCTCTCTCTCTATATATATATATATATTTATATATATAGCAGGGCTCTCCTAAGCTGCAACTTAGCTTATCATAAGCTAGAATAGTGCTGATCCCACACATCAAAGTTTATTATATTTGTTTTTTGTATGATGGAACTGAAAAATCCAGTTCTTAATTAGTTTTTCTTGATTTCGGAGACGCTCATCATGCAAAAAATAATAATAATCAATTTTGATTTGTGGATTTAGCACTGTTTCAGCTTTGGACAAACTAAGCTTTAGTTTAGGAGAGCTGGCCCCATATATATATATATATATATATATATATATATACACACACACACAACACAATAATATAGTCAACCTCAACATAGTTTGGATAAGGTTTTAATGATGATGATGTCGACAACTAGGTGGAAATGTGATCATGAATGTCAGGAGTCTGGAGTTGCAAATACCATCTTTGGGCTAATATATATACCTTTTATAAATTTCATAATGTTTGGCTCAATTTCTCATGCCATGATTATATGCAAGGGCGACAATGATTGAGTTCGGATTGAAATCTGTGGCCAGTTAGTATGCATGGTCTCAACTTAAATCTGAAATATTCATCAATGGAGTTGAAAAAGTCATCTAAAATCAAGCTTTAAAGTTGTAAAGGTCAATCGAACTCTTCTTAATTAATAGGTTGGCTAATACGTGTTTACAGTTTCTTTTTTTAAATTATTCTGATCAACGTGTCGTGTTTACATCATCATCATCATTATTATCATATTATGGATTACTTGAACAAGGTAGCAATGGACTCTAAATATAACTTGTTTATTAATTGGGTTTGAAATGTCAACTCAAATTATGAATTAATGGGCCAGGTTTGGGCCGGGTTAACATGTTAGTCAAAAAATACCTCAAATTAAGTTTGGGCTTACACATTATAGGATTATTTTCAGATTGAGAATCTTGCACATGGCCACACACGACCTTCAATGACAATTGTAAAAAAAATAAAACTAAAATTATCTTACCATGCATTCATTACTCACAATTTAGGTTTTGATTCGGGAGAAGCTTATGAGGCAATAGTGGGCCTGTTTATAAAAAATCAAGCCACTCAAAATAAATGGTATTCTACTTCTTTTATGTAGTCCTTCAAAAGCTCGTACAAACTGATATTAATGGAAAGCACCACTTGCATTTGAATAAACTATTATAAAGAGATTCAAGTACTATTTTATGATGATGAATTTGACAACAACCCTAACTTAAATAAAGATGAGATATAATGATTTTCAATAAGTGAAATCGACATTTACTTTAATAGTTATAAATCTTTTTTTTTTTTCAGATTTTTGAGGAAAAAAAACTCTTTAAAATTGAGAAAATGATAGAGGGACTAAACACTTCTTAATAATGACAAAGGGCTCTTTGTTGTGTTTTTTAGTTTTTTAAACAAAATTTCCTCCTTTCCATAATATCACGAAATGTCAAATTCTTCCCCAACAACGTAGAATATCATTTTTTCTTTTTTCTTTTTGAAATTCGCATGTCTTAATATTTTTAATACCGTGGAATAAAAGTAGGGATGTAAACATGTGAGTTCATGAGAAGGTGGAACCGGAACCGCATATGGGATTGGTCCGAATTTAGGTGGAGAATTGATCTGAAAAAAAAAACAAACTAATTTATAAGAGAGATTCTAAAAAAAATTAAAGTATCATGTCTTGGATCTACGAATTCAACTTTTGGTCATTGAACATGTGTGTGAAGACAAGATGCCAATACTACTCAACCATAATTGTGTGTGCAAACGGCGTATTTGGATAGAAAAAAAAAAGTTAAATAAAGTTAAATGGGCCTTGCTATCTAAATTTTAACTTTACCCCCATTAAGTTTGGCCCCGAACGTATTCTTGGGCCTAGGTTCGGGACCACCGCCGAGCAGGTTTGGACCATGTGGCACACGTGGAGAGTACTGTACTAGTCCCCCACATGGACACGGCCAAAGCAGGCTCGAGCATCCCCATTTTTTTCTACGGCTCTCGAGAACGTCAGATCCTCAGTCGTCAGTCGTCACGGGCGACGCCAAAATCCTTTCCACGCGTTTTTTATTCACCCTACACATCAATCCACTTGCGTAGCAACAAAGCCCACAAACCAAGCAGCTTTTTCTCTATTTATACTTTTCTTACACACTTCACTCATTTCGTATCGATCGATCGTTTTGCAATGGCTTCTAGGGTTTCCATCTGCAGCTGCATCTTCTTCTTCTTTCTCCTAATCATCTTCGCCTCCGCGACTTCTGAATCTTCCGAATCTGCTTCTCCTTCTGGAGAATCCGTTCTAACCCTAGATGCTACCAACTTCTCCGAGACTTTGACCAAGCATCCCTTCGTCGTCGTCGAGTTCTACGCCCCTTGGTATCGTTTTCTTCTTCACTCTTCGAATCTCTCTTTTGTTTCTGCTGTGCTGATGTTGTTTGATCGGATCTTAGTCCCGTTTGGATCTTTGTTACTGGATTTGCATGGAAATGGGGGTTTGTGGATTGGCTTCTTCTTTGGTAGAATTGATTATGTGTGAGGTGAAGTAATGGGTAATTAGATTTACAAGTAAAGGTAACACTAACAGGGATCTGAAGATCCAAAGCAGGTCTTTTTACTTCACTTTTTGTAGAGTGGAGTAGATAAAGACCCTAAGTCTTGTTTAAGTATCAGCGAAGAAAAGTGCGAAAGTTTGGTTCTTGTGGACCCTTTGTTGTTGGGTGATCTGGTTTGTCCTTCTGGATGGACGATATACTGAAAATCACCCGGAATTGGAAGATCCCATCCCATCATCCAATGCCGTTCGTTTCTGTGGGTCCCATTGCATCGACGGTTTATTGTTGGTATCTTTGCTGCGGCACATGACCACATGGTTTCATGTGAATGAACATTTGTAAATGTGTTTATTTTGTTACTTGTAGTTTTTTCCCCCCTTCTTCTCTGTAGAACACGTTTGATGGAGATGTGGATGAAGTGGTTTTCCACCCATTTTTATGTCCGACGTGTTCCACATTGAAATTGAGGTATTCAGATATTGATTTGGGTGGAGAAATTCAGATCTGTATCCCACTTAAGTTGAACTCTGTAGTTATGGTTTTCGAGCTGGTCCAGAGCTTGGGGAACACATCATAAGTTTTGATGGCCTCCGAGCAACTTTGTGCTTTGGGATGTAGCGTTTATTTGGCATCTGTTTTATGTGATTGTATGCTAAATGAACTATTTATCGAATTGGAGGCGCTCCTCTCGAAGAACTGTTATTAACATGATGATTATAACACCTGAGGACAGTTCCTGATCCTAATTTCTCCCTATGCAATTGTACCAGTCTTATTTATTTATTTTTGGTGCATTTTGCTTCCAGGCAAAGCAGCTAAATGGGTAAAATACTGCTGCTTTGCATGATTAGGCCCATAGTTGGGCTAGACAACATGTTCTATCTATATCATGGTTGAGGATGTTTCTTACCCAACTACCTTTCCATGCTTTTTAAATGGAGATGGGACCTATCTTCCATAGTACTTATATTTTCTGCTTCCCATTTCAGTAGTCAGCGTCGCACATTTCAGTAAAGCATTTATGTTTGGACCAGTAAAATCATTTTCTATCATAACTAATGTATTTATTCTTACTGGAAAATGATCTCAAGGAGTCATTGGGAAACCATTCCCCAAAGAGTACCCGCATTTCTGGCTCCCCATTTCAGGAATCCATTTTATATATTTTGAGTCACTACTATTATATTAACTTTATAGTTGACATTTCCATGACCGTTTCTTGCACTGTTCCTAGTTTTGTTTCTTAGTTGGAAACTAGGATCCAAGTGCAAACACAAACACCATATCGTTTTGTTCTTAATCGGAGAGAAAAATGGAAGTAGTCCTTGGGAAGGCAATGAAGCAGGAAATATAGTCGAGAAGGTGTAACATGCACTTGTCAATTGTTGCTCATGGGTTTGCCTGGATCAGCGGATTAAGGATCATATATTGATAATTATGGGTTCCCCCCCTTCTATTTCTTTAGCTTATCTGATCCCGCATTAACTTGTTTATAGAGCTTTTTGTAATAGATACCCTAGATGGGGCGATGCTTTGATAATGATGATGATGATGTTGAAATTATGCATGCTTAAACTGTTAATATTAATTATTTTTTATTTTGACCTCTCATCTCTGTCTTGACAGGTGTGGACATTGTAAGAATCTTGCTCCTGAGGTATGAATTATCATTTTATGTGCTGTTTCTTCTTCTTCTTCTTCTTACTACTACTACTCTTGGTTGTTAGACAATTATGGCCACGGATGATTTGTTGCAAATTGCACTAATTTTCTTTTACTAACAGTATGAGAAAGCTGCATCCCTCTTGAGCAAGCACGATCCTCCGATTATTCTTGCCAAGGTTGATGCCAATGACGACCTAAACAAAGAACTTGCTACTGAGTATGAGGTGAAGGGCTTTCCAACTCTCAAGATTATAAGAAATGGAGGAAAGACTATCCAAGAATATAAGGGTCCTCGGAATGCTGATGGCATAGTTGAGTATTTGAAGAAACAAGCTGGTCCTGCATCATATGAAATAAAATCTTTAGAAGATGCTGGGAATCTGATTGATGACAAAAAGATTTTTGTTGTAAGTGCTCCATTTTTTCCTTCTCCTTTTTCCCCATTTTTTCAGAATGGTTTCTGGTGGTGCCTTTATGGTTCTAATGTGACCGAACTTCCTTTAGGTGGGGGTTTTTCCAGAGTTGTCAGGAGAAGAATTTCAAAACTTTACAATGTTAGCTGAGAAATTGCGTTCTGACTATGAATTTGGTCATACATTGGATGCAAAACTCCTTCCAGGAGGAGATTCTACAGTGAATCAACCAACAATAAGGTTGTTCAAGCCATTTGATGAACTCATTGTTGACTTCAAGGTATTATATAATCTTTTTTGATTTTGGTCTTGGACTCGGTCATTGGTGTACTTGAGCTTCACCGTTTACGGATTATCATGCTTATGCAGGATTTTCATGTGGATGCCATGGAAAAGTTTCTCGAAGAAGCCAGTGTGCCTGTTATAACTATCTTCAACAAAGATCCCAACAATCATCCTTTTGTCATAAAATTTTTCAATAGTGACAATGCCAAGGTAAAGGCTTATTTGGTTGGTTCTAATATCATGTATGGATTTTGTTCTTTTTTTCATTGTTTGTAATTTTTGTTGTCGTCAGAAAGTGTGTATGCCTAGATACTAGCCTACCTGTATGCTATGTTGATGTAAATTGTCAGCATTTACAGAAGTTTATATATATATATTATTTATTTCTTTTTTACTTTTTTTTTTTTTTTTTTTTACATTTACTATGTGGATGTAAACTGTCAACATTCACTTTGGCTGATTCTGAATTTCGACGAAAATCTTCGGAGTTATGTTTTGGAAAAATGAAAAGAAAAATAAATAAATATGCATATTTTAAAAAATATCAAATAAATATTAAAATAGTAAAATAATATATACTATTTATTTCAGTTTAGGACTTAAATGGACCAAAAAATTAGACAATTTTTGAGTGGTGTGTTTGTTCCGGTTTAATGGCCACGCAAAAAACCTCAGGAAGCTTGTCCGAAGCAAAACAAATTTCACAACTATGATCAAATCTAAAAAAAAACAAAAACTACGATAAAGAATGAGATGCCATTAAATTTTAAGGCTGTTGAATCAAGGGCTAGGATAATCTGGTAGGGCTATATTTTTGCCCCCCATGTCCATAATGAGACCTTTCTATCTGCCCTCCTCACATTGACAGAAATACATCTATAAGTGGCACCAATGCAGTCTGCTTGTAGAAGAATATTCTCCATGTTGTTGGATGACCAACATAGCTTGGCTGGTAGGGGGAAGGCCTGTCCCATGCTCACATCCTATCCATTTGACTTGTCAATTATCACGACACATCATTATCCAAAAGCTGGTCCATCTCATGATTTATTATTTATGTATATGTATGAATGTACATATATGCCCTTATTACGAGTTGTTTTAAAGTACTTCGGTTTAGGGCTTTGTTCCTGTGACTCTGAGAACAGTTCTGACTTGTAGCCCCTCAAAGTTCAATAATTTTAACCCTACGACACTTTTTTTTTTTTGGATTCATTACAAATTTATAACAGCCAGTAACATTTTTATGATATTAATTTTGGGTGTGCACCAATTCAGTTGAGCTAGTGTGAACTGTGAAGGGCCATTGGACTAATTCTGGTGGGCTGGATATCTTTTAGCCATAGAGGTCTGGTGCCTCTGGATAATATGCAGTCTAAAGTAGCCCCTCTCTACTATTTTAGTATTTTCTATTCTGCACGTTCATACACTTCTAGAGTTGCCCTCATTGCAATTTGACACTGTGATCCTGTCATTTGAAAACAATGACTTCGAGGAGGCTTTAAGATCGACAATTAGGAATTTAGGATATCTTGTATCTGGCCCACCGCCATATTCAAGGCCTGCTTGACATCCCTTCCACCACCTTGTGACCTTGGTACATCCCAGGCGGGCCGGACACTGATGTTTGTTCCAATATAGCACAATTTAGTGAAGTAGGGTGTGACATGCTGTCGCTTGTGTTCATGATGTCCTAATCTTACCAATAAAATGTCCAATAACTGCTTAAAAGTTCCAAATGCAGTAACATATACTCTAATATCAAGGATGGTTTTCAATGAAAGGTGAAGAGAAAACTTTTGACTCTTTTTTTTGTTAAGTTACTGTGTGACATTGACAATTTGTGGTATAGTTGACGGTGCTCTACCATAAGATTGCAGAATCTAGTCATGTAACCCATGAAAAAAGTAACTGTCGTGTCATTCATGTTGAATCATTTGGAATCTGTGTATTTCCACAGCGGCACAAACAGTTACCTCATGAGAGCAAGCAAAATAACCCTTCATCCAACAAGCTACTGATTGTGACTGGTGCATTCAACTTTAAATTATACTTAACATAGATTGAAAGACTAAAAAAAAAAGATGATCCACTCTTTCTTGGCCAAATAGTACAAGGTGTACAAATTGGCATGTATGGTTCCCAGAAAGCTTTTGTAGGGATGTGAGTTTTTTACACTTGAAACTAGGTTGAGCTTCTGAAATGTGTCTCGCATACTCAGTTCTTGCATATTTTATAGTGAA
This sequence comes from Camphora micrantha, assembly GCA_003546025.1. Lineage (NCBI taxonomy): Eukaryota > Viridiplantae > Streptophyta > Magnoliopsida > Laurales > Lauraceae > Camphora > Camphora micrantha. The sequence goes on from QPKB01000008.1 coordinate 6,502,337, forward strand.
AATACTGCTAGAGTTTGTGCTGCATGTATTTAAGAGTGTTGCTAACCTCATGTTGCTCTTCATGTCTGATGCTCACTAGTAGTTCCTTCTCTCACAATCAAATGTTCTCATTTCTGTTGGCAAATCTGTGGCTAGGCCATGCTCTTCATGAACTTCAGCAGTGAGAACTTTGAGACTTTCAAGTCCAAATATCATGCTGCTGCTGAGCATTACAAAGGAAAGGGCATAAGCTTTTTGCTGGGTGATCTTGAAGCCAGTCAAGGTGCTTTTCAGGTTATTTTCCTGATCCTTTACCTGTGTATTATGTTGGTATCTGGTGCTTCAGATTTCTCTAACTTTGTTTGTTAATTCATTTTGATGAGCAGTACTTTGGCCTTCAAGAGGATCAAGTGCCCCTCATCATTATACAGACAAAAGATGACCAGAAGTATCTAAAGCAACACTTGGAACCAGATCATATTGCACCTTGGGTGAAGGAGTACATGGTGATGGTTCTGCTGTATTTTTCAGAAATATCTTTCTAACATATTGCATGTGTAACCATTAAGGGGGGAAAACATATTGCTTATGTAGCAGGGTAGCAGCATATATTGTTTACGTTCAGATACTTCTCATGCACATGCCCCTCCATAAATGAAATTTGGTCTCTATGTAATTATGTGTAGGGCGTTGGGCAGAATATTGCTAGATTCCAGCCTTCTACCTGATTTCCAACCAAAGAGTTAAACTTCCTAGATTCATGAGAAAGGAAGGAACAACATTTAGGGTCTGTTTCTTTACTGGAATTCATGGAACTCCTTTCTGGATAATTTTGAAACTCTCAGACATGGTGGATGCTCCCTTGTACTTGAGCATCCAAAAACTCCACCAAAAAGCAAAGGGGCTGGAATTCCCTGGAATTCCAAAGGTCATTTGAGACCATTTTAGGTGGCTGGAATTTTAAAATGCTTGTGAAGAAACATGGCATTTGCAAATGCTAGGGAACAAGATGTCACATCACCATGCCAAAAAAAAAACCCAACATAGCAAATTCTTGTCCAAAATTCTAGTAAAGAAACGGCCCATTAGGACATTTTGCTTGCCATGGAATTATGGCTTCTTCATAAATTTGTCAGCCACTTTATTTCGAAATATTGGAAAAAGGTGCATCCAATTGCGACACAACATTTCCTATGGTTGAATCGGTATCCATTCCTGTCTAAAATATTAATTGTTTTTTCAGTTAGCAATAACACTTTTGGACGTGATTGTGGATGCAGGATGGTAATGCAAAGCCCTTCAAAAAATCGGAACCAATTCCTGAAGTTAATGATGACCCTGTCAAGGTGGTTGTTGCCAGCAGTCTTCTTGATGTTGTTTTCAAGTCCGGAAAAAATGGTTTGTATTTTTGAAGATCCATCATTTTCCCTATTTAGCTGATATATGTTACCATTTTCATTTTGAACTTTCCATACCTTGGTTTCACCGACATGGTTGTCAGTTAATTTCTCTGTTTTTCACTTATAATAAAGAAATTGATAGCTCGTCTGTTTTTTAAATTATTTATAAAGTTTATTTCGATGAATAAATGAAACTGATTATAATACTATGGGACAATAAGATTTGGCCTAAAAATAATTCGAATGCAGCAGCAATCTAATTTTGTTTGAAAAATATCTTAAATAATTTGTTGTGCATTTATTATGTAAAACTTTTATATTATTACAGCTGTCAGTTAATTTGATGTTTTGAAGATCCAGGGATTTGACTTGAATTGTATTTTACAGTTCTGCTAGAGTTCTATGCACCATGGTGTGGACACTGCAAGAAATTAGCACCAATTTTAGATGAAGTGGCTGTCTCTTTTGGAGGTGATGAAAATGTGGTCATTGCAAAGATAGTAAGCCTTTTCCTTCGCCCCTTTGCAATTAGAATTATTCTTTTCTTCATATAATACCATTCTGTTTATTATTTTTCTTGATAAAGAAAGCTTTATGAGAGTTACATGCCATTGAATTGTTTTGTATGTTGTGGTTTGCTTCATAGTCGTAGAAATAAATACCCAAGGGCATATGTTTTGTCATGACCTACCTGAATGGAAGTGCAATAAGTAAATTCAAACTCAACCTCATCGCAATTATTTTCTAATTTCTTTGTCGCTCCAAATTCCTACTTCAATGTTTTATGCTTGGCATGTAGTATGTATTAGGTTGAGATTAAGTGTTCTAATGGCAAAAGGGAGTGCCTTCCATCTAATTGAAATTCAGTTCCTTTATTGCAATTTGCCTTACTTTTCAGTGTGCCTATACAGCCTCTTTTTTTATTTTTTTAAATTAAAGTTGTTTCCATTTCACAAAAAATGTTATGCAGCCTCCAATTTCTAAAATGTTGCATTAGCTTTGTATTGGTACACAATTAATGATAACTATCTTAAATCAAACTTCTGTTCTACACTTCTACCATCTTTCTCATGCGCTCTCATTGAATTAGTTGGGTTTTCTTATTTGTTTTGTATTTTTAATAGATGTCGTTACTGTACTTTGTTTCTCACTTGATAACTGTTCTGATTGTTCCATAGGATGCGACTGCAAATGATATCCCGAAAGATGTTTTTGATGTTAAAGGTTACCCGACATTGTACTTCTCATCTGCGAGTGGCAAGATAGTACGATATGATGGGGATAGGTCGAAGGAGGATATGATTGAATTTATTCAGAAGAATAGGGACACAACTGGCGAGGAGACTACAGCTGACCAGACTACAGACTCCGTGAAAGATGAACTATAAGGTAGTTATCCTATCTTTACTTTTTCCCCCCTTTTTGGCCAAGTTGGGTTACTGGGGAAGAGTGATGTGGAACTGGAAGACGCAGTGATTGATATCTGGGCATCTGTGTGATACTAACGTGCCAACACCACTCAACCATGAGTGTGTTGGCATCCTATCTTTACTTTTCATCTGTGACCAGCATGGCACAAAATGTACTCCAGTGGACTGTGACTGTGCTTTGTTGGTCACCATCAGTCTTCACAGGGTAAACTTTGTTCTGAATCAAGTTATTTGGTCATCAGGAATCAAAACTAGTCAAAACCAAGTTAGCTTGTCTATGAAACCCCGTATTTGTTTGAGAGTCTGATAGATGGTCTTAGCCTAGATCATCATACTCCAAAATTATAAGTTAATTCCATTCCATGTCATTTTTCAATTGTGCCACACCATAACTATACTAATGCTGCTTAAGAATCAAATTTTTATGCAAGATTGGGTTGCTTTGGTTGTGCCAATCCACTTGACTGAATCTCAAGCCTATGCTTGAAATGGATTTGGAATTCCACACACATGGTCAAACATACGCATAAAACCACAGCCATGGGGAGAAATTTTGATTTTTCATGGATAATATCCATTAGAGAGAGGGACAAACATCATTATACAGTCTCAATCCTTGGATGTGCATAAGTTGTACTCCAACTCCATCTCCATATTTGCCTAAACCCCAAATCGGACTCTACCCCTCTTGTAAGAAGGGTCTTAACTTTCTCTAAATCATTTCAAAATCACACAATCTTGGGTTTATATTGGATTGGAATCTGAATAGCCAATCTAGCATAATCAATTCTTGTCAACTGGAGTTAAAAAACGCAGGCTAATTTTTCTCAAGGCTTCAATACTTCAACTTGTATAACATAATGACTCTAACAAATCAACTTTTAAAAGACTCCAAGCAACACACAATTGAAGACGTTAAAAATGTAGTGATGGTTTTGATAGGCCTTGGATTGGCTAATGGAGCCCCAATTGGACTTGGTTTGGATCTGGCCCATGATGCAACTTGATTTGTGCAGCACTCTCTTGGGCCTGCATCATTATTTCTTATATAGAAATTCAGTACTCCAAATCTGTTGTTTTAGATATGCTTCTCAAACATCTGTAAATGTTAATGACAATGTCGTTTATATGGTCAGCCAATGGCATTATGGATGCCATGCCCCAATAATCATTCAGCCAATGGCATTATGGCCATGCCCCAAGAATCATTCTTGTTTGAATGATCACAAGCATCTGATTAATTGTCTACAAACTATTCCATTATTAGAACAAGATCCAGGAGCTGGGTAGGTCAGCAGCTGTGCAGGAGATTTTGAGGCATCATTCATTATTATTGATCGCTGACCAGATTATGTAAGCCTGCATGATGGAAACATGATTGCTAGTTTGCCTAGATTGCCTGCAGCCAAAGCTCTGATACATATAACATGTAAAAAATGATAACAAAAAAGAAAATGTTCACATGTACGGTCCGCATCATGGCAGGCGTCTCTTTTGACCTGTTTGGAATGTAGGCTATCTATCAGCTAACAGGGTCGCATGATTTCATGTTAATGTGATTTCCTCTATTGTTGCAGTCGTCTCTTTTGACCTGTTTGGAAAGTAGGCTATCTATCAGCTAGCAGGGTTGCATGATTTCATGTTAATGTGATTTCCCCTATTGTTGCAGGCGATATTTTATTAGTCACGGCTAAGACAGGTGAGATGTTAACCCTGTTGCGAATTTCATAGCTTAGTGCTCCAGTAGTCTTGAGAACACAACCGGGAAATGTACTTTGTAGTAGTTTCATAACAATGTTGTCATGAATAAAATGAGAAATGTAGGTTCTATTGTATTTTCTTATTTTTAGTAGGGCTGGGGCATCTGTCCTAGTTTTCAGCTCCGCAACGCTAGTTAATTTGTAATGCTGAGGTTTTATTTTGAAGAATAGTGTGATGTCTCAACGTTGCTCTATTGCTGCGAGTCTCAACTTGCCATCCATCTGGACTTTTGCAGTCCATTTTAAATTTCCGGCAGTGGCGATGGACATGCACACCTTTTGTGATCTGCTGTTATCATAGTTGATCTGTGATGATGCCCAGCTTTGGGGTTTATTATGTGTTTACTATTAATGAATGCTGAATGTGGGCGCCCATACCTTGGTAAATCTATGCAAATGGAAAATTTCCGAGGTGATCTCATACTAGTAGTAGTTGGAAGCTACATTTTCAGTTGTCGGATTGCTCAAGTCCTAGACAATTAAACAAATAGGGGACAGTGGGGCGGTTTTATTGATTATTCTGTGCAAATGGAAGCTCTGTAATGCTGTGTTCCACTTAAAGAAGGGTCACATAAGCTACTTTTGCCCCTCTTTCTGTAGTCGGGACGAAGTTTGAGGCTATCATTCTTTTGTTCTATATATTGTAGGGGGTTGCCCTTTATGACAAATCCCAACCCTCGCTTACTTATATTCCTAATACAGGCACGCACCGTGATTTGATTTGTGATCCAACTTCTATTGACTGTTGAAAAAAAGATAACTTTTTGCTCGTTAAAGCCATTAAACTTGAGGGCCTAAAATCAAAGATGAGGACAGCATATTTAAGATTGGATATTCAGTTCTGCTACAGAAGTAGGTCTTGGTTTTGAAAATGAACAGCCAGCTTCGCATGGAAATTGGATCTTCTTGTGCTGTAGCATTTAAAACTTGTACAGCTCAGTATCATCCAAAAAGAAAAAGAAAAAAAAAGAGTCTTTATAAACTGATCAATCTTTTATTGTGGTGGAATCTTTTGAGGATCCATACAGTTTTAATAAATCCCTCAAGAGGATTCCGGGACTCTTATTTTTGTCATGCCAAAAGTCAAGTCGGTTTATTGCTTCCTATGCTAAAAGTAGGCAGCTGCCATGATTCATTGAGATGCAATGAACCTGTGTTTCGGCAAGAGGTATCAAGGATGGCAAAATAGCAAGAAACCCTTGCGGTCATATGTGCCGCCAAGAGTACATAGATGATCAACACAAGATAAATTTGAGCCCACTACCCTATGGAGGTAATTTCCTGATATGAGCAGGTTTTATAAAATAAAAAACAGGTGCACACAAGTTGTTTAATTAAGATCATGTCAAAAGCACTGAGGAATCATGTCCTAGGGCTGAGATGATTTTGAAATATCAACGGGAGCCCACAATGTGGACAAAAAGAAAGTACAAAATGGTGGTTATACATGCTCATATTATATTGCAGCTTTTAATTTGGGAGACTTTTTTTTATTAAATATGCATTCATCAAGGAGAATCAAATTCATGAAACAGCCTTATAGAGGAAAGGAGCATCCCATCTTACCCAACCACCCCAGGGATCTATTCCTAGGTTGGTATGTTATATTCCACACGTATTAATGGTGCCACTGGCCCAATCTAGCGAAATACATAACAAATAGTGTGTGTATTTTTTGGGAAAAGAAACTCCTATAAATACAATATAACAAATAGGGTTGTTCATGTACTAGGTTAGAATGAACCATAAATTGTCCACACTCGGCCCATTTACTTATCAAGCCTAATATTTATGCATGATCCAGCCCAAAGCCCTGAAATTCAGGTCAGGTCCACACCCATCATTGCAAAATATACACTTTTTTGTTATTGATATGGGGTGACCACATCCAGCCCAAAAGTGAGCCAGGCTTGGACCGGTCCATGAGCAGATCCCTATAACAAGTGACGACAGAGTATACCAGTTTCGGATTGTACAGAATCTGAACTCCCATTCATCCAATAATAATCCGTTTTTTGTCCACTTTCACTTTCGTCCTCTTTTGTCCTTCCTTTCACAGCACATTATCTTTTCTCACGCGCTCAACTATCTATCTATCACCCATTCCTCTTGCTTTCAGTGTTGCGACTCTTGCTTTTTATTCAATCTCTTCTTCAAGAGGAAGAGAGAAGAAGAAGAAGAAGATGGCAAGCTTCAACAGCGAAAGCGCTTCAGCTCTGGTTTCGGAGCTTCGAGGAACCTTCGCTTCTGGGAAGACGAGGGGCTACGAATGGAGATCGACCCAGCTCAAGATGCTCCTCAAGCTCGTCGATGATCGAGAACTCGCCATCGTCAATGCTCTTCGTGCCGATCTCTCCAAGCCCGAAACTGAAGCCTTTGCTTCTGAGGTCTCTCTGTTTCCTTCTTTTTTTTTCTGTCTATCTTTATATGTAAATCAGTAAATGCATGCATGGGTATTCAAGTAATCGTCTTTTTATTAGAAAAACAACTGTACAACTGGGTGATCGTATAAAATGGTATTGGATTAGGTTCTAACAGAAAGTGGTGAATGTTGTCTCAATAGATGATGAAACGTGCTTATAGAATCCATTTACGTTTTTTCTTTCTTTTTGGGGAATTGGTGGGTTGGGTGGATTTGTTGGAAGTTGTTAGTTATTTGTTTTAGAAATTGATTAGTTGGGGTTTGAATTTGAAGTTTACAATTGGATACCTGTCATGGTTTGTCAGTTTGGTTGGTTGGTTTGATCAGTTTAAATGTTTTTTGGTTCATGACATTGTCCATCAGATTTACATTTCTAGTTAAAGTTTTTTTTTTTTTCAATTTGATGTTGAATGGTTTTCGGGTTTAAGTCCATTGATTCGCTGTTGTTATTGATATTCTCACTTTTAATTCCTTAATGGGTCTACCCTCTCTCTACCAATCGATACGATAAGGCAATTCTGGATTACTGTGTTGAGAGAAAAAGTAAAACATGTGTAGAATGAATAGGTAATGGGATTGCAAGTGGTACTAGTACAAAAAGGAACCAACAAACTGTGGAGTGAATCAAATTGAATGAACTAGTTTACTGTTCAAGCATAGTTGGTATGAACTTGGTAACTATGGTTGGAACAGAGCATATTCCAGGGATAGATATGCAGGTTTTTTTTTTTTTTTTTTTTGAACCATTCTTTTATAGAGGTGGTTATCGTTTCGGCAGTACGAGCTGATTGTATAGTTCTATGTAGTATGGTAATGTGGCATCGCAGAGTATGAAGGGAAAAGGGGGATGATGGGCGTATTTATCGCTTAAATTTTCACAGTGGTTGGATTCAATCACGTCAAAGTTGGATTACTAGTGAGTATTGTTGATGGATTATTAGAAAGAGGCCTACACATACAGTTCCTAACAAAAAACATGGATTCAGTCGAGTTTGGTTGCATGGGGATTATTTTTCAGTTATTGCTGTCATGATAGCAAGGGTACTTCTATGAGTGATATACTGGAAAACTGCTCTCGTCCGAATGAGATTTTTTTTCTTCATTGCGTTGTTTCATATGAGAGTATGAAGCCAATTGCTTCAGTAATATTTGTAGGTTTTATCTATCCTCGGAGATACTTGGAACCCTAACCACTTTACATCAACATGTCTCATGTGTCCAAGTGCAGAACTGTAAAATAGTTGTCTTTTTTTTCTTTTTCACGTAATAAGTGCTAGACACACTTTGCTTGCTTCCCAAAGAACAAAAACTGAAAGCTCTCCACTCTATAAGAGCATGTTCATGTGTTTCCTGCATAGTTTCTGCAGAAAGGGGAGCGGTAAGGTGTAAGGCTTTGGTAACTGATTTTATTTAGAGAGGGGGAGGATGATGATTTAATTTCTGCTGGAAGTTGACATCCTGCTGTATTATTCAAAGATACCATCCCTCTTTTACTCTCACCATCAAGGTTTTTCTTGTCATTTAAAACTGGCTTCCTCAAAAGGGAAGGAATGAGATGTTAATGGTGAGAGTATTAGAGCCATGGCATAGTTAAATTATGGAGTGGATATTCAATATTATGCAGAAAGTGTGAAGAGAGTAAGTATGAATTCAAGTAGATTTGCTAATCCAAAACTAGCACGCCTACTTGAATTGACACTCTCTTCTCAAAAGGCACATCTCTACCCTCCCCATATGTAAATTAAGTTAGGGCCATTTGAGCTTAGCTCAAGCTAAGACTCCCAAGCAACAAGTTATCTGAATAAGGACACTTAAGACAGCCAAAGAAAACTCCTAATTAAACATAAAGACTATATGTTAACTAGGGGCACTGGTTGTGTACAAGCAGGGAACTTCCTATTGGACTGCTTGTGCATCAATAGGGGCACATGGGTTTGGCTTTTTAACTGAATGTTGTAAATTTATGGCTGCTGTATGTTTATTTCTTGTGGTAATTTTGAGAAGGATATATTACATCGATACACACACTGAGAATGCCATCAATGTTGCAATCAAATAGATTAATGTAGCATGAGTTTATGTGTGTGTGTATTCATTTCCCCCTTTTTGCATTTGAGTATTATATTCCTTAAAAAATATATATATACCCTAGTAAATTCATACCATTCTGCATTTTGATTTCTTTAAAATGTTCCTCCTTGGCTGACCTGTGTGGACTGGAATGCAGATTTCTATGACTAAGGCATCATGTAAGCATGCACTCAAGGAATTAAAACATTGGATCAAACCAGAAAAGGTAATTATGAGAACCAAACTTAAGAGGATTTACGGGCTACTGAGCCTCAGAAGTTTACAGTTTCATCATAGCCAAGATTCCATAGATGTAGTGCACATGTTTTAGAGATCAAGAGGGTTGTTTGGCCCATGTATGGTGGATGCTTCAGATCTTAACATCACTGTCATCCAGTCCTCCACTTTTCATCCGGACTGTTTTTGTATTCCTTAGTCTTCCATTTGTAGGCCACCATTCAAAGGATAGTCATACAATGTGAAAAGTTTCCATGGAATCCCCATCAATGGCACTGAACACTGTACCCTACATGTACAAAAGCTGAGAATTTTAAAATTGAAAATTCCAATGCCTCATTTTCTCCTAACTGGCATTGAGTTATGACAATTACCATTCTAAAATGCTTTTATGGGTGTTTTTTCCTTTATTAATATATATATATATAAATCTGTTCTCACATATTATGTGATAACTTTTTTGTGGGGCCCGGGGGGGGGGGGGGGGGGGGGGTTGGGGTTGGGTTGGGTTGGGAAAGATCTATGTGAGACCACCCCAAGTATCAAGTTTGACCCCAAACTCATGCCCCTAACCCCTTTATCCGTAGTCCACAAGTTAGGCTTCATATTCAAAAAAATATTCAACCATCGATCCAACGGTTCAGTCCATTCGGATGTATGCCAATCCTTGGGATTAGTGACTATCAGGGGGTTCCCTATTGGTTGCTAGTTGGGCCCCGCAAAAAAGTTCTCATATAATAGGTGAGAACTAGTTCTCGCTTGAATATTTCCCAAATATATATTGCCTCTGATTTTTAATTGGAAAGCACCAGTTACCATAAAGTTTTGACATTTGTGCAGGCTCGAACGCCATTCTCAACTTATCCATCCTCCGCAGAAATTGTGTCTGAGCCACTAGGCGTCGTGTTGGTCATTTCAGCATGGAATTATCCCATTTGTATGTAGCAAATCCAGAATACTGTTAAGTTTATTTTTGTCATGGTATAGTTTAGCAAAATATGAAGCATTTCAGACTATGTCATTCCTCCTCAATTAGGGTTAGATATAAAGCATTTCAGACTATGCATTCCTCCTCAATTAGAGTTAGATTTCTCATCTCAAGACAGTATCACTTATGCAATATTTGCTTTTTTTCTTCTCCAGTGTTATCTCTGGATCCTGTCATTGGAGCTATTGCAGCTGGTAATTCTGTGGTCTTGAAACCATCAGAAATTTCACCAGCCACTTCCTCAATCCTTGCAAACTTCCTACCAGAATATCTCGACAGCTCAGCCATACGAGTTGTTGAGGGAGCTGTCGCTGAAACAACTGCATTATTGGAGCAGCGGTGGGATAAAATCTTTTATACAGGTACTTGCTCATTAGTTCCTTTTTTTTTCCTGAAAAAAATATTCTGTGGGAACTAGGAAGTCAAATAAATGCGTTATCAATATTGCAATCAGTTTTTTTCATGAACACACTCACTTACAAAATTTGCCTCATGTCATGTGAGCCTGAAGTCTTGCTAGTGTAAAATACGATATTATTTAGTGTGTGTCTGGTTGTACCTCAAGCCACTACTGGTTTGGAAATTTTGACGTAGTGAATGGCTTTCTGTTCTATGGTTCTTTCAGCAGCATGGGCACTGGACTGAAATCCCACATCCGTATCAGGCTATTATGAAATTAGCAACACGCACTAATGACTTTCAGGGAGTCTCACATTAGTAATTCAGAGAAGAGTAATCCAATATAATTTGGTTTTGATTTATGCAACATATGCATTGCAATAACCATTCAGTCAAATCATTCAAGCTAATGGATAGGTATGTCATCTGGGGCATTGAGGTTAGCAGAAGTCAATTTCATTTTTATAACGCACGTGCCATCCTAAACTTAACTTTGATCTATCACAGAACTTCTTTATTTGTTCACTATCTTGGTGGCATATCATGCTTGCATATGCTTGAGTTGCTTTGTGTTATTAATCTGATGAATGGGCATAGTATGACATCATATATGCTTGAGTAGCATCTGTGCATTCATGGTAACTGTAATCTGATGACTTGGTCTTTTATATATGCAGGTAATGGAATAGTGGGGCGTATTGTGATGGCTGCAGCTGCAAAGCACCTAACACCAGTAGTGTTGGAGCTTGGAGGAAAATGTCCTGTTGTGGTTGACGCAAATGTCAATCTAGAGGTAACAATCTCATTCTATTAATGTAATGAGTTACAGCCGTCTAGGTTAACGTCCATGTATTTCTTGCATATGTGGCCCATTTCTAGGAGTGGACTGACCTAATTTACGGGGCAGAGCTGCAGAGTATCACAAGAATAAGCCTACTTAATGGATGCCTTAGATCTTGTATAAATCAGTGAAACATACATTGGCCTAGTTTGTGTCTGAACCGCAGAGCACATACATAATGCAGCCTCCTTGGCGGGTGCCTTGGAACTTGCAAATGTGCCATGCTTACATGAATGTATACATGCATGTGCTTAGCAAATCTCATAATTAGCAATGGTTTATGTGGGAACTTAAAGACTTACATAAATTTCTCTTCATATTCCAAGGTTGCAGCAAGGAGAATTGTAGCAGGCAAGTGGGGATGCAATAATGGGCAAGCTTGCATTGCTCCAGATTATATTATAACAACAAAATCCTTTGCTCCTAAATTGGTAGGGAATGCCTGTGAAAGCTGTTAATTTCGGGCCTTCTTTTTTGGTTTCTTTCCCTTTTATATGTTTTAATGCTTCACCAGATAGATGCTTTGAAATGCACCTTGGAGAACTTCTTTGGGACGAATCCCATGGAGTCCAATGACTTGGCTCGTATTGTGAATTCCCGTCATTTTTCACGCTTAGCAAAGCTCCTAGATGATGACAAGGTTTCTGGTAAGATTGTACATGGAGGCCAAAGGGATGAACATCGCCCGTAAGTGTCACGCTCTAATTCTTTGCTATCATCTTTTGACAGTTGTGGAAGCATCTTAAGATCATCTTCATTTTTATTGCAGAACTATTGCCCCCACGATCTTATTGGACGTTCCACATGACTCTTTAATAATGAATGAGGAAATATTTGGTCCTTTACTTCCTATTCTCACGGTGAGAACCTCCTCGTTGACCTGTGTCACTTTGTGGAATGTATAATAGAAGCAGTACACTTATCATGTTCCTAGCCTTTGGTTTTAACAGGTTGACAAGGTGGAGGAAAGTATTGATCTGATAAACTCGAGATCAAAACCTCTTGCTGCATATCTCTTCACCAAGGACAAGTCACTTGAGAAGGCATTTGTGAGGAATGTTTCCTCAGGGGGAATGCTCATCAACGACACCATCTTACATGTGATCATTCTCTCCTCTATTTAAGTGCATTATCTGTGATAGTATATTTTCTAATGGCAGTACAAATCTTTTATCCTCTCATATAGCTAAACTTCTTTTTGTTATACGGTGCAGCTCACAGTCAGCAGTTTACCTTTTGGAGGGGTTGGGGAGAGTGGAATGGGGTCTTACCATGGAAAATTCTCATTTGATGCGTTTAGTCACAAGAAAGCCGTGCTGTACCGCAGCTTTGGTGGGGACTCTTCTGTGAGATACCCTCCTTACACTCCTAAGAAACAAAGGTTGTTGAGGGCCCTGCTCAATGGTGAAGTCTTAGGATTACTGCTTGCTTTGATTGGGTGGCCTTGGAAAAGGAAAAATTAATTCTTTTTTTTGATTTGGGGTACTTGCCTTTTGATTTTATCCATTGGAAAATGAATAATAACTGGGTGTACAATTTGAATGTTTGATGAGTTCTTATCTCTGTAGTTATGACTGCAAGCCTACTTATTTGTCTGCTCTTCGGCATCACTGTTCTCTTCATCACTGTTCTCTGCAAACCAAAAAACTGTATGGATACACTGTGACTGATAGCTGGACAAATGTGATTAAATGTCAATATGTACTGTTCATTGGTAGTAGATGTTTGGTTTTGGTACTTTGAAATATCAGGAGAGTATGTCTGTATGTGCAGTTTGTACTTGCCCGGGGGTATACACCTGCTTTGACAACTACAAATAACCACCTCTGTTAATATGGAAATGCTGGTCGGACACTTTGACCATGAGTCAAAGCCTTTCTATCTAATAAAGAAACATATTTATATTTATAATTATGTATAGTTGAGCCATAGATATTTATATATAGGGATTTTTACCATACGGGGTATAAAAGACCATGAATTCCTCCAAATGGTGTTGACCAAAACTATATCCTAAATATGGGTACTATGAATGAGACCCCAAATTCTTTTTTCAATTCTACCTATTTTGTGCGATATTGCACAATCTGTGCGATATAGCACAAACTAAAGGTGAAAATAATTGATTTTCCTCTTATATTTTTCTCCGTTCCTAAAGCACTAAACCTCAATTTCTTCCTGTGACTTTCTTCGTTCCTATTACTTTCTCTATTGTTAAAGAGGGTTTTAAATAGGGTTTCTCTGTTGCTTTTCCATTTATCCAAAAGTATCTCAAGGTTTCTCCACAATTATTCTTCCTTTTTATTTTTCATTTGGTCACTGTCCTGTTGTGATAACTTTACCCTGAGGACAAGGGATGGATCCACAATATCAATACCTTGTAAAATTTTGTGGTCTATGCACCCTTTTTTAGAAACTGCTTCTCATGAATTATCTTTAGGTGAAGAGAATGAAAGACTACACTTTTTTAATAATCGAGAAAGTAGAAGAAACGAGAAGGTCGCAAGAAAAAAAAGGAGATGCTTTAGGAAATGGGAATGGAGGGAAATATAAGAGGGAGATCGAACAGTTTATCCAATATCGCGTAGATTGTGCAATGTCGCACAAAATGGATAGAATTGGAAAGAAAAATTGGGGTCCCATGTATAGTACCCACATTTGGAATATAATTTTGGTCAGCACCATTTTGAGAAATTCATGGTCTTTTATATCCCGAATGGTAAAAATCCCTTGTATTTATAAATGGGTTAGTTTAACTTTTTGACCTGGTGAACTAAATTTGCTTTTTTCCACCATCAAGGGCATTTATACCATTTACTAAACGTTTGTGTAGGGGCAACTTTCAAGGAAAGATAAAATTGTCACACCAGCAAATTCTATTGTTTTTAAATACATCGGAAAATGTTTTCTGAGGAAGTTAGAAATACATGATTGGTATAAAAAGTTTTTCCACGATGACTTGGTGCTAATGTTGTTTGGTGCCGTTACGGATTTCTTCCGTGAAAACTATTGTTTAGCACCAATCACATGAAAAATGAGTTTTCTGCCGAAAACTACCTCCTTTTTTGCGGAAATGGATTACACAAACGTGCCCTAAATATAATTCAACAAAAAAAAAAAAAGATATTTTAATAAATTATAACTTTAGGGACTAACGAATGATTATTAATGTAGCTGTTCAACAAATGAATGGCTTTTTTTTCATCTTATTGCAGTTGTCAGGAAATGATAGCAGCCAATCGGTGCCATTAAAATGGATGGTTACTTTCGAAATCTAATGATCTGTATCTATTGGCCAGCCAGGTCTTTAATATGTTAGCAAACGTTGCTTTCTGGCTCACCTTGATGTAGGCCAATTACACAGGTGGAAATGGAATGGGAATGAAAGGTCTCACTCAAGATCAACAGTGGGGAGAATATCAGTAAGATCTCATCATCATAATCATCCATTTAAGTTCCCCCAATGAACAACAATCAACATTTGAAACTCTGCAAATGAATGGTCATATTCACAAAAAGGGCTCCCTATGGTGAGTGTCCGTGTTCACGATAAGGTGAGAACCATTTCTTGTGGGGGGCCCTACTTGGGGATGGGACCAGGGGCCCTCACCATGGTGATAGAGGATTAGAGGTTCCAATGATTACCCTAACCACTTCATCAATGACTGATAAGTTCTCATCAACCAAAATGAATATGCAGTCGATCCAACAGTCTGATCCATTTAAATGAGTGCCTAACCTAAGATCGGCGACTATCATTGAGGGGTCCTATCGTGATCACCATTGCTCAGTGGAGGTTTCTTCCTCTAATGGACACTCAGACTCATGAAGTTCTGAGTTTTTATCGGAAAAACCACACCGAACAAGGAACATTAGGCAAACATGCACCTAATAGGGAATTTGTATACGATTCCTATTTTTTTTTTACCTTTTTTTTTATTTTTATTTGTCGAATTCGACCTTCAGTTTCAGTGCTGGAGGTCGAATTCAACCCTGAGATAGAAAGTGGCCTTAATACATTTTAGTTCCCTACGTCGAATTTGACATTGTAAGAAACACCCAAGGTCGCATTCGACCGGAAATGTACATGAATTTTTCTGACTTTAAGTACTGGGAGGACAATACATGAGTTTTTCAGCTTGTCATTAACATTTTCATTTCAATTAAATGGAAATTAAGAAAAAGCATGAAAATCACCTCTTAAATTACAAATCTGGAATTACACTATCCTTAAATATTCCTATTGTTGGCTGTCGACTCCAAAATGATTGGATGTTTGGATGAGGCTAAGATGATAATTCTTGTAGTTAGCTCTTTGATGATATTTGCTTTTTTATCTTTAGAAGTCAATAGCGTTGAATAATACGAGAGGCCTCAAGGCCTAAAAAGGTCAAACCTTAAATCTGAAACAAGGAAGCCAGTCTTGGCCACAAGCAACATGTGAAGACTGCACAACTGTTGAACCAGATCAATCGGTTTGTACCATAAGAGTTAGAATCGGTTTTTTCAGAATTCCTTTATGAAGTGATATCACCAATAAGCCCAACAGGAGCAGAACCAGTCATTGAATTTATGAAAATGATTTGAATCTTTAAAACAGTCTCTCAATTGACAATCTTGCATAATAAAAATTGTCTGGGAAGTAGAACAATTTGCCCACAAGCATCAAAATGAGGACAATACAATTACCTGGAAACCTAGCCCTATTGGGTTTGTACCATAAAATTTCTTTTTTCTTATTCAATCTCGCCAATAGTCCCCACAGGAGCAGAGCCCGTCTTTGAAATGACGAAAACGATTTGAATCTCTTACAACAATCTGTCAACTGACAATCTTGGAAATAAATTTGATTGCGGTGCAATCTCCACGGACTCTTAAGTTCTTGATGGTCTAGATTGTTGTCCCTTGAACTGTATTCATGATCCCAAATGCATCAGCAAGCTTCTCACCATGGACACGAAAAACTGTCTCCTTCTCTTCTTGATCAACATCATGAAGAGCTGATGTTATATCAGGTGCATAGCCCTAGGGGTGTACAAAAAATCCGTCAATCCGATCCGATCCGAAGGCCAACGGATTGGTGATGGATTGTAAATAGTGTAATCCGTTAGCAATAGACTGGTGGCGGATTTCACCCTTAATCCGCGGATTCGATCCGATCCGATCCGTTGTTATTAAATATAAATAAATATATATAAATAAAATAAGAAAAAAAATGTAAGGGGTCAATATGTAACCTTATAAATAGAAGAGGGTAGGATAGGCATACAACTCTAAACTCATGCCCCTTTAATTCAGTGACTTCAGAATTCATGGTTTTTTTTTTTTCTTCTTCTTTTTTTCTCTATGTAATGTACATGGACGGATTGAACGGATTAATCCGATTCGATCGACTCCTCCACGAATTGGATCCGATTGGATTTTAACGGTCACGGATTGGTGACAGATTCCAAATCCGTCAATCCGTAGGTAACGGATTGGTGACGGATTTGGCTCAATCCACACCAATCCGATCCTCGTATACCCCTACATAGCCCGCTTCCTGCAGCTTTACAAATAAAGTTTCCAAATATATACTTATAAATTTCTTTTGTGTTGAAGATGTTATATCAGATCCATTTATTGCCTTCCCAGTACCTAAAGTCATAAAAACTCATATACATTTCCAATCAAATGCGACATTCGAGTATTTCTTACAAAGTGGAATTCGACACAGAGAATTAAAATATATTAAGGCCACTTTCTATTTCAGGGTCGAATTCGACCTCCAGGCTCCAACGCTGAAAGCCTGAAACTAAAGGTTGAATTCGACAAAAAAAAAGGTAAAAAAAAAAATTAGAATTCTTCTACAGATTCCCTGTTAGGTGCATATCTGCCTAATGTTATCTGCTCGGTGTACTTAGCATATAAAGCATTTTTTTCGATAAAAATCTTACATAAAATATGTAATGCCCTAATAAATTTTATTTTGAATTTAAAATAATTATAGCTTTGAAATTTATTTACATTTATTTTAAGCCGTTTGGATTTCAGCATATGATACTGTATAAGACAAGACATGGGAGGTTGCACTCGAGAACATTTTCTCTCACTTAGAACGGTTGGGGCGAAGCAGGAATTGGCGTGGAACCGCGAGACAGCAAGTCTCTGAGTCATTAGGTCGGATGGAAGCAAGAGGATGGCTCGGTAAGAGCATCATCGAGAGAGAAATCCAGAAAGCCAGAACCACCGCTCCCATATTCCCCGCTACCATCATGTCTTCTTTCTCTACTCCTCCTTCTGGTACTTCGTCTCTCTCTCTCTCTCCGCATTTTTTCAAACACCTGGTGTTCTCCAAAATCCCCCTTTTCATTTATTCTCACATCTTTCTCTTCTTTTTCTCACAGACACTCGCACAAACAGGTGGAAGAAGCGAAAACCCACCCCCAGCAATCTCAGCAGCAACACCTCAAAAAGACACAGACCCGACGAAGAAGACGATGAAGAAGACGAAGACGAGGAGCCCGTCGTCGAAGAAGAAGACGAAGACGACGAATTGGACGCCTCCCCCGCCGCCGATCCGAACTCCTCCTCCGCTGCTCTCGAGAGCGAGGTCATCTCCGACGGAGGCATCCGCATCTCCGACTTCCCCCCGGTTATCAGACACACCGTAAACCGCCCGCATTCCTCTGTCCTCGCCCTCGTCTTGGCCGATCGCGCCGAGTTGAGGCCGGTCGGGGCGACGAATCCGAACCCTATGTTTCTTGAGAACATCTCCCATGGGCAGCTCCAGGCCCTGTCTTCCATTCCCGCCAATAGCCCCTCCTTGGCGCCCGATCACGACCGATCAGATGGTTCTTCTTCAGCGGCGGCGGCGGCTTATGTCTGCTCTCCTCCGGCTATCATGGAAGGGAAGGGCATTACCAGGCATTACGGAAATCAGCTCCTGCACGTCATGCCAATGCATTCCGGTATTGACTCAAATTCTCCCTTTTTTCTCCTTCTTCTTGCTCTTCTGGTTGGTTTCAATTTTAAAACCCTAGTTAGGAATTGTATTATATGTGTAGATTGGTTTTCGCCGGCATCGGTGAACCGATTGGAGCGGCAGGTTGTGCCGCATTTTTTCTCCGGGAAGTCGGCCGAACACACGCCGGAGAAATACATGGAGCTGAGGAATAGGATTGTGGCTAAGTACATGGAGAACCAAGAGAAGCGACTCTCTGCTGTAGAATGTCAGGGGCTAGTTGGGGGCGTCAGTGAGAATGACCTGATGAGGGTAGTGCGGTTTCTAGACCATTGGGGGATCATCAATTACATGGCTCCAGTGCAAAACAGGCATAAGACGGGCGGGCCGGTTCTTCGGGAAGATGTGAATGGGGAAGTTCATATTCCATCTGCTTTTTTGAAGTCTAGTATTGACAGTTTGATTGGTTTTGATAAGCCCAAGTGCAGACTCCGGCCAGAGGACGTCGCCTCTTTGTGTTCTAGTGTTGGGATTTCGGATTTGGACAACAGAATTCGAGAGCGGTTAGCTGAAAATCATTGCAATTGCTGTGCGCGGCCTTTGCCTAATATGTACTACCAGTCACAGAAGGAGGTCCTTTTCCAAAACTTCTATTTAATTCTCAACTGTTTATGGATTCTCGTATTCTTTTCCCCACTTGTTTGGTTTTTTTTCCCCCTCCGATGCAATTCTCTTTTCTATGTTTTTGGTATATTGGCTGTCAATCTGTTTATTATCTTGTCTTACTATCTCGGCTGAAGAATCCTGTCAGTCCCACTTATCATGTACTGACCAAGAAGTTTGATTATTATCTGCCTCTGAACTTGGATTGGGAACGTTAGATGAATGAGTTAGCTAGGCGTGTGGTAGGAGGACCCACATCAACAAGGTCCCACATGCATTGAATAGTTTTTTGCTTTTGTCTAGTGTTAATTCTCTGTTTCCTTGGTCGAAAATCTTTCATTGTTTTTCATAGATTTCATTGACCTGTATGGATAGATCACATTTTCAGGTTTCATCATCAAAGGCTTTCGCATGTTCACCAAATAGCAGGACTCAAATAACTGCTATTTAATTAATTGCAAAAGTTTAAAGAGTTTACACTATTTTATAGACTCAACTCCACATCCCCTTGGATGTGCACAAGTTGCACTAGAACTCTATGACTGAATTTGACTAAATTTGTATTTGGACTACATCCACTCAATAAACAGGCCATAACTCCTCCAAATTGCATCAAGATTGCACAATCTTGGATTCACTGGACAAGTACCCCAATAACCTCTCTCTCTGATCTAATTTCATGATGATTGACTTTCATTTGAACCTGAATGGGGTCTGTCTATGAGAAAGATGGAATTTGACTTCAACTTTATTTTTTATAGTCAATTACAACCAAGAATTAAATACTTACCATTTAGACTTTAACAACATAAGGACCCCTACTGCATCCATTACAAAGATAATAAATAAATAAACAAGTTTTAAAAGTCCTGTGATTTACAATACTTTAGGATTCATATTGTATCGTATAAAAAAATCCTTGTTGATTTTTTGAATTGAAATTATAAGAAAAAACCAACAACTTATGATTTATAACCAATCCTACGACTCAATATACAATTCATAGAATTTACATGAATCCTATGGCTTGGATGGAATTTGACTTCAACTTTCTTTTTTATAGTTTAAAAATATAAAGTCCCCTAATACATCCATTAAAAGATACTGAATAAATAGACAATTTTTGAAAATTCTATGATTCACAATATCCTACGATTCATATCATATTGTATAAGAACAATCTTTGTTGATTATCTGAATTAAAATTATAAAAAAAAAAAAAAACTTATGATTAAGAAAGAACTCTTATGACTGTGTGTGAGTGTGCATACAAGAACAGGACACGCAAGATTCAAAAGGGCCCAATGTGATGGGACCCAATCACACAAAGCTGAGTCCAAAGCTATTCCCACAACTGTATTTCAGTTATAATAACCGATTTTGCCAACAAGCCGATTTCTCCATTGATCTCCTTTTATCAAATGATTTAAATAGTTTGATCGATATTGATTTTTTTTTACTGTTCTGGATGATTGAAGTTGCGTGCCTATGATTGATTGTCAAGCCATTGATTGAACCTGTTATGTTATAATACAACACAGGCTCTCCATTTGCTTTCTGTTGGTTGGATGATAACATTATTTAATCACCGTGGTTCTTAAAACAGAAAACACAATCCAAGGTGGCAACTTGGTGAAAAGCCCGGATCGGTGGTTTCAACTTTCTTTGGTGTGATTGATTAACAGTACTATTTTCATTAGCATTGGATGGCTAGTTAGCATTATCTAAATCGTTTATTGATTTTTTTATTATTATTACAGTGGTATAGCTGTCTACTTCATTCACAATTGGTAGGATAGTTAGGATCATCATATTAACGTGATTAGTGATGGTGGGCAATCTAACTTAGGAAACACTCAAGGGTTGAACAAGATTAGTGATTTGGCTATCTTCAATATTAGTGCTGTCAGATGCCATTTAAAATTCAAATACCATTGGATAGGTTCGTAAGAAGGGAAAAAAAATGTGACAGATATGCTTGTCTAAATTATAGTGATGAAAATACACTGAATATGGTAAAATGTGGTACTACCCTGGTGGTGTTTAATAATATGACAGTTGCCCAAAGCTTCTGTGTCATTATATTTTCATTCCGGCGTCTGAGATTTTATATTTCATATACTTATACTTGTGTATTACAACATCACATTTTTCCAAGCGGTACCTTAGTGATCAATCCTTTCTGTACAGGCTGATATAATGCTATGTTCGGACTGCTTTCATGATGGGAATTTTGTTGCTGGCAACTCAAGTATAGATTTTTTAAGGGTGGATTCCACAAAAGATTTCTGTGATCTTGATGGTGACAGCTGGACTGATCAGGAAACTCTGCTGCTGCTTGAAGCATTGGAATTTTACTCTGACAACTGGAATGACATTGCAGAACATGTAGGCACTAAATCAAAAGCACAATGTATCCTCCATTTTATTCGTCTACCTACAGAAGATGGTTTACTGGAAAATATTGAACTCCCTCGCACAGCTCTTTCATCTGATGCCTTGAAAGAAGGTGGCGATAGAAACACATACGCAAATTTAAATGGTGACGCTGATGGTAGTTACACATTTCATTCTTTCAGTCTCTGGTATTGTTCTCCTCTCTGTGGACACTGTATATTTTATCTTCTCAATTTTGTGTCTTTCTCCAGGAGCGTGTCTGCAGGATAATGATATAGATAACAGAATTCCGTTTGTGAATTCCGGGAATCCAGTCATGGCCCTGGTAGGTCATTATTATAATTTCTTGAGTTTACAGAGACTATTGATAGAATTGCAATCTCTTTCTTGCAAATCATGACCCTTAGCCTGAAAATTTCATCATGTTGTATTTTGTGTTTATGATGATACTGCATATTTCCATACAATGTGGTGGTTCTGCATTAAGCAATCATGGAAAGGAAATTAATATGCCAGTACCTTATGTTCAAACTTTATCTACATCAATGTGAAGAAGCACACCTGCTGCTGTGTTTTTGGAGGCCTTTGCTGATGTACTAATACAACTATTTACATACCATGCTTAATGCGTTGCTTTTTTTTTTTTGAAAAATTAATGCATTGCTATTCTTTACATTTATCCATGTGTAGTTTGTATTAGTACTAAGGTGATAACCACAATGCATGAAAATACAAGACTTTGTCTGGAATGTAATTCTGTTAGAAATGTACTAATTATTTTCAAGCACATAATTGCTGGAAAGAAAAGCATTACTGAAAAGCTTGGTTTAAAGAAATGCTGGCAACAATAAGAAATAAATCTTTCATTGTATTATTGCTTCTGGAAAATAATAAATTAAAATGGGTCTGGAAGCTAAGAGACAACCATCAAATCAAATAACAATTATTCTTGATCCATGAGGCATAATATGATGGCAGACCGAACATTTGCATGCATAAACTGAAATAAAAATAGTTGCTGCTTCTCTTGAAACATGATAATACACATGCTGCTGCTGTTAGAACAAGATGAAACAAGACTGAGAAAGTTGCTGCTTATGACCACTCACTTCATATCGATTGCTAACTTCAGAAAAACCCAAAGAACTTCAACTCATACAAATCATGCAAGGAATATTGATAAAGTTCTTAATTGGATGATTCTGGCATGAAATAGCTGATCTCAAAAGGGAAACGAGCAAAAACATACATTGGTTCCATCCCCCCAGCATGAGAGACCGATGCCATTGGAAACTCATCTTCTGGCATTCATGGAAGAAGCTAATGAGTGGAAAGGGGAGGGAGAGAGGGAAAAGGCATACTGACATTGACAAATGGGGAAGCAAGATGGGCTTAATTGTGTTTTCTGGTCTCACCAGGATTTTCATTGTTATAAAAAATAGGGTGAGAAAGGAATATTTATAACCCTTCCCTCATTTAGTGGAGAAGGTAGCAGTCATCATCATCATGATTGAAACCTTGCCACATCTATTTGGGTTAGTTTTGTGAGTTTTACTTTTCCACTCAAGCCTATTTTCCAGCCATATTTTCAACAACTCCATGGTCCATGCCTTTTCTTAGTACTTCATTTAGGGGTTCATATGTAATGGGATATGATCATATGAAAATGGGTTTTACATATGTAAAGGGTTCACATGTAACTTTTTCATATGCAAAAGTTACATTTGTGAAACACATGACCATGTTTGCTTGGAAGCACCATTTTCACATGAGTGAATGAGTACATCCAAGGGTTTTAGATGGGTTTGGATATTTTAGATTGCACAAATTTCTCAAAATCTATCTTTGTGGGTTTGGATATTTTGGATCACTTCAAACTTAGGTCTTCCTCTATGTATTGGTGCAACTTCTGCCTCCCTCTGGAATCCAGTGCTTGAAAGAATAGTGAAAAAAGCTATCTTTGTGGAAAGCAAATTACCTCTCCTTTGGCGGTAGAATCACTCTGATTAAAGCAGCTCTCTCTAACCTCCTGGTCTATTTTATGTCGCTGTTTAAGTGCCCAGTTTAGGTTGTAAAAAGAACTAAAAAATTACAAAGAGACTTCCTTTGGCACGGAAGGGAAGAGAAAAAGAAATTTCACTCGGTTAATTGGTCTCTTTAAGTTGAAATCTGAAGGTGGCCTGGGCATTAGACCAGTGAAGGAAATGAATCTGGCCCTTCTCAGTAAATGGTTGTGGAGGATAGGAGATGACTATAATGGGTTATGGAAACAAGTTGTATCTTCCAAATATAATATTCATAGGAATGGCTGGCTAATTCGGGAATCCTTGCCCCGCTTCTCCGTGCTTTGGAAAGGAATCCTAGCTGCAAGAGAGATGTTTTTAAATCAAATCAAATTCCGTGTGGGAAAAGGAGACAAAATTTTCTTCTGGAAGGACCTTTGGGTAGGGGAGACTACTCTAGCTACAACACTCCCCGACTTGTTTCTCTGTTCTAATAACCAAGATGCTAGAGTTGAGGATTATATGGAGAGGAGAGGCGATTCCATTTTGTGGGGGCCTATCTTCAGATGAAATCTTAACGAGGTGGGAGACTTCTCAATTTCAAGCTTTAATGGAGCTTCTTAGCAAAGTCTACATTCCAAAAAATGAGAGAGATAAACGAATCTGGATGCATTCACGTAATGGCGTATTCTCGGTGGCATCTCTATTTCTCACCATGACTAGAAGTGCTGATGCGAACAGTACAAACTTCACCTATTTGTGGAAGTTTAAGGCTCCTCCAAGGGTCGTTGCTTTCGGTTGGTTGGTGCTTCTTGGTGGTATCTTAACAATGGACAATCTAAAGCATTGTCACTTAACAGTAGTCAATGCGTTTGCCCTATGTGTCTATCGGATGAGGAATCGATTGACCACCTGTTTTTAAATTGTCATTCAGCCCAATTCCAATGAAAGATGACATTTAGTTGATTACATGTCAGTTCCCCTCTGCCTCGTACTATTCCAGCTTTATTTCAGTTCTGGTAGCTCGGTGTAGATTTCAGCAGAGGCCGTATCATGTTGAAACTAGCCTTTCTGGCAGCCATTTGGTCCTTTTGGACGGAGTGAAATAGGAGATGTTTTGATGGTAAAGTTGCTAATGTTTACAGCATTGCGGAAGGTATCAAAAGTTTGGCAGCTGCTTGGGTCTCTTCGTTACCTCAATTCAAAGGTATTCCGATTAATATCATTAGCCAGAGGTGGAAGGAAATGGCTGAGTCCAGACCCCATTAAGTGCGATTTTCTCCAAGATGGAGCGCTCCTTCCCCAGGTTACCTGAAACTTAACTTTGACAGTAGTGCGGCAGGAAATCCAGGTATGCCAGGGGTCGGAGGTCTAGTTCGCAATGACAAGGGGGTTGTTCTGCTGTCCTATTCAGGTCCAACAGGTTTTTGCTCCATAAACAAAGCTGAGTTAATTAATGGCTTTGAATATAGGCCTCCAGGAAGCCTTTTGTCTCAATCTGCAGAACCTTATTGTGGAAGGAGATTCTGCTTGTGTCATTCGGTGGGCTCCCACCTCCTGTAATTATCCTTGGTATCTGGCTGATCTCATTCAAGAGGTTAAAGAGAGGGCAAAATCTCTGAGCGTCTCCTTCCTACACATCCAAGTGCAACGCCAATGACAAAGCTGATAAGCTAGCGAAAGAGGGAGTCCTTCGATCTGATTTGTGCTTTTACTAGTTGGTTCTTAATTTGTTCTGTCTTCGCAGTCTGGGTTCTTTTTAGAAGCCTGTGCTGCCTTTTTTGGTTGGTTGGTTTTCTCTTTGTTCCGTGTTCAGTATACCTCTCCTAGTTCAGTTGTTTTGTCATTAGCACTGTCACCATTTAAAAAAAATTAAAATTTCTAAATAGTTATGGAAGATATGAATTGAGCAGCTTGATGCTTATCATTAATATGTGAACATTGAATGGTTCAAATCATGGATTGGAGGCCTAAATAAGTGCAGAAAATCAGATTTATAGGTTTGGAGTTTTCATTTATTTTATTATTTTTTAAACAAATTCCTCAAAACCGATGAAGATTTAAGATGTGAAACTAAAGGTCTTAGGGGTTTATTAGACCAATAAAGAGAACGAGTGGCACCTCTTTGCGTGTGTTTTTCTTTCATTTCTTGATTATGCTCCTCTGAACTAATGCATTAATTACTCTGTTTGTCTAGTTATATATTACCTACGGGGGACTATGGGAACTCTTCCTGTTGCTTAAATGTCAATACTTATGGGATAGGCTGCCTATTGTTTCACTTGATTGCTTTTATTGACTGGACTGTCTGTAAAATGTTTAATAATGCTGTTATTTGAATGACTTGCATTCCAATCTAACATTTTAAGAAACTTTCTAGGTTGCCTTTTTGGCGTCTGCAGTCGGACCTAGAGTTGCTGCTGCCTGTGCACATGCAGCCTTAGCAGCACTGTCCAAAGAGGACCACCATTCAGAGATTGCCAATGGCATCATGCAAGCGGAAGGCTCCAGTCATGGTGACAGGTGGGATCTATATTCTTTGGAGAGAAATGATAGGGTCATGAGATTTGTAGCGTCCTTATTCCTTTATTAGCTTGATGGGCTACACCACCATGGAGGATGCTCCAAAACCTATCTGACATGAATATTCTAGCCATTAACCCATTGGCCTACAATTTAGCAGAAAGGGGAGGAAACAATGAATACCTAAAAAGCAAAAGATTGGATATGTCAAGCATCTTTATGGCGAAAAGAATTGCCTAAAGATCTACCTTGTCCCCAACCTCCTTTTGTGGTCGGTGTTTTTTGTAATCTTCACGCATTAATATTTCTTTTGTAGCTGATCACCCCAGGAGTACATGTCTTGATTCCTGAGGACTCCGTGACTCATCCTTTGGAATTGCTATAAATTTAAAGATCTGTATGTCTTGATTCCTGAGGACCCTGTGACTCATCCTTTGGAATTTCTATAAATTTAAAGATCTACCTTTCCCCCAGCCTCCTTTCGTGATTGGAGTTTTTTGTAATCATCATGCTTTAATATGATTCTTTTGTTACTGATCACCAAAAAATAAAAAAATCTTGCAATAGATTTGAGTGAACTAGGGGACTGTTTATGTCTTGAGTCATGACTCATGATGGCCGTGTCTTGATTCCTGAGGACCTCGTGGCTCATCCTTTGGAATTGCTATAAATTTAAAGATCTGTACATGTCTTGATTCCTGAGGACCCTGTAACTCATCCTTTGCAATTTCTATAAATTTGAAGATCCGCCTTTCCCCCAGTGATGCAGGCCAGACTAATGGGGCCCTGCCTGGAGGTCTATACTAG
Source organism: Camphora micrantha (assembly GCA_003546025.1). Taxonomy (NCBI): domain Eukaryota; kingdom Viridiplantae; phylum Streptophyta; class Magnoliopsida; order Laurales; family Lauraceae; genus Camphora; species Camphora micrantha. Next base: position 6,529,199 of record QPKB01000008.1, read on the forward strand.
AAAGCCCAAAGACCACAAGGCCCAGCAGTGAAGGTCTATGCCCCAAGATTCTCCAATGGCAGTTTCTAGTTTTATATCTTCTAGTAGATTTCGTAGATTCTAATAATTGCTATGACTTAGCAGAATTAGGTAGTTTCTAATTTTATATGGCTTGATTGCTAAGTTAGTGCTTAGACTTTAATTATATTAAGGATGTATCCCCTTCTCTTTGGGATACATTACATTGAATTGAATAGAAGATTGAGTTTTCTCTATCGTCAGTTTGCTTCTTGTCTTTGGTGTCAAACCAAGACATCCTACCCTAAGCCCCTTGGCTTGGAGTTTAGCCTGTTGTCTAATCTCCTCATCCCCGTGTTGCGTCACCCAGCCTCCTTTTGTGGTTGGTGTTTTTTGTTATCTTCACACTTTAATATAATTCTTTTCTTACCGATCGCCAGAAAAAAAAAAAAAAGATCTGCGATAGATTGAGTGAACTGGGGAACTGTATATGTCTTGAGTCATGAGGACCCTGTGACTTATCCTTTGAATCCTTGTTTCAAAAGCCAAGTATTTTATACTGTCATTTTTCAAATTACAGGTTTTAGTGACTTGTCCTTTCATTACCTTGCTTGTAAGGACCCAGCCAATATTAAATCATTTCATTGTTTTGGTGAAGAGCTTTTTAAACCCTTGATCTGTAGTGCTGGTTTCCTCTTGCACATTTGTGATGATTTGTGCATCTGTGTTATGTGCACTCTTTTGTTTTGCATGATATGACAAACTGAAACATCTCATGCATCTATGAAGGTCGAGTTCTGAGAACATGCATAGAGAAGGGGGTTCCCTTGGAGCAATTACAAACTCAAGCCACCAAACAGGTTGGTTGTTGATACTTCCATCATATTATCTGTCTCCTGAAAGATAATCGTTTGCTTTAAACTGACCTATATACGGATTTCAGAAGACACTGGTGCCGCTTCTCTGTCTCCTGAAAGTGTTAAAGCCGCTGCCAAGTCTGCTCTTTCTGCTGCAGCAACAAAAGCAAAGCTGTTTGCTGATCATGAAGAACGAGAAATTCAGAGATTGACTGCTGCTATCATTACCCATCAGGTCCAATTGTTTGCTCAATCTTCAAATGTTGTTGGTGTTTTTGGCTGGCTTCATGGTGGTTTTAGCTGCGGCTGTTTTCCCTTTACTATAAAATTGGACATGTCCAACGATGTGCATATATTGCAGACTAGAGGAATTATATGATCCTTGAACCAAGGGTTTTTATATTTTAGAGATTGTTCATGTGGGGCCCCACAGAGGACCATAGCATTGAGCTAATGGTTCCACCATGGCAAGAAAACGTCCAAAATATTCCAGGTTGGGATACTTGGTTCCTTTTACATTTCATTGTGGGTTGCTGCTGTGTTATTGATCATTGGTTGGGGGATAGTTACAGTTTAGGGTATCATGGATACAATATCTTAGGTGTGGTTTATCTTCCATGCTGCTCACCAAAATAATGGTCTGAAGATATCGAAAAGCCACAATCCATGCATGAAGTTCAAAGCTTAATGTTTATTTCCAGATCTTTGTTGAGGATCATACCCAGGGTTATCAAAAAAGAAAAAGAAAAGGTTCTCATGAACCCATTTCATATCCTCGAACAGATGCTAATTTCTTCTATTGGTTTAAGTGTTTAAAGTTACACATGCCAACCACGGGTTTGGGCGCAGTGGTAAAAGCAACGCTTGGTTCAGAGTAACTACTACCAGGTTTCAGGGCCAATTGTACAGAGATCAATAAAAAAATGTTTTAAGATTTTTAATGACGACGACGATATAAATGAACCCACTAAGGGAAAAAAGAAGAAAAACTCATAATACCAATGACATTAAAAAGTCGCCTATTAAAATAATACAATGTTATAGGGAACTGTCGGGGATTAAGTAATCATATACGGTCATTTATCAAGTTTGGTGGAATATTTTCGGTATATTGGGGCATCCTGAATATGATACTTGTCTTGTGTAATTGTATGCATTATTTTTATTAAGATCTGCCAATACTCCTTTTTTTTTTTTTTTGAATATTTAAGATCTGCCAATACTCTTTTAAGTATGGATACAGAAACAGAGTGCATTGACTAGTTAGACTCCTCCACTATTATTCATGCTTGACTGATTTGATTCATTTCCTTGAATTAGTAAGAACCCTAACAATTATTTGGTTGGGATGACAAATTGGAGCTTTAGACTGACAACCCCCACAACCATGCATGTACAGTTAAAAAGGTTGGAGCTGAAGCTGAAGCAGTTTGCAGAGGTGGAGACCTTACTGATGAAGGAATGTGAACAGGTGGAGAGGACAAGGCAGAGGCTTGCAGCCGAAAGAGCACGCATTATCTCGACTAGGCTAGGACCAGCAGGAGCAACTGCTCAACCTGGTGCTGCAACAGCAAACAGCAGCAATAGCATTGGCAGCAATGTTAATCAGCCAGTTATGCCAGCTTCAGCTGCACAGGCAAATCTGTCTTCTTACAGTAATAATCAGCCAACTCATCCTCACATGCCGTTCATGCCCCGTCAGCAGATGTTCTCTTTTGGTCCTCGCTTGCCCCTATCTGTCATTAATCCATCTTCATCTGCTCCCTCCCCTACTACTATGTACCCTTCCGCCCCATCTAACACCGCTACTTTTAGTCATCCAACATTGAGACCCGTATCTGGCAGTAAAATACAAATGTAGGTTGATAATCAGACAATGTTTGTCCCCATCAGAGCTGTATGATTAATCTAATTCTTCTCATTTGATAAGTGCTTCTTGTTCAAAATTATACCAGTTGAATGTATCATATGAGCGGCCTGTTAGTGTGTACATTTGAATTTTCCATTGCAGCTTACAACCAAAATGTTATGAGCATCATAAATTTTTTAGTCAGATCTATTTTAAATCTAATCAAATGTGCTAACAAGCATGGTTGCTGTATTTCCTTCATTAATAAGAAGGGCTTTTATGAAGGGAAATGTCAAGAAGTGAAGGGAGAGTGCTTTTATAGGTGATGTAAATGAAATGAAACCTTCGCTACTCTATGGTGTGGTTAAGAGAGGTTATAGGATGCCCTTCTTGGTTCGTCCTTTAATCCTTCACTTTTGGCCAAAAGGAAGTGTTTCTAGGTGCCTTGGCCGAGTGCAAGTGATGGGAGGTGGAAATTCTCCAAGCGGCTTGAATGTGGTAGGGCTTGGCAATGGACTGAGTAAAGTCCGCGTAAAGGATCAATCAAATTTTCCGGTACCAATGGACATGGTGCTGGCAACCTAGTTAATTTTATGATATAGATCGACCTAGTAATCCGGTATTGGGCTGGATCAGATCCGGACCTGCAGTCCCATGATGATGATTGGTGATCATGCCCTACCAAAGGGAAGACCATTAGGTGGCCTCTTGTAGAGGATCTTCAACTTTGTTTCTTCGCTTTCAGGGCCTTTCCAAAAACATGGCTGAAGAGAGACACAACCATACTGTTTCCCAGTCTCAGAAGAGTCAATCCTGTGGGCAAAATTTGACCACATTACTGTTCCATTATTTGCACCTGGTAGCTTAACAGTCACAGGAGGATAGTGTACACAGAGATCTCTCTATGACCCTACATTTCTGCTCAAAATTTTGGGTGCAAATGATGGTTACAATTCAATCAAGAGGAAATGATGTTCTGTGGGCTTCATAGATAAGAGTGTGGGATGGGTGCCAAAGTTTGATTGATCAATTGAATGGCCTAGACATCCCCATTGTCCGTGTAACATGCATACTCCAGCTTCGATTATGATGAAATAACCAGGCTAGCTCCGCCTGATTTTTAAGCCCCCCATACATTATTAATATATAATGTATATATACATTCATATCTAAATTGAACGTAAACAGACCCCACTAGGAAACTACATTATGTTAATAATAGAGCCGTACTAACGTATGGGACTGTGGGAGGCCGTGCGAGGCAGCCTGTGGGGCCCACCTGAGGCCCCACCAATCAAAGGTTAGAAGGGGGGATCAAATGATCTAGATGAAACCGCCCTATACATAGAGATTTCAAGTAAATCCCGTCATTCTAAACGGATTGATCATTAGGGCCCTGTCCTGCACTGTAGGGGCCGAGACATCCACACAGGCCACAGGAGCACCAGATGGGTTGCGGGCCCCAAAGTCCCTGCGGGATATCCGCGAGGGCCACAGGAGCACCAGCCATAATATCAATATGTATAATTTGTATTAAAAAGAGACTTAAGACAAAAATAAAAGACCAAGCCGAACAGGCTCTAGGCTAAGCTCAGCTTGCAAGCAAATTAAACCAGCTCGAGCTTGAATTGACCAGCACAAAGCAGAGCTCGAGCTCCCAAGCTGCAAAGGAGAGGGAAGGGCAGGTGGGCCCCGTAAGCTAGACCGTCATCTAGCCATCATTTCAAAAATATAATCGATGATGCTTATTTTCCTCAGCATACTAATTTGATTGGGGCAGGGTGGTTTATCCCTCTAGTAAAACAAATGAAAATCCATAAAACACAATCATGTGTTTAAAAACAGCTAATATTGAAGCAGAAAAGGGCCAGACCAAAAATTTCAAAGAGGACATTTGGAACATCAGTTGAAACCAAAGATAAAGGTCAAAATATTCACGATGTCCATTCATCTCCCCAAATCAATGACAATCAAATCCATTCAACAAACTCCAATGGTTCAAAATCTGTAAAAAGGATCCTCTGCAGATGGTGCATTTGTTTCAGGTGAAACAAAAAAATTAACACGTACGAGTATATGACATCTTAAACAAGTAAATGATGAGTCGCTGAATAATAATGCGTACGGGGGCTAACATCTGAAAACAAAAACAAAAGTAGTATCCATTGAACGAAACTGCCACTGCAGAGGTAGGAACAGAATCCAGTGGCCCAATCAGAAGTCACTGAATAGCATATGTACAAGGCTAGCATTTGAAAACAAAAATCTAAGCACCAGCCATTGAACCATATTGGCCACCCCATTCTTAGGGACAAAACCAGTGGCCTTATGAATCACCCATCATTTTTGTCCAATAAGCATGTGTTTATGATTCCACCTGAACTTTCCAAAAGAAAACCAAAAAAAGACGGGACGTTGTACTTCCCCATTTGTATGTACCATTAGTTGGAGAACAAAAATCTTAAATCTGCTTCTGTTAATTTGCCCAAAGCATCTGAAGAACCACCTACAGTCCTGTAAATATCATATGGCAGGCAATAGCAAGATCAGTATACACAGGACAGCTCAGATGAAATCCACCAAGGCTTGTCATAACTACTAGCAAATGAAACAATAAGTGGATTACCCTTCGAAAACTAGCTCCTTCTTCTCTTGCAACCTTAGAATCCTCTCCTCTACTGTATTTTCTATTATGAATCTAGTGATTCTGAGAATTGTGAGCCAACAATCAGAATCAAAACATTGCTGCAAAAGTAACAATGAGATGAGCTTTTGCGGAACATGAGTGAAACTGCATACCGGATTGGTCTATGCTGTCCTATTCGGTGAATTCGATCTTGAGCCTGTCGCTCGACTGCTGGATTCCACCATGGATCCATCAGGAAAACCTGAATACAAAAAACATAACCAGTAAAAATCAGAGCGAGACAACAGAGAAAATAACAATAAAATGTATATACGCCTTACTGCTCAACATCCAAGCTTACAAGTAGCAAGTCGCACACTAAAATATGGATATCAGAGGTCTAATATTACATTTTAAGTATCCCGTTCCTGCTCTTTAGTTTTATTACATATTGGAGATTTCCGATTTCTAACTTGAACAGATAACAACCATAATGCAGCTGAGACATCGACCACCCACCTTAATATGGGTGATTGGCCTATAATTTGGGTGCTTCCATATTCTCCCCTGTGAAAGGAATGGTGTGAGGCCATCAGGCATGAAGCCTATCAACTTTAGGTGTGAAGCCTGATCTACCCCTGCCCGCCCCACAGCCAAGATACAAATGTAGCACCTTACCAGGTTTGCAATAGAGCATGCTCGCTAAAGAAGGGATCACATCATCCGCATACCCAACACCCACAAACATAACTCTTGGCTAGATTAATCGTTAGCCCATAAATGAGCTCTAAGTATCTAAGGATTCTTTTCAACATTGCCAACTCCTTCCAACTAGTGAGAGCTGAAGAGGACGGTATCGTCCACAAACTGAAGATGAGGAATGGCCATCTCCCCTCTGCCCACCTCAGAACCTTCAATGAACCACAATCCTCAGCCTTCTGAAGAAAAACACTTGGATCTTTGACCACAAAAGTGAAAAAGAAATGCGACAGAGGGTTCCCCCATTCTTGAGCCCCTGAGACATCAAGAAGAACCGAGATGGGGATCCATTAACCAGCATAGAGAAGGAAGTTGAAGAAATGCATTCCTAATCTAAGCTCTCAATCCATCGCCGAAATCAAATCTCCCCAACATATAATCCAACAACGCCCGGCTTCCTAGCATGCCTCCTTGAGCAAATAACCTCATTAGCAATAACTACACACTACAAAACTGCCTATTTTTGCTTTACAGGAACTTGAACTCACGCACTGGTGCACACTACACATGTCCCCAACCAGCTGACTAACAGTAGGGGCCAACGCAACATTGTTTTACACTAACTGGAAAGGTTTTCACACAATGAAGCAAGAGAATGAATTGCATTTAACAAAAACTGATTACATAGGAAATTGCTTACATATGATGCTACTGTGAGATTGAGGGCCACGCCTCCGGCTTTCAAACTCATAAGAAAAATCTTGCAATCTGGATCATCAGTGAATTTCTTTATAGCATCACCTCGAGCACCAACACTCATGCTTCCCACTAACTGAACACATTGTAAACCAGACTGCAAAAATGCTCAACATGTTATTAATATTCGTAGTTTTTTTTGTTTTTCAGTTGCATGTAGTATTTAATTCACTAGTTCATTTACCTTCTGGAGGGAGTATTTTATCAAATCCAAGAATGACGTAAACTGGCTAAATACAATTGCTTTTGCAGAGCCATCCCTTTCAATCATGAATCTGATTTCTTCCCTCTTTTACAGCCATTTAAGCTCAGTATTAGTTGGAAAAAGTCACAAGGAAAAAAAAAAAGAACGATGCAAATGTAAATGTAAAGGAATATCAGAAGTAAAATAATCAGCTATTCAAAGACAAATTTTCTTCCCAATTACCATTATAGCTTATAGACATAAACTCATGGTAGTTAGTAACATTAATCAAAATAGGCAGCAAACAACATAAGTCACATAACTGTAAGCAGCCTATGTATTTTGACACAACCAACCAATATTCCCCAACTAAAAATCTAAATAGTCAGTAAACCACCATGCTTTGAGTTGAATTATTGTTGCCAAGGATTTAATATCCATATCAGTGGCCTCCAGAAATGCGCTTTACAGGCCTTGTATACTGATATGTGTAACATATTGGCCAAAATAAGTCAAACTTCTCTAGAAACTTTTCCACATTGTATTGATCTACACAAGGAAGATCACATTGTGTAAGGACAAATAACAGCAGATGGTTACTGTATGTATGGGAGATTACTAAGGTCGATGCAGTCCAGAATCTAGATCCAGACCCGAACCTCATGGATTGGAGGGCAACAAGTGTGGGGTCCACCACAAAGATCATATCATCGTATAAGTCCAGTTAGGATAGTTGTTTATTTATGATATAGATTTATTTCCTATTTTACGGATTCTCAGATGTATGGACCAGATTAGTTCAAGTTAAAGGTTTTCTATTTGTTGAAAACATAATGGCTATTATGTATTGATTGAGATAGGCTATTGGTAGCGTTCAGATATTAGAAAGTATTGTTTCAGAGGGATCAATCCAACTCCTCTTATGTAAGTATGTTAGGCCTCATTGTAATGGAATGCTTATTCTAGTTAATCAAAGATTTCTTGAGTTTCTTCAGTTATGGAGTGTTTCATGGTTGTGAGTGTGCCTTTGGTTGGAATCCATCATTGGATTCGATCAATCCTTCGGGAGTTTGATCTACCGCGCGGATCCAGGGCTGTGCCACAGAAAGGTTTAGAATGTGAGATATCATGCATTCATGCTAATCAAATGATTCTCAACAATTTGTTTTGATCTATAAGTTTAATGGCTATAACTGGAAAAAAAATATATATAAAATCCAACAGTGAATAACGTCTGGAACAGTGTAAAATTTGGGATTGTGCCAACTCAAGGGGCGTAAGTGTGTGTAAAAGGATGGATTGGTTAAAGGTGGGCCCCAAGTATGAAAACTCAAAAGGGGCCATTGGAAAAGTAGGTTTTCTGTAGATTCACACACACATGCTCGCTCACTCTTCAGATTATCCTCTTTTTTGCTCCCCTTTGAATTTTATATGGGGGGGACCACCTATGATCAACCAGATCCTTTCACCCACATCTACCCCCATTGACTTGGCACTGATCTTATGGTCTTCCTTGGATTTTAACACAACGAAAAATATACGCATTGAAATTTGGGCACCCAAAACTGTGGGCAAGGATCATTTGATCATCCTGATATCTTGTATTCCCACGTCAAATCTTTCAATTTTTGTGCCTCCCTCGTTTGTCATGCATCTAGGTGAGCCCCATTGAATGGTGGGTGTTTTTAAAGAGAAAATGCTCGAGCCGTATATTTGTATATGCAGTGGGATTTTCAAGGACGGTCATATCATTCCTAAGCTGGTCCACTAAATGATTAATCCAGCCCTCACTCACTAGTCCTACCACCTCGCCCTTTCTCTTGTGAATCGACAGTCATCCAAATTGACATACATCAAATTTTAAAGGCCCTTGGATTGTTCATACAAATTTGGCACCCATCCAGCAGTATATAACAATTAGGATTTGGAAAACTATGAGGCCCTCAAAACTCAGCCATCCATTTTTGTGTGTCTATAAATGATCCTATGAGACGACACCCATTGGTAAGATGATGTGAGATGATACTTGATGGTCCACTAGGTGCAAGGTATGCACATGGAGCATACAATAGGTAATAGGAGAAGTTTAATGCAATTACAAGACATCCAGCCTTGCGATATGGGACTGTAGTTGGATCGCAACGCTAAGATGATCAAAATAATATGAAACTTCACCAACAACCTATACCCATGCTCCCTTCAAATCACACAACACTCATGAATTGGAACACATCTATAATAAAACCTTCCTTCTCATAGACAGTGCCATATAGTGGAAGAGGATGATCATCAAATTTCCGAAAGACTAGTCACCATCATCCTTTCCTGAAAATGGGCAATATTATCTCATTCAAAATACAATATTACTTCCATAGGCAAGAACTGATTTTTCATAGGGCCTGTGAGTACTGGTACTACACATTGGTGATTTAGGGAGAAAGCTCCATATGGTTGAAGCCTGAATGATGCATAGAGATAAAATAGTTGGCAGAGTATACAGTACCAAAGCTTCAATTTTTGTGCTTGTCTGAAAATCATCAAGATTGATTCTGTTCAGGATACTTGAACGCTTAAAACCCTTGATAGTTGTACTCTGGTCTGCAGCATTCTTCTTTGTTGTGAAGTCCACGGTCAATGGTTTTGAACATGATGGGCAGGTAACCATTTCCAAGGCTGCAGAGTAGTCATGCAAACATGCCTTACAGAAGACATGTTCACAAGAGGTGACCTGAAATAGGAAAAGGAAAAGAGATTTGGGTACAAAAGAGAACAGAGAATTAGGAGTGCTTTGTCTAGGCAAGCCCAAGTGCACGAAACAAAGATTGATAAGTTAAGATCAACATCCAGCGAATAATGGGCTCACCACAGCATCTTCTGCTGGATCATGGCAAATTCCACAGTCTTCAACAGAATCGCTTTTATTTCCATCGGATAAAGATTCATTTCTTGAATACACAACTAGGTAGGGGTGATCAACTGCCTGAAGTTTCAAGAGATGGATTAACAGTATGAATCAGTAGCAAGCCTGATAATAGACTTTAAAATTAATTCAAATAAATAAATAAATTCAAATCACTTTCCTGTCCACTCCAAGCAGAAATGCAAGTAACCAGTAAAAATATGCATTGAAATATATTTAAAACCAGAAAAGGCAAAGCCATTGTCAAATATCTAGGCTAAAAAAAAAGAAAAAAACCATTGTCAAATAGCGCATCTGTAGAACAACGTGGATTCTTAATGCAGTAAAAAAAAATAAAAAATCGTACCAGTATTCTAAACACACTACAGCACACAAACCAATGGGCGGATCCCCTATGGCCTATGCGTCCAAGTTTTATGTTTGCAACATTCAATTCTTATAGAACGAGATTGGTAGCCCTCATAAATTTACTCTTTGGGGACTACAGCACTCCATTGATGGAAACAAGGCCTCCACAATGAAAAGTGATGTGATTCCTAGCTCCCTACCTCAGCAGAGAATGAAGAACCATAGTCCTCGAGAACAACAATTTATTACTGCTAGAATGGGCTCTTTTTCATATTGGAGAAACCATGCTTATATGTTTGTTCATCTTCAGCATGTTTGCGTTGATGTGAACGAAAAACTACTTTTCAAGAGGCAAATACATTGGGCGAGCTGACATTTATGTGCACAAGAGGGAAAATAATTGTGATGATGACTGTATCTTAGACAAGATTGATAATGCACCTGCCGTAGGCGAGTAAGGAGGTCAAAGATATGAGCATAGTTGTTCATCAAGGTATTAGCAGCAATATATCTGCAAAAAATAAAAAATAAGTGGGTAGGTAAAATAAAAAAAATCATATATAACCACAAAGGGGAAGTGCTTGGACATTATAATTGAAATATTCCATCAATTAAAGATGGCAGAACCATTGTTCAATATAGTTGATGTGGGCAGCGAGGGTGATGAATAGAATTGCATCGTGGCCCAAGCCATGGCATTCAAGGAAGATAATGATCATGGACAAGAGGCCCAGGATCCACATTTAGGTTCAACTCAACAGATTAAAGGGACTCCAGCAGTTTATCAGACATTTTATTTGTTCAATTATTTTGGTTTTTATATTCAATTATGCGTCAATTATGTCTGTATTTGGTTCAGCAAATTTTCAGATTCAGCTATGTGTCAATTATGTCTGAATTTGGTATAAGATTTCCAAGGAAGTAGAAGAAAGGGAGAATGGTTTTCCTGTAAAAAAATCAGTTTTATCTACAAGGGGCAGAATCTGACATTAGTAAGGGGGTTTTGGATAAATGCATAACATAATAGTGTTATATTATTATATTGTGTCACTGGTGTTTGGCAATTTCTACGAAATTCAATATACCTTTGAAGTATTTGGAAATTTATAAAAAAAACTCACAAGATGATACACCAAACAAGAAATGGATGTAGGACCCACTAATTAGTAATCACGTGTGTTAATAATCATGGTAGGGCCCATCTATTGTTAAAAAATCATAGGATTAAATGTTAAAACCATAAGATCCAAGCAATATTGTTTAATTAGGGTGGGTCCATCAAACGTGGTAACCATAGTGTAATCCATCTAATGGTGATTATCACAAATGACCCTATCTTTTTCTTTTTTTTTTTGGTAAAACCTTTTTTAATGTCAGTTATCATTGATGAATCCATCTATGAGAAATCATTGTGGGACCCATTTGATGTTGGGAGTCATATTAACACTGGGGGACCTATCACATAGTGGGACCCATTTAATGATGGTAAATTGATATTTGCAATCACACAATTCAATCATAGTAATCAGTATGGGACCCAGCTAAATTTGCTAGTATGAGACCCACCTAATATTGGTACTCACGATTAAAGCCCCATAGTGTGACATTTGTAGGACACACCTAACATTGATAATTAACAAGGGTTATGTAATCGTGATAGGGCAATAGGACCCCACATTAAATTTGCAAGCACTGTGGGGCCAACCTAATATTGGGAGTCATAGTTGCACTCCCATAAGAATCATTGATGCTAAAACTTATAGTACGGCACTATAATTAATGGTTGCTCATGAACTCTCCAATCGTTTTTACTAAAACTCTCCATTCTTATTTAGGAAAGATTTTTTAACAAAAGATTCTTTTATACACTATATCCTTGAATAATATAATATGAAGGTTTTTAGAAGAAAGTGAGATATTGTAATATGTTTTCTAAGTTATCCAAACACCTCCTTTTTAAGTGAATAGATTATATTCTAAACTAGTAGAGAATCTAGCAAAATCTCTTGAAATATCTTGTTTCCAAACACCCCCTAAAATCTGAGAATTCCGCAATTACAGAATTCTGAAACTACAGGAAGAACTCTTTCATCTGGGTTTTCCATCCATTTTCATGTCCCTTTTGACAGGAATTTCTCACCCCATGTGTAGGGGATTGGCATGGTTGGACAACAATCCTTAAGGACTTGAATTCCTAATTTTTTGGAGTTGTTTAGGCTAAAACTCAGTGTAGAAAGGTTGCCATTTCCCCTTGTCTACATCAAGTGGTATTAGAATGTGTTTCTGCCATTTGTTAAGCACTAATCCGCAAAAAGAAAAAAGTGATAAATCACAGAGGAAGAACAAGAGGCCGTGTTGCAACCAATGAGGTTACGATCTACAACCACTTGATCCAATAGATGGAAGGTTTGGAGTGTTGGAACAGAAATTGTAAGAAACAACTCAGCAACTCTCTCATCAAGAAGCGAGGCGGCCACCTTCGAATTATTGTGAAGAGGACCAGACGATAGTGACATGAATCCCTTCCATTGGCAAGGTAGACATGGTGATAGGCAATGCAGTGTACAATCAGGAGTCAGGACATTACAAAGATAATGAAAGAGATTTGAACATTAATGCTGAGATCCCATAGTCTTGAGACAGTCTTCATAGAGATGACTTTATGGATTTGTTGGAATCCATAGAACAGATATTTGAATATAAGGAAATTTCGGAGCGAAAAGTCAAGTTGGCAGCCATGCAATTGAAAGATCAAGCTTCCGCTTCGTGGGCAAAGACCAAAGCCATAAGAGAGCAATGTACCAAGAAGAAAGTTAAGACATGGGAAAAGATGAAGTCCTTGATAAGCGAGGCCCTCTGGTGGACAATGCAGAGTCTCCATTCCATCAGCTTCAACATGTGCGACAAGGGGATCATTCAGTTGAAGAATATGCAGAGTTTCATCACCTTGTAGAGTGTAATAACTTAAATGAGTTCAGAGAGAAGCTAGTTATTAGATGGGCTTAAACAATCTATAGTCAACCACATGAGCATAAGTCCAATCATCATCATCGCTAAGGCTTGTAAGCGAGCAACCTTGGTTGAGAAGCACCACAAGAGTCAGCCAACACCCCTTGATTTCTTCAACTTGAGGTCGAGTGAGCGGCAGAGGGTGATGTAGATGGTGAGGGCAATCAAGGGGATGGCATCACTGCATAAGCCACGGCATTCATGGAAGATTATGATGGTGAACAAGGGACCCAGACCCACATTCAGGATAATAGGACCAGAACAGTAGATAAAAGGAGCTCCAGCAGTTTATTAGATTATTTATTTATTTAAATATTTTAGTTGTTAGATTCAGTTAGGTGTTAGTTAGATCTATATCTGGTTCAATAGTTTATCAGATTCAGTTATGTGTCAGTTATGTCTGAATTTGACATAAGATTCAATAGAAGAAAGGGGAACTGATTTTTCTGTAGCAAAATTATTATTTCTGCAAGGGGCAGAACCTGACAATAGTCGAATCTGAGAATTCTGTATTCTGAAACTACAGGCATCACACTTCCAAATGGATTTTCCATTCATTTTCATGGCCTGTTGACAAGATTTTTTAACTTTATTGTAGGGGACTGGTATGGCTGGACAATGGACCTTAAAGACTCGAATTCTGATTTTTGGTATTCTATTTTGGCAGAAACTCGGTATGGAAAGGTTGCTAATTCCAACATCAGCCTTCATATCTCAACAGGGATGCTGGAAGCAATGGCAGATGTGAGAGTAATCCAGAAAGCCAGAACCTCCACTCCCATATTCCCCGCTACTCCACTCCCATATTCCCCGCTACCATCATCTCAACCACCACTCCCATATTCCCGATACCATCATCCCCCCCCCCCCCCCCCCCCCCCCCCCATTTTTTCAAACACCTGGCGTTCCCCAAAATCACTCTCTTCATTTCATTTCTTCTCACATCTTTCTCTACTTTTTCTCACAGACCAAGCACTCGCACAAATGGGTGGAAGAAGCGGAAACCCACACCCAGCAATCTCAGCAGCAACACCTCGAAAAGACACAGACCCGATGAAGAAGACGAAGAGGACGAATTGGACGTCTCCCCCGCCGCTGCTGATCCAAACGCCTCCACCGCCGCTCTTGAGAGCGAGGTCCTCTCCGACGGTGGCATCCGCATGTACGAACACACACCCCCCGGCGGTCATCAAGCACACCGTAAACCACTCGCACTCCTCTGTCCTCGCCCTCGTCGCTGCCGATCACGCCGGGTTGAGGCCGGTCAGGGCCTAGCATCGGAACCCTGTGTTTCTCGATAATATCTCCCATGGGCAGCTCCAGGCCTTGTCTTCCATTCCCGCCAATAGCCTCGCCTTGGCGCCCCACGATCACGAACGATCAGATGGTTCTTCTTCGGTGGCGTCGGCTTATGTCTGCTCTCCTCCTGTAATCATGGAAGGGAAGGGCATTATCAGGCATTATGGAAATCAGCTTCTGCACGTCATGCAAATGCATTCCGGTATTAACTCAAATTCTCATTTTTCTTCTTCTTCTTGCTCTTCTGGTTGGTTTCAATTTTAAAACCCTTGTTGGGAATTGTATTATATGTGTAGATTGGTCTTCGCCGTCATCGGTGAACAGATTCGAGCAGCAGGTTGTGCCGCATTTTTTCTCCAGGAAGTCGGCCGAACACACGCTGTAGAAATACATGGAGCTGAGGAATAGGATTGTAAACCCCACCTAAAAAAGGAAAACATCAGGGAAAAAAATCATTAGCATTCTAAAATTTTAGATTTATTTTGTTGCTTATATTGGTGTCCAAAATGTCAAGTACTTCTTATATTGCTGTTTGATCCTAAACCATTGCAGTTATTGAGGATTCCTGACTCAATCCACTATTGGCTAAATAAAAGTTACATTAGACGCAGTTACTATACGACTCATTTTATTCATTAACCCAGTACAAAACTGTACCCTATGAAGTACAAAGTGATTTCAAGTACAAACTACAAAAGTTAAAGAAAAAGGTAAGAAGATAATACGATTAGATATGGAATTGAGAAGTAGGCAAACAGAGTTATTGCTAGATAGTGAACACTAATTAGGAAATTAGAGACTCATCATTTCTGCGAAAAACATAATAGAACTATCCAATAAAGAATTTTCAAAGGAAAAACCACATACCGCACTCCACTCTGCACAATACCAGAGACGAAGACATAAACCATACATAAAAAAAAGGTGCACAAGGTACTTGAAGAAAAAGGTGCTCAAAGGTGTACCAAATATAGATATTCTACAAAAGGATAAGGGTCAGAGGGTTATGTACGTATTAAACTGCGCTTGACTCTGGGTATATAAAGCGTTATAATAGTCCTCTTCTTTACTATCGAAGGTATCCCGCCTCAAAGTAACCTACAGAAACAAATCTCAATTTTTGTATAATGAGTCCCTCTTTTTCTCTGAAGAATGGTTTCCATGAAGACCCATAAATTTTCAAATGAGCCATGTCAAAAGATCAAGTCACTTACAATTCTAGGAGGAAGTGCAAGATCTGCAGCCCTGCCTTTCTTCGTGCGCCTTAACACTACGCTCTTCAAAAGTTTCTGTCTTAGCAAGATCATTGCCCTTCGTCCCTCAGCATGAGATGCACGATTTTGTATTGGTGTTGCTATATACTAACATTAATACCAACAGATATTAGAGGAATACTAAAATCCAACACAAAATCACTAGAATAATGATCACAAGGAACAGTTTATAAAGCTCACTTTGTTCCACCAGCAAAAATGCCTACTGGCACTGTGGACACAAGATGGACAATCCACTGTGGAGCTGAAGGATGATAGGATATTTCCAACATGCAAAAAACAAAATGCAAACAACATAGTAAGGACTTTCAACAAAGACATTAAAGATGCATGCGGGAATTAAAAGGGTATGCTAAAATCATAGCCGTCACTTTCATTTCATTTCAGCCAAAACAATTTAATTCAGTAGGGTTTTTTAAATGAAACAGGCATAGAAAATTTTCAGCCAGAATATCAGTCTCTTACAGCCAAGACGGACAGAATGAAATGGCCAACATAGGCCAAAACAAGCCTATTTGGCTCCCAGGATGTAGCTAAGCTGTTTAAAAACATGTGTGTGAAAGAGTGTGCGTACATTCAAGCCCCCAATGTATTCCCAAAAAAAACTCTTAAATGGCAGAACCAGACCAAAATGGCCGAAATAGATTTATTCTTGCAGAGCAAGACAGCATGTACAGTTTAATTCCTCCCCCTGCTGTAAAACCCCTAAATTTACATTGGAAAATTGGTGAGGTCTTTTTTTTACCCCTTCCAATCAGATGAGGGCTTAAAACAAGCGTATCAGAGGTGATTTTCTAAAAATATTTTTATTTAACTAATTAATTACACTATCAACATCATCTCATGATTTCATCCCATAAGATTTCAACTTCATCTCCCTCGCAGCTCCTGGCTTCACACTTCACTGTGGTCATGGGTGTTTTGAAAGTGACTGAAGGATATTTAAAATTACCTAGACTTCCAAGCTCAGGTTTCATTTGGTGGACAAGGAACTGGGAAAGCTTTGCCCCCTTATCTTTCAGGTTCGAGAATGTTTCTGGTTCAGGTTTACGATCAGAGCTTCAATCATCCTCAAAATTCTGCTGACTGGTCAATTGGAGTATCATATACAGGTATGAACACTAATCCAAGCTGTTAGGCCCTCCAATTAGACATGCGGACTTTGGCATCTATTCCACTTTATCTAACGGCTAGGATTTGAACAACTTTGAAGCCCTCAAAACAGTACACCCATGATCAGATGATTAACCCCCAAACTACTCGCTAATTGTCATGCTTCCGGGTGGGGCCAACAGGATGGATTGCGCTGAAATGAACATCAGAGAAGTCGTACAAGTAACATCCAGGGCAGGCGGTTGTTTAAGGACCGAGTACTGTCGTGTAAACTGAAAATTCTCCTTCAATCTCTCTTGATCCCTCTTAGTCTTGTACCAAGTTCACAGGGTATCAGTGCAACTTTCTTATCTGTCAGAAATCTACTTAGTACTCGTCATCACTGTTCATGGTATCTAGGTTGGTCCCAAGGATGGAAATCAAAGAATAAGCACTTAGGAGGAGACTACTTTCAAAATATTTATGGGTTTTTAAGGTATTTTACTCCAAAAATCAGGTTATGGAAGTTTCATATGGCAGATTTTCCTTTTTTTTTTCTTTTTTTATTCTTTTTTTTAGGCCACATATGTTGCTGCCTGCTTGAATAATTGAACTGAAAACCTCTTTTCTGTTCCATATTTACACACAGCAGTGAAGATCTTTCATTAGAACCTGTTAGAGGGCTGTTCTGTTTATGTTGTTTAAGGTCCCTCATGAAATTTCATATGCCTGTAACCATCTCAGAAAAGAGGGGGGAAATTTTCAGATGGATGTAGCCTGTTTTAAAAAGTTGAGGAGCATGATCCTGTATTGTTCAGGACTATTTTGAAGAACCAATTGCTGGATTCTTTATGCTCCTCTCTTGAGAATCTGAAGGCACTAACAAATAATATTGTTGGATTCCTGGAACTGTTATTTGGTTCAGCTGCCGACTATTCTGCTGCCATCTATTATACTGCTTAGATATATTTTTAAAGCGATGAGCTTTCTAGTTGATTAGCTCTTGGAAGTTTCTATTTGTTGATTGAATACTCATTTGGCGTTTTCCTATAGATCTCTGCTCTACAGAGTACTAGAGGTTTTTTTTTTTTTTGGGTTTCTGCTAGCATTTGACCTATCATTACTGATTCAATCCTTCTTCTTTTTTCCTAGGGATACAATCTGATAACAATTCCCGCTATAACCTATTGAGCAGAATGTTGGTTGATCAAGAAGCAACACATGCACAAAATGTGAAGCACAGATGAAAATTGTTGATATAGATGTGAGGTAAAACTAGGAAAGAAACGAGCACTTTCCGGAACATTTAGGGCTAACATCAAACGGTGATAAATTAAAGAGAGACTCGTTTGAGATGGTTTAGACATGTCCAGCGCTGGCCGGTAATGGCGCCACTAAAGAAGGTTTTTCTATGAAGTTTTTTTCTATGCAGGCTGATGGCCCACCAATGGAAACGGTTAGGCCGAAAAGGAAGTGAATGGAGGTAGGAAAGGTAGATCTGAAGAGGAGCAATTGCAACTTATCTGAGGATCTGGCTCAAGGTAGATCAGAATGGAGAAACAAAATTCATATAGCCAACCTAGCGAAAAGGTTTTGATGATTATGATGATACTGTCAATTTTAATCTCATATAATATGTTATATTACCTATTCCAATAAATAAATAAATAACTTGTTCAATTAATGTTGTTGGCTCCCACAGTCTCATCTTGCATCTTGAATAGAAAAGATTGTAAGTTTAATGATGAAGTATGCGTTTTTTCTTTTCATGTCTTTTAAAAGATGAAGTACGCGTTTTTTCTTTTCTTTTCTTTTAGGGCCCGTTTGGTAATTTTACTAATATAGTCAAGCACAGTGAAGTCAAGTTAAACATCCCATCAAAAGCACTTTTCCAAAAAATTCCCTCCATCTTTTCCAAAAAAAGTCAAAAAACAACCACATTTACTCACTAAAAGACAAAAAAACTCCATTTCCCCATACAAAAAGTCAAAAATATTCCATCCCAAACAACTAAAAACAAAATACCATCATAACTCACTTATATTTTATTCATTCTTTTTATTTCACTTCACTCCACTTTATTTTAAAAGTAAATTACCAAACGGGCCCTTAAGTATATCTTAGAAGAGGTAACCATAAGCCGTTGTCTTACCTCATGTCAGATTAGTTTTGGCTATGCATTGTTGAGTCACCCCAAATTCTTCTTTCTAAAAGCACTTTAATTCCCAAAGTTCAATTAATGTTGTTGACTCCCACAATCTCATCTTGCATCTTGAATAGAAAAGATTGTAAGTTTAAAGATGAAGTATGCATTTTTTTTTCTTTTCTTTTCTTTCCTTTTAAGTATATCTTAGAAGAGGTAACCGTAAGCCGTTGTCTAAGACATTACCTCATGTCAGATTAGGTTTGGCTATGCATTGTTGAGTCAACCCAAATTCTTCTTTCTAAAAGCATTTTAATTCTCAAAGTTGCAACCACTATTATCACTCAAAAAACGAGGGTTAAAAAAAAAAAGATGATGATGCAACAACTGGCCTATTCGAGAAAGATCTTAGATCTGAAATAAGTAAAATATGCAAGTTTGAAATAAACTACTTAAAAGCATGCCCCATATTCAAATAATTGAACATAAACACGAAAGAGACGCATTTTGCAATAAATAAGAAGTTTCATTTTATCAAGACATAATGGAGAATGAAAGCACCAAAATACTTGCCTGTAGTCAAGACATTTGCAATCACAGTCCTTACAGAAATAATAAGAGTACGGAGATATTTGCAAGAAACGTATCTGATAAAGAGAACTCCAGATCAGCAATAAATATATAATCACAATAAGAATATACTGAAAATTTGAGGACACTAACCAGTGAGTAAAGTTCTCCAACACGATTCTGAAGAGGAGTACCGCTTAAAGCCCATTTATATGAAGACTCTAGAGAAAGAACAGCCTTTGCAGTGCTACAGCGTCTATCTTTTATATAATGAGCCTACATCCACAATTAAACATGAGTCCTAAGCAATTTCAAATTGAAAATTTTATAGACTAACCGAGTCAAACAACTTGAGCTTCAGAGGCAATATGCCTACAATTAAGGATATGCCAAGCAGCCAAATTCTTATTCAACAACTAACACATGCCAATCAGCAAAAGGCACCAGAACATGCAGAGCAGCCAGATTGAGATCACGTGAAAAGAATTGTGTACATTGTTACGATGAAATGAGGGCGAAAAATGACAGTACATCCACTAGGGTGTAAGATTTTCCACAACAACCAATAGAAAAAGAATCGGTACCATCATGTAAACTCACCTCATCCAAGATAATGCGCTCCCATTTCACAGAATGCAAAACTGATTTCTTTGTGGAAGAGGGCCCTTCACCTTCACCTGTGCCTGTTGATTCACTATTACTTGCTTTCTTCGGTGCTCTGCCCTTCTTCTTTGTTTTTCCATCTTTTTCTACGGTATGATGACTTTTCTTCAGACTGGCAACTTTCTTTGGCTGCTTCTCCTTCTTCACTTGCTTAGACTGTTTCTCTGTTTTCTCAGCATCAGGACCACAAAAATACTTCAGATGAGTTTTCATTTTCTTGGGATAAAATAGCTTTCCGCACCACTCGCATCTCTCCTTTGGTGTCAGTGTGTTTTTCCTATAATCTGCCTCAACAATGGAATATGTGGTGAGTACAAAATCATATTTGTCGAACTCTTTGGAACAATTGCTCCTTTTGGCTCCATGGTGCACCAGAACTCTAAAACAACCCTCTTTTGTAAACCTGGCAATCTCATCCTTCCACTGAATTAGGGCCACAACTGGGCAGATAACAAGGGTGCATTTAGTTTTGGGCAATGCATTAGAGGAAGAAGGCAAGCTCTGATTAGAATCAGAGTCCTTAAAGCGAGCATCACGAGCAGCAAGAACCAGCGAAATTGCTTGGATGGTTTTTCCCATTCCCATCTCATCTGCAAGGATGCCTCCTCTGCTCTCTGACTCTTCTTGTTTCAAAGCCCAAGCAAGCCATTCTTTCTGAAACCTCAGCAAAGGCATGATTATGTCCGGTGGCTGCTCTGCCACCTCTGCCAAACTTTCTCCATTCGCCTCCATATCAATGACATCTGTTCCATGATCATCTATCCATCTCTCATTCTCTTCTTCCCAAACTTCCCACAGTAGAGGCGGTTCACCTTCTTTTCTCTTTCGATTCCTTTTCTTCTTCCTCCTTCCCACCAAAGCAATAGATTTCTTCAAATCACCAAGTTTTACATTAGCAAAGCCACTAGCCGCAGGCATTTCTTCTTGTTCTCCATCCTCACTTACTTCAAGCACAGCCTCCCCCACTTCTTTTTCTTTCCCCTTAGCAATCATTTTCTTCAACCGCTTCTCAGCTAAATTAAAACATATCAAATATTAAAACTCAATAATTGAAAAGTTCAGCTGGTTATCCATTCCCCTTCCACAAACACATTCACCCCAAAGCATGATTTCCCATTTCCCACATGACCCCAAATGCAAATATGCCCTTTCGGATCTTCTCTAACCCACCGAACAACATGTTACTCTACTCTGTTTGCACATCAATCAAGGTCAAGGTCCAAGTGACAATTGTAGTACTGATCCTTTCCTTTCCATAATCAATTGTCACTTACATAGTCACATGCAATCAGGTTAACATGTGAAAGAGTTCACAGGATCCAAAACAGGAGTAGATGAAAACATACAACAAGCAACAAATCACAATTTTTTTTTTACAACCAAACACACCCATGATCAATAAAAAAAAAAAAAAAGAAACATATATAGATCAAAAAACAAAATGCAGAAATGGAGAGAAGAGATGGAGATAAGTACATCCAGATTCTTCATCATCGCTATCTGAATCCGAAGAAGGAGGAACATAATCTTCCGAATCAAATGAAATCCAATCTCCTAAATCTAAATCGGGTTCGCTTTCTTTTACAACCTTTCGCCTCTTCCCTGCCATTCGATAATAGATACCACAACAACAAGATTTCAAGATTCAACACGAGAGAGAAGAAAAAAAAAGGAAGAAGAGCAATGTATCGGAAGGGAACAAGTATAATCGTGTCAGATTGAAAAACCATACATAGGGTTTTGTAACAGACCTCTATAGCGGCCTCCATAACGGCGTTTCATGGTTTTAGGGGGATTTTTGCGTCTTCTCTATCTTCTTGGGTATGGAGTTCTATTGTAGAGTGTTGTGACGGTTGTCTTCAGCTGCGTCTGGGGCGTTTTAGAGGGCGTTAGGGCCTGTCTATGATTTGTGTTTTTTCTATCGCTTCTTCGAGAAGGAAGATGGAAACGGCGGGAAAGCTAACGCTGACCGACGCGGACCTTTTGTAACGGGGATGGTCCCGGACTTGGCAAGTTATGATATGTAGGTGACTTGTGTCGCCATTGCAATAATTAAATGATAGTGGGGACCGCTGAATCTGGTTTTTTTACTCTCTTTTTTTTATTATTTTTAGACTTTGGGACCCACAACTATGATCTAAACCATTGGAGGTCTTTATAACCCTAACACTGCGAAGACGCCGAATCCAAACTGTTGTTGTTCCATCATGGATCTAGAGAGCTATTTGTGGAAAAACAAGCTAGTGATATAAATTTGAGGATGTCTGTAGACTCATAATCACGATTTTAACCGTTGATCCTCTTTAAAACAACAAAATTAGCCATTAAGTTAAATAGCTCCACGTGTATATCAAAAAATCTAGTAAACTGAAGTCGGTCATTGATGTACCTATGCATTTTTGCCTGGGTTTCGAACGTCACCACAAACCGCCTATTTATAATACATTTATTTTAAACTACTGCATTTTAGATAGTTATATATCATTTAGATTTATTTCATACAAATAAGACTTGTCAAACGGACATTTATTAATTACTCCTTTATTTTGTTGGTTTAGGGGTAGGGAGGGTAGCATGTGCTAATTTCTTCATTATTTTTAAGTGGTGCGTGGGCATATTTCACTGTTCGCCAAACTTTTTCTCTAGTCAACTTAGGTTGGCCATTGCTTAAAAAGATGAACGGTATGTTGAATTCAAAGCTATTGTGTCCTATGTAAATGCAAAAAATTCAATTTTAATGGGCAGAAAGTAAAATAAAAGGAATTTATCAGGTTCAAGATTTAGTCAATCAAACTGTGCCCATTTTCAGGAACCAAATATATAATTCACTGATACTACCACCTATAGTAGTTTTATCAGGCTTCTATTTCGGCTCGAAAAAATTAGTTCAATCCAAAAAATTGAGAAGCCAACGTTGCCCAAAAAAAAAGAATGCGGCCATCTTAGCATCTTGGTCGCTACAATGAGTATTAGGGCTCTTATATAGTTTGGATTTGTTGAAAGGTGGACCGCACCATTTTCCCCAGACCAACGATAATCTATCTTTGGTTCTATACTTCTATCTTGGCCAGCAGGCTGTAAAGAAAGTGGCACGTGGTGGAAAGTAAGGGCAAGTCTTGTAGAAAATGTGACTTGTAATGTTTAATGCCATATGCGTAATGCGCCTCGGCGGTGATTGGGCCACGTTGCCTAATTCAATTCACACTTCTGTCACGCACTGGCATTTTGCACAATGCCACGTGCACCGCACTGACGGTAAATATTCGAAGTCTGGGTCCTCCGAGTGATACAAGGGAAAGAGTCTACACTTTACTAGTAACTAGTAAAGTTGAGCCTTCACTAGTAGACTCTAAAAACCCACTCTATGGAAGAGAAATGAATGATGGGCCATGGGCCGAATAAAATTGGGCAACATTTTGGATTTTCACTAGGCTTTTCCATGTAATGCAGTAAAAGTCTTTGATAAAGTAATCACAGCTGCTAAAAATTGAACTTTTATCATGCTTAGTTGGTCAAAATGTAAAGTTTCAGCTCCCAAAAAGGTTTACTTTTACTTTATCATACCCCAAAAAGCAAATTTACCTCACCATAATATAATCCACCTCTACGTCTCCATCACCTTGAAAGATAAAAACAAAATCGCTTCTCGCATTCAAATGATCCAAGGACACAATAGTCGTGGTTATGTTAGGATGGATGCAATTATTTTGTGTGGAAAGAAAATGAAGAATTTGAGCCTTCTTGTAACGTCAAGTCATCTAATGGGCATCATTATGGATGATAATTAACCTTAGCAAGGTTGTGCCTTTTTAAGACAAAGCTCCTACCTCCTCCTCCTTTAATTAATCTACCATAAATAACTTTTCATTTATGTGGTTAGCGGACTTTAGAGCGTGTTTGGCAATTAACTAGTTGAGTTAAAATAAAGTGAATACAAACAATAAATAACTATGGGTCATATCAAAAGTTCACAATTTCAAATTTTCATGTGAATTTTTTTAAAAAAGTGAAAAAGCAACATAATTTCTCCATTAAAAGACACACAAAATTTCACTATTTTATACAAAATGTCTAAAAAATTACATATCAAACAACTAAAAATAAAACAACATCATAACACTTTGTATTTTATTTTCTCTTAATTTAATGCTTCACTTTACAATACTTCAATTCACCGTACATCCAAACAGTGGTATAGATTCCCCTCGATGTCCGCTGCCAACTATATTAACCATCTGACATGGTAGTACATGGTCAGTTGTATAGATTCTCAAGCCATTGTATCCTCATGATGCAAGGGATTGCTTACCAACACTGCTGGTTAAGCTTATGAAAGCCTTTTGTGGCCCATTGAGGTGTGATTTACTTCTAGCATACAAACAGCAATTGGAAAATCCAACCCATCCAACCTTTTTGTCACCTAATTTGTTATTGATATACCCACTGTTGCTCAGTTATTCCAAATACAATATGTCACATGTCGGTCCTGAATCACCCTAGTCTAGGGTAATCCCCAAGGTGTGTCACACATACTCCAGCGTGCTGTATTTATCTCGAGTCAAATACAACACACGAATGAGATAAAACAACATTCCATATACGTGAGTTAGAACTCATTAGAACTTATTAATAGCAATTAGTCATAGCGGAAGCTGAATTCATTCATGTGAGGACATCAATTCCTATTCAGTTTATTTAATATTTAAGTTTAAGTACAAAAGAATTATACAAATATATACATTGTTTTACAAAATAGGGTATATAAAAGAACCCTAAACAAACATTACCAAAAGTATGAACAAAAGAATAACTACACCTAAGCGTGGCTCACACAAAAATGGGGCTAGACACACTAAAAACTTTAAAATGTTCAACTCGCACTCCGAGGAAGATGAAATCTATACTGGCCCTAGCTCTGGCCACTCTTTTAATCCTGAACGTATCTCCTGGGTAGCCTTTTCTCCCTCCTTGCTTCCTCAGGGCCGGAGGCTAAACCTGTGACTGTGACACCAAGAGTAGTATCTTCAATATGACGATTAAGCAAATATAGGCAATAATAAGGAAATACATAATGTATCAAAATAAATTTAAGACGAATAAAGTTATAGATGGCAATGATGAGTATCAACTAGGCGAATTGTACAAAATTGAATAATTTATGCTTGTGAATCAAATATAATGAAAACATACTAAATGACTACTACCTTAAGCTCATCATCTCAATTAAAGAGCAAATCTAGTTGGGATGTCACCAGCGGCCCGGCCAAAGGCTCACTGGCTACCCAGGTATGGAGTTCGGGTGCTCCAGATGATTTATTGGAGTAGTCTCATATAACTAAACCAAGTGTAACCCATTTCGAATATCACAGGGTCGAAACTAAGTAGTGCCGACTCAATCGAATCAATAAAAATCAATTTAAAATCGAATTGGAGTGAGTTTCTATTTTCTCTTATCCATAATCAAATTGAATCAGATTCACATATTATAATACTCACTCAATTCGTATTTCAACGAATATAAATTGGTATACATACTAACCTTACGAATTAAATATAAACAACTGGACCTCAAGAGTATTAATAATGCAACAATTACAATATATAAGATTTGATATCAAACGAACTGGCCAAGACTATACTACTGATTTTAGTCATTCACTGTCTAATACAAAGTAAGTTTGGGATAATCAATGTATTACTACTTAGTTAGGTGCTACTATTTATGAGGAGTACATTGAGTTATCCAAACTAACTCTCATGGCATAATGTTAGACTAATTTGTGCCCGTTGGACAAATTAATGAGGTTAATGGTTCCATTTTTAAGGTCATAAAGTCTTAAAATTCCCAAGTTCCTATGGGAGTAAAGGTAATCACCTTAATTATCAACTAAGGATGATTAAGGTGGGTTACAATAGAATAAGGGTGGTAATTCACCCAAATTTGGGTAAGAAAAGGGTCAGATTTCAACTTCAGGTTCGCTCGAGCGGACCCATCTAGAAGGTTGGTCGCTCGCACGTCATAATTCATTCGCTTGAGCGAGGTTTTCAGGGGTGTGGTCGCTCGAGCGGACCCATGTTACCTTGAGCGGACCCCATCCAGAAAGATGGGCGTCCGAGCGATCATTTTTTTCGCTCGACCCACAACTTCAAAGGAAGGTTCGCTCGAGCGAACTGTCTAGAATTCCTGATTGCAGGATTTTCATCAATTTATTCTCCTATCCAATCCCATCTCCCTTCCATTACAAGACCTGCATAAAAAGGCCTCCATGCTCCCATTTACAATATATATAATCTCTTTCAATTCATTTCATCAATCACAACTATATAAACATTCCAATCCATTCATATTCAATGAGATAGAAATTTAAGAAAGAATAACACTGGAATAAATGGAAGAATTCATTACATAAATCCAAATTAGAGCTTATACTTGCCCCTATTTATGCTTTCCAAACTCTTTCTCTACTATGGCTCAAGGAAACCCAAAATCCCCAAAATAACCAACCCTATCACAAATAAACATAGAAATAGCATGACTAACCAAGAGCCTCTTGACTCTAATTCAACTTAAACACATCTACTAAAAGGGGGTTGAAGCTTACCTCTAACAGGGTTCTGAATTGAAAGATATAGGAGAGGGTGGAGGTGGGTTTCTTCTCAACAATGAAAAGAAGAATATGAAGATGATGAAGGTAGAGTTCTCTTTCTAGATTCCAAGACACATGCACAGGCTCTTCTTGATGGTTGAGGAAGAGAGAAGAGAAGAAGAAGGAAGCAGAGAGTATAGAAGAGAAAGTAAATGAAAGGGGAAGGGATGAAATCTTATATAAGGGATAAAGTTGTCATTTTTGCAAGAAAGTCTACTAGTAATGGTATAATTCTAATTTGAGTCAATTGATGACTTGCTTAGTCAACGGTTGGTCAAATGAAGGAATGCTTAATACGAAAACCGACGTACTCGTCGAAATACACGTGATGGTGCCAATATGACATGCAAATTATGCAAAATACAAAAAATAATATTTATGAAAAAACCCTTGACTCAACCCAATTGAGTCAATTCTATTCCAACTCACCTATTCGAGGCTCAAGGTTCAAATAATTCAGTCTATGAAGACAATTAAACACTAATTACCGTAATTAGTAATTAAACATAATCAATTTAACTAAAACACACTTAATAAGTACTAGTCAGGGTTAAATCGGGTCGGGGTGTAACACAAGCACATGAAGGCTTGATGACTTAAGGAGTTTGAATGGCCACTTCCATAATGAGTAGATGAAAAAAAAAAAAAAGGAAAAATAGAGGCAAGTTGTGTGTGTGTAAATACACAGACCCCTTGTGCTTAAAGCTCTTAAAAAATAAGTTTCAATTAGCACCATAAGTTTTTCCAGTTCTTCAACAAATCATGATAGGCCAATACTCCCTGCATATCACTGCCATTGTAAATTTTGGGCTGCTCCTTATTTACCAATACTACATTGCACATCAGTGGAATAGAAACTTTTATGTGAAGTTGGACCTTCCTGCAAAGTATTCATTGGTGCTGCTCTCTATGATTTTATGTGATTAAGGTGAGAAATTTATAGAGAATCATACAAATAAGATTTAGAACAATACACTCTCACCGATGTCCTAATTTGAGTACTTTGGACATTCTTGGTGAGTACATTTCATAACCTCACCACCTCCTCCTTCGATAAACCCGATTAGCTCTGCCTTTCTGTACAAACTTTGATGTCTGAGTCACCTTAATGTCATGGACTGTCTTAACATGCTTACCTATGTCTCTGTTTGAATACACCGGATCTCTGCTTATCCCAACTTTTATCCTGTGGCTCCTTGGCCTTAAGGATCTACGAATGTGAATCCTTCGACCTTCTCCAGACCTACAAGAGAATGACCTTCTGAGTTCTATAGCTCTTGGTACATGTCGATACGACAAGCTTTCATCTGTGAGTTCATTGTCGCTTACATCGTACTCCTCTAATACGTCCCTTACATGGTCTCGCCTCATTCGTTTAAGGTTCTTCAATTTAATCCACAAGAACATGCATCCATATTCCCATGCATAGAAACAGGATGAACAAAATGCCCAAACCATTTTGCAAAGACTCCTCCCAATGCAGTCACAGATACCAGCCTTGTATAACAAATAGAAGAACATAAGAACTGCACATAGAAAAACAGAAGAAAAATGAGGGAGGGGTTCAATGTTTCCTATGTAGAAAATTAGTGTGGATATTTTGACAGAATGAATGTTATCCTCTTCCCAGTATGCTTGGGACAGGAGGAAACAGAAGTAAAGTCAGATGGTGTACTCTTTTTGTAACTTTGTTTGACACAAACCATTATAAGTCACATTAATGACATAGATTTGGCAGGTTTGTTATTTTGACCAAGCATCACACTATGAGATTTCTGCTTTGCACAATGCCAAACAGAGTGAAAAGGATAGCAATTATCCAAATGAAGTCTTGGATGTTTCAATCTGTCGCGGGATGCATGCACATGGTATTTTCTTCACCCCATGTCAACCACCTAAACTTACCAATATAAAAGAGTGCAAATACAGCAACCATCTTCAAGAGATTGGCAACGCAGAAATTCTCGATATAACATATCAGGTCCCATGTTGAGCCACATGCTGAGCTGAATAACAACCAAGAGAGAAATTTAGTACGAATTATTTTTTTCAGTAGAAATTTAGTGTGCATAATCGAAGAATGATGTTCAAACATTTTTTTCCTGGTAAGGTAACTTTTGGGACTGGGTATGCAAGAAAACAGAGCAAAGTCTTATGCAATTCTAACAAACATTTGTGATCTAAAATACCACTGTGGTAAGTCCAAACTATGAACCTGAAAGAGCTATCCATCTGAAAAAAAAAAAAAAAATGAACTATAAGGGTTAACCTAAACATGTTGATGTATACATGGGTTTAATGCTTGAACTTGTTACATCAACGGTGAATCATTGATAAGTGTAGTTAATGTCCAAACTTGTTACATTAATGATGAATCATGAAGGTAGCTTTTAACTTATTTCTTTAAAAGAATTCTGGATCCAGTTTGTGCTCGTTTTCCATAAGACATATTTTAACTGCAACACAACTTGTATATTTTGCTTGTTGAATGATCATCAAATAACCATGATATGGCACATGCAAATTCACACTTGTTGTGTGTGTATGTATAAATTCGATAAATAGAGAAATGTAGATGATTATACCTCAACATTGATGCCCCATGATCTTCATCAGTGATTCTGAATATCATGAACATGGCTGCTTTTGTATGGAAACAAGGTGATTTTTTTTTTTTTTTTTGTGTAAAAAGACCCCACAACAGACAAGATTTATAAATGTTTTTTTTGTTGTTTTTCTTTTTTTCTTTTGTTTTTCCTTTCATTGTGCAATGTTCACTTAGATAAAGGATATAGCCTGAAATAGGACGAGGGGAAAAGTAGAACTCGAGATCTTAGACCTAAGTACAGATGAATCGGATAAAGCTTCCAATATTTGCCATTTTCATCTAATATATATATACATATACATATATATATATTTTTCTCTTACTATTCTTTTTTTTTTTTTTTATAACGGTAAATTTTATTCAAAGAAAGAAGAAAAAAAAAAAAAAAAACGAACAGAAATAAAAAAACACAAACAAAAGCTAAATATCAAACAAAATGTGAAGCCGAAAAACTCCTTTCCTAGCTAGACCAATATTTCATCTTACTCTTAATGGTGCTTTTGCATAATAACAGAGGAAAACCCATAAATTCCCCTAATTATCACCCATTGATGATGATTATCCAGATATAAAAAAATACCAGAGAACAGTTGTGACGGTGCTCTTCGCCTTTGAAGAGTGGTGACTCATCAAAACTAATTCTCCATTGAGAGTCTTTCAATGTAGTATTAAATGGACATCTTGTGAAACACCTACCAATTTACTTGTCTACCTTTGTAGGCAAGTTTTGATTCACAAAACGAAAGAGGCTTCAGTAAGATCCTTCATATGGAAAATGATTATTACGACCAGTTGATTATAATTAATGATCTCTCTCTCTCTCTCTCTCTCTCTCTCTCTCTCTCTCTCTATCTATCTATCTATCTCTCTAAGAAGAGTTGATTATAATTAATGATCTCTCTCTCTCTCTCTATCTATCTATCTCTCTCTCTCTCTCTCTCTCTCTCTATCTCTCTCTCAAGCTAATAGAAATGTGTGCAAACTATGATCCAAGCCTCCAATAAGGTACTGAAATGAGACCATCAGAACACAAGAAGGCTGCAAAGATAAACAGCTTCCTGATACCGATTAGGATCTAAAATCCCCTGTAAAGATGTGAATAATCCCTTGGTCAATTGTTTGATCAAACTTTACATTACTGATTTTACAACTTGATCATGCACCTGATTGATTAGAATGTGATTTTTTAAGCATAACCTGCATTAAAGCAAGAGAAAAGAGAGTTTGCAAGGGACATTTATAGGGTACAGCCTTAAGCCATGGCATGTGCAAACATCTATTGGACCTTTCTACCAATGATTCAATGCATAGCCCTTGATCTGATCAAACACATTCATCTCGCATCCATGCAGTTGCCGATGGTCCATGGACGATTGATTGTCATTATTTAAAGTTCCCTGTTTTTTCGCATCGGATGTCGAGAATATGATTGATGATTCCACACACTATAAACTACCTTTAAAAAACCAAGGTTTTTTTTTTTATATATATACTTCCCCAGCTACAATACATTTAAAAATTCCTATTTTGCCTCAAAGTTCTTAACCAAGCTTGCTTAGCAAATTCAACTTATTCTGCCCCTAAAGCCTTTTGAATCATGGATTTGATAGGCTAATAAAAGCCAAGGGAGGGCTAAGAAATGACAAACTCAACTCATCAAGGCTGCATTATATGAAAGCAATCTACAACCGAACTCGGAAAAAAAAAAAAAAAAAAAACACCAAGCATGCTTGCCTGCAAGATTTGCCGGAAAGAAAATCAAGTGGAGCTCCAAATAAACTGCTGACAATTCTAGTGAAGCCTGATACAAATGAGCTAACTATGTTTCCCATCAAGGCAGGATTGAGTGTAGGCAAAATAGCTTCGAAGAAATATCTGAAATACTGTTCAATAGCTTTATGTTCTCTGCATCGTGTATCCTGCAAGGAAAAGAATAATACATTCTGATCAGTTTCAAAAATGTGCATGCCATCTTGTACGAAAATGTAATTGGTCTTAAAGACATGCAAAATGTGGAAGTGTAATTAGCAACCAAAGTTAGCAAAGATACACCATTGGGATATATTGCAAATAGTTGAAAGTGAAAGCACAATAATTTTGCAAAACAAGGCAACATTAGAGAAATTTATTAAAGAACCGACAACTGTATCCATTTTTATCACTGTTCAAGTTACTACTGAAAAGAGATAAAATGTAGAGCTATTGTACATTCAAAGTAAACTAGAGATGCATTTGTTCTAACATGAATATAAATATTCTATTAGTATGGGTGTGTGAATTGAGTATTTAGAAGAGCAATAGAGGGAAAGAAAATGTAATGTTCTTATTATTATTTTCTTACTATTGAAGGACAAAAATGCATCACAGAAGGAAGTTTTTTACAAAATGGGCAATTAGATTAGCTATGACTCATGGAATAGAATATTGGTCGATCGGGAAATAATGCATATAAATATGTGTAAAAATAGAATCGGAAATGAGCATATTCAAGAGGATTTAGGGCTAACATCATCAGGTGATAAATTAAGAGAGACTGATTTAAAATGGTTTGGACATATCCAATGTTGGCCAACGATGACACTGGAATGGGGAAGAGGACGCGATAGAAGTCATAAGGATAAATTTAAATAAGTGCAATCTATCCAAGGATTTGACCTAACATAGACTAGATGGAGAAACAAAATTCATGTAACTTACTCTGGACAATGCCTTGATGATGATAATGATGACGACGACGATGATGAAAAGTACATCGCTCAGAACCCAATACTGCTTGGAATGGCGCAAAACAATGCAACATATACCAAGTTGGTTTGGCTCAAAAAATGAAATGGACTGAATGGAATTGCTACCCCACATCCACCAAGAAAAAAATTTGTATATGAAGTAATTGAATAGATCAGATATGTCAAACGTTAAAATTCATTGAGTTCCTTTTGAGTTCTGGTTAAATTCCTTTCATCCATGTACATTGCAACATCTAGTCTGCAACTCAGCAATGGCTTCTTTTGGGTTTTATAGATTTTTCAAGTGAAGTGCTTAAATGGCCCTGGAATCTATGATGCCTGTATAAGAGATATATTGGACCAGGACACCCCATAGATACTTCAGAAACGCAGACTTTAGGGGAAAAACAAAATGTATTGGTTGGCACAAGACATGATGATGTTTGCCCTATTTTGAAGTATCGGAATATCAAATCCGGGAATACATTTGCCCCCTTCTGATGAATGCAATACACAAAGATTCATCCCAGTTCAATGTTAAATGTATTCAAGAAAATTTCCAAGTTTTCAATCTGAGAGAGAGAGAGAGAGAGAGAGAGAGAGAGAGAGAGTCAACACATGGACATGGAAATACCTGATTCAGACTCCTGTGTGCAGGGGAAAGAAGGGAAGAGAGGGAAGAAGGAATATCTTCGTTTTCATTCAAATTAAACTAAACATAACCGTTCTTGCCTCCTTCAACTCCGGGTCCCACCACATAGTGACCTTAGCGGGACACACTTAATAATAATTCGAGCCGCTCAAAATAAACGCCCGTATTATTCAAACTATTCTCTAATTTTACCCTGAACCGAGTCGTAAGACTGAACACACATATAACATAATTAACATAATCTCATGCATTCATGCTCATATTTATTAATCACTGTCATCAATAATATGCTCCATCTTGCAATTGGCCAACTCATTTTAGGAGAGTAAAACTCAGTGCACAACCCCAAAAATAGGGTGGGTAATCACTTTGACCTAGATTTTCACTGGGTGGGACCCAACACCACTCCCCTACTCATGAGTGGTCAGTGGGTACTCTTTTTATAGAGAGCTGTGCTGTGAGTTTGAAAGTTCCATAATTCCAGTCACACACTTCTTGACAGACATGAAGAGACAGAGGCTCCCTCCTCTCACTCCATCAACACCCCTATCAACCGTTCGTCTAACCAAATCCATCATCAAATCCATCAAAACCAAAAAACATCTCAACCCTAAAGCTTCATCATCACCACCATCATCAGCATGGGAGTCTCTCCAGATCGGACGGTCAGAACTCTCCCTCCCCCTAACATTCCCCACAGGCCAAACCTTCATATGGAAGCAAACGGGCCCCACCCAATACACGGGCCCCATCAACTCCCACCTCATCTCCCTCAGACAGATGGACGGTCCAGATGACTCCACCAGCGACGTCGCCTTCTTCATCCACCACACGCCGGACCGCTGCCGGGCGGTGACGGAGCTCGGCGACTTCCTCAACCTCGGCGTGTCCCTGGCGGGGATGTGGAGGCGGTTCTCTGAGGCGGACGGGCGGTTCGCCGATCTGGCGCCGCATCTGGAGGGGGCTAGGGTTTTGCGGCAGGAGCCTGTGGAGTGCTTGTTTCAGTTTCTGTGCTCGTCGAACAACAATATAGGGAGGATTACGAAGATGGTTGGGGTACTTTCGTCGTTTGGGAGGTGTTTGGGGTCTGTTGGGGGTTTTGATTTCCATGAATTTCCGTCCCTGGAGCGGCTGGAGATGGTGTCTGAGGAGGAGCTTCGGAAAGCTGGGTTTGGATACAGGTTGGGTTTTTAGGGTTTTTGTTGTTGTTGTTGTTGTTGTTTACTGAATCTATGGGGCTGTTTGGATGTGGGGTTTTAAGAAGAAGAAAGTTTTCTTGATTTTAAGCACTGTTTGGATCTTCTTGGTGCCAATGCAGGTAACTTGTTTGATGTGGAAAGTGAGGGTTCATGTGTTTGGATGACCTGAGCTTGATTTTGAGTACCTCCTGGGGCAACCAAGTTCAAGGATGCAAACAGGGCTAAATTGAAAAGTGGGGTTTCTCTGGTCTGGGCTATCTCCTTGTTTTTTTTTTTTTTTTTTTTTTTTTTTTTACTTAGCAGGAAATCCCCACTTTCACTTTCCTAACACCCATTGGCAACCCATATCTTACATGTTAAATTTCAAGTGCAGCACTTTCAAACTGAAAAGCTGTTTGTTTTGAGGTTTTTGAGAATTTTATCACAATGTCTGCTTATATATGTGTTAAGGAATCCACATTAGTTCATCAAAACAAGAAGGAAGAAGAGGATTTATATCATGCTGAATGAAAGAAGCAATAGTTCATCTTACCATTGGACTGGAAAATGGTACAGATAGTGCATTATAAGCTGAGACTTATCATCTTACTCTTCATATTATTGTTGGAATGGGTCTATCATGGCAGAGAATTTCATCAAATGTTTTGGGTTGATGAAAGGGACCTTAAAGTGGAGATCTTTCTGTGGGTGCCACTTTTTATGATATAACTAGATATAGCGGAATGCTTCTCTTACTGTAAATACTAAATAATGAGAAGAAGATTGCTATGACCAATTGCCTTTTCATCAAGCACTTAAATAGATATCTGTAGTGCATATTGAACATAATTCGGCTTCATTTTGTTATTTTGACTCAAGACTTATCTTTTCATTAACTTCCTCTCGCGTTTTCACTTATCTATGAAGATGCTTATGTCCACTATTTTGTTCTCTCTTTTGCTCAACAAATATCTTTTCATAAAGCACTTCGTGGGATGCTTGAAGTGGGTGTTGAACTTTTTTTTTTTTTTTTTTGATTTGGTTCGCACAAGGCACATGAGCTAGGGGTTTATTCAGTCTAAATCAGAGGCAGTTGGGGAAAGGACCAGCATTTGCTGTTTAGAATCCAGATGCCTCTGTAGTTGCCTCATGAACTTCTGTTGTTAGATCCCTCCCTCCATTAACTATTATAGCTTTCTTTCTGATCTTTTCTGTGTAAATGCTTCTACACTCACTGTGGTGATCATGAGTTTGTCAGTTTCAAACTATGCCTATAACCTTTTCCATCTTTTTACCTGTGTTTGTTAAATGAAGATGTTTATTTGTTATCTATTTTTATTTTATTTACTGTTTGATGATTCCATGCTGGTTACTCATGAGCAGGGCGAAATATATAGTTGGAACCGTTAAGGCCTTGCAATCAAAGCCTGGTGGAGGTGCAGAGTGGCTTTCTTCCCTTCGAGGCTTGGAGCTGCATGAGGTGATTGATGCTCTCTGTACTCTACCAGGAGTGGGTCCCAAGGTGGCAGCCTGCATTGCTCTATTCTCCCTCGACCAGCACCATGCTATTCCTGTTGATACACATGTGTGGAAGGTGTGCCTTTTTCATCTTCCCTTGGTAGTAATGTTCTTTTATTTCTTGTCGTTGTTGAAATGCATTAAACTAACAGCTAACTAAGATGATGAGGAGCTCTTGAATGATCTCACAACCTCAGAATCCGCTGCAGCCTGCTTATATTGGATGCGTTGAAAGTTAAACTATTGGTCTAGGCCATCCATCCAGTTGACACCATGTTGATGGGTCAAACCATCACATCCATGGATTTTTCTAACCTTTTGTATGTTGGTTTGCTAATGGATGGTTAGAACAAAAAGGTCCCTTGTTATTCCTTTCTGTCAGGCCACCAATCTGAGAGGATAATTGGTATTTGGATTTTGGATTGGAGTTAGTTATGAGCCAGTCCACATTGGGGCCCATTGGATGGCAGCTTGTGTCCAATAATGTGAAGAACTGCACTTCATATATGTTTGTAATCATAAATTTAAGAATCTTAACAATACCTAGAAACGTTAAGGTCTCTACTGATTGCTATGAGTGCATACAACTATCAATTTATTTGATGACAGTATTATGTGGACTGGATGCTTTCTCATTATCATGGTGTGCACTTTCATGTGCCTAGTATCTAGCTTCACATATGACTCCAGATTCACATAATGTAGCCTATCATTCATTTTCTTGATCTGTGATTTTGACCAACTTGCAATGTGCAAATGCTCATGCTGGGGTATGCAAAGATTGCAACTCGATACCTCATTCCTGAGCTTGCAGGTGCACGCCTGACACCTAAGCTTTGCAGTCATGTGGCAGAAGCATTTGTGAATAAATTTGGAAAATATGCTGGATGGGCACAGAATGTACTTTTCATTGGTGAATTATCATCTCAGAAGGCTCTTATACCATCACATTTGCACTCTCTCAAGGAGACAAAATCTGCTCGTAAAGAATGTGGGAAGCAGGAAGTTGCAATTGAAGTCTTTTCAGGGAGCTGGTAAACTTTATACTTGGAATTTTTTGAACTTCATTTTGAGACATGGCTTGTTTAACTGTTCTATTATTTTCAAAGATGCAGATCAAATGGCAATTCTTTTTTTTTTTTTTGAAAATTATAAAAGCATGCCAAACGTGCCTTTAAAAATTCGTTGAATGTATTGAGTTTGCCTAGTTTCTTCAGGACCTGGTATTTAAAAATGTAGTAAATTTGTGAGGCATGTAACAGATGATTCTTACCAATAAAAATTTGTATGAGATGATCCTTTATTGAACTTGAGTTTTCCCGTGTCTTTTGTTCACTCTCTTAGTAATCTTCTTCGCAATTTTCCCTTGTGACCTATCTTTGTTGCTTCTGTGTTTTGCAGTAAGATGCCACTTCTGGGGGATGGAACTTAGATGTTGTCATGGCTGAGGTTCAAATAGGAGCATGAAGGCATTTCCTAGTTTTGGGCATTATATACTGGAAGGCTATTGTAAGTGGTAGCAAGGCTTGGCATGAAATTTGCCAAGTTAAGAAGCAACTTCTGGTTTGGAACTTACAGGTTGTCATGGCTGGGGTTTCAGATAGGAAGAACAAGGCATTTCCTGGTTTTGGGCATTATGCTAGGAAGCTATTGTAAGTGGTAGCAAGGTTTGGCATGAAATTTACCAAGTTTTTGCTGGTGATTTATTACCATACTGGTGATTTGAAATTTTACTTCTATGGAGAAATGCCAAAACATTATTTATTTTGTATTAATTCTTGTCGATTGGGACATAAAGTTCGAGCTTTTCAGATCCGAGGAATCTCACTGCATAGCAGGCTTCATGCTTTGTTTATCACCATGTACCTCAAACGAGTTCTCTATTCGATCTTCTGTAAAATTGGTCTATTATAAGAACCTCTGCTTCTGCTTCCCGTTCCTATATTTTGTGTTGGTGTCTGCATGTTCCATGGGGCCTTTTCTTTTCTTTGTGCTTGGGTAGAACCCCTTTTTTGATTTTTTTTTTAGTTAGTCATAACCATTTTATGGGGCATGGATGATGGCCCCATGTTGGGTATGTCCATTGATCATGCATAAGATCTTGGAGAAATCTTAAGTTGAATGAATGGAACTCCACAGTGGGTTCCACCTCTTGAAAATCCAAGCCGCTCCAAATTAACATCTATCAAGTGTGTATCCCCAAATTATGCTCCAATAAGAATTTTTCTCACCGCAAGATTGGCTGTTCTATGCATTTTCATTAACATGTTTTCAGGACAATTTCGTGCGACCCTGAACACTGCTTAGTAACATGGAAAGGCCTCCAATTTTCCCCAATTTTCATTACTCTGTTGATTTAAACAACTCCATTTTTGCATGGAAAGAAAAACATGTATCATTATTTTCTCTCAACTATGTGAAAATAACCATTTCCAATGAGAGGGAACAAGAGTGGGAATCATTCTTTTGCAACATTGTGGAAAGGAATTTGCCGTGCTACAAATTTCCTGCCTGCATAAATGCGTTCTAAATTGTCGATTGTTTGAAAATATTCCATCCAAATATAGTGTTAGAAAGTAGGCATTCAATAATCACATTGTATTGCACCAGTGTGTCTTGACTTGCCATTCTCTGCACTAATTTTATTCACAATGTCCTCACGGAGCCTTAGTTTCAGATTTGTTCCAAAGTATCAAAATCTAACCATGGTAGCAAGCCTAAGAATGCTTGAAAATGTAACTGAATTTTGAGCTGCAAAATGGACTGCGAAGAAATGTTGTCATGACCATTTAATTGAGCCCCCCATGAAATGGCAGAGGTATATAAGCAACCATGAAAGGCCATTCTATCCAACCATTTACTTGCAGGTGGCCCGTCCATTGCTCATATATGAGGCACATGATCGTACCACATGTTAATCAGAGATCAACATGACCTCAATTGGATATACATAAACTAGGATAGATTTGAACCACCACCAAAATATTGAATGTAATAACGTACCTGATCCTCTCAAACGGCTACTCTTGTAATTCGGGATTTATTACATGCATTTTCTCTTTTTAGACACCAAAAGTGAAAAGCTGTAGCCCTAAAATCTTTTAAGGCACATTTGTGTGGCACTGAGGAAAACCAGTTCCACAGGATTAAAAAAAATATCCATTCTCCATAGAAAACCTTTTCTGACCTCCCCGTCATTGGAAATGATTTTCCACTTCATTTTTCTAGTTTTCCTCGAGATAAAGCAGCAGCATCAAATGTGGAATTTTAAACGCCACAAAAAGCTTTTCCACAAAGTGAAAATGCTTTTTCTTCTCACGGAAAAGTGACCACACAAACATGCCCTTAGATAAGTTTTTATAAATAATTCCTTTACATAGTAGAATCGCTCTTTTATTAGGTTCTAGAACCCCTGGTGCATAAGCTAATAAGAATCCTACTTGATTAGGATTTAAACACGGAATTTTATCCAATGCATCATTCCATATTTATTTGGCTAGTTATCACTTTCCTTAAAATGCAACTAATCAATCTTACTTTATGCTAATCTTATGCAAGGAACTAAATAACAACAAAACTGTATCAAAAGTTTTAGTGGGAGAAACAAAGGTACACAAGCCACTCTTCTAGCAGCAAACCTCACTACCGAATACAACACCACCCTCAATTAGCTGCAAGAGGCTTCGCCTCGTGCCTCCTATATAGGAATTAAAAAAAAGGAGTTCCTGCTACAAGAATCAAATGCAACCAAATAGCATAAATATCTAAATGACAGTTGTGAATAATGACTTCCTCGGTTCCTTGGGGAATCAA
Organism: Camphora micrantha; assembly: GCA_003546025.1. Taxonomy (NCBI): domain Eukaryota; kingdom Viridiplantae; phylum Streptophyta; class Magnoliopsida; order Laurales; family Lauraceae; genus Camphora; species Camphora micrantha. Next base: position 6,568,627 of record QPKB01000008.1, read on the forward strand.
TATCAACTGCTGCCAGACCTGAAAATTCTCAATCATGTCTCACCATTAGCTACATGCCGCTTCAACTGCCAGTGTTTTTGACAAGCCAGGGCATAAATCCATATTGAAGTTCTCCTTTGATAATGCTATGGTGCACTCACTTTTGTTTGCACAAATCTGTGAGAGCAAATACGAGCAGATATTACTAAAAGGGGAGCCAAATAATTGCTAAAAGAGCAGTGATTGTTCTCTTTGTTCATAGTTTAAATACGAAAGCAGCATGCAAGGCAGAATGTGAAACAAGTATTTTGGACTATGATGAAGAGTTCCATAATTTTTTCCCCTTCTTTTGAGTGATGTCCCTTGCTTTTTGAGTGATAACTACAGTTAAATGAAAAGCAACACAACAGTACAAAAGCGATATACTAGATTGTCACCAATAAAGCCACCCCAAACAAGAAATGGATTGGAAATCCTTGCTAGACATCAAATGGATTTGATTTTTCTATATATGCAAGAATGGTAACAGAAAGAAAGATGACGAATCTTTCTTCGATCAATCAGGAGCCATGCCGGATGAATGTCTCATGTGTGGGTTTGCATTAGAGAAAGAAGTAATGAATCCTCATCAAGAGTGGGCCTATGAAGAACCATAAGCACATTGGCATGGCTAATACATTCACAGGTGAATAGCAACATTCATTGCGTGAAATTCTAGGATGCGTGTTTGTTACACAGCTCTCTTATTTATCACTCAGTGTGGGAATTGAAGATCAAAATTAGAATCTACCAAGTTGGAGTACAAGTTTAAAGCCACATTTGGTTCCCTGAGCAAAGAAAAATCCTTCCCAACGTTTTCCCACTCAATGTTACTAGAATTATGAAAAGATTTGGTAATCAAGGAAAATATTTCCTAGCTCATAAAATAGCCAGGAGGTGAAAGGGGCTTACGCAATGCTCGGACAGTCATGCAAGGATATTAAGAGGAATTTAGAACATACCTTTTCAACAGCAGAAATGGAGTCAGGATCATGACAGTTCCCTTTCAGGTAAGATCCACATGTTCCATTCGGAGTCCCAAAACTTGCAAATCTTATAGAGGAAATTAGTTTGCTTTCTGGGCACTTCAGTTGGAGAGTTACTTTAGCTTCTCCATTGAACTCGGAATTTTTATCCCAAGAATCAAGATCCCCAAAAGGATAATTATCCGAAATAAAACCACAGACTCCTGTTACAACCCGTCTTGAGAATGAAATCTTAGTTGGATCTCCACCTTTCTCTTCAAAGATAACCAAAACATTTCCTGATGACCGAAACCAAGATCGAGGAACATGGTACCTGTTACAAAATAAGGAACTGAGAAGAAAATCTTTGAATGTATATGCAATCTCAACTCTCAAGACCAGTAAACCAAACCAAGTTCCATAGAAAAGCATGAACAACTTAGTATAATGCAATTATGACTTTTGTAGGTGACTTTAAACTTTTGGAATAAAAGAAAAGAAAATTAAATAAAACAGAAACCTCTCAACTTTTCAAATTTGTCCAGTATGGCAAAAATTGGCATAATCTGCACATGCGTAGCAATGATATTCATTTGGAATTTTAGGGAACTCCTTTGCAAAAGTCTGCATTTAGATGTTATCCTACCAGTTATGGCTTATTGAAATATTCTTTATGCTTGAATCACCATAATTGACTTTATTTTACTATCTATAGCACAGTGATCAGGACGTATATTGCACCTGAGGTCTTTCATTTTTTTTTTTGTTTTGTTTTATTAAATTGCAATTTTTTTTGCTATAGTAAATGCCAAGAGCTCAAGAGAAGCACATTTGCAAAATGTTGGGCTATTGTCCTAATTGGCAAGAAATTATGAAGATGATAGAAAGCAACTAAAAACTTCGATTCTGACTTTGTTTTACTTTTACCATCTCTGATTCGGCTCTCCACATCCGGTGCTGCATTTGTTTGGCATGAATTTGCCTCTGTAATTGCATTTGGGATGGCATTCATCATGTATGGAGCTAGTCCTAGGCCAATATCTTCTCACTGGTTCTCCGTTCAGCCAAACTTGACCTTTGCCCATTTGTATCATGTCCAGCCCAACTGGGTCATCCCCATATGGAGCATCCACAACAGCCTGCAGTTTAGTTAGCATGATAAAAACTTGACATAAGGAGGTGGTTTTCAACTTGCCTCAGAAATATTTTCTTTGAAAGTATGAATCAAATTTATCTTGATCAGATACAGGTATAACATTGCTGTCAGAACACCACAATGTAGCTCTAGGCCAATTGGACAATATTTTACCCCTCGATGTATAAAGTTTTTGTTTCTCTACTAGTAAACACAGCAGTGTTTTTCTTCTTTTGTACTCCTCTAGAGTCTAAAATACTGAACTTTGCAATCTCTTCCCCAGTAAATCATGAGCCATGAGGATATACCTTATACCAAGTCAAAGGTTGATTTTTTGGCGGATTTGGTGTTGATACCCACTTTACATTGTTCAAACCATCTGGTTTGTAAATGTTCAGATGCTCACCCTCCAATCCAATCTGTGAAAGGAAGGAAAAGAAATAACCAATCAACAATTCTGATAGTGGTATATGTTTGCATGAGAAAAAAGTTGAAGCACATGGAGAAAGAATAAAAGTTCTGAAGTCCAAATATTTTTTTCTCCTTTTTCAACCTCAAGTGTTACTATCTTCTCTATTATGTTTGATTTTTTTTTCTTAAAAAAATATTCAACTTGATGATTTAGCAATCATTTCATTTTTTACTCCAGACGTTTTGTTGATCTTGATACTAGTTTTATACAATGATTTAACAATAAGCCTAGGATGAATTCTGTAGTAACCATTAATAAATATAAACAGTACAAGTTGAAACATAATTAACGGCCATGTAATACAAACAACATAGCATGAACAAAGGAGGAACAAATATCAATTCCTAGCTCTTGTTATTAAGTCCTGGGACTAAATTATTACAAAGAGACAGGAGCAAAGAACTGTAAACTGATCAAAACCAAATCAGTTGATATAGAACTGTGCAACTAAAAATTAATCATCAAAACCTCAATTTCAGTTCCTGCATTATCAAAACCCCTTCAAGCACCTTACATGTGAACAATTAAAAGAGGCATGAATCTAAATGTATGGGAATGATGATGCATGAGTACCTTGTAGATCCAAGTATTTGAAGACAAGTCAATGGTTCCATTGTTGAATCCATCTATTTTGACACTAGTTATTCCTGCTCCCACCCATTCGTAAAATGGTCCTGCATTCTAGAAGAAGAAGAAAACAATAGCTAAGATATCAGAATGTGGATAATGTCGATTTCAACAGACCATTCTTCCACACACAGGAGATTACTTTAAGCTGCTAACTTTTACCATAAAAAAGCACACTATTAACATCATTTGCTCTTAGGGAACATTTTGAACAGCCATTGCCATGGATTCCACTGCTTGCAAAATCCATGTTGTACTTTTTGTGTGCGTCTACAGGTGCAATTGCACACCCATGGAGTTTACTCTTTTTTTTTTGTACAGTAATGGGAAGAGGGTAGAGAGATTGCACATTTTCCACACAAAAAGTCACAAACTCCAACCCCTCCTCAAACTTGAAAATTCTTAAGAGGGAATTTCTATATGAACCCACATAACTTGATGAGCACACCCACATTCTGAGCTCACCACACAAAAAATATAAAGGATCTGTTTTTGCTGAGCCCACCCACAATAATTCCCAAACTGCCCCCTTCTCTTTTTCCTTCTCTCCTCTTCTTCTAAAAAATGGAAGCCGTGCTGTAATCAATGCAAATGGAATGGAGGGTGGGTTGCAATTGGGAGGGAAACACCATTTAATGGAAGGGATGGGAGAGAGGAGAAAGGAAATCCCGAATGGAGTGAAACCCAAAAAAAAAAAAAAAAAAATTTGTTCGCGTTATGCACGGAAACGCAGAGCCGTGCACAAATGTTTTGCATGGTGTATGAAAACCGTGAAGGTTGCAAATGCATGATTTTGCAATTCCATGCAGGACGTGAAGTCGCGAACGGAAAAAAAATATGGGTATTTTCAGTATTTCACGAATTGGGTATTTTGGTAATAAAAAAAATATTTAAAATGTGGGTGTGCTAAGTGAAATCCACGGTGCATTTAGAAATTCTCTTCTTAATATTTAGGATTTTTGTGGAAAGTTTCCGAAGAAAATTCTGTACCACACACCAGATTATCACTTCATCGTGAAAGTCATCAATTTTCCATGGAAATATTGCCACACAAAGGTACCCTTAAAGTTAAAACATGGTATCTTGATGCATGGAGTTAAAAGAATATGAATTGTTCTAGGAAAAAAGAAAAAGAGTAGTGTAACTTTGTTAATCGCATCTGTTAAAACTCTGGTGATGATTCCCAATAGTTATAGTAGACTATTAAAATTCTGGTGGTGATTTCGAATAGTTGTAATAAGACTACTTCAGTCCACAACTGCAGCAATTTCAGATGGCTTGTGTCGTCTTAAAAGCAGGAGGGGAAGGGGGGCATGAAGTTACTTACTTGCAAACCAACAGTCATGCTTAAAAGAGCAATTTCATTTATCCCTGCCTTCAGAGCAATTTGACTTTCAAATTTGAAGGTGATATCCGAACCATTTCCAGATGCACTTGCTGCGAAAGAACAAAGATTCATGGACTCAACACTCAATCATACCAATTTCGATGATAAGTTAGATAAATACCAGCAAACAACAAATGAGGCACGTTCATCTTAGTTTGAGACTTTTAAGGATGGATTGATAAATGAACTGGTAATTTGGTATCAAGAAGCATGTGTGAGAAAACATGCTAGTAACTGAAGTTAAACAGAACTAGTAGTTTGCATTAAGGACAATTTGTGAACAAAACTATGAACTACGACTTAAAAGATAGGCATATGCGATTATGCAGCCACTTAATAATACTTAAATCTATTAATAAGAAAACATGCCAATGAGTACTTGAATTCTGTAGCTCTAGAGAGGATTTTTCATTTTTATAGTTTTATGAAATTGCATATTTAACAATTTTTATGGATTTTGGGTGTGATTCAGTCCAACTTGGTAGAGTTAACTTGAGGGTGTGAGTCACAGCTCACAATGCAAGTCCTTTTTTAAAAAACTTGGTTCACTCTATGAGTAATGTGAGGTAATTTCCTCCTGTCGAAGAATGAAAACTTAATTTTAATGGAAGTGCTAGGTTCCACAGCGTGGGATGTTGTATCCATGTCCCACGATCATGATGGTGTTTGGTTACAAGAAATTTTTTGGGTCCTTTTGGCGACTTAAATGGGGCTAAGGTCTATGAAATGTGATTAGGCCTTGAGGGTTTTCTAGGCCAGGCACTTCTGTTTCTCTCATCAAGGTGGGTCCTTAGCTATACAATGTACTATGGAGTTCTTGTGACTATATTTATCCTCGGCATCAGGGTGATTGGGCAGTAGAAAGTCTATGTTATTGAGGCTAACAAAGGAATTTCTTTGCATCATATTCCCCACGAAGTAAATGCCATGGCTAATTAATTACTCAAAAAAAAAAAAAAAAAAGAATGGACCTTGATTCCACATTTATTTAATATCTGTTTTGCAGCTTGCACTTTCTAATTTTTTCTCTGCTGTTGTGGTGGTGTTTTTCTTTTAATTCGAATAACCTATTGAAAAATAAATAAATAAAACTCAATAGAAAATTTATAAACACACAAAGCTGCTGATACAGACTGAGAAAATTGAATAAGAACCTTTCAGCTCCTTATTCACAAAAGCATGGAGAGCATGCCCCTTTGATTCAACTCTGATTATTGGATGGCTTCCCCCCTTGCTCAAGAATTTTTCACTTTCATCTACATGCAAACTGCCATTACAAAGAATATTTTGAAATCAAGTCAGCATGCAAGAATGTCTTGGTGACTTATATTTAGATGCATAGCTTATTAGAGTTAACATCTTCATTCTTCACCCTTAAAATTCACTATGATGGCATTCTTAACCTCCATACAAAATGTGCAAAAGATGGACATGCTAGTGAAGATATGATATAGATTTTGTTGAGTAGAAGCTAAAGAAACTCAAAGACCAACCCATTGATAAGTTCCAATCAGACTTTAGACATATATCAGGAAAAATGGATTTATTGATGATGGGTGAAAGAAAGGTAAAATTGAATGATGTAGCATCTAGATTTCTATGTTTGAACTTTCAGATCATGAGCCACAGCACCAACTCATAACAGTTAAGAGATGGTACAGTGTAATTAAGGTCCCTTTCCATGCATTCTTTCAAGAGAATCAAAATCTCAAAAGAAGAATTCAGTCATTAAATTAATATAATAAATGTCAAAACAGTGGCCTAGGGGTATATAGATAAGATACAAACATAGATGGCCCAAGTTGAGGTTTCACAGATAGCTTTTTTGAGAGTTCTAGATTGTTGCTAACGTACTGGGAAAGAACAGCAGCTGATGAAAGGATCTCTAGTGACCATGCCCCTGGTCTTAAAAGAGAATCTTTTCTTAAGGTGTTGTCAAATTTAACATTGCTATCAATGCAACTCCACAATTAAATTGTAATAGTCTTTAAAGACTATATTTTGTTAAACTTGATTGTGTTATTTTTCATTGAGAATTCCATGGTTATTTATAGATTGCAACGAAGATCATTAACTAAAACAAGGAAACTTAATCAAATTTTGGATGAGTAAGAAAACCTAATCACATATTACAATGACATATCCAACCTCCCTAATATAGAATATTCTGTCATAAATGTCCATGATTTAGTATTTAAGTATATGCTGTGACATCTAGCTCTTTTCTGGTGAAAAGAAATTTTTGTCATCTGAGACTACCATCCCCAGGTTTTCCTAGCCATTCATCGTATGGTTCCTACCCCAATAGGGGCAGTGATTCTGGTTAATGTTCACCAGGGATGGCCTTAATCTCCTGCTCAAACTTCAGAATGATCTCGCTACAAGCAAATAGCCTATGGTTTTAATGACAAAAGGTTCTTTCTAGCTTGCCTGCACTTCTCTACAACTTCTGTGTTGACTCTCTTAAACTTCTCAGACACTATGAAATTCAATTTGGTTCTGGTTAATCTTTGGCTTTGATAACACATTACCACCAGAGGCCCAGTTTCTCAAACCATTTCCATGCAAAATTTGTAAATCATGAGTAAACAGTAGACCATTAATTAATTACCTTACAGACTGTAAATTTCATTACGATCGGCAAAGGAATTGGCTCCAAAACTGAAAACTTAAGTTTCGATGAATGTAATCTAATGTACAAGTTTTCCAGTAAAGCACATGGTGCTGTAGATTGAAGTTTTTCCACTCTGCTATTAAAACTAAGACTCAACTTTAAAGAGCAGGGGGGAAAAACTAAAACTTCTGATAGCATCATGTTAGATCCATCCTTTCAATTTCATAGCCATCTTGGTCAGAAAAGAAAATTCATGTGTTAGAGCCACATTCAAAATTAAGGCATGCATTTAAACTCAGAACAATGCGAACCTTGTCGTGTACCACAAGTAATCAGTGGAATCTTTTGTTGTATTTAAATGATCTACGAAACCATTCTTAGAAAAGTCAGCATCTCCCCAGATGCCAGCTTTCTCAGTGAATACATCCCATTGCAGATTTTCCAAGCCTTTCTCAGGTGACATCGTTGATGCCTTCAATTTTTCCGGTGCCATTTCTACAATATTTGTGTGGTGTCTAACCTGATAGAAAAAGTGAGAAACTGTCAGAAACTGTAATCTTAAAGAGCATCCAAAAGTTAGAACGCTACTCTCAAAAACCCAAATGTGAAAGGCAACACATCAGTTTTATGCATAATATTTTTATATTAGGGCATGGGCAATAACTAGATAAAACCACGTGTGCTTTAAGGACAATAAGGAAGTTAAAAGGAAAGGAATTGTTTCCTTACAAAGGCAAAGTGGCCATTTTCTATGGTCCTGCACCAAATATAATAGTCCTCTGAAAAATCATCACTATTGAATGGTAGCTCAGACCAAATTCTCAAAGTGGACAGTCAGTGGATGAAGAAAGCAGGCTAAGCATCTACTGCACACGCGTGTGCATGCGTGCGTGTGTGTGTGTGTGTGTGTGTGTGTGTGTGTGAGAGAGAGAGAGAGAGAGAGAGAGAGAGAGAGAGAGAGATGTGTTTTCTTTTGGGGGGGAGGGGGCCGGGGTGTGACTGCAACTGCTGGGTTGGAAAAAGTCTAATAACCAATGTTAAGAAAGAAGAAAAGAAAGGAGAAATGAAGAGAAGAAAGAGAAACACCTAGAGCCACTCTACCAAATAAACCTTAACCTTTCTTAATCTCGATTATTTTTTTTGTTGGATTTCAGTTTGCATTCTTTATAGTGTTCAATTACAACATTATTCAGGGGAAAAAGCATAAGCGAAGAGACACCTTAGCAGTGTTAAATGCCACATTTTTGCAGTCTGGCAGAACGCTCACTGACCACGCTGGAAGGTGGTATGATACATTTCGAAATGTTAACATCTTGTCATTTTCTTCATCCACGTTAGAAATGAATGCAGCACACACTCCAGAAGAATCTGTATAAATATGTGCCTGCACAACTATGAAGATTTAGTGAAAACTTGAACAAATGTACAAACCTTACAAGTTACAAGGATATTCAACAGCGTGCAACTGACATGTTTGGATCCATGCTGATTAAAGACTAAATCATTACTACTTTCCCGTAGCACACAGTAAGACTATTGATGATTTACTATAATGAATCCTCACAATTTCAGCAGAGAATCCAATAACATTGAGACCAACACTATCAAGAACATCTTATGGGAGACAAAAACTTGCAAGCATGACAGTGTGTGTGCGTGTGTATTGGTATGACAAAATATTCAAGGCCAAAAATCAAGTTGCCATCTGACAACAATTCTATTCTTGCCACAGCATAAAGGTAAGGTCACCTAGAAGATCACAAGTTTAAATGTAAGAAGAAGGGGGAGGAATTTAACCTCTTGCAGAGGACCAAATGTCAAGACGGTTGGCTCATTATAAAGCAGTGCATGCTCACATAACTTTAGAGCTTTGTGCAACTCCTTAAGGTGCCCCCACTTTGGAAGCCTTGCTAGCCCTGAAAATTCATTTCATAATATATAATAACAAATCATTGTACAATAACAAATTGCCATTTTATTCACTTCCAACACATTTATAGCAGACTGAATAGAATGAGACGATGATAAATTGCCTTTCCTTCTTTACAAAAAAAGGAAAAAAAACCAAATGTTGTTCCATATTTAAATACAAGGAGAAATATCATACCATACTCGTCGATTGGTGCATCATAATCGTAGCTTGTTGTAATGAATGGTCCCCCTGCAGTACGATCAAAATTCGTTCCACCATGGTACTGAACAGATAAATACCATTGAACCATGAACACAAGTTAAAAAAAAAAAAAAAGAGCAAAACAACAGAACACTTCCAGAAAACAAATTATTTGGCATACAGATCCAAAAAAGGGGCTTATAGGCTTAATTAAGTAGGAAACACAAGACAATATTTTAAATTTCTTCTACAACTTAGATGGTATTCAATATACCATGTAATAATTTTGAAGACTACCGCCTTTCTGGAAAAATCGAGCGACAGAGAAAGCAATGTCTTCAGGTGGCCTGTGAGGATCCCTGGCCCCAAAAGTTTTAAACCTGAAATGGACCTAATTGTCAAGGCCATAAAAACATGACAACAGTAGTTCTTAGGAAGCACAATTTTAAGCATCCATCATGTCTTCCATGTAAAACGAAACTGAATGAACCCAGCTTCTCATGGTAATAAAGTTTGCATCATTTTGCAATCAACAAGTTACAGAATAAGATGGAGTGTGCAAAATGAATTGTCCTTTTGTTTGTCGATGTAGCAAAAGCCATTCTACACACAGTAAATTTTCAAATATCACCTCCCCTTCAAACATCCCAAAGTTCAAACCAAATAGGATTAGAAAAGAAGAAGGGATTCTATAGCATTCACGCAATTTTGACTAAAAAGGTAAAACCCGTAAAGGCAGTGGTAGAGCCAGGAAATTTTCCTTGGTGGGGAAACTTTTATGTGTATTGTGGGGTGTGGATGGGGTGATGCCCCCTTGGTTCCACCGATGCATAAGGGTGCAAGTTTAATCAGAAAATATTGAGGTTCCCCTTTAGAAAGGGGAAGTGCCAGATGATGGTTTCATTTGTGACTTGTGAGACTTCTCAGGAGGTATCAACCATCAAAACTCAGTGCTGCAAACAGGAGACATAGCTGGGCTGGGTATTGGCTCATGGACCCAAATGGGGTTAGTGGGCCTGGGTCGTAGGCACATTGGTCCATTTGGCCCAGGCCCATCTATTGCTCATCTTTGCATATGCTACTGCTACATCAAGACGACAGAGTGATCAAAACACAGAGATGTGTACATATGCATTTTTTTTATTTTTTTTTGGGAGAGAGAGATTCGTTTTACATAGTGATTTAGGCAAATTTTAGGCATATGGTAGAAGGGAGTTAGAAATCAGAGATACACACAAAAGCACTGAATACGTGATTTCCTTGTTCGGGTGGAGTAGCGTCTACACATGGCGACACAAGCATTTATTGAGAAAAAGTGATGAATGGTGCTAGGCTGCTAGCCAAAGAATGATGGGAGTAAGATTGTAGACCACTAAGTGGCTGCACTTGCACTAGAGATAAGCACTTAACCCATCATTATTTTGTACATTCATGACAAAAGATACCTATTAATTGCATAAACAAATTCTAAACATCTCTTTTTACTGAATGTTTCAATACTTTGGAATAGGAAATTCCTTTCCCTGTAAGCCTTCACACTTGTCCTTTAAGTTTACTACTTTATAAACGCAAGTACCACGCGCTTTGTTCACTACCAAGTAATCCTATGTAGGCAATGATAGTAATCTGTCATTATTTGGCAATATAGTACATTGGGAGAACCTAAACACATGGCAAGGGAAAAGTATAATCTGGGATTTGAGTTCTCTGTTTGGCATGGTAAAACTCAAAAAACTTGTATTGCATTATAATCACTGTTGTTACCATGGCAGAACAAGCACTTGTAAGAGTTGCTGCCTACATCAAATTTCTGGGTAAGATTAAAACTTCTTCCTTGGAATTTTGGAAATTGACAAGTCCGCAGTCATCACATTAAACCATCATTAACAAAGCAGTCAAGTATAAATAACAACATAACAAAAATTGTAAAGGCATGGGAATGAAAAAACAACAGATAAGTACCATCCTGGCCAATTCTCAGTCCAGAATTTTGGCTTGTTGGCAGAATTGGGTGTGAACTGGTCGCAATAAAATGAATTACATGTATTGATCTGCAAATGCAACAGCACAAAGGTCATGCTCCAAGTTGAATGTTGAAAGTCTTAGAAAGTTTCCTCAATATTATGCACTATTGTCATGTAATTAGTTACTTCACAAAGATGAAATAAATGAAAAGCTTCATGGGTTACTTAAAATAGCTTTTTTGATGCATAGAAATGCTCAATTACAGAGACAAGAAATTTCATACAATAGAAGTAATATTCATTTAGTATCGCAGTGTTCCTCTGTATTGAGGGGAAAAAAAGTATTGAAATGTTACCCGTTGACATGGAGTAGCCACTTGTGACTAAAAGTCAAACAAAAACCCTTTTCCTTCAATTTTCCTTTGTTTTTTTTAAATATAATCCAACTTCAATCATTGTGCAGATGTAAGGCTACTTTGCTTTTCTTTTTTGTTGTTTTAACTAGGATGACAATGTTCTTTAGTAGACACAGTCAACTCGACCAAACTAAAGTGAGTTAATAAAAATTATGAGCCAACGAGAAAAGTCAACAGAGACTCGTCCAGACTGAATTCAACTTGACCCAAACACCCAACATCTGACCGGGTAGAACCAAACTGGCCACATTCCTAGTAGACCAACAAGATAAGAAACTATGACCTAAATATAGATTTGAAGGAGGACGGGTTCACAACATTTTTTTTACCAGAGGTAGATTTGCAATTTGGGAAAAGGGACAACAAGCATGTCATTTTCCTAATAGAATTTATAGAAAAAAAAAAGTAGAGATCCGGGTTTGAAAGATGTAACGTGGATAATGCCATCATGGCCAGATGGAAACAACATTACTAACAAGGGAAAACTTTCATACAAACCACAAATTGGCCAAGTCTTCTTTTGTGACTGGAGGTCATTTTTTCCGGAAAAGCATACACATGATCAAAGGGCAGAATTTAATTGTTGACTTCTTGTTCCTGTCAACAAATTTTATTGTCGGTTGTAGCTAAGACAAAACAAATGCACTCATAACTTTCCACTGTCAAATAAAATTATGATCCCAAACTTGCAAAATCAATCACCATATTTACTAAATATGAAATGTAGCCAAAGATATTTCCCACTCAATTTATTGGCAATAAGAGTTAAATTAGGGTATCAGCCATCAAGTGCACGTCTGGCAGACATCCATCAAGTTGCACAGTAACTTCTCTGATGTTAGAATTTATTTGCAATTACTAAATTACTATAGCAGAAATGGAATTTAGAGGCAATTCTTCAGCTAACAGTATACCAAAATATTTTGTAGCTTCCTGAGGAAAAAAAATCTTGAACATGGAATTTGTTCATCAGAAAATCTGCAACTCATACAATTTGCATTTGTATCCAGATACATTTTTGCTGTATATAGTATTAAAGAAATGAATCAATCATCAATCTGCACTTAAGTGATAAAATCCTCACCACAGGATCAGGAGCGTCATATTGCTGGCACATAATCCAAGGTACACCAATATCTTGAGAAACAGCCATTTTTGCAGCCCACATTGCATATGGCTTTCCCCCATCACCATAGACTCTTTCAATGTCTCCATATTCATTTTCTATCTGCAATCAAAGGAAGACCAGGATCACCACCAAATAGCACGTTGCCACCAGAAACAAAACCTACTATTTCTTCCAAAGAAGCAATTAATTGTCCCAGAGCCACTAGAAAGAGGTTCCATAACCAGATAAAACTGACGAGATTTAGGGCATACATGTGTACGTCCAATGAAAACGAGTTCCTTGGATTTTTTTCCTCTGCCGGGGAAAAAAATTCCACAAACAACACCCCCCCCCCCCCCCCAACCCCGCCCCCGCAAACAAATAAATAAATAAATAAATAAATAAAAACTGTAGGAATCGAGGAAACGTGGGAAATTTAGCTCATTCTTTGCAAGAAATGCGGCCACCCAAATGTTAGGTGATCCTACAGGAAGTTTCCTTAGATCATTCATGTATGATACAAATGATGCAATCCTTCTGTACTTGAGCAGAAACTTCTGGCCTTGTTTACAGGAAACAAGACTAACAAAGAACGCTAGCAAACACCCAATGCACTCATTGTCATCACAAAGAAAAAGAAGTCAAATTTAACATTAGATATTTAAAGTCAACTACTGTTTCCCTCCATAAGTTAGTACATCATTTGAACATTTTATGGGAGATACCTATTAACAGTCATATGAAAATTTCACTTTATGATGATAAACTCAAACGTTACCATGACATTCAACAACCACATTGGTGTAATAAAATCAAGACAGACTCTGTTTAGAGGTACTTAGGACTTAACCGCTAGAATCAGTCATTATTAATGATTGGTGTAAATGCATTAACTGCTAAATGGTTAGACAAAGGCATCCTACTAAGTACTAACCACAGATCAAAATATATTCTTACCTGAGCCAGTATAATAGGACCACCCTGAGATGCAAAAAGCTTCTCTCGCTTCATCAGGTTCACTATTAGTGTTGTGAAGTTCTGCATGTGCCTCTGGACAAAACACAGGCTGATGAGGAAATGCAAATTCATTGGGAACAGTCTTTTTTACATTTTAGGTGTCCAGAAACGTCAAATGAAATACAAACTTAAACTGAAACGGAAAATTATTCATTTCTTACTGCTTTTAGGGTGGCCTAGTGGCCCTAATCTAAAACCACATTCGTATTGAAATCAATTTTTCTTCCCCCGTAAATTGCATCCATTTCCTCAGAGGTGAACTAAACCACAGGGATTTGGGGATAAAAGTACCCTGATAACCAGTGAAGATCCAAGCACACCCTTAAGTTTGCTGGTTGGTTGTGTTGAGAATCTACAAGATGTTTCAAAACTGAAGACAAAATCTCTCATTCTCATACCTTGAAGGGTTCATTGTCAGTTCTGAACACAGTGCCTGGCACATAGTGCAGCCAAACAGGTACGCCACTGTAGTTTCATAAACCACAATCAACGTGTCAACCCATTAAAAAAATGCATTCCAAGTGCTCCAGAAAAATACATAACATAGTAAAAGCGAGAATAAACGGACCCAAAATTCCACTCAGCTGCAACAAATGGGCCAATGCGCAGGATTAAATAGAGACCAGCTTGCTGAACAATCTTTACAAATTTAACCAGATCATAGCGCCCTTCGAAATAATACTGGAATATTCCACCTTACTGTGTTAGAGGAGCAGACTGGCTTTTAACATATATGCATCAAAGGTGCCAAACAAACTCACATTGCCTGGTGAAAGTTCATGTCCATTCCAGAATACGTAAGTTTCAATGACATCAACCCCTCCTTCTTTGGCTGTTGAAACAAGCCCTGGCCACATCTATTTCATTCCAGAAAGAGAAACAAGACAAATTCGTTAGAATTAGACTGTTTTTAAATGTAACAATTTCTTTTTTTGAATTAATGGATGCTCTTCCATGAGTATAAGTATCAGCTTGGTTGCAGTTAGATGTTGAACAGGAAGGAAATGGTAGACAAATGCGATGTTGTATGCTGATTCTGGTCCCACTCAGATGCACGACAATGCACTCAGACCATAAGAAACTTGAAAATTCTATCGAAAAGACATCAATCATCATAGAAACAACATTGGGTCGACAAATTGTTCTTCTGCCACTACACGTAACCAACATCAGTTCCAAAGGGAAATACGAGAAAAAACAATACCCCACACACTTTGATTTCCTATTTGGGACAGCCCCAAACACAATGTAACGACAGAGTGAAACGTCAAGTGGCCATCCACTCTGCCAAAACATTCATACATTTCACAATCTGGGTACCTCCAAATACACCCAAAAAGCAAAATTTAAGAATGAACTGAAGAGAAACGAATTGAGATCTTATTGGATGAGTAATCATCTGCTCTGCCCAGAATTCAAGCTTTTCACAATCTGGGTATCTCCAGACACACTCTAACTGCTAAAATTAAGAGTGACTTAAAGAGAAATACACTGTAATCTTATTAGATGAGTAATCATACACTCTACCAAACACTCGAACTATTCTCAATCCGTGTACCTCCAAACCCGCCCAAAATGCTCAAGCTAATACTGGATTAAAGAGTCTAAAGTATCATCCACTCTGCCAAAACATTTAAACGTTTGGCAATCTGGGTACCTCAAACGCACCCAAAATCCTTAAAAAAAGATTGAGTCAGATAAAACGGCAGTGCAGTGCAGTGCAATCTTATTAAAACAGTAACAATCTACTCTGCAATTCTTAATGTGGGTGCCTCCAAACGCATCCAAAATGCTTATTTTAAGATTGAAAAAAGGAGAAACACACTGAAATCTTATTAGACTAGTATCATCCACTCTGCAAAAACATTCAAACATTTCCCAGTCTGGGGTACCTCCAAACACCCAAAAATCCTCATATTAAGATTGAAGTTTTGAGTTTTACCAAAAAAAAAAAAAAAAGATTGAAGTTTTGAAATTGAAGATCAAGGCATTCCAATCATACCGCAGGAACACTTCGAGGATAGTGTATGGAAGCCGAGACGAGTAGCTTTCTCTGGCCATCGATGATGAGAGACCGGCGGTCGTACGTGACATTAGCAGCCAATGAAAATGCAACAAATAGAGAGAAGAAGAAGAAGAAGAAGAGCAAGCTTAGATGCTTGCTTTCAGACATAGCCATTTTGCTGGCCAATGCTCCACAGAGCTAAAGCTTTTCAGGAATGAACTGACACGATTGCAAATGCATTTATCTTCGAATTTCTACGTTACTAGTGTTAGGGTTAGGGGGTTTGGAAAAGGCATTGTTGGAGGGATTAATGGTGATGGCAGTAGGGTTGAAGCAGAGAGGTTGGCAGGAGGAGCAGGGGAAATTTACAAAGAACCCCTTCTGTTTTTCCATTACAAATAGCTACAAACTTTTCTAGTTTTTACAAGGAACCACTTTTGTTATCTTAGAAAAAAAAAAAAAATTTCCTCTTACATAGGACGAATGACAAACTATCCAAATCTACATTCACAGGGACCAACCTAAATAAAAAAATGCTCAAAAAATCATAACTAGATTCACAAAACCTTAAGGCGTTAGTAGAGGCAGCGGAAATACTTTTCAATATTCTTCATTGGGTGGAGCTCACTTCTCAATACTTCCCCCTCAGGTGGAACCCGGTCAACGCACTTTTGGCGACAAGCAATTTTTTTTTTTTTTTTTTTTTGCGCTGAGTCGTTCCACTTGGGATTCGAACTTACAACCGGTTGACTCTAATACCATATTAAATTTCTTTAGCTAACCATTGCTACCAACTTCTTAAGCGTTAGTAGAGGCAGCAGAAATACTTTTCAATATTTCCCATCGGGTAGAGCCCACTCCTCGATAATAATATGGAGATTACCATTACATCACATCCACATTCTCAATTGTATAAGATTAGCAAATGTGTATTATATGAAACAGTATCTCCATCTTCCTATGAAACATGTATCCGAACTCGTAATAAGATATGATAAATGCTCTTGTCATATGTACAAGTTGCACGCTATGTGTGAGAATTATTTCTAAAGCAATGTTTAAAGGGAAAATAACTTTATTTTAAGAAGTGAATAGTTAAGTTGGTTATGAGCTTATTTGGTTAGAGAAAGCTTAAGAATTTTACACATGAGAATTATCAATTATCCAAATATTGTCCCCAAAGTGGTTTCTAATATATTCAAGTATAATCGAATATTCAAGAAAAAGGAATTCAAAAATTCTAGAGTGAAGTCATGATCTTCAAAATCATTGCATTTAAAGAAAGAATTTAAAATGCTCTCAAAACATGATCTAGCCCCAACATCAAAAGTGTCAAGAACTTGCAATTATTTTTTTCTGCTTTTTGGGTATAATTAAACGCTTGGACTTTACCTCCAAATAAATAGGTCTTGGGGTAATTCCTTATAAGTAGGTTATTTTGAAGTAATAAAAAGATAAGAAGTTTTTCTATTTAATATATCATTTAGGAGTTTTAATAAAAACAAAAACATCTTCATCATTATTATTATCAAAGCTTTACCTAAATTCCTCCTAGGACAGTCGGCTTAAAATAAAAATAAAATACAGGGAGTTGTCTTTAAATTTTTTTTAACTGGAGACAGAAGGGCTGACGCTGTCCAGCCACCACGAGATCAGATCTTTGGGGGTTTGTGTTGCTTTTTAGAAAATCCAACACACGCGTTCTCGTTCCCGCTTCCTACACCTTTTTCATGCAAGTGACCCACTTTGGATCTACCTAATCCCTTTTCCAAATCCTTTTGATTGAACACATGAAGGCAGTTCGTCTGGGATCACGATTTGTACTAAGAGACTATGAATTCGTGACTATTTTACTATATTATGTTACACAAAAATTTTATCCGATTTTTTCTCTTGTATCTGTAAGGATTATTTTGGCCCAAAATACTAAAATTGTATATTATAAAAAAAAAAATCAAAACTTTTGACACTGATCCAAAAAAATTTCCCACCCCGGAATTTCATTCACAAAACATTTGCACCCATTAAAAATTGAGAACCGTTGAATTTCAATTAATTTCGTTTGATTTTTTCATCTTTTCTTGATTTTATATTTTTTTTAAATTAATTAATATGATTTTCTATAAAAAAAAAAATTTTCAATCTTCATTTCTGAAATTTTATGCATTTAAATGCAAACAAACAAGCCCCAAACGGTAGAATTTTGTGATTTTAACCAAATCCGGGTCCAAATCAGATTGACCCAAACTTCATCCAAGTGGGCCCTCACTCAGGTGGAAGCATTTTTGGGGAACTGCGACATTAGTAACGTGAGTTGTGATGGTTTTGTTTGGATCTTCTAACATCCGCACGCGGTGCGCACTTGCTTGCCACCTCTAACTGTCGCTCGCGCGCGCGGGAAATTGCATGGGCTGTTGCGTGTTAGTTGGGTGGTGATGACTGATCCGAACTGGTTCAAAGAAAATGATGTCAGGTCCATGGAAAGGGGAGACATTACATGATACTAGCCAAGTCGGTGCCCCATGTTTTCCCTCTATAGATGGGACCCACCATCTGTCGGTGCACATAGATTTTCCTACTGTAGATGGGACCCACCATGTGTACTGTTTCTGTTAAATGGACTGCCAATTGGATCGTCCGAACTTGGTTTTATAGCTCACGGTTTCATTCAACCTGCCTTTGTAGTCAAAAAAAAAAAAAAGTTTTTTTCCCAAAGGATTCAAAAATTCATTTGAGTCCTTTTAATTATATAGCTGGAATTTTGAAAATCGGGCGAAGAAACTTAAATTTACAAATGACAAGGACCAGTGGCGAACCCTAAATTTTTATTTGGGTGAGACTAAACTTTTATTCAAGCTCGCTAACTTTTTTCATAGTAAAATACCAAACGAGAAAATGTATTGCATTTAAGTAGATAAGACTTTTTCCCGTGCTCAAATTTCTTGCCTAATTGAAGGGTTTTCCTACTGCCTCTCCCAAATTCAAGTGATCATCAATTCATCATCATCATCAAAACAGTTAAGATAAATTTTCTTTAATCCTAGGTGTTTAGATGTCTTGAAACAGTGAATTGCGTGAGCACATAATTACCCAATTTGGGTTTCTAAAAGGGTTTTATTTTGATCTAAAAAATTTGGTTGCCTGCACTTATCATGATCTAAAATTAATTCCCTATGGTTGGGTCATGGGCTCATGGCAGATAAGAAAAATTGTCACTTAAATGTAACTTAGATTAATCAAACATATGAACTCTAATGCCTGATTTAATTGTGAATCGAATATTAAAGTGTGCCCAATGGTGATTTAGTCATTTTCGGACTTGTAGATATGCTTACATTAGGTGATTTTGGACTTAGGATTTGGGGATTAAGGGTTTGAAATTAGGATTTGGAATTAAGAATTAGAATGATTAGGATTATATTAAAATATGAGGAGGGAGGTAGATTATTTTATTTAAGGTTGTTTACTAAGACAAAGATTAACTACGAGAGAATCGGCGACGAGAAACTCGATAGGCGCGAAGAGGATTTCGAATTCTCAGTAGAAAGAAGGAAGTCGAAAGAGAACAGAGCGAATATGATCTGATACTCTTGGTCACCAAGGTTTTTTGATGTGAAGCAATCACAAGTTTTAGACGTGAGGCGACTATTTATTAGATATATGTGGGTCGCATCATATCCATTTAAATTCTTGATAATTTCAAAATCTACATGGGGGGCACCCACCTCATGTTCACTATGCATGGGTCCGCCACTGCAAGGGACAAACATCATATTACATCGTCTCTTTCGCGACACTACACTAGGTTTATTATTTAAGTTTTAATATAAAAAAAAAAAAGCAGGCTATATGTCCATGTTGGATGCGGAGAAAGGATGTGAAGGAAGGTGAGCGGAAAGTTCATGATTCATGTTCGTACTGTAATTTCACTTGCTTTGTCAATACGATACAGAGATTATTGAAAAAGGCAGCCATTGGAATAGGTGAGTAAAACAAAAGTTGCATGCAAGCTGTATTATGGGGAATAATGGGGAATTGAATGAACCACTTGCTGAGATCCATCAATGTAAGATACTATATATCCATGCAAGTGCTGATCTATCAAACCCCTGATCAATTTTAAATATGGACCAACACATGCTGAATCTGTTAAATATCAATCAAGCTCTAAAAATGCCAATAGCCATTTGATAATACAGTCAATATCTGATCAAATACCAACTCTACTCCAGCAAAAATATGTTCCTCAAGGAGGAAGTTCAAAATAAATTGAAATGGAGAAACGAGATTCATGCAACTGACTTTGACTTTAATTTAGATGATGACGATTTGTCTTATAAAATTTATGTTACCAACCCAAAAGGGAGAGAAGACTTAGATGATGACCATGACTGATTCAGCTCGACATCAACAAATAACCTTATACACATATCTATATTGCCTTTTCACACCAATAAAAACTGCTTGCTGATATATCAGTAATATGGCTAATACTCATGGTATTTAGGCCCATTAAATACAGGATCCTAACACTGATATTTTATTTTTCTATCTAAATTCAAGATCATGACACCCCTTTCAAAAACAATGCCCAGATGGGAAGTGTTATTAGCTATTTCTATTCTTTCAGTAACTTTTACTGTAACTGGCAATTAATTAGGTAGATGTCATCAATGAAATGAATTTGGCATAATGGAGCTATTGTATTTGTGGGGCACCATACAAGAGATCTACCAACCCATTCATAAAAACAATTATGGACAAGAACAGATTCAAATGACTACATGAAAATGAATTATGGATGCAGAAATCTGAATAAGCCAGTTTGGTCCGCTAAAAGTAAAATCCTAGGCCAGGCTCTCTCAGTATTGAGCCTGATTTTTGGAGCCTGTCCAACCTATTATGTACAAGAGAATCCAATCCAGGCGCCATGGGCCAGCCTATTCCTCTGAAAGCCCTGGTCCAATACGTGCAGAGTCCAAGACACATGTATCATGGTTCAAAAACTCTCTAACTAGTACAACTCTCACCTATAAATCCAAGTCGACTCAGCTGAGTTAGGACATGTCAAAAAAGAGTTTGTCTAATATGATGCAGATTGAATGTAGTGGATGGTACGGTTGCCAAAAAGTCGGGCTTGGCCGGGTGAAAATTATCTGGCCCATTCTATTTTGTTATTGGGCCTAGTGTTTAGGCCTCAATTCAGTCAAAGAATCAGGCTTCTGCCTGATGCTACATATGCCAATTTTTGTTCTTGATACAAAACTGGACATTGGGCCACCCCAGTTAGTTTGGCATCGTACAAAAGCTGGCTGAACTTTAGATCGACAGGCTCGAACCAGTAGGCCAAGTTTGTAGATGGGCTCGATGAGAAATGCACTTGGAGATTGTCTTGGCCCAAAAGAACCAGGTGAAAAACTGTAACTACTAAGTAGGGAGAAAAAAAAAGGGACTACATCTGTTGACAGTATGGTAAGTGGACTGGACTTCTTTTGACAGGACAGTTGGCAGTGGGCTACATCTAGAGATAGCAATGGACCATTTCATGTCAGTTTGACCTCCAAGAGTATGAGCTGAATCCAAACTGAATCATAAATTAATATGGTTGGAAATATCAACCTCAGGTTTAGGATGGGTTCCAATTGAAGGACAGTAAGACAAGCTGGTTCAGGTTTAGGTTCAGGTCAGGTTTTGCGGTTCGAATAGAATGCATGTCACCGAACTTGAACCTTAACCATTCATTAATCAGGATGAGGATGTCAACCTAACCTGAAACTACTGGGTCAGGTTCATATGTGGTTGCTCGATGGACTCAGGAATTGCCATTCCTAATTACACCCATGTGTCATGTTGGCACAGGTGGGAGCCAAAGCCTTCAATACAAACTTCTTAGGAATTCATTGGGTCCAAATGTAAAATAACCACCCAACATGCGTTTCACAAATGCACGTGAATTTTTCATCTGGCACTTATCCCATTTTAATAGCCCCAAAAGACAATGGTCCCATCATGGATATTATGTGATCCTAAAGATGCAATAAATAAGTGGACATCATTGTCTTTATAAATTCTAACTACTCAACCATCTCCTCCCTGGGAGTCAATTCTGGAAAGACTTTTAGGTCTGGATTATCAAGTTAGAAGCACCAATTTATAAAGAAATATACTCACCAATTGTATTCTAAGTAAAACAGTATCTCCTGTTGTATACTTTGCCAACCCCAAACAAGTTCACTTGTGCAAAGTTACTGGATGAGAGAGGTTTCAGATGTTCATCAATTTAATGTAGGAAAGGGAACTGGGACAGTGTAATCAGTTGTTTTCAGCCTTTGTTTTTGTAGTGAATAAACAAACAAGGTTTTACGCAAACAAAGAGAAGAACACAAAAACTGAAGGATTTACACGATTCGACAATGTGCTTTCATCTATGGGTGTGAAAAATAAGGTTATAAAGCTTCCCTAGAGTTTTCCTCTCATCTCTCTCGGAATCTGTGATTTCAATTTGAAACCCTAAAACAAGAATCTTAATGGTGTATATAGTAAGTACATCAGATACTCATAATGCCCCCAAAACAGGACATCTAACATAACAGTTTTGTTGGTCCATATAGATATTTTGAGAATTTTGATTTTATGGACAATTTACAAAAGCATATTTCCACAATTACTATGGGACATTGCAACTACAAGTGTGCAAAATTATCAATTATGAAAACAGTTGGTGATAGTCTGTACTCAAAATATCGATGGACCCTTAAAACACCATCCTTGTCTGCCTACAATTAATTTCATATGATGTTGCTTTGTTGTTGTTGGAGGAACCAACACAAGTATGTAAAGTTTTCAATTATCAAAATGTCAATGTGCCAAATGCAACCTTATGACCATAGCATTGCTGAACTAGCTACAACATGAGTTCTTGAATGCTATGGTAATGGTAGTTAGCTTTACAGGCACACCAGTAATGCTAATGAATCACCCAAAGGATGAAAATGACTTATGTAATGAAACCATAATGAAAATCGAAACGGAACAAAATAGCAGATTTAGGAGCAATCTGCACGCCTGCTCTGCAGCAGCTGCAAGTAACCACAATCCATCAATCTGCATTAGGAGAACAGTAGTAGCAAAACAAGAAAGCACATTAAGCAGTTTTCAAGAATACTGGTAAGAACATTAATTGCTATTGCAAAAGCTCTGTTTTCTTCTTTTAAATTTCATATAAGGTGTAACCATAACTAGGAAATTATGTCCCCCAAATGATCAGCTAAAACCTTTCCATCTGACAAATTCAAACAAATTAACCATGACATGTAGAGTTAACTAAAATGGTGTTAATGCTTGGATCTTGCACATGTACATGTTGGCACATGTGCCATCATGCAGTAACAGAGTAAATGGGCTCAGCAGAACTGTTCCATTTCAAGAAGAGTCAAACCCTCAACAGCTTCAATATAAAAGGAACCTAATAAAAGGAGCAGTTGGGACTCATCTAGAACTATTTACAGATTTTTCTATGAGAAGTTAAGGATACTGATTAGCACAATCCAAAAAGATCATTAAGGTCTATATTGAAAAGAAAAATTCTAAAACAAACAAAAATCAACAAAATGACACAAGACAATAAAATTTACTTTGGAGGGCAATTGCATATTAATGTGCTCACCATTATTTGTAGGAAGAATCCATCCAGGAGTTCTAAATCAAATAAACAGGAAAAAAAAAATCTCCTGTACCCATAATAATAAACAGCTCCAACTGGCACAGCTCACCAAAAAGGTCCAGCCAGCCCCATTTAAATTGTCCAATGAAAAAGTTCTACAAATAATCGACTATATGTTTCTACAAATAACAAATAATCACCTGATTTCTTTAGTTTTAAGACCACCACCAATCTGAAAATATCTATCAGCCACCTTAAATGGCAGTAAAAGGCTGATTTTTGGCTGGGCGATGAAATTCGGCATAGTTTGTCTTAGAAAGATGCTAAGCCCTCAGATCTAACCTGATAAAGGCTCCAACTGGCACAGCTCACCAAACAGGTACTTATGCAGCCAGCCACATTCACAGTGTCCAATGAAGGAGGAGTTTTTCAAATAACCAACTATATTGTTGTAAAATAACAAATAATCACCTGATTTCTTAATCTTTATGATAACCACCAGCAATCTGACAATATCAATCTGCCAGTAAAAGGCTTATTTTCTGCTGGTAGATGAAATTTGAATACTTCGCCCTAGAAGGATGAAAAAACCGTTAGATCTAACCTGATCTCGAATAATTCTAGGGAATTATCCTCAGTTGTAATAGTAAGGACTGCTGCAAGTTCCAGTAAGAAGATATTTGCATCCAAAACAACGACGGCACGGGGTATAAGTATAACTGACTGCAAGTAGCATAATCAAGAGTTAAGTGAAAGATGTAAACAATGAAAGAATTCAAACATTTCCAGTTGACTCAGTGGCAATGATAGCCATATCAAGGCAAAATAATGTGCAGTGAGCTTATCCATGATGATAAGTTTCATCTCATTGGCCTACTAGACCCCAAGTGTCAGTTTTTTTTTTTTTTTTTTTTAACCCCAAATGTCAGTTATAGTTTAGAAAATATTAATTTCTCTGGCAGGACAGGAGGGTGAGCTGGGCTTGAATCCTGGTACTCCCTATGGGAGACTGTCCCTGCCACTATGCATGTGGGACTAAATTACTGATTTAATTGCAATGGATACATTCAACAGCAGTTTGATTTGTCTGAACACCCACAACCATCAACAGTTCATATCATCATTGAAGTTTTAACCAATCTGTAAAAACTCTGGAGTCCTCATAATCCATTGGAACAGAAATTATAGTCAAACAACAATTTGGTAATATCAAGGGTACCTCATTGCAATAACCTGGAACCAGTTCTTCTTTGAGAACCTAAATTGCATCCAACTGCTACTGTTCTATCCTCTGTTAATTTAAGTGATGGATGTAACCATTGGCCACCATCAGTTCTATCTCGCAGAAATGTGAACACATCTGGGAACTTACATGGTCCCAAAGCTGCACAACATTTATTGCCACATCAGCACAATGTTAGAACTTATAATCTGTCCAATCAATAAACCTTCCATTACAAGTGCATCAGAGTGTTGAAGTCCTTCAGAAAAAGTTTCAAAATAAGGTTTGTGAAACTGCATTAGCTTAATGACCTCAGCATTTTTCAATTATACTGAAAGCCAACCTCCAACGCCAGTGAGCTCAGTGTCGCAATCATAAGGTTACAGGTCCCAGTCATCTTTAACTTGTGAGGTTGAATTTGGATTGGAGGTGGATGAAAAGTGATCAGAATCAAATCATCCCAACCCTTAATTCAGGGGCCTCAAAGTTTTACTGTTTTAGTGATAAAGTGTGCTGTATTTTAATCAAACTGTGGGTATCAATACTATGAGGATCAAACTTGGGTGAGTGGTAATACATGGGCAGCAAGTGTATGTGAGTGAAACTTTGAATTTATCATAGATGAGCCCCAATTAAACGTTCCTCATTTTATAATATGGGAGCAGTTCCTTTTTGAAAACTCTCATATACACACAGAGTCAGACATGGGGCCGGGTGAAACAGCCCATTTGAGGCCCTCATATGATCCCAACTTCCCCTAGCACCCACTAGCCCCACATTGGCACCAGATAAAATTGAACCCTCCTATGATCCCACCTTCCCCTGCCACCCTCTAGCCCACATTGGCACCAGATATAATTGAAACAAATTTAAATTGTTTCACCATTGCATTTAGTTCTAAAACATTTTATTGCTTTCCCATCCTTTACTTTGGAGCCTTCATATCTACACCATTTCAGATTTGTCCAGTCTGATTTTTGGTCCACCTTTATCCAAGTACAGACATTTTGCATCCCCCACTCCACCCACACCAAACGCCAATGATCACTCAGGTACAGTTGCTACAGTAGGATTTTTTTTTTTTTTTTTTGTCTGAGATTGTTTGGACACATATTGAAAGGACCAACAGTCTGATATATACAAGAATTGAAGGGTTACTAGTCCAAGAATATGGGAGAAGGAGAAAACCAACAAAGACCTAAAATGAATAGTGGGGAAAGATTGTTAGAATGAGGAGTTTCAGAGAGCATGGCCTCAAATAGAGTACTGAGTGGAAAAGAACTGAAAACTGTGACTCTGAATAGATGAGCTAAGTCCATGCTGGTGAACTGAATGATCGTTTGATGGAGAAGATCATTTGATGGTTTTTAGGGAATGGCAGTTGTAGGATTTTAGCAATTTCTTATGGAAAGATCTCTTTCTATCTTCAAAGGTGGGAAAACCAGTGCTCGATAAACACTATCCAAAGAGGTTAATAGTCCGAGGGGAGGTTATTGAGAAGCACCGTTCAGACATAATATGACAACTTTTCTATAGTCATATAACAGATCTCTTCAAGACAAACAACCCAATCCAGATAGATGGGATAATGCAAAGTTGTCAATGGTGAGGCATGTTTGAATAAATGAGGAGCGGAGGAAAGTGAAGTATTTCACATGAGAAGTGAAGTGGAGGAAAAGCAGGTTGAAGTTAAGTTTTCATATAAGTATATTCATCTAGATTATTCCATCCAGCTTCGTTTCATGGTTGTCATATACCATAGTAGGCCCCACAATAAGGTCGTTTTTTGTTAGAAAAAAAAAAAAAAAAAAACCTCCCCAAAAAGTTTTCTAGCTCTCCTCATATTTGAAAGGCCTTAATATGTCCAACACAAGCTCAACTCATTATATATAGTGCCAAAAGCCCAATCTGTTAAACTGCCAAAGTCGTTTGTTGTTTGAAGGCAGGTCAAGTTCTTTTGACCGTGACCAACCGTATATTGGACCCTACTGGGATAAAATCTGTACCAACACTAGTTGGAATGGGCCTAAGTGGCCTAGAATTAACTTATGGAGTCAATGTTTACATTAAGAGAGAATACTCTATGATTAATGAGCTGGTATTATGTTGTGGTTTGGATTAGATTATCTTAACCTGGTATTATGATGTGATTATAATTAGATTAGATCAAAGTTATGATTAATTTAGGTCTCCATGTGCACCGTAATTGTGTGTCGATTACAGTCTTATGTTGCGCCCCAACGAGATACCCGAGCCTCAATGGTTCAGGCAAGTAAGCCCAAGCAACTCGATTTGGTGCCCTTTGGAGCCTAATCATGTTTATGAGCTTTTAACAGGCCAATAAGCACAGACCTATCACTCATAAATGTGGTGGGCTCAGCCAAATGTCAATATGGCCAGAACCCTTTTGCAGTGCCAGCAATCCGTGGGTCGCAGGTAAAATCATGGTTTTCTCAGGAAGATGAATTATTCAGGCTTCGATTGAGACATCTATTTAGTCCATGCATGATTCAGTGCTCAGACCATTGGGACAGACTTGAGCATCTTCCAACTAGAATGACATCCAACCCTTTGGCCTCTAGCCTTAACAATAAAAACCAATTGAGAAGACAATAAAAAGATGTTAATAACTTGTAGTTTCTTCAACACAAATCAATGGTCAAGATCTAATTTGGAGAAGTCTGCCAAAACCAAATCATGTAAAAAGTGGACAGTGGGCCACACTAATGAGATGAACTGGACAATGAACCAAGTGAGCGTACAGCCTATGGGTCCCTAAAATGTAAAGGCAGAATGTTGAGATTTTTGTTGCTTTTCCTCCAAGATGTATTGCATGTGTTGCCCACTCAAGTAGCAGTCCCACCTGATAGCTTAGTACCATGTCATTTACATGTGCCATACTGACAAGAATGTAGACCTCAATGGCTTTTTATGCACGCCTTTGTGGGCCTAGAAAATGGATTGTCAACATCTTATGTGAGGAGACTTACTGGAATACCCCACTTTCTGATAGAGGCCCAAACTTGTACTAGTCTGGTGGTGGACAGTATTATGGGCAGGTAAGCCCACCAGAGACACAGTGGATGAATGTAGCTCTTAAATTTAGGGGGGTGCAAGTGGGTCCAGTCGGGTACATTTGGATTGGATTGACATGGGTTTGCTGGCCTAGGTCCAACCCACATTTGACCTATCTATTAAATGATTAAGATACATTCTCAGTCTAATCAACCAAAACAAAATATTTTAATTTTGTATTTTAGTGTAGGTTAGGCCGGGTGTTAAGGAAAATTAATGGAGAATATGGAAAAATGACAATCAAACAACAGAAAGAATAAATATCAACTGCAAGTTTAGATAACTAAAGGGGTTAAGGCAGGCCAACTATAATCCCACATTTTAAACTATGGTTCAGCATTTTCTAATCCACTGCCAACATAAAAAAGTCAATCGGATTTAATTAATTAGGTTTGGTGGTTCAAATGCAGGTCCGCTTTTGCCGGCCCTATTTAAATATGCATGTCATAAGCTTTTTTTTTTTTTTTAAGTAACGGAGGGTGTCCCACCCCT
Organism: Camphora micrantha; assembly: GCA_003546025.1. Taxonomy (NCBI): domain Eukaryota; kingdom Viridiplantae; phylum Streptophyta; class Magnoliopsida; order Laurales; family Lauraceae; genus Camphora; species Camphora micrantha. The sequence goes on from QPKB01000008.1 coordinate 6,596,920, forward strand.
TTGGACTGGACTAATCCCTACGGGCTCAAGGGGAGCCGGGTAAATCTCTTGTGGCCTCAATATAGTGGCGCAGTTTCAAATCCTCAACCTTCGAACGAGCTGTGGTCCTAGGCGAACTGACCCACTCTTGGGGTTGCGTCCTAAGCTCAAATAACCATGATTTACAACATAATTTTTGAATCTGTGTCGGCCGAAATTTTTATGCGTCAATATTTACGTCTTGGACTGATGATTAGTTTGTTTCAGGCTTTCAACTTCTTCATCTTTTTTTTTTTTTACCATCTTTATTTTTTAGGAAAAAAAGGGCATAAATCTTTATTTTACAGTGCTTCTTGAGTCTTTTAGATGTAAGTAAGGTAATATAATTGGACATCATTGAGATTAATGCAGTTCGGATGTGCTGTAGGCCTCGGACTAAAAACGTATAGGTCAATGGCCAAAACCTGGATGTAACAGGCAATATGACTTGTTTCAGCCTTGTTTAAAGTGTATAGATCATCTTAGTCCCATGCTTAGAGTTTCAGTTAAGCGACCAATAATACAAGGACATCTAAAGCCTTTTCCATCTTATTGTCTTTAACCACATAAAAGCCTTTTAATTAACTAATTTAAAAAACAACAATGGTCATTTGCAAATTTCAAAAACCTATTCTTCTCTATAAAACTAGTAAGAATCCATTCTTTCTTTTTTTAGGCACGTCAATGGCAAAGGATATAAGGCATTCTAGTAGCCTTGTAGATCGGATCTTAACTTTACTAAGATTCGAATTACCAAAGAAGTGTCTTAGTATTCATTTCTCATTTTCACTCATTTCGATTTTTGTATGATGATGGAAAATGTTACTTGATATTCATGTTTTGATGTATTCTTCATTTTGAACATAATAGAAAATCTTCGAATACATAGAATTAAATCACATGGAACAAATTGGTGCCATAAAATTTCACTTTAATCTTAATTATTATAAACATTGGAGGGATGATGAGTAAAACATGTGTTTTACTTTCTTTCGTATTTGAGCCACACTTCTTAGACATAATTAATCTAATAAATGGGCATAATTCTAATTGGAGAGAAATCTCTTATAATCAAATAAAGCGGAACTGTAATGTTTAGGCTTTATATCAGAAAGGTAGGCACCACTCCTGAATAGGCCAGACTCTTGTTGCCTTTCATGAATCATGAGGTCCTTTTTTTGACTTTAAAAACTCCCATTGTCCGTTGTTTACATTAAACAAGTAATGAATTGTCAAAGTTAGTTTTTGTAAATCATTTTCAGGTGACAATATTGTGAGAACCTGGCGACAGTGACAATCGACGCATGCATGCATGCGTATACCTAACCTACCTCGACGACTTCTCCGGTGATGATGCTTGGCTTTGACAATACTTGCTGCGACTATGAATTTCAGTAATTCTCTCTCTTCAAAGATATTTTAATATTTAGGTCTTGGAAAGTTCATTTTAGAGATTTTTTTAGTTCTCCATTTGCAGTGGAATTTGCAAATCCTCTTTGTACTTTAATATTTAGAAGTTTTATAAAAAAAATTAAAGGAATTAAAATTCCAATAACTACAAATATCATTTGAAACCTTTTAGATGTTGAAAAATTAAAATTATGGTAAGGAAATATGGCATATCCGAAATTCCTAACACACTAAAATTCTTATAAAATATTTTCGTAAAGAAACAAGCTGTGGGAGTTGGGAGTACGAGGTTGGTTGTTCTTGAACAAGGATATGTGATTGGTAAGGAGGTACTTTTCAAAAGGCCCTCTTCTTTTACAAAGAAATGTTCTCATACGGGCATTAATATATGCAGTGGGGCCTGCTTGGGTCCACTTTGATTAGTGCATGCCCCTTCACAGTATTATTTGCATGATTCGGCAGCATCGCTAGTTTCATCGTGAATAAACTTTTATCCACCATTGGAATGAATCTATGATTAAAAGACTACAAAACCTTTATGGCTATTAAATCATTGGTTTATATGATTTGAGGAAGCTTATTTTTTTGTTGACACTTATCTATAAAGGGACATTTTCATACAACCCACATATTGATAAATACGCATCTAAGTAGGTAAACCGCCCCCCACCCCCCCCCCCCCCCCCCCCTATTTTTCTTTTTATATCGCTCTTATCTATCGCAATTTTCATTTCATATAAAAAAGTTTAGGCTATGGACCCTTACACCACTACATTTGTGTGGCCACTTTTTCGTGGAAAAGACAGAGAAAGTGTAAATGACTTTCGCCAAACGAAAAGTTTACATTTTGGACCGCCGCTTTTCCACAAGGAAAAGTGAATAAGTTAACTTTTTTTTCTTTTTCTTTTTCTTTTTTTTTTTGTGATTCCACAAAAAATCATTTCCAATGGGTTAGGGTCGGACTTAGTTTTTTGCAAAACCAGTTTTTCAGAGTACCACACAAACATACCCTAAGTGGACGGATAATATTGAGTATTGACCCTCTCCTTTAAATGTCAATCAACAAATTGTAGAGTGAACAAAGATGGCCGATGTCCCTTAATCCCTAAGTGGATCCAATCTTCATTCGATCCATTTACATCCATACACTTTCCCCATGAACCAATCATCTCTTGATATTCCCTACCGAGGGTGATTTTGTTGGGCTGCATAGGAGAAAAAGGCCCCATAGGGAATGTGTTTGGAGAGCTACATTTATCTATGGAGCCCGCACATGAACTGTTTAGAATTTTTGATTCATGCACTTCACAAAATTAAAGCCCTCTAAATTAAAGGCGAAAACTTAAATTTCCTCATGAAAGCCCTATAGTTAAAATTTACCTTGTTTTTTTAATATTGTATCAGCCTAAGGCGGGGAATGTCCCATGAAATAACATGGGCCCTCAATTGCAGAATGGGTACGTGATGATAAAGTAGGTCTTGAGGACTTGAAATATCAACAGAATGCTACTAAAATCACTTTCTTTGGCGTGAGAGAGAGAGAGATCATGTTGATCATGAAGAGAGTGGTTGCTTCATTTAGAGAATAGCCGAGAGATACTTCAATTGCAAGAGAAAATAAATTGGTGTACAGAGATCAAGTTAGCCGAGTCATGACCAAACAGGGTGAGTGCTCGCCGCTTCGGTCAACTGTCTTCCCTCCTCTTCCATTTATTTCTAACCTCGTTGGATGGAGCCACATTGGCTGATGATCCAATTTGATGGGGAGATGGAGGATTGGATCACAATAATTTGGATACTATTTTCAGAATAATGGAAAGCATTGTTGTTGGAGTTTTAATGTACAAGAAAATTAGGGCATGATGGGGCTGATTAACGGTGGGCAATGAGTTGAGGGAATGATGGGCCGATGCTCCATTGGATGGTATTGGGATGGTTTTGTGATAACAAAAAACCTCATGTTTGGGGTCGAGGGCCCATTTTGTAATAGCCATCATATTCTCCATGTTCTTTATTTTGATTTGGGTGACAACCTAATTTACCAATGGGCTGAAAATCCTAAATTAGGGCCTAGGCCTGAGATTGGCGCCATGTTTTTTTTTTTTTTTTTGGCAAGTGGGAGATGTGCAAGAGTGTCATACCTACTTAGAAATCACTTTCACACGTATTTACATGCATAAATAACAATAAACATATATGATGATGCATAATAATTATGTCTACGAATAGTTATATATGTACATGAGTGCAAACAAACGCCCGCAATGAAGCGGAATCAAAATAAATGAAGTGAAGCTTGGGCCATCCGAACTTGACCTAAATGACCCTTATCTCCAATGAATTGTGAAAATAACCTTATTTAGATATCACTTTCATACCAATTTACATGCGTAAATAGATATGATAATGCATAACCATCGCGTTTGGGAATCATTTATACATGTAAATGAGTGCAAACAAGGGACCCCCAATGATTGGAATCAAAATTAATGAAGTGCAGCTTGGGCCATCCGAACTTGACCTAAATGAGCCTATGTCAACAAAAGTGATATTTGGTTCTGTTCATGTTTGGTAGACCTCAAAGTTTGGATTCGAACTTGCACAAAAAGCAAAGCAAATGTTAAAAAAAAAAAAAAAGAAAGAAAAAAGGAAAAAGAAAAAGAAGAAGTGGGCACCCAATATGAGCCAACCCAAGTCAACTTGACTTGACCCAACCTTCTTCCACTAAAAAATTACAATTTAGCCCAGCCTAGACATGTTCATGTTCCACCTCTGCCAGATTTGGATTTCCATTCCCCTAAACACAATTTCAATTGGGTCAGAACTTATCAACTTCAGAATTAACCAGCTCCATTTAACACCCTGCCATCTAACAATTCACATGACTAGGAAAAATAACCATTGAAAAACACTTTCATCAAGATGTTGAAATTTATAGGACTCTTTCCAAAATAACCAAAACAACAGTGACCTTTCATCAAGTCCTCTCCCAACAAATGGCTTGGAACTGGAAAAACTAGCCAATAGTGAGAAAAACCTCCACAAGAGGGAAATTCCAAACGAGGCAGATACATGTGAATCTCTTTCCCTCCCCCTCTCCTCCTTCTCCTCCTTCTCCTCCTCCTTCATTACATCTCTCCCCCTCTTTTTCTCCCTTTATCATCCAACACACCCATAAAAGAGAGAAGAACAAGTCCCATTCACTTCATATCAGCTCTGAATCTCAATCTCAGCCGTCCATTCCCTCTGCTGTGTCAAAAAACAATGTCTAGCTTCGGATTCCCCAAGTCTCCCAGATCTTCCACAAGCAGCAGCAGAAGAAGCCCCGCCCCAAAAACCGTTGCCGCCAGACCAACCACCCCTTCATCTTCCCGCCATCTCAATCCTTCTTCAAATGCATCCAGTCCGTCCACGCCCACCGCATCCGACCGCCCTGATTTCTCCAGGTCCAAGGAGAGCGTCACCGTCACCGTCAGATTTCGCCCTCTTAGGTACACTGTCCACATCTCTCTATATCTATCACTGCATGATCTCTTAGTGATGGGGAGGTACGTAGAGTGATCTGGACTGTTGATCTGTTGGGTGGCTGAGATTTTGTGTTGTTGGGTGCTTTGGGTGCTTTTTCGATCGGATCAACGGTCTGAATCATTGATAAAAAAAGACAGCTTTTTTTCAAATATCTGACTTGTTTGTTGTTGTTGTGGATTTTGGGGGTGTTTGGATTGATGTGATTAATGAAGTGCTCGGGAGGTTAATAAGGGAGATGAGATTGCTTGGTATGCGGATGGTGATTACACGGTTAGGAATGAGTACAATGCCTCGATCGCCTATGGTTTTGGTTAGTACATTTTTTTCCCCGGTTGATTTGGTTTGTTGTATTGATTGGTTTTGTGGGTGCTATTTGTTTCAAATTTGTGCTTTTGATTATCTGGTAGCAAATGATGGTACTATGATATTAATATTAGAGAGTTGCGAAATTAATTATCCGGTTTTGATGAGCTATTCATGATCCAGACTGTTCCTCTGGTGGGCCCCCGCAGCGCACGGGGCTTGTCCCAAAAGATCATTGAGCTTGAGTGTGACCATCTAGAAGCTGGGCTAGTGTAAATGGTTATAAGCTAAAAAGGACGAATGCTGGTTATCATTTTTTTTTTTTTTTTGTTGTTGTTGTTGTTGAAGATGTTTGTTAATTTCCCTCATACATGTGGTCTATTGAAACAATGGCTTTTGGTGGGCCCACTTGAGTGGAATGATCACCTCATGACAATGTAAACATTTTCCAATGTGAAGTGCTTCCATTGCTTCTGCGATGGGGTTCGACAGACCATGCTTAACTTTGGAGTGGACTTCTGTTTCCTTTTTTTTCCTTAAATTTTTATTTTTATTTTTATTCTTCATTTTTTGAGCAGTAACATAAAAATTACATTAAGGAATGTATGTAAAATGTACAATGAGAATGAAAAAGCTATTTGGTGTAAGAGGAGTATACTGGATCGGGAAGACACAATTTCTAAAGTTATCCTAGAAAAAAAAAAAAAAAGCAATGATCATGAAATTACTATTGACCTTATGTTTGTAAAGTGTTTGCCAGCTCATTTGTGCTCCTATACACATGCTGGAAGGAGCATGATAATGAAGCATTTATATCCCAAATCTCTTTCAACATGAATTTGATAATCCTTACGCCACGTGGCTCTACTCTGTTTTTTTGCTCACAAAATCACATTCCCCGTTATATATTAAATTTTACTTACTTTATGCATCCATTGCCATTTTTAAATTTTATTTCCCCTTCCTGATCGGTAATGAAAGGAACAATACATGAAGATACACAAAAACCTCAAAAGAGGGCAAGTATAAAAGCTTTATATCACGACCCTCCTTAAGACAAAAGACAACGACAAACATCATCAAGAGCCAACAAAAGGAACATTTCTATCCGCTCCATACTGGTCTAGAGAATCTTCCAAGGAATGAGCTGGACGATTAATATGCTTGAACACCACCTGAAACAAAGATGACAAAGATCTAATCTCGTTGAGCAAGTAGTGAAATTTCCAAGGGATGTTATCTTTCTGGAAGACCCAAGAATAGCAATGGGCGAATCACTCTCCAATCTCCACAACAATTGCCCCCCTTTTCTACAACTCTTTAAAATTTTCATTCCAATGGATTTTAATATCCTTCCATTCGTGTCAGTCCATTTTGGGCCATTGATTGAAGAAATACTATCTTCTAATCAGTAAGATTGTTGGAATGCATCCACGTGTTGTGCCCCACATGTACAAAATATGGAGTAACAGTAGACTGTTCATTTATTGTTAGCAAAGGACACTATTACTCCTTATCTTCTAGTCAGAAAGATTTTAACTTTTCTGACTTATTCTAAGTGATACTTAATTTAACAACTGATTATTATGAATGGATGATGGGACTTGCCCAGATTGATAGGATAAGGCTTTGACAATGATTCAATTTGGCAAGTGATTGTCTTAGTAACTGACTATTTTAACAAGTGATTATTTTTCAAATACTTATTTCACTAGATTTCTTTTCCTGACTTGGCATGGCCTAGGGGGACCACTTAAGCCTACCTGGCCCAGGGATTGATCCCGAGGTGGTATGGTGAGAGCAAGAGTCCTATTCACAGAAACATCACTAAGATTCAACTAAGCACCTGTTGTCCTGAAATTTTTTGGAGAGGCCTAATTCAGGTTCTTAAGATTTTAAATTTTAGCTGCTTCCACTGGTATAAGTTCTGCATCATGTTTATCTTGTCATATAATATACTATCCAACACCCCTGTTTTTAAAATGACTATCCAACTGTCCATTATTTGTCAATTTGTACAGTCTTAATGATGGTGGCAGGGTTACTTCTTTATCATCACGTTTTTTAGTACTGAGGACGTCCTTCATTCAAACTTCTGTATTCAACATGTTATATGTTTCTTATGTTATACGTTTCTTTTTCTTCGTCACCCAGTGGTTTGTGGAACAATTTTGTTTTTATCTTTGTTTCTACACGAAGCGAATATACCTGTCTTGTTGTGCAGACAGAGTGTTTGGGCCAGCAACGACCACACGCCATGTTTATGATGTTGCTGCTCAGCATGTTGTACGCGGTGCCATGGGAGGAATCAATGGTAATTTTTTTTTCTAGAAATTAAAATTACTTGCAGTAATATTTGATAAGATTTTGATGGTCAATGATTATTTTCAGCTATATTTTTTGAAAAGTCCAGTGAATTAAAAATATTTATTGTTTTGATCTTTAAAAAATAAATAATTTGCTGTTCCATTCTATGTTGTAAAATCTTGATGCTTTCTGGATTTCTGCATGTGAAGACACATACTGTGCAATAACTTAATTAGAATGTGGAAAAAGTTAAACTGTGGATCGCCAGGTAGTTACATGTGTCTCAATCCAAACCCACACTCAAAACCGATCAGTCAAATCTTAAATGTTATCATCCAAGTTTTCGTGAATGAATTTGGATAGCTACTATATAGCAGTCCACAAGCCACCCTTCAGACAATTAGGATCACTGAATTAGGTTGATTTCTGGGTTATGCCTTGACAAAAGTGCAAAAAATGTGTATCCCAAACTGTTTCGACAGTGTTCTGTCACATGTGCAATAGCTTCTGCATTGTGGAAACTCTTGTGGATTGGAGTATGTGATACTTGTAACATCAAAATAACTCCTGAACACTAAAAACTGTAATAGGCTGATAGGCACTTCGATTTGAACACTTTTGGATACTCTGACATGTGTGCTACACTGCTGTCTTTTATGTTGGAAACGATGCACTTGTATATGTAGATTTGTGAGAGAACCTCATTTGTATGTGATTGATATATGCATTCTAAGAATACACATGCAAGTTTGTGCTAATTGGTCTTCTATTAGCACTTCTTAGAATATGCTTCGATACATGTCATCTGGACTTGTATACCCTAAGTAAGCTGAATAAAATTTTGTTCTCCTCTCCATTTCCATTATATGCAATTTTCATATGTACAAATTTTTTTGGCATACTTTTTCATATCCACATTTAATCCATAGTCTATAAAATTCACTAAAACTTGGACTTTGTTGCTGCACTATATGATGAGAATTTTATTTTATTTTTTGAATGGATTTTTTTTTTTTCAGTTTAGGGCATGAGCCCGTGGCACAGTGGAAGGTGCTGGCTATTGCAACCTTGTTGTGGGTTCAAGTCATGTTACCATTCAAAAAAAAAAAAAAAAGTATTTGGTTTTTGCATGAATCACCGACTTATTTTTTTAATTCTAATTTGTTATTTATATGCAACTTGCTCTTATTATTATTGTTATCATCATCATCGTCATCATTATTAATGCTTATGTCCTCTTGAACTTGTTTGTTTCTTTTACAGGCACAGTATTTGCCTATGGTGTTACTAGTAGTGGAAAGACTCATACAATGCATGTGAGTCACTTGTTATATGATAAAACAATTTCTTGATTGTGGTTGGTAACAGATGCATGAAATGCTACTTTTTTTTGCTGATTATACTTACAAAATGAAGTTTCTTTATATGATTACTTTGTCCATTTTTGTTGCTGTAGTTTTCATGGAACAAACCATTTGGTGTGGCTCATTTAAAACCTCAAGGCCGGCTTGGATGTAAACCAGTTCTATTGAGTGCAGGGCAAACCTTTTTTATAAATTGTAGTTTTAACTGCACTGAAACATCCAAGACGACCCTGCTTGTAAAAAGCAGAGTTCATTTCTTATAATTGGTAAAGATTAGTATTTTATGACATCACATAAAGGAAATGAAGACTGCTGTCAGAGGTGTTGTCTCTGTTATGATTCTTTCTTGAGGAAGAAAATCCTAGAGACAATTATACTCCCTTAAATCTTGGAGAAAGAAACCTGAGAGTGATTACAGGTGTTAATTCCTTTTTTGGAGTCACTGAAGCAAACTTGATGGTGTTCTTTCAGTTTCCTTTGAAAATAAGTGGGGCGGGAGAAACAGTGTTAAGCCATCTTTATGCGACCAAGATGCAGATTCTTTGGCATTCAATCTCTAACGAAACTGGAAAATGATGTTTCGCAAATGCCTCTCAATGCTTCAAGGCCTGGCAATGAATCACCCCACTATTGTGATAGAGAAGAGTGCCTGTGGCAGTGGGTTTCTTTTGGGAAAGATTATCTCCTTTGGAAAGCATGACATCCCTTAAATATCTAATGTTTTCTTTCACATTAAAATATGGCGAATTCTTTTCCCAAGAAAACCCAGTATGCAATGTCAAGCACATCATGTTTTTTCAATGGGAACCCATTAATCATTGCCATCACCTTTTCCATTGGATTTGGGCGTTCTAAAAAGTTCTCCTTTTCTTTTCATTCCATATTTCCTACAATGTAAACGAACTCCACAAACTTTTGACCCTAATCCAGAAAAGGGGCTCTCCAGATCACATCCATAACAAACTTGTCTAGAACGTTTGCATTGCCCAAGAGCCAAACGAGGGAGAGGACATGGTTGTAATAAGGATGTTAAATTTTGTCACAATGGTGGAAAATCAGTCAAGTTTGCATTTTTTTGAAATGTTAATTAGTTACTTAGTTAAGTTAAAAAAAATACAAAGGATCATCATCCTAAGTCCTAACAATACACAAACAGCAATTACAAGAGCCTGTCATCACTACATCCCGACACCTCTATAAGTAAAGTTGCAGAAAGGCTGACAAACTTTTTAAGGGGTAAGGCCCAAAAAATTATCTTTGACTGCACCTTGGTTGCAATACCATTCAATGTAGCCAATTTATTCTGAAAGTTCCTCCTATTTTTCTCTAGCCAGTTGACCAGAATACAGCTGCCACCATTAGACTCCTTAAGGTATGGTTGGAATCTGCCAGATACTTTAGGGACATGTTTTTCTGCCAATAATTGAAGAAATTAGAGACATAAGGTGGAAAATGTGCCCTTCTTGGCTTCAGATCTTACAAGGTTAGCCACTCCAAAATGCTCAGCAGACAGATACTTAATCACTTCAACCCACTGAAATAACAAAACGAATTTCGTGGACGTCCTGCGGCTGCCACATATAATCCCTGCCGGCTATTTTTACCAATCGCAATATGCCTTGGGCATCAGTACATGTGGATGAGTTACTATTGTGTTTGTAGAACTCCAAATCATCATTATCATTGTCGTCGTCGTCATCACCACCTAACTCTTGTTTCATCTGTGTTTGGTTGTTTGAGTTCTTTGTATCTTTCTACCCTATTTAAAACCATATTCCTTTTACTCTCTAACCTAATTCCAGATCTTCTGTGATATAGCTGATCTCTGGGTTTTGACTTTTGAGGAAAAATTGTTTGGAGTTTGCTAATCTGGAGATGTGTTGAGTGTTTCTGATAGAACGTGCAAGAAAGTGGGAAAGAAACTGAGTTATAAATATGTAGGAAATTTGAAAGAAATTGAGTAGTGAATATGTAGGGATTGCGAATTTGGTTAATTGTGTTATATCCTTTAGCAAAGCACTGTGCTTCTTGTATGGTTTTATTTCTGTCATTGGACAAGTATGGATTGTTTTTTACATGTTGTTTCCTTTGATTTAAGCAAATATTTGCTGCTGAGCAATCTATGTGGGAGGAATATCTTGATGTGGATTTTATGTTTATCCACTTCTAGTATTCTTGAAGCTGAAAATTATTCATGCAGCAGTTTTGATGTCATTTAATTGTATCATAGGGTGAGCAAAAATCACCTGGAATTATTCCATTGGCAGTGAAAGATGTATTTGGCATCATACAAGAGGTACCACAAATATTTTGTTTTCTTTTTTTTGATGCACTTCCTGTCCTTTGTTGCTGCAATCTTTTGTATTATCTTTGACAATTCATGCAGAGTCTTTGTTACTAAGTTCTTCACCGTTTTACTCAGACACCTGGCAGAGAGTTTCTTCTTCGTGTTTCTTACCTGGAAATATATAATGAGGTCAGCATAATCTCATTTTCTATGTATAGCCTGTTTATGAATGTTTAAGAAATGACTACAGCTTCTTGAACTTGCATTTTTATGGTATTTGGTAAGTTTCTTGCATATCTCAAATGGAAACTGGGTCGAGGGGGTGGTCATATCTTCAACATTGTTATTCTGCCTTATTCCAACTAAAGAATGCTTAAGGATCCATCCTCTCATTTTCCAGTGTTCCAAATTAAGTAAAATTCATTCTGTACAGCAGGATGGCTTTTTGTGTGTAAAGCTGGATGAATTTGCAGTGTTCTAATGTAAAGCAATCTTGTAAAGCAGGCTGCTTGTTTGTGTGTGGGTTGGGGGAGGGGTGTCAAGCGGTTGGCCTCTCTCTCTCTCTCTCGTGCACGAATGTTTTGGAATGATCGAGTATGTGGGGCCCACCTGGCCTCCTATGATCAATCTAAGCCCTTCATAAACATCCCCTGGTGAATTGCCACCAACCTTAATTTGACGCATCCTCCAAATGTCTAAATCCCTATAAACTATTTAGTGGAATGGCCTGCAAGACAATCAATGCCTGGAATTTTATAGTAATGTCATATATAGATGCTTCTTTGTTTTGAAACATGCTAGTGTTTCTCTTAAGTCAGAGAGACAATAGGACAGCCACAACAGTACAATGCATAAATACATTCCCTTCATGATGGGATCCTAATCACCAGCTTTGCATTGAAATTTTGACTTAATGAGGCATGACCCACTGCACATCGAAAGATTGAAAAATAATTCCACACAAATCTTGTAAATAAGAGAAAATGAGGGATATTCTTCACATCTGGTTAGCATAGAATACAACCATTGACACATTGCAATAATCTATTGTGATGGTTTATATTGTCAATAGTAAAGATTTTTCCCAAGATTGCTGTCCAAGAAAATGCAAGGACTTGCTAGAGGAGCCTGCACCAACAAAAAATAAGAGTATCAATGAGAAGTTTGTTCTGTAACTTCCTAACTTTTCATAAAAAAAATTAAACAGAGTGCACCATTTTTCCTTGGCTCCCAAAAAACGTTAACCCTGACCTGAATTTGATATGTGAACACCCTGAAGATCCCATAAAAATGCAACTAGTGATTCAATCTCATCCCCCTGGAGATTGCACTGGAACATAGGAGACCAACCCCGTAGAATAGACTAAGTTGGTTTTGTCTGAAATTTTGGTAAAAATGAATGTGAACTATTTCTATATATTTTGCTAATATTTGCTATTACATCTATTTTCCCAGGTTATTAATGATTTGCTTGATCCAGCAGGGCAGAATCTGCGAATAAGGGAAGATCCCCAGGTAATGTTGTTGATGAAAAGGAGTTTGAGAATAAATCTTGCTAAAAAAATTGATAATTTTCATTTCAAAGTGGTCCAGAATATCTGCTTGTGCATTTGCATATGGGCATTTGAACACATGTACTTGTGTTTGTGCATGTGTATATGTATACATAGTAATTATTGACTACGTCCAGAGGTATCAAACAAACCATTTACAGAAACACTTCTTCACTGCTAGAATTTTAGAAAGATTTGATGTTGCCTACTTGCCAACAAACAGGCGTCATTCCTTAATCCTCATAAATACAGACACTTCACTAGTCGTAAGTTTTTTTCTTTTTGGCTGAAGAGGATCACTATAGTCGTAAGTTGCAACTGGGTTCCTGTTATGTGAAAGGAATCAAGTTCTGAGTAATGTTTCAAATTGGACAGATCTGTGGGTTTTATGCTTTTCCTACGTGTTATTCCCTTAACTAGAATGATTTGAACATCTTGTAGAATTTTGAGTACTTTTTTCTACTTTTGCACTTGTGAATACTCGGTACTTTTGTCATGTAGGGAACTTATGTGGAGGGAATCAAAGAAGAGGTTGTTTTATCCCCTGCTCATGCCCTTTCTTTGATCGCATCTGGAGAAGGTACTTGAAAGTTGAAACTGGCGCCTATAGTTTTAGAACATGCAATGTTTAATCTCTTTGTAGAAATACTCATCGATTCTTTTATGAAGTCAGTGCATAATGTTAAATGCAGAGCATGTGAGAATTACTGAACTAGATCATGAATAAAGACCTTTTTTTTTTTTTTTGAGAAATATCATATTTTATTCCAATCAACAATACAACACGCTGGCAGTTAGCAAACCTCAAGGAATAAACATTACATCAATCTTTGGGGGAGAGTAGCATAGTAATCTACCCAATAATCTAATATTTATGAATTATGACTACTACTTTGGTTTATGTTAGTAGATCTATGACAAATCATTTTCTTAGACAACCATGTGAAAGTTTAAAAGAGAAGAAGTTATGTTTACATTTATATGTTTTATCAATTTGAAGAAGATCTGCACTAAGGTATCAATTCTGGTAGCTAATTTGGCAGGCATTGAAGAGAAGTATCTTAGATAAATATTTTGAGATTACACAAGACATGTATGAAGGGCCAATAACAACTGTAAGAATTTTGCTGGTGAAGAGATGATTGGATCTAAGCTGCGTCATGGCTCACCTTTTAGCCCCTGTTTATTTGCATTGCTTAAGGATGATTTGATGATAAAAATCTACGATGAATCTCCTTGTCATATGTTTGTTTGCAAATGATTGGATGTTAACTAATTACTGAAGAAAGAAACTGAATGGTATGAGAACATTTGAGGAGGGTTTTTAAGTTAGAATGAGTTGGAAATTAGGACGATGAAGATGAAATAGGTGCAATGAGCTTAAGTGGATTTGAGATTTAGGCTGATTTGTTCCAAGTAGAAAATCACTAAACACCACATTGTGTTATATCTTGATACTTAGGGGCTACTAGAGGAAAGCAGGGCTGAAGGAGGGTCACAATTAGGGTCAGTATAGGGGGTGGGAAGAGTGGACACAAGCTAGTGTAATCCAATCTAAATTGAGAAGATGCTTTCTAAATTGTCATTACTGGAGTGTCTGCAAATTCAAATGCTTGATATGGTCAACAGTACGGTGAAGCTAAAAAGTGAAACCCCTTACCTAAAAAGGAATTTAATCTTTTTTCGAAATGTTGGATTTTAGTCTAATCTATTTAGTTAACTTCATGATTGAGGGGCTTTAGACTTGGCCCATCTGATAACAGGGAGCAAATCACCTCTAGTAATAGCAAGTCAAGAATTTTTCATTCACTTCTGTCCTTTTGGGTGTCACTGATGAAAAAACAGCAGTTGGTTTGAGACTGTTATTTTCCTTCAACTCTTCCCTCGTAGTAGTACGTACCAAGACTTGGTCGGACCATAACAGACTCAGTTTCTACTGTGTCACATGATCTTGGCACTGTCTCATGTGACCTGTCAGAGTTGTATCAGAATGGTGATGATGAGTTGGACCCTGATACTAAGTTTTAAATCCATTAGAAATTGTGTTAATTGTTTGTTCATGACCGAGTTGATGTTCCATTTTGTCACCTCATTATTTCTTTTTTAGTTGCATGCTTGCTTGTTTTGCGAATTCTTATCAACATGCTTGTGATTGTGATGTGGTTGCAGAGCACAGGCACGTGGGTTCTAATAATTTTAATTTACTTAGTAGTCGGAGCCACACTATTTTCACCTTGGTAATTTTCTTCCCCAAAATTTTCTAATAACTTCCAGATATATTCACTAAATGCACGTGCTTTTTGTAGTGCTGGCTTGATATCTGTCATAATTATGTTCACTATTTCAACAAAAATCTAGGATCCCTCCTCTCTCTTCTCTCTCTCTCTCTCATGCACTTGTGCACCCACACACACGAAGGTATGCTGCTTCGAATCCCCAACGCTGTGATTTCTTGAACGAGCACCTTCCAACTATGCTCTGGCATCTTGCAACTAAAATTGCTTATCATAGTGATAAAAATAGTGTTTCCATCTATTTGCCTGATGCCATGCTCCTAGGTTGTCTTATGTTCATGTTAGACTTATTGGTTGGTTTCTTGGTCTTTATAAAGATGTTCAGCTTGCTATATCAGTCATCACTAAATATTTTGTTATTGTTGCATTGTCTTCCATCCCATGCTGATGTCCTCCAAGGTTTTTTTATAAGAAGTGCTTAAAATCTTTCTAGCGAACACCTTCCTTTTATATGTCCAATTAAAATTTTGAGTTGTAAGTGATTAAAAAAAATATTTTAATGTTATCATTTTTGAGGGCTTAGCTAGTGAAATAAATTTACTGATGAAAAGTAACAAAGCATACTCTATGGCAAAGCACATAGTACTGTCAATTTCGTTCTGAACCCCTTTCCCTGAAACATTTTGGCTAGTTCAGTGTCTTGGTGTTTCTTTTCAGAAAATTCTTTAAAAAAGTTTAAAAAAATATATACCAAATAAGAAATTAGGATAGTAGTAAAAAATGAAAGTAAGACAAATTCTATATATATATTTAATTCAATTTTTTTTTTTTTTTTTTTTATAACGGTAGGTGTCCCATCCCTTTGGGCCAGATTAATCCCTACGGGCCCGGAGGGAGCCAGGTATATCTCCTGTGGCCTCAATGTGGTAGTGCAGTTTCAAACCCTCAACCTTTAGGGGCAAACCGCGGTCCTAGGCCAACTGAGCTACCCCTCTACTACTTCTACAATGCAATATATTGTTTCTACATGTCAAAAAAATAATTTATAATCCATGTCTCGTGTGTGTGGCAACTTTAAATATTAAATTTTGACATGCATTCTAAGCTCATAGCTTCAATTATAATTGTGATAACCTGAAATAACATACTGAAGCCGTGAAGGGTTTTTTTTTTTTTTGGGTTGGGGGGGGGGGTTTGTAAAAAGGTTTAAACAAGACGATAGAAATTACCAAATTGACTGAAATTTGGTTTGGTTGGCTGAGATTAACTAAAAAGGCCAAAGCTAACTAAAATGGACAAGAGGACAACTATTGAAAAGTATTTGCTGGTGATGATATTTCATCATGTTTACTTCTTTCCGCGGAGTAAACATCTTGAGTGTTTGTAACAAATTTCTAAGTTATATATGATTTTCTCCTACTGAAACATTTCTGATGTGCTCAAATAACTTTTGCTGTATTTTGTTATAAATTTTTATTGATTTGTACAATTTCACAATCATTGTTTTCTTAATTTTTTAAAACATTTCCCGGTAGACTTGATTATGTGATTTGCAGATTAAATTTTTTACTAAGTATGTTTTCTAGCAGACTATTGAAAGCAGCCCATGTGGTGAAAATGAAGGGGAGGAAGATGTGACATTGTCCCAGTTGGTATATGTTTCTATAGAAGTTTACTATTTTATTCTAATTTATTAATCTTTCTGCTGGGATCCCAAGTAGATTTGGAATATTTGTTTTCAATGGTGTCATATAGTATGTGAGTGGCCTTTTCTAAAGTCAACTCTCTTTTGCAGAACTTAATTGATCTTGCAGGATCTGAAAGTTCGAAAACTGAGACAACTGGATTGCGGAGAAAAGAAGGTTCATACATAAATAAAAGCTTACTCACTCTTGGGACTGTAATCTCCTTTGCCTTTATATCTTAATGTTGTTTAGTTTATTATTTTTGAATTGCTTTAATATGCTAAAGTTGTATTTTCTTCTCCATGACTATATCATGAGCATATATTATTGGTCTTTGAAACTGTGCTCTTTTTCCTCAAAATTAGTTGATTATATGACTATTCCTGTAGAATGTCACGAGCAACTCTTATTTAGTTTATGTCCTTGACCATTCTTGGTGATATTTTTTATGCGTAGAGGTGTGCATGAATATTATAATTTGTAGTTGAATAAATTTAGTATTCCTTTTTTGGGGTTGGAGTTCAATTTTTTATTCATCCAACCTGTGGAATTTCAACCTCGTTTTTAGATGGTAATAGTAAGTTTTGTTGGAGGAAGAAAACACAAACAACTGCAAGTGGAAATCACATCATACAACAGAACTGAATAATTTGTTCCCTACTAACAGTTGGTCATATTGTTCGCCTTACTGAAGGATCTGGTAGAAAGGAAACTGCCTGAAAGAAGCAATATCCTAAATTCCTCCACTATGTCAGTGAATCTCTTAGGGGAGAAAAAAACATTAGGTTAAGGGAACATAATGTCATCATTACTATGCGGCTCAAAATTATCTTGTTTATCGTTGGTCATAGAAACAAGACTCAACTAATGATGGAGTGGCTGACCACCCCAGTTACCTTCATACATAGATATTTAAACGGCGCGGAATTTTCTCCTCCAGGATGTCTGCATCTGGACATTAAAGAGGTTGAAAGTTGGAACCCCCATCAGACAATGGGGACCCCCAAATTTCATGGCACCAGCTGTGACAATGCGGACATCTGTATGTAGGAATGTCCTCAGGAGAAGATTCCTTTAAACAGTAATTTACATATGGTAAACATCAGTTGGTTTGTCCATTCTGCATTTGAGTTCTCTTTGAATGTCTGTATGTCTATGGGGCTGTCTTCCCCATTACCCTATTATATCATCACCCTTTCAGTAATTTACTTTCACAATAATGATTTGATTCAGTCTGCTGTGATCTATTGAGTGTTTCTTTACCACCTGTAACTCTTTGCAGGTGATTGCCAAACTAACAGATGGCAAGGCTACACATGTTCCTTACAGAGATTCGAAACTTACTCGCTTGCTGCAGTCCTCTCTTAGTGGTCATGGACGGGTTTCTGTGAGTTCTTTTGTGAAAGTTAAATTTTCCTTCTGTAGTTCTTATATATGTAGTTCTGTTTAAAAACTCATTTTCACTAAATGAAATATCAAGCTATTTGTTACATTTCATTCAGTTATACTCAGTTTCTATGAACATGTTTTGTAGCTCATTTGCACTGTTACACCCGCCTCTAGCAATAGTGAAGAGACCCACAATACATTGAAGTTTGCACACCGTAGCAAGCACGTGGAGATTAAAGCTTTTCAAAATAAGGTGGTCTCAAAATTTCATATTTTAATGTTCTGATATTACCCACTCAAAGATTTGACACTAATATTTTCTTTGTTTCAGATTATGGATGAAAAGTCTCTCATTAAAAAGTATCAGAGGGAAATATCCAGCTTAAAACAGGAGCTTCATCAAGTAAAGCGTGGCATAATGGAGAAACCATATTTTGTTGCATCCAGCCAAGATGATCTTTTCAATTTGAAACTTCAGGTCTGTGCTTTCACTTCTTGCTAGTAAATAACAGATGACTTGCAGAATTAACTGTCTGCATGCTAGACTGTTTGTTGTTCTTGTTCTCTTTTTTTTTTTTTTTTTCAGTAAATGAAAATTTTATATATATGAAGGAGTAGAAAGACTAAACCAACAAACCATAACCCAAAGTATGAAGGTATACGAGCACTATACCCAATACCCAAATGACAAAACCCAAATAAAAGGAACAAAAAACTGCATTAAAAGAGAATTGAGAAAAAAAAAAAAAAAGGTTCGAAAATTAAACCAAAAAGAAAAGAAAAGAAAAGAGACACTTAATCCGCACCGGTCGCTCCCTACTTAGCCAAACCATCCGCCATCTCATTTGCAGATCATGCTGAAAAACCTCCTTTATGAAGAAGATAAATCCTTAATTTCATTGAGATATAAATCAAACTTCCAGGGAGCCCCAAGTACACCGAAGCCTAAGAAATCGCATTCCAGGGAGCCCCAACTTACAGAAGTTGCTTTCAATAAATGAAGGCTCCCGAAAGGATCTCACATAGGATTTCAATGCCTCTAAAATCATCACTTGTTAGATCTCAACTTTATTAGAATTTTTTTTACCAAAAAAAAATAAAAATAATTAGAATTTAGAATCATGTTCTTGTTCTTAACAACTAATTCCTTCTTTCCTTCCTAGCAAGTTAAGTGCATCTTAGGTCAGATTTCCTGAATTGGTATTAGTGGCAAGATCTTGTTCTGTTATCTAATGTCGTATTGATTTTATTTTTCTCCGACCTAATCTTCTTGTTTTTGGGATGTTAAAGCTGGAAGCTGGCCAAGTCAAATTGCAGTCAAGATTGGAGGAGGAGGAGCAAGAAAAAGCAGCCTTAATGGGAAGAATTCAACGGTTGACAAAACTAATTTTGGTATCTTCAAAGAATTCATTATATTCAATTACTCCTGCGAAGGCTGACCACAGGCGAAGGCACTCTTTTGGAGAAGATGAGGTGCCTGATCATAACTTCTACCTTTACCTTTGTCTACAAGCTGCTTTCTGATGATCTGGTCTGGCGTAGTTTCAAGTGATGTATAGACTAAAGCCATCATGACGGTTTTATATGCTAATTCAATGAACTGCTCATTTGTCTGCGTTATGTCTTAAAATGTTTTGCTAAACTTCAGTTGTTTATGCAGCTAGCATACTTGCCTGATAGGAAACGTGAATACATGATCGATGATGATGTTGGTAGTCTTGATTCAGAGCTTTCTGAAGGGATATCTGATGCCATCCATCTAGATGACCCTGTCAAAGATGACAAAAGGAACAGGCGCCGTGGAATGCTTGGTTGGTTTAAACTGCGGGTGAGTTCCTTCTTCTTTTTACCTTTGTCATTTCATCAATTAGTGCTTGTCTGAGATCTATGATACTTTGTTTCTCATTAGTTCCAAAACTGCGGATGTGTTGTGACCTTTTTTAGAGCAGAGGCGTTGATCATCAGGCATTCTAAAACTGTGGAGTGTTTTTTTGTGTTGAGTTATGATAGTAATGCTTCTGTCTTCTATAAGGAGGATTCATGTTCTTGCGTTGAACTGATGCTATGAGTTTTTCCCTTGTGATGAAAACCAATAATTTGGTAACCAACATAATACATAAGCGATCAGATATTTGGGAACAGAAGCTTATTAAATAAGGTAAAAAAAACAAAGCGTAATGGGTCATGGAAACATAATTTATATTTATCTTTTCTATTTTTCCTCACTTTCAGATAATATTGATCCCATCAGCTTTCTTGAGCCTTTAAATTTCAGTTTCTTGGAAGGAATTACTTATTTATTTGGTGGATTCATTATAGCTTCATTATGGAAGTCCTTTACGTTGAAATAATCAGTTCTTTGAAAGTCAAGGCTGTGATGCTTGTAACAAGGACACTCAAAACTTTTTAGCCGTGGAAGTCCTTTACATTGGTAAGAATGATGCGTGGATGTTGATATGTGCATCAGACACTCCCAGGAATGGCTCTAGATGTTAAACTAACTTGTTTAGCTGTGTAAAATTTAGTCCTAAAATGAAAATTGCTACATTCTTATTTTATAGTTTTAATCTTAATTTGGTTTATGTTTATGCATATATTTTAAAAACATAAATTCAATGACAAATGATTGTATAGTGTCAACACTTGCTTCTTATAATGGCTTGTAAATTATACACTGTAGGATATTTTTTTGTCAAAGTAGACTTTTGCATCACAATCTCTCTTTAGTTTCTATTAGCCTGAATATCAATCAGAATGAAGCAGTATTCACCATTGGAATAAAGTGTTGTAGGTGATGTAATCACATCAAAGTTTTGCAGTGAATGTCTCCAGTCCAAATGTAGCTCAGTTAGTAACAATTTAAATGGGGAGTTTCTGATCCAGGGTCTTCCTTAAAAATTGTCAGCCCATATTGCATATTTTCTTTGTAATGTAACAAACAGTTTATCATCAATCCTCTTTTTTTGTTGTATGATGATAATTCATGCTCACAAAATTAAATAAAATATACTGCCAAAGAAAAATATTTCTCCATCTTTGGAAATCAAGGAATATTACTTGACACACAAAGAGAGGGAAACGGATTACTGAAGGGTTTCAAGTTATAGAAGGGAGAGGCCAGTGAAAACCTTGACAAAATTGTCTGAGTTACAAGGAACAAGATTTTAAATAGGGTTAAGTGGAAAAGTAGAAGATGGTGTGGTATTATCCCAATTTAATTATTATTATTATTTTAATATGTTTGTGTGGATGTTTTGGCAAATCTGGTTTCTCAAATTTGCTGGGTCTGGCAGCCTGCATCCTGATATATTACCTACATGTTAGAGTGTCCACGCTGGCAATAGGCATATTATGAGGCTTTCGTATTATTTCAAATGTGGACTGTTATTTTTGTCGGCTTTCTTGGATATAGATGTGCATATTTGAAGGGTGCTTGTCATGCAGAAACCTGAGCATCTTATTGGGCGATCAAGTAGTGCCGAGAGTGAGAACTCTGCAAGTGGGTCGCCTGCATCCAGTTCACAGTCATCTCAACTGAAAAATCATGACATGAGCAACGAAAGAAGGAAATCAATGAGTAGAAGAGGCGATGGTTCTTCAACTGTTGATTCTTTTCCAGGAAGAACACAAGCAGGTGACTTGTTTAGCACAACTGTCAGAGGACGCCGGCTGCCACCTGTGAGATGACTTTTTAAGCTTTATCTACTGCTATTGTATAGCAAATATAGCTCCTTGTTCTAGTTTGTTTGTGGTTCATGCTTAAAAACATGTAGCTGTTTCCATTATAAATAACCCATTTCCTGCTCTCG
This sequence comes from Camphora micrantha, assembly GCA_003546025.1. Lineage (NCBI taxonomy): Eukaryota > Viridiplantae > Streptophyta > Magnoliopsida > Laurales > Lauraceae > Camphora > Camphora micrantha. The sequence continues at coordinate 6,618,807 of QPKB01000008.1, forward strand.
ATCAAAACAATTCCATCATTATCTTATAATAGTAAGTAATATGTGTTAATCATATTACCACTAATATAAAGAAAAATATGTGCATTTACTTATATTGTTGTAATTTGTGAATGTTATTCATGAATATCGATGCTCATTTCTTTCTACTTTTTCCTAACAATTTTTTATTGCTTGATTGTTTTCTTTGTTGACAATAATTTTGGAAACAAAATTAGTTTGTGGTCTATACTCTATACGACATCCCTGTTTAAAGCTATCTGTCAATTCATTAGCTTATCATTCTACATTTTACTAATCATGTACTTTCAACTTGTAATCGTTGATAATTGGTTCGTTGGACTTGAGGACTATTGTGCAGCTAAATGACCAAAAGATTATCATGTTTGAAAAAAATAGGCGCTTCACATTTGGTTATATATATGCTCATGCCCTTCCTTCTTTCTTTTTTTTCAGACAGAAAACACTATTACAGATCAAATGGATCTACTCCGTGAGCAGGTGAAAATGTTGGCAGGGGAGATAGCCCTGTGTACAAGTACTTTGAAAAGGTTATCGGAGCAAGCAGCCAAGAATCCTGATGATTTACATCTTCAGGCATGTGCGGTACCCTGTAAAGAATTTGTTTTAACTTCGAACAATAGAATATTTGGTGATGATTATATGGTTTTCAATAGGAAAACACGCAGAAGTTGAAGGGTGAAATTAATGAGAAAAGGCTTCAAATGCGTCTTCTTGAGCAGCGTATGATAGGGTCAATTGAAGCCACTCCACATACATCAAATAGCATTGATATGTCTCAGGTAACTGATATGTTGGTTGAAATAACTATTTCTCAGCAGCATAGGAAATATTCGGAAATGAGAGGTGCTCCACATAAAACTAAATAAAAAAATGAAAAAAGGAGTTGTTATTATGGCGCTGATGGAGATGAAAAACTGACCTTTTGTAATGCTTTGGTGGCAAATTTGACTAAATATGGCCAAGAAAATTTTCAAGAGGGAATTGGATCCTTATGATGAAGTCAAATCCTTACCCTACACCTTACCGCCTGTGTTGGCATTTATTGACTTGACACTTGTTGGACTGATATCTACTGTTGGATTAAAGAACAAACACACTTCATCTAAGTGTTACAACTTTGAAGCCTCGAAATCAAAGGTTAGGATGATTAGATTTGAACCATTTGGTCTACTTTAATCTGTTATAAAATATGCATTCTAGAGTTATTCTAGGGTTTTAGTAATAAACCTTGGATGAAACAGGAAGAGCAACTTAAATAAGATAGAGCATATGGAGGTATCCCTTAGGGCTGGGCGACTTTACAAGGAACACTCCACATCTTTTCTCTATTTACAAAGCTACCCATAATACTTCCTGATTTACATATTAGTCCATAATGCCTCTTTAACATAATTCAGATTTAGCCTACCCATCCTTTAAAATGCCTAAAAGACATAAATTGACATCTCCTCATGAGAAGTAGAGCTACTTTTTGGTTTTCTTATAATTTTTTGGTATGGCAGATGACAGTTCATTCCTTTTATTTTTTTCTAAAAAAACCTGTTTCTAACAGAAAAGTTGTGATTTCTTGTAGGCTTTGTCAAAGCTAACTACTCAGTTAAATGAAGTAACTTTTGAGCTAGAGGTGTGTTCGTAATAATTTGCTGCCTTGGATATCAAAAGTTTTTTCTTTTTCAATTCAACACTGTGCTGACTTATTCTTTAACACTGTCTTAACGGGGTGTGGGATTTGAAGATCAAGTCAGCAGATAATAGAATTCTTCAAGAGCAACTTCAGATAAAGGTTACATTTCCGGTTGCACTGCACCTACTCTGGTTGCTAGTCTTGAGATATATAAAATTACCGACAGTTATCTCTAATTTTTTTCAGATGTCTGAAAATGCTGAGATGCAAGAATCTATTCTTCTGCTAAGGCAGCAACTCAGTTCTATAATAGATAAAAGCTCCAGCCATCAAAAGCAAATGGCAGACAATGAGGTTGATATGCTCAGGAATTTTACTGCAGAGGCATCTAGAGAGAATAGTGGATGGGTGGTTGGGCACGGCTTTTCTGAGGTTACCTATATTGAAGGAAAAATACTGTCAAATGTCAAGAGCGTACCTGACACAATCGCACTGGAAGACTATAAAGGGTGCAATAGTGACATTTCTGTAAATTCTCAAGTTCTCATGCAGGTTATTTCCTTCTGCCCTTAAAATAATGGCCACTCAGGTCTATTGAATAAACAACTATTTGCTTCTTTGCAACATCTGATGAAATCTTAAGATACTATTGTTACTTGTGAGAATAATTTGGATATTGATAAGATACACATGTATTGCATGTCTTTCACCTTAGGCTGCTGAGATAGAGAATCTGAAGCAAGAAAAGGTGAGACTCATTGAAGAAAAAGATGGGCTCGAAATTCATAGCCAAAAGCTGGCAGAAGAAGCATCTTATGCCAAGGAGTTGGCAGCAGCATCGGCAGTTGAGCTTAGGAATTTGGCTGAGGAAGTGACCAAACTTTCTTACCAAAATGAAAAGTTGACTGGTGACTTGGCTGCAGCAAAGGAGCTGGTCCGTTGCAGACCCGGTTGTTTTCATAGGAAAAATTCATTTGATGGGAAGCTGGACCAGAGCAATGGTGCACGGCCTGATGGTTTGAGCAAACTGGAGGATGAAGTTTTGATTGAGGAGTTGCGGAGAGAGCTTAATGCAAGATGCCAGAGAGAAGGTTCTTTGGAGGCTGCATTATTTGAGAAGAATCAAGTTGAAGGTGAGCTACAAAAAAGGATTGATGAAGCAAAACGGCGTGAAGAAGATTTAGAGAATGAGCTAGCAAACATGTGGGTGCTGGTTGCAAAACTGAGGAAGAGCGGTATCATTTCTGAGGATATGTCACTTGAGAAGGAAAATACCTCTGATATGTCTCAAACACAAAATGGATTTCTTTCATCTAATGGCAACACGAACAAAATGTTCGAAGTACACAAAAATGGTGGAAATACAGGTGATCTGAACATGTTGGAAGAAGTTAGAGCTAGTTATGAAAATGAAAGGAGAAGGTGCAAAGAACTGGAAAGAACTATATCTAGATTAAAGGTATGGGTTTTTTATTGTCTGGTGAAGTTAATTTTTCTGCTTTATCAGCACTTGAATTTTACTTATTTTTACATTTACAGTGCTCTCTTTGAAGAAGAAAACTTTTTCCTATGGTCCTCGTGGCTTCATAGAATATTTAACAGTTGGATTTCTTTATGTCAAGAATTACTCTCTCTCTCTCCCCCCACCCCCCAAAGGTAAGAGAACGCTAAAATAGAAAAGATCAGAGATGAAAAGAAAGAATTTTTTTTTGGTGGGGTAGGTGAAGGCAGAGAGAATATTATGGTTGTGCTGTTAGGGCTGGACAGCCACAGCCAGATTTGTAATTTATTTGAACTTTCCATAATTACAAAAAAAAAAACTCCTACCACTATTTTTTTCAAATTACATTCAAGTCCTTGAAATCTACTTATTTTCGAATACCTCCTACACTCATCTCATAACACTTCCCCCCAAGTTGGTGCATATATGTTCACTTATGCCCAGCTTGGACAAAACATTACTCAGCTTTCTTCCAATTACTGCTTTTGTATGGAAGTCTGCAATCTGTTCACCTGTATTTCTTCATGCTAGCCTCACATCCTTTTGATTTCTCTCTTTGATGAAGTGGCATCAACTCCCACAGGCTTTGCTCTTTGATGATACATTGGATTGTTTGCAAATTTTATTGTCGATGTACTGTCACAATGTAGAGTCCTAGGTCTACCTTGCTTGAAACATAATTCTTCTAGCAATATCCTCAACCATAGCAGCATGGCCAACATTTAGCTATAGTGCTTGATTTGCAACTACTACTTCTTTCATACTCTTCCAGGGTGAAGATGTTGGTGGTCTGGACATCGATGCTCTTGAAGAACTGCAGAGCTTTCATGTTGAAGCTATAACAAAGATCTGCCAAGCAAAGGTAATTCTTTGTTGGTACATTGTTTCTTCAATGCTTACTAAAAATTTTATTGGTGTTTCATTCTTTTGGTTCTCTGCTCCTAGCACCATTTTATATTTTTAGCGTATTAATGCATACCATCCATTTTTGGGAATAGTGAATGGGTGTATTATATTAATAGAAGTGCATGTTTGGCATCTCTATTTCCAACCTCTACTTGGTCTAAATGTCTAAAGCAGGTAGAGGTTTGACAAATAAGAATGTTTGGCACACAATTCTTCCCTCTACTCGCCTTAGAGAAGTAGATGCAAATCCTCTTATTATAATGAAAGGCCCCAATTTTGAGCATTTGAAAATAAGAGCTGTGGGGTTTCAAAAAAGTAGAGGCTGATTTTATTTTATTTTTTTGGTTAAAGACAGAGCACGTTTTCTGATTTTGGCCTTTCTTATGGATCTTTTTTTTATGGCTCTATTTTGGATGACACTATTGGGATAAGAGTAGAGATACCAAACAAGGCCGAAGTACTGTTGTGCATTATATGAGAATATACTCAAAGAAAACTAACTATACAGGGCCATGACAGCACGGTGACCGAGAAGAGGCCCAAAAAAAATTCTAGTGAGGATCAAAACAATATCCCTATCCACCAGCACACAGCTAGGTCATAAAAATGATATGTTGCCTAGATATGCTCACTTTCTCTGGAGAGTCCACGTTAGTTTTTCTTTTTTTTGCTAGGGAGGACTCGAATTTACACTCTCGTTCCCTAAATGGTACATTTGATATATCCTTAACTAGCTGAGCTACAGCCTAGAACTGCCCACTTTAGCATTTGCACCTAATATGTGAGATATTAGCGCTACCTATCAAGGATTGGCTCAGGATAGACCGGAATGTAGAAACAAAATTCATGTAGCCAACCGCAACATATTGGAACAAGGATTTTGATGATGATGTGAGAGATATTAGCAAACCCCCTGTCATATCATGAATTTGATTCACTACTACGACAATCTATGATACCCGGATACGGCATTTTGCCCATCATACCCGTGCCGATATAGTCCAATACGGATACGGGATATGGCAAGATACGGATGGGATACGGTGCATAAATTTAGGATACGCCTTTCTTGAATTTATGGGGAAAAAGTGAAATTGGTTGAAAACCACCCCCCCAAACACACACACCCACACCCACACCCACCCCAAGTCTCCTAATCGCCTTCATCTGATTTTGTTATAACGTTAGAAAGTAAAAAAATCCTAACCCTTTTCCCCATTTCGTGTGATCAAGAGATGGAAAAAATGGGTCCTCTGTCCTTAAAAAAAAAGTTTGTAAGGGAAGATGGTGAAGGCAGAGGAGGAGGAGAAGGAGAAGAAAGAAAAAGGAAAATAGAAGAAGAAGAAGAAACAGGGCTAACTGTGTCCTAGGGTTGCTATTGCTGCCGCCACCGCTCCCGTCCGCCCCCACCGCCGCTTGCAGCACACATCGTCATCCTCCTTCTGTTCCTTCTTCCTTCCTTCCGTTCTTTCTTTCGTTCCTTTTTTTCTGCCTTTCGTTGGAAAGAGGGAGAAGAGTAGGGAAAAGGATGTCTTCAAAACAGATACTTTATCAGGAAAAGGCCTATTATTAAAGAAGTTGGGGATTGGGTCTGGGCTGGCCCTAGGGCAGATTTGGTTAAATGGGCTGGGCCCTTGGCATGGGGTAGGTTTCATAAAATTAGTATAGGGCCCGGGTCAAATCTTATAAATGGGCTGGGCTGGATACAAGTTTTATTTCTAGAATTCTCTAACTGTGTTTGTTTTTTTAAATTTTTTCTATATATATATTTTTTATAAATATAATTGGTGATGCCGTACCCGTATCCGTGTCCTGACTTTTTGAAGTTGGCGTATCGAGCCCCCGTTCCCCGTGTCCGTGTCCATACCTGTGTCTGTATCTGTGCGTCATAGACGGCAATACTACATGGAGCAGCAGCAGTGCAGCACCTCCTTCAGTAAAAATGGATGGCACAAAGGGAGTTCCCTCTATAATCAACTGTGTGCTGTTTTGCCTTTGAACTTCTTGCAACCCAAAAGAATGGCTGCCTTGCCCAATGAAGCTACAGCCACTGGGATCTAGAAAGTAAATAAGGTCCTGTTAAGTCCTTCAAAATGCCACCGATACCTGCCCTCCTTGGATTCCCAAAGACAATAATGCCATCAAAGTTCAATGTAGGTGCCCTTTCTGGGGACGGATTTCAGCTAGGAAGGGCAACCTGCGTATTAACCGAATCTTCTTTCCAACACCAGTGAAGTTGCATGGATTCATCTCTCAGAAGATTTAGACTAGAGGCTGCTCTATAATGTAATGGCAAATGTTTTCTTCTAGGGGATCTGTTCAATATCGGCATATCGTTCATGTCTCTTAAGATCCCCGCTTAATTAATTAAACTTCTCTTGAGACTTATTTCCAACTATGCAAGGGGTTTCATGTTCTTAACCCCAACTTTGTTTGGTTTTGTAAATGTACCCATCACAAAAGTCTTAATATTCGAGCTCATATGAGTTGTAGGAGAAAGGTAATTAAACCTTATCTAGCACAGCCAATTGGAAGTTGAACTTCTCTTATGGGCAGGGTTGTGAATAACTCAAGTGCATAAGAATTAAAGGAAAGCTCAAGACTTTCATATCTAGCCATCACTTAACTCGTACAAGTTACACAATACAAGTGTGAAAAGATAAAAGTATCCTCGAATGCTAATTTGCATGAGTAGAGGTATCTGTCAATCCAGCCCATCGATTGCATCTTTAAGTTAGCTATAATTTAGGAACTTGTATAATTAAGGTAGCTATAAAGATACAATCGATGGGCTTGATTGACAGTATCTATGTTGGAGTCCAATACCTGTGTAGGTGTTTGATTCAATAAATCCAAAATGTAGGATTTGTGCAGTCAGCAAAATATAACAATAAAATAAAACTGAATGAGTGAATTGATGTTATTTTATTGTGCTTTAGCTTGCAGAGTGATGTCTTCATACTGATCAATGAGTGCTTGATTGTAATCATGCAGTGTTCAAGTAATGCCTTGTAGCCTGTCAAGTTTCTTTGCAAATATATTCTGCAGATAACTAATGCTCCTTGAGGTTAGTCTCTTTTCTTTTCTTTTCTTTTTTTTTTTTTTTTTTTTTTTTTTTTTTTTTTTTTTTGTGTGTGTGTTATTGGACGAAGGAAATTCTGTTGCCCTCATCAAACAGATTCCCCTTTTATATTTTGGTTAACATGTGTTGAATGCTAGTTTTCGGACCCTAGGGACCCAGTTGAGTTGACTTGACTTGACATGGTCATATGCTAGGTGCCTGAGTATGATTGAACTTGGTTTGAATGAGTTTTAGTTGAAACCCAGTTGACCTGATGGATTGACTGATGACAAGGCTTGGCTTGTCCTGTTTTGTCCGAGTCTGTTGGGTGGTCATCTAATGGATATTATCCTTACTTATTAAAGAAACAAACATAACTTGTACATTAAGACTTGCGTAAGTAAAATTTTAATAGTTAAGATATACTTGAATGGAAGCAAAAAAATGGAATAAAAATTCATATAAAATTTGTATAGATTTTCTGGATTGACCTGGGTTGTCGACCTTCTTAGTTTCCTAGTTAACTGCCTGAATTTAGTAGACCACTCAGTTGGAAAACTATGTTTTGCTTTTGAGGTCTTAAGATTGATTGCCATTTTTGTATCTAGAAGATCCTTCAACATTTAGGATGGTAGTTGTTCCCTAAACATCTCTAGGTACTATAGGATCAGCTTGTATATTATTACTCTTCACTTGTTTTTTTCTGAACGACTCCCGCTGATACAATTGAAGCTATAATATTGTAGTTCTATCTACTAGCTTATCCATAAGCTTCATAATGTGGAGAGATGGGTGCCACTTTGGGTGTAGGTTATTTGAAGACCTCCCTGATTAACCTTTCAAGATGGCAGGTTATTTGTATAAATCCTTTGCTGCATGTTGACTTTTGGATGTGCTTTCCCCATCCTATAAAAATAAAGGCCAGCTTTAAGCAAGCAGCTGACCCGAGAAAGAGAAAAATTGTCGACCTGAATTTAAGCCTACTTTGAACAAAAGTAGCACTTGCCCTTACCTCACATTGATGAGATAAAGGTGGCAGCTGATATAATATGGGAGACTATTTGTGTATATCTTCAATTTATTGTAAGGCCATCAAATTGATGGTCTGGATAACTGACCATGGTGATGATGACATGGAAGAAGAATACATAATTGTGCTTGCTGAACAGTTCATTGAGTATTATGAGGGCTCTAAAAGACCCGCAAGGGCTGGGTCAAGATTTGAATAGTTCAGGTCCGTTGAAATCAGGCCCAAACAGTTCCTTAAAATTCATTAAAACCAAGTATAAGGGCAGTTTTTCAAATTCTCAAAACTTAAGTGTTGTTTTTGTAAATTGCTTAAATCTTGTATACAGGATTTCCATCAAACTTGCTGTTCGGTTAGGGCCTAATTGAAGAGACCTAAAGTGTCTATAATCCCAATAAGCACTCTCACTAACAGGGTCTCCCAGGGGTCTACTTCAATCCAGTGGGGTCCCTCTCATCAGAACATGGTCCATGGCTGGGTGTAGCCACTTCTGTCCCAGAAGGGTCTGGACGACCCAACCAGTTGGATATTGGGTTTCCTTTGACTTCTTCCTTCCATTTTAGATCAATCATCTAATTATTTGGAAAGTAATTGTAATATGATTAAGATGATTGATTGGGGGGGATTTTCCAGAGAAATATAAGTTTTATTTAACCATAGCTGTTGACTGTGCATGCACAGTGGGCAGTCCAGAGTATGGATTAAAAGTGAGTTGTTGTTTCTTTTCCTTATTTCTCCATTATTTTGATGTGCTCTCTATGTGCATGGAAGTGAAGTCCTAGGAAGGTCGTCATCTGCAATACCTTGTTCTGTCAGACGAAAGTAGTTCATAGATCTGCTATTGCAACATACTATTCCAAGTTAGGTAAAATGTTCTACTACGACTACTCTCACTGTGGGGCTCACTTGGGCCTATCTTTTACCGGTGCAGCTCTTTTGATACTCGTTTCATCTCATAATTTGGCATAAAACCCAATTTTTACACTCACTGAATCTTCACTTATGGTTGGATTAAATCTCAAGAAAATTTACAGTTTATATCTATGGGTTTTTCTTTCCTCATTTTTTGGAGAGGATGGGTGAGGTTAGGTTTTTGGATGAGTTTTGAAGGTCAAAACTCTTTTTTTTTTTTTTCTAAAGATCCAATAAGACAAATATTAAATGTTCCCATTCATCTTAAGATCAAGTACAGATGCGGGAATCTATAACTAATTAGATTTATTAAGAAAAAATTAAATACACAATGAGTCCTTGATTTCTATAATCATAGGCAATTAATTTTCTTTTTTTGGATGTTTATATGTATTTTCACATTTTAATTACTTTTACGGGTTTTGGTGCAACCCCATCCAACTCAGTGCAGTCCAAGGCAGCTCAAATTGAGGGTTGACCAAGTTACATTGCAAACACAAGTTTTAAAGCCTTGGTTTTGCCCGAACTTATTTCTAGTGTCAACAAGAAATTAATTTCTTGAATTGTATAGGTTGCATGCTTTCAGCTTTCAACTTGGTAAATGATGTTGCATGCTTTTTTACAAGCCAGCCAGGTTGAGCCGTTGAGGACCCCTATGAGGCCAATGTAGCTGACCAGGAAAATGGATATTTTTAAAAGCCTGAGACTGAATAAAACTTCAATGCCTTTTCATTGCTGGGGTGACTTTTAAGTTCACCAAAAAGTTATCTAAAAGATCTGTAGTTTTTTCATCAATTAGCAGAGCTTAAGCCTTTACTTTTGCACTAATTATTGCATAATTTATAAGACTTTTATGACACTGTACAAGTTTGTGAACAGAATGCTGGTTCTTACTGTTGTTGTTCCCTCTCTCTCTCTCTCTCTCTCTCTCTCTCTCTCTCTCCAGATGGGATCTCTCTGTACAGAAACTGCTGAATGTTTATCTATTGAAAGTACATGCATTTGCTAACCTAGATGGAAGAAAGCTTGGATGATTATGAAGACATTTATTTGCTGCTGGAGATGGGAGAAACCTTGCATCATTAACCAGGGCCAGCCAGCAACAGATCAAATATATGTATTTGATGTACACAAAATCTCCATTGCTTATTATGTGCCTGCTTCAAGATTCACATTGCGGCAAAAGTCACATCTTCTTCAACAATTTTTTGGATGTGTAAATGTATTTGCTATATGCATTTTTTATAAGAGAGGAATGCAGCTCGGCTTTTATTGTCTCCTTTTCTATCCACATTAACCCATTCACAAGGATATGTTATAACTCATCTGTTAGGATTCCCATACTTGCAACATAAGGCTGGCTAAAACTGTTGCCGAAGCCATCACGACTCCCATACTTGCAACATAAGGCTGGCTAAAACTGTTGCCGAAGCCATCACGAACCGCCATCCGCACTGTTGAATAAACATAAAAGATTTGCAGGGTGAGAAACTCCTCCTTAGACAGCTACATAAAAAGGAAGGAAATCACATGAGAGCGGTTCCAGACTTGGGAAGCCTGTTGCAATCTGCATGGACCCAGCCAATTTGCTGCTTCTTGTTGTCGTAGATTACCATGAGATCTTGCATTGATATGTCTGCAAAATACTCATCAAGGAAAGTCCCATTAATTCACAGGATTAAATTGACTAAAATTTGTAATATGGTTGGGTGATTTTCTCACCGCCAATAACATTGAGATTTCCCAGTCCAACTTCAGAGCCATTAAGAATTCCCAAGCAAACATTGCCCTTTGACTGTCAAACAGAGTAGTTAGTAGACAATTGATTTAGTAGATGCAGAAGATATGTTATTTTTTTAAAAATATTTCCAGGATTTGAGAAGTGTGCATACTGTAATGATCAGATAGCCTTCAGGAGGTATTTCCAGTAGAGCTTCTTGGCGATTTGCAAAGACCAGTACTAATGGCTTGAAGAGAATTTCTTGACATCGAGGATGGATTTGAACCGTCTTGTGCCTTTCCAGCACATTGGAAGGGTTTTGTCTTCAGGTGCCTCTTTCAATTGCTCTGCAGGTAAATCCTTTTTCACCTGAAAAGGACCATTGATTTGTTGCCTAAGGACTGGAGCCTAAGAATAGAACTTACTAAGGATCAGAAACATATTCTTTTTGTAACTCACTGCATAAATGAATGCTTCGTAAGCCTGAGTAACAAAGTAAGTGTAGGAGCTGCCGCTGTCGAAAACAACTTGAAGACCTTTCAGGTCCATTGGCTGATTACCAAATAAGAGATTTGCAGAACCAGGCGAGTAGTATTTACTGACAATAAAGAAGCACATCCATTAGAGAAAGGTTTAGAGAAATGGAAGATACTTGCTACGAACAATAGATCTTACAGTGATGGATTGCGAATCATTGGCGTCCAAGTCACACTGGAATAAGGAACAAGGCTGTCTCCAAAGAACAGGTACCCTCCACCTTGTCCGCTGAAACAGTGGCCGATTACATTTCGTGTTAGACCAAAATCTTGCAGCTGAGATATAATGGTGGATTTACCATAGCCAAGGCCAAGCACTCCATCAGTAGGAGCTGGGGAGTTTATGCTGGGTACTTGTTGGTCATACCCACATCTGCAGATGAAAACAGAGATCTTATACAAGGGCAGAAAGCAGTAGAAACAAGAGTTCAGATGTAATCAGCTATACCCAAATGCCAGATGTGGTTGAAGGAGGGAGCCATTGGCAAAGCTGAGGTTGAATGCATCTTTGACAAGGACACCAAGGGATGAGCCCTGATCTGCATATGCAATCAAATAATCACATTGCTCATGCGGGGAGCCACATGTATGCTTGCGGATGGTGTGGATGGAGGTGCAGAGGGGGTCCTCACAGTAAACAAGCTTCTCCTTCTTGGGCTTGTAAAGTTGATGAGGTCCCTAGCAAAGAAGAAAAACAAATTAATACACTCACAAAGAGAGAGCATCTTGGGCATTGATAAGGATTGTGCCAGTCTTACTGGAAAGCAGTTGCGGCACGGAGCATCACATTGGACCCACGTGAGGTCGCTGCCTGTGTCGACATCAAGGTAGTAGGGCTTGGGCGGATTGCCGATGTAGAGGGTAACATAGAATAACCTGAATAAAAGCTTTTTCTAATCATAAGAATTTACAATTCTAGATTGCCATGTTTGATTGATTGAAAACGCAATTGTATTTTGTAATAACAATACTAGCATTACCATGGGAATCACAGGGTGGATATTGTGGATAGCACACCCGCCCCCAACAGTCTCACCCAAGGATAAATCCCTGGGTGGGTGGCTTTTATTGCTCTCCCCTGGCCACTAGGCCAACTCGTCCAAAAAAAAAAAAAGAAAAACAACAGCAGCAAAATAGAAGAAGAAAAACACTAGCATTGCCGCCGGTGCTTAAAGCATGGTGCCAAGGACCTAGTGAATCCCTTGATTCTAGCCTGTGCGGCATAACTAAGCCACATGCTCTATCAAGTCGGCCTTCTCTAACTGGAGCCTTAACTTTTACACCAAAAATTCACACCACGACGCTATGCTCGCGCGTGCACATTCAGAAGAGAGAATACTGAGACAAGTGAAAAATTACTTCTCGAAGTTGCTTGTTAAAATGAATTTGAGAGCTATCCTATTTATAGACCTCCAAATACAAACCATGCAGAGAGAGTTGTGGAGTTTAGGGACTACATTCCTAAGGGCCGGTTTGGCAATTCACTTGTAAAGTAAATTCAAAATAATTGGTCACTTTTAACGAGCTGTTTGCCTTTTACACATGGGACAGGAAAATGAGTTTTACATATGGAAATGTTACATATGTGAAAAACATTATCATATTTGTCAAAATCACCATTTTTCACATGACTAAATGAGTGTAACGGTTTAGATGTGTTTGGATTTTTTGGACATTTTTCATAAATGTTTTAAAAGCAATGAATATTTAAGACATGAAACTAAATGTCTCGATGCTTGCTATTAATATGAGAACACTGAATGGATGGGCCATGAATTGGGGCCCTGCATGAGTGCAGAAATTAGATTTATAAGCTGGGATTTGATGGACGTTTTTTACAAATTTCTCAAAATCTATCAAGATTTAAGATATGAAATTCAATGACTTAGAGTTTAGTAGATAATTAGAGGAGATGGACGGCTTTGATCAAGAATTTGGGGCCCACAAAAGCTCAAAAGCAATGTGGTTGAAAAGGTTCGAATCTGCAATTTATCCAGGCATTATAAAATGTACCATTGGTTAACTACAATTACATATGTAACCATCTACCAACTCGTCAAGTATGTAAATGAGAGGTTGAAAATGACATCATTTACACATCATTTGGCCATGAATGCAAACATACGTTGCATAAATCATTTACATATGTAAGTGAGTGCAATCAACGGCCCCTAACGACACATTATGAGAGAAAGAAAGCATTCCTAGATAGAGAAATAATACAAAATAGTAAATATGTTGTCTAAATAGCTTTGCCAGCCATCTTAATTCTCATTTGTGTTTTATGATTATTGCTTTAAATATATTTATTGTCCAAATTTGTCATAAAAAATGAATAGTAGTCCATCATGAAGAGTCCACCTAGAAATCATGGATAATCTATTACACGCGCGCGCGCGCACACACACACACAAAAAAAAAAAAAAAAAGGATTGTTTGATTCTAAGTTCCTAACCATCTGATAATTGTTTAGGACAACAGATAGTCAAGATAAATAGTAAACGAAAATGTCCCACTACCAATATGGAGTATCCATCTTGTTAGCCAAACTTCATGTTGTTTTAACTTAATGATATGATCAACAACCAAAAATAAATAAAAATGAATGGTCATAACAAGATTTGGAGTAGCAGGCAAAAAATAATTCAAATACCCATCATGTCCGCCCCACCTAAGATTTTCCTTGCCTTTAATGATCATTTCAATCAGACAATTCTAACAGGTAACCTACATCAATTTATAACAAAAAAAAAAAAAAAACCAATTATTCAACCATAACATTGTAATCTCACCTTGGATGTCCCATGGTCACAAAAACAGATAGTTTATTCAGCTATAATGGGGCATCAAAACTATATGAGCTATATTCATTCAAAAGCCCCATCATAATTTACCCTTGCAGGATCAAAATCATCTTGATCAAACGTAATGATCACATCAATTCCCCCAAATGGCAAGTCCACATCAATTAGAACAAACACTCATCTTCCCAGAAATTTAGAAACAAAAGAAAGACTCAAACACTAGTTTCAATTCATCATCACAAAACCCTCATCATGCATGAAAAATTAACACAATTGAGATGCAATTCCAAGTTCACCCAATTGCGCGCATTCAATCCACAAATTGAAAAACCAAATTGGGAAATCAATAAACAAATAGAAAGATCAAAAACAGGACAATTGAGCAAAACCCCACAAAATTAACTTCAAAGCGTTAAAGAACAGTGATCAATAACAAGAGATGATAAAAAGTGGGTTTGGTACATACCCATCTGGATACACATTTCCATGGACAGAAAAGATTACAGAGGAGTCGATAAACGAGCTCGAGCTCAAGCTCTGCTTTTTCTTGTGCTGCTGCTTGTCTGCTGCTTCAGAGAAGATGCTGAAGAGACCCAGAGAGATGAACAGAAGCAGAAGCAGAAGCAGAAGCAGAAGCAGCAACCACGAAGCAAGACTGCTTGTTAGCCATTTCTAGATCACTAAGGCGTGAATGAGATCGGTTTCGTGGAGATTTTGATGTGTGGATTCTGGATCTCAGACGCAGGAATTCAGGGTTTTAGGTCTTGGATTCTTCTGCGTCTTTTTTCGTTGTTGGTTGAATGTTCGTTTGAAGTCATCGACGACTACCTATGAGTCTTCGACGAAGGAATTGGGTTCCTTCTCTCCTTGTTTGATTATAATGAATGCATGGATGGGAGAATTTTGGGGCCCTTCACTGGCTTGCTGCGCACGCCATTAACGTGCCACGTTAGTAAATCGCCACACACGTGGATACACCTCCCACTTGTATGGGGTTTTAGGGGGCACACCCAAAATTTTCAATTGGGTTTGGGGCGGATCCAAAATTTTCCCGTAGTCTTTTTTAATGTGGACCCTGAAGTCTCAAGCAAGGGTGACTGCCCCAACTCCATGCATGTAGGTCTGTTCCAACAAGTGCAATCTCAAGAATCCACTTAGATGCATCACAATCATACATTATATCACTATATCAAAAAAAACAATTTGGAACATCACTTTAGGACAGATTTGAGCTGTTCGTGATTTAAAACGAGTTAGACCCGTTATAAATTAAAAAGCCGTCCAAATATAAAAAAGGCGGGGCCAAAATTCTATACTAAATCCTTTTTTTTTTTTTTTTGTTTCTTTCATGAAAACCTTAAAACTTCCCTCCATTCTTATTTCGTTCCCTCCTTCTCCATACGTACTTCGAAGTAAACAACATAGATGGCGATGGATCTAGAAACCGAGGCTTTCTAACGTAGACGTGCGTGGCCAACCCTTCTTTCTCCAGTAGATTTGGTGGCGGAATCCTCTATAATTTGATATTTAGGCCATCCGTGATCCGACACATTGTCTTCTGCAAAGTCCTAAATCTCTCACTGCAAAAGCACTATATAGGAGTTGAAGGATGGAAAGCTTAGGTTATGAATTAAGGTTGGTCTCAAATGTTATTAAGGTACCAACCATTCTACTTCAATGTAATGTTGGATTTAGGCTAAATGAATGACCACGAAATTAATTAAGTGCAAATCATGAGATTGTACTGAGTTGAGAGGGCTGGAGTGATCATTAGTGGCCTTGAATGAAATGCGCTTAAACTTGCTCACCTGGTAAGTACATAACTAGAATATAGGGTGCATATTTAGTAGATATGAGAGAGAGATAAGGTGAGTTGGGTAAATTTTTTTTTTTTTTTTTAAAAGTGCCAAAATAACTTTAATATTAAGGAACTATAAGAAAAAAATAGAAGGTCTGAATAGATGTTTTAATATAGGATGACGCAAAGCTAGGGAAAGTGCAAACAAGATACTTCACCATTAATTAAGCAAACATGGAGATAAATTAATCGAGTTTGAAGGTTTGTTTCATTGCTCATAATTTGTCATTTGCTTTTGGTGTAGGGTATAAGGGCTTTTATACCCTTTTGGGTTCACTTGTTGTTAGGTTTTATATAATTTTTCCATCCTTAATATGAAGTGTTGTTACAATAAAGGACAGAATCATGAATAAGTGTATATAGGTGGAAACTTTTTGCGGCCTTCAACAAAATAAGATAAAGAAATATTGTTTCAAATAATCAGGCCATGTACCAAAGAAGTTTAAAACTAACTCATATATGATATATTAAAGAAGAAAATAATTCGAGAAATATTTAAGTGAGAACTACGTTCTCACCTATTATATGAGAACTTTTTTATTGAGCTCAACTAGCAACCGATCCCATTTCAAAGCCTAGCCACTAATAGGGAACCGCCTGATAGTCACTAATCCAAAAGATTGGCAACACATCCAAATGAATTGAACTGTTAGATCAATTATTGAATTTTTTTTCAATATGAAGCCATTAAACTTTTGAGCCACGGATGAAGGGTTAGGGGCATGGGTTTGGGGTCAAACTTGATACTTTTGTGGTCTCGCATAGATCTTTCCATCCCCCGGGCCCATCCGCATGGGCACCACAAAAAGTTCTCGAACAGTTCCACCTGAATATTACCCATTAAAGAATTACAACTTCAATGAACCACTAGGAAGAGAATATAAGAAACTTAAATGAAGCCAAGAGGAAAATTATGGATAGACATTGAATTGAGAAAGCATGGCTTTAAATTACATTGGTACAAAAGTGAAACCCACAAAGGTGACTCTTGCGAATAAGGCTATGATGACAATGAATAATTCTGGAAAAAAAAAAAGTAGGCAAGGCAGCATAGAACTAAAATAGTAGGTTTAAGTCTTTGGCACCCAAACTTAGACTGGTTATTTGGATTTGCTCCCTAAAGGCTATTTCAGATTTTGAATTTTCTAAGTTCAAACTTAACTCACTTAAAAGTCATAATGGAGGGGTCCTTAGTATGTGAACTACAAGTGAATTTATAGATGCACATGCCTAAGCAAAGGTAAAAGCAGGGCAGGGGTTTTAAGGCCAGGCCACACTTATGATATTCCAGGATTGTAAATTGTCTTTTTTTGATATGAAATTATGCACCACTGTAATATCCAGTCTTTTATGTTTTCTCTCCATCACTCTCCAACTGATTCTTGATGGACCCGACGTCGCTTCTACCGCAGGGGGCATAGGTATGAAACTTAAGTTGTTTGTCCATAATTATATGTGATATTCTGGCTGATGGTCGCGCTTCAGTCTTTTAATGTTTTTTCCCGGCCCTCACTCTCGAGGCTATGCTCACCGACTGGACGTCCCTTCTATGGGGGGACAAAGCGTGACACTACAAATGTTTGTCATGTGTTGTTTGATAATTCATTGAAACTAATCACCCATGTACAATACCAAACTGCAGTGGTGACCTTGCAAAAAGGGCCTTTTTTTGGCTAAAGGCAATTGTATTAGAAAAAAGGAAAGTGCTTTATTTTGCCAAAAAGGCTGGTGAAAGGAAGTTGAGGGGAAGAAGTGGTTCTTTATTGAGCTTTTAATCATTCTTTTTATCTCGTTTAGAAAAAAGGAATTGAGAGAAAGAAGAGGCAATTACTTGCTCATCAGGGGGAGATAAGAGGAGTGGGAGAGTAACAAGCATTGGTTTTAAGTCCTCACTGCTTTCCTTTTGATTCCATTGGCAGCCTTAACTTGTGCGCTTATGCATGAATGTTCTTAGGCCGTTGTTTATTCATTCCCTCTTTCAGTTAGATAGCATAGGCCTCTTTATTTGCACGAATTATGAGAAATTCATGTTGAACAGTTTATAAATTATCCAAATGTTGCTCCACTTGATTTCACAAATACTTAAGTGCAATGTAGCATTTTGAAAACAGAAATCTGAAAATTTTTACAAGCCAAAGATGACATTTTATAACTTAATTTTACGAATTCTCACCATGTAAACAAAGAACCTATAATATAATATAACAACAATTATTTGCTCCCCTAGAATTTCTGGACCAAATGATTCCCGTCCAAAATACCTCAATAGGGACTTCTTGCGCATATTTTCCTTGGCGCATACTCTCATTGTTGTAGTTTTATGCAAGATTAGTGTTACTTGGACAAATTTTTTGGGTAGAATTTTGGACAAACCCTATGGTATGCCTTGAATATCATATGGGATATTCAATGCATACCATAGGATTTATCCAAATTTCTGACCAAAGTGTTTGTTCCAAAATAGATTTTTGTGTAGTGCAACGCTTTCCTTTTCTATTTTGGGGATTTTGACCATGTTGCCTATCTTAATATTGAGATTTGCAAGTTCATAGAATTCCGAAAAAGCTATCGTAATGTACTTATGATGAATAAGAAATTATAGATTATAGCATTGCTGATAGCGCATACTGGAGTATTGCCACTGACTGCGGATAAACACATAATAGTATAGTTAAAGGACATTTTTTTAAAATTTCAATATATTGAGTCTAGAGTTTGCCATCAAACGTACTGCGCATGTAACACATCTTTTACGTCACCCTGTTACTATAAGCTTTTGCCTATTCTAATAAAAAAAAAGCCTAGACAAGATGATAAAAAATTTGTGTCATTTCATTGATCAAACACTTAGTGGTGGTGTTGATAAATCATCGGGTCGTAACACATTTCCACTTATTATGAAATGACAGTTAGACATATTGAATACTGATGGTAAGTGGCACGAAGTGGTTGAAGCATGGACTGCAAATTTTATTTGTTCCATACAACTTCTAGCTGCGAATATGTTGCGTCAATTTGAGTATAAGATGAAAATGAGAAACTATACATTTCAAATGATTACTTGTCTTATGTTGCAGGGACTTTTTTTTTTTTTTTGTTTGAAATTCTATACATGTACTTGTTACATATATTTTGTTGAGCACATCTTCATTCCATTTTTACAGTATTTTTTTTTTAAGATGGGTGTGCTCAGCAAAATAAGAGTTGCATATAGAATTTTCCTCTTTTTTTTTTTTTTTTTTTAATTCCAGCTTTGGGGCCTCGGCCGCCTAGCTGGGCCTGGGCCTGGGCCTGGGCCTAACCCGCGAGGGAGTCCCTCGGCGCGGGGTTGAGGATTCATCTAGCGAGGGGAGATGAAGTTGGGTGAGGTAGCACGACGTCGGATGATTGTCAGGAAAGATGAACGTGAGCATGCAGGTAGACTCCCACCACTAGGGAAGTTCTCTTTAATGCATGACAAGAGACTTGAAACCCCCATGGAGAATACCCTTTGACCTTATCTGTACAAGTCAGATCATGACAAATTATAAGTCTGTCATAAGGTAGGTGGTGAGAGTTGATTCAGTTGAATGTAAAACACTTCACTGTGAATAAATCAATAAGTAATATAATATAGTAAGCATTCAATTCATTTTGAGAGGCATGTCTCTTTAAAATCTAAACCACTAATTATAAAGATTATCTCTATTTTAAAAGGGATGTGATAATAAAAGAACTCTTTTTTATTTCTATTATTATTGGACTGTTGGTTTAATTTGTAAGCCTATTATTAAATTAAAATGAACAATTATTTTACCATTTAGATTAATAATTATCATCTTTACCTTGGTAGCGAACAAAAAAAAAAAAACCAAAAGAGTCAAATAATTTACCCAAGAATATAAAATAACATTCAAAAAATTAAATGTTTTTTTAATTATAATATCTATAAAAGAAATAGCTTAATCTCATTGCAATAATCTGCACTTAAAAATATTAATAAAAAAAACTCACTAGCGCTTCTTTTAATGATCCATATCTCTCATTCACTGAGCACATCTTGTATAAAAATCTAAAATTAAGACAGAATCAACACCTACTATATACTGGAATATCATCAACATAATTTCAAGTCCCACCTTGTAGAGTGCTTGCAATTAATCTGATAAACCATAATATTCTTCTAATATTTATTGATATATATTGTAGTTTGTCCATTACAGAATTAGCCCACAATATATTATATTGGAATTTTTACATCCACTCCCAAATCAGAATTTTTTATTAGTGTTTTAAATTTTAAATAGGCAATCACCCACTATTAAATCAAATAATTACCATATCATAGGGAAAAAAACCATTTATGCGTAATTTCAGATTTAAATAGAAGTGTCCACCGTGAATACAGTGGTTGCCTCCTTTTTTACCATGGATATATATAATTCAACGCTAATAACGATACATCATGGCAAGAATAGAAGCTGCAGTCTGCTTGTCCTCTTCTGTCACTCCGTATCCGTTTTCTTTCCATTCCTTGTTTCCTTATTATAATGAGCTGTGAGAGAGGCATGGTGAGTGAGCTCTGCTTTTACTGTGGCTACACGAGCCCGATTTTGTCATGGGAGCCGTGCTAGACTATTTGATAAATCTTTATCCCACTGCACGGTAAAAGGGATCCTTGTATGAAGCGATTTACCGTGCCGGACATAATGAGCAGTGACATCACTCCTGCCAAGACCCTGAGATGGGCTGGGGTATGTTTTGACCGTTGAGGAGGTGAAGAGTGACCCACCTTCACTACCAAGGTGGAAGTAAACCCCAAACTCACCTCATTTCTTTATGTCGTCTTCCAACAGGCCTTTGTGGGGTGAAACGGGGATCACTGCAAAATGCTATTGGCCGCAGCATTAATACCTTTCCAAGATTCCTTGGAATAAAAAAAAGATAAAGAAAAAAAAGGGGTCCTTTCTATGCAAATACGAATAATTCCTTCACTCCTCTATGTAAACAGCACCTGCACCTCCTCCTGCCAGCCACGTGCGCTCCTCGTCATGCGGCCGGACCGAGACGAACAGAGATAACAAACTAGTCGAATTCTATTTAACCTATTTAAAACCGGCCTATTCAGAAGATATCAGACACAAGGTTTCTTTCTCAATTTTGGTGCATGGAACACGTTCAGCAATGTCACTGGTCTTCCCGGAAGTGACTAAAGTTCAACTTTCCCATTATGATTACTTGAGTAGTAACGGTTAGTTCCCTAAGTGAGCTTACAATCATTCATTTGACCTTCCACATAGGTCTTGAAGACACCGTCTGTCAAAGGTGACATGAGTGTTGCACCGGTGTCAATCCACCACTCATTCGCTATTTCCTGTTGGCTGACGGCATTTACCTCAAGAATAACAGCAATAAAGTAATCCTCATTAGTAACATTAGCTGAGGATTAGTTGTTTGAGATTGTTTGCGGACATTTCTTTCGGGTTGACGATATTCCCTTGTAAAAGTGTCCCGGTTTGCCACAAACAAAGCAACTGCCTTAGCCTGTGGCTTGACAGTCCCTGATTTTTATTGAACCCTTTTTGTTCTGATTTTTTTTTCGGATTCTTCTTCTTAAATGATGGATTATTCTTCTTATTCCTGCTTAGATGTTGATCAAACTCCTTTCTTTTCATTATCAAACTTGCGGATTTAGATTCAACTAAGTGAATCATTACCACCATTCTCAGCCAAATCCTTTTGATCACTAGTCTGTGCTTCTTCTTCAATTTTCAAGTAGCGCGAAGGCGCTCCAAGGATAGTAATCCTTTCTCTTGTGATGAAGGGCTTTGTATGTCCTTCCAAGTGGATCGGTAATTTTTCATGACTTGTGAGGATACTTGGAAACTGTTCATTCAATTCGGATCTCTTTCGTTAACCAATTTCATTAACAATGGTTTGTAAGTCATGAACTTGAGGAAGAATAGGCCTTGTCATCTACCATCTTAAAATTCATAATAGCGACCGACTGCATACTTTTTAGCTCCAGACTCCTCTGTTTTATATTTCTGTCAAGAGCTCTCCAGGTTTTTTTAGCAGATCGGGCTTTAAGAATACATGTTGTAAATATTATCTGCTACCAGTTCAGAATATGGCCTTTGGTTCAGAATATGGCCTCTGCACAAGTAATTCAGCTCTTTCCATTTCTTCCGTGCATAAGAGCCTCCTGGTTCCTTCATTCTCTTTCAGCGCGGGTCATTGATTTCGGTAAGGACATAAGCAATTTCCAATTCGGGTAAGGGACAATAAGCCAATTTTCAAAGATGGTCAGGTCCTGATGCATCGATTCGATAAGCAAGGCAGAGCAAGTAAGGCCATATTTAAATCGCCTAATGTTAAAATACTCGTAGATGGGCCCTTAGCCTGATTCTGCACACCCTTCACGCGCCGATATACACATGAGGATGCTCGTTAACGGAGCACATCCGGTAAACGTTTTCGGGCCAGCCCATCCAGGGTCAATGCGTCGACCTTGCCATGCTCGCCATTAGGGTCCTTGGCAAAATGCCTACCAAAAGTCTTTAATAAATATAAGAAATGAACAAAACATTCTTATTAAAGCCTTTCTCAAAAGTTGGATTTTAGCAATGTGGAGAATGACTATTGTTTAACAAACCTGGTACACACCATTAAAACAAAAAGGCAAAAGACAAAAGGACAAAAAAAGAATACTTTTTACAAAAAAAACACCTCTAGAATTTGAAACCAAACAATACTAAACCCAACACATAACCTGTGCGGAAAATGCCTTCTAATAAAGAGATTCTTGATTATTGATTATCTTGATTGATTATGATTTTGACGGAGGTAGTCAGGCGTTACAGTCCAGAATTATCGTGTGATTAAGTGATTTTTGTTATAGCATAGATATCAACTTATTTTGATGTAAATTATAAATGTTGGGTTACCAAATTTGATGTTAATATCATAGTGGTGGGAATGAAGCAGTACCCACCCCCAAAAGACAGATGCAGCTTGGATTGGGAGCTCAACCGTTGAACAATGGTGCCCACAGAATTATGGGAATGGTTGGAGAAAAGGTAAATGTGGTGGTTCCACTATCTGATACGGATTGCGTTACTGATCATGTCGGTCACAGCATGAGATAGCCTGCGTGAATTGATGTTATTTTATTGTGGCTTTAGTCTGAGGGTGATGTCTTCAACTGACAATTGAGTGCTTGATTTGTCAAGTCATTGCAGTGGTTCAAGTAATGCCTTGTAGCCTTGTCAAGTTTCTTTGCAAATATATTCTGCAGCATAACTAATGCTCCATTGAGGTTAGTCCTTCTTCTTTCTTTTTTTTTTTTGGACAAAGGAAATTCTGTTGCCCTCATCAAACAGATGCCCCTTTTATATTTTGGTTACATGTGTTGAAATTGCCTAGTTTTCGGACCCTAGGGACCCAGTTGAGTTGTTGACTTGACTTTGCATGGTCATATGCTAGGTGCCTGAGTATGATTGAACGTTGGTTTGAATGAGTTTAGTTGAAACCCAGTTGACTTGATGGATTGACTGATGACAAGGCTGGCTGTCCTGTTTTGTCCAAGCTGTTGGGTGGTCATCTAATGGATTATTATCCTTACTGTATTAAGAAACAAACATAACTTTGTACATTAAGACTTGCGTAAGTAAAATTTTTAATAGTTAAGATTATACTTGAATGGAAGCAAAAAAAAATGGAATAAAAATTCATATAAAATTTGTATAGATTTTCTGGATTGACTGGGTTGTCGACCTTCTTAGTTTCCTATTAACTGCCTGATTTAGTAGACCACTTCAGTTGAAACTATGTTTTGCTTTTGAGGTCTTAAGATTGATTGCCATTTTGTATCTAGAAGATCCTTCAACATTTAGGATGGTAGTTGTTCCCTAAAACATCTCTAGGTACTATAGGAGTCAGCTTGTATATTATTACTCTTCAACTTGTTTTTTCTGAACGACTCCCGCTGATCAATTGAAGCTATAATATTGTAGTTCTATCTACTAGCTTATCCATAAGCTTCATAATGTGGAGAGATGGGTGCCACTTTGGGTGTAGGTTATTTTGAAGACCTCCCTGATTAACCTTTCAAGATGGCAGTTATTGTATAAATCCTTTGCTGCATGTTGACTTTTTGATGTGCTTTCCCATCCTCTAAAGAATAAAGGCCAGCTTTAAGCATGAGCTGACGCCGAGAAAGAGAAAAATTGTCGACCTGAATTTAAGGCCTTTACTTTGAACAAAAGTACACTTGCCCTTACCTCACATTGAATGAGATAAGGTGGCAAGCTGATATAATAGGGAGACTCTTTGTGGTATATTTCAATTTATTGTAAGGCCATCAAAATTGAGGTTGATAATAACTGACCACTGGTGAGATGACATGGAAGAAGAATACATAATTGTGCTTGCTGAACAGTTCATTGAGTTTTATGAGGGCTTAAAGACCGCAAGGGCTGGGTCAAGATTTGAACAGTTCACGGTCCGTTGAAATCAGGCGCAAACAGTCCTTAAAATTCATTAACAAACCAAGTATAAGGCGCAGTTTTCAAATTCTCAAAACTTAAGTGTTGTTTTTGTAAATTGCTTAAATTGTGTATACAGGATTTCCATCAAACTTGCTGTTACGTTAGGGCCTAATTGAAGAGACCTAAAGTGTCTATAATCCCAATAAGCACTCTCACTAACAGGGTCTCCCAGGGGTCTACTTCAATCCAGTGGGGTCCCTCTCATCAGAACATGGTCCATGGCTGGGTGTAGCCACTTCTGTCCCAGAAGGGTCTGGACGACCAAACCAGTTGGATATTGGTTTCCTTTGACTTCTTCCTTCCATTTTAGATCAAGTCATCTAATTATTTGGAAAGTAATTGTAATATGATTAAGATGATTGATTGGGGGGGATTTTCCAGAGAAATATAAGTTTTATTTAACCATAGCTGTTGACTGTGCATGCACAGTGGGCAGTCCAGAGTATGGATTAAAAGTGAGTTGTTGTTTCTTTTCCTTATTTCTCCATTATTTTGATGTGCTCTCTATGTGCATGGAAGTGAAGTCCTAGGAAGGTCGTCATCTGCAATACCTTGTTCTGTCAGACGAAAGTAGTTCATAGATCTGCTATTGCAACATACTATTCCAAGTTAGGTAAAATGTTCTACTACGACTACTCTCACTGTGGGGCTCACTTGGGCCTATCTTTTACCGGTGCAGCTCTTTTGATACTCGTTTCATCTCATAATTTGGCATAAAACCCAATTTTTACACTCACTGAATCTTCACTTATGGTTGGATTAAATCTCAAGAAAATTTACAGTTTATATCTATGGGTTTTTCTTTCCTCATTTTTTGGAGAGGATGGGTGAGGTTAGGTTTTTGGATGAGTTTTGAAGGTCAAAACTCTTTTTTTTTTTTTCTAAAGATCCAATAAGACAAATATTAAATGTTCCATTCATCTTAAGATCAAGTACAGATGCGGGAATCTATAACTAATTAGATTTATTAAGAAAAAATTAAATACACAATGAGTCCTTGATTTCTATAATCATAGGCAATAAATTTTCTTTTTTTGGATGTTTATATGTATTTTCACATTTTAATTACTTTTACGGGTTTTGGTGCAACCCCATCCAACTCAGTGCAGTCCAAGGCAGCTCAAATTGAGGGTTGACCAAGTTACATTGCAAACACAAGTTTTAAAGCCTTGGTTTTGCCCGAACTTATTTCTAGTGTCAACAAGAAATTAATTTCTTGAATTGTATAGGTTGCATGCTTTCAGCTTTCAACTTGGTAAATGATGTTGCATGCTTTTTTACAAGCCAGCCAGGTTGAGCCGTTGAGGACCCCTATGAGGCCAATGTAGCTGACCAGGAAAATGGATATTTTTAAAAGCCTGAGACTGAATAAAACTTCAATGCCTTTTCATTGCTGGGGTGACTTTTAAGTTCACCAAAAAGTTATCTAAAAGATCTGTAGTTTTTTCATCAATTAGCAGAGCTTAAGCCTTTACTTTTGCACTAATTATTGCATAATTTATAAGACTTTTATGACACTGTACAAGTTTGTGAACAGAATGCTGGTTCTTACTGTTGTTGTTCCCTCTCTCTCTCTCTCTCTCTCTCTCTCTCTCTCTCTCTCCAGATGGGATCTCTCTGTACAGAAACTGCTGAATGTTTATCTATTGAAAGTACATGCATTTGCTAACCTAGATGGAAGAAAGCTTGGATGATTATGAAGACATTTATTTGCTGCTGGAGATGGGAGAAACTTGCATCATTAACCAGGGCCAGCCAGCAACAGATCAAATATATGTATTTGATGTACACAAAATCTCCATTGCTTATTATGTGCCTGCTTCAAGATTCACATTGCGGCAAAAGTCACATCTTCTTCAACAATTTTTTGGATGTGTAAATGTATTTGCTATATGCATTTTTTATAAGAGAGGAATGCAGCCTCGGCTTTTATTGTCTCCTTTCTATCCACATTAACCCATTCACAAGGATATGTTATAACTCATCTGTTAGGATTCCCATACTTGCAACATAAGGCTGGCTAAAACTGTTGCCGAAGCCATCACGACTCCCATACTTGCAACATAAGGCTGGCTAAAAACTGTTGCCGAAGCCATCACGAACCGCCATCCGCACTGTTGAATAAACATAAAAGATTTGCAGGGTGAGAAACTCCTCCTTAGACAGCTACATAAAAAGGAAGGAAATCACATGAGAGCGGTTCCAGACTTGGGAAGCCTGTTGCAATCTGCATGGACCCAGCCAATTTGCTGCTTCTTGTTGTCGTAGATTACCATGAGATCTTGCATTGATATGTCTGCAAAATACTCATCAAGGAAAGTCCCATTAATTCACAGGATTAAATTGACTAAAATTTGTAATATGGTTGGGTGATTTTCTCACCGCCAATAACATTGAGATTTCCCAGTCCAACTTCAGAGCCATTAAGAATTCCCAAGCAAACATTGCCCTTTGACTGTCAAACAGAGTAGTTAGTAGACAATTGATTTAGTAGATGCAGAAGATATGTTATTTTTTTAAAAATATTTCCAGGATTTGAGAAGTGTGCATACTGTAATGATCAGATAGCCTTCAGGAGGTATTTCCAGTAGAGCTTCTTGGCGATTTGCAAAGACCAGTACTAATGGCTTGAAGAATTTCTTGACATCGAGGATGGATTTGAACCGTCTTGTGCCTTTCCAGCACATTGGAAGGGTTTTGTCTTCAGGTGCCTCTTTCAATTGCTCTGCAGGTAAATCCTTTTTCACCTGAAAAGGACCATTGATTTGTTGCCTAAGGACTGGAGCCTAAGAATAGAACTTACTAAGGATCAGAAACATATTCTTTTTGTAACTCACTGCATAAATGAATGCTTCGTAAGCCTGAGTAACAAAGTAAGTGTAGGAGCTGCCGCTGTCGAAAACAACTTGAAGACCTTTCAGGTCCATTGGCTGATTACCAAATAAGAGATTTGCAGAACCAGGCGAGTAGTATTTACTGACAATAAAGAAGCACATCCATTAGAGAAAGGTTTAGAGAAATGGAAGATACTTGCTACGAACAATAGATCTTACAGTGATGGATTGCGAATCATTGGCGTCCAAGTCACACTGGAATAAGGAACAAGGCTGTCTCCAAAGAACAGGTACCCTCCACCTTGTCCGCTGAAACAGTGGCCGATTACATTTCGTGTTAGACCAAAATCTTGCAGCTGAGATATAATGGTGGATTTACCATAGCCAAGGCCAAGCACTCCATCAGTAGGAGCTGGGGAGTTTATGCTGGGTACTTGTTGGTCATACCCACATCTGCAGATGAAAACAGAGATCTTATACAAGGGCAGAAAGCAGTAGAAACAAGAGTTCAGATGTAATCAGCTATACCCAAATGCCAGATGTGGTTGAAGGAGGGAGCCATTGGCAAAGCTGAGGTTGAATGCATCTTTGACAAGGACACCAAGGGATGAGCCCTGATCTGCATATGCAATCAAATAATCACATTGCTCATGCGGGGAGCCACATGTATGCTTGCGGATGGTGTGGATGGAGGTGCAGAGGGGGTCCTCACAGTAAACAAGCTTCTCCTTCTTGGGCTTGTAAAGTTGATGAGGTCCCTAGCAAAGAAGAAAAACAAATTAATACACTCACAAAGAGAGAGCATCTTGGGCATTGATAAGGATTGTGCCAGTCTTACTGGAAAGCAGTTGCGGCACGGAGCATCACATTGGACCCACGTGAGGTCGCTGCCTGTGTCGACATCAAGGTAGTAGGGCTTGGGCGGATTGCCGATGTAGAGGGTAACATAGAATAACCTGAATAAAAGCTTTTTCTAATCATAAGAATTTACAATTCTAGATTGCCATGTTTGATTGATTGAAAACGCAATTGTATTTTGTAATAACAATACTAGCATTACCATGGGAATCACAGGGTGGATATTGTGGATAGCACACCCGCCCCCAACAGTCTCACCCAAGGATAAATCCCTGGGTGGGTGGCTTTTATTGCTCTCCCCTGGCCACTAGGCCAACTCGTCCAAAAAAAAAAAAGAAAAACAACAGCAGCAAAATAGAAGAAGAAAAACACTAGCATTGCCGCCGGTGCTTAAAGCATGGTGCCAAGGACCTAGTGAATCCCTTGATTCTAGCCTGTGCGGCATAACTAAGCCACATGCTCTATCAAGTCGGCCTTCTCTAACTGGAGCCTTAACTTTTACACCAAAAATTCACACCACGACGCTATGCTCGCGCGTGCACATTCAGAAGAGAGAATACTGAGACAAGTGAAAAATTACTTCTCGAAGTTGCTTGTTAAAATGAATTTGAGAGCTATCCTATTTATAGACCTCCAAATACAAACCATGCAGAGAGAGTTGTGGAGTTTAGGGACTACATTCCTAAGGGCCGGTTTGGCAATTCACTTGTAAAGTAAATTCAAAATAATTGGTCACTTTTAACGAGCTGTTTGCCTTTTACACATGGGACAGGAAAATGAGTTTTACATATGGAAATGTTACATATGTGAAAAACATTATCATATTTGTCAAAATCACCATTTTCACATGACTAAATGAGTGTAACGGTTTTAGATGTGTTTGGATTTTTTGGACATTTTTCATAAATGTTTTAAAAGCAATGAATATTTAAGACATGAAACTAAATGTCTCGATGCTTGCTATTAATATGAGAACACTGAATGGATGGGCCATGAATTGGGGCCCTGCATGAGTGCAGAAATTAGATTTATAAGCTGGGATTTGATGGACGTTTTTTACAAATTTCTCAAAATCTATCAAGATTTAAGATATGAAATTCAATGACTTAGAGTTTAGTAGATAATTAGAGGAGATGGACGGCTTTGATCAAGAATTTGGGGCCCACAAAAGCTCAAAAGCAATGTGGTTGAAAAGGTTCGAATCTGCAATTTATCCAGGCATTATAAAATGTACCATTGGTTAACTACAATTACATATGTAACCATCTACCAACTCGTCAAGTATGTAAATGAGAGGTTGAAAATGACATCATTTACACATCATTTGGCCATGAATGCAAACATACGTTGCATAAATCATTTACATATGTAAGTGAGTGCAATCAACGGCCCCTAACGACACATTATGAGAGAAAGAAAGCATTCCTAGATAGAGAAATAATACAAAATAGTAAATATGTTGTCTAAATAGCTTTGCCAGCCATCTTAATTCTCATTTGTGTTTTATGATTATTGCTTTAAATATATTTATTGTCCAAATTTGTCATAAAAAATGAATAGTAGTCCATCATGAAGAGTCCACCTAGAAATCATGGATAATCTATTACACGCGCGCGCGCGCACACACACACACAAAAAAAAAAAAAAAAAAGGATTGTTTGATTCTAAGTTCCTAACCATCTGATAATTGTTTAGGACAACAGATAGTCAAGATAAATAGTAAACGAAAATGTCCCACTACCAATATGGAGTATCCATCTTGTTAGCCAAACTTCATGTTGTTTTAACTTAATGATATGATCAACAACCAAAAATAAATAAAAATGAATGGTCATAACAAGATTTGGAGTAGCAGGCAAAAAATAATTCAAATACCCATCATGTCCGCCCCACCTAAGATTTTCCTTGCCTTTAATGATCAATTCAATCAGACAATTCTAACAGGTAACCTACATCAATTTATAACAAAAAAAAAAAAAACCAATTATTCAACCATAACATTGTAATCTCACCTTGGATGTCCCATGGTCACAAAAACAGATAGTTTATTCAGCTATAATGGGGCATCAAAACTATATGAGCTATATTCATTCAAAAGCCCCATCATAATTTACCCTTGCAGGATCAAAATCATCTTGATCAAACGTAATGATCACATCAATTCCCCCAAATGGCAAGTCCACATCAATTAGAACAAACACTCATCTTCCCAGAAATTTAGAAACAAAAGAAAGACTCAAACACTAGTTTCAATTCATCATCACAAAACCCTCATCATGCATGAAAAATTAACACAATTGAGATGCAATTCCAAGTTCACCCAATTGCGCGCATTCAATCCACAAATTGAAAAACCAAATTGGGAAATCAAATAAACAAATAGAAAGATCAAAAACAGGACAATTGAGCAAAACCCCACAAAATTAACTTCAAAGCGTTAAAGAACAGTGATCAATAACAAGAGATGATAAAAAGTGGGTTTGGTACATACCCATCTGGATACACATTTCCATGGACAGAAAAGATTACAGAGGAGTCGATAAACGAGCTCGAGCTCAAGCTCTGCTTTTTCTTGTGCTGCTGCTTGTCTGCTGCTTCAGAGAAGATGCTGAAGAGACCCAGAGAGATGAACAGAAGCAGAAGCAGAAGCAGAAGCAGAAGCAGCAACCACGAAGCAAGACTCTTGTTAGCCATTTCTAGATCACTAAGGCGTGAATGAGATCGGTTTCGTGGAGATTTTGATGTGTGGATTCTGGATCTCAGACGCAGGAATTCAGGGTTTTAGGTCTTGGATTCTTCTGCGTCTTTTTTCGTTGTTGGTTGGAATGTTCGTTTGAAGTCATCGACGACTACCTATGAGTCTTCGACGAAGGAATTGGGTTCCTTCTCTCCTTGTTTGATTATAATGAATGCATGGATGGGAGAATTTTGGGGCCCTTCACTGGCTTGCTGCGCACGCCATTAACGTGCCACGTTAGTAAATCGCCACACACGTGGATACACCTCCCACTTGTATGGGGTTTTAGGGGGCACACCCAAAATTTTCAATTGGGTTTTGGGGCGGATCCAAAAATTTTCCCGTAGTCTTTTTAATGTGGACCCTGAAGTCTCAAGCAAGGGTGACTGCCCCAACTCCATGCATGTAGGTCTGTTCCAACAAGTGCAATCTCAAGAATCCACTTAGATGCATCACAATCATACATTATATCACTATATCAAAAAAAACAATTTGGAACATCACTTTAGGACAGATTTGAGCTGTTCGTGATTTAAAACGAGTTAGACCCGTTATAAATTAAAAAGCCGTCCAAATATAAAAAAGGCGGGGCCAAAATTCTATACTAAATCCTTTTTTTTTTTTTTTTGTTTCTTTCATGAAAACCTTAAAACTTCCCTCCATTCTTATTTCGTTCCCTCCTTCTCCCATACGTACTTCGAAGTAAACAACATAGATGGCGATGGATCTAGAAACCGAGGCTTTCTAACGTAGACGTGCGTGGCCAACCCTTCTTCTCCAGTAGATTTGGTGGCGGAATCCTCTATAATTTGATATTAGGCCATCCGTGATCCGACACATTGTCTTCTGCAAAAGTCCTAAATCTCTCACTGCAAAAGCCCTATATAGGAGTTGAAGGATGGAAAGCTTAGGTTATGAATTAAGGTTGGTCTCAAATGTTATTAAGGTACCAACCATTCTACTTCAATGTAATGTTGGATTTAGGCTAAATGAATGACCACGAAATTAATTAAGTGCAAATCATGAGATTGTACTGAGGTTGAGAGGGCTGGAGTGATCATTAGTGGCCTTGAATGAAATGCGCTTAAACTTGCTCACCTGGTAAGTACATAACTAGAATATAGGGTGCATATTTAGTAGATATGAGAGCAGATAAGGTGAGTTGGTAAATTTTTTTTTTTTTTTTTTAAAGTGCCAAAATAACTTTAATATTAAGGAACTATAAGAAAAAAATAGAAGGTCTGAATAGATGTTTAATATAGGATGACGCAAAGCTAGGGAAAGTGCAAACAAGATACTTCACCATTAATTAAGCAAACATGGAGATAAATTAATCGAGTTTGAAGGTTTGTTTCATTGCTCATAATTTGTCATTTGCTTTTGGTGTAGGGTATAAGGCTTTTATACCCCTTTTGGGTTCACTTGTTGTTAGGTTTTATAAATTTTCCATCCTTAATATGAAGTGTTGTTACAATAAAGGACAGAATCATGAATAAGTGTATATAGGTGGAAACTTTTTGCGGCCCTCAACAAAATAAGATAAAGAAATATTGTTTCAAATAATCAGGCCATGTACAAAGAAGTTTAAAACTAACTCATATATGATATATTAAAGAAGGAAAATATTCGAGAAATATTTAAGTGAGAACTAGTTCTCACCTATTATATGAGAACTTTTTTATTGAGCTCAACTAGCAACCGATCCCATTCAAACCTAGCAACTAATAGGGAACCGCCTGATAGTCACTAATCCAAAAGATTGGCACACATCCAAATGAATTGAACTGTTAGATCAATTATTGAATTTTTTTTCAATATGAAGCCATTAAACTTTTGAGCCACGGATGAAGGGGTTAGGGGCATGGGTTTGGGGTCAAACTTGATACTTTTGTGGTCTCGCATAGATCTTTCCATCCCCCGGGCCCATCCGCATGGGCACCACAAAAAAGTTCTCGAACAGTTCCCACCTGAATATTACCCATTAAAGAATTACAACTTCAATGAACCACTAGGAAGAGAATAAGAAACTTAAATGAAGCCAAGAGGAAAATTATGGATAGACATTGGAATTGAGAAAGCATGGCTTTAAAATTACATTGGTACAAAAGTGAAACCCACAAAGGTGACTCTTGCGAATAAGGCTATGATGACAATGATAATTACTGGAAAAAAAAAAAGTAGGCCAAGGCAGCATAGAATTAAAATAGTAGGTTTAAGTCTTTTGGCCCAAACTTAGACTGGTTAATTTGGATTTGCTCCCTAAAGGCTATTTAAAGATTTTGAATTTTCTAAGTTCAAACTTAACTCACTAAAAGTCATAATGGAGGGGTCCTTTAGTATGTGAACTACCAAAGTGAATTTATAATGCACATGCTAAGCAAAGGTAAAAGCAGGGCAGGGTTAAGGCCAGGCCACACTTATATATTCAGGATTGTAAATTGTCTTTTTTTGATATGAGACTTATGCACCACTGTATATCCAGTCTTTTAATGTTTTCTCCTCCATCACTCTCCAAACTGATTCTTGATGGACCCGACGTCCTTCTACAGGGGGCCATAGGTATGACACTACAGTTGTTTGTCCATAATTATATGTGATATTCTAGGCTGATGGTCGCGCTTCAGTCTTTTAATGTTTTTCCCGGCCCTCACTCTCGAGGCTAATGCTCACCGGACTGGACGTCCTTCTATGGGGGGACAAAAGCGTGACACTACAAATGTTTGTCCATTGTTGTATTTGATAATTCATTGAAACTAATCACCCATGTACATACCAAACTGCAGTGGTGACCTTGCAAAAAAGGCCTTTTTTTGGCTAAAGGCAATTGTATTAGAAAAAAGGAAAGTCTTTACTTTTGCCAAAAAGGCTGGTGAAAGGAAGTTGAGGGGAAGAAGTGGCTTTACTTGAGCTTTTATCATTCTTTATTATCTCGTTTAGAAAAAAGGAAGTTGAGAGAAAGAAGAGGCATTACTTGCTCATCAGGGGAGATAAGAGGAGTGGGAGAGTAACAAAGCATTGGTTTATTTCCTCACTGCTTTCCTTTTGATTCCATTGGCAGCCTTAACTTGTGCGCTTATGCATGAATGTTCTTAGGCCGTTGTTTATTCATTCCCTCTTTCAGTTAGATAGCATAGGCCTCTTTATTTGCACGAATTATGAGAATTCATGTTGACAGTTTTATAAATTATCCAAATGTTGCTCCACTTGATTTCACAAATACTTAAGTGCAATGTAGCATTTTGAAAACTGAAATCTGAAAATTTTTACAAGCCAAAGATGACATTTTATAAGCTTAATTTTACGAATTCTCACCATGTAAACAAAGAACCTATAATTATAATATAACAACAATTATTTGCTCCCCTAGAATTTCTGACCAAATGAATTCCCGTCAAAATACCTCCAATAGGGACTTCTTGCGCATTTTCTTGGCGCATACTCTCATTGTTGTAGTTTATGCAAGATTAGTGTTACTTGGACAAATTTTTTGGGTAGAATTTTGGACAAACCCTATGGTATGCCTTGAATATCATATGGGATATTCAATGCATACCATAGGATTTATCCAAAATTCTGACCAAAAAGTTTGTCCAAATAGACTTTTTGTGTATGCAACTGCTTTCCTTTTTATTTTGGGATTTTGACCATGTTGCTATCTTAATATTTGAGATTTGCAAGTTCATAGAATTCCGATAAAGCTATTCGTAATGTACTTATGAATGAATAGAAAATTATAGATATAGCCATTGGATAGCGCATACTGGAGTATTGCACTGCTGCAGGATAACACACAAATATATAGTTAAAGGGAATTTTTTAAATTTCAATAATTGAGTCTAGAGTTCCACAAACGTACTGCCATGTAACACATTTTTCACGTCACTGTTTACTTTGTTTTGGGCCCTTTAATAAAAAAAAAGTAGACAAATGAGTATAAAATTTGTGTCATTCATTGCTCAACACTAGTGGTGGGTTGATAAATCATCGGCGTAACCACCATTTCCACTTATTATGATGACCAGTAAGAATATTGATACTATGGTAAGTGCACTCAGGTTGTAAGCATGGGACTGCAAATTCTTACTTTAGTCCATACAACTTCTAGCTGCCAACACCTTTTCATTTTGAGTACTAAAAGAAAATGAGAAATATAACATTCAAATGATTACTTGATCTTATGTGCAGGAGACTTCTTTTTTTTTTTTTTTTTTGAAATTCTATATGTACTTATCCATTTTGTTGAGCACATCTTCATTCCATTTTTAACAGTATTTTTTTTTAAGATGGGTGTGCTCAGCAAAATAAGAGTTGCATATAGAATTTTCTCTTTTTTTTTTTTTTTTTAATTCCAGCTTGGGGGGCCTCGGCCGCCTAGCCTGGGCCTGGGCCTGGGCCTGGGCCTAACCCTGCGAGGGAGTCCTCGGGCGGGGTTGAGGATTCATCTAGCGAGGGGAGATGAAGTTGGGTGAGGTAGCACGACGTCGGATGATTGTCAGGAAAGATGAACCAGCTGAGCATGCAGGTAGACTCCCACCACTAGGGAGAGTTCTTCTTTTAATGCAAGAGACTTGAACTCAGCCCATGGAGAATACCCTTTGACCTTATCTGTACAAGTCAGATCATGACAAATTATAAGTCTGTCATAAGGTAGGTGGTGAGAGTTGATTCAGTTGAATGTAAAACACTTCACTTGAATAAATAATAATAATATAATATAGTAAGCATTCAATTCATTTTGAGAGGCATGTCTCTTTAAAATCTAAACCACTAATTATAAAGATTATCTCTATTTTAAAAGGGATGTGATAATAAAAGAACTCTTTTTTATTTCTATTATTATTGGACTGTTGGTTTGAATTTTGTAACCGGTTATAATTAAGAATGAAAATTTATTTTACCATTTTAGTTAATATATCATTCTTCCTTGGTGGAACAAAAAAAAAAAAAAAACCAAAAGAGTCAAAAATTTACCAAGTATATATAACATGTCAAAATAAATGTTTTAATATAATATACAAATATAGAAATGCTTATCAAGAATAATGCACTTAAAAAAATATATAAAAAAAACTCATAGGCTTTTTATATGATCAATCTCATCATGGGCACATCTGTTAAAAATCTAAATTGATCAGAATAAACACCTACTATATTGGACTAGTCATCAACAAATTTCAGGCCCACCTTTAGATTGTTCATGTATTGAAAACATAAAATTCTTCTAATATTTTATTGAGATATATTGTAGTTGTCTTACAATGAGCCCACAATATATTAGATTGGGAATTTATTACATCCACTCCAAAGCAGAAGTATTTTATTAGTGGTTTAAATTTTAAATAGGCAATCACACCTATTAAATCAAATAATTACCATATCATAGGAAAAAAAACATTTAGTGGGGTATTTCAGATTTAAATAGAAGTGGTCCACCGTGAATACAGTGGTTGCTTTTTTTTACCATGGATATATATAATTCAACGCTATAAGATACATCATGGCAAGAATAGAAAGCTGCAGTCTGCTTGTCCTTCTGTCACTCCGTATTCCGTTTTCTTTCCATTCCTTGTTTCCTTATTATAATGAGCTGTGAGAGAGGCATGGTGAGTGAGTCTGCTTTTACTGTGCTACAGAGCCCCGATTTTGTCATGGGAGCCGTGCTAGACTATTTGATAAATCTTTATCCACTGCACAGGTAAAAGGATCCTTGTATGAAGCGATTTACCGGTGCCGGACATAATGAGCAGTGACATCAACTCTGCCAAGAGCTGAGATGGGCTGGGGTAGTGTTTTGACCGTTGAGGAGGTGAAGAGTGACCCACCTTCACTACCAGGTGAAGTAAAACCCCAAACTCACCTTCATTTCTTATGTCGTCTTCAAAGCCTTTGTGGGGTGAAACGGGGATCACTGACAAAATGCTATTGCAGCATTATACCTTTCCAAGATTCCTTGGAATAAAAAAAATAAAGAAAAAAAGGGGGTCTTTTATGCAAATACAGAAAATTCCTTCACATCCTCTATGTAACACACCTGCACCTCCTCCTGCCAGCCACGCGCTCCTCGTCATGCCGGCCGTGACCGAGACGAACCAGAGATAACAAACTGGTCGAATTCTATTACCTATTTAAAACCGGCCTTATTCAGAAGATAATCAGACACAAGGTTCTTTCTCAATTTTGGTGCATGGAACACGTTCAGCAATGTCACTGTCTTCCCGGAAGTGAACTAAAGTTCAACTTTCCCATTAATGATTACTTGAGTAGTAACGGTAGTTCCCTAAGTGAGCTTACAATCATCATTGACCTTCTCATAGGTCTTGAAGACACCTCTGTCAAAGGTGACATGAGTGGTTGCACCGGTGTCAATCCACCATCATTCGCTATTTCCTGTGCTGACGGCATTTACCTCAGAAATAACAGCAATAAAGTAATCCTCATTAGTAACATTAGCTGGAGGATTAGTTGTTTGAGATTGTTGCGGACATTTCTTTCGGTGACGATATTCCCTTGTAAAGTGTCCCGGTTTGCCACAAACAAAGCAACTGCCTTTAGCCTGTGGCTTGACAGTCCCTTGATTTTTATTGAACCTTTTGTTCTGATTTTTTTTCGGATTCTTCTTCTTAAATGATGGATTATTCTTCTTATTCCTGCTTAGATGTTGATCAAACTTCCCTTTCTTTTCATTATCAACTTGGGATTTAGATTCAACTAAGTTGATCTTACCACCATTCTCAGCCAAATCCTTTTGATCACTAGTCTGTGCTTCTTCTTCAATTTTCAAGTAGCGCCGAAGGCGCTCCAAGGAGTAATCCTTTCTCTTGTGATGAAGGGCTTTTGTATGTCCTTCCAAGTGGATGGTAATTTTTCAATGACTTGTGAGGATAACTTGGAACTGTTCATCAATTCGGATCCCTTCGTTAACAATTTCATTAACAATGGTTTGTAAGTCATGAACTTGAGGAAGAATAGGCTTGTCATCTACCATCTTAAAATTCAAATAGCGACCGACTGCATACTTTTTAGCTCCAGACTCCTCTGTTTTATATTTTCTGTCAAGAGCTCTCCAGAGTTTTTTAGCAGATCGGGCTTAAGAATACATGTTGTAAATATTATCTGCTACCAGGTTCAGAATATGGCCTTTGGTTCAGAATATGGCCTCTGCACAAGTAATCATGCTCTTTCCATTTCTTCCGTGCATAAGAGCCTCCTGGTCCTTCTTCTCTTTCAGGGCATGATTCGGTAAGGACATAAGCAATTTCCAATTCGGTAAGGACATAAGCAATTTTCAAAGATGTCAGGTCCTGATGCATGAATTTGATAGCGGCAGTAGCCAATAAGGCCATATTTAATCCCTAATGTTAAAATATCAGTAGATGGGCCACTTAGCCTGGATCTGCACACCCTACGCGCGATATACACATAGGATGCTCGTAACGGACGCACATCCGGTTAAACGTTTTTCGGGCCAGCCATCCAGGGTCAAGCTCGACTTGCATGCTCGCATAGGGCCTATGGCAAAATGCTCCAAAAGTCTTTAATAAATATAAGAATGAAAACACTTATAAAGCCTTTTCAAAAGTTGGATTTTAGCAATGTGGGATGACTTATTTTTAACAACCTACACTACCCATAAAACAAAAAGGCAAAAGAGCAAAAGGACAAAAAATACTTTTTACAAAAAAACACCTCTAGAATTTTTGAAACAAACAAAAACCCAACACAAACCTGTGCGGAAAATGCCTTCTAATAAGAGCATCTTGATTATGATTATCTTGATTGATTATGATTTGGGTAGCTCAGGGTTACAGCAGAATTATAGTGTGATTAAGTGATTTTTGTTATAGCTATAGATATCAACTTATTTTGATGTAAAATTTATAAATGTTGGGTTACAAATTGATGTAAATCAAGTGGTGGAATAAGCAGTACCCACCCCCAAAAGACAGATGCAGCTTGGATGGGAGCTCAACCGTTGAAATGGTGCCCACAGAATTATGGATGGTTGGAAAGGTAAATGTGGTGGTTCCACTATCTGAATCGGATTGCGTTACTGATCATGTGGTACAGCATGAGATAGCCCTGGTGAATTGATGTTATTTTATTGTGCTTTAGCTTGCAGGGTGATGTCTTCATACTGATCAATGAGTGCTTGATTGTAATCATGCAGTGTTCAAGTAATGCCTTGTAGCCTGTCAAGTTTCTTTGCAAATATATTCTGCAGATAACTAATGCTCCTTGAGGTTAGTCCTTCTTCTTCTTTTTTTTTTTTGGACAAAGGAAATTCTGTTGCCCTCATCAAACAGATGCCCCTTTTATATTTTGGTTAACATGTGTTGAATGCTAGTTTTCGGACCCTAGGGACCCAGTTGAGTTGACTTGACTTGACATGGTCATATGCTAGGTGCCTGAGTATGATTGAACTTGGTTTGAATGAGTTTTAGTTGAAACCCAGTTGACCTGATGGATTGACTGATGACAAGGCTTGGCTTGTCCTGTTTTGTCCGAGTCTGTTGGGTGGTCATCTAATGGATATTATCCTTACTTATTAAAGAAACAAACATAACTTGTACATTAAGACTTGCGTAAGTAAAATTTTAATAGTTAAGATATACTTGAATGGAAGCAAAAAAATGGAATAAAAATTCATATAAAATTTGTATAGATTTTCTGGATTGACCTGGGTTGTCGACCTTCTTAGTTTCCTAGTTAACTGCCTGAATTTAGTAGACCACTCAGTTGGAAAACTATGTTTTGCTTTTGAGGTCTTAAGATTGATTGCCATTTTTGTATCTAGAAGATCCTTCAACATTTAGGATGGTAGTTGTTCCCTAAACATCTCTAGGTACTATAGGATCAGCTTGTATATTATTACTCTTCACTTGTTTTTTTCTGAACGACTCCCGCTGATACAATTGAAGCTATAATATTGTAGTTCTATCTACTAGCTTATCCATAAGCTTCATAATGTGGAGAGATGGGTGCCACTTTGGGTGTAGGTTATTTGAAGACCTCCCTGATTAACCTTTCAAGATGGCAGGTTATTTGTATAAATCCTTTGCTGCATGTTGACTTTTGGATGTGCTTTCCCCATCCTATAAAAATAAAGGCCAGCTTTAAGCAAGCAGCTGACCCGAGAAAGAGAAAAATTGTCGACCTGAATTTAAGCCTACTTTGAACAAAAGTAGCACTTGCCCTTACCTCACATTGATGAGATAAAGGTGGCAGCTGATATAATATGGGAGACTATTTGTGTATATCTTCAATTTATTGTAAGGCCATCAAATTGATGGTCTGGATAACTGACCATGGTGATGATGACATGGAAGAAGAATACATAATTGTGCTTGCTGAACAGTTCATTGAGTATTATGAGGGCTCTAAAAGACCCGCAAGGGCTGGGTCAAGATTTGAATAGTTCAGGTCCGTTGAAATCAGGCCCAAACAGTTCCTTAAAATTCATTAAAACCAAGTATAAGGGCAGTTTTTCAAATTCTCAAAACTTAAGTGTTGTTTTTGTAAATTGCTTAAATCTTGTATACAGGATTTCCATCAAACTTGCTGTTCGGTTAGGGCCTAATTGAAGAGACCTAAAGTGTCTATAATCCCAATAAGCACTCTCACTAACAGGGTCTCCCAGGGGTCTACTTCAATCCAGTGGGGTCCCTCTCATCAGAACATGGTCCATGGCTGGGTGTAGCCACTTCTGTCCCAGAAGGGTCTGGACGACCCAACCAGTTGGATATTGGGTTTCCTTTGACTTCTTCCTTCCATTTTAGATCAATCATCTAATTATTTGGAAAGTAATTGTAATATGATTAAGATGATTGATTGGGGGGGATTTTCCAGAGAAATATAAGTTTTATTTAACCATAGCTGTTGACTGTGCATGCACAGTGGGCAGTCCAGAGTATGGATTAAAAGTGAGTTGTTGTTTCTTTTCCTTATTTCTCCATTATTTTGATGTGCTCTCTATGTGCATGGAAGTGAAGTCCTAGGAAGGTCGTCATCTGCAATACCTTGTTCTGTCAGACGAAAGTAGTTCATAGATCTGCTATTGCAACATACTATTCCAAGTTAGGTAAAATGTTCTACTACGACTACTCTCACTGTGGGGCTCACTTGGGCCTATCTTTTACCGGTGCAGCTCTTTTGATACTCGTTTCATCTCATAATTTGGCATAAAACCCAATTTTTACACTCACTGAATCTTCACTTATGGTTGGATTAAATCTCAAGAAAATTTACAGTTTATATCTATGGGTTTTTCTTTCCTCATTTTTTGGAGAGGATGGGTGAGGTTAGGTTTTTGGATGAGTTTTGAAGGTCAAAACTCTTTTTTTTTTTTTCTAAAGATCCAATAAGACAAATATTAAATGTTCCCATTCATCTTAAGATCAAGTACAGATGCGGGAATCTATAACTAATTAGATTTATTAAGAAAAAATTAAATACACAATGAGTCCTTGATTTCTATAATCATAGGCAATTAATTTTCTTTTTTTGGATGTTTATATGTATTTTCACATTTTAATTACTTTTACGGGTTTTGGTGCAACCCCATCCAACTCAGTGCAGTCCAAGGCAGCTCAAATTGAGGGTTGACCAAGTTACATTGCAAACACAAGTTTTAAAGCCTTGGTTTTGCCCGAACTTATTTCTAGTGTCAACAAGAAATTAATTTCTTGAATTGTATAGGTTGCATGCTTTCAGCTTTCAACTTGGTAAATGATGTTGCATGCTTTTTTACAAGCCAGCCAGGTTGAGCCGTTGAGGACCCCTATGAGGCCAATGTAGCTGACCAGGAAAATGGATATTTTTAAAAGCCTGAGACTGAATAAAACTTCAATGCCTTTTCATTGCTGGGGTGACTTTTAAGTTCACCAAAAAGTTATCTAAAAGATCTGTAGTTTTTTCATCAATTAGCAGAGCTTAAGCCTTTACTTTTGCACTAATTATTGCATAATTTATAAGACTTTTATGACACTGTACAAGTTTGTGAACAGAATGCTGGTTCTTACTGTTGTTGTTCCCTCTCCCTCTCCCTCTCTCTCTCCAGATGGGATCTCTCTGTACAGAAACTGCTGAAAGTTTATCTATTGAAAGTACATGCATTTGCTAACCTAGATGGAAGAAAGCTTGGATGATTATGAAGACATTTATTTGCTGATGGAGATGGGAGAAACCTTGCATCATTAACCAGGGCCAGCCAGCAACAGATCAAATATATGTATTTGATGTACACAAAATCTCCATTGCTTATTATGTGCCTGCTTCAAGATTCACATTGCGGCAAGGAAAATGGGGAAAACAAAGTCACATCTTCTTCAACAATTTTTTGGATGTGTAAATGTATTTGCTCTATGCATTTTTTATAAGAGAGGAATGCAGCTCGGCTTTTATTGTCTCCTTTTCTATCCACATTAACCTATTCACAAGGATATGTCATAACTCATCTGTTAGGATTCCCATACTTGCAACATAGGGCTGGGTAAAACTGTTGCCGAAGCCATCACGACCGCCATCCGCACTGTTGAAGAAACATAAAAGATTTGCTGGGTGAGAAACTCCTCTTTAGACAGCTACATAAAAAGGAAGGAAATCACATGAGAGCGGTTCCAGACTTGGGAAGCCTGTTGCAATCTGCATGGACCCAGCCAATTTGCTGCTTATTGTTGTTGTAGATTACCATGAGATCTTGCATTGATATGTCTGCAAAATACTCATCAAGGAAAGTCCCATTAATTCACAGGATTAAATTGACTAAAATTTGTAATATGGTTGGGTGATTTTCTCACCGCCAATAACATTGAGATTTCCCAGTCCAACTTCAGAGCCATTAAGAATTCCCAAGCAAACATTGCCCTTTGACTGTCAAACAGAGTGGTTAGTAGACAATTGATTTAGTAGATGCAGAAGATATGTTATTTTTTAAAAAATATTTCCAGGATTTGAGAAGTGTGCATACTGTAATGATCAGATAGCCTTCAGGAGGTATTTCCAGTAGAGGTTTTTTGCGATTTGCAAAGACCAGTACTAATGGCTTGAAGAATTTCTTGACATCGAGGATGGATTTGAACGGTCTTGTGCCTTTCCAGCACATTGGAAGGGTTTTGTCTGCAGGTGCCTCTTTCAATTGCTTCGCAGGTAAATCTTTTTTCACCTGAAAAGGATCATTGATCTGTTGCCTAAGGACTGGAGCCTAAGAATAGAACTTACTAAGGATCAGAAACATATTCTTTTTGTAACTCACTGCATAAATGAATGCTTCGTAAGCCTGAGTAACAAAGTAAGTGTAGGAGCTGCCGCTGTCGAAAACAACTTGAAGACCTTTCAGGCCCATTGGCTGATTACCAAAGAAGAGATTTGCAGAACCAGGCGAGTAGTATTTACTGACAATAAAGAAGCACATCCATTAGAGAAAGGTTTAGAGAAATAGAAGATACTTGCTAAGAACAATAGATCTTACAGTGATGGATTGCGAATCATTGGCGTCCAAGTCACACTGGAATAAGGAACAAGGCTGTCTCCAAAGAACAGGTACCCTCCACCTCGTCCACTGAAACAGTGGCCGATTACATTTCGCGTTAGACCCAAATCTTGCAGCTGAGATATAATGGTGGATTTACCATAGCCAAGGCCAAGCACTCCATCAGTAGGAGCTGGGGAGTTTATGCTGGGTACTTGTTGGTCATACCCACATCTGCAGATGAAAACAGACATCTTATACAAGGGCAGAAAGCAGTAGAAACAAGAGTTCAGATGTAATCAGCTATACCCAAATGCCAGATGTGGTTGAAGGAGGGAGCCATTGGCAAAGTGGAGGTTGAATGCATCTTTGACAAGGACACCAAGGGATGAGCCCTGATCTGCATATGCAATCAAATAATCACATTGCTCATGTGGGGAGCCACATGTATGCTTGCGGATGGTGTGGATGGAGGTGCAGAGGGGGTCCTCACAGTTAACAAGCTTTTTCTTCTTGGGCTTGTAAAGTTGATTAGGTCCCTAGCAAAGAAGAAAAAAAATTAATACACTCACAAAGAGAGAGCATCTTGGGCATTGATAAGGATTGTGCCAGTCTTACTGGAAAGCAGTTGCGGCAGGGAGCATCACATTGGACCCACGTGAGGTCACTGCCTGTGTCGACATCAAGGTAGTAGGGCTTGGGCGGATTGCCGATGTCGAGGGTAACATAGAATAACCTGAATAAAAGCTTTTTCTAATCATAAGAATTTACAATTCTAGATTGCCATGTTTGATTGATTGAAAACGCAATTGTATTTTGTAATAACAATACTAGCATTACCATAGGAATCACAGGGTGGATATTGTGGATAGTACACCCGCCCCCAACAGTCTCACCCAGGGATCAATCCCTGGGTGGGTGGCTTTTGTTGCTCTCCCCTGGCCACTAGGCCAACTCGTCCAAAAAAAAAAAAAACAGCAGCAGCAAAATAGAAGAAGAAAAACACTAGCATTGCTGCCGGTGCTTAAAGCATGGTGCCAACTGCCAAGGACCTAGTGAATCCCTTGATTCTAGCCCGTGCGGCATAACTAAGCCACATGCTCTATCAAGTCGGCCTTCTCTAACTGGAGCCTTAACTTTTACACCAAAAATTCACAGCACGACGCTATGCTCACGCGCGCACATTCAGAAGAGAGAATACTGAGACAAGTGAAAAATTACTTCTCGAAGTTGCTTGTTAAAATGAATTTGAGAGCTATCCTATTTATAGACCTCCATATACAAACCATGCAGAGAGAGTTGTGGAGTTTAGGGACTACATTCCTAAGGGCCGGTTTGGCAATTCATTTGTAAAGTAAATTCAAAGTAATTGGTCACCTTTAAAGAGCTGTTTGCCTTTTACACATGGGACAGGAAAATGAGTTTTACATATGGAAATGTTACATATGTGAAACACATTATCATATTTGTCAAAATCACCATTTTCACATGACTAAATGAGTGTAACGGTTTTAGATGTGTTTGGATTTTTTGGAAATTTTTCATAAATGTTTTAAAAG
Organism: Camphora micrantha; assembly: GCA_003546025.1. Taxonomy (NCBI): domain Eukaryota; kingdom Viridiplantae; phylum Streptophyta; class Magnoliopsida; order Laurales; family Lauraceae; genus Camphora; species Camphora micrantha. Next base: position 6,663,759 of record QPKB01000008.1, read on the forward strand.
CAATGAATATTTAAGACATGAAACTAAATGTCTCGATGCTTGCTATTAATACGAGAATACTGAATGGATGGGCCATGAATTGGGGCCCGGCATGAGTGCAGAAATTAGATTTATAAGCTGGGATTTGATGGACGTTTTTCACAAATTTCTCAAAATCTATCAAGATTTAAGATATGAAATTCAATGACTTAGAGTTTAGTAGATAATTAGAGGAGATGGACGGCTTTGATCAAGAATTTGGGGCCCACAAAAGCTCAAAAGCAATGTGGTTGAAAAGGTTCGAATCTGCAATTTATCCAGGCATTATAAAATGTACCATTGGTTAACTACAATTACATATGTAACCATCTACCAACTCGTCAAGTATGTAAATGAGAGGTTGAAAATGACATCATTTACACATCATTTGGCCATGAATGCAAACATACGTTGCATAAATCATTTACATATGTAAGTGAGTGCAATCAACGGCCCCTAACGACACATTATGAGAGAAAGAAAGCATTCCTAGATAGAGAAATAATACAAAATAGTAAATATGTTGTCTAAATAGCTTTGCCAGCCATCTTAATTCTCCTTTGTGTTTTATGATTATTGCTTTAAATATATTTATTGTCCAAATTTGTCATAAAAAATGAATAGTAGTCCATCATGAAGAGTCCACCTAGAAATCATGGATAATCTATTACACGCGCGCGCACACACGCACACACACAAAAAAAAAAAAAAAAAAAAAAGGATTGTTTGATTCTAAGTTTCTCACCAGCTGATAATTGTTTAGGACAACAGATAGTCAAGATAAATAGTAAACGAAAATGTCCCACTACCAATATGGAGTATCCATCTTGTTAGCCAAACTTCATGTTGTTTTAACTGAATGATATGATCAACAACCAAAAATAAAAAAAAATGAATGGTCATAACAAGATTTGGACTAGCAGGCAAAAGATAATTCAAATACCCATCATGTCTGCCCCACCTAAGATTTTCCTTGCCTTTAATCATCAATTCAATCAGACAATTCTAACAGGTGACCTACATCAATTTATAACCAAAAAAAAAAAAAAAACAATTATCCAACCACAACATTGTAATCTCACCTTGGATGTCCCATGGTCACAAAAACAGATAGTTTATTCAGCCGCAATGGGGCATCAAAACTATATGAACTATATTCATTCAAAAGCCCCATCATAATTTACCCTTGCAGGATCAAAATCATCTTGATCAAACCTAATGATGACATCAATTCCCCCAAATGGCAAGTCCACATCAATTAGAACAAACTCTGATCTTCCCAGAAATTTAGAAACAAAAGAAAGACTCAAACACTAGTTTCAATTCACCATCACAAAACCCTCATTATGCATGAAAAATTAACACAATTGAGATGCAATTCCAAGTTCACCCAATTGCGCGCATTCAATCAACAAATTGAAAAACCAAATTGGGAAATCAAATAAACAAATAGAAAGATCAAAAGCAGGGCAATTGAGCAATACCCCACAAAATTAACTTCAAAGCGTTAAAGAACAGTGATCAATAACAAGAGATGAGAAAAAGTGGGTTTGGTACATACCCATCTGGATACACATTTCCATGGACAGAAAAGATTACAGAGGAGTCGATAGACGAGCTCGAGCTCGAGCTCGAGCTCTGCTTTTTCTTGTGCTGATGCTTGTCTGCTGCTTCAGAGAAGATGCTGAAGAGACTCAGAGAGATGAACAGAAGCAGAAGCAGAAGCAGCAACCACGAAGCAAGACTCTTGTTAGCCATTTCTAGATCACTTGGGCTTGAATGAGATCGGTTTCGTGGAGATTTTGATGTGTGGATTCTGGATCTCAGAAGCAGGAATTCAGGGTTTTAGGTCTTGGATTCTTCTGGGTGTTTTTTTGTTGCTGTTTGCTTTGTTGGTTGGAGTGCTCGCTTGAAGTCATCGACGACTACCTGTGAGTCTTCGCCGAAGGAATTGGGTTCCTTCTCTCCTTGTTTGATTATAATGAATGCATGGATTGGAGAGTTTTGGGGCCCCTCACTGGCTTGCTCCACACGCCATTAACGTGCCACCTTAGTAGATCGCCACACACGTGGATTCACCTCCCACTTGTATGGGTTTTAGGGGGCACACCCAAAATTTTCTATTGGGTTTTGGGGGCGGATCCAAGATTTTCCCCTAGTCTTTTTAATGTGAACCCTGAAGTCTCAAGCAAGGGTGAGTGCCCCAACTCCATGTATGTAGGTCTGTTCCTACAAGTGCAATCTCAAGGTCCCACTTAGATACATCACAATCATATACTATACCAAAAACAGCAATTTGGAACGTCACTTTAAGGCGGATTTGAGCCGTTCGTGATTTGAAACCAGTTAGACCCGTTATAAATTAAAAAGCCGTCCAAATATATAAAAGGCGGGGCCAAAATTCTATACTGAATATCCTTTTTTTTTTTTTCTTTCATGAAAACCTTAAAACTTCCCTCCATTCTTATTTCGTTCCCTCCTTCTCCCATACGTATTTCGAAGTAAACGACGTAAATGGCAACGGATCCTCTCCTTCTCTGGAGACGTGCTTGGACGGCGATGGATCTACAAACCGAGGCTTTCCAACAGAGACGTGCGTGGCCAACCCTTCTTCTCCAGTAGATCTGGTGGCGGAATCCTCTATAACTTGATATTAGGCCATCGGTGATCCGACACACTGTCTTCTGCGGTAGTCCTAAATCTCTCACTGCAAAAGCCCTATATAGGAGTTGAAGGATGGAAAGCTTAGGTTATGAATTAAGGTTGTTCTCAAATGTTATTAAGGTACCAACCATTCTACTTCAATGTAATGTTGGATTTAGGCTAAATGAATGACCACGAAATTAATTAAGGTGCAAATCATGAGATTGTACTGAGGTTGAGAGGGTTGGAGTGATCATTAGTGACCTTGAATGGAATGTGCTTAAACGTGCTCACCTGGTAAGTACATAACTATAATATAGGGTGCATATTTAGTAGATATGAGAGCAGATAAGGTGACTTGGTAAAACCCTTTTTTTTTTAAGTGCCAAAATAACTTTAATATTAAGGAACTATAAGGAAAAAAAAATAGAAGGTCTGAATAGATGTTTAATATAGGATGACGCAAAGCTAGGCAAAGTGCATACAAGATACTTCACCATTAATTAAGCAAACATGTAGATAAATTAATCGAGTTTGATGGTTTGTTTCATTGCTCATAATTAATTTGTCATTTGCTTTTGGTGTAAGGTATAAGGCTTTTATACACCTTTTGGGTTCACTTGTTGTTAGGTTTTATAAATTCTCCATCTTTAATATGAAGTGCTGTTACAATAAAGGACGGAATCATGAATAAGTACTGTATATAGGTGGAAACTTTTTGCTGCCCTCAACAAAAGAAGATCAAGAAATATTGTTTCAAATAATCAGGCCATGTACACAGAAATTTAAAACTAACTCATATATGACATATTAACGAAGGGGAATATTCGGGAAATAATCAAGTGAGAGCTAGTTCTCATCTTTTATATGAGAATTTTTTATTGGACACAACTAGCAACCCATCCAAACCTAGCAACCAATAGGGAACCCGCCCGATAATCGCTAATCCAAAAGATTGGCACACATCCGAATAAATTGAACCGTTAAATCAAGGATTGAATTTTTTTTCAATATGAAGCCATTAAACTTTTGGGCCACGGATGAAGGGGTTAGGGGCATGGGTTTGGGGTTAAACTTTATACTTTGTGTGGTCTCGCATAGATCTTTCCATCCCTTGGGCCCATCCCCATGGGCCCCACAAAAAAGTTCTTACATAATATGTGAAAACAATTCCCACCTGAGAATTACAACTTCAATGAACCACTAGGAACAGAATAGGAAACTTAAATGAAGCCAAGAGGAAAATAATGGATAGACCTTGGAATTGAGAAAGCATGGCTTTAAAATAGCATTGGTACCAAAGTGAAACCCACAAAGGTGACTATTGCGGATAAGGCTATGATGACAATGATAATTACTGGAAAAAAAAAAGGTAGGCCAAGGCAGCATAGAATCAAAACAATAGGTTTAAGTTTTTCGGCCCAAACTTAGACCGGTTAATTTGGATTTGCTCGCTAAAGGCTATTTAAAGATTTTGAATTTTCTACGTTTAGACTTAACTCACTAAAAGTCCTGATGGATCAGTCCTTTAGTATGTGAACTACCAAAGTGAATTTCTAATGCACACGCTAAGCAAAGGTATAAGCGAGGCGGGGTTAAGGCCAGGCCGCACTTATATATTCAGGATCGGGAATTGTTTGTTTTTTATATGAGACTTATGCACCACTGTATGTCCAGTCTTTTAATGTTTCTTCCTCCATCACTCTCCAAACTGATGCTTGATGGACCCGACGTCCTTCTACAGGGAGCCATAGGCATGACACTACAGTTGTTTGTCCATAATTATATGTGATATTCTAGGCTAATGCTCGCGCTCCAGTCTTTTAATGTTTTCCCCGGCCCTCACATTCGAGGCTAATGCTCGCCGGACCGAATGTCCTTCTACATGGGGACAAAAGCGTGACACTACAAATGTTTGTCCATTGTTGTATTTGATAATTCATTGAAACTAATCACCCACGTACATACCAAACTGCTGTGGTGACATTGCAAAAAAGGCTTTTTTTTTGCTAAAGGCAATTGTATTAGAGAAAAGGAAAGGCTGGCTGGTGAAAGGAAGTTGAGGGGAAGAAGAGGTTTTACTTGGGCTTTTATCATTCTTTATTATCTCGTTTAGAAAAAAGGAAGTTGAGAGAAAGAAGAGGCATTACTTGCTCATCAAGGGAGATAAGAGGAGTGGGAGAGTAACAAAGCATTCGTTTATTTCCTCACTGCTTTCCTTTTGATTCCATTGGCAGCCTTAACTTGTGCGCTTATGCATGAATGTTCTTAGGCCGTTGGTTATTCCTCCCCTCTTTCAATTAGATAGCAAAAGGCCTCTTTGTTTGCACGAATTTTGAGAATTCATGTTGGCAGTTTTATGAATTATCCAAATGTTGCTCCCCTTATTTCACAAATGCTTAAGTACAATGTAGCATTTTGAAAGCTGAAATCTAAAATTTTTACAAGCCAAATGTGACATTTTATAAGCCTAATTTTACGAATTCTCACAATTCGAACAAAGAACCTAGAATTATAATGTGGACAACAATTGTTTGTTCTCTAAAATTTCCGACCAAGTGAATTCTTGTCAAAATACCGCCAATAGAGACTCAGGGACTTGTTGCGTGTTTTCTTGGCACATACTCTTATTGTCGTAGTTTATACATCTGTTTTTCTTTTTTATTTTGGGATTTTGACGGTATTGCTATCTTAATACTTGAAATTTGCCCCTAACCATTAAAGTTTACAGAATTCCAATAAAGCTATTCGTACGACAAGTTGGGCTTAAAAGTACTTATGAATGAATGGAAAACTATAGATCGAGTGATTGGATATCCCATACTGGAGTATTACACTGCTGCAAGAAATCACACAACTATATAGTTTAAGGGAATTTTTTAAACTTCAATAATAGAGGGACAAATGTTAAGTCTACAGTTCCACAAACGTACTGCCATGTAACACATTTTTCATGTCACTGTTTACTTTGTTTTGGGCCCTTTAATAAAAAGAGTATACAAATGAGTATAAAATTTGTGTCATTTATTGCTCAACACTAGTGGTGGGTTGATAAATCATCGGCATAACCACCATTTCCACTTATTATGATGACCAGTAAGAATATTGATTCTATGGTAAGTGCACTCAGGTTGCAAGCATGGGACTCCAAATTCTAACTTTAGTCCATACAACTTATAGCTGCCAACACCTTTTCATTTTGAGTACTAAAGGAAAATGAGAAATATAACATTCAAATGATTACTTGATCTTATCGTGCATGAGACATTTTTTTTTGAAAATTCTATATGCACCCATCTATTTTTATGAGCACATCCACATTCCTTTCTTAACAGTGGATATTTTTTTTAAAGGTGGGTGGCTCAGTAAAATAGGATGTGCATATAGAATTTTCTTTTTTTTTTTTTTTTGGTATCCCAACTTGGGGGGTCCTGGGCCTAGCATTTGCCGGGGGGGGGGGGGGGGGTGGCGCGTGAGGTGAGGAAAGATGAACCAGCTGAGCAGGCAGGTAGACTCCTACCACCAATGGAGAATGGAAAAAGCTCCATGTCCCGGGTTTTGTCCCGGGTTTTGTCCCGGGACATGGACAAACTCCACCTGGGATCCAACGGTCCCAGGGGTGGAGTTTGTCCATGTCCCGGGACAAAACCAGGGACATGTAGACTGCCTCATGGAGAATACCCTCTGACCGTATCTGTACAAGTCAGATCATGACAGATTATAAGCCTGGTCATAAGGTAGGTGGTGAGAGTTGAATGTAAAACGCTTCACTTTAATAAATTATAATAATATAATACAGTAAGCATTCAATTCATTTTGAGAGGCATGTCTATTTAAAATCTAAACCACTAATTATAAATATTATCTCTATTTTAAAAGGGATGTGATAATAAAAGAACTCTTCTTTTTTTTTTAAAAAATTATTGGACTGTTGGTTTGAAGTTTGTAACCGGTTATAATTAAGAATGAAAATTTATTTTACCATTTTAGTTAATATATCATTCTTCCTTGGTATAAAAAAAAAAAAAACCGAAAGAGTAAAAAATTTAACAAGTATATATAATATGTCAAAATAAATGTTTTAATATAATATACAAATATAGAAAGGCTTATCAAGAATAATGCACTTAAAAAATATATAAAAAACTCATGTGCTTTTTATATGATCAATCTCATTATGGGCCCATCTGTTAAAAATCTAAATTGATCAGAATAAACGCCTACTATATTGGACTAGTCATCAACAAATTTCAGGCCCACCTTTAGATTGTTCATGTATTGAAAATATAAAATTCTTCTAATATTTTGTTGGGATATATTATAGTTGTCTTACAATGAGCCCACAATATATTAGATTGGAAATTTATTACATCCACTCCAAAGCAGAAGCATTTTATTAGTGGTTTAAATTTTAAATAGGCAATCAAACCTATTAAATCAAATGATTACCATATCATAGGAAAAAAAACATTTAGTGGGGTGTTTCAGATTTTAAATAGAAGTGGTCCATCGTGAATACAATGGTTGCCTTTTTACCATGTATATATATAATTCAACGCTGTAAGATACATCACGGCAAGAATAGAAAGCTGCAGTCTGCTTTTCCTTCTGTCACTCCCTATTCCGTTTTCTTTCCATTCCTTCTGTCACTCACCATCAACTTACCATGAGATATGCGAGAGCCACAGTGAGTGAGTCTGCTTTCACTGTGCTAGTCGTTTAGAACAGAGCAAATTAAAAGCTCTTTAAATCTGTATCCGCTACACAGGTAAAACGATCCTTGTATTAATTGATGGGTGTTGCTATTTGCACCCAACCTATGGAGGGTGGGTGTACGGCCTATTGTTAAATGCTAAGGGTGTGGCTATAATTTTCAAGTGGCTTCTCATATAAGGTACTCATATAGGGTACCGGTCAGTTTCATGCAGATGATGTGATGTGAGCTAGACATTTCATCTTAGAGAAATCCGATGGATGGTGCTCATCACATGTATAATCAATTTTAACTTTTGTAGGGCCATTAATTGATCCAAATTGTTCAGGCCATATGAATCCCTCGTGCAGAGGCTTTCCGAATTGATTTACTCTTCTGGATTGATTATAAACAAAATAAACAAAATAAAAAAAAAAAAAAAGCACTTTGCACATAATCAATTGAACAGTGATATGTATTTAATTAGTGGCACATGGGGTACCTAAATCACCATCTCAATTGTATTAGCTTAGGCGAAATGCCACTCTTATCAAAGTTGGGCGCACCAAGAGTCTGATCATATGTCAAACGCACGATTTTATTCCTCCTGTTTTTCATATGTTAATCACATATTAACACATGATTAATTTGATAATGGGTCCACCTATTATTGATTATAGTGATCATGTGCTAATAGATATGGGCCTACTGTCATCTGTGAAGGCACTTGTTGCTATATACACCTACTCTATCCTATGCCTATCTAGCGTATTTATGTGTTGTCTTATAATATAATCCATACCATATCTACATCAGTAGACACTTTTCACCTAAATAATATTACAATACTGAATGGAGTCATCATTTGCCACCAATAGCTTTTCTTGATACGCTATCAAGACTTTGTATGGACAACAAAAGTGAAAAAATAATTCAACAAAAGGGAACTCTCAATCTTGCATCAATTTTGACTTTATCTTATCAAATAAGAAGTGTCATACCCATTCGATATCTCCACACAAGTGGGTTTTTCTCGTCGAAGATATTGCTCTTGGTGAGGTAATACAGTGCAGATTTTATAAAACATATCCAACATATAAATAAAAGAAAAGTCAAGATATTACTGATAGTGATTGCTAACCAAAAACTTTTCTAACCGTTAAACTCATCAATCTCTTATTGCCTCTGTATAAATCTTGTTGTCAGGAGTCCGTAAGCACAAACAAATCGTCCATCGGAACTCATAAGATTCAAATATCACGTGACAAATTTCAAACATCAAAGATCACTGCATCTGGTCCAAAAAAATTATGATAATTGGATCTCAAATTTGTCAACTCTACTGGATAGTGCTCGTCACCATATTCCGTAGAACCAAACTACTTATTTATCGGATTCTGAATGAATGAGTTATGGATGGTCAAAGTTCATACCTGACCGTTGACCGGACCCACCTTGCGCCGGGAGTATAGCAGCCTGGGCTGTTTTGATGACGTCATGATGATGTCATCCACCAAATGGTCATGCCACGTCATGGCTAAGGTGAGTGTAGCCATCCGTTCACACAATCACAGTAAATAGTCACATCAATTAAGTCCTAGCAATTGTAAGGGTGATTGAGTGAGTCCTAGCAATTGTAAGGGTGATTGAGTGGGTGCAAATATGGAATAGGGTGGGTGCATTTAAAAACTTCCTTAATTGATTTACCACTGCTGGACATAATGAGCAGTGACATCAACTCTGCCAGGAACTGAGATGGGCTGGGGTAGTGTTTTGACCGTTGGGGAGGTGAAGAGTGAAGAGTGAAGAGTGAAGAGTGAAGAGTGACATCTCATACTTGGGAACCCACTTCAAAAGGCTGCAATATCTCCCTGTTGTCTCCACCCAACCAAACACCCCTCTACCCATTCGAACCCACCTCTGCTCTGACCACTTCAACTCACGATCCATCTCAGTATTCCACTCTCTACTCATCTCCAAAACCGATCCACAAACCTTCCAAGCAGATCCGAGCCAAACATCAACACCATCAACACTGCCGCTATCAAACAATCCCACCTCTGCATATCCTCTTACTTCATCTCCACTTTCGGACCGGAACACTGCATCACCCCTACCATGCCAGTAGTCTCCACTTACCTATTCCACCTTCAGATCCGCTACTATCGATTTTGGTATTTCCTCTGTCGAGACTTCATTTTTTTTTTCTATCGATATATGTCATGGAGCTTTCTGTCTAGCGTTTTTCCTAAAAACCCTAGAGATCTTCCTCTCCTTCCTCAAAAACCCTAGAGATCTTCATCTCTTTCCTCAAAAACCGCTGTTCTTCGTCCCCAAACCATCTCCATCTCTTCTCAACCACAGAGGAAAACGAGATCCAACAACCAAAACCGTCGTTCTTTCCTAAAAAACCCGCGATATTGAAGATCGAAGCAGAGGAGGAAATGCACGGAACCTCTGTTTCCTTCACGTGATTCAGATTAGAAAACTCTAAAGGTTTGATTCTCTTTCTCTCTTTGAAAATCTGACTTGATTTCGCCCTCTCTAATTCGATCTCTGATTTCTTTGGTTCTGAGCTAGATCCGAGCTTTCATCTCAGTTGCAAGATTTTGAACTTCTGGAAGTTGCCACATTGCCACTCTCCTTGGAAAAGCCGCTGTCGGAATCCTATTGCTTCTTAGATTGAGGTTTTTTTCGACCATCTTTTTTGTTTTTTTGTTCGTTCGCATGAAATGATTTTGACCTCAGTTTTTTTTTCCTCTTTTGCTGAAAATCAATAAGCATTTATTCTCTCTCCCGTGAAAGAGGATAAAAAATTCTGAATTTTGTATAGGGCCTTACGAGTGCGACATCAGGAGTGCGACATCATAGGGCCTTACGATATTTCACTTCTCACTGCTCATTTGCACTTCTCACTGCTTTTCCTCTTGAAGAAGGAAGAAAAAAAAGGAAGCTCTTCCTCCCCCATTTTCCAGTTAAAGAAAAGAAGCCAATTTCTCTCACTTATCTTCCATTCCTGCTTCAGTCATGGCTATTCTAGTCCTCCTAGCACTGATGCTGCTAGCCATGACTGGTGGTTCAAGTAAGCTCTAATCCTTTGTGGTACTACTATATGTTGTTTTTTTGCTTCATTTTTTATTTTTTTTCTCTGTGTGTGATTTTTTTTTCCTTCTCTTCATCATGTTTGATTTGGTGTATGGGTTTCTCTAGTTTTCACTTTTTTGTTGTCTTTCAGATATGATTTCTTTGTTTTTCTTGTCTTGTTTTGTGTGTTGTCAAGGGCCTGAAAGTGGTTTTCCTTTTTTTTTTTTTGGCTTTGGAAGGTTCAAATTGGTGTGTATGTAGGTCTGTTGTGAGTGACTCAAACCTACAAAAGACATTGGATTATGCATGTGGAGCTGGGGCTGATTGTAATCCCGTACATCAAAATGGAGTTTGCTACTGGATTAGAATTTTTTTAGGGGAGGTGCCTCAGCGGTCCATAGCCAATGGATTGGAATTACAAAGTTCAATTAAAGACTTTTTTTTTTTTTTCAAAATTAGGCTCATGCATTAATTTTTTAAACAATGATCACTCAAGTGACACGTTTTTTTGAAACTCTGCTTGCACAGCTGGCAAAGCTAGAAAAGCAGGTTTGGTAGGGGAATCCAGGGGTACTTGGGTGCCTATTTTTCCATTGGGCTAGGTGGTCACAATTACATCCACCAAATGGTCAGGTCACATCAGGTCATAGCCATAGGATGGGTGTAAACCTGAAATAGGATAGGTGTATTTACAGCTGCAAGCTGCTGCACAGGGGCATTAATTTCATGTTCACAAAAGGACAAAGCAGAGACCCTGCACAGGACGCGTTATCCAGCTGCAGCTGATTTTCAGCCGTTCATTGTTTAGTGGAGGCCCGTCCAAAGATTATCAATTTCCAAGGCTGTGACTCCCATCGGATACAATTTTATGGAGACCCAAGTCCTTTGACAGGGGCTAGGTCGGCCCATCAAAACTTTAAAAGCTAGTGCTTGTTTCCTGTCTATTTTCTGAAATGGCAGAACTACAACCCTTTTTCATGCATTGTGGGGCTCACGTTTTTTCAAATCCAAGCCGTTCATCTGCTTTAATACAAATTAAATTTATTGCATCTACTAAATTTTCTAGGAAACTTTCATCGGGGCACCTTTAGATTCATCACACATAAGGACACCCTCGTCACATGCAGACTCCTTCCGGTTTTATTTCCAATAAGCTTTACTTCTTGACGTATTACCAATCTGACTACCTTTATTTGGTTCCATTTCATCAATACATTATGATTGGAAGCCAATTTGCTCCAATTCTTGTTTAACATTATTATGAGAATTACTCTCTTCTGGAACAATAACTAATATGCTAAGTAATTGTTGATAGTTTGCTTCTGAAATATTTGGGAAATTGTTGTCATATGAAAGGTAACAACTATATTAACATTCTTATGTATTCAAGAAAGAAAAAAAAAAAAAAAAAAAAAAAAAAAACAAACCCTATAGTAACATTCTTATGTACTAAAGAAAAACACAGGCACAGAGGCTTTCATTCAACCTAAGTCTGGCTCGCATTTGTGGGGGTAAGTGGGGTTGATTTGCCCTTTGACAGACCTTTCTAAGTGGTCTCTTACTAACTAACGTTCAGTGGGATGTGTGAAACTTACCAGGGGCACACAGTGATGATTAGGGGTGTACAAAAAATCCGTTGATCCATCAATCCAATCCGATCCGATCCGCAGATTTTGATCCGATCCGAAGGCCAACGGATCGGTGGCGGATTGAAAATTGTGTAATCCATTATCAACGGATCGGTGGTGGATTTGACCCTTAATATGCGGATTCAATCCGATCCGATCCGTTATCATTAAATATTAATATATATAAGGGTAAAAAATCCATGGATTTCATTTATGGGTTTTTCTTGTATTTGTCACTCTTGCATCATCATTGCCTTACCATATATCGGTGTCTGTGTTGTTGCTTGTATATTTGGGTTGCATATTCTAATTGAAATGTTTTTTTTTTTTTTGGCATTTAGTAAGTTATTTGTGTTCATTTGCTGCATGTCTGATGGGGTTTTATTTGATAGGATATGCTGCTGCTGAGAGAGTAGTTCGTGAGTTTTTTTTTTTTCCATGTAATGTACAGGGATGGATTGAACGGATTAATCCGATCCGATTCGGTCATCCATGGATCGGATCGGATTATCATAGCCACGGATTGGTGACGGATTTGGCTCAATCCGCACCAATTCGATCCGTGTACACCCTACTGATGATTAGTGTTGATCGCAATCCCCTCTAATAGTATATCCTCAAATCTTACTTTTATGAGATTTGGCCCCACGGAAAGATTGAACATGTGGTTGATAATAAAGTAGGATTAATAATGTATAAGATTGTACTAATCTGAAAAATCAAATATTTTTATTTTTCTCCAAGTCATCCCTTGACTAAAGTTAATTTGTAGGAAAACTAACTATACTACTCCCATCTTTTGCTTTTGATTCATTTATCCATGGGCAATCTTAAATGACTTAAAAGTCTACTTTCACAAATGTCCTCTTTGCTCTCTTTTGGCTTTCATGTAAGGGATCCATCCGCCTTTGATCAATCCAACACAACCACACACATCCTAACCTTTAATTGGAATTGACTCCATCCCACATTATTTTGGACATTGATCAAATCTAGATTTGTCACAAGAATTTTACACATATAATTATTAAATTCTGTTGACTTGAAACCAAAGGCAAAAATTATTTGATTGACATGATATTATATATTTTCCTAATCTATATCCAAGACTTTCCATGGTTAGTGAAAATTGTGGACCTTAGAGAGAATGGATGTTTTTGTTGTTTGACCATGAGAAAGCCATTTATTTCATCGGGAGATTTTAATAAAGTGATCGATATTGGGTGTCTTAATTAAGGATAATATTTTCCCTTTTACAGCCTCTTATTCTTCTCTTCACAAGATGTTGGATCCTCAAAGTTTAATGAAAAATACTGTAAATATATGATATATGTATATACATATTTAAGAACCACCAATAATAACTTAATAGTGTATGAGCTTTTTTTTTTTTGTGATAAATAGTGTATGAGGGTTAGATGTGTGCATAGGCCTGGAATTGATCATAGGTGGTTCCTCCAACATTACAAAGAATTTTTAGAGCTTAATTTGATGAAATGGGGCCCAACCCAAAAGTATACAATTGGTATTTTATTTACCGACCCGAACTCTTTCTTCACAATTTAACAGCCACATGGAACGGACTTGGGACAACCTTGCATGAGTGAGTGCATTAAATAGCCCCCATCTTGGCACCAGGACCAGGACCAGGACGTTTCATTAATGAAGGAAGCTTTTGACGCCTTTCGTCTTCCAATGCAAAGATGCAGATCGTTTTAGAGTAAACCCAATGCAACGCAAGCATCCAGTACAATTCAGGTAGGCCATCTTTTACTCGGACCTGCAAACGCAATGCAATCTCTCTTCATCTGGGTATTGCCCATTTGCCTTCCTCACCTCAACTTCTTTCATGAAACTGGGAAATTTCTTCTGTTTCTTACACCTACCATGCCATTGCAGACCCCTTTGGTAGCTTCACATGTGATTTCCAGCATGGACTACTGCTGTCTCTTATGCACATGACCCATTAACACTGCGATAGACCAAGATACCCTTTACCGAATAAAATGAAGAAGAACAAAATGGACCCAAACTCATGCAACTCCATACAGTCCAAAGAGAGACCCTTTCAATGAAATGCATCCGTTAAATGGTACTAGACCTTGCTTGTGGAATCAGATAATAGGGATCTCCTGATTTCTTTGGTACACTAAAAACATGCTACTTTGGTGAATGGAGCAGTAGTTTTCTCCTTTTAGTTCTATCAACAGGTGTAGTCTCTCTTGGTAGAATAAACTTGAAGGAAAATAGAATATTTCCTAGCAAACGTGACCTTCGTGGCAGTAGTTACCCCAGTTCATGTTTCTGAGTTGGTTCAATAGAGGAGTTTTTTTAATTTTTTGGGAGCATAGTAGCAGATGGAAAATTCTTAACCTCTGTACCTCTGCACCCCTCTCCTTTCTCTCCCTTCCTATATCACTCTCCTATGTAGGCTATTGCCCTACCGCATGGGGAACCGTGCCTGCACCTTTGCTGACATGACATGTACCATGCTGTTGAGGTTTAATAATCCCGAGAGAGCCGTTGTTTTTTCAATTGAAGGTACGGATAGTATATCAATGTTATAAGAATTGTTTTTCCTTGGGCCCACAAGATCTCACAGGAAAGAACGAAACAATGCTTTAACCGTCAGCAACAACAAGAAGTTCTTTTTTACATGTGCCTCATCACTGTTCAATATCACAGCTCTCAATCTCTCCCATAGTGCCATTGCCTCTCTCTCCCTCTCTCCGTCTCTCCCATTGCCTCTGTCGTGAGAGTTGTGGGTGGGATTCTTTTAGTCATGGCCCTGCATCCGATGTCCCTCTCGGCGGAACGAGCGGTAAGAGCATGTCTGTAGTGTATCTGTCCTCTTTCTCTGTCGATTTCTTCTTTGTGGTAAACTGGTAATGTAAAAAACACCGAGCGTCACCCACATGAGAGGAATGATTTTATTCGTGGCCCTGGTTAGTGGTTATAAAAATGCATTCCTGTCCATCGGCGGAACGACAGCTTTCCCCGGTGGAAATCGATGTTATTTTTATGCTCTACTTTTTTTCATGGTTTGAGCTTCTAGTTCTATGTTAATGTAGTGTCTGTTGATTTACTATGCTGCTGTTGATTTACTATGCTGCTGTTTGCATCTCTCGTTTCATTTTCTTTCATTTTTTCATTTTTCTTTCTTTCTAATTTCTCATTCCCTCTTGATGTGGCTGTTCGTGGCCCTAGTTATAAAAATTGTACTCTCCTAGTATGTGTTTTTCTTTTATTTTTTGGGATAGATATTACTCTCTTAGTATGTTAATCTGATGAATTGCCCCCCTCAAACATTTGAAAGTTCATGCACTAAAGCAGGTTTCTTCTAGCATATTCATCTGATTGACAATGATTAGACAATACTAGCCATGAATAGCAATAAGATAGGGTTTTTGAAGAATCAAGAGTGGGCTCCTCCAGATAGAAGGTCATGATCTCATCCTACTGAGCCATGCATTGTAAACCTTACTTTTGAGAGTTCATGTACTGGGTGCAGAAATTCTCTCCATACGATTTTCTCCATACGTCGACATATGCTAAAGAGAAGAGTGAATTATAGCATCATGGCTTGGATGTAGGACTGAACTTTCAACCCAAAAATCAGTTGAGTTTCAGTCTAATTTAAGATCCTATATGAAGCAAATTAATATTAGGCTTATCATAACCCAAGCAGAGCTTGTCCATATTGCTATCATAATAGGTTTTAAATTGCACTAATAAGATTTAAAAAGTTTAGATTTCTTCATTTAGATCATAATCTCAATTTTATAAATTAACTTATTAGTTTGTGTCTAACTTAAACTTTGGGTATGGTAAAAGAATTAGAGTACTCTTGTCAATAAATTTAGGTTTGGGTTGTGCAGATCAACCTAAGCCACAGCTAGAGATGTCAAATGGGCTAGGCCGGCCCGTTTCGGCATGGCACAACCCGCTAGTCAATGGCACGGCCTGCCCGTTTCGGCACGGCCCGTTATGGCATGACCCGTTGTGGGCTGACCCATCTATAAGGGTCAGCCCGCCATGCACGACTAGCCTGCCCACTCCAACGGCTATTTTCATGCATTTTTGTCTTATATGAAGCAAATTAACATTAGGCTTATCATAACCCAAGCAGAGGTTCAATTTTATAAATTAACTTATCAGTTTGTGTCTAACTTAAACTTTGGGTATGGTAAAAGAATTAGAGTACTCTTGTCAATAAATTTAGGTTTGGGTTGTGTAGATCAACCTAACCGACAACTAGAAATGTCAAATGGGCCGGGCTGGCCCGTTTTGGCACGGCATGGCGCGCTAGTCAATGGCACGGCCTGTGTTGGGCTGAGGGAATGGGCACGGCCTGCCTGTGCTGGTCAAGACTTAAAACTTTGATTTCAACATTTTAATTTATTATGGAGTGCACTCTTTTCGTGTGTTTTTGGGTTTATTATTAATGTTTAATTTAAGTGTGACTTTGGGTTTATTATGGAGTGCACTCTTTTGTTTTAACTTCTTTTTTCGTGTGAGAGATTCGAAGGTCAAGACTTAAAACTTTGAATTCAACATTTTAATATGGATTTCCAACAACTCTGTGCTTCCAAAGTTTCTATTGGATTCATATGAACTCTTTGGAAACGGAAATGGTTATTTGATATTGAATTAATATCAAATAGGTTTGATTTCTTGTAAATATTGTTTCTAATTTAGATTATCTTTCTATTGAAATTGTCTAATTAAGATTTCCTTTATTTTTTGTCATTTTTTTTTTCTGGAACATGTTTTAAAATTGCAATACAGCCTCCTGCAGTCCCCCTTCTCACTGCCTCATTTCTTTTTTCGAAATCAAATTAAATTTTCTACAATTAAAATTGGGCTTTCTTAATTTTTGTAGGATACTTCTCCATGTGCTCGTTTTCATTTAGAGTGTAAGACTTTATTTTTGTACTAAAGTAAAATTCTCGTGTTTTGTAGACTCTGGCGAAATTGGTTATGTAGACACTGGCACGGTTGGTCTTGGGCCTAGATTTTATCTATTGACTTTGGCTCTATATGGTAAGTGTTTCTCCCTGTATGTAAGGCTCTAGCTTGTTTGATATGCTATTTAATTGTAATCACTAGATAAAATATATTGGATTTGTTTTTTAGCATTTATCGGCATGATGGGGGGAGCCGCTGTGAGTAAACTTACTTGAAAACACTGTTTGTTTTATTTTAGGACCATAAAACTTTATTTTCAAAGTCCTAGATTTTATAATGTGTAGGTATGAAGGACTTGATCGTCCAACAGCAAGGAAATTTGTTTCCTTCTATACCATGTTAAATACATACAATTATCTACTATTGGCATGGTAGGATAATATATTTAGTTTCCCCTATTCTATTCTAATCTATTCTTCTGGTAATTAAAATTTAGGGCCTTATGCTGTATTTCCTTGGTGACTTTCGATTGAGTTGGATTGGGTAAGTTGACTTGGACCTGGATTGGTCTAGGGGTTGGAGTCTGTAACGATCATGCCGTATATATATTTAGACATATATGTTTTGTTGCACCTTCTATATTTCGGTGGATTAGGACTAATTTTTTTTCCTAGAATCCCTCCACTAGTTTTAGTATGTTTAGGACTCTCTTACTATATTTGTGGCAATTGTAACCCTATAAAAGGGTCATACGATATTGTAGTAGGCATTCAGAAATCATCAATATAAATTCTATTTTGGTGGTTTCCGGTCTCTCCAATGATCCGAAGAGGTGTCGGGTTCACTTGAATGATACGAATTATTTTTTCAATTATTTTTCTCTTTTATTTACGATGGGACTGTTACAGAGTGAGATTTGGTGTGGTCTTGGCATTGTCGGCAAAGTAACATAGTTGTAATTTGGTTCATAGGTTGAACTAGGTTGAAATTCTCAAAACTATCACATGATTCCACAGTTATTAAGTATGGAGGAGAATCATTAATTACCCCATAATTTTAATTTGACTCATAAACATAAACAAGATAGTAATGCTTCGATGTAGTTCGTACAAAACGGCAGGACTTATTTGCAATTCCAGCAAAAAAAAAAAAAAAAAAAAAAAAAAAACAGACGATAAGACTCATCCTAGACTGGTCTCACGTATCCCAGAGTTTGTGCAATTGGATGGTGGGTGATGGAACCCAATCCCAAACACACATACTATTGCCCCAAATATCTAGAATAACACTATGAATTTTTTAAGCCACTTTTGTTTCTTAACCATCCTCATAACTGCCATCCTCTTTTCAGGCCTACTAAGGCCTCTAACATTAAGGGTAGCAATAATCATGAAAATAACCCCAAAAAAAGAATAATTAAGAAGCAACAGACATATCTCCTGCATCTAATCTAACATCTCGAATTGAGTAAGTCTCTGTTTTATCTCATCTTCATTTGCCCCATAGGATAGACCCACCAGCTTGCCCAATTCAAACACTTGATTGGTCTCTTCAACTGCAGCTAACCGGATATCCTTGGATCCACTAGCCGAGTTTGTCAACTCCGCCTTCCCTGCCACCGATAGGATTTAATGAGTATGTAAGCCATCTTGTAGGATTTGCCAAGAAACAAACCCTGCTTCTTCCATCAATAACTGATACCAGAGTTGTGCTTTTCCCTTCACGTGATAGGCCGTCAATGGTGCACGTTTATCTGGTGGTGTATCCTGAAACTCAAAAAATTATTTGGTGCGGTATATCCAACTTGTCAGGTTTTCATTCCCATTGAATCGAGGTAAGTCAACTTTGGCGAACTTAGGGGCAACATTATGAGATGACCCACTTGAATCCCACTTCATCCCTCTCAAATCATTTGCTAACTGTGAGCTGATCAATGCGGGTGTTCAAGGCAGATAACATGTGCATTTCTTTCAAGATGCGCTCTTGCCCGGAAGACAAGTAGCCCACCTCGATTTCAAGCTGGTTAATTCATTGATTAGCCATAATTGGCTTTGATGTCAAAATGTTGGGATCATCAAAGTCAGCGTGGGTTCCTCGACCCCATCCTCTTCGCTTCTAGCAGTTTATGAAAGAAAATGAATGGAGAATGGTGGTGAAAATGAGTAAATAAGAAAGGACAAGAATGTTTTTGCTTCGAGGGAAAACCAACCTATTGCTGCCCCCAAGCTAGAACTAACAGTTTCAATATTAGAACTTACAGTTTATTGTTGGATACGAAAGGACAATAATGGTTTTGCTTCGAGGGAAAACCAACCTCCTATTGTTGCAAGCTAAAACTAACAGCGAGGGTTCTTAATAGAGGAAGCTGCTAGTTGTCTCTACAGATTATATTTTTATCATTTCAACATTAGAACTAACGGTTTATTGTTGCACATTCAAATCAGGGTACTTTTTAGTAGAAGTGCAAAACACAAGTTTTTTTTTTATATTGACTAAAAATACAGGGGCTTTTTTGTAAAAACCTCTTTAGGTTATAATAAAAACATGAATTTATATTTTAAATATTTATCAATTATTTATTTATGTTGTTAGATATGGAGACGTGCTTACTGATGAAGATCAAATGAATAGCATCATGGTTGCTGTGAATGCAATTAGAGTTCTACTTGAGGTGGTACTAAGGGTAATATACGTGAGGAAACATCATGAAGCTGGCCCACTATTAGGGGAGACTACCGCTTCGATTAAATTAGGCTTGTATTTTGTAGTTATTTTTGGACTGATCACTCCAAGTCTCTCTCTAGCTGTGAGGAAGACAACATTTGCAGTCGTATTAGTTGTCGCTTCATTTATAATGCTTGTATAGTCTAATTTTCACAACGCAAGTAAATAAAAACTTAAACTCAATTTTTTTTTATAATAAGTTATTGATTTAATGAAATTGGGATTATTTGATAGAAAAATGAGGTGGAGAAGGATTCGAATATGTTTTTGATAGTATAGTAGGAGGTGCTTGGGGTTCGAGTCTTTTCTTTTTGGACCGCATTTGGGTTCTATGTACATGACCAAGCAACTATCATATGTTTAATATCTAATAAACTGTTATTTTTCTTTTTTTAGTGTTATATCTGATTAATAATACGAAAGCAAATAAATTTGATAGACGGCAGGCTGGAGGTATTTTTGGAATCGTTGTAGTTTTGTTCGTTTTTATATTATGGCAAGAAAATGGTATAGGCTACAATAGGAGCTACCATAAGCGTATGCTGCAGAGGAAGGGGGAAGACAAATGTATGATATCGTCGTTGTCTTGGATCCTAATATGGGAATGGAAAGGAATTGGAGGGACGACATCCTCGATGTTGCGGGTCCTAGTAAAGGATGTCGGTCATCCGATTCATTTCAATTCCCGTATTAGGATTCGGGACAACGATGATCTCCTGCATTTCTCTTCGCCCTTCCTCTGCAACATGCGCTGCTGGTAGCTCCTGTTGTAGCCTGTACCATTTTCTTGCTACATTATAAAAATGGACAAAAACTACAACGATTCCAAAAATACTTCTAGCCTGCCATCATTCAAATTTATTTTCTTTCGTATTATTAATCAGATATAATAGTAAAAAAAGAAAACTAACAATTTATTAGATATTAAACATATCATAGTTGCTTGGTCATGTGCATAGATCCCAAATACGTTCCAAAAAGAAAAGGCTCCAACCCCAACACCTCCGACCATACTATCAAAAACATATTCGAATCCTTCTCTACCTCATTTTTCTATTAAATAATCCCAATTTCATTAAATCACTAATTTAATTTAAAAAATAAAAAAGTTGAGTTTAGGTTTTTATTTACTTGCATTGTGAAAATTGGACCATGCGAGCATTATAGATGAAGCGACAGTTGATACGACTGCAAATGTTGTCTTCCTCACAACTGGAGGGAGACTTGTAGTGATCAGTCCAAAAATAATTACAAAGTATAGGTCCAGTTTAATCATATTGGAAGCGGTTGCCCCCCCTAATGGTAGGCCAGACTCATGCTGTTTCCTCATGTATATCACCGTCAGTACCACCTCAAATAGAGCTCTAATTGCAGTCACATCAACCATGCTATTTATTTGATCTTCATCAATATGCATGGCTCCATACCTAACAACATAAACACATAACTCATAAAGGCTTTCATTCAACCTAAGTCCGGCTCGCATTTGTGGGGTATGTGGTGTTGATTTGGTCCTTTGACAGACCTTTCTAAGTTGGTCTCTTATAAACTTCCGTTGAGTGGGATGTGTGAAACTTACCAGGGGCACACACTGATGATTAGTGTTGATCGCAATCCCCTCTAATAGTATATCCTCAAATCTTACTTTTATGAGATTTGGCCCCACGGAAAGATTGAACATGTGGTTGATAATAAAGTAGGATTAATAATGTATAAGATTGTACTAATCTGAAAAATCAAATATTTTTATTTTTCTCCAAGTCATCCCTTGACTAAAGTTAATTTGTAGGAAAACTAACTATACTACTCCCATCTTTTGCTTTTGATTCATTTATCCATGGGCAATCATAAATGACTTAATGATGATTTTGCCAAAAGTCTACTTTCACAAATGTCCTCTTTGCTCTCTTTTGGCTTTCATGTAAGGGATGGATCCATCCGCCTTTGATCAATCCAACACAACCACACACATCCTAACCTTTAATTGGAATTGACTCCATCCCACATTATTTTGGACATTGATCAAATCTAGATTTGTCACAAGAATTTTACACATATAATTATTAAATTCTGTTGACTTGAAACCAAAGGCAAAAATTATTTGATTGACATGATATTATATATTTTCCTAATCTATATCCAAGACTTTCCATGGTTAGTGAAAATTGTGGACCTTAGAGAATGGATGTTTTTGTTGTTTGACCATGAGAAAGCCATTTATTTCATCGGGAGATTTTAATAAAGTGATCGATATTGGGTGTCTTAATTAAGGATATTATTTTCCCTTTTACAGCCTCTTATTCTTCTCGTCACAAGATGTTGGATCCTCGAAGTTTAATGAAAAATACTGTAAATATATGATATATATATATATATATATATATACATATTTAAGAACCACCAATAATAACTTAATAGTGTATGAGCTTTTTGTTTTTGTGGTAAATAGTGTATGAGGGTTAGATGTGTGCATAGGCCTGGAATTGATCATAGGTGGTTCGTATGAGCTTTTTGTTTTTGTGGTAAATAGTGTATGAGGGTTAGATGTGTGCATAGGCCTGGAATTGATCATAGGTGGTTCCTCCAACATTACAAAGAATTTTTAAAGCTTAATTTGATGAAATGGGGCCCAACCCAAAAGTATACAATTGGTATTTTATTTACCGACCCGAACTCTTTCTTCACAATTTAACAGCCACATGGAACGGAGTTGGGACAGCCTTGCACGAGTGAGTGCATAAACAGCCCCCATCTTGGCACCAGGACCAGGACCAGGACCAGGACGTTTCATTAATGAAGGAAGCTTTTGACGCCTTTCGTCCTCCAACGCAAAGATGCAGATCGTTTTAGAGTAAACCCAATGCAACGCAAGCATCCAGTACAATTCAGGTAGGCCATCTTTTACTCGGACCTGCAAACCAATGCAATCTCTCATCTGGGTATTGCCCATTTGCCTTCCTCACCTCAACTTCTTTCATGAAACTGGGAAATTTCTTCTGTTTCTTACACCTGCCATGCCATTGCAGACCCCTTAGGTAGCTTCACATGTGATTTCCAGCATGGACTACTGCTGTCTCTTATGCACAAGACCCATTGACACTGCGATAGACCAAGATACCCTTTACCCAATAAAATGAAGAAGAACAAAATGGACCCAAACTCATGCAACTCCATACAGTCCAAAGAGAGATCCAATTATAACCCTTACAATGAAATGCATCCGTTAAATGGGCCTAGACCTTGCTTGTTGAATCAGATAATAGGGATCTCCTGATTTCTTTGGTACACTAAAAACATGCTACGTTGGTGAAAGGAGCAGTAGTCTTCTCCTTTTAGTTCTATCAACAGGTGTAGTCTCTCTTGGTAGAATAAACTTGAAGGAAAATAGAATATTTCCTAGCAAACGTGACCTTAGTGGCAGTAGTTACCCCCGTTCATGTTTTTGAGATGGTCCTATAGAGGAGTTTTTTAATTTTTTGGGAGCATAGCAGCAGATGGAAAATTCTTAGCCTCTGTACCTCTGCATTCCTTTCCTTCGTTGTTGGCTCTCTCTCCTCTCTCTCCCGTCCTATACCACCCTCCTATGTAGGCTCTTGCCCTACCGCATGGGGAACCGTGCCTGCACCTATGCTGACATGACATGTACCATGCTGTTGAGGTTCAATAATCCCGAGAGAGCCGTTGTTTTTGCATTTGATGGTGCGGATAGTATATCAGTGTTATATGAATTGTTTTTCCTTGGGCCCACAAGATCACAGGAAAGAAAGAAACTATGCTTTAACCGTCCAGCAACAACAAGAAGTTCTTTTTTACATGTGCCTCATAACTGTTCAATAGCACAGCTCTCAGTCTCTTCCATAGTCCCATTGCCTCTTCCTCTCTCCGTCTCTCCCATTGCCTCTGTCGTGAGAGTTGTGGGTGGGATTCTTTTAGTTGTGGCCCTAATCCGATGTCCGTCTCGGCGGAACGAGCGGTAAGTGCATGTCTATAGTGTATCTGTCCTCTTTCTCTATCGATTTCTTCTTTGTGGTAATGTAAAAAACACCGAGCCTCACCCACATGAGAGTTGGGGACTGGAATGATTTTATTCGTGGCCCTGGTTAGTGGTTATAAAAATGCATTCCTGTCCGTCGGCGGAACGACAGCTTTCCCCGGTGGAAATCGATGTTATTTTTATGCTCTACTTTTTGTCATGGTTTGAGCTTCTAGTTCTATGTTAGTGTAGTGTCTGTTGATTTACTATGCTGCTGTTTGCATCTCTAGTTTCATTTTCTTTCATTTTTTCGTTTTTCTTTCTTTCTAATTTCTCATTCCCTCTTGATGTGTCTGTTCGTGACCCTAGTTATAAAAATTGTACTCTCCTAGTATGTGTTTTTCTTTTATTTTTTGGGATAGATATTACTCTCTTAGTATGTTAATCTGATGAGTTGCCCCCCTCAAACATTTGAGAGTTCATGCACTACAGCAGGTTTCTTCTAGCATATTCATCTGATTGACAATGATTAGACATTGAGATACAAAGCTTCAATGCCAAAAAAACAAGGAGAAAATGATTCGTGAACGTTTTAGATTCATTATTAGTGAACCTCATTATTTTCTTATTTTAATTGCGCTCACGTACTTTTGAGAATTACTTTCTTAGAAAATAGTATCTTCAATTTTAGATTTTTTCTTTAACTATTACTAAAAAATGTACAAGTTTTATAAATTATTAATATTAAACCAAAAAATTTAAGATTATCACTTCAACTATCACTTTTATCACTTCAACTATCACTTCCCCCTCTAGAGGAAAGTTTTAGCTCTGCCGCTGTGTGCTTACAATTGTTGGTGGTTGCATCTTTCATTCCTTTTTATTTTTTGTCTCCTTTTTTGTTTTTTGGTCATTTCTGTTTCTTTTTTCCTCTTGATTCGGCCATGCTATGGCAAGAATGTCTGAAACAGAGTTTTGTTTTTATTTGTTGTAATCTTACAAAAAAAAAAGCACACCGAGCGTCACCCACATGAGAGTTGAGCAAGGGCGGACCTAGGGGGGCCATAGCACCCCATACTTCTTAAGCCTCTCTAAGAAGCTTGCTTTGGGCCCTCCATGGTGTGGCCATTCATTAATGGTTGAGTTCATGCTAGTTTCCACACTATTTTCTCCAGACGATTTTCTCCATACGTCGACATATGCTAAAGAGAAGGAAGGGTGAATTATAGCATCATGGCTCGGATGTAGGACTGAACTTTCAACCCAAAAATCAGTTGAGCTTCAATTTGATTTAAGATCCTATATGAAGCAAATTAACATGAGGCTTATCATAACCCAAGCAGAGCTTGTCCCTATTCCCTATCATAATAGGTTTTAAATTGCACTAATAAGATTTAAAAAGTTTAGAATTGTACATTTAGATCTTAATCTCAATTTTATAAATTAACTTTTCAGTTTGTGTCTAATTTAAACTTTGAGTGTGGTAAAAGAATTAGAGTACTCTTGTCAATAAATTTAGGTTTGGGTGGTGCAGATCAACCTAACCCACAACTAGAGATATCAAATGAGTCGGGCCGGCTCGTTTCGGCATGGCCCGTTATGGCATGACCCGCTGTTGGCTGACCCATCCATAAGGGTCAGCCCGCCAGGCACAACCAGCCTGGCCCACTCCAACGTCTATTTTCATGTATTTTTGTCCATTTTAAACCAAACCCCCCCACCCCCCCCACCCCCCCCCCCAAAAAAAAAAAAAAAAAACACGAACTGCTGAACTTCTTATGTTGTCCATCTTCTAGAATAAGCTATGAAATTCCTAACTGCCACAGACTATGTTCTATGCTTTAAGAATTAAAACGAATCGGTGTCTGAGCCATTCCTTTTCTAAAACGTAACCTACCCATAGCCCCGTCACCATTCCAACTAACCAAGGTCTTGAAACTAACTGTCCTGCGTCTACTAACTCTATATCAGCTCAACTACTAACATACAATCATTACTACCTTAATGGTGTTAAAGTTGGACCGTCGCACCTCGAAATCTGAGGGTCCCAAGGGCCTCAGGTCTCGGGACGTGACATATATGGTGATTTGTTTCTTGATTTTCCATTTTCTATAGTTGCCACAAGCCCAATGGAGGATTCCACCAATTGTGATATCTTGATTAAGGTTTAATTTAATTGTGATTTTGGTTTTATTATGGAGTGCACTCTTTTGTTTTAACTTCTTTTTTCATGTGAGAGATTCGAAGGTCAAGAATTAAAACTTTGAATTCAACATTTTAATTTATTATGGAGTGCACTCTTTTCGTGTAATTTTGGGTTTATTATTAATGTTTAATTTAAGTGTGACTTTGGGTTTATTATGGAGTGCACTCTTTTGTTTTAACTTCTTTTTTCGTGTGAGAGATTCGAAGGTCAAGACTTAAAACTTTGAATTCAACATTTTAATATGGATTTCCAACAACTCTGTGCTTCCAAAGTTTCTATTGGATTCATATGAACTCTTTGGAAACGGAAATGGTTATTTGATATTGAATTAATATCAAATAGGTTTGATTTCTTGTAAATATTGTTTCTAATTTAGATTATCTTTCTATTGAAATTGTCTAATTAAGATTTCCTTTATTTTTTGTCATTTGTTTTTTCTGGAACATGTTTTAAAATTGCAATACAGCCTCCTGCAGTCCCCCTTCTCACTGCCTCATTTCTTTTTTCGAAATCAAATTAAATTTTCTACAATTAAAATTGGGCTTTCTTAATTTTTGTAGGATACTTCTCCATGTGCTCGTTTTCATTTAGAGTATGAGACTTTATTTTTGTACTAAAGTAAAATTCTCGTGTTTTGTAGACTCTAGCGAAATTGGTTATGTAGACACTGGCACAGTTGGTATTGAGCCTTGATTTTATCTATTGACTTTGGCTCTATGTGGTAGGTGTTTGTCCCCATCTCTAAGGCTCTAGCTTCTTCGATATGCTATTTAATTATAATCACTAAATAAAATATATTGGATCTGTTTTTCAGCATTTATCGGCATGATGGGGGAGCCACTGTGAGTGAAGTTACTTGAAAACACTGTTTTTCTTATTTTAGGACTATAAAACTTTATTTTCAAAGTCCTGGAATTTTATAATGTGCAGGTATGAAGGACTTGATCGTCCAAAGGCAAGGAAATCTGTTTCCTTGTATACCATATTAAATACATACAATTATCTACTATTGGCATGGTAAGATAATATATTTAGTTTCTCCTATTCTATTCTATTCTTCTTGTAATTAAAATTTAGGGGCTTATGCTGTATTTCCTTGGTGACTTTCGATTGAGTTGGATTGCGCAAGTTGACTTGGGCTTGGATTGGTCTAGGGGTTGGAGTCAGATTTGGTGTTGTCTTGATATCGTCGGCAAAGAAACTCTGTTGTAATTTGGTTCATAGGTTGAACTAGGTTGAAATTCTCAAACTAGAACTAGGTTCGAAGAAAAACAACCTCCTATTGTTGCATGCTAGAACTAAAGCGAGGGTTGTGCTAGTTGTTTTAGTTGTCTTTGTAGAGGATATTTTTATCATTTCAACTTTAGAACTAACGGTTTATTACTGCACAATCAAATCAGGGTATTTTTTAGTAGAAGTGCAAAGCACAGGTTTTTTTTTTTATATTGACTGAAAATACAGGGGCCTTTTTGTAAAAACCTCTTTACATTATAACAAACAGATGAATTTATATTTTAAATATTTATCAATTATATATTTATGTTGTTAGGTATGTAGACATGCTTATTGATGAAGATCAAATGAATAGCAGCATGGTTGCTGTGAATGCAATTAGAGCTCTACTTGAGGTGGTATTGATGGTGATATTTGTGAGGAAACAGCGTGAGCCTGGCCCACCATTAAGGGAGGCTTCCGCTTCCAATATGATTAAATTAGGCTTGTACTTTGTATTTATTTTTGGACTCATCACTGCAAGTCTCCCTCCAATTGTGAGGAAGACAACATTTGTAATCGTATCAACTGTTGCTTCACAACGCAAGTAAATAGAAATCTAAATTCAACTTTTTTTAAAAAATTAAATTAGTAATTTAAATAAATTGGGATTATTTGACAGAAAAATGAGGTGGAAAAGGATTTAAATATGTTTTTGATAGTATGGTCGGAGGTGCGTGGGTTGGAACCTTTTCTTTTTGGATTGCATATGGGTTCTATCTATGCACATGACCGAGCAACTATGGTATGTTTAATATCTAATAAACTGTTTAGTTTTCTTTTTTTACTATTATATCTGATTAATAGTACGAAAGAAAATAAATTTGAATGTTGGTAGGCTAAAAGTATTTTTGGAATCATTGTAGTTTTTGTCCGTTCTTATATTGTGGCAAGAAAATGGTACAAGCTATAATTGGAGCTACCAGCAGCGCATGTTGCAGAGGAAGGGGGAAGACAAATGTAGGATATCATCATTCTTCGGGATCCTAATACGGGAATGGAAAGGAATCCGAGGGACGACATCCTCGGTGTTGTGGGTCCTATAACAACCGGAACAACAATGAGGATGTCGTCCATCCAATTCCTTTCCATTCCCGTATTAGGATACGGGACAACGATGTTCTCCTGCATTTCTCTTCTCCCTTCCTCTACAGCATGCACTGCTAGTAGCTCTTGTTGTAGCCTATACCATTTTCTTGCCACAATATAAAAACGGACAAAAACTACAACGATTCCAAAAATACTTTCAGCCTGCCATCATTAAAATTTATTTTCTTTCGTATTATTAATCAGATATAATAGTAAAAAAAGAAAACTAACAGTTTATTAGATATTAAACATACCATAGTTGCTTGGTAATGTGCATAGAACCCATATGCGGTCCAAAAAAAAAAGCTTCAACCCCAAGCACCTCCGACTATACTATAAAAAACATATTTTAGTAATTTCCACCTCATTTTTCTGTCAAATAATCCCAATTTCATTAAATCACTAATTTAATTTTCAAAAAAAAAAAAAATGAGTTTAGGTTTTTATTTACTTGTGTTGTGAAAATTGGACCATGCGAGCATGATAGATGAAGTGACAGTTAATACGACTGCAAATGTTGTCTTCTTCACAACTGGAAGGAGACTTGCAGTGATCAGTCAAAAAATAACTACAAAGTACAAGCCTGAGTTTATCATATTGGAAGCGGTAGCCTCCCCTAATGATGGGCCAGGCTTACGCTGTTTTCTCACATATATCACCATCAGTACCACCTCAAGTGGAGCTCTAACTGCATTCACAGCGGCCATGCTGCTTTTCATTTGATCTTCATCAATAAGCATGGCACCATACCTAACAACATAAACACGTAATTCATAAATATTTAAAATATAAATTAATGTGATTGTTATAATCTAAAGAGGTTTTTACAAAATGGCCCCTGTATTTTTAGTCAATATAAAAAAAAAAAAACCTATGTTTTGCACTTCTACTAAAAAATATCCTGATTTGACTATGCAACAATAAACCACTAGTTCTAGTGTTGAAATGTTAAAATTATCCTCTGCAGAGACAACTAAGACAACTAGCACCTTCCTCTATTAAGAACCCTTGCTGTTAGTTATAGCTTGCAATAATAGGAGGTTGGTTTTCCATCAAAGCAAAACCATTGTTGTCCTTTCGTATCCAACAATAAACGGTTAGTTTTAATATTGAAACTGTTAGTTCTAACTTGGGGGTAACAATAGGAGGTTGGTTTTCCCTCGCAAAAACATTGTTGTCCTTTCTTATTTACTCATTGCACCACCATTCCCCATTCCTTTTCTTTCATAAACTGCTAGAAGCAGAAGAGGACGGGGTCGATGTTGACTTTGACGATCCCGACATTTTGGTATCAAAGCTAGTTTTGGCTGATCAATGAATTAACCAGCTTGAAATCGAG
Organism: Camphora micrantha; assembly: GCA_003546025.1. Classification (NCBI taxonomy): domain Eukaryota; kingdom Viridiplantae; phylum Streptophyta; class Magnoliopsida; order Laurales; family Lauraceae; genus Camphora; species Camphora micrantha. The sequence continues at coordinate 6,693,336 of QPKB01000008.1, forward strand.
GTGGGCTCCTTGTGTTCCGGGCAAGAGCGCATCTTGAAAGAAATGCGCAAGATGTTATCTGCCTTGAACACTCGCCTTGATCAGCTCACAGTTAGTAAAGGATTTGAGATGGATGAAGTGGGGTTCAAGTGGGCCATCTCATAATGTTGCCCCCGAGCTCGCCAAACTTGACTTCCCTGATTCAATGGGAATGAAGAGCTGACAAGTTGGATATACGCCGCCGAACAATTTTTTGAGTTTCAAGGTACGCCACCAGATAAACGTGCACCATTGACGGCCTATCACGTGGAGGGAGAATCACAACTCTAGTATCAGTTATTGAGGGCAGATGCAGGGCTTGTTTCCTGGCAAATCCTTAAAGATGGGTTACATACTCATTAAATCCTAAGGAGGGGCGGTGGCAGGGGAGGCGGAGTTGACAAACTCGGCTAGTGGATCCCCAAGGATATTCGGTTAGCTGCAGTTGAAGAGACCAATCAAGTGTTTGAATTGGGCAAGCTGGTGGGTCTATCCTATGGGGCAGACGAAGAAGAGATAAAATAGAGACTTCCTCAATCGGAGAGTTTCGATGTAGGAGGTATGTCTGCTACTTCTTAATTATTCTTTTCTAGGGAGTTTATTTTCATGATTATTGTTACCCAGGCCTTGGTAGGCCTGAAAAGAGGATGACAGTTAAGAGGATGGTTAAGAAACAAAAGGTGGATGTTTTGTTGTTATAGGAAACAAAAATGGCTTCAAAAATTCATAGTGTTATTCTAGATATTTGGGGCAATAGTATGTGTGTTTGGGATTTCCACCACCTTTCATCTTCTTCTCCTTGTATTAACTAAATCATGTACCCAGTTGCCGTGACATGGATGTCAATGGGGTCAATTGACCCCACTAAGATATGAAAAATTATTAAAAAAAAATTCTTTAATGAATTCAACTTGAAGATTGACCCCACTCAATGCCTAAGTTAATGGGTCATCTGTTAAACAAAATAAGAAAAAAAAAAAAAAAAAATACTGAGCCCAACTTTTGTTTTTTAAAGAAAATTTCTTTTTTAAGATATTCTATCATTAACTCCTCATTTACCCTAATTTAATCTCTAAATACGGTATTCTCCCCATATTAGAAGGAGAAAAACCCTAACATTTATATCTAGGCATATAGAAGAAAATGAAGAAGAATTATCGAATTGTCGGAAATAAATTATTTGAGAATTTTATAATATATTTATCGAATTGTCGGAAATAAATTATTTAAGAATTTTATAATATATTTATCGAAAGTAGATGATCGATATTGATAAAGGTGAAAACAAATTTATTCGATTTGTGGAAAATAAGTTTTTTGTTGACCCCACTTATTCGAATTCCTGGAGCCGTCACTACCCAGTCGACCCCCCATCTAGGTGCCCAAACTCTGGGATACATGAGACCAATCTGGGATGAGTCTTGTCGACTGTTTTTTTTTTTCCTGCTGGAATTGTAAGTAAGTCCTGCTGTTTTGTATAAACTACATCGGAGCATTACTCTTGTTTATGTTTATGAGTCTACTGAAAATTATGGGGTATTTAATGATTTATTGATTTTCCTTTCTAGTTAATAATTGTGGAATCATGTGATAGTTTTGAGAATTTCAACCTAGTTCAACCTATGAAAAAAATTACAACTGAGTTACTTTGCCGACGATACCAAGACCACCCCAAATCTGACTCCAACCCCTAGACCAATCCAGATCCACGTCAACTTGCCCAATCCAACTCAATCGAAAGTCACCACGGAAATATAGCATAAGCCCCCAAATTTTAATTACAAGAAGAATAGTATAGAATAGGAGAAACTAAATATATTATCTTACCATGCCAATAGTAGATAATTGTATGTATTTAATATGGTATACAAGGAAACAGATTTCCTTGCCTTTGGACGATCAAGTCCTTCATACCTGCACGTTATAAAATTCCAGGACTTTGAAAATAAAGTTTTATAGTCCTAAAATTGGGAAAAACAGTGTTTTCAAGTAACTTTATTCACAACGGCTCCCCATCATGCCGACAAATGCTGAAAAACAGATCCAATATATTTTATTTAGTGATTATAATTAAATAGCATATGAAAGAAGCTAGAACCTTACAGATGGGGACAAACACTTACTGCGTAGAGCCAAAGTCAATAGATGAAATCTAGGCTCAATACCAACTGTGCCAGTGTCTACATAACCAATTTCGCTAGAGTCTACAAAACACGAGAATTTTACTTTAGTACAAAAATATAGTCTTATACTCTAAATGAAAACGAGCACATGGAGAAGTATCCTACAAAAATTAAGGAAGCCCAATTTTAATTGAAGAAAATTTAATTTGATTTCGAAAAAAGAAATGAGGCAGTGAGGGGGACTATAGGAGGCTGTATTGCAATTTTAAAACGTGTTCCAGAAAAAACGACGACAAAAAATAAAGGAAATCTTAATTAGACAATTTCAATAGAAAGATAATCTAAATTAGAAACAATATTTACAAGAAATCAAACCTATTTGATATTAAAGCGTAGAACATAGTCTGTGGCAGTTAGGAATTTCATTGCTTATTCAAGCAGATGGACAAAATAAGAAGTTCTCTCAGTAATTTGTGAGTTACCAGACCTTTTTCCAGAGGACAAGCTAGGATTACCATTAACTAGAGAGATAAACCTTTCCATTAAGTTGATGTCGGAGATAGCCTAGAGTTGTTCCTTACCGAATGAGAAGGGAGGATTGTGATCTAGATTGATGCCTAAGAGTCTGGAATAGGAAGTGTTGAACACAAACAGGAAAGTAGTAACCTATTCACGAGGGGGTTATTATGCATAACTTAGAACTCACTACAATGAGTATTTTCTCATATTTTTAAGGAGTATTGAAAGTTGCAGACATATTTTAAAAAGAAAGATTTGATGGCTCACACCAACCATGGGACTCGACAGTGCCATTTTCTCATAGTAGGATTCGAATACGTGACAATGATTCGAATTGGAAGTTGGTTCATGAACTAGCAAATACAAGGATAGAAATAAACTTAAACAGATTCCTACAATCAAGGAAAATTATTAACAAAATAGGAAAGGGAATATGCTAATGACTAGAGCTTGATCCAACCAGCTAAGAGATAAGGTTGTGACTGAGCTTGCTATAGTTGTCACTTTGGGTTGGTCCACCATCATAGTAGACCCCTCAGTTACATGGAATTTGGCTGGGTTTGTATCATATCGCCTGATCATGCAGTAATGCATGATGTGATCCACGTGTCCATGTCCTGGTCGGGAAGATACGTTCTAGATCTGTCTCTCTTCATCAAGTACAAGTTCTCGGAAACCAAGACTGATACGACCTATGACGACGAGTCACTGCGTAGGATCAGATTTGGTCCGGAACATGTGCGAATTCAAGGGAGTATGTGTGTCACACCTCGAGAACTAGAGGTGACAAATAGGTCGGGTTGGGCTAAACGGGTCGAACCCATTTAATAAACGAAGTTAACCCGACCTGACCCGCATAACCATTGCAGGTGGTTGTGGTTGGAAATGTCAAACGGGCCCACCCAGCCGAGCGCACCAGACAAACGGGGGGCCGGCGCAGCCCGCCATATGCAGTGGGCTGGCCATGCTGTGCCTTCGTGTCTGCCGTGCTCGGCGTGCCTCTTTTAAAATTTTTTTTTCGATTCTTGAGATTCGATTCCTAAGATTTAATAGACCGCACACATATGATTTAAAAGTTCAAAGACTCATTTGACCATTGTTATGATATGTTATTACTTATGATTAAGTATTGGTGTGAATTATAATATAATGCTTAACAAGATTCTTGATATAGTTTAACTGCATGTCACACAATATCTCATTAGGTGAGTTTTATTGTCACTATATATTATAATGTTCTCACATGACTGTCATGATCCAACGGTTCATATACAATTAGAATGTTCAAAATCAGATTAGTGGTGCCACACATCTTCTAATGGACAAATTGGGAATCGGTAAGAGTAAAAACAGCTGCCGCTAAAAACCCATCATCAACTGCAGGGCCCATGATGCCAACAAGTGGCCAAAACAATCAGAAGCTCTACATTCCTCATGAACAAAATCTTACAAAAAAGCCACACATGTAAATTACCCAAGTGCTGCCAAGCACCTCTATTTTCTTTCCATACATCCATGATGTTGGCACAGGCCAAAGAATGCAATGAAAGATCAGGCTGTCATTTCCTCTTAAACTATTGATATATATACTTTGCTGCTACAAAAAGAATGAAAAAAATAACTCGCCACTTTCCAAAAAATTGTTACCAGACATTTCAAATTGTACTAGACAATAATTACATGCACCGCAATGTTTCTTTCTCGTCAACAGCCAGCAGCTTTCAAGAATTTGTCGTATGGGCTTGAAGGTGGTAGCCTAAACGATGTGTCATACTCACTGATGGAACTGTAGCCTCCAACTAGATCTGATTTGGCTGATTTTGAATCTATCTTTGAGAAATCTGCTGTTTTCTATAAGGCGCCATAAGAAAGCAGATTAGAAAAAAAAAAAAAAAACACAAAGAAACTGAGATAACCAGATAATTATTTCTACATATGAATGAAGACCCAGGGCAGACCTAGTACATTGTTATTTCAACTGGATATTCATCAAATACTTGTATGATACTACTAAAATGCTTCTTTATCATATTATATCTGTTTAATTTGAACATACAACATATTAATTTGTTTTGCCCTAAGATAAGGGTTATTGAAGAAGAATCGTTGCATTTATTAAAAAAAGAAGAGGAAAACTATGACAAATCAAACATGCTACCAAGTAAAAAAATAAATAGAAAAATAAAAAATAAAAAAATCAACCTTCTTTATGTTAAAAATGGGATGAGTGTCTGTTGTATCCATGTCCTGACATGGAAAATGGGATAATATTGTATTCCTTTCCCCTGTATTGGTGTCTGCCACTTTGCATTACTCAAGTGGTCGCATATGCCAATGTGTTATTCTTGTGCAATTGTGCAAGATCTGAGTCATCCTTAAGACTGATCCACATGTAAATTGTCTTGGCCCAAAAATCAGATGGGTCTACGTCATCAGATATACCACAATGTATGAAGCCAATGAGCAGATCAACCTCAGCCATATAGTCCACAATCTACATAAATGAACATGAAGGCTCACTTGTTGACTGGATTGGCCTTTTTATACTGGTTGATGCAAGGCTTGGATGTAGAAGACATCACATCCACCCATTTGACATGCATCTAGTGGATACATGGAAATAAAATCAAAGTGACAAATATAGCAAACTTCATACAATGCCAAAATTAATTGATGAAGAAAGATGATGCCTAGATACCTGGTATGGATACAATAGAGGTTTTTTTTTTTTCCAAGAGGAGTTGTTTCTGAAAGTGAGGGATACGTTTCCAAATGTAGAGGGAGTTAATGTAAGATTTAACAGCCTATTAACTCAAATAATTAAATGAAGAAAGATGATGCCTAGATACCTGGTATAGATACAATAGAGGTTTTTTTTTTTTTTTTTCCAAGAAGCGTTGTTTCTGAAAGTGAGGGATTCGTTTCCAAATGTAGAGGGAGTTAATGTAAGATTTGACAGCCTACTAACTCAAATAATTAAATGGATGGCTCGCTTCCCTGATTATCCCATTAAGTCTATAAGACTTGATAATGCAGGTGAATTTAGACAGCCTATTAACTCAAATAATTAAATGGATGGCTCGCTTCCCTGATTATCCCATTAAGTCTATAAGACTTGATAATGCAGGTGAATTTACATCAGAGATTTTTGATGACTTCTGTTTGTCTATAGTAATTGTAGTCGAACATCCTGTCTCCCATGTCCACACCCAGAATGGCTTAGCTGAATCCATGATCAAGCGCATCCAACTTATTTCTAGGACTTTGCTGATGCAGTCTAAATTACTAGTTAGTGCTTGGGGACATGCTGTGTTGCATGCAATAATGTTAATTCGACTTCGGCTCACGGCCTGTCATCAATATTCTCCTGCACAACTTATATCCGGATATCAACCCAATATCTCTCACTTGCGCAAGTTTGGTTGTGTAGTTCAAGTCCCAACCCGTTCCTGTAGAACAACCCATTCTTGAAGAACGACGATAATCAACATGGAATACTTCCACTTTTTCTCATCTGGATCCCCGAACTTCACAATGTGAGAATGAAGTATGGAGAATTGTCACTTGCAAGAAATTGCAAACAAATTACCTGATACATTTAACGATGCAGCAAAAGTGACGAAGTCACATGTGCCAGTTATGATTGTGCCTGCCAGGATTAATGTCCCTGTAGAACGAAGTCAAAATACGGCAGCAAAAGAATCTACAATACGCCAGAAGCGTGGCAGACCTATAGGTTCAAAGGACCTAGCTCCACAAAAAAGAAGAAATGAGCAGTCATCATCATATCCTCTCGAAGAGGCATGTAACGCTCCCGAAGAGGTTTCTCCCGAAGATGCACATAATGCTCCTGAAGAGGTTATGGCAAAGTCCGTTCTCTCTAGAATAATGAAAGTCCCTGGTGAGACTTTGGAAGCCCTTGAAGTGGCACCGGTACTGGATAATGAAGAGATCTCTATACTTTACAATTATTCAAGAGAGAAATGGAAGAGAAATGAGATTAACATCGAAGACGCATTTGCATATGTGGTAGCTACACAAATATCTAAGGAAAATGATCATGATGATTGGGACACAAAACCACGTTCTATAAATGAATGTCGACACAAAGGATTGGCCACAGTGGGAAAATGCCATCAAAACAGAGTTAAGAGTCCCTCAACAAACGTGATGTGTTCAGACTTATAGTACAAACCCCAAAAGATGTTAATCATGTAGTTTACAAGTGGGTGTTTGTAAGAAAAATGAATGAGCTGAAAGAAATTACCAGATATAAGGCACGATTAGTGGCACACTTTTCCTGCAGAAACCTGGAATTGATTATGAGGAAACATACCCCCCAGTTATGGATATTCCGACATTCAAATATTTGATGAGTTTAGCAGTTTCTCAAAATATAGAAATGAAACTCATGGATGTTGTAACTGCTTACTTATATAGGGTTTAGACACTTACATTCACATTAAAATCCCGGAAGGATTTCCTTTGCCTAAAGCAAAGCCAAGGAGTATGTACTCAATCCCAATTAAGGCGATTATTGTGTGGCTTGAAGCAATCCGGAAGAATGTGGTACAAGGCGATTATTGTGCGGCCTGAAGCAATTCGGAAGAATGTGGTACAATCATCTTAGTGAATACTTGTCTAAAAAGTGGTATGAAAACGATCCCATTTGCCCGTGTCTATTTATAGGGAAATTCTTGAAGTGATTTGCAATATTAGCTGTTTATGTGGATGATATAAATTTGGTAGGGACTCTAGAAGAGCTCGAAGAAATTGCTGATTATTTAAAAAAAGAATTTGAAATGAAAGACCTTAAAAAACCGAAATTCTGTCTCGAATTGCAAATCGAGAGAAATTCTAATCTAATTATATCGAGAAGGTTTTAAAACGATTTGGTATGGACAAGGCACATCCATTAAGTAACCCCATGGTTGTTCGGTCTCTTGATATAAAGAAAGATCCATACCGTCCCATCGAGAAAAATGAAAAGATATTGGGTCCCGAAGTACCATACTTATGTACTTAGCACAATGCACTAGACCAGATATTGTATTTTTTTGTGAATCTACTTGCCAAGTATAGCTCCGCACCAACTCAAAGGCACTTGATTGGCATTAAACAGATCCTACGATATCTGTGTGGAACAACTGATTTGAGAATATTTCATTCTTATGATCATAAAGATTTCAGTTTTGTACGATATGCACATTCAGGTTATCTCTCTGACCCTCATAAAAGTCGATCACAGATAGGTTATGTGTTTCCAAATTGTATTGCTGCCATTTCTTGGCGTCCTACTAAACAGACTTTGGTAGCTACTTCTTCCAACCATGCTAAAATTTTGACTCTTTATGAAGCCAGTAGAGAATGTGTATGGCTAAGATCTTTGATCTAGCATATTCGCAGTTCTTGTCAATTACCTTCTATGGCAAGCATCCCAAATATTATCTACGAAGATAATGAAGCATGCATAAAACAAATTCGAGAAGGTTTCATTAAAGGAGACAAGACTAAATATATAGCACCGAAGTTCTTCTTCACTCATGAACTTCAGAAGAACAATGAAATTGAAGTTAAGCAAGTTCGTTCGAGTACCAATCTGGCTGACTTGTTTACCAAATCTTTGCCAAAATCTGTATTCCAAAAGTTTGTATATGAGATTGGCATGCGTAGAGTTCATCATCAAACTATGTAAATGGTCGCTATCATCAGGGAGAGTGGTTTATCAAGGAGCATCTTGAAGTATGCTACTTATGGACGTTTGTGCGTTGTACTCTTTTACCTTCTCTAGGTTTTATCCCACTGGGTTTTCTTAGTTAAGGTTTTAATGTTGCAGTATTATGCACGTCTAACACCAGTTCACTTTTTCCATTCGCTTTGGTTTTTTCCCACTGGGTTTAAGTTTTTCCTAAACAAGGTTTTTAATGAGGCAACTGTCATTGAATGGTGGTCATCGAAGGGGGAGTGTTATAAGATATGAATCTTGGGTGGATGCCCACTTGAGATGAGTTAGGGTTACAATTAGGGTTCCTCTCTTGTGGGATTACTTTGTCTATAAATAGGCCTCTCTATCTTTGTATTTGATACACATAATGAGATAATAGAAAACTCTCTCTTCTCCCTCTAATAATCTCTCTCTTGGTCTCTCTCCTTTTTATAACAAACTCTAAGTTATATGATTTAATCCGGGTCTACACTAAATTACTGGCCCATGACAGAATCTTTAGGAGTAATAACCACTAAATGAATTCTGAAATAAAATAGGATTTAGATGTAAATTTCTGTACATAATAGTCATAAGAGGAGTCTTTGGTAAATTCCTGAAATACTCGGGGACTATGTTGGAAGTCATCAACACAAAATCAAAACAAATGGGGTGACACAGTATCGTCACTTTCAAAAAATGGGTCTCACGCCCAACACATGGAGAAAGAAAACATTGGGTCCCCAGTGGCCAGATTCACATGGGTCCGGGCCATCTTGGTCGCCCATCAGGAACCAGCAGATGGTTGATCCTGATCATTGATCAGATAAGCCAGTGGGTCCCACAGTCTCGTAGATTTGAAAATGCATGGTCACTTCAGCTTTGAAATTCTTCTGTCCTTCCCTGTTATTCATTCCTTTGTCACTTGTTTCAAGGGATGGATTAACCACCACAATATGGATTTCATAATTCTATCATGTTATGTCATCAAAGAGAAATTTCAGATATTTAACAGTACCAGACTGTCTATACCAAACAGAAACAGGTTTCATGCACCCAGGCAATGGATGTTCAGATGGTGGGCTCTCCATGGTCCAACTCACCTAGGACCTGGTCCACTTTAGTAGCCCATCAGAGACCAAGCAGATGACTGGTCCTGATCTCTAATCAGATGAACCAGTGGGTCCCACAACCCAATCCACCAATAAACCCAAAAATCCCCAAAAGTACTGATGCTCAGGTTTCATAATCTAGATGGGGCTAGATGGGGCCCAATCCAAGTGGGTCCAACACCACTGTGGTCGCCCAGGGGTCTACTTCCAGATCCCTGGATCAAATCAAAGATCAAGTGGCCCACCTTGTTTCACTATCCTAGTCGACAAAGTCTGTATATGTCGACTTGGATTAGGAACAAAGCTGCCTTGGAACTTCATCGAACTATCTCCTCTTTGGAAAGGGGTATTATCAAGACTCCATTGCCACATCTAACCAAGAAATTAAACATTCAATTACTACCAATTTAATATGAGGATTACAGATTTTGATAAAACCCCCCAGATCCTCATATAGAGAATGGAATTCTCAAGATTTGTCAGTGATCAGATTCCATTCCCTGAGATCTTTTTGGGTATAATCATTACTAGTGAAAACAACAATACCCATATCTCTGTATATTCAGAAATACTACTCACCTCCTAGTGTAGCAGATTGTGGCACGGTTGATATTAGGTCTTGAGTATTGCATCCACTAGATCTTTTGGCTTCTTCCTCCCTGTGATTCCTCTTTGTTGCTTCCCAAGAAAGTCCTCCTGCACTCATTTCTCTCCTCTCCTCTTTAACCCAAAAATGAAACAATCGGAAACAACGCAGAAGGCAAATTAAGATTCTTAAATTTTTGGGATAAAGTCCGATCTCTAAAATTTGGGAGAACGCCCTAGGTATCAGAACGGAAACCTCCTCCTATGGAGATGTCGTTCTAACAACCCAACAATAAAGGAATTACTATTGGGTTGGTAACAGGCCAGAACTAACCAATGTAGTCTAACCCAACCCAATACCATATGGGTCAGACGAATCTGGGCCTGATCTGACCCAGGTTATTACAACTATGCTTTCTCTTTAGATCTCCACAATTTTCTGCTGTTTATAATTTTAATTCGCTCATAATGTTTGTGTTATAATAGAGAGAGACGAGAGAAGAGATTAGAGGGAGAAGGGAGAGTTTTCTATTATTTCATTATCTATGTCCAAATACAATAGGGAGAGGCCTATTTATAGGCAAAGTAACCTAATAAGAGAGGAACCCTAACTCATCTTACGTGGGCATCCACCCAAGATCCATATCTTATAACACTCCCCCTTGGATGACCACCATTCAAAGGTAGTTGCCTCATTAAAAATTTGCTAAGGAAAACCAGTGGGAAAAACCAAAGCGAAGGGAAAAAGAGTACAACATTCGTCAAGATCATTGAACTGGTGTTGGACGTGCATAATACTGCCTCGTTAAAAACTTAACTAGGAAAACCCAGTGAGATAAAATCTAGAGAAGGAAAAAGAGTACAGAGCACAAAAGTCCATGGGTAGCATACTTCAGGATGCTCCTTGATAAACCACTCCCCCTGATGATAACAACTATTTACATAGTTTGATGATAAACTCTACGCGTGCCAATCTCATATACAAACTACTGATTTTAGTAAATATTTGGTAAACATGTTAGCCAGATTGGTACTCGAACGAACTTGCTTAACTTCAATTTCATTGTTCTTCTGAAGTTCAGGAGTGAAGAAGAACTTAGGTGCTATATGCTTAGTCCTGTCTCCTTTAATGAAGGCTTTTCGAATCTGTCTGCTTCATTATATTCATAGATAATATTCGGAATACTTGCTATAGAAAGTAGTTGGCAAAAACTACGAACATGCTGAATCAAAGATTTTAGCCATACATATTCCTTATCGGCTTCATAAAGAGCCAAAATCTTAGCATTGTTAGAGAAAGTAGCTATCAAAGTCTTTTTGGTAGAACGCCAAGAAATGGCGGCATTATCATTAAGAAACACATAACATGTCTGTGATCGACCCTTATGAGGATCAGAGAGATAACTTGAATCTACATATCGTACAAAACTGAAATATCTACGATCATAAGAATAAAATATTCCTAAATTAGTTGCAGTGCCTTAATTGGATTGAGTACATACTCATTGGCTTTACTTCAAGCAAAGAAAATCCTTCCGGGATTTATAGAACGTGGTTCCGTGTCCCAATCATCATCATCATTTCTATTTCATCTCTCTCTTGAATAATTGTAAAGTATAGAGATTTCTTTATTATCCGGTACCGGTGCCTCTTCAGGGGCTTCCAAAGTCTCATCAGGGACTTTCATTATTCTATAGAGAACAGATTTTACCATAACCTCTCCAGGAGTGTTATGTGCCTCTTCAGGCGGAACCTCTTCAAGAGCGTTACTTGCCTCTTCGGGAGGAACCTCTTCAAGAGCGTTTCGTGCCTCTTCGGGAGGAGCCTCTTCAGGAGGGTTACGTGTCTCTTCGGGAGGACACGATGATGATTGGTCATTTCTCATTTTCCATGGAGCTGAGTCCTTTAAACCTATAGGGCTGCCACGCTTCTTACGTACTTTATTTTCACATTGTGAAGTACGTGGATCTAGATGAGAGACTGGAAATATTCCATGTTAGTTCTCGCCGTTCTTCAGGAACAGGTTGTTCTACGGGAACAATACGTTCTGGAGGAACTATCTTATCTCCCCGTAACGGCGGGAATATTATCTCATCGTATGGGCTCTTCCGGAGCATTCAAATATTTGCACAGGTCCAACTATGGTAGATACCTTTCGTGGAATAGCAATTCTTAGAAAAATTTCTGATTTTTCATAATAGTGTGTGTTATGGCACTATCTACCAAACATAGATTGTCCTCAGTTCCATGATTCATACCCTAAATAATGAATCAATATAACTATACAATCACATGATAAAACTGAAATAATTATCAGAACTTCAGGTTTGAAATAGAACTTCAGGTTCTGTTAAATTATCAGAACTTCTGGTTCTGTCAAATCTTCGGGTTTGAAGTAAAATTTCAGGTTTTATCAAATTATCAGAACTTCTGGTTCTGTCAAATCTTCAGGTTTGAAGTAGAACTTCAAGTTCTATCAAATTATCTGAACTTCTGGTTCTGTCAAATCTTCAAGTTTGAAGTAGAATTTCAGGTTTTGTCAAATGATCATATTTAATTTCATGGCCATATAATTTTATGGATATGAATTTGCAGGTTCATATCATTATTCCAACTTCTAGGACTGCTAGTCCATAGATTGGTGAACTTCAGGTTTCAGTTTTTATAACTTCTGGTTCTATTTTGTGATCCATTAAAAATAAAATAAAACATGCAAGAGGATGAACAGTAACCAAAACACTATGAATATTATGAACAAGCATTATAAATTGTTTTCATGTATTCTAATAGATTGGATTTAAACTATGGTTTAGATACCACTTACAGTATATGAAGAAAAAATATTACCCTTTTCTAAAATCCGCACTGGGAATGATTCCGCGATGGAATTCTACGCTAGGAAGGAATCTGCGCAGGGAATCCGAGATGAAAATCCGTGCTAGGAAGGAATCTGTGCAAGAAATCCGCCATGAAAATCCGCGCTGGGAAGGATTTCGTGATGAAAATCCGTGCAATGAAGGATTTCCCTGTGAAAATCCGTGCAGGGAAACAAAGAAGGTTGGGTTTTCTTCCTTCTCTTAGAGCTTCGTGCTGATAACGTGTTATAACAGAGAGAGACAAGAGAAAGGAGATTAGAGGGAGAAGAGAGAGAGTTTTCTATTATTTCATTATCTATGTACAAATACAATAGGGAGAGGCTTATTTATAGGCAAAGTAACCTAATAAGAGAGGAACCCTAAATCTAACCCTAACTCATCTTAAGTGGGCATCCACCCAAGATCCATATCTTATAACAGTTTGAAGTATATGCGGCCTCTTTTCAGTCGGTATACTTATTACAAGAACACTTCATAATGCTAGATTACAATACAATGTTTTGCTTGATTTAATATATATATATATAGATATAGATATATGCAGTGGGCAGAAGGTGGTCATAGAAGAGAAAAGTGAGGGACAGTCTGTAGAAACCACTACGGTTACAATTCAGGTGAAACTAAATGGTAAAAAGGCTGTTAGATCCAGAAATTCTGTTCACCTAGGTAACTTGTGCATGGTTGAATTCAGGGTTTGACATCATCAGGATATTTATTGGCTATTGGGGAGGACAACAAGCCTTATGAACTTCATCCTGATGGAAATAGGTATTATTAAGTTCCATTTCATGTTCCTCCTGTTGTGTTACTGATAGAGTTGTCATGAATTGTGGTAGAAGGAACTCAACTGTATAATTATTGTTTTTATTGAATGTTCTGTTAATTGCTCAAGTCATGTTTCTATTGAATGAAGAGTCGTTTATAGGCTTCTTTTCAATTCTAGGGTTTGTGCCTAAACACAAACAACTGCACATATGTAGGTTCGTTTTGCTTTGACCAGATTTTGCTTCCTACACTGCCTTAAGATCTAGGAATCTTATATTAACCAAAATCTGTCTCTGCAGAGTTTGTTCCTTAAAAGATTATGTGTATCTTCAGTAAATTGCATTGCCCTCCACTCATAGACAAACTTCATTAACTCCCCTCTTATCATTCTTAAGCATAAGGACTCCTCTTATTCCAATGTTGCTGGACTCCCTAGAGCATCTGAGTTTAACTAATAATCTTAGGTGGAAACAACCATTTCACTAATCCTTCCAACAACCTTAACCCACACCCATGCACACAGGAACCACGGATCACCAAAGAAATTGATGCAATCCAAGGCCCAAGGTCACTTGGATATGAACCAGGGGTGACTCAGTCATGGGCCTTGAGTGTAAAAACAGAGGCCCACGGCCAACCCAAAGTCGAATTCCGCCTAACCAATGTCGACCAGCCTAGTAATGGGCACCACACCCACTTAATTCCATAATTATGCATGTGCTTAATTAATGCTAAAGCAAGTGTGTTCCCCTCATGTCCAACTAGACCTATCTCAACATTAACGTATTTTCAAGAATATTCCCTAGATATAACACATTCCTTAGATTTGGCATATTTTAAAAATATGTACTTGTATTGGTACAATTGTATTAGGAGATTTATCAATATTGACATGTAATTGGACAAAGATAAGGGAAACAATTCAGTTATTACTCTAGGCTGGACAACCAGACCTAATGGTTATCCCACTTTATTTGACAAGTGATCTTCCATATCTTTTTCAGACATTCTATAAAATTAGAAACTCTCTCTGATGGGATTTGGCACTCAATTGCCTCTCTTGCATGGAACATTTTGGAAAACCTCTCCAATGGATGGATACCTTGAAGAGGACCGTGTTATGATTTTGTTCTCCTTCAGCCTCCAGAATCCCGATCAAAAATGCCTTTTGTCCAAGTATGAGTCAAATTTGGTTAACTCTTACAGCCCATTCCATCATTGTCTGAACATTAACCATGGAGCTTGTATTCGAGCTATATTTAATTCATGAAGACTTATTAAATTACCCTTTTCTTTTGGTTTTTCTTTCCTTTGCAATCATTTGTGGCATGATAGTTCCCAGACCCTTATACATTTACCATGCCTTTAGGTGCACATGTGAGGGCCTGGATGCGTGCATGACTGCATGGTCATCTTTGTTTTATGAATAAAGGAGATTTGCAAAATTATGCATACTACCGAGCTATAAAACTTGTGTCAAATGATGAAGGTTTAGGAAAGATTACTAGGGTAATGTGTAAGTTATTGTAGAGTACATATTATATTGATACAGCTCATTGAATGTATAGAGAGGATAAAAAAAAAAAAAAAAAACTTGTTGTTTTTAGCGAAGGCCTTTAAAAGAGTGCTAATGCAATTAATTTGGGGGATATTGAAGGGAACATGCATCTTTAATGATGCTGTTAAGATTATAAAAGTGTGATGGATGGCAAGAAGTGTAAGAATTTGTGTGAAGAGACACCTCATTTCCTTCTGGAGTTGGATGGCACCAAAGGGTCTACTTCAGTTGATAAATAATGACTATGCAAATTGAAGATCAAGTGCCAAGGCATTTAATTTGGGAGAAATTGAAGAAAAATTGTGTCTTTAATGATGCTATTAAGATTATACAAGTATGAAGGGTGGCAATAAGTGTAAGAATTTACATGCAGAGACTCTTGATTTCCTTTGTTGGAGTGGGGATGCACCAAGGATCTACTCTGAAACTCAAGATGTTGATAAATGATGACAAACAGAAACTCAAGATCAAGTTCCATGCTGTTTGTTGTTTGCAGGCAATATGGTGCTATTTAGTTTGACAAAAACATTCAGAACTTTGGAGAAAACGTTTCAGTCCAAGACAGGCCAGCAATTCAAAATTTTGCAAAATGCAGTTAGGATATATGAAGTGCAAGTCTACTGGTTTCTTATAGCATGGGGAATATTTTGGTATAAATTGAACGGTTCTTGGGCCCACAGGCCCACCATGCGGTATATCCTTACTTCTAGGAGAAACAATCTAACAAAATGAATGGCCTGCATAGAGTACACAAACAGGATAACTGCAATGGGAGCAAAGTGTAGAAGACAGATTACACTCCATAACTGCATTAGTATATGAATATTAAGGACTAATAACAAAGAGATGGGTAGAAGATGAAGTACATGTGGCCGAAATGTGTATACTATGGTGGATGTATGGAGTCACAAGAAATAAGATTAGGAAAGAGTACATAAGAGAAAAATTAATGGGTAGTTTCAATAGAAGAGAAATTGAGGCTTTTTGAGAGAACTTAACAATGACATGAATGAAAAAGCACGAGGGGAATAAAACTCGAAAAGCTGACTTAACTATGGGATGATGGTGGTGGTGGTGATAATGAAAATATTTAATTACAGTGATGTAGTTTATGAAGCTTAGATTGTTCAAATTATTCAATTTCTCATCATTATGTAATTGGTTTAGGTAAGACCAAAACTAGTACAGGGGCTCACAAACTGGATCCCAGCCCCAGAACCTGCCTCCTTGTGCGGAGATGACTAACACTGTGCTGTCCTCATTCCCTCTTCCGTGGCGTTTTAACAGACAAACCCTTAGGCTGAGCAAATGTCTGCTGAAAGGTATAAGTTGACTTGGACTTGCAACCTTGTGCTTGTGACAGTGAGCACCTTTCAACTGTGGAGGCAGGAAAATTAGAAATGAAAATAGGCAACATGTAACAGGCAAAACTCCTGTTTCCATGGTCAGTTACTTCCATTGATGCAGTTTTTAGACAGTGCGTCATCCATGCTGGGGCCAGTCTAATAGATGGTCCAGATCTTACAAGTGGCCAAGTATATATGGTGATGATACAGGAATCATAGAACATGCACTTCATCTTGGATTGGATATTTACGGCTCATTTTAAAAAGGGCTACAATGGATGATACTATACACTTCCATGTGAAATTATTTGATCTCCAACGCAAAGTTATGAGTAGTCTCTTAGGGCCTTGAGTTTGTAAATGTGGGGTGGTGTGTGGCGTCCATACTATTGTGTGGGTGGATCACACTGTTATTCCATGACCTTCTGTTTATTGGCTAGGTTGATGAATTATGATTATTTTTCTCTTCTGAATGGTAGAATGACTCGAAAGCACAACTTTGCCAACACTCTCATGGTTGAGTGCTAGTGGCACCTTTGACTTAGTCTTGTAAGTTAAAAGTATCACTCTTGAACAGTGCTCCAACTTAGCCAAAAAGTAAAAAAATGGCACAACTTTGACTTTCAACTGTACAATGGGCTTGTCTAGAATTATGATTGTCTCATTGCGAAATTTTTTGGGGTGAGATGCATCAATACGGGGATAATCTTTGTCGACATTACCAAAATCATGACTCTAATTGTATGTGTGAGTGCTAAGGATGCTACATATTTACTCTATACGTGTACATAAGGTTTGGTGTGTGGTTCCTCAACGTGTTATTCATTTGGTTCCAGGAGAGTAATACTATAGTGTTATATTATATGAAAGCTGATCCCCATTAGCATTTAACTACACGCATTATTATGTTTCAACAAAAGGAAAACTACATTAAAAAGTGGTGGTCATTTTATGCAGCTTTGACTTATTCAAAGGACTTGTAAGGAGGAAAATAGAGTGGAAGAGATGGCTGCTGCAGACTCGTCTGCTACAATGAAACGCCTTTTTTTTTTTTTTTTTTTTGTTCTGTTGTGTCATTCAATTTATTTGTGCTTGCTATGAGAGATGTGGGTCAGATTTTTTGGGTTCTGTTTCCTCGGGGCCCATTACACCACTTTTTCCCTCTTACCTGTTATATTATTCTATCTTTTTGTGTTATTTTCTTGCCATGGGATGTGGGTCAGATTTGTTAAGAAACTATCACCTACTTGAATAATGAGGGGCCCTTGAATTCAGGGGCTCTTTAAAGGCTTGCCTGCATCTCCCATTGTCACCAGATGGACATGGCAAATAGTAAAACAAATGCCTTTAGAGGCTTTGGATTTTGATGCAACCTGTGATTGTGGGTGAATGATTATGTTCAGAGTTAATAGTCTGATGAACATTTTATCCTTTTATCAGCCTGCACATGTTTTTGGTTGGTTTAAGATGAGTTGGAATCTTCACTTTTCCGTGCCAACCTGTGATTGTGGGCCAGTTTGGTAACTCTACTAATTGAGTCAAGTAAAGTAAAGTTGATTTTGAAGAAAGAATAAAATATGAGTGTGTTATGATGATATTTTTTTTTATTGTTTGTTATGGAATTTTTTGACTTTTTGTAGGGAAGAGTGGAATTTTTTTGTATTTTAGTGGATAAAAGTAGTTGCCTTTTGACTTTTTGTATGAAAAAGGTGGGAAGAGTTTTAAATAAAGTACATTTGATGTGATATCTTATTTGAAATACGGAAGCTTTATTTAACTTTTATTGTATTAGTAAAGTGCCAAACGGGCCCTGAAGGTGAAAGATACTACTAGTTGTGAAGGGCCCTAGGATAATGAAAAACGATTTGTCCTTTTTGCCTGAAGCGTGCAAGGGTTTATTGTTTCTGTCAGCTATCAGGTTGACTGAAGAAAGCTGGAACTATAGTCCAAATTATGGAAGCTTTTACAGCTGAGCGCACTCCTACAACAGTGAAATCTTACACTGGACTAAGAAAGGAAACTCCTTTTTGTCACTGTACTCTTGCTAAAAGTCTCAAGCTCCTTTTCACACTTTCGAAGTTACATCACCATCTGGGCCCCACTAGAGAAATAAATATGGCCAACACATAAAGGCATTTTGGTCGAGCCTCGAGCTCTTTATTTCCAGCTCCATCGGGATTGGATTTTGTAGCTATCATGCATGCATCGGCAGCCTGGTACACTACATGTCCCTGAACAATTGAGATACAGATGAAGACGTTCATCAGATTCCTAACATCGTTAGTGATTTAAATAGAACTTGACATTCAATTGCACTTTTTGTAAAACTAAATCTCAAAATAAATGCCTTGGTCTAGTTTAGAATGAGGCATTTTTTTTCTCCAATAATAGATTGTTACAATGTATGATTGAGCATATGATTGCTAAAGTGTCCTGATACGTGTCTTTTACTTTTAGTTGTTTAGAATTTTAATCTCTGGGCTTTATTGTAGAGTTCTAGTGAATCTCTTACACATCATGTTGGTATTCTGGTTGACCATTGAGTTCTAAGTGTCATCATCTCTTTCCCTCTTGCCGGGTCTGACCAGTTCACATGGTAAGACCTAGCCAGATGATGGTTAAGTCTCCGGATCACCCAATTCGACCAAGTTGCAGTCACAATATATGATTAAGATCTGAATCTTTCATGTGGGAATTGAGAATTGAGTTCTTTTATTAACTGCAGGTTAAAATTTTTGAAGGGTCAATACTCAAGTTTCAATGATGAGGGCAACCTTGACGGGTGTAAAATTGGATCTGGTAGCTATTCAGGGGCTTGGGATTCCATTGGGCTTTTGCCCATTCATGTCAACCAAACAAACTCAGGAGATCGTTGGATTCTCTGGCTTGCGATCTTATGGCCGACAACCCATGAGGCCCATCCAAAAGTATGGGAATCGGATGGAGATTTGAAGGGCTTGGCTTAGATAAGAATCTACCAAATTTTAGATTGAAATGGATCTATGGTGATTAAGATATAAGCCCCCAAAATCAATGGCTCAAAAAAGTTGGATCTTGAACCAACGATTAGCACGGTATGTTTGAGTGGGGCATTGGAGATTTGGATGTTTGAGTGGGGCATTGGAGATTTGGATTGGGATACAGCAATCCATTGCTGAACTGGTTAGTGATAAATGTCTTCAATAGGCAACAATTATCTCAATAATGATATATCAAATGTCTGTACAGGATATTTGGTCTGATCATGTGGGGCATTGGAGATTTGGATTGGAGTACATTGGAATTGTCTCTCTACGGATCACCTGCCACATCTATTACACAATGACAGTCGAACAAATGCTAAGATCTCAATGTGGGGCCCATGTGGAGATAATAGTGATTGTTCAAGTTGAACCCCATCCACTCTATAGAGTTATATCCTCATATCTTAAAGAGGCAATGATCTTTAATGGTCTAAACGATCTCTATGTGTGCCCCCACCATGAAGATTCCAACATGTGTTGTTTTGTAATAGTTGCCGCGAGGGATCCGGACTCATAGATTTAGTCCCGTTGTCTTCTCAAAACCAGCTTATTGGGACCTAGGATTGTGACATTGGCTCCTCAAAACCAGCTGATTGGGACCTAGGATTGAGACATTGGCTTCTCAAAACCTGCTGCTTGGGACAAGTGGCATGTTGGTGGGCCACTTTCATCCACTGAAATTGGCTAATTGCTAAAATGTTTGGCCGGCATGATTGCTTAGTCACTAGTGAAGTAAAGGTAAAGTAAAATAATAAGCCTAGCAGTCAAATATTCTTTGTTGAGAAATTTTATGGTACAAATGGATCGCATGTCTCACATCTGGATAAAAAGTAGTGTGATGAAATAAGGTCCGCCTGTCACTTTATTTAACTCTACACTTTTACCACAAGCCACTTTTTATTTACTTCTCATGAAATCATGATAAAGTGCGATAATGTAAAGTTGATACAATCTCTTAATTATGATGTGACAACTATCTTTACCATGACTCGTGATCTCCAATATTTGACCAGCCTAAAAAGGATGTTCGTATGTGTGGCAGTTGTTGGTTGTTTTTCTGGAAAAGCCCTTCCTCAACTCTAGCAATCTTTTACAAAAAAGGAAAAAAAAAAAGAAAAACTCTAGCAATCTACACGGCCTGTTTCTTTATTGAAATTTATTATTAGAATTTGGGAGGTTGGAGTTTTTTGGACATGATGTGACATCCTATCTCCTAACATTTGAAATGCTGTGTTTTTTTCGTTAGAGTTTCCAACTACCCAAAAGACTTTATGAAATTCTGAAATTTCACTCTCTATATCATTTGTTAGAATTTCAAATCCTCCATAAAAAAGAGGGATTTGAAATTCCACCTAAGGGGACAGCTTTTGGAGAATTTGAAATTCTCATAGACATAAATTCTTGTAAAGTTGGAAAGACTAATAAGGAGAATACTTTGGAAAGAAGGGGATGGTAAAATTGAGCTTTTCGATATTGAAGTTTAGATGGACCACACATGTTCTAATATCAGAAACAATATAGGGAAGAATGCATTCCTTGGATTTAGAAATCCCCTTGAAAGTGTGACGATTCCATTCCATTTCCATCCATAGATTCCAAACAAAGACGGGGAAATATATGGTATAGACATATATTTATAATTTTAATCATCATCATCAAAGTTATATCCCAATTACATAAATTTTGTTAAGTCTTGATAAATGAGTTGATTAACTCACAATTCTTTCAAATCCAATAAATTATTTGCATTGGAATATGCCCAGTCCAATTCGGGTGTTTGTTAGTGTGTATCCAAATTCGTCATTTTTAGGTATTACTGATTTCATTAGATGTAAGTTTATTTAGTTTTTTGTTTGTTGCCCTTGTACCAGTAGCTAAGAAAGCTAGCATCAACTAAAAGGTAATATTTGGACCAAAGGGCGGGAGTCCCAGCCCCCTTTAAACTGGGTAAAAAAAAAACATGATATCTGGACCTTAGCATAAATATGTGACAGCCCACTCACTAGAAAATGAGCCTACACATGTGGGGAAAAAGCCCACACAAGTAGCTAAGAAGCTAGAATCAACTAAAAGGTGATATTTGGACCAGAGGGCTGGGTCACAATCACCCTAAGCTGGGTAAAAAATAAAGAAATAAAGCGTGATATTTGGATTTTGGACCTTCACCAAACCCACTTACATGGGAAAGAAGCCTGCACACGTGGGAAGTGAGTGAAGAACTGGCGTACCCGAGGTTCAAACATTCGACTGCAAGATGGGAATTTAAAAAAGACAAATAAACATGTGGTGAACAACCATTAGAAGGAAAATGGATTGAATTTGGGTCAGGTCCAAGTTCACCAGACCAAGATCTAGAACTAGAGGGGCGGAGCCCAAACATAGACCCGCGGGGGCTTAAGCTCCTGTAGCTGGACCCAAACATGAATGGTGAGCCTGAGTCTGGACCTGAGTTCAATATTGAATTTAAAGCAATCAAATTCTTCATAATATCTAAATTACCTTTTTTTATCCTACTTAGCTGCAGTAGTTATAACTTCCTACTAATTGTAGTCTCTATATAATATTAGAACTGTGGATAATTTTTTTTTGAATAATGAAAGATACTAATTTTTAAAATAAACTTCTGAAAATATCATGTTATGATTTAGAAAATATTGTTTTCTGATGATATAAAGCATATTCGGAGTTGGTTGTATTTGTCGATTTGCCCAATCCCAATCCCAATCCCAATCCCTGTTTGTGAAATATAAACATCTTTTCTATTAAGGACGATTTTCTCCCATGCAATGTGCACTATTAATAGGTATTGACCCTTAATTCTCTCTCAAGTACCAAAAGAGTATGGTTGTATATATCTATTTATTAAAATGTAATTTCATTTAAGAAACATTTAATTGATCCCAAGTAACCCATGGCATGCTGTGGAAAACACTCAATTTTTTATTTTTGCTCATTCATATATTTTGAAGTTTAGTATAAAGACTTTATGTGAGAATCCGCTTTTTTGTGTTCCCATTAAAATCAGGATTTGATCAGCAAGAAGGTTTCATGCTCTTGATTTCTATATCTATGCGATAGAGGAATGTTGCACTTTTATCTCTCCCATAGAAAGTTGATATTTTATACGATAAAGAAAATCAGCTCAATTTCTTTTTCCCTTAATACTTAATACAGTCATATGATGTAGTTAACAGACTTTAAGTACTAACACTTTTCTTTTTTTTTTGTGTGTGTGTGAAATTCAATCCAATGGTGACTATAATTTGAATTGGTTTCAATTTAGTTAGTGTTAATTTATTAGATTTTAGCGAGTGCGAGGGAGGTGGATTGCTCACAAAGGATCTCATGTGGTGATAGAAAAGTTGTCTCATATTACAGACATATCTCTTGAAAGGTTTTTCTAATTATATTATATATATATATATATACATATATAATAACAGCAACCCTCTTAGTGAGGGAGCGACATGTGGCGCATCCAAAATTTGTTTGCAACACTACATTTCGAAATTATCTTTCTAATCTTCCCTACATTCTTAAAGTCTTTCAATTAAAATCTCTCCTAATTTCTCTCCATTTTTTAATTTCATCTTAAGTTTTTATTTATTTTAGTTTTTTCTTGATTTTCCATGGAAAGGAATGGTTCTCGTAAGGTGAGCTGGTTGTGGGCCTAAAAATTGTATGAACTGGCCACAAACTCATCTTATGGATGGGATTTGACCTGTTGATTTTGCATTATTTTTATTATTAGGGCTCACAGTCAAAATAATCTATCTAGACATACCATCATATTATATCACCCGTAAGAACATTAGATTTTTTAAAGAAATCTAACTGAACTTAAGGTCTTTACCAACAAGGAGATCTGTCCAGGATCATGAATGGTGTCTAGCCATCTATTCGATCTATTTGTCTTTCCATCTAGAACTAGAACTAGAACTAGAAAGAGACGATAAATAGATGGAAAACCAACCGGTTACCTCCTTCTTTGCCCGCCCTTTCCCTGACCCGCTCTATCAAAATTCAAAACTACTCCTCTTTCAAAATTCCAAAACCTAATTTTCTCCTCCTCCTTCTCCAACTCGTTAAACAATGAAAGTAGACGCGCGCCAACAGCCGAAACCCTCCACCGGCGAGCCCACGGTGCAACCTAGCAACCCCCACCACTTATTGGCCGCCGCTCGCCGGCGTTTTACCGTTTTCATGGGTATCCTGACCCCCCTCATTTTCGGCGGCACCGTCTTCTCTATGTGGTTAACCATGCAGCCCGCGCTCCCCCGATTCTCCGTCTCCTCTGCCTCCATCTCTGCCTTCAACCTCTCCTCCTCCCACCACCTCTCCGGAAATTGGGACCTCGTTTTCTCCGTCCGGAACCCTAGCAGACGTTTGACAGCCAAATACCGCACCGTCCACGTGTCCATCTTCTACGGCTCGTCTACTACTATTCTGGCCAACACCACTCTTCCCCCCTTCTCCCTGCGCTACAGCATGGAGACCTCCATCAGCGCCCGCCCTGCTGCCTTCTCCAACTACATCAACGACGACACTGCTGCTGCTGCCCTGGGCCTAGAGAAGGACGGCGTTCGCGGCAGCATCGAATTCGGTGTGACGCTCTTCTCTCGGGTGAGGTTCTGGGCCGGAGGCTTATTACCCACTCGGCCCTATCACATTAGGGTCTGGTGCCCAAATGTCCCATTTGGGTTCTCGTCGCCGCCCCCGCAGGGGGACGGATCGCTGAGGGAATGCGAGGTCCATATGTGACTCTGATATAGGTAAGGTAAGGTTAGTATTTCTTCTTCTACTTTTGTTTGATACTGTTGATTTTACTACAAATTATATGAATTCTTTTTCCCTTTTTTAGTTAAGAGATTGTTGGGTGGATGCCATGGTGGTGGTCTATAAATGCTTCTGCATTTTTCGTTCGTGTAGTTGTGGTGGATTGCTATGTGTTATATTAGATGCATGTTGGGGGATGCTTTCTCTCTCCTTTTTCCTGGGTTTCTTTTCTGTTGTATTGGGGGGCAAAAAGCTTTAGTCCATGGACTAGTTTAGACAAGCTTTCTAAGGTCTTGCATAAGAAAACCTAGGAGGTAAGTAATGAACTTCATTATCTTACTTTTTTTCATTGAGGCATTGGTCAAATAAAGACCAGTTTGGATGGCAATCAGTGAAGATGTGAAAATATGTCTTTTCAATGAATGAAGAATCACATAGGTTAAGAATCCAAGATGGGAGGGCTGAATGGATCAAAACCATAGGCATATGTTTGGCCAGGCTGGATGCATCTGGGCCTATTTGTGCTTGGCTAGGCTGATAATGAGTCGTATGGGGTTTGGCCAAGGGTTTTTTTTTAGTAAGATGGGTGGTTTGGCCAATATGGTTTTGGGTTTGGGAGCATAGTTATTAATTTCGTTTCGTTTTGGCCGAAATGGCCGAAATTTTTCCTTTCGGTCAAGTGGCCGAAACTTGAATTTCAGTCAATATAATCCGAAATGTGATTTTTCGGCTAAAATGAAATTTTACATAATTAATTTTTTTTATACTTTTTTTACACATATATTTTGTATTTCTTATATTTTCACAAAATATAATTCCAAAAAAATTATTATAATGGATTAAATCTATATTTATTACTTTTTCTATATTTATTTATTTATATATATTATGTTATATTTTTCCCGAAATGTAATTCCTAAAGGTTTCACCGAAATTCCGAATCGACCGAAACTTTTCATTTTGTAGGCCAGAGCGAAATGAGGTCCGAAACGATATTAACAACTATGTTTGGGAGGTGAGGCTATGGTTGAAGAGGTTTTGTATAGGGTTTTGGTGGGCTGTGCGGCAAGTGGGTTTGGGCTTGAATAGGGTTTCAATGTGGTTCGGTTATAATGTTGTGGTGATTTAGGGTTCAGTTTTGCGCAGTGATCAGGTAGTAGATCAATCTCTTGAAAGGATTGATCGAATCCAAGGATGGATTCCAGCTATGGTTTAAAATCTCGGTCTCGGTCGCGGTATCGGCCGGGCCGAAAAACCGATATGATATCGATATCGGTCGCGAATATCAGTCCATCGCGGTCGTCGCGGTGTAAATTTTTTTTTAATCCAAAAGAATTCGCAAAAATATCTAAAATATCCAGAATATTAGAAAATGCTGGAAAACAATATTTTTTTTCCATTAGTAACAACAATAAATTAAAATCTCGGTCACCTTAAGTTATGAATCCTGTTTGTGTCGCAGTTCGCTGTCTTCTCCAGTATTTCATATAATGCAACCATTATTGATGTTCATGATCAATTTATTAGTGTAAACTATAAGAAAATAAAGATAACATAATAATTATCTATACATAATTAATAAGCTATTAGTATTTACTATTTAGTATCATAAATACCCCAACAAATTTTTTTTTTTTAAGTAGAAGATTAAAAAATATCATTTTTCTACACCCAAAATCATGTTTATAAGTAGATCTAATATGAAAGTGTGTAGATCTAAGTGAATAACACAACACAAACCCAAAAATGACATGCCAATGATCGTTTCATTCATTTTTATGCTTTATCTAAAAATAAAAAATAAAAAACACATAATGGTAAAAATAAGGGAGTTAAATTTGATTTTCTCTTACTAAATAAAATGATTTCTTCAAGATAAAGTGGCCTTTGCCATAAGTGGGTTTTAAGTTTTAACCCATATGACTTGAAGACATATGCAAAACATGTTCATATGAGGCCACACAAGTGGTTTCATGAGTTTTAGACTGGAAAATAAAGGAGAGGAGTTCTAACTTAAAAGAGGAAGTTTCAAATTCGACTAAGAATACTTATTAGTTCCACCTAAGAATACTTATTAGTTTTGTTGTGCCATATTGATATGTTGAATTTATTGTGTATTATTTTTATTCATATGCTTAATTTAATTACATGGGTGTGTGTAGTTTACCTTTGGGGTCTGTTTGGATAAATGAGGAGTGGAGTGAAGAGAAGTAGATTGAAGTTAAAGTAAATTTCACTCCAGTTGGATGTTTATTTTGAAGTTAAGGTTTAGAGTAAATACCACTTTTACTCAAGGAAATGGAAGTATTTAGAGCTGAAGTGAAATGAAGTACATGTGACTCACAACATTACTTCATCTATCGGGTCAGACTCATCCAAATGAGGTAGAGTTAAAATTTTAGACTGTGATGGCACATTTAACTTCACTCTACTCTATTTTTTTTTTCCTATCCAAATAGGCCCTTATGCTACTCATTATGTCATTTCACTTAAATCCTAGGTTGCTATTATATTTGGTAATTGAACTTGCTTTACTGCATTTATTGTGATATAAGTTGTTATATCTACTAAGCCCCCTCTAACTTATCCCAATACATGGAATACTGTTTCAGATAATGAGGTAACAGTGGAGGATGAATCTGATTACAAACAGGTCAGAGGTGTAGGACTGATCACATTTTTGATGATATATGCGGAAGCAACTAAATGTCTCGAGACAAATAGACTAGTTTGCTTTATATTTCAGTTGAATTTATTATTCGATATGGTTCGTAAGAACTTTAAGCATGGTTTGGATTTTTACAATTTAGTGTGGATGTTTATTGGATTTAGATTAATTAAATGATTTATGTTCTTAAATTATGTGATGTGAATGTTTTTCCTCAAAAAAAATCCGCTGCAAAATAATGAGACTCATCTCACTGTGCGGTTGGAGGAAGCTAATGGGGCTAAGTCCTATTCTCAGATGCTGAGAGTTGGAGTTTCTGGGTTATCTTGGAGGTATTCTTCTCTGCATTGTCTTGTTGTGCCTTCAACGGTTGCCTTATAAGGTACTGTTCATCGTTGCACAGGTAATTCATGTTGTGCCTTTTATGGTTGGAGTCCTGCTACATGTACAGTACTTTGGGACCGGTTTTTGGACCGATCCCAAAGTTCTCATCAAATATTTTGGATGAAAACTTTGGGATCGGTCCAAAAACCAGTCCCAAAGTTCCGTCCATTTAGACTTTTTCTTATGGTTGCCTATGCAGATACTGTTGTTAGTCCTTTCAGGTAATGAATTGATTCTCAATTCACTATATAACAGCTGGGGGAGTTATGTAATACTAGAAGACCCGTTTGGATCAGAACAACTCACAGGTAACTTGGGTTACTCGCACATGAGCCCTGATTTACATGTGGACCGATTTTTTACACGACCTTTGCATCCCAGGTGAATTAATGAATTCCTCTGTATTCCTATAATATCAACTTGTGGGGTGTAAAATCATATGGCATTGGCAGGTCATCTATGAAACAGTCTAGTTTGCTTGTTTGGCCTCTCTTATCTATTTCAAATAGATCTGCATGAAACTGTTCTGATTCAAATGGCCATGCTTGAAATAGATGTTTTAGGAATAGTTGTGTTTGGTATATTACACAAAAACTGATTGAAATAGACATTTTTAAAGCAATGGTTGAAAGTATTTTGATAATATTTTCGAGATCTACTAGGAATCAAGCTTGGAAATTTGACATCGTAGCAGCTTTTTATAATATCAACCTTGTGTTTGGGGCCCACAAAGTCAAACAAATATTATCAAATTAATCACTTCTTCTGCATACGGCTGTCGAACCTTGTTTGACCTTTTGAGCTCTCCATGGTATGAATCTCGTGTTTGGGGCCCAGAAAGTCAAAAAAAAAATCTGGAATTAAATTTTTTTTTTTTAAATATTTTGGTATGGGAGATCATCCTATGGCTTGAATTTGGGCCCATAGCTGTGTTTGGCCTTCTTAGCAATTCCAACGGTTTGGATCATCACTTACTATCACAGAATTAAAATAAAGAAGAAATGAAAAAAAGTACTGCCCATATTAACGTCTAAAATACTGTTCACCGGACCCTCCATTTCAAATCTTCTCCTTTTCCTGCAAATTTGAAATAGAGGTAATGTCTATGTGCCATTTGAAATAGATATAAAGATATGTGCTCAGTTTTAAGACAAAAAGAGGCAACAAATAGATTTGCCAAAGGAACCTTATGCCAGCAAACATTGTGCACTGGGTTTTCATGAAAAAAGCATTGCAAGATATTCAAATAGAAGGGAAGTTGTAAAATTAGTTACAAATGAATAATTTTCAGCTGCAGTATAGGCGCTCCAGTAGTGCCAACTGGACTGTGCCATTGATCTCTCCATATGGGCATGAAACGAACCATGCGTCCCATGCATCTGAGGCTTTAACCTAGAGAAATCCTGAGTTTCAAAAGAGTTTGGAATTGTTCCAAATGCTTTTTTGAGGCACTCCCATGTCACTAGGCTCACCGCCATGATTTCCCATATGACACAGCGCTTTTGGGTGGGGTGGACCATCATTCACCAGGTCTTTTGAGTGCCCGCTGTATTTCATTTCAAGTGTGTGTGTCAACATGTATCAAAACTGCTTCGATTCATAGAATAATCAGACCAAACTATTGGATTACCAGAATTCCAAATTCTACCTAAAAGGTTTCAAATAACCTTTTTGAGGCTCTTGATGCATTTGGTTGGAATTTAAAATGCTCTACTAGTAGGATAGATTTGAAATTCCACGGATAGGGAACAACTTTTGGAGAAGTTGAAATTCACCTTGCATGTTTGGATCTACGGTGAGTTGAGGTGAAGCATCAAATCAAGCGAGAATAAAAAAAGGAATTTGACTTTTTCAATAAAAAGAAAATAGTTTTTGTCATTTAGTAACAAAAGGTGGCTCGTCTCATATTCAAGCCTAGCAATTGCTTAAGTAACCGCCTATGGAGGGCTTGAATTACACCCTCTCATTTGGGCTTTGATTTGTTTGTTTGTCCTTTGGCTTTCAGCCAAGTGCAATGACTCTTTTGGCTCAACCGCTGAGATTCTCATTGACCGCTCATAAAAGGGTAAGGTGTAGGGTTGTCCAAGCCATAACCTCAATATATGCAAGCTGAGACTAGGTTGAGCCAAATCCCTCAAAGGGCTTGCACCTTACTCACCCCTCATAAAGGGCCCGCCCCAAGGCACGAATAAAAGAAACTATCATTTTTTTTCCATTGCATCTAACATCAGTAGTCAATTTTTACCCCGGCACCATCAATGCATTACAACAAGCAACATTGTTGTAGCTGAAATTATAGCCTTATTATAATCACATTTAGTAGGGTGATGGCAAAGCAATATTGAAGAAAACCATTTGATAGTACTAGTGAATTTTAGCTCACCAATTTGAGGCCTTTCAACAGAATGCATTGCAATGGATTCTCATGAATTCAATATCAAACAAACATAAAATTAATTCAAATATCAAATATATTCACACGCTTTAACAATTGTACTCAAATAACTTGTCGCGCAAAAGAATTCACATAAGAATCATCCACGACTCATTAATATAAAAACACACATAAGAATCACACAAAGAAAATAATATAAGAATCTTATAAGAATAATGCTCAATTAAATCCACAAACATGCTCAAATAAATAAATAAGTATAAATATTAAAAACATTAGTGCGGGCCTAATAATAATCTTTTCAAGACCAACCCTCGAGCATTTTAAGAAAAACAAAAGCCCTCATTTTACGAACTTTGGTCAAGACGGGCCACTCAACAGGCCCCACAAAAGGCCCTGATCATGGAGAGATGGGCCCCAACAGCTAGAGCTACCGCCCGAACAAAAAAAAGTTACTTTTCGCGGGCCGCGCATTCCATTATAAAATCCCTCTCTTCTCTGCCCTTTGGCGCCATAGAAGAAGAAACGCAGAGCAGCAGAGTAGCAGAGATGAGCTCTTCCCCCATGGAAATCGACGACTCTTCTTCGCTGGAGAAGACGACAATCAAGGGAAAAACCCTAATTTTGGAGGATCCTCCGTCCGGCCAGGTGAAGGCAACACCATGGGTGGAGAAATACCGGCCTCAGTCGCTCGCCGACGTCGCAGCGCATCGCGACATCGTCGACACCAGTTCGTATCCAGACCCCCCTTTTGCCCTAGTATTTCTTTTCCTCTTCTTTGCTTCTTTTGCATTGGTATTCAATTTCTACTTTTTTGTTGGATTGGAATCGAAGTCGACAGGCTCACGAACGAGAACAAGCTCCCGCATCTCCTCTTGTACGGTCCACCTGGGACCGGAAAGACATCGACGATCCTGGCGGTCGCTCGGAAGCTCTACGGGGCGCACTACCATAACATGATCTTGGAGCTCAATGCGTCGGATGATAGAGGAATCGACGTCGTACGCCAGCAGATTCAGGATTTCGCCAGCACCCAGAGCTTCTCCTTTGGGTATATATTTCTTCTTTTCTATCTTTGCATCTACATATTTGCTGTTCTTGATTAAGTTTTGTAAATGGTTTCACTAGAATTTAGAATTAGGTGAGGGAAATTGAAAAGAAGGATGATTCGCAATGCTTAACATGTGTGTTTGCGCAATGTGGATCGTCTGATGCGTGCGTGTTTATGAAATGAATGGATGGAAGAATGGCGTTGTGCTAACAAGAGACTGGTGTGGCTGTTTGGGCTAATGTAACTTCTGCTTTAATTTAAAATTAGGGCATGTTATGTATTTTTTAATGATTGCTTAATGGAGCTAGAGAATGTATTCTTTGGGATATTGAGGCCTTAAACAGAATTTGGAAACAAAAGACAGAAAGGGAAGTGCGAAAAAGTCTCTTCCTTTGGTTACAATTTTGTATAGAACATGGCTCTTGCTCTTTTGAAGGAATGATAAGCTATGATTATTGGAAGATTTAGATTATGAATGGTAAGATATATGAATGTTTTCTGTAAGATTCCTAAAATGGGATTCAGGGATAAGGTTTGAACTTCAAATTGTTAACTCCAAGGTTTTAAATGGGTAAAATCTCATTGAAATAAAAAGTATAGGAGATATATCACGAGCACAGTATCATGTTGAGAAATAAAAAATTGAAGAGATGCAAATAAAAAAATATGGGCCCTTAATTCATGCTATTTCTATCGGTTCGCTCCTTATCTAGTGAATCAGCAGCTTTTTTAGCTAGCACTCTTTGGTGTATGCCCTCTTTTTATCTTTTCTCCGACGACTGGTCCCTCATATCATTATTATAATCACATTCCACAATTAGCTTACCCACATGAGAATTTAAATTTCTTATCGCCTTTCCTATAACCAATACTTCTACTCTGTCAGTTTCTTTTTGCGCCTTTCTAATTGGCACTAATTCTGGTCCTTTGGCATCTTTAGGTGCCTTTCTAATGGGCAACACGTATGCTCTGTTAGAGTCTTTAAGTCCAATTGGACCATAGGACACTACCATAATGTTATTGATCTTATCATAAATAACTTTTCCCGATCTTGGCAGTTCCTTGTTTTTACCATCACCCTAGACACAGTGGAAAGGATAATCATCTGTTCTACCAAAACAACAATTGAACACTTTGTTGTTTGGCATGGGCTGTAGCCACAAGCAATCTGGCCTATGATGCTACTTGCCTACTTGTGTTCTATTCTCTCTTTTTGTGATACAGGTGACACCATTTAACTCAGGTATCATATAGTTTAGTTATTTCTGATTTTCCATAAACCTTTATTGAAAAGAAAAGGCCAGAAGTATGAGTGATGAGATGAAAGAGGATCTCAATTTCTTTATTCTATGATAGTTAAATGCCTTGGGTGGTCATTTATTATTTGTATTTTGTAGAGCAAAGTCTTTGGTGAAGTTGGTCCTATTGGATGAAGCAGATGCTATGACAAAGGATGCACAATTTGCTCTACGTAGAGGTATTGCCATGCATTCATTCATGATTCATTCCTTTTACGATAAAAAGAATTTGACAGGCCTTTGTACATGCTTGCTCTGCCTATCTCAATTCTTATATCCGTTTCAGTGATTGAGAAATACACAAAGAGCACTAGGTTTGCACTTATATGCAATCATGTGAACAAGATCATTCCAGCACTACAATCAAGATGTACTCGTTTTAGATTTGCTCCCCTCAATGCTACTCATGTCAAAGAACGCCTTCAACATGTGATAAAGGCTGAAGGGTATGTTTCTCATTTCAATTTGCTATTTTTTTTATTTATAAATGCTAAGCAAGGAATTAGGGCCTTATTTGGGGCTTTCACAGTCAAATGTTACTGGAGTCTGGACGACTTGAGATGGGTGCCACACTGGTGTTAGGCAACTCAATTTTGTGTAGATTTTGCACCATGCATCCAATATTATTTCACTTGGATAAAAATGGATGTCAGTTACATTTGTTTATAACTGGGTAAGTATAGCCTTTTGTGTTTTGTGTAGTGGAATGTTGATATACTTTGTCTCTTTACATTTTGTATCTTAATAGGTTCATGATGCCCAAAGACGTCATGGACATGGCATGGACACAGATTTACACATAAAAAATGAAGTATCGGCTATGATACAACATAATAGATTGCCCCATTTTGAAGTATCCAGCTATTCACATCATGATTAGTTCATGAGCTTAATCTTCCATCAATTGTTTTTCCTCAATAACTAACATGATGTATTTGTTGAAGGCTGACAAGATCCTGAAAACACTCCAGAACATAAAAGGCAAGCTACATGATGATCATCTTGTTGATCTAACAAAATTTTGGAATAGGAGGGCTATACTATGGCTAGTCTTTTTCCCCGTTATTGGTTTTCTGCTTAGAATGTGTGTGCAATATGTTCCTATGGTAGTACAATTGTCCCTTACAAATCGCAATTGTAACAAAACAAAGAAAAGCAACCATGTCCTTGATTCCAGATCACAATTTGGAACACATTCAACAAAATGTGACTGTGGTTTATACAATCTTTAGATTAACCGTCTAAAACCTTCTTAAAATAATACTCCTTATATTTGAGGTTTTTTTTTTGGGGGGGTAATGTTCATGTTTTGAGCGTGAGAGCTACTCGCATAAGAGCATTTCCATATAGAGAGAGAGAGCTCATGCACCTAGTTAGAAAGAAATGTGTTGAGGCTACGATGACACATCATTAAATGTATGTTGGTCAGCCAATGTTGTAAATTGTTATTTCATCATCATCAAAGCCTTGTCCCAACTATATTGGAGTCTGCTGCATGAATTTCGTTTCTCCATTATGATCGTAAATTGTTATTTATATCTCCAAAATATTGATGGAATATGCATCTTCTTGTTTTTCCTTGATAAAAAAAAAATTTTAATTGTTAACTCTTAAAAGAAGTAAGAAAAATCAACAGGTAAACATATTGCCGGTACACATGAATAGTATAATGTAGACCAATGCAGTAGCTGGCTCTTTGCCAGCATACATTTTTAGTTGCTAACTTACCTTCATTGTTTTATTGTTATTTGATGCTAGGCTTGATGTTTCTGACAGTGGCTTAGAGGCATTTGTGCGACTGAGCAATGGTGACATGAGAAAGGCTTTGAATATTTTGCAGGTTTCTCTGTTGTACTTGGCAGAGCTCTAATTATATTTTCTTTAAACTTTGTTATCATAACTACATCATCATAATCACTACTTGGCAAAAGGAAAGGAGCTCGAAGTGCAATAAAATAAGTTAATAGTAAAGGATCAAGAGTGAGCTGAGGCATGTTACAGATAGTGCTAATTTAAAGACAGATTAGCTGCCTCCTGGACAGGGTCCTTTATGTTCTAGAGTTTTCATCTTCAGCCTCCCTGAAATCATATTCCTTTTAAATCAGTGGCTCTGGCATATGCACTCCCGAACAGAACACTCACAAGAGACCTGAGACTTGCCCAAACTCAAGAAACCAAAGAAAAGCAAAAGGAAAGTTGAGAGATAAAAGGGAGAGTGTATATTTTTGCATAGTGAAAAGAAAGAAACATAAAGGCCTTAAGCAATATAACATGTGTGATCATGTTAGTGCAGACTAAGGATTTAAACAGGCTGGAGACTGAATGGAACCATCTGTCTCCTGTGAAGATATTCAAGGAGATGGTCCCATCTCCATATCTGGCTCCGACTCAGATCCTATGCAGTGGTCCTGAACCCAAAATCAACAAAAAATAAAAACCCCAATCCCTAGTCCAACAACAGTTCACGATATACACACCAACCACTTTTGGGACAAAGGAAAAATGCCCGCTACTTCTGGAGGCAAAACCAAAACACTGAATTTGAATTACAAAGCATAAAAAAAAAAAAAAAGAAACAACACAGTTCCTTGTGAACTTGAATTCCTGGTATAGTAGTTCAATTCAAACCAAATGGAATTTCTCCACCATTTGTTGTTTCTCGGCATGTGCTGGCTTAAGCCTGGATAAAGGAGGGTTGCATTAAAGGTTGCTATAAAAATACATTCTTTCTAAACTAACTTGAGTTCTAGTTTGTTGTCTGTAGCACTCTACTAACCCCTGTTAGATGGGATATGGTTTATGGAAATGAAAATAGGTTCAATTCAATACTGGTCAAAAAATAAAATAAAAAGTAAAAAAATGGTAGTTCAATTCAGAGAAATCAAAATAAATGACCTTCCACAAGATAAAAATGCTTACTGATATCTGAATTCCTCTTTTTTTTTTCATGGGGAATTATGTTAGCTACAAAGCTGAAACTTATTCTATGTTGTAGCATTTGTGGATAAACTCTGCAATTACATGTTGATTTCCTTTTGCAGTCAACCCATATGGCTTCTCAGACCATTACTGAAGAAGCTGTGTACTTGTGCACTGGCAACCCAATGCCAAAAGACATTGAGCAGATATGCTTTTGGCTTTTGAATGAACCATTTGCAGCTAGTTTTAGATGTATCCAGCAGCATCTTTCCACCACTATTTTTTTTTTTTTTAAATATTGGTAGTTATATTGTTATGATATTCAAGACAATGTTGCATTTGTCAACTTAGCTTGTTTAGATATATCTGAAATCAAGATGAAGAAAGGATTGGCGTTGGTAGACATTGTGAGAGAAGTTACTATGTAAGCAAATGCATCCCTTTAGCATCCTACTTTTATCAGAATGCTTTTCTTTTTGGTGAATCTGATTCTATTTATTTTATGAACAGGTTTATATTCAACATAAAAATGCCATCGGATGCTCGAGTTCAACTAATTAATGATTTGGCAGACATTGAGTATGCATCTCTTTATCCTTTTGAGGAATAATTAATTCTAGAATTACAAGATGTTGCCTAGCCATACTTACTCCTCATCACCATCATCATCATCATTGTTATTAGGGAAACTTTCAAAGAGGTATAAAACTTTTGGCTCATTTTAAAAAAAAGTATACAATGATTTGAATATTTCAAGAGAGTATAAAAGTTTTTCATATTTTTTTTTCAATCAAGTCCTTCCCATAATTTTTTTTTTGAGAAATGACAAAAATACCCTTATTACAGATTTGTCTTGTCTTCTCCTTTCTTCCCCAAAACCCACCACATTCTTACGTAGGACATGGATACGGATATGGATATTGTCTTGAAATGGTTCATTGGGGTCCGGTTGATCATTGATCATGATCTATGATGCACGGATACTTCAAAATGGGCGACGTATCATATCCGATACTTCACTTTTTACATGTAAAATCAGTGTCCTTGGCTTGTCTATGGCATGTCCCTACTGTATTTGTGCCGTATCTGGGCATCATAGATCATGATCCTAAGTATTAATAAGCTATTCAATTTAACGTACCAAATGGAAACTTGTTACGACTTTTCCTTGAGAATGCGGAGGCCATTCATAAGATTAGCACTGAGGATACATGTGGGGCAAATGAGAGATCCACACCACTCATGAGGCTTGGTTCCCAGGTACATAACGTTGGAATAAAATAGTTGGGTTATTTAGATGAGGGCACTGGGAAACAAGTTTATGAGAAAGATTAGCTAGAAAAACTGACCTACAGAGTCCCTTGCAAGTTGCAAAGTTTGCAACTGTAGTTTGTCTGATCAGTGGGCAGACAGGGTTTTGGCCTAAGCACATAAGAAGGTGAACGGCCCAAATTTGGAGTGGGAAGTAATTAAAATTTGAAGTTCCTAACCATCCATTCATCGGCGTTCTTCTGGCCTATGAGGGTTTTGGAGAAGGAATAAAGGAAAGGAAAGGTGCTAGGTTTTGGAAAGGAAAGGAAAATAAAATACTTAAGTCTGTCAAAGGGTATTTTATTTATTTTATTTATTTATTTATGTTAATTTTTTTTATAGAGGACTTGATTGAAAGAAATATGGAAAACTTTTATACTCTCTTGAAATGCTCAAATCTCCGTATACTTTATTGAAAATGAGTCAAAAGTTTTATACTTTTTTGAGATTTTCCCTTATTATTATTATTATTATTATTATTATTATTATGTACTTAGTTTTTATGCACAATCTTGCTAACCAACTCGATTTTAAATTTACACACAAATTTCTATAATTTCTATTGGAATACCATTTGGTACTAATGGTCAATTTGTCATCTTAGCTAAGACTGCCTTTAATTCTGTTTCAAATATTTTGGCAATCGTCCCTGGATTTGATTCTGACTTTTTATCTACTTTATTGGCATATTCCACATTTCACAGGTTTTTAAATTAATTCCCCTTCTATCTTGAACCGCACTTCTTTCATGAAGATCTTTTGTTTTTCATCAATAGTGCATTTTCCATGCTCATTTGAAAGAAGTATAATCTATAAAAAGGGTCAACGTTGCAAGACTGCTAATTCAAATTGTACTTCAGCAATATGGGGCTCATGTGAGTGACCAAAGCCATTGAAGACGTATGACCCACTTTGGATGAGCCATGGGTAAACTACTCACTATGAATGGCCCTGAACATCAGATTAGAATTGAATATGAATTTGCCCATTAGACTGCCTATTGATCAGTGGGTAGGATTTTTTTTTCTTTTAGTAAAAGGTGTTTCTTTTCCCTTTTATCTTATTAAAGATGGACCTACTTACTCGATGGTTCCTGTCACCAAAACAAGTAACCCACCATGGAAGCTAAACTTTGGTGGTTTCAACTCCCAATTGTCCATACATTGGAACCAAACTTTGGTGGTCCTCTGGACTGAAGTGGTCCTTTCTTCTGTAGAATTGCTCAGACTTGTGAATAATAAGGAAGGGCATGACTCTTGAAGGATAAGTTCAACCTATTCATTGATGAACGGTTGTTGTAGAGGACCACCCAAGGGGAAAGAACTGATTCGCACTCCAGATTTGTGGACAGTTCAGACAACTTGCAATGAGCAGATCATGAGATGCCATGTGGGCTTGACGCCCCAGGGGCTGCAGCACCTGTGATGTGCCCAGATATAGATGTGGAGATGGATACAGGGATTGAGGATATGACCCCCCTCGGAAATCCAGGATACTGATACAGATATAGCTATCCTAATTTGTTCTTTAGAACATTTCTAGATTATTAAAGTTGTTTACATTTCTTCGTAACATTTTATTATGCAAGTATATACATTACTAGAAGTATGTGAGAAAATTTTCCATAGAAGTATTGGTGAACTATTGAGTACCTATATGAATGTCTTAATGGTCCGACACTGATTTGCTGGGCATGTGTACAAGTACTGGGGTATCATAGGGTAGCGCCCTTTCTTTTGTTTGCTGCAGAGACAGTAGTGGGTAGCTGTAGACTTGCCCCACTTTTGGCCCTTTCCACCTGCTGTGGATTCTGCATCTCTCATCATGTTTCTTTCCAAAGCTTGTGAAGCTCCTTGTGAGGGATTGCATGCTAGTCAGCTACTTGGAGATTTTCATCTCAATACTGAGATTGGCTGGATTTGCAGGTATAGGCTGAGCTTTGGATGCAATGATAAGCTGCAGCTTGGAGCACTTGTTACTGGCTTCTCACATGCTCGATGTTCGATGGTAGCTGCAGCTAAGTAGCTATGTTCCACATGCATGTAAGCTTCTTTCCTCCTCAGAGTAAAAGTGTCCTATGCCTGCTCAAGTTGATGATGTGGAACTCCTTCCTTGAAAATAAAGAAAATAAAAAGGAGCAAAATTGCAGTCTTTCTCCTTCTTTGAAATGGATGGGCATCATCAACTTAAATTCTAATTTCTATGCTATATTTTAATTTTGGAGGTTATTGCATTTGATGTCTAATTTAAGGATTTTATGATTAAAATCTTTTTGCCAGCATCTTTGTTTAATGATCATTCAAATTATGCTTGTGCAGCTGGACAGTACAAAGTCCTATAGGCTGTTGAAGTATGTAGCGAGAACCCAAATTCTGAGTTCCATCGCCATGGAGGGACTTGTGCACAATGATAGCACTAGGACTATACATCTGGTGCCCAGCAATCATTCACTATATGCATTTTCTTCAAGATTGTTACGTTGATGTAGTGGCTGCTAAGTAATTTCAAAATACCCTAACTCCGTTTTTATTGAAATGGTGATATGAAAGTGATGTCTTTGAGGGGCATTTTGTGCTGGGACCAGTCTAATGGGCCCTTTCGTAACAAATTCCAGGGGCTGGATTTCTGTTATAGTCTGGTTTTTTGTAGACCAAGTCCCAGGCAATTAGGCTTACATGTAAACAAAGATTCATGTGTTTGGAACAGTTTGTTTTTGTTCTTTTCCATAGCAAGTTGCAGGTTTAACATAATTGCTGGGTATAGGATGTACTTGTAAAATGAGTGTAGGGAAACTTCCTGGATTCATGAGGGCCCAAGGGGTTGTTTAGTAAAGTGAGTGCAACTAGAGTTCAAGCATTTGGGTATCCCCAATTACACGTTACTGTGCAACGATGGAATTTAATGCCAGGTAAAACCTTGAGTAAAGTGGAGTACTTTTTCGAAAGCTAGTAACTCATGAGGGATGGTTTGAGTTACAAGGGCTGCCTTTCATCTTCCTGCAACTCGTTTCATGTAGCCAGGTTCCAGGTGAGCTGGGTTGCTAGGCTTTTGATCTTGAAAAATCATCAGAGTTCGCAAGCAGCTGGTACCGAGGGTCCACAACTTCCAATAAAATTACAATACATCCAATTGCTACCAGAGGCTAAAAAAACATGGCTCCATCAATTATTGGGCTTGGAAATCTTCAGTTTCCCTTTAAAATTAGTTTTGTAACATATGGCTGTGAGTTGCCTGGATTTGGGCCAACTTGATGCCTGACTCTTCCCTGTATTTGTCCAGGATTTAACACCTGATCGGCACTTAGATGGTGAATCTGGTTCACACTTGAAAATTATAATATTAAATGTGCTGTACCTTTACAATAGCATTTATGTAAATCATAGCTAATCTGGATTAGGACCAAACCCAGATAAAAGTTATTTTTTATTGCCTCTGGGCCTGGGTCCAGCTATATTTAACCCAGAACCTAACCTCTTATTTTATTGGTCTGAGCAGAACCTAAGCACGTGTGTGAGGCACATTCATGGGTAAAAAAACATCTCGGATCTAAAATGAGAACTTCTAAGTTCTAAGCTGTTATCCACTGAGTCTGTGCAAGTATGCAGACCGAATCAATGATTTTTGACTTTTGAGGTTGTGTTTTTCAAGGGGCGTGCTCAGGTGCGGGATGTCCAGCTTTAGAGACTGCATGAGGCAACCTGTGGGGACCCACCAATCATGTATGAGGGCGGAGATCGAAAGATCAAAATATGACCAGCCCATGTAAATTATAACATCACAAGTCAATCCCATCATCCTAAAATTACAATTTTAAGAGTCATTTAAAAAAAAAAAAAGATCCAATAGTCTAATCCATTCACATCAGTATGCAACCCATGACATTCAGTGATGCGTTGTTTAGGATTATGGGATTGGATTGATCATGCGGGGCCTCAGGTGTGCCCCATGATGCATCATACTATCTGCCTTCTTTTTAACAAATCTCTCAAGCTGGTGCAAATTTGAGGTCTGTTTGTTTGTATTAGAATACATAGAGTGGTTAAAAATAAAGATTAAAAGTAAATTTTTAAAAATGAATGTCAAATGATATTTTATTTATTAAAATAAAATAAAAATGATGCTATTTTATGTTTTTTATTTTTAAATTCACCTTTCATCTTCATTTTTAATCATCGATGGTATTCAATTCCTATATATTTTAATGCAAACAAACATGGCCATGAAGTGGTGGCCGATGAATTACACCTCCTTTGTAATGGTCAATGCTCGGGAGTATGATGATGTACACGGCCCAATCGAGGTCATGGATGATGGTCCTTGGTATTCCCACGTATAAACCATACACTTAGAGAGCAACGCTTATATCATCTTTCCTTGCTGATGAACAATCAAGCCCATCCATCCCCACCCCATTCGAGTCAATCCATCAAGCTTCAGGCAGTCAATCTAAAACTCACAATAGGATATACCTTAACAGTTGCAAATTACAAAGGCCATCAGGAATGCAGAAAATCTAATGCACATACCTTGTTATTTCCAATGAACTGCGTGTACATCAAATACGAGGTTCACTATTAGAAATATAAAAGAGTATATACAAAAAAAAAAAAAAAAAAAAATTCAACCAGATAACACTCCACCCCAAGGGGGGTAGAGAAAAGATGAAAAAAAAAAAAAAAAAAAAAAAAAAAAAAAAAAAAAAAAGAAAAGAAAAGAAAAGAGAACACTTCTTTCATCACTTGTTCAGCTAACTCTCGATTTTCTCTTGCTATTTTTACCATTTGAACTCAGGAAAAAGTAAGAGACATAATCACATGGTGCCATGCACACTGGAAAAGAGAAGTAGGTACATACCTGTACAAACTTACAGAAGGCTCCATTTTCCATTATCACCTTCCCAAAGCTTAATAAGCATTAGCAGGTACCCCTCCTGAAGCTACAAAACTGGAGCTCACGATCTCTAACAACCAATCCTGCTTTTCTCAAAGGGATCTTCACCTAAATAGATTTCTTGAGAGAATGGCTCTCCGGTGTAATATATATATATTCTCATAACCATCACATGCCATCACTCGTCCTGTTGGACCACAGGATCTCGATTTCAAGTGTTCGGGATGATCCATCCTTGTTGCCATCGTGGTTTAGACTGAAGAACCCACTGTATAGTCCTTCCGTCACAACTTTATCAATTTGAATTGTCACTCTCCCAAGAGTAGTCTGCAACATATGGCAGTCAGCGCATGCAAACAGAATTTGAGTATGAGACCCATTTTTCTGATACCAAAGCAGACATCAGTGAGAATTTAATACCTTCCCAAATGTGTTTTTGCTCTTGCATATGATATAAAGCTTTTGTCCCTTGGGAGGTACATCAAATGCCCAAGTAAATCCCTCCTTCCATTCTGGACAAGTGCTACGGCTCACTACCTAACAAAGATAAGAATGTTCGCTGTTAGAACCAAAGAGCAAAAATATAATGATTATCTTGTTCTTTGGCCTGATGTGCATTTGGATGTTTGAATCAGAAGCAGTCAAATATGTTGGCAGAATAACAAACAATGTTGCCATGCATTTGGAGTTATGTGGAAGTAGGAAACGTATTAGGTGGGTCACTCCTTTTCTGCCTTCTCTAATCACCAATAGTTTGAATATTTAGGCAGAACAGATGACCAATTATGCCATGCATTTGAGGCTGTGTAGACATTGGTTGGGCCACCATTATTCTTCCTTTTCCACTCACTTGAGTGGACAATAAAAACAGTACCATGCCAAACATGAATTTTTTTTATTCTAGAAAGAAAACACAAACTGGAATTGATAATGGATTCATTTGTGTGTGTGTGTGCGAGAGAGAGAGAGAGAGAGAGAGAGAGAGAGAGAGAGTAGCATATGGTCAAGGTCAAACAAAAAAAAAAACCATACACATCAGCACTTGATGAAAATCAAAACCATTCAGAAGTGCGCATGTGTATATAATATCTGGGCGTGGAGAGTGGAGACATTAATTGCTCGCCCATCCATAAAATTACCTACGAATCTAACTATTAGTATGATAAAGCCAACTCTTTTGTAGCTTTTACCTTCGTCTGCCGTGGTGGACCATTCCCTATGGTCAATCGACAGAAGGCATTTGTGCTTCCCATGGCCTGTTTCAAGTTATTCCCACGTTTAATGGTAACAGTCAAACATCCTGGTAGGCAGTGCAACAAGCTATCTGCTCGTTCATGAAAACTGGGTGGGCAGGTTCTCATTAGCAACTGCAGGATGGGAATGGCTTCTGCTGCAATCATGGCTTGTGATTTGGCGATATCTATAGGCATTGTTGACCAAGACTGTTTTAACAAGCATAGAGTATCCAGAACAGATTCCTGAGCAGCCTCACTTCCAGCCTTCAGTGCACCAACCAAGTGAGGAATGCAAAGTGTTGTCGCTTCAGACATGTGAAGCTTGGAGAAGTTCATAAATATCACATTTATAGTTCTCAAAACCTCTTCATTGATGGTTGAAGTAGACCATAGCTCTTTTTCCAAGGCAGCTGCAGAAATCAATGATAGAAACTCAGACAACATGTATAAATAACACGGAAGGTATGTTTAATAACAATGATCTTTTGAGAGACAAGAAACAGCATATTTTATTTAAAATTATTTTATTTTTTTCTGATTAGTAAAGTTAATCCCAACTTCAAGTATTAATATGTAAACACAAACTCTGAAATAGTTTGTTTCATATAGACTTGTATTGATTTGAGTTTAAGTTTTGTGTCATGAACTTTTGGCTGCTTATTTGACTTTCTTTTTTTTATTTCTGATCATCACTGCCAAGCCCATGTTGATGGTTGTTTCTATTTTTCCTATCGGAATGGCATGTCTGGCTGCTTACTTTAAAT
This sequence comes from Camphora micrantha, assembly GCA_003546025.1. Lineage (NCBI taxonomy): Eukaryota > Viridiplantae > Streptophyta > Magnoliopsida > Laurales > Lauraceae > Camphora > Camphora micrantha. Next base: position 6,736,656 of record QPKB01000008.1, read on the forward strand.
CTGGTGCTCTGTTTTGGAGAAGACATGAAATTATTCATTTTATTGTCATGGTGCTTGCATGCATGTAGGAAAGTTTTCTGCTGAGAGATGTCCCACGTTGATAATCCATGCACCGATTGAGTTGTGCCCACTCATGATCAATACAACCCCACACTCATCCCCATTTGGGTTGTTGGATTGCTGCTAGCCCCAAAAAAATTTTGGTACACCATTAAAGCAGGAATTACAGATGTCAATCGGCCTACTTTTTCTAAGCCCATCATCCATGGGCAGTGCTTCCCATGTCTCTGATTGGCATCCATTCAGGTGGGCCTCACATGCTGTCCCTGCATGTCTGTGGGATGTTCCTCAGCAGATTATTCCCTTTATTTATCTATATAAACATGAATGTATATGTGCGCGCACACGCACGCGCGCGCGCGCACACACATATATATATATATATAGAGAGAGAGAGAGAGAGTTTTGCATATTTTACTTTTCAAATAAAAAAGGACCAGTTATTTAAAAAACCAGACAGCCCCCAACTCAGCGGAGTTGGGTCGAGCTGAATCCCATTTTTTTCTTATTTTATCCTAAATATTTGTTGTGGAGAGAGAGAGAGAGAGAGAGAGAGAGAGATTAGAAGAAATGGGACTGGTCTGGAGGGGCAAGATCTGGAGGGGCGAGATCTGAAGAAATGGGCATGTGTTCTTCTCCACACAGAAATATGTGGGTATCCTCATTCCTCATAATCCTCTCAGCAGATGTTGTGGGGTTCTTTCTCGATTTCAGTGGTGGTTGACTGATTGGAGAATGATATGACATTGGTCTTTGGTTTTTTGGGTTTGGGTATGTATTATTTTTCATTGGCAAGAAGAAGCTGCTGCTGCTCTTCAAACCCTTTTTTGAGTTCTACCTGTTAGGGTTTTGATAAGGGGAAGTTTTGGCATGTATTCATTTGAATGGTTGTTTGGTGTTTTTGTGGATGTGGCAATGTGGGTTTGGATGTGGTTTTTGCAGGGTATTTTACTTGGGGTGCAAGTCGGGTCAATAGGGACTCAGCCGACTCACTCATGTCCAAGTCTGAGTTTCAAAATGCAGCCGGAACAGACCAAGATCGCCACACAAACTGAAAAGGAAGAAAAGAGGAACCAGCATGTTTCAAAACATGTTCCTGTATTGGAAAAGTATGCCTCAGCCATTCCATTCAGCCAAAACAAAACAGAAATAGGCCACTATAAGTCTATAACTCTGATGGATAGTTGTATTCAAGTACTATTAGGAGGTAGATTTGAAAAAACCATGACATGGATGTGCAATGAAAGAATTTACACCAAAATTTATACAGTATACATTTCAGGTCTGAGTGTCTGACACTGTAAAAGCATGAGATAATGATTTTGGAACAGAGGATAATGCAATAAATTTTTCCCCACAACTGACTATGTTTGGACTTTCCATGTCACAATGCAACTGGCAGACAAAGATAAACCATCCATTTCACAAGAATATCAAATCCAGTTGTAAGCTGTAACTAGGGAACATCGGAAATCATCCTAAACAAAAAAATTATTTATCTTTATCATAACAAAAAAAAGAGATGTTTAGTCATTCAAATGAAAGATATTTTTAGAAAGAATTTCTGTAGAAATATGAGATGGCCTTCAGAAACAAATGAAATATTAGTCATCAGATGAAAAATAATTAGAAAGAGAGTAGAAATATGAGATGGCCTTGTTGGAAAGGTAAACAAATAAACCATTTTCCCATTCAGGCTTGTTTGGCCCTGCTATTTCGCATGGAGACAATTCCTACAATTAGAGGTTTCTTCTCCGACAGATATAGTATGGCAAGGAGCTGAAAGTAGCCTAAGGTAGTAAATTGCAACGAGTTTCTGCCATAAAATATAGAAAACACAAGGCTAAAGAGCAGCCATTACCAAACCGTTTCAGTGAAAACTTACCAGTAAGAGACCTGATGAGCTCGTTTGAAACATATTCTTGAAGGGTGTGATTAGAAAAAAGAAATTTGATAAGCAATGCTGCTTGCCCTGCAACTTCTGAATTTGGAGACAGAAGCAATTCCTGTATCACCAATATGCCTCCTGCTTCTGCAACAGCACGTCTGTTCGTCCTACTGTGCATAACCAAGTTTTGCAATGCACAAATTGCAACTATTTTCATCTCTTCTGTCGGCTGGTCTTCGAGCAAGCTCACCAGTGCACGGCATGCAGAAACCGCATCACTGGCTCTAGCGAGCACCTCATGCTGAAAAAGGTCACCAAGAGCAAGAGCAGCCAGAAGTCTCCCAGACTGAGATCGGGTTTGCGGATCCAACAGATATTGAGATAGAGGGGCTATTGCATATTTGGAAACTTTCATTTCACGCACTCTCACATTGTTAAATAGAGCTTCAAGTAGTCTTCCAGAAGCTTCTTCACACTGATGGGATCTCAGAAGCTTGAGCAGGGCACCAATAGCACCAGCCTCAGCCATCAGTTCAGCAGTTGAAGGATCACTTCTCTCTTGAACAAGTAGTGCACTGAGAGCTACAGTAACACTGCTCTCCAATGTTGAGTGCAACATTCTCACAAGAACCACCAAAGGAACTTTGAAATAATACTCTGCATTGGACCGCAAAACATTTGATAGAACCAATACAGTTGACTCCCATAAAGCATGAGGTGGCTGAGGTTCATCTTGAATGATAACCTTAGAGAGTTCGAAAATGCCCCCAGCATCAGCGACTGCCTTTGGCCAACTCATAGAAATACTCTCAAGTGACTTGACTGCTGTTTGCTGTAAATTCAGAATGCCAATTCCTGCAAGCTGCACAAGCGGTACAACTGCATTTTTTGTTGTAATATCTTGTTGGAAATGCTCTTGTGCTAGTAAATGTGATAGCAGTTCGGTGCCAAGCTGTTGGATAGCTTGAGATGGTGACTCAAGAAATGATATCAATGGCTCAATGACTTGACTAGGAGTAAGCTTCAGGGTTGCGAGGCTCTGTGGTTTCTCCAATATATTTACAAGTGCTTGCAATGCACTTTGCTGTCCCCACATAGTCAAATCTAGGCGTGACAAAACCAAGAAAAGAGGTTCCACCATTCTTGCAGCAGTTGCGCTTTTCGCAATGCTGCTGTTATTTGTTAATATGCGAAATAATGCCATAATTGAGGAGCATAGAGAACCAGACACAACAGGAAGCATCTCAAGGGCATTATCAATGATGCCTGCATTGACCATATCCAGCTTGCAATGAGGACGATCTTTTCCCAACTTTATGAGGGCACTGATAATAGCCTCTGTAAGTAGATGGTTTGAAGCAGAAACCAATCCAACAAGACGACCAATGATATCATGTGCTGATGCAAGCTCTGCATGTTGTTCATCATCCAGCAACCTCTCAAAAGCACGCACACCAGATTCTACTGCATTACCTGCATCAGACTCCATTAGTGATATAAAAGGTTGTATGAACTCAGAGGCTATTGGCATTGACCGTATCTTTGAATTCCCAAACAGAACATAACACAACCGCGCGGCATTTGTCTTCAGCTCTAATGATGAAGTTGACGATAGAATCTTGTACATGGTGTCAAGAGGGCTAACCTCCACATCGGTCAATGATGATGCTTTTGATGCATTCTCAGAAGTCAACTTACTTAGGGCAACAATAGCAGCATATTGCTCTCTCTCCGATCCAGTATTGAGCATGTCAACTAATGGCTGAATGGCTTGCCGGGCCATTTCAGTATCTCTAATGTTTTCAGCATTGAAAAGCTCCTGGAGAGCCCTAGCAGCGCTGAATCTCGAACTTCGTGACCCCAAGCGCAAAACAGCTATGAGTTGATTCAAAGAACTAAGAGATGCTTCATGGTGAACCAACTCAGAATTGCTAAATAAGATTCTCAATAGCTCAGTTATAGAAGTTTCAATTGAATCTTGAGGACCCAGAGAAAGGTAGCGAGTTAAAGCATCCAGAGCCCCAGTCTCAGCCATGGCTAGTTTGTTTGCATCATTTCCTTCTGCAATCCGGGTCAAAAGGCGAACTGCAATTGGAGGGGCACCTGGTCTATCCGGCATGGGTCTGAGAAGGTCCACCAACAGAGGGATAACTTTCCGTGCAGTTGCACCAACTCGTATATCATCAATTTCAAAAAGGTACTCTAGCACAACCTGATCAGGATGGCGAGCCAAAGAAAATTCTGTAGATAGAGCTATAAGGTTTGAAATATCTGATTCTACATGACCAATTAGAGTCGTCAGGCCTCCGACTGCACCTGAATTTGCTACTGCAATGTGTATTTCCTTGGTTCCACTGCAAACGAGACTAGCCATAGCCTGAGCAGCAAAATATCTGTCAATAACCTCATCGGACCTGAGCAAGAAAGCAAGTGAAGGTATTATTCGCATGGTCGCAGGGGATAGAACAACAGTTTCATCGTGGAACAAGATAGCCAAGAGCAGGGCACTGATCCATATGCCTTCTGTATGCTCAGATTCCGACTGTAAATACGAATAATCTATCAGTTCAAGGATAATAGCTAACATACAAATTAGGTGAAGCATGAAGAACCAAACTTGGCACTTCATGGATACAAAACTCAGTAGAAAATAACAACGCAAATAATTGATAGAACCCACAAGCAGTGCACAGTAAGGCAAGTGTCAATGTTAATATCCATACATAAATAACAAAAATTAACTAAAATAACACATGCAAGTAATGGCAATTTTCTTTTATATATAATCAACTGATAAGTAGTATGCCCCTCACAAGAGTACATACATTGCATTGAAACCAGATATTATTTCCCAACTTCATAGGGAAAATGAGTGCCACATAGCCAGGGACATGAAGACAACCTTTGAGGTCTTGACCCAATATTGGCTCAGTTTTTTTATAGGCACAAAAGTAATAAAATGATTCACATAGTCAGATGCACAATTAACAAACATAGAGCTGGAATTCGTGTTGAAGATGGTAAATAGCAACTTGGTGATAAACCACATAAGACAAATTTACTTGGGAATATATTTAGAAGTAAGTATTACTCATCCAAATCTAAAGGATGGAAGCATTGCCACTAAGTCTTAGATCACATGATTTCTTGAAAGAGGGAAGAAACCAACCAAATATTCCTCACAAACATGCTCAAAAAGAACATAATGGAAACTTTCCATTGATCAATAAAATACACCCACGCACATGCACGCGCGCGCACATACACAGTTACACACAAGGCAATGACACTCTTGGGTGAGAGCCTTGTGGGGCCAACTTTGAAGAGAGTACCAATTCCGATACACCGGCAGAGCAAGATACCTTTACAAGACTAATTCAAAGGTAGGGAATCTTAGAGATAAATACTTGTAAATTAGTTCTTCCTAATCTACCCTAGTGCATATCCTCTCTTTAAAACCTTCCTAAAGGGTATTCATGTATTTGTTTTTTGAGGACATTATTATGAAAAGAAGGCACTCCCTCAAAAGAGACACAGTTTATGCCCATTCGGAATTTGTCACCAACCCGGGGTGTTTTGTGTGTGGTAGTGGTTTGCAGGGTGGCAGTTTCAGATTCAACTGATCTACTCGTCAATCATAATCAAGATACAGGCCATGCAAAATCAATAGTCAAGAACCAATTGATCAATCAAAAATTAATGCTGTACTAGTATAAAGGGAGGTCTTTCATCTCTCCTTGTGTATCAAAATTAATCCTGTACTAGTATAAAGGGAGGTCTTTCATCTCTCCTTGTGTGTGTGTTGTGTGTGTGTGTGTGTGAGAGAGAGAGAGAGAGAGAGAGCCCAGGAGTAGGCTGCACAGAGCTCTAGCTCCAAGGGCAACATAGCCCAAGATATTACCAATGCATGTGCGTGTACAAATAAATTTAATGTAGACATGCTGAAGGCATTACAAGAATGGATGATGGCCAAGTCAGCCATATCTTAGAAAAGCCTCGAGCTGCCTGTCTTTGAAGCTTATGAGCCTAAAGATTAGGTAGAAATACAACAAAACACTGAGTGGGATGATGGACAAGAAACTAAAGCAGTAATGATATCAGCAAACAAGTTGCACAGGATAAAATCGCAGACCATACCTGGGGTTTAGTAACATGACTAGCAAGCTTTTCATAGAGAACCTCGATGCCACCAGCTTCCATGACAGTAAGTCTGTTCTTCTTGTCTAATGAAGAAATTACTAACAACAACCATAACAGAACTGTTCCACCCAGAAAATTTGCAGGATCGGAAGCCTCAAATTCATCCCCTTCACGAAGGTATGTGTTAAAACCTCTACCCACTCGGTCAGTTTCAGTTTCAAGAGTTGAGGCATTGGTACATTTCTTCATCATATCAACAAGAGAATAGATAAGTGGCTTTAAAAACCCAGACTTATCGAGTGCCTCCATTGACTGCTGTTTATGTTCCTTAGCAACACAAACAAGTAGAGCAGCCCCACCAACTCTCACTTCTAAACTGGAAGAGTTCATGACTCTATCAGCAAGGGAGACAATACATCTTGACTTTCCCACCAATAGATCACTGAGTACAATAGGTTGATCAACACACAGCTTAGACAGAATCTCTATAGCTTTTTCTTGAGCCGAAGGAAGACCATCTGCAAGGCAACGTGCCAGTGGCTCTAAGCTTGAGGGTACTTTAGCCAGGGAAGACCATGGAGAAAATGTCATATTCGCACTCTGGTTTGTTCCTGCAAGCAAAGCAAGTACTTCTAGAGCATCGGAAGAATCGCTCCCTTCCAAGTTCATGGCAGCTAAGGACTCAGCGAGGGCATGTACTGTGAAATGGCACTGAGCATCTTCAGTAAGCACATCACCAAGTGGGAAGTGGTTTAATAACTGATGAAGTGCACGAGATGCATTCTTCTTTCCATCCACACTACCTTCCCCTAGTACTCTCATCAAAGACAATACAATATCCTCTGCAAGAGCTTCTCGAGCTATCAGTGGGTCTGAGAGAAGATTGGCAAGTGCAGACACAGCAGTTTCTGCAGTATCAACCGAAGAAGTTTTTGCCAGTTTAATCAGAGGCTTGACATCTCCTTCAGCAATATAAGACAACTTATTTGTAGCCTTATCCTTGGTTGGACGGGACAGTGCACCCAAGGCCCGAGCTGACTGTGTCGCAATAACCTGAGTTTTGCTCGTCAAAAGCTTCATGCATGGATGGATGATTTCATCTGTTGCGAGAATCTCACAAATATCTTGTCTAGTACTGAATAGATCAGCCAGAATAGAAGCCGCGTACTCTTGGGTTTCTTCATTTGAGGAGTTAAGAACTTGAACAAGAGACTTGAGTCCTCTATTAGCAGGAGCTCCCTTCTGCACCAAGTCTCTGTAAGACGCTATTGTGAGAACATGACCTAAAACAGTAATAACATGAGCCTTTGAGCTTGGAGACTCTCCAAGTAGCAAAGCTAACAGCTGATTAACAGTGGCGGAGTCAGCAAAGCGTATAAGCTTTGTAAGAGCCATAGAGGAAGCTTTTTGACCTTTGGGGCCACTGCTTTTAAGAAGCCAGAGCAGAGCTGCAACAGCACCAGCACTTTCAACACAGGCACGGATGTCTTCGCTGTGACAGCATAAATTCCACAATACATGAGCTGCATCCTCTTTTGCCTTGTGAGATCCTGTTTCCAACAACTGCACCAACGGAGGGATACCACCAGCAGCTGTAATGGCCCACTTGCTGTCTTCAGCTTGGTCCGTCAAGATTGCTAACAGAGCAACAGCATACTCTTGATGTTGTTCACCTGATAACCCAAGTAGCGATATCAACAACTGAATACCCTCTCTCATCCCAAGAGCCTTCCATATACTCACACTGTCAGAGAATAAACTTGTTAATGAGTGAATCAGATGCCCCTGAACATCAACAGAAGCCATTGTTATCAACCCAATCAGAACTCGTTTTGCTTCTGCATGATCAACCCATCTCAATAAATGGGTGTTGCCGTAGAGGCTAGCTAAAGCCTCAAGGATGTGATCCCGAATTGTCTTATTATCCCGAGGCTTTAATAGCATTAGCAGAGTACATTCTATCCGTTTCACATCAAATGGTTCTCCAGTGCTAGAGGCATGCTCAAAAACCATTAATGAGTACGCAAGAGCTCCAATTACATCTGCAACAGGTGTAAGCAAACGGGGAGACTGGCACAGTTCTCCAAGATAAAGTATCAACGCCGACATCCCACCACAGATATTGGCCAACGCACGTATTGCATGACCTGATAGAGCCTGACCAGACCCACCTCGCAAGCACTCTTTTGAAGGAGCCACTACTGCCCCAATGAGAACCGGTATGCCATTTGCTTCCACCACAGCTTTCTTGGCCCTAGCAGACTTGGATGAGATAGACTCCAACGCATCGGCAGCACTGGCACGAACAGAAATATTGTTCTCCCGAGCTAAAAGACAAATCAATGCTTCAACAGCTCCAGCATCTATAACTTTGGGGATGCTATCACCAAAGGCCAACATCAAACGTGCCAAGAGAGAAGCAGCATTGGATTGAGTCGCTTCATTATCAGATGACAGAAGCCCTATGATGATCTCCACTCCTCCAGCTTCAAGTGTGGCCCGCCAGTAGTCATCCTGGTCACCACAAAGATTCCTCAAAGCACCAGTCACAAAACCTTGAACCACTTTGTCCTGCTTGATCTTTGGATTGAGCTGCTCCCACAGGGTTGGCACCACCCCTTCGGTATCAAATATTTTCATCCCCACATGGTCAGCTGACAATCCACCTGAGGAAACTTCAAAGATGGCCTCTGCTGCAGCTTTCCTGGCATCAGAAGCTCCAGACTTCAGAAGAGAAAGCAACGGAGGTACGCATCCTCCCAGAAGGACTTTCACCCGTAAATCTTCTTCCTTGCAAAGGGCACTCAAAGTCGCAGCGACATTCAATTTTGAAACAGGTGTTCCATGCCTGAGGATGGAGATAAACAGTGGCATTGCTTGAGAGTGGGAACCAATAATAATTCTCCCATCTTTTCTTGATTTCGCAAGACCAAGCAAGCTTGCCGTGATTGACTCCCTTTCTTGTGGTGAGGACATGTTGGCATGTAGCTGCTCAACAAATTGAGCAACAGTGGCCATGGTGTCATCAGAATTGTCCATTCCTCCTGGACCATTTGATTCCCTATGAAGCATCCGGAAAATCCTTTCGTCAGGAAATAGAATTTAAAACAAGACTAAACACACAACAGGGTGTCAATGATAGATCAGTAAATATTTTGGATTTACACTTACAAAAAAGGCATAAAATCAACTTCATAATTAATGACAAATTCCACTCATGAGAGAATACTACGGAGCTACTTGGGAAAAACAGTTGTAAGAATTAAAGGAGGGGGGGGGGCGGGTATTGACTAGCATGGTCCTGAGAGTTATCGAATTTAACCGTTGGCAAATTAAGCATAAAATCTCATCCATTGCATGAAAAGATTGTATCATAGAGTATCATGATTGTATTGAAGAAATCTAAATTTAAGAAAAAGAAAACCTTGAATTCTGGGATTTTCAATCCTGACTGGAATTTTAAATTATCAGTCGAGCAGTCCCTACTTTTTGTTTTTTTTTCTTTCGTTGTCCAGTTGATACATAATAAACATCATACCAGCTTAACAGGTACTAGTTACCTAGGCTCAGAACTTGATGATGAACTGAGCTCCCCGGAATCAGAAAAAGACCTCGACATTTGCTCTAATTGTAACCCACACTGGCTTTCTCCACAGCCACCTGCAAATCAAAATCATAAGCAATTGATCACAACAATGAAAAATACGAAATCGAAGCTACAAAACTTTAAAGGGTAAAACATGTATGAATTCACGAAAGTTTAAAGGCGTGGTGCATTGTTACACATTCATTCCCATAGCTCCATAACAATAATCCCACCCTAGAAATTTTGTAGGGTACAATACACAATTCATCTCATCTGTCTTATTGATTTCTGGCAGCAGCTGCAATCTGAAAAAGTTTAAAAAACACACATCTGCCGGCCAAAATTTTATGTCTAGGATCTTCCAATCTCAAACAATTTCCGTGTGTATCCCCTTCAAGACTATCTCATCACATCAAACTTCTACATCAATAAAACAAGAGCCCTACTTGAGCTGGAACTTTCAGAAACCTACGATTCTACACGATCCACATAAGATTCCAACAAGATCTGAGAAAATGCAGCCCATCAGATCCATCCTAAGCTCAGAATCCCAACTCCACGCATCCAAACAGTAACCAATAGCAGTTATACAGACGAAAAAACACACTCAACTTCATCCGAAAAATGCATGTTTCAAGAGATCCATTTGAAGATAAAACAAAAACGAAGATTCGTACCCTCGAATTAGCAGGAATCACGAGAAAATCCCTCTGCAATTCGACTCCAAGAGATCCAATCCTCATTCAAAACCTCTCAAATCTGCAAAAAATACAAAGAAATCGACCACAGCAAACCCATCAAAATCGCAATCATAAGAAGTTGAGAAAGCATCCGATCTGTTATCGTTTCATGAAAAGAGAATCCGAACAGCAAAGCAAATGAAATGCAAACAGATTAGAAGAGGAAGCAGAGGAATTAGAAGCAGCAGCACCTAAGAAGCAAGCAAGAAGAAGAAGCGGTTTCGTTCGTTTGGATTCACTGCTGCTTGGGATTTAAGAGAGAGACTTGTTTTTTTTCACTTCCCTTTCTTTTCTCTTCTTTTTCTTTTCAGTTCTTGTGTTTCTGTTTCTATAGTTGTCTTTGCTTTTCTGTGCTTTTTTAACGCTATGCTTTTGATGCTTTCCTTTCTTACAGTGTGGGGGAGGAGCAATCAAGTATCTTATTTTAGAGGGAAATGGTAGGGTCCTCAGCCGCACATGATGTAGATTGTTAAGTGGGTCCCACATCCGATGGTGCAAAAAAAGAATTCTTCTAATTTGGAGAACCTCGCAGGAGGACCTATACACCGACTAACTAGTAGGCCCACCTTATGATCCATCTGAATAGACTATTAAACATGAAACCCATCTCCAATCAGACTATCACTAATCCCAAGTTGGCACTAGGGATGTAAATGGGTTCCCGATTCTCTAATTATCCGGAAGTTCCGACCCGTTAAAATTCGGGTATGGGTATGGATCTTTATTTAAGCCTCGATAAGTAAATGGGTTCGAGTCCGGTTCTACTTTGGTTCGGATCCGTGGACCCGAAACCCGACATATTACCTCAATTTTTGAAAATCTCTCCTAAAAACTCTATATTTTTTTTAATATCATTTTCTACTTAGACCTGGATCGAGACCCCTACCATATATGAATCTGGTTCCGGTTCCAGAGCCAAGAAACTGGTTCCGAAATGGTTCCGGATCCGAATCCGATTCTACCTTCTCCTTATAAGGGTTTCGGTTCTAGGTCCACCATGAATCCAGACCAAAACTGACCAATTTACAACCCTAGTTGGCACTCATCCAAATAAATATGTAAACGGTTAATCAAGTGGTTAAGATAATGATCTGAGCCTATATCTCCTAAGGCTACAGGGGAGAGATCTTTTGATCCCAAAGGGCCTTAGGTGGGCCCCACAGGGGCCGAGGGTTGGGGGTGTCCTTCTAACTAGAAGCTTCTTTGTCGGATGATTTTCTTGGCACGTTATTGGGGGCTTTTGACGAGGATTGAAAAAATTCTGAAATGATGACTTTGATGGGCCACCACGTCAACGGTCGGGATCATGAAGTACGGGGTGTGAGTGAATGGGGCCCGGAAAACTGCAGCTTTGATGTGGCAGCGGCACAGACAGGAGCTGAATTGTTTTTTCTTTATTGAAAATACATGTGGGGGTGTGGCCCACATCCAAGCCTCCATTTATCCAGTGGTTGTGGCCATGTGCAGTTATGCCGATTTGCTGGTGCTACGTTGGATTTAGAGGTCACCAACAGTCAAATTTAGTTAAAGAAGGAAAGGAGGACGTTTGTGGTTGCTTTGGGTCTAAGTGTCTAGCCGCAAGGAGTCAAAAGCTGCAAGCAAACGTGCCTTATGTTTTGAAATTGGTAATACATATTATTGGTGTTTTCTAAAGTAAAAAAAATAAATTATAATGTAGGTATCCATGTGGTCTTTGTCCAAATACGATGTTTGGGTGGCTCCAGCTAAACCCATATAAATGCACACCGAGCAAATTTAGAATGAATTTAGAACACGAAGTGAGGAATAATAAGGGCTTGTTTGGTATCTCTACTCTTTTTTTTATAGATCCATCTAAAATAGAGCCGTTAAAAAAAGAGCCATAAAAAAAAGAGGCTAGAATAAAAAAAATGCATTTGGCAACGCATGAATCTATTTTAAATACCTCGCCTCTATATTTTAAGACTCAAAAGCTCTATTTCTCATCTGCCCACTTTTGGAGCATTTGGATTTTAGAGGATTTGCCTCTAAATGTCTAAACTGGACAGAGTCTAGAATCTTATGCCAAACACTCTAATTGTTCAAACCTCTGTCTAATTTAGACATTTAGAGAAATAGAGGCTTGAAATAGAGATGCCAAACATGGCCTAAGTCCATACCTCATGTCACTCCATCAACACTTATGTAGCTGTTTTCTAAAATGTTTTATCATCGTTAATGCCCTTAATAGTGCGTTATTGTCGGAAATTCTAGGGCAAAAATGTGTTTTTAACTAGTGCGTGAGTGGAATGGAGATGTTTTGGGTAATTATTCGTATCTCTAGGAGAGGGAAATGAGGGTTTCAGCGTTTAGGGTGGTCATATGGTTAAAAGCGCTAAAAACGTTTTTCATATTAACCAAATAAATTACAATTTTGAGTTATGAATTTTTACAAAAAAAAAAAAAAAAAAAAAAAAAAAAATCAAGCTTAACTCTTAATCTATGATATAGTAAAGAAATTTTAGAAATCATCAAGAGTATTTTGTACATGATATCGGCTTTTTCTTCTTTACGAAAATGCCGTGAGCGGCGAGATCACTAATGCGATCACCAATGTAGTAGCATATCATCAGCCCTTTCTAGTAGCCACCCAATTTCCTCTTCCAGCCCCGGCCAAAACAGTATGCTACTCATTGCTACATTGCATTAAACCTCAATTATCATAGGCAAGTTAGTTCTGCATCACTGTCTGGAATCAAGCCATACAATCTCAATTCTAAATGTTGGCCCACTCACTGAATTAGCACTGCTTGGCAACACATCCCAAGGATATCTCCTTGGGAATGATTTAAGCTCCTTGTAGGACAAGGACCCTGGTTCCACTGTCGTCGGTCACACTATCACATGAAAACTAACCCAAAATATTCATTGAGGATGTGTGTGGTCAAATCCACTGCTGGGAAATGGTCACAACCATTTGCAATGCAACCACTTCTTCTAGTGTTGCTGATTAGTTGCAGGATTTGCTGCCTGCTGAGGGTCAACCTCAGCCATGACTTGAACTTCAACCATGCAAACTTGCCCACCAATGAAGCTTTGGTACTTGCAATCTATGGTGGTTCCATGCAGAATTTATAAGAAAGGGAAAATAATCAACTGACTAATGATATGGCCATTGCATTGGCGATACTGCCACTAAAAGGCATTTTTGTCAAAAAAAAAAAAAAGGAAAAAAAAAACAAAAAAAAAAAAAACTGACATCACGTTTGAAGCACTCTGTCAATATTAGGCTTTTTTATTTTTAGTTTACCGACTCTAAACTTTAATTTTCCATTAATAATCTCATACATGTAAATATAACATGCATCTCAACATGAACCGACTAACCGTCCCCTTGGCCTGACTTTTTGCTAAAATTATCTCAGAAATCTAGGTATTTTGGAATATTGCTGGGATTGTTAAAATCCACAGATATTCTGAAATATTACAATATCAAGAAAATATTGTTTGGCATAAATAATGGGGCAATGTCAGAATTCTCAAAATAGTTGTAGTATTTCAAGTATGGTTCTATATAAAAAGTCAGTGTTACATTCTTATTTTTATTTTCAGTGTTACATTCTTATTTTTATTTTGCTAACAAGGGTGTCCCGCCTTTTCGAGAACTAACTATTTAAATAGATTTTTTAAAATAAAATAAAAACTATTTAAATGATTTTTTTTTCATTTTTTTTCTAAAATCTGATTATTTATTTATTTTTAGAAGAGGACACAAAGTGGATGGACGGTGGATAGTTAGGTCCAAATCAGTTCAACAGCTGGTTAAATTGGGTGTGACTCTGATGTCAGAACTATAGAACAGAAGCAAAATAAATAATAAACAAGATAGGCTCATATACCAATGAGTTTTAAACACTCACAAGCTGAACTCTACTATAAATTGAATTTGTCAGAAGTCCAAGTGGGCTGGATGATCCCCAAGGGGTAGCTCACTTGGTCGGATTGGGAGGTCTTTGATAGCTAAAAAACAAAAAGGCAGGCCGGATGGTCTTTACTGCTACACTTGGTCGTGGACTCATGTTTGTTGCATTGTTTAAGGCACTGCCTTCCTAACTAAAATCAGCATCAGACAAAGTTCTCATTGAGAGGTTCTAGTTCTAATCTGACCTTACCCCTCCTTGCATATATGTGCGTTGATATTATCTCCATGTGTGTTGGGCATAAGTCTTAAAACACATGACATATAAAGAATCAGTTAGATTAGGAATAAATTTAGGGGCATGTTTGGTACATTTTCATAAGTAGTTAAAAATGAAGATTTAAGGGTGCGTGTGTCTAAAAAAAACGTCCATTAAATAACCTTTCCTTCAATAGAAATTGAATAATGAAGGACTCTGAATACAAAGCTGAATGTCAAGATCTAATCTATATTTCTAACTTATATCCTCCCCCATCACCTCATCCTTCACCCATTACCTCTTTAATAATCCTTCGATTGAGCTAATTAAACCATGAGTTTTTATGTATTAAATGCATATGTTTTCAATGTAAACAAATAGGCCCTAAAACTTTCTATTAATAAGTATTTTCCAACCCTTGTATTCCTTGCTACAAGGGGAAGGTGCTTGGGGGTGAAGATTGGGCCACCATATAGTAAAGATTCCATCAGCTCAAGTTCAAGCTTGAACTTAATTACTTTGGTTTCTATGTGATCATTTATTGCAATTTCCAATCATGAAAAATACTATGAATACATGGAAACTTGTAAAGTCGATTTATTCAAACTTGGTAAGTCTAACTGTGTTTTACAGCATATGCTCTGTGACCCATACTGGTCTCCACCTTCAATCATCAGATGATTTGTGAACGGGCATGATCTAATATAGGCGAAGAGTGAACGGAAACAGATAAATGCATACAAGTGGCCATCAATTTTCTCCTTTGGTGGTAAATAATTTTCCGCCCTCATCTCTACATGTGAGAAAATTTAATGATTTTGATCATATATATTCCTCTTAGGGATGGTTTCTATATCTTGTATGAGCAATATTAAAGAATTAATTAGATTCACTTTCTTAATATGTAATATACAATGATGATGGCCTCATAATCACTCCCGACAAAAGGGAAGACCATTTGATGGCCCTCAGCAGATCTTCACCGTCCTCACAATTGCCTTATCTGGCAATCTTATGGCATCCATTCTTCTTAGTTCTCAATAAATAGATTGACCAAATGTGGAATTCTACTCTAGGTGCTCTCTTTGTGCTCAGGGGAGAACAACCCAACACCTTTCAAGGCATTTTACAGGCATGTTTATTTTTCAAGAAGTAATATGAAAATTATTGAAAAATAAAAAATAAGTAAATTGATTACTTTACCAATTGTTGACTTCTCATCTCACTTATGTCATTCCAATCATTCATCGTTCTCTTTTATGCTCACTCCTCTCTCTCATTGAAGATATTGCTTGGATGATTTGATATTACCTCATTAACTCTCTTACTAAATGAGAATGTGAAAGTCAATAAAATTTTATTATATTTTACTTATAAAGAGTAATGCAAATGAAATAAAATAAGGTTCAAATTGCTTTTATCTTGAAAACAAGTGCAAATATAGTTTCTTTTTTGTTCCTTTTTTATTTTTTTGTTTGTAAGAAGTGCAAATATAGCTTACCAAAAAGTATACTTCTCTTTTATATGAACATTAATTTTTCATTAACTTTGACATTTACTTTAAGACGTGTTTGTGCAGTGCCCTCTTCCGCGGAAATCAACGGAGACAAGGCACTGGATTTTTCAGTGCATTTTTCTTGCCGTTTGGTGCAACGACCAAAATAAAGGTGCAAACGTCTTTTCAGATAATTTTTCCTACGCTAGAGTAGATTCTAACTTCCTACCTATCCAAATCGAAAAATAATGCAGCAAAAGATGAAAGCTATACACAAATGACTCCTTACATTACTTTCTCAATAAATTATTCAAAAACTATCTGAGGGGTTGATATTCAGCCCACAAACAATGAAAATCTTCACGTGGCCCTACATTTTAATGGTTCTCACAAGTTATAGATGCAGCTGACAAGTATGGATACATAAGTATCTAACTATCTAATAGTATTTGATGACATAAGTAGTATTTTATTGTATTAGTTTATTGGAGACTGATACAGAGATTGTGGTGTGGTGTGATACTTTGCATGCATCTTTCAAAAACATGCGCCACAAATCAAGGGATCGGCCGGGCACTATGTGGACTTTTGGCTGTTTGTTTCTTCTAGTGTCGCTCTCAGCTTACCAAGCAGCTGATTCAACCATTAGAGCACCCATGTGCATAATCAAAAAGAAAGTAGGAGTTGGTGGGGTTGCATAGCAAGTCAAGTGGATTGAGCATAACTTCATTTGAGAAGCTTTTCCTTTCTAGACCTAGGGCTTGTTTGATTGAGAGCATTTTTGAGGAATTGCCGTTAAAAATGCATAGGTTGTTTAAGGAAACTCATAATTTTCTATTTGATTGGGTTTATGTGGTTTGAGTTTGTTAAGCTAAGAGTCACTTTTAGCGGCTAAATTCTCTTCATCCTGGAACTCAAAATGCTATTTTGCCATTATTATTACGGAATTATATTTTTCAGGGGACGGTATTTGGAGTTCCTTAAATGCTCTAAACGGCATATCTTTAAGTGCTTGGAACCAAACAAGCCATAATATTTGACTCATTTGCCTCTCCTTCAAAAGGCACTGCCTAATCATTAACCAGGGGCAGAACTAGGGCTGAGGGTCCAATTCTATCTTACTGAGATTTTGTGTTTTTTCACATTGGCCCCTCCAAGTATTTTACATATTTTACATAGTGGCCCACAATAATGAATTTCCTGATTTCACCACTGCCCTTGAGTTCTGCAATTGTATAGTGTACTCACTTTTTAATGTTGCAGTTTTCCTAAGTTTCAATAAGATGGAAAAAGGTCTCTTACTTTGTGTGGACCTTTTTTTTCATGGATGTGAAAGAGGTCGTGCATGAAATGATGGTTGTGTGGAGCCAGGAAGAATTACAACCGAAAGCGATGTATCAAGATTCTCATAGGAATTGGGTCCTTGGGACATTACATGCATCTTTATCAAAAAAATGCAAAGGAGCAGAGATTTTATAGGATTCTTTTGACTGGAATAAACAAAACAGGTAACTGAATGAAGGCAACAATGCATGTCATTGCTAAATAAGAACAATGGGGCCTGAACACCCTTTCAGTTACAGTGCAGATATTGGAAGAACTTAAACCTTGGTTCCCATAGCAAAGGTAAAAAATGGGACGCTTGAAGGCCTTGTAACTTGTAAGGAGAGGAAGATGAAAGGATAGACAAGGGATCTTTGTTAATAGAGGGTTCTGATTTTTGCCATCTAATTTTCATGATAAGATTTACCATTTTATGAGAAACACGAGACACCCCGGTGGTAGGGGGTGTCCGAGGAATCGATCCTTGGGCCGGTAGGTTGTTACATGATTACTATGCCAGTCATCCAATTAGCGAAAAAATTAATGTCCATTTACCCACAAGTCGATCTACTTGGTTGATTTGCGAAGATTGTATATTTTCACTCTTTTGGATAATGTCTTGTCTTTCAGTTTAATTGATTGTTCCATTGAGTTAGACGGGACCAAATTTGGGTTTAGGAGTATTTTGGTAATTGTATTGATTTTTCTTAGGGTTTAAAAAAGAAGAAGTCATAAATGTGATATGAGTTGTAAATTTAGACCTAACACTATTTTTATTTTATTTTTTTGGCTAAAAGACTTAACGGCTAGTTTGTTTACATTAGAACATATAGGAATTGAATAATTAGATTCCTAGCCACGAGTAGTAATAAATGAGGATAATAGATGAATTTCCAAAAATGACCATCACACAACCTTTCTTTCCGTGAAAATAGAAAAAAGGGAAGATTAATAATGCATACCAGCCATCACCCTAGTAATTTAATGCATGGGGAAGAAAGTGAAGGTCCTATATATTTACATTTATATT
The DNA here is from genome assembly GCA_003546025.1 of Camphora micrantha. NCBI lineage: Eukaryota > Viridiplantae > Streptophyta > Magnoliopsida > Laurales > Lauraceae > Camphora > Camphora micrantha. Next base: position 6,755,054 of record QPKB01000008.1, read on the forward strand.
TGAGCTTCTTGTATATACCCCTTAAGGTTTATAGGATTTGTATATAAACCCCTGAGGTTTTGAGTATTTATAAATAGGCTCCTCCTTTTTCTTTTTAATACCTTTTATACCCTCAAAATCAATATTCCTAACAAGAATGGGCAACCACAATGAGATTTGTGTTGGATTTTTATATAAATGACAGCTTTGCCCTTACATCCATAAAATAAAAATGAATATATTATTATTTACAAAATACCAATATTTTAGCTCAAGTACCAATGGTTTCTCTCAATAACTCTCTCATGCACATGACCAGGAGTGGACCCACGCAATAACTCTTTCAATAATCACACCCCCCCCCCCCCCAAAAAAAAAAAAATTCTAAAAAATAATATCTTTTTTTTTTTCCGTTCCCCAATATTTCTTTTACACCCCCTACACATGAAGTATGATTATATATTTTGAAACTTTCATCAATCCAATGGTGGGCCATGTATAAATTATAACCGGTTATAAGTATAGGTGTTAATTGTCATCATGATCAATTTGGATTTAATGAAATGTGCCCTGTATTGATAAGAAAAAGTGAATTTATGTAGGGTCATTCTCTCCCACTAACTGCAATTGTTAATGTTACATGCTTTATAAAAAAAATTGAGTCCAAACTTTTGATATTATATATATAAGGATAAAAGAGATGGGCAAAAGTGTTATTTCGCTCTAAAAACCTATGGTAGTTGAAAGACTATTGATTTTAGGGACACAGAAGGTATTAAAATGAAGTTGCAGGGGCCTATTTGCAAATACTAAAACCTCAGGGGCCTATTTACAAATCCTACAAACCTTAGGGGGGTATATACAAAAAGCTCTTTCTATTTTATATCTTTAATCCCTTACCTTATATGAGTTCTATCCTTTACCTTTGCCCCCTTTAATAATCCTATGCAAGAGTTCATTTCAACATGAATTCGTATACATCCAATACCTATATATTTTAACTTAAATAAAAATGCCCTCAAGGTTCTCTTTGTAAACATAGGCCAAACCATCATAAAAAATAAAAATCATCTATACTTGTATGGTTGGTTTGTGGGCCTAGGCCTTCCCTGCCGTGCCCGCTACACCATCCTAATCGACCAACATCTAAGTTTGATTTTGACATGCAAATATTTGGGAGGAAGCCCGGAAAGAAATCCCATTGCCCCCAACACATTCTTTCCATACAACTTTGCAATGTCAAGTGGGAAAGAAAGCTGTATATTATATTGGCTGGATCCCAGAACAAGGATGTTAGTGGAAAGGACCCAACACAAAAAAAAATCTTGGCATGGACTCTCTCTCTCTTTTCAGTTTTCCACCCAATTGATATTGGGTTTGGGTCTAAGTCCACATTTCTGGTCAAATTGGTAAGCTGGTCTGGGTCTAGGTCCAGTCGCTGCAAGACCTCAGCACCAAAATACAAGAATATATAATCGATATATTCGATTAAATTTTTTATTAGACAAATAATGAAATATATAATCCATAATACTATACTTTCGCATCGACTTAGGTCTGGATTTGAGTTTTAATCACTCCATTGGTTTCATTGAAGTTGGATCTGGGTACCATGCATGAGAAATCATGTTGGATTGGGTTCATTCCCAACATGTTTACATCCTCAATACCATAATGCTAGGTAGAATAAATTGTAATTTGGATTGATGAGCAGTGTATAAAGTGTAATTTGCCAGGGCCCCGCCTTAGATTTGTTCACTGTGGGCCCACTATTGAATTTAGGCCAGCCCACATTAAAGCCCCATTTCAACTTCCACATGGGTTTTTGCTTACAAAATACACAATGTGGGAATAGCTTATAGAAAGTTAAGAATTAATATCCGTACCTCTGAAGAAAGTTATAATTGTCACTTCTGGGCCAATGTTTTGCACCAATGGAATGGTTTGACTCTGACCTAATTTTAGGCCCATGCTTCTGAACCAACCCAGAGAACCCATGGCCTGTTGGGTGACACCTTAACCAATTGACCCCAGGTTAAATGCACCATCAAATTTTGATTGATTCCTATCCAATTTGACAACAGGCCCAGATTGGCATATGTCACATCAATAAACCATCAAGTTTCTACAATCTGTGTCCTGGGCTGTATGGCACATCCCTTTTGTAGCCCTAATTTAATAAGTAGGTATCATTCTTATGGTGGGTGAAAATGTGAAATGTAGCTGAATTGGTTTAGAATGCATTAAAGTATTGTATCCCCTTCATGAATGCATTGAAGTCCTAGCTATCATCATCAGACCCGGGAACATGTGTTTGGTGAACCACCACATGAATCACGAATGCAGCCTAGAAAGAAACTGTGTGAAACATGCGACTGTGCAGCTACAACAATACAATAACTTTATCACCCAAGTTGCAGCCCCATTTTTGGAATGGTTACTCCCCTAAAATTCCATGGATACTGCGAGCTTTGTTGGAAATTTATATTAAAAATATATTTTATATATTTGTCATTGACTGATTAAATTTTAGTATATTATGTCTTCTCATCTAACTGAGATTTTATATGAGCAAATTGTTGCATTATTAATTATTAAGCATGTGAGTGTCCTTTATTCTATAAAGTAGACAAATTGGTGTGTAGAGTTTTACTTATACACGGAAGACTTATTTGTTGGTTCTTATGAAATTTAAGTTCTTCACAATTTAGATGGATCTGAACACACCATCGGTACGATTATAGAATGATGTTTTAGCATAGTTGTCTTGGCTGCAGGAAACGGTATAGTTTCGACTCATTATGCTAGTACGCTTTGTGTGTATTGAACTTAACCGTGTTTTTGGGTATATTGTCTTTATACTGACTATATAAGATGATGAACACCCAAATGGTTATTATGAGTGCTTATACTTTTAATCTCGATGTAAATAATAGACACAAACATTTAGTGTTTGACATTTTGATTTATGAAGGAGTGTGATCTTTTATGGGTCAATAATCTTAGTGAATTGGATGACTACACTACGTATATGGTGGATATTAGTTTATTGACGGAATCCACGTCCGTAATAGGGATTGATGATATCCCCTTGATGAAGCTTTTAATTTTTGATTATGTCAAACCCGATAGGTGGACTTTGTGTCCGACATATCAAATAAGTTAAGCGTAAGATCTCAATGAATTATAAAGATATCGATTAAATATGGATGTCAGTAATTATTTTATCGATGGATATCTGAAATCTTAACGTGAGAAGATTAATAAGCATTTAATAGCAAGAAGCTCGAAATATTATTTTGAGAATAAGGATAGGAGTGCAATTACAGTTCTTTAGTGGACTGAATTATAATTTATGAAACTAGGATTCTAATTTGGGTCGAATTATGGTTTCCTATTTCCATTAGGAGCCTATCTTTATTTCCTTCTTAAGATCCCCATTGTAGCTTATAAATATGTGCTATTGCTCTTTAGGTTAACATACAAGAATAACAAGAGAGAAATCTCGGTTTTAGAGAGTAGAAGAGAATTTGCAAAATAGGCTCACTCCCTGGTGCAAGTTCGAGCATATAAAAATACAGTAGAAAATCTTGAGATTTTCGAGTTGTTGTAAGATCGAGATCAAATAAGAGAGATCTCGCATTTATGATTTAATCATATTAGTTGAAAATTACTTCCGTAATAATCTGTATGCAATGTTTAGAGATCCTCGTTTCTAACAATCTTAACTGTCTAAGACATGCCATTTGGATTGAATTATCATCACTATCATCGAAGCATTGTGCCATCTATGTTGGGGTCGGCCATATGAATTCTGGGTTGTGACAAGATTTTACGCCGGCTGTCAACCTACCTAATGCAACCCTCCCCCTATACCCGGGCTTGAAATCAATAGTAAAAACTGGTGGAGCTAGCTTGAATTATTATATTCACTTTTTTTCCTTTCCTTTTTCCGCTAGATAGCTAATTATCCTTTCCTCACCATAGATAATTCACTTAATCTAGAAGGGACAGTTTAACAGTTGCAAGCTACCAAAAGAGGAAAAAAAAAAAAAGGAGAAGAAGGTCCACATACATGTGATAGTGTAGTTATTTGAACATGACATTACCTAAAGAACAGTGATCAGATGGTCCTAACTTTTGATAAGTTAAATGAATTATATTAATTAAACACCAGAAGGAATAGGGCTGTCAATGGATCAGGCCTGAGTTCCTTTAGGCCCTGGAACTGGAATTGAATGGCTAGGACTGGGCCTGGTAGGCCAGTTCTATTTAACATCCAGTCCTTCCAACTTCCAAGCCTGGGTGAGGCCCCTTGACAAACCTGAACTGGCCAAAGCTGGTAAAAAACTAAAGTAAAAAGAGGCATCTAAGGCCTATGAACTTTTCAAATGCTTAACTATTTGTGTGAGTTTGGGTGCACTTCCATTTCCATACCACTTCCAAATTTTCATTTTAATCCATTTTCTAATTACATCTAGATTAATTCAATCTTAATCGAAATAATGCTTAATTACCATGCATTGGTGGAGCCTAATCGAGTTGGGCGTTTGGATAACAAAATGTGAACCTTCTTTTGGCTTGTAATTAGTCTGGGATGTATGAGGGTGCAATTTTATGATTCTCAGGGGTCATAAATTGTAGTCTCAATTGGGTCTAGGCCTCAAATCAGAGTTTCAGTCTCAATTAATAAACAGGTGTCTTGTTTGAACCTAGTTCAATATAAAAATTGTCCACTGGCACCATTGGTCTTGTTTGCTTTGCCTGTAAATATATTTATCTGTTATTGGTAATGGCAGAGAACAAAACATAACTAGTAGGTAACGGGGGTAATTCAAATGCATAAACCGTCCTTATTTACACATAATCCCAGTTTCCTGAACTTGTTTACAGATAACCCAATGGGCCCTTGGCACTCCTAAATATTGAGGGTACGGATATCAGCCTGAGAATGCATTAGCCCATTTAGCTATCATGCCAAAAATAGACCCAGCCCAGATACACAGCCCACAAACTGGTCTTAGCAGGTTGAGAAGAAATTTTAGACTCCTATCCATCTGTTACGTCGCAATTAATTGAAGTAATACTGACTTGGGGACTGGCTTACGACTTAACCATTTAATTGGGAGGGCTGAATTGAGGCCCATATCACAGTTCATGACTCAGGAACTGGGCTTGACTCAGAAGGTCATTGGGCCGATTAACTTGTGAGAGTTTAAAAGATTACTCAGTCTCATTCGACTCACCAGAGATGATAAATCACTGAGCCAAGGAGGCTCAAAAGAATCTGGTAAGTTTGACAAGTTTTTAAACTTGTCCATATCTAATCATTACAACATTTCTGGACAGGTTAAATGGGCTTAGATGTAGAAAATAAGGAGAGTTGTGACTTCTAGATCCAGGTCAGGTTTCATCGTATTATTTTGTTGACAATGAGCACAGATTAGACCCACCAGCCCAATTTAGAACCTTTTACTCATGGCCAGAGGCTTTTCCAATCTTAGCTGGTGAACCATGAGCTTGGGCCTCAGCTATTGGGCTATTTGTGACATCTCCAGTCCATTACAAAGTAATACTAGCCCACCCTTTTGCAACCATACTTGGGCCTGAGGGAGTGCATCAGCACAAATTTCAAGTAATGCTGAATCAAAGACTAGTTCTAGTTAAGTACTTTTGAGGCTTAGTTTGATCTCAGCCCTGCATTTATGAACCTCATTTGAATTCAGTTTGGCTTCCAATTCAGTTGGAGTTGAGACCATGTTCTCGATTGAGCCCAAATGATAATTGAATTAGAGATACCAAAAGGTCTATTTGTGAAAGGGTCTTATTGAAATAATTATACTTCAAACCGATCTAATTGAATCAACTCTATTCCAAACTGGCCTTCAACCTAAATTGAGGGTAAAACTTTGGTCAAGTTTGTTGGTAGTTGGGTTTGGGCTTCCCAGAAATGAAATATGTCCCTCTTTCACCTGATACTTGGCTAGGTTAAAGAAGTTAGGGTTAACATCAATACATTTGAGAATGTGAGAGTTGAATGGCTTGAATTAAAGTAGTGAGCCCATGTCACCAACTATAGAGATATAAATTAGTGAAATATACTTGATGTAATGATTGTAATATATTGAAGATAAGAGGGCTTCTTTGTTGGGGACAAATGATATTGTCCCAACACCTGAAAGACAATTGCACCAAGGTTTCAGACTTGAGTACGATGTATGATAGACCACTATGGTCTTCGAATTGGTTGCAAGCATTGCAGGATTTCTTGTCTTGGAAAAACATTTGGAGAATCTCCCCAAAGTCAAATTTATGTATATGAAAGAGACTGAGTTTAATGGGTCCACTCAATTGATTTTGACCACTCAACTTCTAATTTTCGAAACTGATTTCAATTGAAATCAGACATTTGATTACCATTTAACTGAATGGGCAGTTACTAAATGGTTTTAAATCTCTACCCATTTAATTACCATTTAATTAATTGGGTAAGTACTAAATGGTTTTAAATTTTTATTGATTGGTTTATAGAAAAAGAAGAAAAAAATCTCTATTGATTGGGCAATTACTAAATGATTTTAAATCTTTACATTTTATCTCAATATCTTCCACTACCCCACTACTTTCTTCTTCCCTATATTGCAACTCTTATGGTCATTCATCTTCTTTCTCCCTACCAAGTATAACTGATTTTATTCTATTTCTCATGCCTAATAATAAACTAACCATATATACAAAGTGGTGTGACTAGAAAGAAAATAACACTTGTGAGATCTGCCTTCGGATTAGTAAAATTTGGAAATGCGGTTGGGTTATATTCTTATTTAAATATTATTGGTGTATTTTTAATTTTTATTAGATGAAAGTTGGGTTTAGGGTTTTTATATCTATATTTGGATGATTGCTTCATTATTTCGATATTTTTTTATTATATATTTTTAAAAAAATATCTATATGTACAAAGAAATATCATATTTTAAATTTTATTATAAATCATCTAATATTTATGTATATTTCTTATATAATGAATTATATTACCCGTGCTAAGCACGGGGCATGTTTTGCTAGTTTTGGAATGACAATGGTTGTGTAGCATTTCAAAAAGTAGATGTCGGAGAATTAAAACTGTCATTTAGAATTCTAATTTGCATAATTATCTTCAATCAAATAAGTAATTTGGGATTTTAGGGAGACAACATCTGTAGTAATACCATAAATTTTAGATAAGAGAGAAATTATGTGCTTGCAACCAAATAGGTCATGTGGTTTTCGGTATTTAATCATGCCTCTCAGCATTTTCTTGTTAATACATTTCATGTCATTAAATGATCACTACAGTTGCTTTTGTACTGAATTCTTATAAAATTAAAATTAAAAAAAAAAAAAAGAAAAAAAAAAAAAAAAAAGAACAAGAAACAACTTTGCCCTTTCATCTACCAAGCACAAATGGATATGACTGTGTTATTATTTACAAAAATACCACTAATTTATATCAAGTTCCCATGGTGTCTCTCCCTCAACCAGGAAGCATGATCATGTCTACCTCAAGATCCGGATTTAATAATATAGAGATATGACGGTCTCAAAACAAAACATAACTGGCCATCAAGAGTGACACTTGATTCGATACTGAGCAGGAACAAAGTTGTATCTCTCTTTTATATATAACTAGCAACAGAGGGTCGGGCTTAGAAATGAAAATATGTTTAAATTTAAGAATTCTTCTGAAATATTGTTAAGATAAAATTAATATAAAACAATTTTTTTATTATATTTAAATATTAGATTTTTTTCACCTTATGAAAATAAATAAAAAATAAAGTACATGTACATAACACGACGGCCTCTTGAATTTAAAGGCATTGACCATTACGACCATTTCATTTACGGATATATTATACCATCGACGATTGAAAAAATATATAAAAAAAATAAAATAAACCGGATGGATCTATATCTACTAAAAAGAACCAAAAGAAAGGTATAAAAAAAATTAACGTGTTTGATCCATCAGTGGGGCCACCCTTGAAATGTTTTTAACGTGTGGGACCCACTGATGGCTCTGCATCCAAAAAAGAAAAAAGGGAAGATAAGAAGAAAGGAAACGGAAATCAAATGATTTCATCCTCAATGGGCCACACACCACTTCCAAATTTATGATGATGGAACAGTTGGCCCCCACAAATGATTGATAGTATAAGAAAAAAAATTGAAAGAGAGTGGGGCGAACAAGTGTAAGAGAAGAAAAAAAATATAAAAGATGTACATTGCATGGAATGAGTGTATGTGGATATAGATATAAGTCATCATAGTATGTTTCTAATAATTCTAACTCATGCACACAAATCACATCCTAATAATTATCAAAGATATTAAGCTTACGTATGAAACCAACCCAGTCTAATTGCCTGTTACGGATACATATTGACCTAGAAAACTAATATCTATACATAATCCATAAGTGGGTCCCACTGCAGAAATAAGTTAAATGTGCGGGGCCCACTAATTGATTTTCATCCATTAAGAATCCATACAGCAGCCAATAGGCTTGCCTCCCTCCATTAGTGGGGCCTACTCTTAGAAAAAAAGGGTTAATACAAGGCCATTTGGATTTTATCCAATACTGGAGTCCAATCTTGAAATATATTTAATACGAACTGGTACCCACTATTGGATCCATCCATTTGGAGAAAAAAACTGAAAGGAGAGTAAAGTAGCGATAGTTTGGATTTCATTCATTGGTAGGGCCCACAAAACATATTTAACATGAGACCCATTGATGATTGAAGATCTAAGGAAAAGAAAACAAACCGATTGTAAAAAATTTGCTTATAATTTGGATAATGGCAAGAAATAGGACTTAAATTCAAACGTTTATAAAAAAATTTCTTATGAGAGAGGTTTTAAGAGAGAAATAGTAGCCCAAAGTGAGGTGTCACCTTAAAACAATGTGGGTTTTTTTGTACATATTTCTTTGAAAGGAGAGACTTTTTAGGGATGAGGTGGCACCCCTCACAACCCACCTCCCCCTTTACTTTAATATATATAATATTTTCACTATGAAGAACACTATTTTTTTTTAGTTTCAGTCCAAAGTAAAGATACATTAAATTTAACTTTCACCACTTTTGATTGTATAATGTTTTATTTATTTATATGTAAAATATTGTAAGGTCCTTTTTGCTTGCATGGAAATTAACTTCTTAGAATTCAAAGTAAAATATCTCTCTTTTATATATAATGGTTTTCACTATGAAGAACACTATTTTTTTATTTATTTTAGTTTCAGTCCAAAGTAAAGATACATTAAATTTAACTTTCACCACTTTTGATTGTATAATGTTTTATTTATTTATATGTAAAATATTGTAAGGTCCTTTTTGCTTGCATGGAAATTAACTTCTTAGAATTCAAAGTAAAATATCTCTCTTTTATATATGATGGTTTTCACTATGAAGAACACTAATTTTTTTTTTTAGTTTCAGTCCAAAGTAAAGATACATTAAATTTAACTTTCACCACTTTTGATTGTATAATGTTTTATTTATTTATATGTAAAATATTGTAAGGTCCTTTTTGCTTGCATGGAAATTAACTTCTTAGAATTCAAAGTAAAATAGATAGTAAGGATCATTAAAGAGGCGATGGTTGGAAGGAATCAAGGATATAAGTTGAATATATAGATGGTCCCTGCCTTTTTTGGGATTTTTTATTTTAAGGGTGATGGATGAATATCGTTTACCATCTGTCCTTAACCCATTTTTTATCTAAGGAAAGAAACATTTGATGATCATTTATGAATCTTCAACTTTGCTTTTATCAAATTTAAGATCTTTTTAAAGTGCATATCCTAGAAATACTAGTGATTCACTTATACGCAAAACAAATGTGCCTCAAGAGAAATTAGAAATAAAGATTCACATCTCTTGACTTGTGTAGCACACGTGACTACATGTGTTTAAATATGTAATTTTAAAAAAGAGGGCTGCTCTCCTCAGCTGCAGCCCTCATTATCCTCAGCTGCAGGCATGTGAGGAGAGCAGCTGCAGCCCTCCTCAAATGCTTGCAGCTGAGGATAGGGGGGGGCTGCAGCTGAGGAGAGCAGCCCCCTTTAAAAAATTATAAGAGCAAAATTTAGTTATAAAGGTTGATATCTCACTAAGAAGAATTGATAGGTCAAAAAAGACGTGAACGAAGGTGATAAATATAGTTTTTTTAAAAATTTGACTCATGATATATCGAAATAGCGGTGTAGCACAGATCCCACCTTATCATAGCTTTGTGTACGCACACGGAATCTGCTCAGCACATAAGAATGAGAAAAGCACTTGTGGCCACATATGCAATGAATTCTAGCCGCTGGTTCTATTCTCTCTCTCTCTCTCTCTCTCTCTATATATATATATATATATATATATATATTCCCTACGTGGGGTCCGCTAAAATTAGAACCATTCCTAATTTTCGTCCACTTATTCGATTGGAGACCCAACAGATTGTCTTTCAGACCCTTCTCCCAGCCAACCGCCCTAAAAATGATATCTGTGCCCTACTTTTCAAATAAATCACAAAGAATCACTACCTCACCTTATTTTATTATAACAATATTCATCTAGCATCTTATTCGATCACAATTATAAATTCTTGACACCGTTAATCCGGTGTAGGGTTGCAAATGAATATCTGATTTTCTAATTACCCTAGAGTTCTAATTAGAAAAAACTGAGTCTGAAACTTATTTTAGATTTCAATTCATAAACGAGTCTGGGGCCGGAACCTAACTTAGGTTCCTATTGCTAAACGGGTCTGGTTCTAAGTCAATATAGGTTCTGACCCGTGAGCCCGACATATGAGTCTTTGATATTACAATTTGTATTTTAAAATAATTTTTTTTTTGACATTTTTATATATAATATTGACAGTATTAGACTTGATGTAGTATTATAAGTTGAATGGTGTACTTATTTTAAGAAAAAAAAATAAGAAAAAAGTTAAAACCAGTTTTAGAACTAAATCCAGTCTTCTAGGTGGACCCGGTTATAAAACTGAATCCGGATTTGGATTTTTCTATCAGAATCGGGTCTGTAATCAACAAATCAAGTTCCGAGTCAAAATCAAATTCAGAATCTAAACCGTTATTTAGAAATAAATCCGGAACCAAGTCCAATAATGGATCCGAATCGGAATCGCTCCCTTTGCAATCTTAATCGAGTAGAGTAAGAAAATTAATATAGGCGATGAAAATATTGTTCGGACATGGCTTTGACGGTGAGGTTGATAGTGATTTGATGGTGGACATAATTCTAATATGAGGTTGCGATTAACAATCACCTACTGAGCACCAATCCCACACCAATGCGTGAGTCACTTTTCCATCGTGTTTTTAATTTGGATGGTGGGCCCTACTCTGAAATCTGAGGATGTATCTCCGGAGGGGAAGAGACTTCTATATGGTCCACGATGGAGTTCCTGTTGCATGGTGATCCGGACTCCTAATCAAAGGTGGACCCCACTTTAGGACGCACAGCACCACTTGTTCACAGGACGGTTACATCTTGGCCGTCAATGTATTGACAGACAATGCTTCCACCAATCAAATCGTGCCACGTCGTGGGTCGACCTTTCGTGTTCTAATTGGCCTCTTCAACTTGATATATAGATCCACAACTTTGACGGTTAAGATCATCGCAAGATCAGAGGGGCAAAATCGTAGATACAAGAGCATTCGTGCCTCGTTTTACTAGAAAGCGCTATTATTATAATCTCCGTCGTCCCTACCCAAGAACCCAACTGGCATTCCGCGCCCTCTTCGTCTCCTGCAACTGCCGCTATCGCAATTCGCAAGAGATAGAGAGAGAGAGAAGGTAAGAAAACGCAAGGTATATCTTCCAAAAACCCTAATCTCAGTTTTCTTGTATTACCAGACGGATCTTTTCGTTGCATGTTTGCTGATATGTGATTGAGATCTGATTAAATCTTCATCGATCTTGATGAAGCATATGGTTTCTCGTTTCTTCATCGTTCCGTGATTACTACATCAAAGAATAATGTTAGATTTACAAGATCTTGATCAGTCTTGATGTATAATCTCATCAGATGAATCGAAAACCCTAGATGTTATAAAAAAAAATCAGATCTTTATGGATTGATTGATGGGAGGATTGATCTGTACCGCGCGACCCACATGAATTGATCTTGTGTAATGATTAAATCCATTGTTGTAAGGGCTTGCATAATGGATGGTTGTGATTTCCTGCGTGAGCGGATATGAATCTCTCAACGGTGGAGGTGGTAGTGGATCTGCCATATATGGATTGATGGCATGTGGTTGGGAGAGGATTTGGGATGGATCAGATCCATCTAGTCCAAAAACCCACCTTTACTCAGATGATCAAATTTATTTTATTGTTTTCAAAGAGTAGAATATGATAACAATCCAATACATGAAAAGAGACAATAATGAATAGTTGTTATCTGAAAGACTGAAGGGATACAAAAAAAAAAAAGAGGAAATGATTCTTTTGTTTGGATCAATACCAAGAAAGGATTATATTAAGAGAAAAAGCATAACAAAGATGACAACAAGGGTATAAGAGATTATACTTTACAACAAGCTGAATAAACAAGTGCCAATCTGCTTTGAAACTTTGTGAGACTCTATTTATTCTTTGTTTGGATAGACCATCTGCCAAGGAGTTAGCCGACCTAAGAACACGACAAACAGTTACATTTAACTAGGAGGACTAACTCCCTAATTTCGAGGAAAACTCCCTAATTACATTAGAAAGAAACTGAGATCTCTAGGGCCTTGAGTCAAAATAATTTGCACACATCACTGCATTTGCTAAATCGCTTTCCACGGTTAACTTGGCTAGAAAAGATAGAGAGAGGAGCCGTAGAAAGAATAGCTAAAACATATAATAAAGAAAATAATGGAAGTTGTAGAATATGAGGCAAGATAAAACAAAAATAAGAATTTGTTAAAATTGAAATCAATTTTAAAGTAAATAACATTAGAAGTAATATTTGGCGTAAATTTTGATAAAAGAGAAAAGGGTAAAACATTGTATTGGAAAAATAAAATGCTATAAAATTCCAATAAAGACAACTACAATAAAAAATAAAAAAAATTAATTTCATGATTTGTGTTGATTATATAATCGTAATCATTGTTGTTAGGACCCTACAGTTCTTATTACGGATTTCTATAATTCATATTAAATCCTAAGAAAAAAAGATTTGTATCTATATAATGAATCTCATTTATATGTGTGACTTTTTAAGATTTTGGTGTGAATCTTTTGATTCGATACCTGCTTTATTGAATCTTAGGATTCAAGCAATTTGTATGAGCGAAATAGTCATAGTTGAGAGGCTAACATTTGTATTTTTTTATTACTTTATTTTTATTGTTTTCTTCTTTTGCTTGCATTTCTATTTTTAAAAGGTTATAAAGTTGAGAAGTGCCTCAAAGCCCAATGGCAACAAGGCTTCACACGTTGGTAGCTACCTAGGATTTCATCCCTGGACCAGTTTGGTCTCACAACCAGTACTCCATACTGGAAAAATAAAGATAAAGGTCATAAGGTGAAACACAAAGTACTTAAGAAATTTTGTGATTTTGGGGAGATTTGGAGATTAAGGAACATGCATGTGACTAAAGCATTGAATTGTACATATGCGATTTAAATCTGTTTTGCCCTTTTATTTTCATGAATGCTTTTTTAACTTCATTTAAAAAAAAAAACTGTTTTTTAACTTCAAGAGACATATTAACCGTGTAAGGTTGATTATTTTGATTTTATTCTATAATGCAACTTTTGTTGTCTTTTTCATATAATGTAGTTATCTTAAACTCATTAACCATTCACACATATCATTATGACATATTTGGGCGCGTGTGTGTGTCTATTTTTAGATAATTACTTTTTTTTTATAGTCATTTTTCATTTTTTATTAAAAATAATCCTACATAACTGTGATACAATTCAATTCATTCCCTTAAATGATTTTGCGGTTTTCGGAGAACGATTGTAGTTCTTAAGAAATGTTATCATTTACAATAAGATTTAAATTAAACAAAACTTGAAGACTGTTAATAAAATTAAAATGATTGAAGACTGTTAATAAACTAAAAATGATAAAAAGTTTTAATAAATAATAAATATTTAATTTGATATTTGGATTTTTACAGATACCTCCAAAGATGAAGCAACTAACCATTGGAAAAGTCATCCCCCACAGTTGACAAACCTGCAGTTAATAAAACTGAGAAACAGTGATTATAAACACACTCAATACTTCTTAATTGCCCAGGCCTTGCTTCATTAGAATCACTTTACCTGAGAAAACCGATTTAGTATATCCTACATCAATCAAAGGATTCCCAATACTAGTTGACCCTTGTGATTTGAGGCAAGGGGTTCCATATCTTTCCAAAGGGTTCTCACCCATTAAGCATGCTTCTGCCCCAAAGTTGGCTAGGAAGTCATTTAACTTGAACTGCATTCTAATGACATTTACCCTTTTATCAGTTTCTTAGTCACTCAATGGAGGAACCTTTTACTCTCTTTGTTTCGTACTTTCATCATGGTCTTCTCCTTTTTGTAATAGTCATTAGATATTCATTCAAATGTTTACATCATCCTAACTCTTGATCGAATAGTAAATTTATTCCCATGGTGGATGCAATTCTTGAGTTTGAGCCTGCATCTTCACTTGTTGCCCTGAATAATCCAAAAGCTTCATTTCACATGTTGTACGTATTCGGTATGGCAGTTTTGTCAATGACCTATGAATAACATTGCTGGAAGATTTTTTATAAATTGCCTTAATCTCAGATTATGTTATGGTTAAAGATTTTTGATAGATTTCCGTGCGTCTCCTGATCTAGTAGGTTGGGGTAGTGTTCAACACTGGACAAGGAAAACTACACCATACCAGCTGAATAAATAATTGTTCCATTTCATTGACGTGAGGAACTTATCCAACTTGAATGCATACCTACAAACCTTCACTTTGAAAGACACCATTCAAGCTATCTTCTAGTAGAAAAAGATCAGAACTTCAAACTGATGAAACCCCCTTTATAAAAATTGCCTCAATAGCACGACCCAATCACCAGCCCTTGAATTGCAAAAGTAAATGATGGCTGATCAGTCCATTTACTAAATTTCTGATGCTTCGGTAGGCACCTGATCAAAAAGTTTGAGGAGTTCTCTTTCTTCCATTGATTTCATTGCATATGAGAGGGACTGCATGTCATGTCTTATAAAAGTGATTTTTTTTTTTTTTTTGAATGGTAGTGATTTGAATTTTGATTTACATTTTATACAGACGTGACTAAACATATTTTAATCTACAAGATTACTTTGCAATTATCTACAATATATTTAGTGTGGAGAAGAATTGTTTTCTTTATGGTCTGCAATTCCAGGAGAATCATAATTCATAGACTCTTTCCACAGTTACTTTGGAACTATGTTCAAGAGTGTTCTATATTTCCAACTGATTGATCCTAACTCTATCTTGCTTATTTTTGTGGCATTCTGTTATAGGTAGATACAGTTTCCTTGGTGTTCAGCATTATCCTTCTCGAGATGGCAGACGGGCATGAAACCGACAGGAACATTGAGATGTGGAAAGTTAAGAAACTGATCAAAGCACTGGAAGCTGCGAGAGGCAATGGCACGAGCATGATTTCTTTGATTATGCCACCACGTGATCAAATCTCTCGTGTCACTAAGATGTTGGGGGATGAATTTGGAACTGCTTCTAACATCAAGAGTAGAGTCAATCGGCAGTCTGTGTTAGGTGCCATTACCTCTGCTCAACAAAGGCTTAAGCTTTACAACAAGGTTCCTCCAAACGGATTGGTGCTTTACACTGGGACTATTGTTACTGAAGATGGAAAGGAAAAGAAGGTTACAATAGACTTCGAGCCTTTCAAGCCTATAAATGCCTCTCTGTACCTTTGTGACAACAAGTTCCATATTGAGGCTCTAAATGAACTTCTAGAATCTGATGATAAGTTCGGTTTCATCATCATGGATGGAAATGGAACTCTGTTTGGTACTTTGAGTGGCAATACTCGTGAGGTTCTGCACAAATTTACGGTTGACCTTCCAAAGAAACATGGAAGAGGAGGACAGTCAGCTTTGCGATTTGCTCGGCTTCGGATGGAGAAACGTCACAATTACGTGAGAAAGACAGCTGAGCTTGCAACGCAGTTTTTCATCAACCCTTCAACGAGTCAGCCCAATGTTTCTGGACTGATTTTGGCTGGTTCTGCTGATTTTAAGACTGAATTGAGTCAGTCAGATATGTTTGATCCCCGCCTCCAGGCCAAGATACTGAATGTGGTTGATGTCTCTTACGGTGGGGAGAATGGTTTTAATCAGGCCATTGAGCTGTCGTCAGAGATTTTATCAAATGTAAAATTCATTCAGGAAAAGAAACTGATTGGGAAGTACTTTGAGGAAATAAGTCAAGATACTGGGAAATACGTTTTTGGGGTGGATGACACACTGAAGGCTCTGGAAATGGGTGCAGTTGAGACGCTGATTGTGTGGGAAAATTTGGATATCAACAGATACACATTAAAGAATGCTGTTACTGGGGAAATCATCATAAAGCATCTGAACAAGGATCAAGAATCCGATCAAAGCAATTTTCGTGATTCATCTTCCTCTGCCGAGTTAGAGGTTCAAGAAAAATTGCCCCTTTTGGAGTGGTTTGCAAATGAATATAGGCGTTTTGGTTGTACACTTGAGTTTGTCACGAACAAATCTCAAGAGGGTTCGCAATTCTGCAGAGGATTTGGTGGCATTGGTGGTGTTCTTCGTTACCAAGTTGACATGAGGGCATTTGATGAATTGTCTGATAATGAGGTGTACGAAGACTCTGAATAACAGTCAATTAACTGTTACCTGAGCCGGTGCAGGAAAGCATGCCCTGCACCGGGCGTGCAAGCATGCCACAAGCGGCTCCTTTCTTGTGGCATGCACGTGGACTTTTCTGAAATACAAAGGTTTTTCACCTTATCCTTTTTATTCCATGCATGTGATGAATTACATTTAACTTTTGAGAAGTATTTCATTTAATTACAGTTTGGTGATAGTAGGTTGGCTTGGTTAGTTAGCTCAGTTACTCAAAAATTGTCAATTTGTGGCACGATCCATGTTTTATAAATGCCTGACCACATTGAGTGCCAAAAGACTTGATCAAGCTTGGAAAATAAGTATTTGAAACTTGCAAAGGTCAAACTGATATTAACCAAACTCATATTTGATTCTAGCCCCAACCTTATTGATGAAGCATTTAGTTCTATAAACCTTGGTTTATGGATTTGAGTTTACTCAGGCGCAAGCCAAATATCGAGTTTGAGTCTTTTATACCTTTGTCGGTAAGTTTGTATGTTACTATTGTTGTTATATCAACAAACCTCATGGTCTGACGCAGGCTCAGGCTATACCATTCTTGTAGTATCAAGTTGGTTTCTGATGGGTGGTCTTCACACTAATTAGTTTCTTCTTTTCTTTTTCCCTTGCCTATACCAGAAATGCATGCAGATTACAGCAATCGAGTAAATCTTCAATGACCACCAGGTGAGCTGCATAGCCATGAAGAACAGAGCATCCTGTCCAGCGAATGTTACTCAGCCATTTTTACATGGAGGGTTTGATTTTTGACAGGATCATGATTTGGCAACTCCTTGCTACATACAATGGTTTACTCACAGCACCTTATTCAGTGGATGCTACTCAGCTGCTTGGGTATTTGGTTTTCACTGGACCTTATCTAAGTACTTAACGATGGTATGGTATAATACCATCTACTACTACTATAAAATATCTAGGACAGAGTATTCTGTCTTTAGGTCTCTTTAGTCAATGACAGTTGGTTTTATGGTTTTTGAAGTTCAAATGTGTGTGGAGGGATATTCTCAACACAAATGAAAGGAATATCTGATTTGACAGTATGTTACATGACAATTTTCAAGCAATATAGCTCCACTACTAAGTATCTTTTGTGTTATGTATTTGTTTGCTTTTGGAGTATGGTTTTGAATAATGGCTTATATGTATTGTTTTTAGAAACTGATGCAAAGTGTCTGTGGGTGCCTGATTCTCACAGAAGTATTACTGATATGTTGATATATATTGCAAGGCTGATACTGGCCAATACTGGCCCATATGGTCCGACATGGATTGTTATTGTGGGTCTTTTTCAAATGAAAGCCAAATAGCCAATGCACCAATGTGTATTGCCAGGCTGTTATTGGGTCTGATGGTAATACTTTAAACCTATGTTCTGGACAACCAACATTGCATAAATTCTCTTGTAAACTGTTCAATTTTGTTATTCTTTTCTTCTTGTTTTTTAAGAAAAACCTTCTATGGCCGTTTTGGTGTGACAATTTATCTTTGGCGGCAGCGCCTTTGGTATATCAACTTTTCAATGTACTGATGAGTGTTTTTTAGGCTGTGAACCTCAGTGGGCCATATTGGTTTGAGGATTTACTATATGATGAGATTAGAATGAGTTTGAATGGCTGATGTAGCCAAACTTACACAGTTTAATTTTATTTGGCATAACTTAGCCGCAGTAAGGGATGAGTTGGGACAACTGGAGAAGTAACCCAGATCATAGATTTAGACTCTAGTCTATGAAATTTAAAATTTCGAAGTAGTACTTGTTTTTAGCCTGGAAAGTTTTTATGCTGCTTTACCAGGTCTTTCGTGCCCGAGAACTTTACCTGTTTGACCGGGAGTGATACTATCAACTTGGAGACCTAGGGATCGATATCTGTATAAGTGTTGGCAGTCTCACATATATAGGTGATATTATGAAAACTCAATATGTTAGATGACATTGTGATATTTTCAAACTATTGGGACTGTTAAAAATACCATACTAAAATTACAATAATATAAAAAACATTGGAAAAACAAAACCATACAAGTATGTTTTAGCAATATTTAGCTCAGTGGTGAGGCACTTCCTGTCGACAGAAACAACAGTTCACAGCAGCTTTGTGGTGGGGCACCTCCCTTTAACAAAAATAATCAGGGATTGATCTCTAACTGTAGGCTAATGGTAAGAGACATCATGTGCATGTGGGTGTGAGTATTTAGTAGAGATATTGTTTTGTATTCATTTACTATATATGTTTTATAATTTAAAATTATTTAATTTTAATTACATTTAACCTTGAGACAAATTTCTAATTTGAAAATATCCTTGCTTGTAGTTGCAACACCTAAAAGCTAGAAAAGAGAGCTGCACCAACCCTGCTAGCTATAGAAATTCTCTCCCTTCCCCTACACTGCTGAGATAAAAATAAGGATTGTGATGATCATAGATAGAGTCTCATCAACAATAATTCTAGGCCAAAATTTCCATGGGTGGAGAACTCTTCGAATCCTGCTTACTACTTTGTTGGGCTTCTTAATAACTGATTTTGAGGAGGTTTGAGCCTTAGTTGGAACCAAGATGTATAAGCTAAGCAATGCTACACTAAGAAAAATAGATTATGTAGGGCAGCTTAAGAGGGTCGGTTTTTTTTTTTTTTTTTTTTTCTTTTCAATGTTAGGCTACTGGTCCAAGGTGGTGATACTTTAACTCGAGGACCCAACGATCGATCCTGAAGATGTGTGTGAAACTACAAAATTCCCATTGAAGCTTAGGAAGGTACATCACAATTACAAAAAAGAAAAATCTTATAATTATTTGGGCAGTAATAAAAAGGAGCAAGCCAAGTTTGACACTTAAAAAGAAGTAACTAAGAGGAATACTTTGGGATGACCTAGAAAAAGAAAGAGCCTTATCTTTATTTGGCCAGTAATAAGAATAAAGAAAACCAAGATTCTTGCACTTGTAATATCTTTAGGAAATAGATGCTGTGCCTCATTCATCAGGTTGTGCCTCATTTTGTACTGAGAAAAGCAATTTTATCCTCTCAGTCATGTAATCACTATATGGGATTTAATAATCCTTTTTAAACACTGAAAGTCTTATCATTGCATTAAAACCTGATCCATCTTAAATACTGAAATTTTACCATTGTATTGAATGAAGCCTGAAAGTGGAACTAGGCTTTTATTTCTTTTCGTGTAACTTGTTCTGGCATAGTTGAGTTAGGTGGAAGAATCCAATACGAGAAAAGAAGTTTCCTTACCTATTTTTCTCCTCATCCAAATTAACCTCTCATGGCCATTGGTTTTCTCCACATCCAATTGGGCCCCTGTATGGAGAAAGTTATTGAGGAAAAAACCCTTTTCTTTTCCTCTAATTATTTAGGGGTTTTACTAGCTTAGGATTTAGAGGTGCTCAAAGGTTGAGCCTGACCTGGGCTTGGCCTGCATTGGGCTGGATCTGGGCTATGTTTGAAGCCCATGCGCTGAACCCTAACCTAATTCTAGTCTGAATATTAAATGGGCCGGGCATAGGCTGATATATTATTAAAGGCCCACCTAAGCCTGATGGATTTCTATATTCTGAAAAATGGGCTGGACCTGACTATTAATATTAGCCCAATAACTCAATGGACAAGATTGGGTTGAAATCCCATGAACCAAAACGGACAATATCATGTAGATAGTGGGCATGGGTCGTTACAGATGGTATCAAGACACGCCTAGAGAGGGAGCTAGTCGAAAACATGCAAGTCCTGATCCTAAATATGTAAGTGCCTGGCCTTGACCCCACTTATATACTCAAATTCTAGAGGGGCAAGCTTACAACACACTTAATGGAAGTTGATCCACGTCAGTCATATAGGACCTTTTGAGCTACACCTATCAAAATGAGTCTGGATCCTCTAAGTGTCTCACTCACGCTTCCCATGAGTTAGGAGAGTGGACTTCGTGAGATGACCATCTTTTGAAAACATCTCTCTCAATTTGTGGTTTATCTCCAAATTTCACTCCAATCAAGGACACTAACTTTTATTAGAATAAAATTGAGGACATTCCGTAAAAGGGAAGGACGCTCACTTTAAGAGCTCAAATTTTTTACACTGTGCATTTAAATAGAAATCATGTATTGATAATTATGAATTTTCATATGGTTCACTCTAGTCCCAACCCAAACTTGAAGAGTTGAAAAAATTAGAAAATTTGCAGGTTTGCAGGAACCATACCCCAAACCCAACCCAGAGGGTTGGAAAAATTAGAAAAACTGCTAGTTAGTTGCACAGGCGGTAAAGCATATTTTTATCGTCATCTTGTCTCATTGCGTGTCATTTTGCTCCAAAGTAGGGGTACTTATAGGTCAAGCCAGCATAAGTGCAACCTAAACTTAACCAACACAATATTGGAATCGGGTTGTGTTGTTAGGCCCGTGGGCTAAACTAGAGCCTAAAGTTTTAGCCTAGCTAGCATACTTAGTATGAGTAACAATTCATATAATTCTCAATTTAGATTGGCCTCAGCCTTTATTTTAGGGCCATGGCTAGGTGGGTCCTAAACTTTGGCATCATACCAAATGGGTCATGGTTCACAACCTTTGGTCCGGTTAGACCCGGACATTAAAAAGCCATCATGGCTTAAGAGGATGTTGATAAGCTTTGTGGCTCAGGAATAGGACTTGCATGTTTCTGATGTGGGACTTGTGCACCACTGTATACCCAGTCCTTTAGGGTCTCCCCTGCCTTCTCTCTAGGCAGATGCTCGCCGGACCCAACGCCCTTCTATAAGGGGCCCCAGGCGTGACAACAATTCATATATCTGACTTCAACATAGTTGGGATAAATTTTTCATGATGATGATCCGAACTTGGATACGTTCCAGTTGGGCTCATTAGAGTTGAACCCAGGTCCAAGTATATTCAGTTATTTGGGTTCAGATCTATCGAGGCCCAACCCATATACATCCTTGTTAGGCTATAATAATGATGATGTTAATGATCTTTATTTTTTGTAAAGGTATATTGATGTTAATGATCCTTGGTGAACAAGAACTAGTCACTTAGAAAGGATATTCCATATCACTTTTTTATGCAAGGTAGGAAACTATAAATTTATAATTAAGTGTTGCTTTTATTTTTTTTTACCTCTACTTGATTTTTTTAGAGGAATTTACGGCATAGAGCCCTATAGGACCCTATACTACTTCGGAGGTGTCGTATTCACCATGGACACGAATAAGGCTCCCTGAGTGTGTTTTCGTTTTTTTTTTTTTTTTTTGTCGTTTAGTGGTATGGTCGATATCGACCATATAACTGAAATGCATTTTTCTCTGTATGGTCGATATCAACCATATAACTGAAAGGCATTTTTCTCTATATGGTCGATATCGACCATATAACTGAAAGGCATTTTTCCCTGCATGGTCGATATCGACCATATCGCGAAATAACAAGAAAAAAGACGAATATGAGTTTTCTCCTTTGGTTGCTGGTGCTGCTCCATGGCCAGGTGGGTCTGTTCAAAATGAGAATCCATACCCAGGTAGGTCTGTTCCAAATGGGGTTGAATGTGGATTTTCTCAACAAACTCATCAAAGTATTAGTACTGAGATTACATACTTTGATGGATTTGGTTCTGATTTTGATTTGAAAATAGCCCAAGTTGGGATTTCTAGGATTTCAGGAGAAACTCATCAAGAAAGTTGCAGAAAAGACGTGTTTGGTTCGAATAGGTTTGATTTGAAACTTGTGGAGCAAGGGTTCTCACATGAAATTGGTGCCCAAAACGGAACTGATTGTAAAGAGGAATCTTAAAAAATATGATATAGCCCTCAGCAGTGGCGATGAGGAATATGGGTTTTCTCCTTTGGTTGCTAGTGCTGCTCCATGGCCAGGTGGGTCTGTTCAAAATGCGAATCCATACCCATGTGGGTCTGTTCCAAATGGGGTTGAATGTGAATTTTCTCAACAAACTCATCAAGATATTAGTACTGAGATTACATACTCTAATGGGTTTGGTTCTGATTTTGATTTGAAAATAGCCCAAGTTGGGATTTCTAGGATTTCAGGAGAAACTCATCAAGAAAGTTGCAGAAAAGACGTGTTGGGTTCGAATAGGTTTGATTTGAAACTTGTGGAACACGGGTTCTCACATGAAATTGGTGCCCAAAACGGAACTGATTGTAAAGAGGAATCTTGAAAAATATGATATAGCCCTCAGCAGTGGCGATAAGGAAGAAGGGGTCGTGAAAGGTTCCATCCTCCCTCCTCCCTCCTCCTCCTCCTCCTCCTCCCCTCCCCCTTCTCCTTCCTGAAAAACCCAATTTCTATTTGAGTTCCCTCATAATGGTCGATATCGGCCATTTTTATGGTCGATATCGACCATTCGCTAAACGACAAAAAAAAAAAAAAAATAAAATCGTACTTTGAGGACCTTATCCATAAATACTGTGTTTCTAGGACTTTAAGAGTGGTATGGAGTCCTTAGGGGACCTACGCCGTAAATTCCTCTTTTTTTTATTTTTTTGTCACCAAAGCTTACATCATTCCTAGAAAGAACACGACTGACTTTCATGCACCTGCATTAGAAATAGAAGGAATTATGACTATAGACGAGGAAGACGGCAATAAAAGAGCAGATAAAGAAACTATATATATTCAGGAAGCTGAGTAGATTACCAAACAAGTTAAAATTTACTTTTCCTGAAACTTGTAATGGTAGGAAAATGGTAAAACAGTCACTTAATTACATACACTTGCATATTTCCTAACCACATTTGTTTTCCCTGATTTAGTTTCCTTATGCCTGAATAACCTTCAGCCCCTCCAGAAGATTTTATATTGAATAGCATGGAACTTGTGGAAAACATATATAAAACCGCGCGGGAACCAAAAAAAAAAAAAAAAAAAAACCTCAATTAAACCTGTTTAATAATTGTTTTAATTATTACTGATTTAGACCCTGATCATGTAATAGAAATGAAAGCAGATCAACCAACATATGCAAGCAATCTTCATTGATTCATGGATGTAATAGAAGTCCTTCTTTATAGGTAATGTATTGGACTTTAGATTCATCACCAGATCATGTTATGTGGTTAAAGGAAATCACAGCAAACAAGTGACAGGAAGACCCATTTAGTTTGAAGGGTGCCAATAGACTCAATCAAGTACTATTTCTCAGTTGAGAACGGCTCCTTACCCGAGTGGTAAGGAGTGACAGTTCTCATCTGGCTGTCCGGAGTTTGAACCCTGAGGACGTCATCTCTTCATGCGTGTGCGGACTCCCTTTTTGCGTGTGTGCGGGCTGCCTTCCTACTTGTGTGGATTTTCTTTCCATATGTGTGTGCTGGCTCTCTTAGTTCCCAGTGCCCTCGGCTCGGGTATCAAAGAAAAAAAAATCCTATATCTTGGTAATGTGCTAAACTATTTGTTCTGATTCCTGCAGTTACAAGGCACTGTGCACAGAAGTCCTGGCTATAGTCAGGGCGGCAGGTGCAGATATGCTTTTTTAACTGTGATGAATGAAAATTACTTATTTTATGAATAATCTAAATTCTCACAAACCTGATCTAATATTAATCTAAGCTTAACTTTCAACGGACTAGATCTCATAAAATTCACTATATTGTCTGTGAGAAACATCCCAGGAGTGAACAAGACAAACAAAATGTAATCTAATTCAGACCTATTCAAATTCTATACTAAACTTATTTGAAACTCTCTAATTTAAACCCAAATCCATTCATATCTAACATGAGGGAATTGGGGTTTTCCAGGTATTACAAATAAGTGAGAAGAAAGGGCTAAGAAAGATTCCAACCTCCATCTTCATAAAAAAAACAAAATTTTAATGGCTTGTTTGGATAAATGAGGAGTGGAGTAAAATGAAGTGGATGTCATATGTGGAGTAGAATGAAGAGAAGTAGGTTGAAGTTAAAATAGAGTACTTCACTTCATTCCATTTGGATGCTTATTTTGAAGGTAATCTACTTTTACTTAAGGGCCTGTTTGGATAGGCAAAAAATAGAGTAGAGTGAAGTTAAATGGGCCATAACAGTCTAAAATTTCAACTCTATCCCGTTTGGATGAGTCTGGCCCAATAGATGAAATAATGTTGTGAGCCATATATACTTCATTTCACTTCAACTCTAAATACTTCTATTTCCTTGAGAAAAAGTGGATTCTACTTCAAACATTATCTTCAAAATAAGCATCCAAATGGAGTGAAGTGAAGTACACTACTTTAACTTCAACCTATTTCTCTTCACTCCACTCCACATGTGAAATCCACTTCATTTCACTCTACTCCTCATTTATCCAAACAGGCCCTAAGGAAATAGAAGTATTTAGAGTTGAAGTGAAATGGAGTATGTGTGTGTGGCTCCCAACATTACTACATTTATGGCCCAGACTCATCCAAATTTTAGAATGTTAGGGCCTATTTGACTTCACTCTACTCTATTTTTTGCCTATCCAAACATGCCCTGAAGATTTGAGGAAGATTTCATGGTAACAAAAGACAACAAACACCCAAAGTACCGTATGAAGGTAGGCTTCATTTAGTTACAACAACAGAAGAGACTATGAGACTGAAACAATGCAGTGAGCGAAGTGGGCCAGAAATGGAGGTGGTCTAAAAGGGCTAACATCTTCTCCTCTAGATTGTCTTCATGAACCCCACATGAGTCAGAACAGTACCCGATTGCAGATGATTCCACACCCCCCCCAAAACACACACACATAAGTCAGAACAGTACCCGATTGCAGATGATTCACGCTCTCGCAGATGCCGGGGGAGTGGGGTGGGGGGTGGTGGGACCCGCCTGCTCTGAACATGAAACTCCCGTGCACCCAGGACAAGATACTTAAAACCATCTGCTCTAGACATTAAGACTGCAAGAATTTGAATTTCAATCCAAATAAATGTTCATTCTCAAACCATAGTGAGCATATGAAATGGACAGTCATAAAGATGTACGTTACACTTGCAAACTGGTTTATTAAAGAGAGATGAATCATGAAATGATACCTAGTCACAAGATCCTTGTTTTAGAGATCCAATCCTTCCCTCTGCACTGTAATAAATAAAGTTATCTTAGATCAGTTAATCCCCCAAAATCAAAGAAAAGGACAACGTAATTGTAGAGCTAGCTCTGGCATTAGTCCTTCCTTTCCATTTTCAGAGATCAAAGGTAATTTTCTGTTTAGCAAATATGGCTATCTTAGAATTATTGTTGTTACAATTATCCAACAGTACAAATGACACAATGGACAAAGCAAAATAGAAGAATAGCTTGGTACCCCACTTCAGTTAAGCCAGATCAGATGAGAAGGGATGGATGATGGCACTCATTGGAGAAGAAATCTAATTAACATCATCTTTTTACCAACACCAAGTTATGCCTCTCAATTTATAGAAATGAAGAAGGAAGTTGTAGTAAGCAAATGATACATTTCGGTATACATGTGCAGTTCACTGATTATTTGTAACTACTATAGTCTCTGCTGGCTTCTGGGATGGGATTCCACTCCCATAACTTGTCTGAGAGAGTAGGCAATGAGTTGGAGAGGGTATTGAGTTGTAGCGATTGCGAGTGGGTTGAGGACAATTGAAGCATTTGGGAAGGATAATGTGGGTAAATGTGTGGGTAGTCTACTACTCTATGGAGATCATCAACAGCTGCAGTGGATGATGAAGAAGAGGAAGGAAAGATGGCGCTGTTCGGGAGAAAAGAAGCCAATTGTTTCGAATAATGTAGTAGAGATTGATCCGCTTCTGCCGATGTGGAACTCATAGAAGATGTTGGAGCCACTGCACCATAGGCTCTATGTTGGGGGAACACAATTGTGGCCTGGTCATCTGTGCTGCTTGTACTTCCCACTTCATGCAATTTATCAATCTCCGATGAAGACGGCGAGTTTTGCTGAGGAGCTTGAGAACTTCTTGTTGCCTGATGACCCGAATTGTGTTTTTTGCTTGATTGGATCGCATTGGAAGAAGAAGGCCTAGAAGAGATTGAATTGGGGAGTGGGCAGTGGTCTTCTACTCCAGGTCTTTTATAGACACGACAAAGTGATATTTCAGCCTGCACAATGCAAGTGAAATGAGTTGGGTGTTCAGGACACACAAAATACAAACCAAACTGGATGTTTGACACATGTTCCTTTGGATATAATCTTGTTACATCTCGAATTACTGATCAAAACTAGATAGAAAATGATTATATCTCAAATTACTGACCAAAACTTGATAGAAAATAAAGGAGAACCCTATCTATTGGCAGTATTCTCCCCAGCCAAAAGATATACTAAGTGAATGTAATTTTATTAAATCAAAATAAAGGGGAAGGAGTTATGGAACTAGTGCAAGAAAACATGAAATGAAAGGAACCCAGAAAATTCTCATATAACTTATTCAAATGATTATTGTTCATAGCAAGTGAAGTGAGTTTCATGAGTCTTTTGGAGTGTTTCAAGGCGACAACCCCTTCATGTCTTCTTCTTCTTTTTTCTATAATTCATCAATGATTGATTAAAACATTGATAATCTTTGTGGAAATTCCATATGAATTACCTTCTTATATTGTTCTGATTCATGTCGTGGCAACCGATATTCGTTCATGATCCAACTGGTCCGAACGCCTTTTGGAGCTTTCCCAGTGTAGAAAACTAGAGTCTTCTTAAGCCCAATTGAATAAGAACTCTCATTTTTTATCACTCGATCGGCGCCTGTAGCTTTCCAATAGCCAGAAGTGGTCACCCGATTGGGCCTATCGCCGTTCCGGTATTTGCGGTCTCTAGGCACATAGAAGAACCATTCCTTCTCTCCAATTGCAGCTAATGCTACAAAATGAAAAATTCAAAGATAATACAAGGACCCCATGAGTAGAACCAAACATATGAATATGGAAGAAAATTCAATTGAAAGTGCTTTTTTTTTTTTTCACAAAGTGCACTAGTATGATCAAAGCTAGACACAAAGGAAAGAGGCAAAAAAGGTCTATTGTTCTGGGGTAGAGATGTCAAACCAGGAAGTTCCCATGGATCATAGTGGTAGAGATCTAGGAAGGTTATGAGCTCGACATTGAAACGCTTCCCTTCGACCTTGCGGCGGAGGTAGAATTCAATGAGCTCTTCTTCAGTGGGGTGGAATCGGAACCCGGGCATCACGACGTCGTTCGCATGGTCATCGTTGTCGTCGTCGTCGTGGCTCATGGCAGAAGCATTTGCCATATACCAGTCTCAAAGAACATCAACCCCTCCAACTTGAGCTCTCTCTACCAATTATACTAACTAGAGGCCATGTAGGTTTTGAAGAGGTGCAAGTAGTGCAGAAGATAAGATAAAAGGGTTAAAATTGCATCCCCAAGAAAGAAAGGTTATAGTTACTAGTATTGGGTGCTCTCTATTTCTCTGTTTGTAGTGTTGTAGAAGTGGAGAGAAGAAAAAGGAAGAGAAGAGAAGAGAAGAGAAGAGAGAGGTTAGGGAAGAAAGATCTGCATAGCTTTCAGGATCTACATGAAATGGTGCGTTAAGGAGATAAGGACATGAAAGGGACTGTTCGACTAGAGGACTGGTTGGCTATAACTCGTTAGCGGTGGGAGGCCACCTTGACTTCTTTTAGCATCTGCTTTGCTTTTTGTTTCTATCTGGGCGTTTTTCTTCCCTTACCTTTGCTTCTTAGCTGCCCATCCTTCTTCTTTATATCTGTATCTTTAATTTCCCTTTCCTTTAATCTACCTTCATTGTCTTTCCTACTGTACTTAAAGCCATTTAACTAATCAAATACTAGTGTACTTTTTTTTAGCAATGTGGCATCTGATCAATATGTGTTAGTGTGAAGAGTCTAATCATTGTAATAGCTTGTTGAGGCTCATTTGTTTTCGTGGAATTGAATTTATTAGTACTTTAAGAAGAAATGCATTTTTAGAAGTGGCTAAAACCGAAGAAATATAGGTAAAGATTAATAATTCACGTCAAATAATCTTTCCATGTAGTGAAAAATCAATTAAGAGGTGATGGTAAGTCAATACCCAGCTATGGCTGTAGTAAATCAAAACTTAAGAAGGTGATACTCTCGTCTACATCACCACCTTGTATCCTTCACCACCTTGTATCCTTCACCCTTTACCTCTCTAATCCTTTTTGTCCGAATTCATTTTACGATGAGTTCATAGGAAATCATGAGTGACCGGGCTTTAAATCAAATTTTAGATGACTTCAGCTGTAGCTCAGCTGATTATCAGCATTGGGTGTGACCATGAGAGTACGTGAGTTCAAGTTCTCCATATAGCCAAGAAACAAAAAGAAAAAACTGGAGGAAAAAAAAAAAAAAAAAAAAACCGATACCTTGGTCTCTGGTATGCTTGCCCTTTGAATATTAGGCAAGCATAAAGAGGGGTGCATTTCTATTTTGACCATTGACTATTCTCATTCAATGTCAAGATCTGTATCAGTCCCTTTTTTTTGGGTCATAACCCTTTAGGCCAATCCTAAACACCCAATTAGAAACTTCGTAGTATGAAAATGGATGGTTATTGAAAAAGTCCAGTCAAAGTATCAATGTCCATTAACTTAAGGAATGAATGTGATTATTGATCTATGGCCCATCGGTGCTGGGACCGACATCAAGAATAGCTCTGACTTCTGACCCCGTGTTCAACATTGTAGTCTCGGCCTTATATGGATTTCAATTGGCCCAGTTAAAGCCTACAAATTCTGAGAACATCCTGCCCTGCAGTTGTCACCTGGATCGAATCTGTGAGCCCACATTTCAGCCTCAGGCTATACTATATGGAACTTTCTTGGCCCAATTGGCCCATGGATGCACGATGTTGGCTGTTGGAAGATATGATCCCATGTCCAGCCCATTTAAGCTAATGAGGCATAAAATGTCCAGACCCAGCCCACATGCCTAAAAACTGGCCCAGGATGCAGATGTGTATGGCTAAAGTCTAGAAATGATGGTGATTGGATGTCCAGGTTAGTTAAAAGAAATTAAATAAAATTGCTTTAGTTTGAGTGGCAGTCCATCTGTAGATCAATGGGCCCTAGACCAATTAGTTTGTAAAATTGGTCAGGTTCATAGTCCAACAGGACTGGAAGATGAATAAAGGGCCTGGACCCGAACCCAAATGAGTCCCAAATACTTAAATACGCCAATCCAGATTTAACTGGGTCCCAGACATTGGCCTCATGGCCCCATGTCATGACCTTGATGGAGCAGTGATGGCTCCTATATTCTTATCAAGTGAGCTAGAACCAGGATTTAGGGTCCATTCCAGACTTGGACTCAGCCCTTCGACCTTTGTCGAGCATGAATTTGGATTCAAGGAGGCCCAACCTGAATCGACCCGTGGACAGCCCTATATCCATGAAAAGATCCCAAACATAAGACCACTGATGTTGGGGCAAATAAAAGTAACTCATCAACCAATCCATCCATTCCTATCTTTTTTTTCCTCATTCCTTTTACAGGGTTTCCTGTTTACTACATATCCAAGGACATGCAAATGCTATAGACTTAGTGTCTCTCTATGGGCTGTTACATGCAAGTGTTAAAAGGATTTAAAGTCCTTAAATCCTAGTAGAGATGGTGCAGATGTGAAACCAGTAAAGTCAAGGGAAACCCGTGATCTCCTGACCACTTCTGGATAGTGCCAAAAAGGATCATCTCCCCTTCTTGTCTTTTCTACTCCTACTAGAGTTATATCATAAGTCATAACTATCATTTATTTCTCTCTCCTATGAGCCTTCCAATCTTTTCAGACTCTTTGCATTTAATAGAAATCCTTTCAAATAAGATAAGCCCCACAGTTGGTGAATCCCCTAACTTTTCAAATAAAAGAACTAACACTATAAGATTTGAGATTTTATAAATATAAACCCGTCTTATCTAAAATCATGAAATGAACAATTTATATACTTTTCAATGCTCTTTCTCGGGTGGAATTCAATTTCTACGATTAAAATAAATGATTCATTATATTCTTCAAATATATGATTCATATTTTAAAGAGCAGGCAGTGGTAGATATATGGGGTACATGGATACCCTTATTTTATATGAGTTGTTGGGTGGTCTCACGGGCTAATCATGCAAGCTTCTTGGGTGGATCCATACATACTCCTTTCTTCACCACTTACTATTTGTCACTCATCTACTGTCATCTATTATTATTGTTTGGAAGAGACAAACCATGTCCTATTATATAGAATCCTATCACATGAAAATGTGTCACGTCCTCTTCCTCACAGCCATTCATTTTACAGCTCTGTCTTTCTCATCATCTTGCATATAAATGTGTAAATGGAAATTCCGTGATTTCAATTTATGGGTAGCTGAATAACTTCCAATGATTGGTCATTTTTCTCTCTTAGAAATAATCTGAGCCATGCATCTTTTTCATCATCTTAGAAATCAATTATTCGGAACAGTGGCTGCGAAGAAAATTAGAACAATTTTTTTTTCCTTTTTTTACGCACTAAATCCTCTTGTCATATAAATAAGTCCTAGTCAATTTCTTTTCCTTTTCCGTAAAGAAAACACGTCGTGCAAAACAAAGAAACAGTGGCCGCATGGAAAACTAAAATGATTTTTTCTCTATCGCAGAATCCAAACGCCCATTAATTTGTATAGTCGCATAAGATTTGATGGCTACTTGGGGTTCCTTGGTTTTCTTTCAAAAAATCTTGGACCAACTTGGTAATTTTAAGTTTAACTTGTCATTTTTAGCTCGTTCGATTTGTAAATGGTTGGGTTTAAGTTGAGTCCATGCAGTCTAATCCACAAAACTGATTCGCATGCTTGTTAATCAAACATCTAATTGTCCATACAATCTTGATTTTAATCCTACTAATGAGCAGGCCAAGTAAGCATTAGACCATATTCATTACCTTCAAAAGTCAATTTGGACCAAAGCCAAACTGCTCATTGTCACCCCTATTTGTGTCACAGCTTACATGGTACAGTGCAAAAGATAGGAAAGGATTCTTTAGCTGTGTCATCATAGGAAATGTAAAATTTTCAACGAAAAGGACCGACTTATACCAAACATTCGATTTCCCTAGACAAAAGAACACTAATAACAATAAAAAAAATGCTTCCTTAAGCAACATTATTGCAAGGATTTCAGATTATGCCAATATGAACGTGTGATTAACCCGTCATTATCATGAGATTATGCAAATCAAATAATGAGAGGTTGAGATTAGCTTTAGCTTAAGTTATCCCGCGTTTGTAGGCTTAAATAATCTCCCCAAATTAGTGATTCAAAAGACATTAGTCAAATCAAATTGACTCTAATATATATATAAATAATGTATCCTTTGTTTTCTTGTGACACATCATTTTCATAGTTGTGGCACTCTTAGAACATCCTAATTCATGGTCCATGACAAAATCTAAAATTAGGAGTGTTCATGGGCCAGATCTGACCAGGCTGTACCTGGCTTTAGAAACACGAGTCCAACCCTCACTATTGTATTCCAAAATTCATATTAAAGATGTGACAAAAATTTAATGTCGACAACTACCTGACATGACCCTCTTCTTCTATTTGGGCTTACAATTGTCGATAAATTGTGCTTCACTTCTTATTTATATTCAAATTATATTTTTCCTTTTTTTGAGCTAACTTTCTGCAATTTTCAGCCAACATCTTCTCTCTCCCCTTTTACTAGAAATTTTAATGAGTTCTCTTCATTCTTGTCCTTTACACAACTAATGATAATTTTGCCCTCTCTCTCTTCCCCTTCCATCTCATATGCAATAGATGATGCATATCTCTCTCTCTCTCTCTCTCTCACCCTTCCATCTCATATGCGATAGAAGATACATAGTGATCATCTTCACCAATTTCTAAAATCAATGACCAGTAAATTATCATGCGGGATTCCCAATTCTATGTCTCCATTATCACAATTTCTAATAGGTCCTTGGTACAATCATCGTGTGCACCCATGGTGGAATGATGCTCGAATGTTTTCCCAACACAACCAACAGACCATAAAACCGTTGTCGTGCCGTTTCCAATTACCAATTGATTTTCAGATAAGTGATAGCTAAATGGGGTCTGAGATCCTCCAATTCCAATTCATCCATTTACCACGTTGTTTTTTTTTTTTTTTTTTTTTTTTTTTTTAATTTGTAACAATTATAACATGCATCTACATGGCTTTCCAAATCAAAGGTCTTGATGCACATGCAGGAACTTAAGCTCTATGATAAGAGTGAAAATACTGGAGTCTTCCACAAATAAAATGCCCACTCTCACACCTCGCTGACCAAACTATCTTCTTCTAATAAAAAATCAGCTATACTTAAAAGGAAGATCTGTAGAAAAGAAGTTACAAGGACCCTTCTCTAGGCGTGGGCCTGGACCTGGACCTGGGCCTTGCCTCTCATAGATGGGACCATTTGTTAGGTATATTTTGGTCACCTTGTACCATTGAGTAATGAAGTTGGACCATCTCATTGCACTGCTTCAATGTAAAGGTATGTAAGAGAGAGAGAGAGAGAGAGAGAGAGAGAGAGAGAGATGAAATGGACAATCAACAACTAATATAAGACTGACCCAGAGTATGGTGGGATCGAAATCACTGACTATTATAAGGAGGCAGCCGCGATGGCCTTCGTTGGAAGATATTGTACTAGGACCACATAACACTGACTTCTCACCCCCCCATTATACAAACACACATCCCCATGTCCAATCATGCTCACACCCTTATCTCTCCTCTCCTGTCCATGTAGGCCTGTAAATTGGGTCGAGCACCAGATTACATAGCTGATTCGACTTAGAATCTGAAATGGGCCATTTTAGGGTCTCAATCAATACCCTGCATGCTAGAATGCTCCTTTATTCAAATATATATTATATGCATGGTTAAGGTGCTTGGGCCTGCTTGTTTAGATATAATCTGAAGGGTTTTTGCAGGGGGGTTTACCGCGGAAAGGGAAGGAGAATTTGGCGCCTTTGTCGGTGATGTTTGGTGTGGTGAAGAATTAATAGAGAAAAGCGCTCAAAGTGCCTGATTTCCACGATGGAGAGGATTCTGAGTTCCTATATGAGGTGGTGGGAAATGGAGATCTGGAAAAGGAAATTGAAAAAGTATATGATATGACCGGCTCTTTTACTTCTTTGATGCTACGGTATTTGGATTGATAGAGCAGAAAAGTAAAAAACCGATGATTGCGGCGTATTACTTTTATCATGTTTGGAGGAAAAAAGTAGCAGAAAGTAAACCGGTGACGCCATATAAAATTACTTTTCACATCACTTTTGTCTACTTCAAGATACTCTCCACTCCTCTTTAACTTTATTCACGATTTGACTTTTTATTTTCCTTACTCTTGCATAGAGTGGAAGTTTCCACTCAGATTGCTATACAATGGATGTGAAGGGACTGATAACCATAGAGACCAATTGGTGAGGGCAAGAACAGTAAGGGTTGCTGGATTGATTAACTTCAGTCTTCAGGGGTCAATGTCTTTGACCGTTGACTGCTCATTGGTATGATACACGTGGTTGGATCCAGATGATCTACGATATTGTGGCACTGTTATGAATGGTAGGTACATATGTGGAACATGCCCCTTCTAAGGTTGAACCCTGTGTCTACATGATTCTCATGGGGCAACCAAGATGTAGTGATGTACCCCACAATTTGGTTAGCCAGGTTGGTGCCAGTATAATGGATGAGATGCTTATCACATGTGAATGCTCAGGGTAAAATTAGGGTGCTAATGAGGTATCAACTAATTTTTTTTTTTCCTTCTAGTTTCTTTCATCCTTTGACAAGTATTGACTTGGATGTGCCCTGCCAAACCAGAAAGGATTGAACCAAACCCGACCAAAATTCAAGCTAATGTTGGGTAGATTGGGTTTAAGGTAGGGCTCCCTCCTGAATTTATGAACTCAATTTGAATTGTGTAGAGTTCAGATGGGCCCAAATCAGGTTCAGGCCCAGTTTGAGCCGGGTAGAATGCGAATGACTTGAGAAAAAAAAAAAAAAAAAAGAGATAATTAGAAACCAAGGGAGTAACTTGGTTCAAGTAGGATTGCAGTTTGGGTTTTATTTAGTGTTTACCCTTGTAAAAATTCAGGTAAGCAAAGCTGAGTTTGGATTGGGTTCAGGTTGTCCCTTTCAGAATTTGGATCAGATGAAACAGGCCCAAAAGCCAACCCAACCTAGGTTGCAGGTGACAACTTAAATGTGCGGCAGTCAAGGTCCACATAACAAATGCATCCAACAAACACAGATTATACATTAATTACGAATCAAGAACATATGGGGTCAGCTTCATGAGTTGAGATCCCCCAGTCTGCCTGTAGGTCCCCATCCAAAAAAATTAGAGAGGTAGTAGAATTGATAGTGTGTCCAGATACACTGGGCAATATCTCTGACAAAACCTGATAAAAGTTTGAGAGGAATTAAGTTTAAAATCAATCCCCAAGAAGTTTCTTAGCAACCTATTGTAAATTAGTTAGCATTTGATGATCTAGTAGAAAGCGTTTTTCCATGTAACTAAGCCAAGTGGGCATTCAAAACAATCAAAATATTGGGAAACCATATCTCAAGAAAATGAATATATACAAAAATGCATACTGTATAAAACAATTGCTAGCAAAATTTCACCGTCTTAATACAACATCAATACATTAATAGGAAAGAATGATACAAGGAATGGGGTTTATACAGGAATAGCACGCCTCAAGTTTAAGAAACATTAATTCAGGGAAAAAGACTTTAGCTAATTCAACTAAATCTCAGGGAGTTTTTTCTTGAGATCCTTAAGGGCACTGACGACTTCCGGGCCAAGATTATGCTGTAGCAATTTTCCTTGTACAGAAGTTGACCTGCAAATTTCAAGAAGAGCGGCATATCTATCATACAGAGTGTGGACCTCTAACTATGAGAAGACAGTAACCAAACCAGACCAACGTTATTCAATTCGTGGAAGAACGGGAATATGTGATACATGCCACCATGCACCATCACAAAAGAGGTGTTTTATTAGTGGATTTTACCCCTCTCCAGAAATTCCAAGAGTCGTACTTTAAGATGCTGAAAATAGCAGAGGGACAAGATATGTTGCTATATTGTTGTGGGCCCATAGTATAAAAAGGAGATGACAAGTAAGGCTGTCTGGCAGAATGCGGAAGATCTATCGGCTCCTAAGCCCTCTCTCTAAGAAGGCCCATTTTGTGAAACAGATCCTAAACTATTAAAAGGAATACCAAAGAACCTTTTGAATTCTACACATATGCTTTCATGTTTAATTAATCAATAAACACCTCATGATCTGGATTTCAGCTCCGCTCGATGCATTAGTTAGAAATTTAATGAAGCACTCAAAAATATAAAAACAGAAAAAAAAAATAAAAAATCATAACTTGCATAACCCACCCGCCCATCCCCTCCCAAATTCAGAATTTTGAGAAAGTAGAGTATAATGCAACCTTTCTATATGACAAGAGCCAGTGGTAAAGTGGACTCAAGTCATGTTACCAATAAAAAAACAAAGTAAAATAAAAACTTGTAACCTTTCTATATACAGAAAGATCAAATAAGAACTTAATTGAGTTCAGATTCAAAACACAGTTGGTAATAATCAAGTCCTTGCACTCTGTGAAGACTTCTATAACTTTAAGTAGAACATTCATCACATTATACTTTCTACACAACATACCAACAGTTGACTTATGTTTGCTCCAAGTTCCTATTCAACTAAATCTGATTCATCTTGATTTTAAAAGATCATATCATACTGAAGATGCAACAGACAAGCTTGATGGGTAGTTGATATAAATTTTACCATAATTCAATTGACATGCAAGATATGGTTCTCTGTGTCAGAAAATGTGGTAGGCAATCATAAAGATCAAAATTGTCATAAATGAATCTGACCTGTGTTCATCAAGTATCCTTTCAAACTCCCTCTCTGAGGCCTTTATCTACAAGCACTTCAAACATCACTTGTTGTGAAGCCAAGAGAAATAATTCAGAAGACCATAGGCTTTAAATATAATGCATAGACAACAGGAATGAGGAAATCCAAAACCATGCAACTAATGACTTAGTAAGCTTCAGTAAGCCAACTAATGATCTTTGAGTAAAACCAAAAAGAACCTAAAAAACTTTAAGTGGCACTTATCTTTCCCTTATCAACATATTTGGACTAGCCCTGGTTCCATTGTCATTAGCTTTAGATCTACAATTTCAAAAGGTTATATTTAAACTTAACCCTTTCTTATTTCAAGTTCAAGGAACTAGGGGACAAGAGAGGTCAATAAAGGCCTTGAACGAACTGGTGGTAACAAGACATGACACCCTATGGAGTTCCAAAAAATATGACATTAAAAGGTATTGATTGGTAGTAGAACTTAGCAGACCTCAAATAGATGGGATAAGGATTCAATGTTGATAATAATGATTAGGATGAATCTTAATGATAACAAAATGCTGACCATGCAATTCCATGAACTGAATTATGACTAATGACCATCAGGATAAAATGGGCACACAAATACCCGAATACCCAAAGAATCTGCATTGAGAAAATAGGTTATGGGTCCAAAATTTGAGCTCGCCTTAAACTCGGGCCCAAATCTGGGCACACCGGATGGACCCAAACAAAATTCGCGTCCAGTCCTGGTCGGGGGTTCACACCCATGGATCCAAACGCCACAGTTGCATCTAGCAAAATGTGTGCAAGTACATGGTTCTTTTACAAAAACAACCAGCAAAAATCCCCAATCACAATAAAAGCCCTTTTTTCTTAACACTCTCCTCTGTGCTCTGCTTTCCTAGTGTCCTTTTCTTCTCCTAAAACTTCTTGCCGCTCCTCCCCTTGCAGTTCCTGCCTCACTTCTCTCCACACACCACTTTCTTTCCTTGCCTCTCTACTTACAGATCTCCTTCTCTCATCTTGGCTATTTTTTTTCTCTTCTATTTGCAGGGTAGAGGATAGAAAATGTAATTGAAGACTCTGTTTTTCTGCAGTTCAAAGCCACCCGTGCCTTCATGAAATATGTTCCGAACAACCCCCATGAAATATGTCATCAGCGGATTTTGGCGTCATCCCTAATCCACAATTGGAGCTCCTTATCCCTTTCTTTTATCTGACTATTAATTTCTCCAGATAACATATACAGCCATATGGGTGTGACGACTAGTATATGTACATCAATTCAGATACAGGTATAGATGTCGGTACCTCATGGACCTTCCCTCAAGCTAAACCGTTCTTATCACTAGTTGATCATTCCCATTCCCATATTAATCAATTTGATGGGGACTAATAGGAGGCTAATGCAAACGGCATGACTTCTGGGTCCATTGACAATGGTGTCCACAATTGGGCAGTCTGAATTGACAGGCACATCAGCATATGAGCTGTATGTAATAGAATTGCTACTGCTCCCTTAGGTGTAGCATACTCATGCTTGGTCTAGCCTTCAAAAATTTATTTAGTTTGAATGTATTTCCCTTCTCTTGATACACTTTTCCATAGCTTAGACTTGTAAACTAATGGTTATTTTAATAATGATAATCTTTTCAATTTACTTTTCATCAAGATGTATCAGGTGGTGTTGTGTCCCATAACTCAAGTCCATACCAAGCCATCAAACCAGATATTGAAATCCAACTCACAAGAACATTTCATGTTCTCTCGTCTTTTTTTTTTTTTCAGAAGCATTGTAGTTGTTTAATGTTATTGCTCACACAGAAACATGAATCCAACAAATTTCTTGATAAAGCAATAGGAAGCCAGCTGAAACTAATTTATGGAAAGAAGAAGCTGTCTTCACAAGTGATCTATTAAGTGGGAGGGCTCAAACAATTTCAAGATATGAGATCCTCACCTCTGAAACCAATGCTTTACAACTCCAAACAAAAGCACCCTGGAATATCATATGAAAGTAAATCATTGCGACCAAACATGCTTCAGAATAGTACTAAATGTGATGCAAGCATAGTGCAGGTAATACAGCAGTGACAAAAACAGAATATGTACCGACTTCTATACCCTCCAAGCACATATGCACATATATGATAAAAGTCAGAAATAAGTTGCAAGATGCAGGTAAAGATTTCTCCTAATGACAAGTTATCAAGAGAAGTGGATCAAATAAAAGCACCTAGAGACCAATGCTGACTTCAATGGCACATGTGGTGAACAAGTGCTTATTTAAATTTATGTGCATATTTTTAAAAGAACAGCGTAACTGGAGGCCGATTAGAAGTTTAAGTCAATTGGATGGGTTGAGCAAGTCTTGCTTAGTTTGAATCATCTACATTGAGAACATGAAATGTTTTCTAAAGAAGAAAATAAATTTGAGGTAAATATAGAGAACACAGTATTCAAACAGAAAAGTCACATCACTGAAATGTTACATTGTAATAAACTCTTTTATTTTTTTCCTTCACAATCGAGCAGTAAGGATCGTCCCATTGACCTAATTTGTATGAAATAGAAATGGAAGATGACTTGTACTCTGCTTGAAGACATAATGAGAGTTTAACACATGCAATCAGATGGAAGATTAAGGGTGAACTGTGAAATACACCAAGCTGAAGGCACACTTCATGAACCCTATATTGTGCTTTCACAGGGAAAGGTAAATCAGAATAAGTACAAATGTAGCCTAGTAAACAACTTTAGCAGATAAGTAAACAGAGAAATGAGAAATTTGGAAATAAATTAGACTAAATGGAATAGAGCATACTGCTCCATGTGCAGCCTGCTGTTGACAAGAGTCTGATGTCGCAACCCAAACCCTGGGACACCCATCTTCCTTCAAAGCTACAACCTGGGCAGACAGAAATAAACAGATTGCCACCCATCATAATCAGAAAATAGGGAGAATAAACCACAAATATTATGTAAGTCTTACAGATGTGAATTAATTCAATTTTCATACGTAAGTGAAAATAAACGCATGATCTTGATTTCCTCTTTGGAATCCAGCAAGATTGAATCATTGATAACTTCACCTAGGTGACAGCCACATTGCTAATGGCGCAACTTGTGACCAAGGATAAAAATAGCGGTTGTAGCGGCTAATGACCAAATCACTGCGTAGTGGGCGATATGCAGCGGTTGTGGCGATACATGGTAGTAGGGGCGGACCTATGTTGTTCCGACTTGGGGAGGTCGCCCCAGGTCGGAATTGAAATCTCCATAGAGTTGGGCCTTGCGGCAAGGGCCGTTGGAGGGATTTGGTGCGCGATCTGTCGCCCCAGGTCAAAATTGAAATCCTCACAGAATTGAATGGGGCTTTGGAGCATGCCCCACATGTCTAAACTTATCGCTCCACATATGTAAAACTTCATTGGTCAAAAAAGAAGAAAAGAAAATGTTGAGGCAACACATCTCTCTATCTTCTTCGACCTCTTCTTTCGAAACCTCTTCGCGCCGATTGTCAATCAAGCTTCTCGTTGCCAATCCCTATATACTGTGTAGACTATTGCTTCTTTGTCTGCCAAACATATATAGAATAATCCTTCATAATCACTCTATACTTAAATCTGAACGCTTAATCTCCAAATTCTAATTCCAAACCTTGAATCCCCAAATCCTAATCCAAACCCTAAGCCCTAAACCACCAAATCTGAGCGTATCTACAAAAATCCAAAGATGACCAAATTCATTCCTGTTATCATGTCTTCTTACCCCACTATGATTCAAAGACTGAATGTCGCTCCCATTATCCAAAGGTTGGAAGCTTTAAGAAAGTGGAAAAAAATGGAAAAGATGGGTGTCCCCAAAATGTTCGTGTTTAGTTTTTTCTCACACACCTTGAATTTGCAGTGACCTCCATTGGGTATTGATTTTGACATATAAATTTAGTGAAACATGATAATGTGAGTTTGAATATCTAAAATCAAGGTTATAATCTTTTTTTATCCATCTAAAGCTTTTTTGTACTTCTAATTAACATCCTAACCTCTTTATTGCCCAATCTTCAATAACTTCATGCATCTAGTTGAGTTCCACGAGTTGGACATTTTCTAAAGAAAAATATATCGGTGCTACTTGGTAATGTAAAAAGGTCTAGTAAAGTCTAGCAAAAATCTTTTTTTTTTTTAAATGTTAAGTCTAGCAAAATTTTAAACCCCACCCAAATGAAGATCCTAGGTCCGCCACTGCATGGCAGCATAGTGGTGTGAATTTTTTAAGTGTTGAAATTTTTTTGAATCTTGTGTTTTCTTAGTGATTTGTAACCATATAAGTGTAGAGACAATCATAAGAAAGGCTATTGAGGAGAAGATATAGGAAAAACGGTGTTATAAGTTAAAATTGCTTGGCTCTATTAGGTTTTAGACTGTAGCGCTGCTATTTTCAAAATAGCGTAGCGGCCTCAACCGCTATGGCCAATAATGCGGGCACTACGCTACGTAGCAGCTGCTATTTTAACCATGCTTGTCTTCTGAAGTTTTTTCTTGAATTGATTGATTTTCAGAACTTTCCTTCTAGACTTAGATCTTCCTTTTGACTCCAATCAAGCCATATGAAGCTGTCATTTCACATGAATCAAAAGGCTTTTTATAGCAGGTGCACTAGTATCTCGTGTTGTCCTCGACTTAAATCATTTAATAGGCTTCATTCATTATGATAGGGCTTCTAAATATCCATAATCTTCATTATAATATTTCCAGAGGGCTGCAAGTCCCATATGTAAGCAAGTCTGCTGTATCCCAGTGGGTACTCGATATCCAAAACTGGCCTTGACTCATTGATTTTAAATGTGCGTTATGATGGTCTAAAACCAGTAGAAAAGAATACATAGAGATTTTAACTAATGAAATTGTAATTTGTGTGTGTGGGTCGGGGGGATGTTCATGTGCATCCATTCCTCACCATAGGATAAGGGGCACGGTGGGGCTGACTTTATGATCCATCCAAACCATCCACACAAATGGAACCCCTTGTATCACACTGGATCCATCAAGTTTTCACTAATCTAAATTCTAAATGGACTGGACTGTTGGATCAAGGGTCGGATTTTTCTTTATTATAAAGTCATTAAACTCGTGGGCCACAAAATAAGGGGTTTAAGGTATGCAATTGACCCCAAACTTGATATCTGAGCCCATAAAAAATGTCTCTTTCCATCTCCCCCAGTCCCATGATCAGTAGGACCGCAGGTGGACCCCATCAAGTTGTCCCTCACCATAATATGGTGAGGGATGGATGCACATGAACATTTCCTTGTGCGTGTGTAGAGGGCTTCCATGCAAACCTCGTTGTGGTCCCCATCCCCCCCACCCCCAACCAACACAAAAAAAAAAAAAAAAAAAGTTGTGAATGGGAAATTGGAAAAGAGAGGGGAAAGGTGGTGGTGTTGGGGGGGGGTTTGGGGAATCTCTCCATCTGATTGGGGCCTACCTATGTACAAAATATGGGCCCCATCTCATCATTCTAACCCCTTCATCAACGACCAACCATGGATATAAAATTCGGCCGCCACGATATATCGGCCGTCGCATCCGTGACGGCCCGTAGCGGCCGCAAGCCGCGCGCGGGGGGGGGGGGGGGGGTGTATAAAAACCCCTTTGACGAAAATGGGTTAGAAACCCTTTTTTTCTCCCCCCTTGCTGCTGTTTTCCTCATTTCTTCCTCCTAAGTGGTCCCAAGTGTCTTTTAAGTGAATTTTTTTAAGATTTCTTGCCACCAAATCACCAACATTCAACTATTCAAAGGATTTTAAAGATTCTAAACAAGAATCTTCATCTAGATATATATATATATATACGAAGCAATGGATCGGGCTAAGCAAGCTATCATGGAAAATATTAGATATCATGATGAATATATAAAGATTATTGATGCCCGGTGGAATGAGCAGCTGCACCATCCATTGCATGCTGCAGGTACTCAATAACAATATCACTATTTGATGCTTTTAAATCAATTTAGTTCTCTTTGATTGACGTTTAATCAATTTATCATTTTGCATTTCAACTGTTTTCAATGTAGGTTATTTCCTTAATCCCGAATTCTACTACCCAAATGCTCAACAGCACAGCGATGCAATAGATACAGAGTTGAGGGTAGGATTAAGGGAAGTGTTGAAAAAATTGTTGGGAGTTGATGATTCAATCGAAGTCATCCAAGAGGTGAGTTAGTGATTGAGAATTTTATATTTGAGATGACAAATGTATATGCTTGAGATAGGTCTTAAACATGTATGGTTTATTGATTTATTCCTAATTTTCACATTGTAGATATCTACATACACACAAAGGAGAGGAGGCTTCCCGGACCCTCTTGCAATAAGGGCGATTGGAAAGATGCCACCTGGTATGAACAAAAGACTCAATCACCAAACCTATTAGGCTTTTGTTATTTATCTCTCAATTGATTGGAACTTGGAAGGACTTAAGGAATATCTAATTTTATTTGTTTACATTGAATTTCAGCTGACTAGTGGATGAATTTTGGAGAGGGCACTCCAATGCTAAGGAAAGCGGCTGTTCGCATCCTTAGTCAAGTTACAACTTCATCAAACTGCGAAAGGAATTGGAGCACTTTCTCCTTGATCCACGCAAAGTCCAGGAATCGGCTTACCATGCAAAAACTCAACAAGCTTGTATATTGCCATTACAATTTGAAGTTGAGAAACAGAACGAGAGAAAGGAGGGCAAGGGATGATCCGAACTATTGTCCTATTAGTTTGGATCACATATTTAGAGAGGACGATCCCTTGCTCCCATGGATAGCCGAGATAGAGGATCCATTGCTAGATTCAGATCTAGACTTTCAA
The DNA here is from genome assembly GCA_003546025.1 of Camphora micrantha. Taxonomy (NCBI): domain Eukaryota; kingdom Viridiplantae; phylum Streptophyta; class Magnoliopsida; order Laurales; family Lauraceae; genus Camphora; species Camphora micrantha. The sequence continues at coordinate 6,798,717 of QPKB01000008.1, forward strand.
GAGGAGGTTAGAGATTTGCTTAATGAAGATATGGGCGAGGCAGAGGGTGCCCCACTTGGAGGAGAAGGCTCAAGTGCACAGCCGCAAGGCCCGCAACCACAACCAAGAGGGAAAAAACCTGCTCATGCTATGTTATCTTCTGAGAGGACGAGTACCACCGTCTCTTCGAGTAGCCATGGTGGAGGAGATGAGGGAGATGAAGTAGGAGACACTAGTAGGACAGGTGCTACTAGTGAATACTACCAACATGATCCGGAAGATGTCATTCCTGTAGAGGAGGTACAGGACTTTCCGGAAAGAATGGAAGGAAACCGTGGTTATCAACGACGCCGGAGACCCCCTGCTCTTAGAGGTAGTAATGAACAAGGATATATGGGTGGAGGTGTTGGAGGACAACAAGTGGCATTATGGGCTGAATCGTGGAACCCTAGTTACAGTGGACAAGGACCCTCACAGTATTTTGACTATTTTCCATATGGTCAACCAGGTCAAGTACAACAAGGAGAAAAACAGTCTTCAACTTCAGGGTCCTACTCATATGGTGACCATGGTGAAGCCCAATATGGTAGATATCCACCTCCACCTCCTCCAAGTTCTTTTGATGCGGGTGCGGCTGCCTTCTTTGGATTTGTGGATCCCAATGCTCATCAATATCAAATTTCATATGGTGCCACTAGAAATGATAACAATGATGGGGATGAGGATAGCCATAGCCCCTTGAATCGTGGTAGACGTTTGTTTTGGTGGTGATTAAGGTATTCTTATTTCCTTCACTAACTCTCTATTCTTTGTCATTTCTAAATTGGCGTTGAATGTTGATTGTTGATCACTTCATACTTCATAGTTCATCCACTTGATTGAATTTGGATCTTGAATGTTGAAGTATTGATATTTGATTGTTTAATGTTCACTAATGAGTATTGAGTAATGACTAATGACCTAACTTAACTCTTAAGTCTTCTTAATTCTTATGCCTTTATTTCATGTTCTATTTTTTTTTTTATGAGCTTTCCATCACTTTTTAAGTTAGCATGACTAAGAAACATGAATACAAGTGAAAAAACTCATTATTACTATTATTTTCTATTTATACAGCGATACAGGACCTCATGTATTGAGGGCACCGCTATGTCCACTTTTTTCTTACTTTTGCAAAAGAACCACATTTTCTTTCATTTTACAATTTTCTAGATTTTTTGGAATTTTTTCAAATTTTTTTGGCAATTTTTTTCAAATCGCACTGCTACGCCGCTACGTATCCCCGCTACGCTACGTATCGCCCGCTTCGCAGCGTTTTGGCGGCGGGCCGCTACGCCCGCCACTACCGCTATTTTCATCCTTGCGACCAACAAGTTTCACCCCTTTAAAAATTGACCCATCAATTTAACGGTACAGACCATTCGGATGAGTGTAAAAAAATTGGGCCGGAGCAATTTAGGGGGGTTCAGTGTGTGTGGTCGTCATTAAGTGGGCACCACCATGAGGTGTGCATGGGTGCGCATAGAATAATTTCTATGTAACATATATACATATATTCTGCTAGATTGGATCACTGGTCAAGAGTGAACCAAGAATCTTCTCTGGTCAGTATTGTGAGACTAAAGTGCCTTACCACTGCGCTCTCAGTGATTTGGCACTTATTTTAGATAACTTGGTCAGCGCTTCAAGTTTACCCTTGGAAAGTGGGACATCTATAAAGACCCATGCAACCAAAAATTGCTACTGTGATTTGTGAATTTATTTTTTTATAAAAGAAATAAAAGTCTATATGCTTACAAGGTCTCCAATTGATAATCATCATCTGAATGTCATTTCATATATATTCACTTACTTCTTTTTCTATCCATGCATCAGCACACGATTCACCTGAGAATACTACATCAATCCTGCAAGATTAGAAAACAAGAAGAGCAAAATGTAAACTATTGAGACAATAGCCCGTGGTAGGCACAGTGGAAGGTGCTCACTATTGCAACCTTGAGGTTGTGGATTCAGTTCACATTACCAATAAAAAATGAAAATGTAATATATTGATATATTTAAATATTAAAAAAAAATACTTGAATGACAACCTCAAGGATTGATGAACAAAATTTCTAGGCTATTAGTCCGCATAGCTAGAATGAAGAAATGCAAAGTATTTGGTCATTGTCGTGCCTATATAAGGTTGGTTCCATCAGATCTTGATAATGATGTAATTATGCCAACACTCTCATATGAGGGCCATGATCTTAATGGGTATAGTTCCAAAACTTGGATGTGGGGCCGCCTTGATGCATGCTTTGATCGGAGAATTGGAAGGTCTTGACATGAATTATTGGATGGGCTCGCATACACACAATTTGACTATCACAGCCATCTGATTTAGGACTCAAGAGTCCAATCGTCATCACTAAATTTTGGGGCCCATAATTAGATAGTTACGATCATCAAATTGTGCCCATGAAATACCATCTACTAATCCATGCCAAAACTTCCAATTCCCTACCCAACAATCTGCATGAATAATGTATTGAGATGGGACCCACAAGCGCTGCATATGGTTCAAATCTGGATATTAATCATCAAGGATATGGTTTTTGAACCATGAGAAGTTTTCAAACTAGGTTAACTTTAAAGTTACTATAGTCCTTTTATGGTCTTGTTTTCTTGGGAATTGGGATATACCATATTTTCACATGCAGTTAGACTTAACCCGTGCAAAACTATATAGTTAGATAGTAGTTGAAGGGCACTTTGGTCCATTTTTATTGCTTTTCATCACACTTGCTGAGAATGGTCAACAAGTTATTAGTAGCTGATTCATATTATAAGAAAAATACAGATAGTTGTTGGTAAAATTCAAAAAGCACGGCGGTTCGTTGTAAAATGGCAATTGGCTATGGTTACATTTGGCAATCAAATCCTTGGGAAGTCATGGAAAACCCACGTTTGGCAATTGTAAATTACCAAGGATTTGGGCTCGTGGAAATCCTCAATTTTGAGGATTTTCAAGTCTGAAACCCCAACCCCCCCCCCCCCCCCCCCCCCACAAAAAAAAAAAAAAACAACCCACACACACACACACACACAACATACACAAAAAAAACGAAAAGGGAAAAAAAATTAGAAATCCTCATTTTTATAAATTTACACACCAATACAAATTTCTCTCAGCTATACGTATCAATGCACACAGGTATTGGTGTGATATCTTTAGTTAGGAATTTGTGTTGGACACAACGCAGGTAAGAGAAGAGAAGAATAGCCAAGGACTATTTTCCAAGCCAAAAGGCTTATGGTGGACAGTAACAACTCAAGAGAGAGAAGAAACTCAATTTTCTATTCAATTTTCAATGATCGGCTCAGAGGATTACATCTCTTTTTACAGGCTAGTCTGTGCCTTAACTTGGAAAACACATCTCAATAAAAATAGAATCTCCAATTACTAATAATTAGGGAAATCTAGTAAATCTTCTAGAAACTTGAAAAATAGGAAAGCTAGAAAACACGTTTTAGGATTCTTCTTCAGGGCCTCATGGGCTTAGGCATTCGGGCATAGACTTTTGGGTTGGGCCTGTTAGTCTGGCATCCATCACCCTTTTGGTGGGGAGTGAAGGTGTCTTGAATGAGTGACTCAATCAGGCAGGTGATATTCATAATGCAATCAAGTGGCATTCGTTGTGAGTGGAGGATTTTGAGTTCCTATATCCCTTTCTAGTGATTCATTTCATAGCTCTCTCTCTCTCTCTCTCTCTCTCTCTCTCTCTCTCTGAGATGAATTGAACTTGCAACCTAAACACTGCAATAATGACTAATGAGCACCTTCACCTTGAGAGTAATATAGGGTAAGTAGACCTTATTTAAACATTGTATCTATTATTTCACAAGAAAAAGAGGCTGGGTATACAAAAGCTCCAATTAGCAAAAAGGGATTTGGAAAGATAAGCTCTCCTACATTTCTAATACTGTTGTTCCAAATGATAATGCAAAGTTACATGTAATTAATAAACTAACAAAGACTGAAAAACTACAAAACAAAGAGAAGTTGCATTCCCCGTATCATACCCGGCAAAGTTTTCCTTGTGTGTAGGGAGTCCAGACATCATGGCATCGAAGACCACTACCACTTTTACCTCTATAAATTTGCATAAAACATGAAGTGTTGGTATCATGGAAAAGAGAAAAAAAAAAAAAAAAAAACCTGAGGCATTATATATTTACCAAAATATTTTATAAAAAAAATGTTTTAGTCGTTACCATGAAAAATACAATGCTACTAATATAATTTATCTCTCTCTGAATGTGAACTGCTAATGAAAACTACCTTGAAAATTTTGCTAGGAATTCAATAAGGATACACATCAAGCTGCAAATCTTTTGTTCAGAATGATAAAGAATTTTCTTTTATTTGTTCACTTAAGTCAAAGGAATAACCAAGAGAATGAAAGTAGCACTTGTGTAGTCAAGATAACAAAATTACATTTTACAATGAGAAGATGCAAATAGAAAATAGAAGGATATGTTGAGTAGAAGGGATAACAAGCAATGCATTCAATAAAGCAATACATGAGCAAAGGGTAAAAGGAGACATTAATTTAGAAGAGAAGTTAAGAATTTGTACTGGTGTATCCCAAATAAAGCAGTGGGTAGGATTTTAGAAGGAAACCATGCCTTTTGTCTTTGAGCCCGCACAGAAACGTAAACTGCATTATGTGGGATTATATTTCTTTACACTTTTTCAAACCCAAACACTAATGTTCTTTCAGCTTAGCACAAAAAAGGATACCCAACTGACTTTGAGAGAAGAGAGACATCGCCCTGCTTGGTGGTGACACAGCTGAAAAGAATGCACTTAAAAGCTGACGCAACACAAAGGTACATGTCGACCATAATTTTTCCCACAGGAAACAATGATCTGTTTACACTTGAACAATGAAAGCAGCCATTGTAAGGGTAAATACATTTTTTTTTCTACTCTAAGGTTGGGCTCCCCCTCACTCATCACTTCTGATCATGATCATGATCATCATAGCACAGATACATGTCGACCGTTTTTTTTGAATCGTATGTCAACCATTATTTTTTAAATAGGAAACAATGATCTGTTTACACTTGAACAATGAATGTGTCCATTGTAAAAGTAAGTAAAACTGCTTCCTCTCTATGATTGTGCTCCTTCTCACTCCTCACTTCTGACAATCATCATCATCATCATCAAAGCCTTGCCCCAACTATGTTGGGGTCAGCTACATGGATTCTGTTACACATTCCAGTCTATCCTGGGCCGAATAGACTGGAATGGAGAAACAAAAATCATGTAGCTGACCCCAACATAGCTGGGACAAGCTTTGATGATGATGATGATGGTGCAGATGAGGATCAAAAGTGAGGAGCGAGGGGAGGACAACATTAAAGAGAGAACTAAGCAAAGAGCAAGTATTGTGAACAGCAAACAAAATTTAAGTCCAGTGAACATTTAATGCAGAAGGGCATACCTTTTAGCACACTGAATGTTATCAATTCATCAATAAGCTTTTGACGAGCAATATCAAGCCTCCCTTTCATAAAATGTTTCTTTAGCTTTGCCCAATAGCCACACACATTGTATCCATCAACAAGCAAAACAGGAACTGCAGTGTCCAGACCCTGGTGTGTACTGCACAACAAAAAGTGAGCAAGAGTACACGTAGTGACCATGAACATAACATCAGAAAACCAAAGAAAGAAGGTACAGAAAAGCTATACTAACTAGTAAAGGGTTGTGGTAGGATCCTCATATAGCTCTTCGTCTTCTGGAAGAACCTCTTTTTGTACCTTCCTTCTGCGATAACTGGTAGCAGGCTTTGGTGTGCTTGCATTTTTCTTTTGGAACTCCTGAAAAAAAAAAAAAAAAGAATCTAAATTATTAGGTACCTAGGTAAAGATACTGGATAAAATCAAATTTAATCAAACTGGTAGGCAGCATACCTTCCACAACCTTAGAAACTGCAAGTTCTGCTTAACATTCGATGTAATTCTTGGAGGATCATTACCCTGGAAATAGCACGCTTGTAAGACTCCAGATCAATTGTTGATGAAAAACTTAGCAACAGTCAATATTCAATAACAACATTATTTATTGAATTCGACAAACCAAGACACCATACAATATCCTTTGCTTTCTCATCTTTTTTACTTTAATAATTCTTTTCTATTACCTTCTTCTTTTTTTTTAAGCAAGCAGGTAGCGCAGTAAAGACAAGTACAAAAATGTGACATCGAAAATATTGATACAATCATTCCAATCCAATGTCCATTCATGGGAAAAAAAAAAAGGTGAGAACAAACCGGTTTTTCATGGTACAAGGAACCTGAACCTGAAAAGGGCAGTTGTGACAACCCTGGTGATGCAGTACGGAAGGCCCTGGGCCCACATAATAGACCCAGCCATCCAACCCAGTCCATTGGGTTCAGCCCATAGGCCAATTGGCTGAGAAGCTACTGTGGCATAATACTTTTACCTTAAGTTTATTTAATTAGGATTGTTTCTTATTTTATTGTTTTAGGATTAGTAGCTTTCTATTTTAGAGTCCTTATTACATTATAAATAGAGAAGCCTTCCATTGTAATAGACATGCTTATTATCAATTAATCTTTGAGTTATGAGAGTTTTCTCTTCAGTTATGGTGTTTTCTCCTCTTGTGAGGTTGCCCTAGTAGCTGAAATCCACTTGGATTCGATCAATCCTTGGGAGATTGATCTATCAACCTGATCGTGGATCTTTGGCTGCGTCAATTGGTATCAGAGCCAAAGAACGATCATCGGGGAGACTATCTCCTTCCCGGAATTCCCCTCATGTCCTTCCAACCACCACCGTCAAGAACCATAATCTTGCCACCCACTCCATCACATTTCACCCTACCCATCAGTCCATCATCTTCATCCCAACCTACCACTGAACACCACCCTTTTTGCCAAACCTCACCAAACCAGCCCCACGCATTTAAAAAGAGGTAAAAGGGTCTCCAACTTGAGTACAGAACAGCGTCTACTAGAAGGTCTGAATTGACCATCCGAGACAGTTCAGTAAATAAGAAATTCCACAATCCAACATATAAGAAATTCCACGATCCAACATATGGGTTGTTTTATATGCAGCTTTTTTCATACACACATTGTCACAATTCCATAAGTATAATTCACTAAATTTGTCATTTCTGAGCACAATGTGCAATAGCATCTCCAGAATGAAAAGGGTTGAATTCAGTAACCTAAAGAATCTGCATATGCGAAAAATGCCCGTCCAATGAATTTGTTGTTTTACATGCAACTGTATCCACCTTCTTCATGAGCTGAGCCCGATTACCATACTAATCACAGTAGAAATCAATTAAAAGAGGATCATTCTACAAGCAAGTCTCACATGGACATCTTCAATGAAGTGGAAAATCATTGTCTGGGACAGTCAACTAACTACAAAAAGGCTATTATCCGACTACAGATGCTTTAATGACTATGAGCAATTGAGAAACACTTCTCTCCTCCACTAACTCAAACTAAGAACAGACATAGAATTAAATAACTGCAAATTGCAGCAAAGAGTTCACAGGAACTTGGGATGCCAGCGTGACCATGTTGAGGTCGGAGTTTCCCATTCTATCAACCAGAAGAGAATCAAATACCCACTCCATCGCCTTTGACATAAGGCACCATTAAAAAGGCAATGATGAAGTGTTGTAACACATAATCTCTAGAAGCTGAGGGAAAAAAAAAAAAAAAAAACCCAAGATTTGGCTCAAATTGGAGATTTCAAACAATATGAAGAAAACCCATCTTCTCTCATTAGCTAATTCAAACTAACAATAGAAGTAGCAACCGAACAACTGATGGTGTCTGCACCAATGAGTTTTCCGCCACTTGGGATGCAATCAAGGTCATATTGAGGCCAGAATTCCCCTTTCTATCAACTAAAGAATCCCCCAAAAAAACCCACTTCGCTCTTTTTGAAACAGCGCGCAGGAAGCTGAGAAAAAGCAGCAGGAACCCAAGATTTGCCTCAAACTGAGGAATTCGATGCACGTGAAGAAAACCCATCTTCTACTCGACATCGGGCGATAATCTAACCGCAAAAAAACAGGATTAAAACAGAGAGAATTCCAATGAGAAGAAGAAGAGAAGGTGGAAAGGAGAGACCTTTTGCTTTTCGTACTTCTTGTTCCTGGCCATCACAGGGGAAGAGTAGTAAGAGCATCGACAAGGAGAAGTTGAGAAGAAGAACGCTTTCATCTCATGGCAGCAGCAGCAGCAGCTTCTTCTACTTCGATTTCTCAGAGCAATTCGCTCTCTGTTGCTTTATCGCTTTCTGCATCTCTTCTCTGTTGTGTTCGACTTTCCGTCTGATTCACACGTTTCCAGAGCAACAGAGAGCCAAGAAAACGGTTCTGGTTCTCCATTTCCACTGAGGAGGAAGATGAATCGCCTGGTGGGCCATCTTGGTTAGATTATCGGTGAATTATAACCGTTCATCAAGTACGCTTTGATGAATGGCGGATAAAACGGTGGCCATGAGCCATTCAATTTCAGCTTTCAGGGGTGCTTATATTGGGCTAGATTTGGCCATTTGGTGCTATGAGGTGCCTCAGTTTTAGGATCATGAGATACATATAAGCATGAACATTAGTCCCAATAAATATAAGGAGAATTTTACGTAAGGAAGGGGATAGGGGTTTTTTTTTATTTTTTATTTAGGGTATATTTCATCATAGGAGAAAGAATTGTGGGGAATCTCGTATTTGAGGATTCCTTATTATTCTTGAACAGTGGCCTACTCAAGATTTTGGTTTGGCGGGGAAATGATGATGATTAAAGGTCAATTTCCTACTCAACTTTAATGTCTACAAAAATTATCTAATATTTACAAAAATATACCATAAATCTAGAAATTATATAGAAAGAACAATTTCAAAATTATAAAAAATGTCATTCAAATAATCACTTAATTTCTATTGATTTGAGGACTTTTTTTTAGAGAGAGGGAGAGAGGGATTCTACCATTTCTAAAGTGGAGAGGTGCTCGATGGGTAAGGCTGTCAAAATGTCACACGACCCGTTAACACGACACGAACCCACATGATATTAACGGGTTTGGGTTGGCTCTTAATGGGTTCGGGTCGTTAATGGGTCAAACTCGTTAACACGTTAAGATAATGGGTCGGGTATGAATTAAACAAGTAACCCGTTAATAACCCGCTTAACCCGTTAAATTTTTTTTTACTCCCTAAATATAAATAAATTAATTTATATTCATAAAAAAAGAAATCAAAATTTATTGTTTTATAGTGGGTTTTTAAGTGGGATCCACTTGAGATCCTCACTTATAGTTTCATGTGGCTTATATATTTTTCTTCTTCTATTTTTGTAGAATTTTTTTTAAAATTTCGAAATGATTTAATTACTTATCGGATTAACGGGTTGGGTCGGGTAATCTGTTAAATTAACGGGTTGGGTTCGGGTTAGATTTTTTGACCCGTTAAGTTAACGGGTCGGGTATGGATTGAGGTAATTTTAATCCGAATTCGTTAATCCGTAACCCGAATTCATTAACACGATACGATTGACAACCCTATCGATGGGTTTCTAAACTGGGGACCGTGCCAAATGAGGCTCATACCTCATAGACCTTATGGGCCTTTTCTTATATGTCAATCTGCCGCTCCGCCCCTCCTCGAAATTCTCACTGAGGATAAATAAGGACTTCACATCAATTGCTGTGCTCGTCAATGTATACAGTTGAAAACAAGTAAAATATTGTTTGTAAATCTGATTTACAAATCAACCAAAAGCATCAGACTTGAGAATCCTCAAAAGTGAGAATTTTCATTGGCCGAAATCCTTCAAAGTTACAACCGCCAATCCTGGACTTTCAAAATCAAGAATATATGTGAAGAATCCTAAAGAATTTGATTGCTAATTGTGACCTTACGTTGCACTTGTGTGATGAAACGGCTATAGAATAGAGAAGTAAAATTGTTTTAATTTTTCATGGAGTGTACTGTTCTATTGTTTAGTGTAGCACATTTCTGGCAAAAAGTGGAAATTTATTTTAATTTTCCGTAAGGCCTGCTATTTTATTATATTATTGGGTGCAACACATTTATTGAAACAAAGAAAAGATAAAATTTGGCTTCCTTTCTATAGAGAGGATTTCAGTTTTTCATGAGAGGAGTTGAATCAATGCATCACTCCTTTCTTCTGTGAACATAAAAGTTTACTTTGGACAAATCCTCTAGTTTTTTTTTTCCTGATATCGGAGGGTTGTCAGCCCTTCGTGTTGAACTAATTCCTCCAGGCCCAGAGGGAAGCCGGATAAACACCCCTATAGTCCTAATGTGGCAGCACCAGTGGACTCAACCTTTGATTTCTAAAGAAGGGGGAACCGGAGGTCGATACCAAAACCTTTAGAACTAATCCCTCCGGGCCCAGAGGGAAGCTGGATAAACACCCCTGTAGTTCAAATATGGTAGCACCAGTGGACTCAACCTTTGATTTCTGAAGAAGGGGGAATCGGAGGTTGATACCAAAACCTTTAGCTCCGGAAAAGGGAGAAACCATGGTTCTGACCACTTGACCAACTCCTTGGAGTTAATCCTTAGATGCATAGGCAAGTGGAAGGGGCAGGAATAGGATTTATGGATGCCATTGTCCTCCTTTGTTCTCTCTCTCAAGCATAAATCCATTCACTGTGAATTTCGTTTGTTACACAACCAAGTCAGTAACTTCAAAATTAAATGGTCCAAAAGCAAACCTCAATTTTCATGAATTGGGAGAATAATGTCTTACCCCAATAGAAATACAGGGTCAATGCTCACCTCGGTGCCTAATGATCAACTTTGAGTATGCGACCTTTTCTCACAAGAGCGGTGTCTCGCCTCATTTTAGGGTGTGTTTGGCACTTAACTAATTAAAATGAAGTAAAGTGAATCCAGGCAAGAAATGACAATGAGTCATATCAAAAGTACATAATTTCAAAATTTCCTCTAAATTTTTCATAAAAAGTCAAAAAAACAACCTCCTTTCTCAGCTAAAAGACAAAAAAACTCCACTTTTCTGTACAAAAAGTAAAAAAATATTTCATACCAATCAACTAAAAACAAAATATCATCATAACACATTATATTTTATTCTTTCTTGATTTGATGCTTCACCTCACCATACATCCAAACATGCTCTAAATAGAATTTCCTTAATCAACCGAGTTATCTTTCCCCATCCCAAAAAAATCATGAATTGGACAGTAAATAGTGCCCACACACTTCATCAGTGACAAGAATGGACAGCCAACCACACACACATTTACATATACTTATATTTCCTGCTCTGACATCAGAAAACAAAAGAAAATATTCAATGGCCGACCATAGATTAGCTTCAATTTTCTTTTGTATAAGCAGCCATGACCATGATATACTTTAGAATGTTTCCATCTATTCTATCCAACCCATCGCCCGCCATTTGATCAGACTTTCATCACTCGATCCATCCATCATGCATGACAACACTCTCCTCTCTAGCTCACCAGCAGCAGCAGCCACATGGCGCAGTCTAACCTTATCATATAAATATAGGAGATTTTTATCATATAGTATATAAAATACCATAAATTCTAAAATATGGTGTTGTCCAAAACTATATCCCAACTGTGGATATAATACATGGACCCTAATTTCTTTTTTCAATTCTACTTATTTTTATGGGATATCATACAATTTCAATTTTCATCTCTTAAAGTACTGAATGTCCTTTTTTTTTTTCTTTAGAAAATATATAAAGAAAGTCGAATATTTTTATTTTTAGTTTGTGTGATATCGCATGGATTGTGCGATATAGCTAAAATTGAAAAAAAAATTTGGAGCCCCATATATAGTACCCATATTTGGGATATATATTTGGTTAACAACATTTGGTGGGATGATAAAAAAATACCAATAAATAGATAGGCCTGTGAAAGTGAAAGTCACTCCATCTGTAAAATATTGTATCAGTAGTTGCAGATAGAATTTCCTCACCTCCATGGCTTCCGATGCTACGGTATTCTCCTCTTCTTTTCTATCTCATTCTCGATTTGGTTCTTTTTTTTTTTTTTTTATCGATCTCTTACTTCCTTTGGGTCTCGCAGGTGATTCCAAGCGAATCGAAGCTGCAGCTCTATTCGTACTTTCGGAGCTCGTGCGCATGGCGCGTTCGGATTGCATTGAATCTTAAAGGTTGCTCCTTTTCTTCGTTTTCTATGTCGATTGTGTGGAATTTGTTCATATAAATCTATATACCCCTCTATCCCTCTCTCTCTCTAACATGGAGTTTTGGATGTGGGATTGGCCAAGAGGGTGAATTTGGAGAAACCCCAATTCTCATTGACGATTGGGTGGTGTTTACTAGGGAGAATTAGAGGAGAAAACACCACCAAGTGGAGAAGTTTGCATCCCTAACCTTGAAAACATGAGTTTGTTGGGGGCAATCTGTGGTAGTGTGGATACCCCACCCTTGAATGAGCTGGGCCCCACATGTGGAGGTGTTGGTATGAGGACTAAATAGTGGGGCCACATATAGAGAGCTGTGCATGAGAAAACCTCTACCCATGAAGTTGAAACATGAATTTTGCAAACCAATTAGATAAAAGTAAGATGTGTGTTTCCTATGAATTATAGCCTTCATTGCTTTGGCATCCCTAAAAAGTCAGCATGTTTATAAATTCCTAAGGCACTTGCTGCCAGATGGGTTAAAATAGATGTCTGTGAATTAGACTTGAAAATAAGCCTTTGGAAAATCATGATCTTAATCATCTCATGATGAAATGCCAATGTGTATATTGTAAAAGATGGTTTGTGGTCATCCTGTTTTATGAGTGGTCCTGATTGCCTACTTGCCTGAGAGAGTAGAATTACTTCTTTGGTTCCACAGACTACTGATCAAAGACCCCTTTTTTATTTTTTGATTTTATGTTATCACTGGTTTACTCTTGGATCTAACATTTGAAGTTGTTTGTATTATGTTTTTGGAAGAGCTGAAATACGAGTACAAGGCAGTGAACCTTTTGAAAGGAGAGCAGTTCAGCCCAGGTGAGGAGATCCTTGATCACGTAAATAAATAGTTACATGGATACTTATCTGCAAGTACGGAAACAGTAAACCTAGATGATCCAAATGAGCAAATAAATACATATTTCAAGATAGGCTTGTTGGCACACACTGCAGCGCAACTGTAAAAGATGTACCAATGATGTCTGTACCCATGGCATCACCAAATAATTATATGGGGTAGGTATGCAAAATACATACTAAAATAGGGGGTGAGATTGAAAAAGGTATACCTGAGCAACAGGATCTTTTGGGAGCTTGTACTGGGTGGGATTGAAAAAGGTATACCTGAGCAACAGGATCTTTTGGGAGCTTGGACCATGTTCGTTTTTCATATCATACTAGTGTTGGAAGTTTCAACCTTATGGCTTATGTTCAGATAGTTCACACATGTCTGCATGTCAGTATATATGAGTTTGAAGTTTGAACTGGTTGAGGTCGATCAACAGGCCATGGGGTTTGATTGTATTTAACTTGACAAAATACAAATCCGTATATAGTTACAGTGTTGTGCGGCAATACACAAATATCTTGATATTTATGGATTCATGTGTCTAGCACATGCTTTAAGTGTTCATGTGCTTATATTATATATAACATGGCATGCGCACCTTTAATTCTAGGTAGTTGTAGTGGGCTTCGTCTATGTGGGTTAAGATTTTAATATACATGCTTGTGCTATTTTTCTTGCTTCTCATCATTTGAACTACCTTTCTTAAACCTTCAGATGGAAAGATGGGACATGAATCTGTTGTTTATTGATTAGATGTAGTGCTCCGGATCTAGTTGTTTATTTGATAATTGTTTATTTGATAAGACTATGTGGCTTGAGATCTAAGCATTTTTCCCATGCTTGAATTGTAGAGTTTGCAAAGCTGAACCCTCTTAATATGGTCCCCGCACTGGTTGATGGGGATATAGTGATTATAGACTCTCTAGCAATTATAATGGTCAGTGGCTAATCTCTTTTTCTTAATATTTTTTTTTTTACTGTTTGTGTTTTTATGATTCCGTCACTCTTAAACCAGAGAATATATGGTAGTTTACTTCTCTTACTCAGAAAAGTTTCTCTCGCAAAAACATTCATAGTTTATATTGTTTTTTACTTTTTAAAATTTACTTTGGTCAGTATTTGGAGGAGAAGCACCCTCAGCATCCACTCTTGCCTCAAGATCTTCATAGAAAAGCAATAAATTTCCAGGTAATACTGTAATGCTAATGCATCTACATGCGAACAGTGTCCTCATTTCAAGTTGATTGCATTGGGAACTTGGAGATTTAATATTTGGATTTTTGGTGTGTGTCAAGACATGTGTCCAACATGGGTATGACCGTATGAGAATCTGTGGCTATTTATTTATTTTATTGTTGTTATTATTATTATTTGAAGTTTGGAGTGCCCGTTACTCAAAAATGCACACTTGGAGCATCATTTGAGTCCAGCAGTTACCAATGTGCCCATACATGTGGACCAACGTACCATTCCTGCTTGATGCCTTCTAGCAAATTGTGCAAAGTCCCCACTGGAAGGACACTAAATGCAGTTGCACGACTTTAGAGGATGGAGTATTGTGATGCTCTTTGTAGCTGTGTTGTGTTATGGTTCTGGTACAATAATAAGATTTGTCTGTGTGCGTGTGAGAGAGAGAGAGAGAGAGAGAGAGAGAGAGAGAGAGAGAGAGAGAGAGATCATTGGTCTTTATGTTTAAGCTGTACTGCTATACTTTTGGGACCATTGAGGCCTCTAAATGTGTATGATATTCACAATTTTACATGGAGTACGTGTTTAACCTTGTTGCATGAGTTACAGTCATAGCAATGCTTCTGTTTTGATTTCTAATGATGAGAAACTCATGACTCTAGGTGTATGGGTTCTAGACATAGAGTGATGCTTCTTTTTGGCACCAAATGAGCTTATGGTTTACATGTTTGAAAAAAATTCATGACTTGTGCTAAGCTGTATTATTCACTCAAGGCTTAGGCGAGTCAAAAGATGTTTTGACACGGCTCCTAAAAGAGCAACAATTTGTTATTGCTAAACTGAGAGACAAAACAAAAGGCAAAAGTCAAAACATATATATTTTTTGTATTATTATTAAGATGCCTTGTTTCATTGTATAGGTATTTTTTTTATTCTAATTTCTTTTACCATTCAAAGGTGATTATTCTTTTTATGGTTGCTGAAAATTAAATAACAACTTTTAAATATCTTGCAAAATGGAGTAGCATAGGAAAATACTTTTTTTGTTTTTTGGGCTGGTTATTGCTGTCCATACTGACTTAATTTAAGAAAGCCTTCTATTTAGTGGAATGTGAGATAAACAACCATACCTTCTTGATCAGTAGCAATGTCACGTGGGATTTTTCTCAGTTGCTGAGATGCTTCATTTAACAAATGGGAAGGCAAGTGTGAATAATTTTGCAAGAAAATGAAAAAAGAAAAGCCTAATCTTAGGAAAATATGTCATTTGAAAATCTTGAAACCCTCCTAATCGAAGGGATACTCTTTTTTTTTTTTTTTTTGTTAAGATTTCTCAAGTTGACCTCCATTCAAGTGCCAGTAGCGCTTCTTTATAAGGCTACAGTAAGAGGTTGTTACCGACACTGAGATTATCTTGGCTACATCTGGAAGGCTTGTTTGATTGGATTGCTGGAAACCTTCCCTTATGTTTTTTTTTTTTTTTGAGGGTACACACACACACACACACACATATATATATAGAGAGAGAGAGAGTTCCAATTGCCACTTTATTAGGGCATTTTGACAGTTGTCAAATTGATTAATGTAAGTTACAACTTAAAAAAAAAAAAAAAGGAAAAAAGGAGAAAAAACCTAGAAGGAAGATTTCATATTTCATTCAAGCTGAGGCATGCGGTTGATTGTGGCACTGACGACAAGACAAGTTTTCTAGCGTTGAAGTTGGCCATTAGAAAAATACATAAGTGAAACATTAGAAAAATTTTGTGTTTAATTTCCTTACGATGCTAAAATTTCTTCTCATGTCTCTGCTTTCTGAAGCAGATCTTCCTAAGTGACGACAAAACCATGGTGCTTGGTTTATAATCTGATTGGTTAGAAGATAACACATTATTATTATTATATGCGATATTTTCCCGATAATATCCTAAGGGCCTGTTTGGATGCACAAGAAAATACAAGAAAATAATATTTTATAGAATATAATCTTTAATTTTTTAAAGAAGAAAATCTTGTGTTTTTGGTAACTCAAGAAAAATTTGAAGAAAAGATTCTTTTCTTTCAAAAAGTTCAATATTCTCTCCTACAGCTCCCCCCCTAAGAAAACTTTCTACAAGATAAGAATATTTTAAAATGACTATTACAAAGTGGTAGAGTAAAGTAAAGACTTTAGTTCACAAAATGCATCATAATGTTTATGTTTACACATATGGTAAAGTAAAGTAAAAGTAAATCTCATAGGACGGTAAAGGTCTGGTAATGTAAAGGTGAGATAAAGTGTATAGTGAAGTAAAGTGAGAAGGACTGGTAAAGTAGTTTCTTTTCTTTACTTTACTTTATCACATTTTATCTTAGTTTTATATGGTAAAGAAAAAATGACTTGTTTACGGGTGTGGTAAGGTAAAATAAAGATTAATTGATGTAATATTATGGTAAAAGGTGAGGTAAAGTAAAGTCAGATGAAGTATGTGGTAAAGCAAACTGGGAGAGAGAGACTTATAAAGTAGTTGTTTTTTTATTGACTTTACTTTACTATACTTTACCATAGTTTTCTGTGATAAAAGAAAGTAACTTATAGTAAAAATATGAAAGTTAAACTTTACTACATTACTTTTTTATCTAGACGTGGTAAATTACATATAAATTAAAATATTTAATAATTTTTTTTTCTTATAATGTAATTTACTTTAATCATAACACCTTCCAAACTGCTCAATTTGAAATCTGTAATATTCTTAAAAAATTGACAAACAGTAAAAATATTATACTATTATAATATTGCATTATTGTATTCTATACTATTTTATTCTTACAATATTTAAATCTGTAAATATTTTATTCTGTAGACATCCAAACAGGCCCTAAGTAAAAAAATCCAAAATTTAAAAATACTTTGGTCTTTAAATAGCCAAATTTTAAAAAATTCCAATTTTTTTTTCTGATACAAAAAAGTTCTTGAGAACAATATAAGTTTGGCTGTGGTTGATTTTTTGCAATAAAAAGTTGTGTGCAAATTCCCTTTGGGATTCATTCTCGCTCCTTTTAAACTTGGATTTTTTTGGCTCTTGCAATATATTTTGGAAGCACTTTTGCATCCATATTTCAGAATGATAATTCATTGTGGATATTATTACTTTTGTCTAGGCTGCAAATATTGTCTGTTCGAGCATACAACCTTTTCAGAATCTTTCAGTCCTGGTAAGATCTGAGTAGGATTGTTGCTACTATATTCTTTAACTCCATGATGAGTTTTGCTTGACATTCTTTAAACCAATTATGATTTCTCTTTTGCATACAGAACTACATTGGGCAAAAAATCAACTCTGACGAGAAGCTTGTATGGGCTCAGTATCACATTACAAAGGGTTTTGCAGGCAAGCTTCTGTTACTGTATGAGCCTTAGCTAATTCTAGTCTCACGATTCATGGCATAGGCTTATTTCTTAATGATTCTTCATTAGGTTGCGTACCTTGATGCAATAATAATCAAATGATTTTCTGTGTTGCGGAATGATACTCTGTACATACCCTTTTCAAGTGATCAAATGCACACATAATATGGTCACAGAAAGTGATGTTTGCCAGAAAAAAGATGGCGTGATGAAAAACCAATTGAAGAGAATATTTTATGCTTAAGGATCACTATTTGTTATATCTTTTTCTGGCATGCATTTGAGTTCCTCTACTGCTAGAAGTTGTAGGAAGTGTTTTTGTACACAAGCAGAAATTAATTTCTTCCACTTGTGCAAGTGGGAGAATGTTCCCATTTTGCAAAAATATGTATAGTGGGTTCACCATTGATGCATGAACCTACTAATCACCCTATCATCCTTCCCCCACCCATGAATTGGCATTGGTCCAAATCTCACTTCAGTCAAAGGGAGTACCACTGTTGGATTGATTACTTGTAAACCATTCAATTAACTCCCTATCGGAGATCAGAATTAATCACTTTCTTTTACGTGTGATCCATTTGAAATGCAACTTTCATTGTAGAGAAATTTAGGCCTTGTGCCGATTCGTTGGGTGCTAGGGTGATAAGAGTGGTTGGATTTATGAATAGTAGGCCCACTGTGCAGATTTCTAAAATAGGAGCATGCTCCTGAGCAACGCTATATGGACATATGGACTAAGCTGTCTAAGCACCTCTGCTGTGAGTAGGCCTCTGTCCAATGCTAAATGTTGTATCAAATCCAACCTCTCTTATGAATTCTCAAGTCCCTAAATCTTATTTTGATTCAAGTGTTATTCATTCATGACACAAAATTCAAACTATTAAATCTTTTTGGCCCTTAAATTAGCGGCTGGTATTGCCAAATTAGGTTATTCTGGGCATTCCTAATTCATGAATGGCCCATCGAAGACATCCTTTAGATCCTATTTTGCTCTTCCTACATTAATAATTGTAAGTTGTAACTCATAATTGCCTTCTTTTCTTTTACTTCCATGAATCCACCTTGCTTTTCTAAACATATGGGTCTAACAAGTCTGGCAATTTTCTCTGTGTTTCAGCTCTTGAGAAGCTGCTAAAACCCTTCTCTGGAAGATATGCCACAGGAGATGATGTGTTCCTGGTTTGTTCTTTCTTAACTTGTCTTTTTCTTCGTAGTTGTTTTATCTTTATATGGTGTCTGCCTTCGTGACCTTGGAATGCTACATTTTAAATTTGAGCTGGCTATTTTATCCATGTTGAAGGTACTGCAGCACTTTGCCTTTGGTATAGGGTGGCACAAGGCTGCTCAGCATGACTCCACCTCATCTCATTTGGGTTGGATTGGGGCTCAGTTTCTATGGCTATGGGCTGGGCTAGGGTTCTATCGGTTGAGTGGCTGTCCGGGACATGTTCCGGGTAAAAGCCCAACCAGATCCCTATTCCGCCTTCTATATGCTGACCTGAATGTCAGGCCTGATAGTAAACAGGATGGGCTTGGACAAGCTTTACCTGGTCTGGTTCATGTGGCAGCCTACTTGGTGGCCT
This sequence comes from Camphora micrantha, assembly GCA_003546025.1. Classification (NCBI taxonomy): domain Eukaryota; kingdom Viridiplantae; phylum Streptophyta; class Magnoliopsida; order Laurales; family Lauraceae; genus Camphora; species Camphora micrantha. Next base: position 6,817,986 of record QPKB01000008.1, read on the forward strand.
TTTCTGAATCATGAGCAGATGAGGACATTAATCTGATCATCTGTCTTGAAATTTCTTTGGAATGCTGAAGATCTTTTGTTTGTTATTTCTGCCTTTGTTTCTACTCAGATACTGAGACATTGAAATCCACATTTCCATTGCCTAACCATTTGTTTAGCATGGTGTGGCGTGTCTAAAGCAATTTTGAAATTTTTTGTGTCTCAATTTGAAAATGTCTATTTTTTTTTTCCTTACGTAGGATCTCAAATGAAATTTGATGTAAATGGGTGCTTGCTACTTGCAGGCGGATTTGTTTTTGGCCCCTCAACTTCATACAGCAATTAATCGGTTTAAAGTTGATATGGTAATGTCCCTGCATTTCTTCAATCCAATGATATTCTCTGTAGGTTTTTGTCATTTCCCATCACATCAATAGTGTTGGTTAGTTTTATGTATATGCCTTCTGTTTTCTGTGCAATTCCTTCTATTATTAACAACCTCTTGACCGAAGTTTTTTTTTTTTTTTTTTTTAAACCTTCTGAGTGAGATACAAGAACGGGAACGATATATATATATATATATATATATGTCTTCTCCACAATGCACCATATTCGGTTCTGTTTTTGAACTCTCCTACCATCAATTATTACTATCAGCAGTGCATTGTGCAGTGCATTATTACTCTCCTACCATCAGATAAGTATCACAAAGCATGTTGGCTGTGACCTCATTGATGTAATTGTCTAATAATCTCTTCTAAAAGCAATCCACTGAGTACCGACTGGCGTGAGTATTCCTGTTCTCTTCATCTAATAGAGACTTGTCTTTGGCGAGTATGTTTTATGTCCTTTAAAAATGATGCCTTGCATTGGGGGTGAAAGGTACTGTCTAAGTCTCAAAAAGACTTAAGATTGTAGATGTGGACTATTCTTGTTGGCTGAATTAAGTAAAAAAAAAAGAAAAAGAAAAAGAATTCCTAATAAAAAATCCAAAAACTGTCTTTCCTGTTAATAGATGTATATATATACACCCGGATCCTATATTTTGACATAAACCATAAAGAAAACAATTTGTATCTATACAAGGAAATCCCATTTATAGGTAAATCTTAAAATTTAGGGCATGAATCTTATGATTCGATACATGCTTTATCGAATTCTACAATTCAGGAAATTGCCTGTTATGCCCACAACCATGACCAAATGGTTAATATTAGTAATTTTTTTTTGTTTCTATTTTTAATAGGTTATCTAGTGATTGATGAAACTTCTTAAGAATTTGTGGGACTTTTGGGAGGTTTTAAAGATAAAATAATGAATGAGATATGATTGAAGCATTTGACTTAACGTATGGTTTCTCCTATATTTTTTTTATTTTTATTTTTCATTTTTTTCTTCATAAATACTTCTCTAACTTAATGAGCTACATCCTAACCATGTAACAATGATGATTTGGATTTTATTTTATCTTTTAATATATAGATGTCAACAAGATGAGCCTGCTTGTAACCCTGTTCGGTTGGGCTTATGTGATGTTTTTATTACATACATGTTTTGTATAGTTATTATCCATAATATTATATGTTTAGTATATAATATAATATTATATTTCTCTCTCTCTCTCTCTCTCATGGGGTTCTTGGGGTGGGGATTCAAGCAGAGCTCAAACTTAACATGATTTGGATCATTTATAATTGAGCTTGAGCTTGGAAAAGGATGGTCAAGTTGCGCTTGAGCTGAGCTTGTCAACCTTGACCATAGCTCAAGCTTGGTATAGATTGGATTGGCTTAGCCTGTTTACATTCAAAATTGAAGGTCTCATAAGAATGGGCTTACTTGGGTGCTACCAAGGCAGCTTGTCTTTGGGGCCTCACTTCATATGAGGAACATATTAGAGGTCTCCTTGCTCTGCTAGCATGGAGGCCCAAGCTTGGTCTAGATTGGATTGGCTTAGCCTGTTTACATTCAAAACTGAAGGTCTCATAAGAATGGGCTTACTTGGGTGCTACCAAGGCAGCTTGTCTTTGGAGCCTCACTTCATATGAGGGACATATAAGAGATCTCCTTGCTCTGCTAGCATGGAGGCCCATGCTCAAAACCCACACCACCTCTGTGGGGCACATGTTGCCACCCCTGCACTGTGGAGTTTCTATCTACAATCACTAATCTAATAATCAACATTTTTACCAGACATGAGTTAGAAATTTGTAGTGCTTTTCATTAAACATTCTAGATGTCAAGTAAGTAAGATGATAATCCTTATATTTTATCAAAAGACATGAGATGAGTTGGAATTTTTAAATGTTTTTTTTTTTATAACATGTCCTAGATGTTCCTACTCCTGAATCTGCTACATGTTACTATTGTACCTGTAGTACTATTGATTGTTTTTGTTGGTGTGTTTTGATGCTTACCTTATCTTCATGTGGCTTACCAAGTACCGACATGTCTTGTCTCCCTAAAGGTGCCTGTGCTCTTGTTCTTGCAGACTGAGTTTCCTCTCCTATTCCGCCTTGATGAAGCATATAATAAACTACCGGCTTTCCTTGCTGCTATGCCAGATGCACAGCCAGATGCTGTGAAACCATAAGTTATTTATCGCTTTGGTTTTACTTGAGCACCAAAATAAGTGTCACTAGTATTAATGTACATGGTGTGCAGATTCTGCACAACGGAGTTGTTTGTTGTTTCTCTGCTAGGGACTTGATTTGGTTGAGTCACTGGATACCAGTGCTCTCAAGTCGCTCACTCTCGTTGCAAGTCTTTTAGGCACAAGCTTAATCTAGTATGTTACTTGTCATCTCTTTCAATCGGTGGTTTTCTCTTCTGCAGCCACCAATTAAAAGTGGGGAACTGCTGGGATAGTTTATATATGGATCAGTGGAAAAAATGTCTTATAGGGATTTCAAGTTCTTAAAGAAAATAAGATTTGTGTATCAGGTAGATTGAGAGTGAAAATATGAAAAAAATGTGAATCCAACTTTGTTTCTGGTCTGGGTCAGAGTTGGAGGTATCTTGATAATGCTCTCTCTCTCTCTCTCTCTCTCTCTCTCACACACACACACACACACACACACACACACAACTTTTTTTCCTGGAGAAAAAGATGGCTACAATAGATATACTTGAACCATCCTGATCATTGAACCACTCTACAAAATAGACACTAAGTTTTTTCTCCACTCAAAACTGTTTTGAGTCAGTCAGCATTGTTTGTCAGTTTTTTTCTCAACCTTGATTTTGATAGTCTGGACTCTGTTCTTGCCTTCTCATATTTATTCTATCTTTCAAACAAAGTCCTTTTGTTTTTATATCCAAGAGATGTATGAATCAAATTTACATGTCTTACATATTAAAACTTACATATATTAAACATGTTAATGTTATGGTGTTTGTCTGTATTCCATTTTCACACTTTGGAGTTTATTCATTGAATGAAAATCTTATATGGTTAAAGATCACAATTTGATCGCTTAACAAGAGTGAGAAATTTTTTTTTTTTTAGAAAAACAAGATAGGCTTTTCGCTTTTTTAACATTATAAAAAAACAAGCCGGGGTAAGATTCAGATCCTAAAAAATAAGCATGTTTACACGTGATGATTTTTTTTTTTTTTTTTCATAGATATGTATGTCATGGAAGAAACGTACGGTATGCACAATTCTTTCATGTGAGCATATAAAAGTATAAATAGAGTATAACAATTAAGAATAAGAGTGTTTGAATTAAAATACTAGATAAATAATTAAAGATCTATGCTATGACTAATGTTTATATAAGTTTCAAAAGTAATAACATGATTAATAAGATATTAAAAAACTAGTGAAATGAGAAGAAATTTGATATTTGAAATGTGAATATATTTTTATTTTTAATAAAAATATGTTTGTGTACGTCCACGGAAGAGGAAAGCCATGTTTCCTTTCCTATGAGTTTACGCTTGGCTTGTCTATTCTGCCCAAGCATGTTTTCTATCTGTAGGGGTGTCCATGGGCCGGGCCTGTCTGAGGTGTATCCAGGCCCAGACCGACTTTAAAAAGATAGGCCTATGCCCTACATGAGCCATCAAATTCAGTTCCAAGCCCACCCATTTAGTCAACCGGGCCGGGGCTTTCCATCAATTCTTTGGGAAATATGCACTAAATTACAAGCATTCATTAGGCTAGGCAGGTCGGATTGGTCTTTGGGCTTTCTATCACTTTATCCGAGTTAGCCTAAGTACTAATCTTGCCTAATTTATATGTCCAAACTGGCCCCAAATCGGATTGGGTTTGGATTGGGCCCGGGATGGCCTGGCCCATGAGCACCCCTACTTATGGGCTTGTTTGACTCTGATTTCTGGAAAGTGAGAAAATTATGTTAGTTTTTAATGGGTTTTTGCATAAGTATATGCTGCACCAAAGGTTGCGAAAGAGAAATCTGAGCGAGTTTTCATTCCTTTTCCGCTAAAAATGCATTGCACAAACGTGTTCTTAGTCTTTTTTGGCGTAGAGAGAAATTTTGTGACCTTTTAAGGCTTTTTTGTGTAGTGTAGTGAAAGTCCATGGAAACGGATTTCCAACGGGACGTTGAAAAATCCTTTAAAAATTTTGATTTTCCATGTAGAATCAGGCTGCATCAAATAAGAAACAATAACATGGAGCGGAAAGAAATGTCCCTGCGGAAAAAAAAAAAAATGGAGTGGAAATAGGAGTTCATTAGAAATTGAGCTAATTAATGTAAAAGTACATTTGGAGAGTGGTCTAAGAGAATCTTATTATAAAACCACAGTCAGAATGATATAATGTCAGAACTAGTATTGGAAAACTTTCTTTGTGCTGGGAAAGAAGTTGAAAAGTAGAAAACACAAAATTAAAAATCAATGAGATTTACGAAGCACAATAAGATTAAAGAGGTGTGGTTCATCCAGTGTTGTTTATATGCAAGACAATTGTCAACAGGCCATTTGGTAGCTACACTGGTTTCATCCTTTGAAGGGTTTTTACACAATGAGAAATTCATTAAGTAGGACAGTTACAAGGATGGAGTTCATGTGGGTTAGGAAAAATGAGTTCTCTTTGTGCAAATTCTTGGATTAAGAGAACTCAATAATTAGCATTCATGGGTGTTTGAGTTGGAAAATTATTTGGTATGGAAGGTACTCATTTCATCGTCTCTCCCTTTCTTAATATTGTGGACCTGCACAGCTAAAAATTAAGGATGTGTTTGGAAGCTCTGATATATTTGAAATAGAGTTAATTTGATTAGATATGTTTGTAAAGAATATTCAATTAGAGTATTTTAACAAAATGATATTGTGAAATTTGGGAGAGGTTCATGCTTCAAATATCCATATCAACAACCTGGCCATCATCCATACCATTCTTAAAAGTTCAATGCATGGTGGGCAAATCATTTGAAGCAATTGAAGCACCTCAATTCCTACCCCATTTATAGCCCACCCATACTACTGAAGTTTCAATACAAGCATTTGCAAATTGATGCATCAGACAATGGAGATGACAATGCTACTATTTAGAACCCTGCATTTCAATGTGAATGATGCCTTGTCTTTTTACCCTACTAAAAGCGCTTCTATTTCAATTTCCCAAGTCTGCCATACCATGTAGATAAAGTAGGTCATTTTCCCAATAAAAGCTTTGGAGTATGACTTGGGTGAAAATTGTGCACATCTTCCTCACGTTCATTCACAATATTAATTGGTAGAACTTTCCACCAAGCCAATTGCAATTAGAATTGGTCTTTATTGGTTGGCCTCTATCTCAAGTCTTTCCCAAACCAAAGCCGAGTCTTGGCTTCATTGACCCAACGGCCTCTACTACTATTATTGCCATTGATTGTTATTATTATGAGTAATAGTGTTTTTATTTTTACTTGGCTTGGGAGGACATGTGCTCCTATGAGGCAGCCAGCTTCTCTTATCTTACATGACTCAACAGCTCCTATATATATGATCCTCAAGACCTAGTTTCTGCTGTATAGCATATCGACTGTTGTAGACCATTGATTTAGTGTGGCCCATCTTAGATGGATAATAAGGGAAGGCTTGACCCACAACATTCAAGGAGACCCACAGACAATGTTATAATATGTTTAGGCTGACTTGAATCTGACCTGAGTTGCACTTTCTCTACCCCTTATACCTAACCTGCCTTGAGACGGGTTTATGTTTTGTGATGCTAAACTCCCAAGTGATTGGTATAGGTTGGGTTGGATCGAATCGAATTTTCTATAGGCGATTCATTTTTCTTACACACACTCTATGTTGGATATATAGGAATCAAACCCATGACCTAAAGAATAGTATGCACTCCCTTTTTCCATCTTTGCTACACCCAAAACCTAAATGCTCCAAATGTTACTCGGGTTATAGTCTAACAGCCCATATCTGCTTCAAAAGCGATTAACTCACTGCTGAACCCGCACTTAATAGGAGTGGGTTGGGGTGGTCTCCATCAAATTAATAGCCTTAGTAACTAGTTCATGCTCACAAACCCAAGGTTTGTGAATAATGTGCAAAAGTTGGATCCATAGATCATTTTTTAAGACCTTTGCTATTATACAACTAGTAGCCTGGAGTATTTTGATCAACACCTACTAGCATCAGTAATTAATTGAAACTCACCCCCATTTTAACACTTGACTACTTTTACTCACTGTTGATTTATTGATGATGTGGAAAATTGTAATGGTATGTACGCGTTTGTCCCCTTACCCCCTTTTCAAAGGTTCTTAAGTTGTATTTTGACTTTTGAATCCATGAAATCAAGGACAGAGATGTTCAGATGGCTCTCCCTTGGTTTAAACATAGACCTTCCCATCCCCACTTTCTAATGAAGACATGCAAGGGAGGCAGTCACATCCGAACAAAAATCATGGCAGAAGTATGCAGAAGATGCAAGGAAACTTTATATATATGGTGGGCCTAAAAAAACTTTCCTTTCGCAAAAGAGAACATGGTCATGTGACGATTTCTAAACAAAGTTTACAGTAACAGAGAAACACAAGAAACTTGGGTAGAATCAGGCCGACACCTAGACGTATTTGACGGGTCCTGGATTAGATTTCCCACCGACATTTTTCATGAAAAACATTAAAAATCTAAAGGATCTCTCTCAATCTTTCAAAATTTTGCCATGGCCTGGATTAGATTTCCCACAGACTTTAGCAGTTGGCCACAGGGCTCCCGTGAGGACCATAGTCCATAGGTGTTGGCGTGATGCCAGGAAAAGCTGTTTAAAGTTGGAGTCCACCCATCACCCATTGAAATTCGGCACATTGTATGATCTTAAGGGTTAGTTTGGCGCTTTACTAATACAATAAAAGTCAAGTAAAACCTTCATTTTTCAGACAATATGTCACATCAAATGCACTTTATTCAAAACTCCCCTATATTTTTCATACAAAAAGTCAAAAAGCAACTACTTTTATCCACTAAAATACAAAAAAACTCCACTTTTTCAAATAAAAAGACAAAAAGATTCCATAACAAACAACTAAAAATAAAATACCATCATAACTCACTTATATTTTATTCTTTCTTTAAAATCAACTTTACTTCACTTGACTCTATTAGTAGAGTTACCAAACTGGCCCTAAGGCTCAAGTTTAAGATGTCCCCATCAAAGTTAACCAATAAAATGAAATGGTCAACGGTCCAAATTCAAATTTAGAAATCAGATGGCTAGGAATATGGTTTAATAAGTAACAAATTAAAATTGGCATGACTTCGTACGTGGAAGACTTGGACCGAGTACTTCTGCATGACTTGCTTAGAACTCTCTCTCTATATATATATACACACACACAACACATTTCAAGATCTATAAATAGGGGATCCCTCTTGTGTTTAGTTCATCAAAGAGAACACAAAAATAAGTTGTTTATCACTTCCATTGGCCTATTAACAGCCCCCTTTTTTCTTGGTTAAGTTGCTCATCACTGCTAATGGCATCCAAAGGTTGGGTTCTTCTCCCTCTCACCTTATTCCTCTTTCCTCTCCTCATTGAATCCCGCTCGCCTCCCTCTTCACCTCCCCACTACCCCCACAAACATCATCAACCTTTCGAATTCATTAAAAACTTAGAGGGGTGCCACAAGGGTGAGACTGTTAAGGGCCTACATAAACTCAGGAAATATCTTGAAAATTTTGGATACCTTCCTCACCATTCTGCCAACATCACCAACACCAACACCCACAAAAATGTCGGTGCTGACGACGATTCCTTCGACGAAATGCTTGAGTTGGCCATCAAGACTTACCAACTCAACTACCATCTCAACGTCACGGGCGAGCTCGACGTTGCTACCGCTGAGCAGATGATGAAGCCCCGGTGCGGGGTGGCAGACATTATCAATGGAAAGAGTTCGATGCAGTCTGGCGAGGGACGCCATCTTTATACCTTCTTTGATAATTCTCCAAAATGGCCTTCTTCCAAGACCCATCTCACCTATGGCTTCCTCCCAGGTGTTCAGGTCATTGACCCCCAAAACCTTAAATCCATTTGCACAAGCGCTTTTGACAAATGGAGAGCTGTGAGCCATTTCACATTTGAGGAGGTCCAAAATGTAGATTCTGCCGATATCAAGATCGGATTCTTTAGCAGAGGTCATGGTGATGATGTGCCATTTGATGGTGCAGGTGGGGTGCTTGCACATGCATTTGCACCCACACGTGGATGGTTCCATTACGATGCCGAAGAGAACTGGGCTATTAACCCTTCAACTGCAAGTGCCTTCGACGTTGAATCGGTCACTGTGCATGAGATTGGCCATCTGCTTGGACTTGGTCACTCAGAGGATCAAAATGCTATTATGTACCCCGCCATTGCTCCTGGTACGAGGAAGGTGAATCTAGGCCAAGATGATATCAATGGAATTCGAGCTTTATATAGTTCTCGTCGTTAGAATGCTATGTATCTTAGAATTATGTAGCTTCCAAGAGGAAAATAATGGAGTTGTATCCTTCCTTTCCTTGCATGATCTTGTAAGGATATTAGTCTGAAATAATGAGACGTAGTTTTGATGTTTTTCTGAGTATGTAAGAGAAATTTTGTGTCTTTTTTTATATTGTTTGGATTAACTCCAGTTATCAGAATCGGGTTTTTATAAGGAATATGGAATAAAATTTAATTAAGTATGAAAATATAACTCAGGTGAGTGAGATAGAATTGAAGTCTTCATTGTCGTTGTCGTCGTTGTCAAATCAAGCTTTGCTAAAATATATTGGAGTCAGCTACATGGATTGTGATTCTCGATATTGATTTAAGGCAGAATTGAGATAAATAAAAAAAATAAAGAATTTTAATCTGACAGTATTTGAATAATATAGTTGCTGGTATTGCTGGCTTGATGCCCCTTGGAACTGGTTGACTCAAACAATATAAGGATTAGTTTACTAATACAAGAGCTTTTGATGATTAGAATCTGGGACACCTAAGTTGGTCTTGAAGTGATCATCCCAACTCAAATGATCTCAACGAGAATCCTCAAATTTTGTAACATGGAAAGTCTAGTAATGAGCTGGAGGTCTTGGCTTCGAACCGTTTGAGGCCTTACCAGATACAAAGTGTTAATTAAGATATTCAATAGGTGGGCCTCACTTAGAGTTCCGCACCACTCATGGGAAGCATGAGCGAGGCACTAAGAGGATTGGAACTCTTAACTTCATATAATCTTATTATTTACCTCTCTACCTTCATCTTTTCACAACCAAGTAAATGAATATAAGTGCTGCCCCACACAAACATCCATGCCTGTTGCAGAATTGTTGCTTATCAAATAATTACAAGTAACTAATTAATGAGTTTTTATTAATTAATTACGGACATATTGGTTTCTATTTGATCAATTCGGTACAGATTCTTTTTTTATTAGATTGAAATACAACTCTCAATGCTAAAACAAGAAAAAGAAAATATTTTTAGTAGTTTGACTTCATTAAGTGCGCCAAACTATTTTTGTATTTTTAACTGGCCTTACAAAGTTATGAGAAATTATGCCTTGGGAAAAGTTGGGAAGTTTCAAATTTAAGGTTTTTCTTTAGATATTATTAAAAAAAAACTGTGAAATAGATTATTTTAAATAATTAATAACAAAGGACTTTACGGGAAAAATCCCGTTAGTTGGCCATTGCACAAAAAAGGACCCCATAGTTTAGTCCATACAAACGGGGTCTGTTAGACCCCATTCGTTTTTTGATTTTTTTTTTTTTTTTTTTCTAAGTATGAGGGGAGTGACACTAGCTAGGATCGCTCGTGTCTGATGTGAGTGACGCTTGCATTGCCGTGCGTGGTTTTTTTTAAACCTAGAACTCCATTCGTTCTGTCATTTTTGGTAAAAAAAAATATGTCTTCAATTCTTAAAAGGATACACTTTGAATACTATCCATCAAAGAAAGTGTGTCGAGAACAAACCTTTCTTACTATTCTTGGGATAAAAGATTGCAAATACAAGAGGAGAAATCAAAGAATGAGTCGATGATATCTCTTTCATGTAGGTATATCTTATTGTAATTATGATTCCATCTTTATGTCCACACATGCTTGTCATTGTAGCCTCTTGGGATGCCATGTCCGAGAATGGTGAGGTGCGTTGATCCAATGAGATTTGGTTTAGTTTTTATTTATTTATTTATTTATTTATTTTGAAGAAAAATAATACAAATAAATGGGAAGAAGAAGAAATAGAAGAAGTGGATGAGAAAGAATTGAAAAGAAGTGGAAACATAGTGGCACATGACGACGATAGTCTATGTGATGCGAACGTTGCTTAGCCTAGACTAAAATAAAATAAAATAAAAAAGGTGGGAGGACTGAAATTGTGCGGCCCGAACTACCGGGTCCTTTCTGGAGCAACGGCCATCTATTAGGTTTTTTCCCATAAAATCTTCTTAATAAAAAATTAATAAATATAAAATATTATTGATCTAGCTACCTCTTTTCCATCCCCTTCTTCCCAAAGAAAATCCCAACTCTACCGCTGCTTGTCGACATAATTGATACGTGAGAATATTTTTAAATAGTTAATAATAAATTAACAAAAATAAAATATTATTGATCTACTGTCTATTTTACCCACCAACAAAAAAATCTTGACTCCACCGCTGCTTACCGTTAGAGTTTATGACGTGAGAACTGCAAATCATATGCAGTTATCATACCCTTGTCCCTTTTACAGGTTATAGAAATTGTCTTTTTAACTTTAAGCCAACACCAAAATGTTAGTAAGCTCATAAAAGAACTCCATAGCAACTTCATCTCTCTCTCTCACAGGTCTACCTGCCCTCTGCGCCTATCTTCCACACATGTACAAGGTGTGGAGCAAACAGACTAATTTAAGTCTACTAACCAAGACCGGCATTTTCCATTTAGAGTTAGAGATGGGTCGGCAGGAGACCAGAATCTATTCATGAGGATCTCAGATTGAGATTAGGGTGTAAACGAGTGGAGTCCAGTGAAGTCCAGACAATTTAATATCGCTGAAGATGCAGCAATTCTTTTTAACTCACTTTAATTCATTTGAAACATCACCATTAATTGTGATTTTAGCTCCATAGAAAATTCAATGACTGGCCTGATGAATAAATTTTTTAATTCCCTTTTAAATCAAAGCATTACGAATATGGTATATAATGAGGTTAAAATACAGTTTTTTTTTTTTTTTTTCTAAAAGAGGGCTTGCGGCGGATAACAAAAACACTGCTAATTCCTCCATTTAAGGTGGATTATATTTAAATAACGACGGTTTATTTTCTTAAAATCAGACGGAATTCTTTCAAGCTGCTACTAGCAAAATCCGCCGCTAAAAGCAAAAATACCTGTAGAACCCAAGACAATCAGATGGCTCTTCCTTGGGTTCATACATAGACCTTTCCAACCCCTTGCTAACCCCAAGCTTTCTTATGGAAAAAGTGGACTTGGTCAAATGAAGATTTTTCTACAAAGTTGGGACACTACAAATCTACAATAGATTTCTTTTTTTTTGTTTTTTATCCCAGCTTAGTAGGGGCTGGGCCCTAGCCCTCTAAAGAGGGGGCCCTCAGTAGAGGAGTGTAAACCTCGGGACTCTATAATAGTTGAGAATCTCCGTGAGAACTAAGAAATGGAGTTCAATCACACATTATGCATATTAAAGCAATCAGGGAGGATGACTGTGAGGGGTGTCACGTCACTACCCACATGAGTTTTCGTTTCAGAAAAACCACTTAAAAAATTAGGGAGGGGGACTTTGCCTTTCACACAGGGCCTGCAAATTTTATATCTTAGGCACCTTTTGTCATTGATAGGTGTAAGATTTTAATGCCTTTTTTTTCTCTCCAATTATTTATACTCATATAAAATAAGATATATCTAATTTTAATAAAATAAAAATTATTTTTATTATGCCCGGCCCGACCAGGCGTTTGTTGCTAGTCAAATAATACAGTTACCGAATCCGGCAAAATCTTTCGTATTTGACGGGTCTAAATTGTATGGGAAAAGTTGGTTTCCGAGAGAAGCTTGGACTTTGGCAGTTAGCTATTAGCGTGTTGGTTAGGGTAAAAATGTAAAGTGATGGCCCCACCCTATCACCAATGGGATTTCGATCGAAAGACTCAAGTTTAAGATGTCCCCACCAAATTAACAGATAAATGCAATGATCCACGGTCCACATTTTAAAATATAAATTAGAGGGCTAGGATGGATTACCGTTTGATGAATAGCAAAGTAGTAATGTCATGACTTTGGTGAAAGATTTGATCCAGCCCTCTCTGCAAGACTTGGTTGGAGACGTAGACGACTCGGCATGGATGATGGATCACTCGCTTACAAGTTACAAAACATCCTCTCTCTCTCTCTCTCTCTCTCTCTCTCTAATGTCTCAAGATCTATCTATAAATAGGGGATCCATGTTCCATTTAGATCATCAAAGGCAAAGGCAACACAAAAACCTTTTGTCTTGGTGAAGAGGGAAAGAAAAAATATTAATGGCATCCAAAGGTTGGGTTCTTCTCCCTCTCACCTTATTCCTCTTTCCTCTCCTCATTGAGTCTCGTTCTCCTCCCCCTCCCCACCACCCCCACCGCCACCATCAACCTTTCGAATTCATTAAAAACTTAGAGGGGTGTCACAAGGGTGAGACTGTTAAAGGCATACACAAACTCAAAAAATATCTTGAGCATTTTGGATACCTTCCTCGCCCTTCCACCAACATCACCAACACCAATTCCCACAAAAATGTTGGTGCCGACAATGATTCCTTCGACGAACAGCTCGAGTTGGCCATCAAGTCCTACCAGCGCAACTACCACCTCAATGTCACCGGCGAGCTCGACGTTGCCACCGGCGAGCAGATGATGAAGGCCCGGTGCGGGGTGCCTGATATTATCCATGGAAAATCTTCGATGCGGTCCGGAAAGGGACGCCATCTTTATACCTTCTTTCCTAATTCTCCAAGATGGCCTCCTTCCAAGACTCGTCTCACCTATGGCTTCCTCCAAGGTGTTCAGGTCATTAGCCTAGAAAACCATAGAGCCATTTGCAAAAGCGCTTTCAGTAAATGGAGCGCTGTGAGCCATTTCACATTTGAGGAGACACAAAATGTAGCTTCTGCAGACATCAAGATCGGATTCTTTAGCAGAGGTCATGGTGATAATGCGCCATTTGATGGTGCTGGTGGAGTACTTGCACATGCATTTGCACCCACAACTGGATGGTTCCACTACGACGCCGAAGAGAACTGGGCTATTAACCCTTCCACTGCGAATGCCTTCGACGTCGAATCAGTCGCTGTGCATGAGATTGGCCATCTGCTTGGACTTGGTCACTCGCAGGATCAAAATGCTATTATGTTCCCTAGCATCGGTCCTGGTCAAAAGAAGGTAAATCTAGGCCAAGACGATATTGCTGGAATTCGAGCTTTATATTCTCGTCGTTAGAATGATTTCTATCTTAGAAATCTATAGCTTCTAAGACAAAAATAATGGAGTTATCTCCTTCCTTTCCTCGCATGATAGTGTCTGCCGGAGATTAGTTTGAAATAATGAGATGTAGTACTTTTGAGTTTCTGAAATTATAGTTGATCTGTTGTAGTTGTGAGTTCTATATGTATGTAAGAGAAAATTGTAGTACGTAGACTTGAGTTTTTTGCATGGATCCAACTTATTACTTCTTTTTTTTTTGGATCAACCCCAGTTATCTGAATTGGTGGTATGGATATAACTTGGGTACTTGAGGCAATTATATACAGTAACTGGTAGTAAGGGTTTGAAGCCCCTGAAATGAATTGGTTGGCTGAAACAAGTCAAGGACAAGTTTACTCATGCAAGATCTTTGATTATTATTGACTGAGATTTTTTAAGGTAGGTTTTGGACCCAAAGTCGTTGCAGACTTCCGTCAACATGGTCTAAGTCAGATTATGATATTCTATGGATGCTCATTTAACATTATATATGAGCTTAGGCCCAGGGTCTACTTGTTTGTCAATATACATAAATAAATAAATATAAGGAAGACAAGTTGATCGCCAAGCCAAAGCTTAATGAACCCCTCTTTGCTTTATGATTGAGATCGAGCTTAATTGGGATCGACAAGGTGAGGACAAGCCGAGATCAAGCTGTGAATTAGGCTGTCGAGGTCTGGCTCAAGTTAATTTGGCTTTGTTTACATCCATTATAAGCCGGATGTTGCCAATGGAATTAGCAACTTTGATTACTAGGCATGTTTGATTCTGCAGGTTATTAAATAGGGACTTCAAGGCTTGTATTTCAAGAAGTGGCTAAAAATGAAATCTAAAAATGACCATCGAATAAAGCCTCCCGGCTTCAATGAAAAATGAATCTAATGGAAATGGAAAATGAGGACCTAGCCATCACTCTAGTAGATCAAATAATGGGAAAGTTAAGGTCATGATATCTTCATTTCATCCCTAAAATGGCAGGTTTAGCAGAGGAAACTTTAGTTGTGGAAAAATACCGCTGCTAAATCCTTCATCGTCCACCTCTGGAGATCACTTGTAAGAAAAATAAAAATAAAATAAAATAAATCATGTATCTCATGGCAGTCAGTGTGACAGTGGACCCAAGATTTTACGAGCATTTGCATTTTTTATTTGTGTAAATTGAACCCTCTAGTAGGAGCTGCTTATAAATAAGATAAAAATACCACCACTCAAAACAAAGGCCGCATCTAGAATGGGCCTTTGACAAACTCTACTCCAATGGGTACGAGACCCATTGTCATGCTAGTCACTTATAAAGCATGTGAATAGAATATCTTGATAAAGTAAGGTGTCCATGGTGATTAATCCAGGAATGGGCTAAGTCCTGTTGAAGTGAAATAGGTTATTGCCTACTTCCTATTTAAAGTCATTAAAAAGTCAATAAGCACAGATTCCTTTCGTTTTCTTGCTCTCTTAGGTAATAGACTTTAAATAGATATCTTGCAAAATTTGATGAACATGATTAGATCCTGAAGTTCTTTGCCTGATAATGCTAGGTCAATGGTTCTAATAGTGTGGCATGATTAATTAGAAGTGGCAATTTGGGGGTGTTTAATCCGATTAACTTGTTTTTTTTTTTTTTTTTTGGGTCGTGGGGGGTGTTGGTTGTTGTTGTTTTATAAAGATCTGGGTTCAATTTGGGGGTGTCCAATCGCGATTAAGAAAAGTCTCATCGAATATTGGGGTCACTGATAGCTTTATTGTCACTCACTTAAGCGTAAAAAACTGAGGATTTACTTAAAGATTTATAGCTGCTTGTATTGGCAATAACATTGCATTTACAACTTTACCACTGTTTGGATTGGCAGTAATTCTAAATTTGTAGTGTTACTGCTGCTAAAGCGAATGGTATTATTATTGTTATTATTTTACTTTTCTTCTTTTATGTAAGCATGTTCGTCGGCCCATGGGTGAGGGTCGGGTTCACACGGTGATGGATGAACATGCCTGATGCAATTAAAATAGTTTTGCCCATTTTCGGGATTTCCGCCAACGTATGCAGTGGAAAACATGCATTTTGGGGTTTTCCACTGATGCATACAGTGGAAAACATGCCATTTCCTGGATTTCCAGTTTTCCACCCATTCATACGGTGGGAAACTTGGATTTACAAGTTTACTTAAAGTAGTCTTTCTCCCTCTCTATTTTTTTCCCTTTTTTCCTTTCTTTTTTGTATCGGTCGGGTCGATGGTTTGAATTTATATCTATTGGATTAATTGCATAAATGTGGATGGTTTTGGGTTTTGGTTAAGATATTGGCATGTGGAGGCTTAAATTGATTGTTGATCAGACTGGTTCAATGTACTTCATGTGACGAAGCCTTTATCCCCAATGAGTAATTTAGTTGGTCTAGGACCACGGTTTGCACCCAGAGGTAGGTTCGAAACTATACTACCACACTAAACTACAGGGGAGTTCACCCGGCTTCCCTCTAAGCCCAAAGGGATTAGTCATCACTCTAGTATATCTTAATTTATATCTATTGGATTAATTGCAGAATGAGTCGATAATATCTCTTTCATGTAGGTATATCTTATTTGTAATTATGATTTCATCTTTATGTCCACACATACTTGTCATTGTAGCCTCTTGGCATGTCCGAGAATCGCAAGGTGTGTTGATCCATTGAGATTGGGTTTAGTTTTTATATATATATATATATATATATATTTAAGAAAAAGAATACAAATAAATGGAAAGAAGAAGAAATAGAATAAGTGGGTGAGAAATAATTGAAAGGAAGTGAAAACATAGCGGCACATGGCGACGATAGTCTAGGCGATGCGAACATTGCTTAGCCTAGACTAAAAAAAAAGATAAAAACATAAAAAAGGTGGGAGGACTGAAATTGTGCGGCCCGAACTACCGGGTCCTTTCCGGAGCAACGACCATCTATCAGGTTTTTTTCCTATAAAATCTTCTTAATAAAAAATTAATAAATATAAAATATTATTGATCTAGCTACCTCTTTTTTTATCCCCTTCTCTCCAAAGAAAATCCCGACTCTACAGCTGCTTGTCGACAGCATTGATGGCGTGAGAATATTTTTAAGTAATTAATAATAAATTAACAAAAATAAAATATTATTGATCTACTGTCTATTTTATCCACGAACAAGAAAATTTTGACTCCACCACTATTTATCGTCAGAGTTTATGACGTGAGAATCGCAAATCATATGCAGTTGTCAGACCCTTGCCCCTTTTCTAGGTTATAGAAATTCTCTTTTCAACTTTAAGCCAACACCAAAACGTACGTAAGCTCATAAAAGAAGAGTTATGCTACATGGACAAATTTTTTATCTAGAATTGTGGACAAACCCCTATGTATCCCTTGAATATCACTATAATATTCAAGAGATACATAGGGGTTTGTCCACAATTCTGGACAAAAAGTTTGTCCACATAGACTTTTTGATAAAAGAACTCCATAGCAACTTCGTCTCTCTCTCACAGGTCTACCTGCCCTCTGCGCCTCTCTTCCACACATGTACAAGGTGTGGAGCAAACAGACTAATTTAAGTCTACTAATCAAGACCGGCATTTTCCATGTAGAGTTAGAGATGGGTCGGCAGGAGATCAAAATCAATTCATGAGGTTCTCAGATTGAGATTAGGGTGTAAACGAGTAGAGTCAAGTGAAGTCCAGACAATTTAATATCGTTGAAGATGCAGCAATTCTTTTTAACTCACTTTAATTCATTTGAAGCATGACCATTAATTGTGATTTTAGCTCCATAGAAAATTCAATGACTGGCCTGATGAATAAAAATTTTTAATTCCCTTTTAAATTAAAGCATTTAGGAATATGGTATATAAAGAGGTTGAAATACATTTTTTTCCTTTAAGAAGAGGGTTTGCGGCCGATAACAAAAACCGCCGTTAATTCCACCATTTGAGGTGGATTATATTTAAATAACGGCGGTTTATTTCATCGCTAATAATGGGTTTTAGCGGCGGAAATCAGACGGAATTCTTTCAAGCCGCTAATAGCAAAATCTGCCGCTAAAAGCAAAAAAATACTGTAGTGAACCCAAGACAATCAGATGGCTCTTCCTTGGGTTCATACATAGACATTTCCAACCCCTTGCTAAGCCCAAACTTTCTTATGAAAAAAGTGGACTTGGTCAAATGAAGATTTTTCTACAAAGTTGGGACATTATAAATCTACAATAGATTTCTTTTTTACTTTTTTTTATTCTTTTTTTTATCCCAGCTTAGTGGGGGATGGGCCCTAGCCCTCTAAAGAGGGGGCCCTCGGTAGAGGAGTGTAAACCTCGGGACACTATAACAATTGAGAATTTCAGTGAGAACTGAGAAATGGAGTTCGATCATACATTATGCATATTAAAGCAACTGGGGAGGAGGACTGTGAGGGGTGCCAAGACGCTACCCACATGATTTTTCCTTTCAGAAAAACCACTTAAAAAATAGGGAGGGAGGCTTTGCCTTTCACGTGCGGCCTGCAAATTTTATATCTTAGGAACCTTTTATCATCGATAGGTGTAAGATTTTAATGCATTTTTTTCTCTCTAATTATTTATACAAATATAAAATAAGATATATCTAATTTTAATAAAATAAAAATCATTTTTATTATGCCCTGCGCGATCAGGGGCGTTTGTTTGTTGCTAGTCAAATAATACAGTCATGGAATCGGGCAAAACCTTTCGTATTTGACGGGTCTAAATTGTATGGGAAAAATTGGTTTCCAATAGAAGCTAATTGGTCTTTGGCTGTTAGCAATTGGCGTGTTGGTTTGGGTAAATATGTAAAGTGATGGCCCTACCCTATCACCAATTAATGGGATTTCGATCCAAAGACTCAAGTTTAAGATGTCCCCACCAAATTAACAGATAAATGCAATGATCCACGGTCCACATTTTAAAATATAAATTAGAGGGCTAGGATGGTTTACCTTTTGATGAATAGCAAAGTAGTAATGTCATGACTTTGGTGGAAGACTTGACCATCCAGCCCTCTATGCAGGACTTGGTTGGTGACGTAGACGACTCGGCATGGATGATGGATCGCTCGCTTACAAGTTGCAACACATCCTCTCTCTCTCTCTCTCTCTCTCTCTCTCTCTCTCTCTAATGTCTCAAGATCTATCTATAAATAGGGGATCCATGTTCCATTTAGATCATCAAAGGCAAAGGCAACACAAAAACCTTTTGTGTTGGTGAAGAGGGAAAGAAAAATATTAATGGCATCCAAAGGTTGGGTTCTTCTCCCTCTCACCTTATTCCTCTTTCCTCTCCTCATTGAGTCTCGTTCTCCTCCCTCTGCCCCTCCCCACCACCCCCACCACCATCATCAGCCTTTCGAATTCATTAAAAACTTAGAGGGGTGTCACAAGGGTGAGACTGTTAAAGGCGTACACAAACTCAAACAATATCTTGAGCATTTTGGATACCTTCCTCGCCCTTCCACCAACATCACCAACACCAATTCCCACAAAAATGTTGGTGCCGACAATGATTCCTTCGACGAACAGCTCGAGTTGGCCATCAAGTCCTACCAGCGCAACTACCACCTCAATGTCACCGGCGAGCTCGACGTTGCTACCGGCGAGCAGATGATGAAGGCCCGGTGCGGGGTGCCTGATATTATCCATGGAAAATCTTCGATGCGGTCCGGAAAGGGACGCCATCTTTATACCTTCTTTCCTAATTCTCCAAGATGGCCTCCTTCCAAGACTCGTCTCACCTATGGCTTCCTCCGAGGTGTTCAGGTCATTAGCCTACAAAACCATAGAGCCATTTGCAAAAGCGCTTTCAGTAAATGGAGCGCTGTGAGCCATTTCACATTTGAGGAGACACAAAATGTAGCTTCTGCAGACATCAAGATCGGATTCTTTAGCAGAGGTCATGGTGATAATGCGCCATTTGATGGTGCTGGTGGAGTACTTGCACATGCATTTGCACCCACAACTGGATGGTTCCACTACGACGCCGATGAGAGGTGGGCTATTAACCCTTCCACTGCGAATGCCTTCGACGTCGAATCAGTCGCTGTGCATGAGATTGGCCATCTGCTTGGACTTGGTCACTCGCAGGATCAAAATGCTATTATGTTCCCTTCCATCCGTCCTGGTCAAAAGAAGGTAAATCTAGGCCAAGACGATATTGCTGGAATTCGAGCTTTATATTCTCGTCGTTAGAATGATTTCTATCTTAGAAATCTATAGCTTCTAAGACAAAAATAATGGAGTTATCTCCTTCCTTTCCTCGCATGATAGTGTCTGCCGGAGATTAGTTTGAACTAATGAGATGTAGTACTTTTGAGTTTCTGAAATTATAGTTGATCTGTTGTAGTTGTGAGTTCTATATGTATGTAAGAGAAAATTGTAGTACGTAGACTTGAGTTTTTTGCATGGATCCAACTTATTACTTCTTTTTTTTTTGGATCAACCCCAGTTATCTGAATTGGTGGTATTGATATAACTTGGGTACTTGAGGCAATTATATACAGTAACTGGTAGTAACGGTTTGAAGCCCCTGAAATGAATTGGTTGACTGAAACAGGTCAAGGACAAGTTTACTCATGCAAGATCTTTGATTATTATTGACTGGGACTTTTCAGTTTGGTCTTTGAAAGATTCTCCCAACTCGGACAATCATAATGAGAAGAGTCCTGATACTGTGAGGATTTTCCCCACGGCGATCGTGAGTAGATCAATCAAAGTATACCATATTACTGTGGGCAGCCTGCCATGCACGTGGGTAGCTTGACACGCATCCAGGTAGGGACTGACAACGGTGATGTGGCGGACCATGATTCATCCACTCATGGTCACCGTAGGGGAAATTCTTAGATGATCTCGATTCTAATGATAATTCACATGAGATTTTTTAAGGTAGGTTTTGGATCCAAAGTCTCTGCAGACTTCCGTCAACATGGTCTAAGTCAGATTATGATATTCTATTGATGCTCATTTAACATTATATATGAGCTTAGGCCCAGGCTCGACTTGTTTGTCAATATACATAAATAAATAAATATAAGGAAGACAAGTTGATCGCCAAGCCAAAGCTTAATGACCCCCTCTTTACTTTTTATGATTGAGATCGAGCTTAATTGGGCTCGACAAGTTGAGGACAAGCCGAGCTCAAGCTGTGAATTAGGCAGTCGAGGTCTAGCTCAAGTTAATTTGGCTTGTTTACATCCATTATAAGCCGGATGTGGCCAATGGAATTAGGAACTTTGATTGCTAAGGCATGTTTGTTTCTGCAGGTAATTAAATAGGGATTTCAAGGCTTGTATTTCAAGTAGTGGTTAAAAATGAAATCGAAAAATGACCATCAAATATAGCCTTTCGTCTTGAATGGAAAATGAATATAATGGGAATGGGAAATGAATACCTAGCCATCACTTTAGTAGATCAAATCATGGGAAAGTTAAGGTCATATTTTCATTTCATCCCTAAAATGACAAGTTTAACGGAGGAAACTTTAGTTGTGGAAAAATACTGCAGCTAAATCGTTTTATCGTCCACCTCTAAGATCACTTGTAAGAAAAACAAAAATAAAATAAAAAAATTCATGTATCTCATGGCAGTCAGTGTGACAGTGGACCCAAGTCTTTACGAGCATTAGCACTTTTCATTTGTGTAAATTGAACCCTCTAGTAGGAGCTGCTTATAAATAAGATAAAAATACCACCACTCAAAACAAAGGCCGCATCTTGAATGGGCCTTTGACAAACTCTACTCCAATGGGTACGAGACCCATTGTCATGCCAGTCACTTATAAAGCATGTGAATAGAATATCTTGATAAAGTAAGGTGTTCATGGTGATTAATCCAGGAATGGGCTAAGTCCTGTTGAAGTGAAATAGGTTCTTGCCTACTTCCTATTTAAAGTCATTAAAAAGTCAATAAGACAGATTCCTTTTCATTTCTTGGTCTCTAGTAATAATCTTTAAATAGATATCTTGCAAAATTTGACGAATGTGATTCTTTATAGATGATTAGATCCTAAAGTTCTCTGTCTGATAATCCTAGGTCAATGGCTCTAATAATGTCTATTTTACCCACCAATAAGAAAATCTTGACTTCGTCACTGCTTACAGCTAGAGTTTATGACGTGAGAACTGCAAATCATATGCAGTTATCATACCCTTGCCCCTTTTCTAGGTCATAGAAATTATCTTTTCCAACTTTAAGCCAACACCAAAACGTTAGTAAGCTCATAAAAGAACTCCATAGCAACTTCATCTCTCTCTCACTGGTCTACCTGCCCTCTGCGCCTCTCTTCCACACATGTACAAGGTGTGGAGCAAACAGACTAATTTAAGTCTACTAACCAAGACCGGCATTTTCCATGTAGAGTTAGAGATGGGTCGGCAGGAAACCAGAATCTATTCATGAGGATCTCAGATTGAGATTAGGGTGTAAACGAGTGGAGTCAAGTGAAGTCCAGACAATTTAATATCGCTGAAGATGCAGCAATTCTTTTTAACTCACTTTAATTCATTTGAAACATCACCATTAATTGTGATTTTAGCTCCATAGAAAATTCAATGACTGGCCTGATGAATAAAAATTTTAATTCCCTTTTAAATTAAAGCATTACGAATATGGTATATAATGAGGTTAAAATACAGTTTTTTTTTTTTTAAAAAGAGGGTTTGCGGTGGATAACAAAAACCACCACTAATTCCTCCATTTAAGGTGGATTATATTTAAATAACGGCGGTGTATTTCGTCGCTAATAATGAGTTTTAGTGGCGGAAATCAGACGAAATTCTTTCAAGCTGCTAATAGCAAAATCCGCCGCTAAAAGCAAAAAATTCCTGTAGTGAACCCAAGACAATCAGATGGCTCTTCCTTGGGTTCATACATAGACATTTCCAACCCCTGGCTAACAAGACATGCAAGAAATCGAGGAGGCCACTCCCAAACATCACACACACACACACACAAAAGTCTGAAAGATACAAGGAAACTTTAAAGTGGACCCAAACTTTCTTATAAAAAAAGTGGACTTGATCAAATGAAGATTTTTCTACAAAGTTGGGACACTACAAATCTACAATAGATTTCGTTTTTTTTTTTTTTTTTTATCCCAGCTTAGTGGGGGCTGGGCCCTAGCCCTCTAAAGAGGGGGGCCTCGATAGAGTAGTGAAAACTGAGAAATGGAGTTCCATCACACATTATGTATATTAAAAGGGGTGCCACGTCACCACCCACATAAGTTTTTCTTTCAGAAAAATTACTTAAGAAATAGGGAGGGAGACTTTGCCTTTCACGTAGGACCTGTAAATTTTATATCTTAGGCAGCTTTTGTCATCGATAGGTGTAAGATTTTAATGCCTTTTTTTTTTTCTCTCCAATTATTTATACTAATATAAAATAAGATATATCTAATTTTAATAAAATAAAAATTATTTTTGTTATGCCCGGCCCGATCACGACGTTTGTTGCTAGTCAAATAATACAGTAATCGAGTACAAACATGAAAAAGGGGTAGAATCGGGCAAAACCTTTCGTATTTGACCGGGCCTAAATTGTATGGGAAAAATTGGTTTCCAATAGAAGCTTGGACTTTGGCTGTTAGCTATTGGCGTGTTGGTTATGGTAAATATGTAAAGTGATGGCCCCACCCTATCAACAATGTAAACATTTCTGCATTTAATCCAATAGATATAAATTCAAACCATAGACCCGACCCATACAAAATAAAAGGAAAAAAGTCATTAAAAAGTCAATAAGCACAGATTTCTTTTCTTTTCTTTTCTTGCTCTCTAGTAGAAATCTTTAAATAGATATCTTGCAAAATTTGATGAACGTGATTCTTTATAGATGCTTAGATCCTAAAGTTCTTTGTCTGATAATGCTAGGTCATTGACTCTAATAATGTGCAAGATTAATTAGGAGTAGGTCCGATTAAAGAACCGAGGATTTACTTGCAGATTTACTGCTGCTTGTATTGGCAATAACATTTCATTTACAACTTTACCGCTGTTTGAATCGACAGTAATTCAAAATTCATAGCTTTACTGCTGCTACAGAGAATGGTATTATTATTATTATTATTATTATTTTTTTTAACTTTTCTTCTTTTATGTAAGCATGTTCGTCGGCCCATGGGTGAGGGTCGGGTTCACATGGTGATGGATGAACATGCCTGATGCAATTAAAATAGTTTTGCCCATTTTCAGGATTTCCGCCAACGTAGACAGTGGAAAACATGCATTTTGGGGATTTCCATTGATGCATACAGTGGAAAACATGCCATTTCCTGGATTTCCAGTTTTCCACCCATTCATACGGTGGGAAACTTGGATTTACAAGTTTACTTAACGTAGTCTTTCTACCTCTCTATTTTTTTTTTTCCCCTTTTTTTCTTTCTTTTTGTATCGGTCGGGTCTATGGTTTGAATTTATATCTATTGGATTAATTGCAGAAATGTGGATGGTTTTGGGTTTTGGTTAAGATATTGGCATGTGGAGGCTTAAATTGATCGTTGATTTGATTGGTTCAATGTACTTCATGTGACGAAGCCTTTATTCCCAAGGAGGAGTAGTTTAGTTGGCCTAATACCACGGTTTGTATTCAGAGGTAGGTTCGAAACTGTACTACCATACTAGGCTGCAAGGGAGTTCACCCGGCTTCCCTCTAGGCCCATAGGGATTAGTCCAATCCAAATGATTGGGAACCCAATTGTGGACCTCCATTGTATTGGTTTATTAATGTTGTCCAATGATTTATTAGGGACATGACCAACTTTAATCAAATTTAATAGAAAAATGAAAATGCCTTTTTTTTTTTTTCCCCCTATTTCCATCAATAAATAATGAATAAGTAGTTTGAAGACAAATAGCTCAGAAGACCCACTGTGGTAAATTTGTGTGGGATCCAATCAATAAGACTCTGGGGCCAGCCAATAAGAGTGACCCTTTTAAGAGACGGCATGCCAGCTAACTACTCATTTGCCTGTGTGATGATAAAATAATGTATCATGGTTATGAAATATTCATCTTTTAGATTTGAGAGTTTAACTAGACATTTAAGTCTTTTTACATCTAAGATGCATGTTTGTGTCCTCAACTAATTCAATTCACTAGCTTTTTATTATGAAGAAGTGAAAATTTTGTGGACTCGACTTTCGAATGTTAAGGTTTACAAAAATATGAAACTAATAAAGATAAAATCCACTAAGATGATGCCCAAAAGGAGTGTTTCGAGGCCGTAATCAGAGAGTTTGGGCTCCATGTTGGAGGTTAAAGAGGATGTTGTCGGGCTTCAAATTTCAAACACCCCTTAAGTCATATATTAGCCATTTGCCCAACTACAATTGTATCAGTCTCCATGTGTCTTAACATCTTTCCTCCTCTAATCTCTTTCTAACGACAGTGATTACGCCTGTCCAAAAATAATGGTCAAATCATCGTAGCCTTAACCCACCTATTGATGAAATTAGGATAAGACCATCCCTGTAAGTAAACATATGTTTCAAAATCATGTACATAAGTGCTATAAATATATCAAAGTCAAAATAGATTTTTTTTTTATATATATTATAAGTAAGCTGCTCCTGTTGAAAATAGGATGGTCAGTGTAATCAATTTTGGGAAAACTCAGACCAAATATTTTGGGTTTAGACGGTAAATCTTTGGGTACTAATTTTCAATTTTGCTTTCTCACATGAAATATGTGTTATCAATGCATCGAACATGTTAGGTTAAGACTTAAGACTAATGCTGCTGCTGTTTATATATATATATATATATATATATATTAAGTAGAAATGTTAGGCCCTGTTTGTTAACTCTAATTTATCTAATAAGAGCTAATTAAATTAAGGTCTAAAATAAAAGGTCTAATTTGTAAGTTCAAATTTATAATTACACTGTTTGGTAAAATTATAGAAAAAAGTTTTCATTTTATAATTGAGTATTTGATAACCATCTAAATAAGTCGTCCTCATCGTCTTCTTAGGGATAGTCGTGCCAAGAGAAAAGCAGCAGAGAAAGAAATCGTGAAATGACTTCCCCGACTTTAGAAAAAAAAGTTACGAAAAAAAAGCTACTCAAAGAGACTTATGTTTAAGAGCTTAAAATCACTTATTTCTAAATATAAGTTCTAATTTTAAATCATAATTAGAGTTTTATCAAACACTCTAAATTTTAATAAGTTCTAAATCATTTAATAAGTGTTTATTTTTGGAGTTACCAAACAGGCGCTTAGCCTAATACCTATAATGCGTTTGGTTGGCTAATAGTGTTTTTATGAGCATCCAATGACCCAGTCATTAATATTTTACAAGTGAATGGATTATTTTAGAAACAACATCAACTAGTCTCCTTATTAAAATAAGAACAAGTCGTTTCTTTACCAATTACCTTTCCGTTTTAATTTATTGTCTTCCTTATCCTCATCTAACAAGTCCTCTGATGGTCAAAATCCATCACTGTCAATCCATTAGGAAGACCCCCTTTGGAAATCTAAACCACTTAAATCAACCGCCCCAACATGCAACCCAAATCTCTTTATGAACTAATCACGTTCTAATTTAGATTGACCGCATGTAAAATACGTAACTTCTCATTCTTTAAATTTTATTTTAATTATTATTTTTAAAGATACGTAAAAGTAGTTCAATGAATAAAACTCAGTGGGGCATGAATTTCAAGTAGTTTAAATTTAAGAGCTAGACTCTATCATTTGATTTATGGCAATGAAGTCAAAAATTCAGTACCGACCAAAGTGCGGCTTTGTTGACATAAGGAGTGGGCTTACTCTCCACATTATATGTTCAAGCACCCTCAAAATTTATCAGAGTCTAATAAGGTAACACTCCAATATCTATAAAAAAAAATCTCATCAAAATACTTTAATTCAAATTTTCCACCATATTATTTTTAAAAAAAAGTCAAAAAGTAATCTTATTTCTCTACTAAAAGATAACAAAAACCTCCACTTTTCAATAAAAAAATAAATAAAAAAGAATCCATCAGAAAAAACTAAAAATAAAATATCATCATAACTCACTTATATTTTATTATTTTTTTAAAATAATCTTTATTCCACTCAACTTTATTAGTAAAGGCATGACAAATAAAGGAACGAGTTACAAGGAAATTAATCATGCCAGGTCAAATAGCATGCGATACCCGAAAAATGATAAAAAAATAATAATGAAAGAATCGGTGAGTTACAAAGGAACGAGTTCCCAAATGAGTTGCCAATTTCCCAACTCGTTTTCCAAGTACCGCAGAGGGAATTACGTTGATTTCCTTCGACGGAAAGCTGTCTTTTACCTCTGTATTTCTCTCTCTCTCTCTCTCTCTCTCTCTCTCTGCTGCTTTGGTTTCTCCTCTCGAAGACAACTAGAATCCCAAAACCAGAAACGATATTTCAACAACCGATTCGAATCGATCAACGCATTTGAATCGATCGAATGGCGCCAGCAGTGGCGACCGCAGCCGAACAAGCTGAGAATCTGAGACAACTCGGCAAAACCTTCTTCGCAAAAAGCAAATTCGGGGCTGCCATCGATGCTTACACAGAGGTTAGAAAAAACCCCATTACGGAAATCATCTTTTTTCTATCGTTTCTCTCTCTCTCTGTCGATTTCGTTCATTTCTTCTTCTTCTTGTTGTTTGTTTGTTTTTTTGATGGGTTTCTAGTTTTTTTGTATTGGGGTTTCTTAGGCGATTACTCTTTGCCCAAAAGTGGCCGTTTATTGGACGAATCGGGCGCTCTGCTTTCGGAAGCGAGAGTGAGTGAGACCCTTTTCTTCTTCCGCCCATTTGGTTTGGATTTGCTGTTGTTGATTGAAATGGGTTTTCTGTTTCTTCCTTTTAATGTTGGGTTTTTGCAGTGATTGGACTAAGGTTGAAGAAGATTGCAGGAAAGCACTCGAGCTGGACAGCAGTTCCGTAAAGGTATTGATTGCTCTTCTATGTTTCTCAATTTTATTAGAGGTGATTTGAATTGAGTTTTTTTTTTTCTCTGCAATGGAGTTGAAAGGATTCATGTTGGATGGATTCATATGGTTTCTGTTTAGGTTTTCTTTCCCCTTTCTCCAATTAGGTTCCATGTTTCTTCAATTTTTCTATGTATGCCTTTTGGTTCAGTACTTGATGTTTTGTTTCTCGATTTGAATAGCTAAAATCTGAACTGGGGTTTTTCTGGAATTGATTTTGAGAGGCTGTTTGAATGTGGGAGTGAGGTTTTACTGTTTGTTACTCATTGTAAATGGAATTTTTCTTTTGACTGTGCTATGCTGTGATTAGCTGTCCCCTTCATCTAAATTTTAAACCAATCTGCTTGTGCCACAAGTCCATCTGTTCTATGTAAGAAATATGGTTGCTGTTTCTTCAATCTTAAGTAATGGTGGTGGTGATGTTTTCGTGCTATGATTGGAAAGCTTGGATGATCGTGATGATGATGGTATCATTTGGTTATCAGGGGGCCAACCAGATCATCTTATTTAGTGCTTTTGTAACATTATTGTTGACCTCTTAGCAGAATGGGGGTTTATGGTTGATGGCATGGCTCTGTTTTCATTGGTGAACCTACATCATCTTGGTGCTGGTGCATTTCAACTTTTCCCATTTAGCTGCTAGAAAAATGCAAATAGTACTTTCTTTTAATTTGTTGGAAGAAAAAACTTTTGGTTTCTTGTAAATTTTAAACTTTTATGCTTTGACTGCATTCTCTAGTGTCAATCTCATTTCATTACTATCAGTTTTAGTGAGGTAGTCTTTTTTTCCCCTTGAAATGTAACTGAGATTTTGCTAAAAAACAAGAAAGATATGGTGCAATAATTGTGACTACACAAAGGCAAGGAAATCACAAGGCTGGGAGAAACCGGCTTGGGCATGGAAGTGGCAAGAGTATTCCTTTCTTGTAACTGATAAAAGATCATGTAATACCATCTTTTCCTAGAACAGCGGGTTCGCCATTTGCTTCTTCATGAAAGTGAACAAAAGATACTGGTTAGGCGCAGTGCAAATCATGTAATTTGTGAATTACTCATCAATCTCCATGGAACCTACAGAAGCCTGCTGCCCCTATCCACTGCATAGGATGAATCAGCTTCAATAACCAGCAACTTTTTTTTTTTTTTGAAAGACAATAATAATAATAAGCAGCTTAAGCTTTGATCTTTCCACCTCTTGAGCCCTATTCAACGGAGCCAACAACTGCACATCATTAATTATCTGAAGAACAGGTAGGTATGGACAGCTACACAAAACCTCCACATTGAAGTTGTGGATAATGCTCCCAACCCCATAAAGGTTCCCGACTGCAGTGGCATCAAAGTTGGTCTCCCAAAGGAGGAGGCCACCTCAAGGAAACAAGAACTGTTAGCGCTGCAACTGTCTACTACCTGAAACCAACTTCTCTCAAGAAGCTTGACTGAAACCTCCTCAAATTGCTTCAATGCTAATGCCTACAATATAACTCTTCATCTACACAAGATCGAAGTCGCCAAACCTGCTACCCTCTTTTCGAAGCATCTCTCTTTTTACTCTTTTCATAGAGATAAAATAGCAGCTATACTGCTAAAAGCAACAACATCTGCAAATTCTTTGCCTCTTTTCAAAGCAAGCACAAGCATAACCAAAAACTGGTGGACCTAATCATTCAAAAAAAATTAAAAAATGGTGGGCCTTGGTGCTTCACGTTCTAAACATTCCGTGCCATGCAACTATTGAGGTGACTGTAGCTTTCTGCATAACTAACACAAAAGGAGCACCCATTCCCAAAGATTCTCTTCCTAGTCTCAACTCTCAAGGTAACATGAAAGGGGCACCCATTCCAAGGATTCTTTTCCTAATCTCAAGTTGATGCATTGTCAAGATTTATACCCAAGAGCAACTCAGCTGAATATTATTATCTCAAGGGAGCACAAATAGTCCAATGTTTGGCCAAAGGACTAACCTTCCCTCCCTCGGAGAGGAATACAATGGTTTAACGATGAACACACTAGTACCTAACCCAGTCCATTCTCCACTGTCAACTTTGTAGCGAGGCACATACATCTCCTGTAGTTAATGAAGCATTTCCATGAGTTGATTTGCTTCAACATCTATAGGTTCTATGGAAGTGCAGACGATGAATCTTCTACCATGAAGAGAACAATGAAGCATCTTCAACCTACCTGTGTGTCCAGAAACAAATTCTATTCCCCTCTCCAAACTTAAGTTACTATTCTGATCAAACATCTCAGATTTAAAAAATATTGGTCCACTCTCCTGCATTTCTATGGCCAGGAGGCAGAATCTTCAACCTTGGCCTTCAGAGTCATTTTTCCAAGACCTCACAACCACTTGCCGAGTAATGCATTATGCAAACACTCAACTAATCTTATAAGTAGACCACATTGTACGCAGTGTTCGCACATCTCATCCTGGTGCACTATTGATATCTAGCCTCTTCCATGCCTAACTGATGCAGCACAAGTGTAGGCCCGCCAACCACCCCCCACCCTCTCAATCTGTTTCTTTACTCACTTCTTCATTACTTAAGTGACATGCCTAATTGAGGGTCCACACATCCAGCTCATCTTTCTGGAAGTTTAAGTTCGTTTTTCCTTATTTATATATATATATATATATATATATATAATTCCAACTTCTAAAGAGTCATAGTTAGACCTAGAGATTAAGTAAAGTTATCATAGTGTTAGAAGTGAGCCAAAGAGTTCCATGTTAGCACAAGGGAAATGCACGTGAAGACTTCTTTATAGAGAGTTATGAACTCTACATTTTGCACCTCAAATACATTGAATATCAAATTATCAGTGGCTGGAGTCCTTTTGATTTTGTCTGAATATGGATGAGGCCATTAACTCATTATTGAGCACTGATCGAAATAGGTTATTCTTTGTTATTTTAACACAAATTTAAACCTAGCTGATTTCTGTATGATTTTGGAAAGCTGTATGTGTGTTTTTGCTAATTATAGGATGAACTTGTGGCGTATCCATTTTTTTTCTCTAAATGGAGTATTTGGATGGAATGCAGCACCACAATCATTTTGTGTCTTCTTCACATTTACTATTTACGAACATGGTAGAGGTACTCACGTTACTGGTTGAAAGTGAAACTCAATGCTTTGGCAACAACTGAAAAGTACTTTAATCTTAAAGACCTTTTTCATTATCAATATGCGGACATGCTAGAGGTTATAACTTTACGTGCCTGATGGAAAGATGTTTCTCGTCGTATCTCACCATGGCTTCTGGTAGGAAACAGTTCTAGGTGTTTCTCATGAAGGCATCAAATTGGTCTTTTAGAAACTATTTTGATTTTTCACAAGGCGTCTTGCTTTATGCATTTTGTTTTAGCACTCTAGCTGACCATCACCACATGACACAGACATCACTTTAGTTATTTATTATATTTTTTGTCAAATATGGTACCTGTTGCTTAATTGCATGTGACCAAGAAGTAAATGTTGAATGTATGGCAGGCACACTATATGCTTGGACTTGCATTACTTCAGAGGCAAGAATATAGTGAAGGGGTAAAGCAATTAGAGAGGGTAAGGAAATGTCTATAACAATTTTTCAGCTAATAAGATACCTTTTTTTTTTCTTTCATGGACTTAAAAAGGAAAATCATTAGTCACCTTCAAAGGTGCATATGTCACTTTGTGTGGTCCTTTCTGACGTGTAACCTGTTTATTTGAAACTGTGTTTATTGTCTGTTAAGTTTTCCAACAAAAGGGAATACTGAACATTAACCTTTTGTTGTCTCAAGTGAGTACTTTGTTATGTGCGTTTCCTATTGATCTCAAATTATGTTTATATTGCCTGTTATATGTACCATCAAAAGGAAAGACTGAGCTATAATGGTTAGTTAGTATGGTCCTCAACTATAATTTAGTGTCTGTGCCTGGATTTATGCTAATCAATTAATTTTGTAGTTGGTGTGGATATTGTCCTTATACTGAGTTGTTAAAGTCCCCTTCCTTACTATAGACTGCTGCAAATATGCCTTCAGATACTTTCTTCTGCCAATCTGCTTTTCTCTTTTTTTGAGTTATCCAATCTTTGCTTAGTTTTTCTTGCACTCAGTACTTGTATTTATTCTGGCATCACAATACATGATTTTTTATTTGCTGACCATGGTTACCTTGAATTCCTCCTTTGCTGAGGGAAAAGGTAATCTCTCATGAGTCATGTTATTCATAGTATGGTAGTGTTGTTTGGTTATGTCATGATATTTTATGGACAAGTCAAATCCAGTGCTCCCATTGCGTTTGTTTTTATTTTTCAACACAATTGAATACAGTGGTTGTTTGTATGCTTTGTGCCTTTCAAATTATTTTCCATGTCTGAAATCTTATGTTCATCATGCAGTGTTGCAGAAAGAGCTTGCAATGTGATCTGTAAGCAGTGTAATATGATGCAATGGAACTAAATTGTAAAGAAGCTTGCAAAAAGTATGAAATTTAGAATTACTGCTAGGGTATGTCACTAGGAAATATCCTCTCCAAGAAGGTTTCTGCTGCCAAAAAGCTGCTTTCAGGGGCTTGCTTCCTTCTCAGAACAATTCGCATTACCTATATGATTTTGTCCCAATCACATGTGCACCCTTCTATTTAACTGAGCGTTGAAAATTGGACTCGGTGGGTGGCACTGGTCACCCTCAAGTTGAGACAACTTGGCTGAGTCAGACCTAGTCGAACCATAAAGCCCAAAAGGCTTAAAAAACTCTTGAAAAAATGGTTTTTTTTTTTTTTTTAATAAAAATGATATCCTGTAAATTTATAATTTTAGGACTCATCATGTTTTAGTTATTATCAATGAATTTTAAGTATAAATAACTTCTCTCATTTGTTTTTCACTCAATTGACTGAATAGTGCATTTAATCTTTTAATGATAATAGTTCATCCACAAAATGTGGTCTAATCTTCTAAAATCAATTTAAAAGGCCCCCACCAGAAGCCTCTCAAAGTTTATTTCTCCGACATAATTGTGGGAAAAGAATTTTTTTAAGCCTTCTTCTACATGGCCCAATTGAAAAGAGAGAGAAAAGACATTGACTTGACTTGGCAAGTGCCAAGTCTGAGTCGACTTGGACTTGGCTAGTTTTTACAACCATGTATTTAGGTCCCTTGTTATCCATAGCAGCATAACCTTACAAATGAATCTACCCAACTTATGTCAGTCAGAAACTAGAAGAATCAAAACTTTATCCCATATCATTTACAAATATCTCAGAATCTGCTGGAATGTCATTTTTGTGGTTCCATTTAACTGTATAGCTTGTTATTATCACCCTGCTGTGTTAACATTTAAAGCCTAGTTGTCATCAATTTCGAAGTAGATGATTGAAGTTTCTAGAAGTTCCACGCAGGCATTGGATCTTGGGAGGGGAGCAAATCGCAAAAGCTACATTGTGGAGGAGATATGGCTGGAGCTTGCCAAAGCAAAGTACCTTGAATGGCAAGATGCATCTGGTAGGCGAGAGCGGAAGCGTCGAGCTTTGAGGTATGTGCGTGCATCTTTTTTTTTTAACAAGTTCAGTCTGTTGTCAGAAAGATGCCACAATTAACTGATCCAATTTTGTTCTTAAACAGTCTTTCATATTGTTCATTTTATAACTGTTTGTATTTCAGAGAAGTGTGTGAAAATGCAATAATAGAGAAACATTTGTGCAAAATCTCTCAAATGGGAGATGGCTCTGATGAAGCTGCAAATCCCTACATGGAAGAGTTGGAATCTCTGGAAGAAGTGTTCATGAAAGCTGCAGAGGACGACACGCCAACTGAGGTAAGACCTCCGGCATCAGATCCTCAATTTCAATAGACCTCTTCTCTATTTTGTTCTCAATGTGAGTGGGACTCATTGAAACTTTAGGTGCCTGATTACCTATGCTGCAAACTTACGCTTGATGTCTTCCGGGATCCTGTCATCACTCCAAGTGGGATCACATATGAGAGGGCAGTGATCATTCATCATCTCGAGAAGGTGACTTACAGTAATGCAGTGACATTTTTAACTAATATTATAGCCTGTCGCCTAATATCTGTTTATTTGATGTTTTTATATTAATGTCTGTTTTGATTGAAAAAGTAGGTGGGGAAGTTTGACCCAGTGACACGTGATCCGCTTGACCAACGCCAATTGATGCCAAACCTAGCTATCAAGGAAGCGGTCCAAGCATATTTGGACAAGCATGGTTGGGCTTACAACATGAAATGAGGATCGTTAGTACTGTTTATTACCTCAGGAATGCAATTCTCATCCATTCATGTATCATTGATTCTAAAGCCATGGTTCCTGTCTATATGGGCAATTTTAAGTCATTGTTGATCTGCTTTGCCAAGTTCCATTGTTGTTGGTTGTCATTTTTTGTACAGTTCTGTAGTAAAACTAGCTTGGTGCAGTCCTTGATTGACAAACATGTTTTGAGAGAGAGAGAGAGATACAGAGGGCAGATTCTTGGAAATACAAGTACCTGTTGAGTGTGTTCATTTCCCCTGAATCAATGGAAAGCACATTTATGTTGTTTGCACCTTTATGTAAAAATCAGTGCATGTTTAGTTCATGTCTATGATGCACAGATACGGCATGAATACGGCAAGGACACGTCATAGACACGGCAGGAACACGGATTTTACACATAAAAACTGAAGTATCAGATACAATACGACACTATACGTTGTCCATTTTGAAGTATCCATGCATTATAGGTTCATTTAGCTCCTGGTTTTTTGGAGCAACTTTTCATAAGAGTAGACAGGTTTAAGATGATGTTTGATTGGTGAACAAAATCAGAACTATATACTTTTTGATGTTAGGGAATCAAGTGTTATGTTGATAAAATTTCTTGGCAATGTGCTATGTGAAAAACATTGGTAAAACCAGTTGAATTTCTATCGCTCTTTGTTGTTATATATATATATATATATATATATATATATATGTATAGGGTGCAACCATACATGATCTTATTTCCTCAACCTGGATCTTTGGCAGACCTTGTCCGGATTATTGCAAATTTGGCTGCATTGCTGATTCATTGTATGAACTAGTTTGGTTGAAGTTATTAAGTTGAGACTTCTTTACTTATAATTACTATGTAGACTCTAATGATTGCTAGCCTCAGGTGAAGAGGGGTAGGGGTGTGGGGGTGTGTGTGTGTGTGTGTGTGTGGGTGTGTGGGGGTGTGTGTGTGTGTGTGTGTGAGAGAGAGAGAGAGAGAGAGAGAGAGAGAGAGAGAGACTCTTACGTAGAGAACCTGCTCACCATTGCTTATACACGTGAAACTTCAAAATATAGAGGTGGCCACAACAGAAACATGAATCTATACCCTGAACACGAGTCGGGGCAGAATCTAGAATATGACCTACCTACCTAAATAGAAGCAGGTCAAGGTGGGTACCCCTCTAAACCTAACCCACTGCCATCTCTAGATTGTTGCTGCCAACTTCCTCTTCTATTCAAACAACTTGTATTTAATTTATTTAACCCAAGTACAGAACAACAAGTTTGACTTCGCTGTGACCCACTAACTCATTCCATAATCCCCAAAATACCCCTCAACATCTAGTCAGTCAGTCATTCTCCTTTCCTTTTTATACATACATTGACAGTCTCACCTGACCCACAGGGCCACAACCCATTCATTCCTTATTCAGGTCAGGTCATGGGTCTCTCCAATAGTGCAGAGAGATACCACTCATCCATCTCTATTCCTCTATCCAGCTTCCTCCCAACATCCCACCTCACCTTCTTGAACCCCACCCTTTGGATCATGGGCACGTACGTCTCATTCAACTGCGAACCCAAACAGAAGAACCGGTCGAGCCAGAAAATCCCACCGGGCCTCAGCACCCTATACACATCATACAGAGCAAACTCCAACACCATATCCGGAATCCAGTTGCTGAGCACGTGCATGGAATGCACGATATCCAGCGTACCCTCAAAAAACGGCAGCCGCTGCGCCACGCTCACGTGCACCGGCACCAGCCCCCTTGCCGCCACGAAGCTGTTGAATGGACCGTCGAGATTCATTGTGCTTGTCACCACCGTTACGTTACGCTCCCTCATCCTCGCCGCGAACGTGCCTGTTCCCCCTCCGATGTCCAGCCCGATACGCACTGTGCCGGGCGGCTTCGTGGCCAGTACGTCGTCGATGCCGTAGTCAACGCCTCTAGTCGCCAGCCACCGCTGCTTCTCCCTCCCCTCCAAGTCGAAGCAGTCCTTGCAGTCCTTGAACTCCCTCCTGGTCTTCCGATCGATCAAGCATTTGTAGCTCTTGCACGTGTAAGGGTCCCACACTATGCTCGTGTCAGGTGGCGTCGACCAGAGGCTTGCTGGAAGCGGCACCGGCTCTATATAGCCGGCGGGTGACTTGGGGTGGCAGCGTCGGCGGGGCAGCGGCTCACAGCCTTTCAGCATCAGCCGCTGCGCCAGCGTGTTGTCCGACGGACACTTGCCTCCGACGTCATACGTCATGTAGCGGTTCAGCTCGTCCTGGAACTGGCGGCAGGCAGCACCGACCGGTGGGTATATCTCATCAGAGCCGGAGTTGGGGTTCCTGCCGAGGGGGAGCTTTTGGGGTCCCAAAGATAGTTTGAGCTCGGTGGTGAGGTGGTCATCAGCGTTCCCTTCGGAGGAGGTGGAGGTGGTGTCGTTGAAGCGGTTGAGCTCGGAGAGGAGGGCAGAGAGGAGGGTGTTGGCGGTGGCAAGTTTGGATTCGGTAGTGAGGAGACGGGCTCGGGTGGCGTTGAGGTCTTTGAGGAGGAGGGAGTTTGCATCATCTTCGCTGCGGACAGCAGAAAAGTGCTTGGTGTATTGGGAGAAGTTGAAGAATGATGAAGAAGGAGATGTGAAAATGTAGAAAGTGAGGAGGTTGGTGGACACGAGAAGTAGGAGGATTTTGAGGTTGGATCTGATGTGGTTGTTTCTCTGTTGGTTTCTTGGACTCCCTTCTTCTTCTTCTGTAGTCGTCGCCATCTATCTCTCTTTCTTTAGCTGATTCTGGGATGATGGAATTTTCATATAGGAAGAATGAAGAGCAGAGTCCAAGGCTCCTTTTTTATGCACATTGTTTAGTCAATGTTTGAAAAGTCTTGGTTGACTGGGATGGGAACACAGATCTCAATGGTTTTCTGCTGACATTTTGAGGGCTTTTATCATTATATCTTGTGGAATCCGAGTTTAGGAGGGATTAATCCTTTAAAACCCCTTAAAAATTGCTAGGATCAATTTACTTTACATTTGTTGACAATGGCTATCCAACTCACCTCGTGGGGCCCACTGTGGGTCTCATTGAGGACCCTTTTTTAATTATTATTGTAGTAGTATGATAGTTGTTAAGGGCTCATGATCATGACCAGATCAACAACACTACAGGTCATGTGCAGCTTAGCCGTAATAAGTTGTTGCAACTCTTCCTGTTTTCTTCCTGTTTTTCTATCCGCATTCCATGAAACCATTTCGCCTTATCATGTGTAACCACTTTACCTTATCATGTGTAGTATTTGGCATGCTTGGCTTGGTATTCCATTGGAAGTATTGTGGCTCGAATTCGTTCCACTTGACATTTTCTACAAAAGATCTCTTTCACGGACACTTTTAGAGCACGTTTGGTAACCGCTGAGGAATCTGGAAAATTTAGGATTCGTCACTGCCCCTGGAATAAGAACTCCTTGCTGAAATTTTATATAAATGAGGATATCACATAGTCACATTGATAGAGGTACCTATCAATGCATATAAGCCGAGAAAAATCGGTTTCAGCATGAAAATAAATAAAAGTGAGAGTACTTTCAAAATCTATGGGGGGAGGTCGGACCTGAATTGAGGATTTGGAAAGATTTTATGAAAAGCGGAAATCTTTTCCATCAGAATTTAGTACTTGCCAACCTTGGTTGTTTTATGTGACTTTTTTTCTCTCCACCAAAACTCTTACACCAAGTTTCAGAGTGAGAAAACTAGCTTCTTATTACTTTCAACTAGATTGTTATTAGAGCAAATCGTTACAGTGATAAGGAGAAGAAGTTACATGGATTATTGATAGGGCAGGGAGAGAGATTACGATAGCTAATCACATGTACTGTTAATCTGGTCATGACTCGTGAGCGCTTAACAAGAGTAATATTATATGCAGAGCTAATCACCATAGAAAAGGTTGCACTTAGTGGTACAAGTTTTCTTCCTTTGATGTTATTCAGGGATCATACCAGTGATAGCTTTGGTTCTATCATTAGTGTCACCCTTCTTATTTAAAGCATGTTAGTAAAACAATAATGAATAATTTCCATAGAAGCAATTTGATCAAGGAAGGTGGGTGTGTGGAATATGGGATATGTGGCATGGAGGTGTAGGTTAGTGGCATCACTATAGAAAGAAAGAAAAAAAAAAAAAAAGTGTGATAGATTATCCGTACACAATAGATAAGCTTCCTCGGATGACTTGGGTAATTCAGTCAAAAATAGGGATTTTGAGTTTTACCCAGTGCATGTGGATAGGAGGGTTTGTATGTGCCTCTAAAAATTAGTTTTCGGCTGTCCAGAATCAGGTGTCTCTCAGGCTCAGGGCCAAAGGCTCCTGAGCTGTACAGGAGATACATTAGATTAAAATAAATAAAAAAAATTTATGTCCCACTCCTATTGGTTTTGATAAATCACCGTTTATAATTGATACATTTTCTCTTTTATAAATAGCTAATCTAAAAAAACCTCATCTTTATAATGAAGCTGCTGGTGACACTTTTGATGCCACGTCATTCAGTTGATTGATGTTAGAATGATGTGAATCAGTTCTCTACTACAACAATATCCACTTTTTTGGAAGGTTACATGAAAGAGTTTGTGGGGTTGCTGTCTCTGGGACTCGGAGTGATTCAGAGGACTTAGGATCTATCCATCTGCAAGATTGAGTCTAGAGGACATTGAGAAAAATTGATCGATAAGATTATAAAACGGACGGTCAAAAATGAAAAATCACCCTTTATTTGCTCATCGCGTATTTTGTGACCTTAGATTAGATGGTTTTAAATTGCCAAGAAGAATCTAATTGATTTTGCAAAGAAAGCATTTGCATCCCATGGGGCAATGAAGATTTTTCATTATAAAATGTAGAAGAGAGCGTCCGAGTGTTGAAATACATTATCAAAACAATTGTTTAATCAAAACTGTTGTCAAGCCATAATTGGTTAAACCTGCGGCCATCGACGGCCAAAAAAAAAAAAAAAAAGCCCATTTTCAGCCCTTTTGAATAATGAACCAATCAAATAATCTATCTTGTTCTTCTTCTCTATCCTTTTGAAAGGTCATTAAAAGCATACATTTAGGGTTGCAAACGGGATGATTCCGGATAGGAATCATAGTGAACCCGGATCCGTTTCTAACGAATAGGAATCATAGTGGACCTGGACTCATTTTTAAGTAACGGTTCCAGTTCTAACTTAGAACCTATTTTGTTGGTTCCGGACCCAGTTCTGATAAGTAACTTCAGATCCCGTTCCGGAACTGGATCCACCTAAAGGACCTAAATCTAGTTCCAAAATCGATTCTAATTTCTCTTTATTATTTATTTTCTCTTAAAATAAATATATCATTCAATTTATAACAGTGCATCAAGTCTACTACTTCCAGTATTATACATAAAAATGTCAAAACAAAATTGATTTTGAGGTAAAATTTTACAATATCAAAGACTCATATGTCGGGTTTACGGGTCAGAACCTATATGGACCTGCAACCTGACCCATTTACCAATCGGAATCTAAATTGGGTTACGGACCCGGTCCCATTTATGAATCGAAACCTAAAATTGGAAACCGGGCTCCGTTTTTTTTGGGCCGGAACTTCCGGGTAATCGAAGAATCGGATACCCATTTGCAAGCCTAGTAGGGAGGGGTTCAACCGGTTTTTTTATGTTAATATGTAAGCTCTCAACGTCATTTTCTAGTTACTGCAATAAATACAAACTAGCACAGGAACCCGTGCTTAGCGCTAGCATGACCCAAGTGGATAGGGTTCCCACTCTATCTAACCACTTTTGAGTTTTTTCTAATAAATAATTACATATTAGTATTGTGTTGTGCAGTGGTTGATTTAGTTTTTAAAAAATATAAGTGATTATGAGCTCAAACCTATTTTTCATAGAAATTGGACGGGACTCACTCCAGCCGTAATAATACTCTTGATCGATCATATGTGGATACATAGTTTATGTAAAAAATCCAACCTTGTGTATATATCACTGTGGTTGGATTGAGACTCGGGCCATGGCCTCAAGCGCCTCAAGCGTCATATATATGATTTATTTGCACCCTTGTTGGCCCCTAATTCATGTATGACTAGTTCAATATTTTTCATATTAAATATAGAAATTAAGGCGTTTATGTTGTTATCAAAAGCTATGTAGATTTTGAGATCCATGTAAAAGGCACGAGCACTTATAAAACTATTGGATGTAGCCAAGCTCTCGTGAAATTGTGAGTTTGCAATCATGGTAATGTGTCTCACATGTAACATTTGCGTATGACACAGTTATATATAAACCCTATACATATGTAAAAAGAAACATTCTCATGCCCATGAAAGGCTAAAAAAAGAAAAAAATAAAAACTGCGGGTTTTTGTGGACCAGGTTGGGCTAGGCCGTGGAATGTCCAAAATGGCCCGACTTCTAAACTAGAAGCCTAAGCTTGGCTCGAGCTTGAATTAGGCCTGAAGTTGCTGGCGT
Organism: Camphora micrantha; assembly: GCA_003546025.1. Lineage (NCBI taxonomy): Eukaryota > Viridiplantae > Streptophyta > Magnoliopsida > Laurales > Lauraceae > Camphora > Camphora micrantha. Next base: position 6,858,617 of record QPKB01000008.1, read on the forward strand.
GAGCCTAGCCTACATGGAAATAATGAAGCTTGAGCCCAACCCATATTAGATTATAGAACAAAAAAAAAATGAGTTTCTTACCATGTCCTATGCCAGTTCAACTGGTCTGATCATATTACCGTCTGTAAGTGGTCAGACCCCCCCTCCCCCGTTCCTACTCTCTTCTCTCCCTTATAATTTTATATGTACATTTGGGCTAGGCAGGGATTCCGGCCTGTAACCATTGAGTCTAAATAAAAAAAAATTGAGCACGACCCCATCTACTATAATCTAAACATCATGCCCGACCCAACCCCCCCCCCCCCCCCCCCCCCCCCCCCCCCGCGCGCGCACACACACACACACACACACACACAAATCCCTACTCTCTCACCTTCTGATTTGACCAAACATTTAGTTTTGTTCTATCTTGTATTAACCATTAACTTCACTTCACATTTCACAAGTAAAGTAAATTTACCAAACAAGCAATATATTTTGTATGTGTAGTGATTTAATAATATTGCATTTAAATGTTAATTATACATGCCCATCCATCATTGTGTGGACCAAGCCTCGACCCTGGACTGGTTCAAGAAGTAAACAAAAAGAAAAAAAAAGAAAAAGGGGTCTGCAGGGTAATGAGTGTCACTGCAAGATTTCCTCCACTTAGAGAGGAGGAAAAGTAGCAAATTGATTTTACCAACTGTTCTAGTGGTATTAAAGCTGCAGTAGCAACTTTTCCTCCTCTCAGAGAGGAGGAAAAGTTGCAAATGCGAATCTACGGCCAATAAAAGCAGCAGTAGTGTCCAAACTAACCTTAACACTAGCTGGGCTCAAAAATGAAACTATGGTATTGAAATTTATATATTTGTAGAAATATCTTAAGAGAGGCAAATCTAAGATAAATTAATTTATTATCATCAATTTTTCATCATTAGTATTTATCAAAACAAATGGTTGTCCACTGAATGAGGAATCCTCATATTTTTCCCTAATAAAACTTGGCCCCACCATGACATTGACTATTTGATTAAAAATATAATCAACATAATCTCATGCTTATTCATTACTCACATTTCCTATCAAATGGGCAATCTTACGGGGTACTTTCTCTTCTTTAGGTAAAATTCATTGATGGATAACCCAGTGGGAGGGCATTTATTTTGAGTTTTTTTTTTTTTTTTTTAATAAGTGCTAATTATTCTTGTTGTCCTACTATGGAACTTCCCTCTGCCTTCAAGTCCAGTCGAGCTTGTTGTAGGCTAGATAAAGTAACTTTTACATAAAGCAAGAAGTTTCCTCGATTTTTTGCGGGTCGAAACTTCCGGGTAATCAAATAATCAGATATTCATTTGCAACTTTACATACACCATTCTAAAAGCACGCTGGTAACCTCGAATCCTTTATTTTTGGACAATTCTGAAGTTTTTATTGAAAGTCTTATTCCATGTTTAGTAAAAGTGATACTGAGGTCAGATTTATCATGGATTCAAGTGTCAACATCAGACCTATCACTGTATGGGCTGGACCAAAGTCCGAGTTAAAAAAAAAAATTATCAGGCTATCATCATCATACCTGTCGCTGTATGGGCTGGACCATAGTCCCAGAAAAAAAAAAAAAAAAAAAAAAAAAAAAAAAAAAAAAGAAAAAAAGAACTAGTCTAGCCTGTATGGACCCCCCATGTCGGTGGTCTGGATGTAGAAGGAATGGCTAACTTTTTTCTGTATTTGTAAATGCCAATTTTTAAAGCACCCCTTGGAATTGGCAACACAAACTAATAAAGGTGTATATATAATCGGAAAGAATTATTAGTCCAATGGTTCCAAAACAACCAATTGCTTCTAATTTCGACCACTTGGTCCATCAATCCAAACTGACTAGAAAGGAAATGGGAAGAAGAGAGAACAAAGATCTCTTTAGCTATCAATAATGATTACAATTAGGAACTCTAATTGTTAGCTTATTATCATTCTTATTGCAATTAATTATTTTGACATCATATACATATATATAAATATATATATATATATATATATATATATCATTTGGAAGAGTTGATAGGACAAGCTTGTGCCAATTTCTTTAGATTGTCGATGATCATGACCAGCTTTGTGTTGAGTCGATTAACAAAGCACTTGGGAACCCATCCTGCAGGATCCAACTGAAAAACAAAAGGAAAAGGACAAAAAAAAAAATAATAATAAGATTTTTTGATCGATATTAGAAACTCACATAGCTTGGAAAGTTAAATTAATGAAACTAATAAGTGATATATGTGAGTTCCAAAAGGTTTGCTTACACTTAGGGGTGGCAATTCCTGACTTGACCCACCAACTCAAAGATAACTGGACCCAGCAAGTTGGGGTCCAACTTGACATTTTGATTCACCTGACCTGATTTGCTGGGCCCGGCAACTCAATCTGCCAACCTGACCGGACCTGATTTATTGTAATTTGACCCGCCAACATAATCCAAAGCTGACCCAAAAATTCAGGCTCTAGGGTGACATAAGGAATCGGGATCATTTTAGGATTTCCTCCACTGAGTGGACCAATTATAGTCTATCACGTCACTGCGGGGCTGTCCGTGGTGACGTGACGGACCTTAATTGGCAGACTCAAGGGCACCGTGGGGGAAGTCGTCAGAGCATCCGGACTCGTGACATAAGTATTCAGTTTTACCTTTGATGGGTCAATTTAGTCCCAAACAAGTCAATCCAAGTCTGACCAAAACTCATCCCTAACGACTGAGATTTTTACCAAATACTCAGTTCTATGGTTGATGACAGTCGACTGGGTCGAGTCTGGTAGAGTAACTAAATTATCAAACAGTGTGTTAACCCATCAAAATGGGCTGGGCTAGGCCTTGATGACAAGAGCAGGCTCAGAATGGTTAGTAATCAATCACTTAAAGGCCTACTATCAAATGAAGATGGACCATGTATGAAATTTATCAAACTCATGAAGTGGTTATGTTGTTGTTGTCGATTCATCACCTGAACGACGTAGGTGACCATGCAGGAGTCATTTGCAAGCTTCTCCACCACCCATCCTGACTGTAGCAGCAGCCCTCTGATCAAGTCGCTCCGCTTCGGGTGCAATCCGGCGGCAATCTCTTTGGGCAGAGACGCCACTGCGACCACCTATATTGGTTACTAGAGTCTCAGAAATCAAGATTCTTCTTGTGTTTATATGAATGAAAAGAAAAGACTTGAGTAGTTTAGCTTATGGTGCTTTTCTTCTGTTTTAATCTTTGGTTACCAGGGTGCCATCGTCCATGGTTTCACGACGCTCATATACGATGAACTCCCTATTCTTGAAGAGAGGCTTGGCTTCATCACCGAAACGGAGGCAGATGATGCTGAGATTGTCGTCGAGATCCTTTATGTACTTGGCTTCTACTAGATCAGAATCCCATTGCTGTTGCCACAGAAGAAAAGAACTATTTTTTATCAATGTTGGAAGTTAAAAAAGTTTGTGATGAGAAAGAACTTCACAGCAAATCTCACTGTCCCCAAAAGGGACGTTTGTTCACCTGAATTTAGAGAATTCTTGTTAGACAGAATTATTAATTCTATAATGCTGTGCTGTCCCTAACAGGTTTTTCAAATCAAGTGACACTTCAGAAGGCTGAATTTTTAAGATTTCAGTAGCCAAACATGGAATTCCCAATGCAGAATTTAAGTTAAAAACTCATTCAAACAAACACATCCTAAATTAGAGGATTCCTTGCTATCCTTGAACAAGAATTCAAACCTTGAACAAGAATTCAAACCCACACCACCCCCCCCCCCCCCCCAAAGTATTTGAACGCAGGGCAGACGATTCCATAAGCAGCAGCGTGCATCCCTGGGACGTATATCCATATCTTTCTTTTTAATTTTCTTGATGACTCAAACTTACGTACTCTCGCACACACACCCTTATTTCTGACCAGCATATTCATTTCCTTTTTTATCACTTAATCATTGTGGGTTTTCTAGCGCTAGTATAGTCAGATGAGCATCTTGTACTGAATCATTTTAGGACCCCTTTGCATAATGCGAAAAGGAAGCGGAGAAAATTGCCTACCAATTTAAAGCATGGATAGTTTTATTTGCCTTTGTTTTCTTTACGTTTCTTTTTCATTGAAACAAATCCTTATCTTTACAGTAAAACTCTTTGGAAAATCCACTCCTAAGCTCACACACTTAGATGCGGAGAAGCTTAGTGGGGATTTGGCATCCATTTAAATGGACTGAACTGTTGGATTGACTGTGTACTCATTTTGAATGGTTAAAACTTGGCCGTCATTGATCAAGTGATTATGATCATCATCCAGCCCCCTCCAAAATAATTAGGTGGGTTCCAAGTTCGCCCCACAAGCATTTCCTCATGTGAGTAGACGAGCACAGTAGGTTGCCCGTGCTCTTCAAGGCAGCCTTAGATAGAAGGAAATGTCATAGTTGGTTACAAGGAAGTTTCCATGTATTCTCTATGAAGTGTGGTCGAAAATGGAGGTCTACCCAAATCTGAGAAGTTTTTTTTGAACTGACTAGGCGGGGCCGGGGCCTAATAAAAATTTAGGTTTCTATAATCATGGGTGGTCCAAAAGCTCCTAAAGCTCTTATTGTGACCGACCAACTTTATTTTTTTTTTCCTTTTTTGGGTAGGGACCGAGCCAGTAACTTGGAAGGGTTTGGCTGAGTCTCAGTCAGACTCATTTGACTAGACCAACTCATAAGACCTACTAAAATGAGTTGGCTGAGTCAGGAATCCGGATGATTTTTTTTCCTCTACTGCTTGGCCTTCACAAACATTGACCCCCACAATATGGATTTCAAGGAGAATTTGATGCTTTGGTAGCTTCTATGCAATCATCTTTCATCAGGATAATTAACAATTAACCCATAGTTATACTAAATTATGAAAGCCCCAACACCATGCAACCCTGAATGCCCTTCTTCATCAGTTTTTTTTTTCCTTGTACTGTCTCTACTGTGAAAGCATGCTTTCTGAGCAATATGCTGCAGAACCCTTATAAGAATCATGCATGAGATATGAAGTTTCAATTGAAGTTAACCTTTGCAGCATCAATGGCATTTGCAACTGTTATAAATTGTTGGGGGGATACTGATGTAAGCAACCACCGGCCGCGAAAGATGTGCAGCGAACCCGACCTTCGCTTCGATATCTCGACGCCATCATCCAGTGCAAGAATCTTCCATGCATCCTTGGTATCAGCTCGGCTTTGATCTGAAGCAGAAAGCAATTCCTGTATACAATTCTCACTTGCATAGTACACGTACCTCCTCAAAGAGTCCTCACTGATGGACCTTCAGACACCACCCCAGAAACAAAATCAGCATTTCTGTCAACACCCACAGATCATAAAACAACACAAGGTAGGATTAATGGTTGTAAAGAGAGTTACCAGGAGCGAGAGCATGACCCAGAACTGCTCATGTTAGCACAAGGAGCATCAATGGTGAATTGATTCTCCTTCTCCACACATGAAAAAGGAAGATATAGAGGAATGTCCAGAGCAGAGTTAAAAGGGAATGCACATGGAATTTCAGGACAAGCCAACATGATTGGAACTACACGTGCCTCTCTATCTCTATCATCACAGAGGAAAGAAAGATTCTTTCCTTGTAAAAGAGCAGATGCCAAGGATGGAAGAACCCAAAGCACATGGAGTGGCAGTGGGGTTTGAGGGGAGAAAAAGAGGCTCCAACCAATCAAAAAGAGCTTATCTGAAGTTACCTGGCTAGGAGGGGGGCACACCATGTTCAAGAAGCAGCAGATGCTCCAGCACATGCCCGCCAGCTAGAGATCGCCACCTGGCGCTGAGACATAGGGTCCCACAGGCCAAAATCAATGGTCATCATGCCTTTATGGGCCCTTCTGCTCCATAAATCATTTCTTATCCATACACATCACTCCAACATTTAACATGAATAATCTATAAGATGATGATGTGATCCAGGAGTCATTTCAGTTTTGGATTGCTTCTTAGATGCTTCTGTCTGAATGTTGTCCGTTGAGTGTGGTGTGAGGAGACAAAATCCACCCAGAAAAATTTGAAATGAAACAACCTCACTTTTTTTTTTAATTGTTTGTTGGGATGAGATGTGAAACAACCTTTACAATATTAGATAATATGATTGTTAAATGTTAGCTCAATAAAGTGAGACAGAGAAAATTGAGGATTTATGCCAATCATTTCACGCAAGTAAAGATCTAATGGGATGCTAAGAAATATCAACCAGTTCTCTTTTTCTTAACAAAAACATTGCTCAAAAAGTTGGCTTTGTAAGAGACAGTCTAATGTCAGGGTGCACATGCAGAACTTGGGCATACAAAGTTCACCTTCATTTGAGTATAACCCAGGAATAGGGATGCAAAACAGCCATGCTGGCATCTAATCCACAGGCTAGCCATGCCTGGGTCAGCCCGGCCCGGCCCCCTCTGCATCCCTACCCAGGAATGACTTATCAAAGATATCACCATGTAATTCTGCCTGTTCGAGTCAGATTATTGACCACTGTAATCTATGTGTCCATTATATGGTAACTATTTGAACATTGATTAATGTTTAACATATACATCGGAAATGCTAACATCCAGTGGAGACCTCAAGGATGCATGACAACCAAGACGGACAACAGTTAAAAGTATGGGCATGGAATAGAGGAATACACAACGAGTCCCACCAAATGACCGTAATCCTATGAATATATATTACAAATTTATTGCGATGACAAAAGTTGGAAGCAATGTGAAATCACCAAGTATGAAGGGATTGGATTGACTGGGAAATGGAACGTTTGGCAATTGTATACTCCCAAGGAGATCGGCCAGTGAAAATATGCATTTTTTATTATTTTTAAGCCCCCCATAGAATTTGGAAATCATTTTTACATATTTATACACCGGCGAGAAGCTTTCTTAACTATACACATCTATATGCGCCGATTTCGATATGAAATCCTTGCCCATACAAATCCTCGAGGAGGAATCCATGTTCCACGGATAGTGAGAAATCCTCGAATTTGCAGACTCCTTGATTCTTCACGTGTAACCAAACGCTCTAATCGATGAGAGACTAATGCAGTACAATCCAACATATCATAAGGCTCATATTTTGGACATTACAGATTGAACTGAAACTCTATCCAATCATTCTATCTCTAATATATTCACTGTAAAAGGCATGACAGGGCGATACCAAAGACAACAAAGTTGATAATATAATTAGCTCTATGGATTACACTGAGGAAAAACTTAGAAGAAAAGGACCCAATTTCTTGAGGCTAATTGCATGAAGCAAAAATTAACAAAATAAACCATGACAGAAACTGACTTGTTTGGGCATTTACAGCATTTATTAGCTATATACATAGAATGTGAAATCCCAGAAGAGTATTATTGCATATTAGACTGCATCACAAAACCTCTCTCTTTCAAGCTTTCCACTGCATCTTGGATGATCTCTTCAATTGGTGTGAAGACCAAGCCAAGATCAATCAGCCTCATCGCTGCATCTTTACATTCCATGAGACCCGGTTGGGTTTCTTCCTCGAACCTGTCACAATCATGCATGCAGCTCAATTGCATTAGTATAGGAGTGAGATTTCAACTGCCTGATATCATGAAAAGGTCCAAAGCAAATGTATAAATGAAGAGATCTATTGAAATAGAGAATCCACTTTTAACTGCATAAAGGCGCAGATAAGCCAACCCCACCCCCACTTCAAATTGATTGTGCAAAATATGATCAACCAATCGAACTTTATCTTGAGGAAAAAATTTGGTAATTTTAAAGCACACTTTATCTAAAGGAAAAATTTTGGTAATTCTAAAGCATAATTCCCTTGATCACATAATTCCTATTTTTCATACATACGTAGGTCTTAGAGAAAACTTTCAAAAACCCAACCCTTATCTTTTGGCAGAATTCGTGTATTTGTGAGAAAATGCAAAGTACTTATCTACCTCAACCTCAACACAAATTTTTGAATATTTTTCTCTTCATGAGCTATTTCTTACATAGTAACAGAAAATTTATCATAAACGAGTACACTGTCATGTCAAGTTCCATGTCCAAATATCTGAAACTGGCACATTGGTGACTGTCTTGTAAGGACTTGATAATTCACATAGAAAAATTAAATATAAAGCAATTCATGTGCTAAATGAAGGTATGGAAGAATCCAACTCCTCTGAGGACAAAATGGAAGGGTTAGTAGCAGTACACAAAATGACAAAACAACAACCAGTCAAATCATAGCCAATACCATGATAGAACCAACTGTTGGAGCACAAGTAGAATGAACTCACAGACAAATGATCAGTTGGCAATTGATAAATGTGGATATTTGAAACAAACGCGAGACGACCACATGATCCACTGTTATATACACCAAAAGCAGATCATGGACTGTTGGAAGGACATCAAGTCATCTGCCAAACATGTTCTTATTTCAGAGAAAAAAAATAAGAAAATGGAATTGCTGCAAGTAAAATTCTGATATTTGTGAGTGAGAAACTGTTTAGAACAATTCCAACAAGAACATAACTGAATAGGCAACACAATTATTGAAGAGATGAATCGAGTATCTGTCACAGAAGGTACTATCACAATATGGGCATATGCCAAAAATCAAACTGTCTAAATTGCATTTCAGAGACAAATGATGGTGATATGGCCCAATATTAAAACGAGATCGAGATGGTTTAAGATGAAATATGTCCATAATACAGATTGCTTTTCACAAAAAACCAGATTATGGTTCATCACTCACCTGTTGCATTACAATATTCGAAGAAGTAGAAGAAGAAGAAGAAAAACAAGAAATGGAAAAAGAAGTTACCTGTGTATAGGATATTCTGGGCACAAGTTAGCAACTGTCTCTGCAAAATCCTTAAACTGGTAAATTCCATTGGTGCAGAGGTACCTTCCAGATGCACATGGCGTCTCGAACAGCAACACATGCGCATTTGCAACATCTCTCACATGAACACAGCCCAGCCAGTGGTATTCTTGTGTATCTTTTGACCCTGTAAAATAAAATAAAATCACTGTCCTACTCCTTTTTGAATTAATAGCCGAGTCGCTTACTTCATTAGGAGTTTTTGGCTTCATGTGCTTCGTAGGATATACCAAATTGGTCCATAATTTATAAACTGGAAATTTGCATGCATATGTAGAGGAGGATAATGTCCTGTGAAGGTCATATAGGTAGTCAACCTATTTCATGGGCCTTGATATCTATAGACAAATTCAGGAGTTTTATCTTCTATACTTAAACAGGGCCTGGATTGAGGTCATCTATGACAACTTCCATTAGCTGGCCCTTGCTACTCCTAGGTGGACCATGCGTCCCCAGGGTGCTTTCAAGCCTAATTTTCAATTTTGTTGACAATGATCTAGGGAAACTTGGTATGGCTGTTGTGGGAACCATCATTCGAGAATTTAACAATTTGATAATAAGAAGTTTTTCTGGTCCCCTGGATTTTATAACTCTTATGAAGGGAAGTGCAACCGCTCACTGGAGTTCATGAAGTGGCTAGGCTCCATCTCAACCCTCTCATCCTGGAGGGTGATTCTTCATGCATCATCAAGTGGCAAAAGGTTTTAGTACAACTTCATCATGTTTAGAGAGCATCTTAAGGAATTAAAGGATCTCATGAATCAGCTTCAGATTCCAATGTCCAAATGCTTTGAACTACCACCAAAGTGGTCTACATTGTACCTCAGTATTATGCAACAATCTGTGTTTTGGTGATGAAATGAAACCCCCTGCCCATTTTTGGTAGTTTCTGGAGCCTCTGGTTTATGTAGGGCCTGGCCCAGGTTTGGTCTGCTCAATCTCTAATGTATATCTTCCTTTCTTCACTTGAACAATATCAACCTGACTAGGAAAAGAGCAATGAACTCATAGACATAGAATCCCCCATCCCCCCTGAACTAATTGACTAGTTTTGATGCCACCTTTCTTTTACACATGTAATACTAAATTTCATAGTTTATGAAGGTTGCTGAGAGGGTTCATGATAACCTTGAATGCTTTGAGTTGGAATTCTCTCTTTTTTGCATAAATAGGGGAGAAAATAAGATTACACTCTTTAAGTTGTGGAACAGCCTCCCCAGATTCCATAAACAAGAAAGCATATAATCTATTTCTGGTAATGGATCAGTACTAACAGTGGAGGGCATTTGATGAGAACAGATTCATTATTAGTAAAAGAGCACCAACAACAGACATTCAACATTAAACAAGAAATTGCTAAATCAGTTTGATTCATTGAGCCCATCATATCAAGCCAAAACATAGACCCAAATTTGAGATATTATTGCAAAAGCCAAAGTGCTCCTGATACAGAGAAAATACAAGAAGAAAAAATGGGGACCTTGTAAGAGGTTGCGCAGCAAGGCGGAGCTGGCGTTCAAGCCCTGTTGCAGGAGTGGACCCAAACAGGTGGAAGGATGTACGGTGACGATATCGATCCCGTGCCTCTTCGAGTAGTCCCACGCCGCCTTCTCCGCCATCGTCTTCGACACCGGGTACCATTTCTGAGCTAAAAAAATCAATCAAAACAGCAATCCTAGAAACAGGAATCCACCCAAATGAAAGGAGCATTTGGTTCAGTGAATCCACCTGTCGACTCTTGCAGTAGTCGAGATCGGTCCACGAGCTCTCATCGACCGGGGCGGCGTGGTGCGGCCACCCGGGGTTCGGCACGAGCGCCGAGATCGACGACGTGAGGACCACTCGCCTCGCCTTGACCATTCTAGAAGCTTCAAGAACGTTCAGAGTCCCCTGCACGGCTGGAAGGACGAGCTCCAGGTGTGGGTCCCTCGAGCCGGCGAGGGTGCAGGGGGACGCCACGTGGAAGACGCCGGAGGAGCCGGTGACGGCGGCCTGGATGGCGTGTGGGTCGAGGAGGTCCGCCTCGAAGAGGGAGAGGCGGGTGGAGGCGCCGGGGAGGGAGAGGAGGTGGGAGGTGTCGGTGCCCTGCTGGAAGGTGCCGCGGACGGCGTAGCCCTTGTCGAGGAGGGCTCGGACGAGCCACGAGCCGATGAAGCCATTGGCTCCCGTGACGCAGACCGTCTTCGAAGCTTGTGATGATGATGATGAAGACGACGCCATTTCAAAATCTCTTCTTCGTCTTCTTCTTCTTCTTCTTCTTCTTCGTCTTCGTCTTGGTCTTGTTTGTTGTTGTTTTGATTTGATTTGATCTTCTTCTCTTCTTTTGCGTAATGGAGATGGAAGAGATGGGGGGAGAAAACTGAAAGTCGAGGCGGAGGAGGAGGAGGTGGAGGTGGTTGAAGAACGACATTGGTGGCGGGAAAAAGGGAAGACATTATGGGCCAATGTTCTCACTTCAAATTTCTCAACCCATAACCAATCAAAACCAAAATCCCAATTGAACCGTTTTTTTTTTTATTTTACTCAAAATATATTTTGTTGATTTTAGACTGGATAAAGGTGGAAACCCGGATTCGATTCGAAACCGGATTCACCTGGAGGATTGGAATCTAATTTCAATATTTAAGCATATCACTCAACTCAACTTATGATATTACATCAAGCCTACTACTTTTAATATACATAAAATTGTCACAAAAAAAAAATATTAATTTTAAGGTACAGTTTGCAATATAAAAAGACTCGTATGCCGGGTTCATAGATCAGAACCTATATGGATCCAGAATCGGACACATTTATCGATAAGAACCTTAAATGGATTATGGACCTGGACCCGGATCCGTCTACTAATCGAGACCTAAAATAGGTTTTAGACCCGGATTTTTATTGGTCGAAACTTCTAAATAATCGAATACTCATTTACAACCCTACCCCTAATTCACTTTCAAACCAACAAATCGTGGCAACTAACATCTGAAGCCTTGGTTCATTCCTAAACCAACAAACCCAACCCAGTTTCAAACTAACACTACATAGAAATAGAAAACACCAACAGTAAATATTCTTCTTTTCATACTACAACAAGTGGGACAGTTCATGTTTGAAAGATCATTGATACTCCTCATTTTTATTTTTATTTTTTTTTGTATAGAGTTTTTAGAATCCTGAGTCCTGCAGGAGTTCCCAGTCAGAAAGCTATCCGGAGAACTCAAAAGTCAAAACATATTGCTTATTAATCCATAGAGCTGTTTCTAAAAATAAGTGGGCCCCAGAGATCGAGGATCTTGTCTCAATGTCTGCACAATCAGAATCTATTTCTAACTGGGGAATTACAATGCCATCAAGATTCTACCTTAATCAGAAAACTGATCTCAAAAACCAATAAATATCAGAGACTCTTGTTTCTCCTTTTCCCTTCAAACAATCAATTAATTAGTCTTTGATCACCCGTCTCTCTGTCTCTAAATCTTACAAACCTCACTTCACTATTTGCTGTGTTGTTTGTATCTCCCTGTGCAGATAACAAAACCAAAAGCAGCAGATGAATAAGAAATCCGATCTTGGTGTCATCTTTCTTCTCATGCAGAAGAATATGGATAAGAAACTTTGATCACCCATCTCTCTGTCTCTAAATCTTACAAACCTCACTTCACTATTTGCTGTGCTGTTTGTATCTCCCTGTGCAGATAACAAAACCAAAAGCAGCAGATGAATAAGAAATCCGATCTTGGTGGTGATGATATCTTTCTTCTCATGCAGAAGAATATGGATAAGAAACTCCATCCTGGTGATATCGGTGTTATCATCCTCCTTGCTTTTTTTGGAGCTCTCATACTATTCGCCCACATCATCTGTTTTTGCTCGTTTTGTTTCCGCCGAGAAGATCATTTGTTTCTTGGGGCTGAACTTGACCTGCAGGATCGTCGGGCTCGCAGGACGGATATTAAAAAAGTAGATCAATGTCCAATTCCTTCCAAGCCATATTTTGCTGAGGCAACCGAGATTGATTTGGAATGTGCAATTTGCTTAGTGGATTTTGAAGAAGGAGATGCATGTCGAATTCTTCCCAGTTGCAGGCACATTTTCCATGATACTTGTGTGCATGATTGGCTGAATGAGAAAGAAAAGTGCCCAAAGTGCCGCACCCAATGTTCTAAGCAATCCAAGGAGATGATCGTCTCTTTCAGTCGAGGGATGACTATCAATAGTGTAGGAGTTGATGTGGTTTGAGATTGATCTTTTGTTTTCATTTACTTCTTTCTTAGATTGTATAAGGCTTGTTTTTTTATCAGATATACGTACATTGAGTTTTAAGAGTTATTGTTATGAAATTATGAGATAATTTGATTCTTGTGATACTTTTTTAGGGATGGTGTACCTCTTGAATTTCTTTTAGCTGGCCATTGCTATCAAGACCTTAAGGCATTAGTAGAGGCAACGGAAATGCTTTTCAATATTTTTCATTGGGTGGAGCCCACTCCTCAATACTCCCCCTCAAGTAGAATCCGGCCGGCGCACTTTTGGCGACACGCATTTTTTTTTTTTTTTTTTTTGCGCCGAGTCGTTCCTCTTGGGATTCAAACTCACGACCGGTTGGCTCTGATACCATTTTGAATTTCTTTAGCTAGCCATTGCTACCAAAACCTTAAGGAATTAGTAGAGGCAACGGAAATACTTTTCAATTGTACATACCTAGTTCCTAGTTGGACCAATTCACATTCGAGTTAGGAAATTCGTAATTCTAGCTAGAATATTTAAATTGATTCTTAAATTGGATGGGGTGGATTCTTAAGGACATCAGACCGTCGGAGTTATTATTCATAATCTCAACTTAAATGTGCGGACCGACTAAATAGATTTTTATTAGCATCAATATTGTTCAATAATTAGAAAATTAAAAAATAATGACAATGTAAATGATATGGGGCCTATTCCATTGTAGTAGCTGTTATATGAATTTGATCTTTCATCTCATATGTGTCAAAAGCTGTCCGACTTGTCCACAAGGACCACAACTACTTTTAACTTATTTTGAGAAGGGGGAATTTGCAGAGAATCTCCTTTCACTGGTTATATATGAAGGAATCTATTCAAATCATGAATTGGGGACCAATAAGAGGCTCCAATGCCCTAAAACTTTTCGAAAAAAGAAAATAATGAGTATCAAGCACACTGAATGATTCAAATCATGAATTGGAGACCAATAAGAGTGCCGAATAACCATAAAGTGGGATTAGGCTATTTCTATTTTTTTTTTTTTTCACGTATTTTTTTTTAAAATAAATAAGATTTAAAAAATAAAATTTCCGACCTTGGAGTTTATCGGTTTTATGAGAATGTCAAACAATTTGGGTCATGGATTTTGGGGCCTTCAAGAGTAAAGAAAAATGTGGGATTGACTTATTTCTATATTTTTCGCATGTATCTCAAAATCTTTGAGAATTTAAGATATGAAACTTTAGAGCCTTGGGGATTTTGATTTCTACAATAATATAGAATAGTTTAGATCATAATTTGGAGGCCCAAATGAGTGCCAAAAAAAAAAAGATATAATAAGATTAGGTTATTTTATATTTTTTTTTATATTTCTCAAAATCTAAGAAGACTATAAAAAAACAACACTTTTAGGTAGCGTTTGGTTCGCTGGAATGGTTGTAGGCCGGAATGGAATGGAGACCGGAATGAGTCTGGAATGGAATGAGGTAGGAATGGTCATTTCTATTCTAGCGTTTGGTACGCTAAGGAATCAACCCAGTAATAGAATTCTGATTCCTATTCCTGCGTTTGGTACGCTGGAATGATGCCGGAAATGGAATCAAATTTACATAAGATTGACCAAAATACCCTTGTTAGATTCTCCTGTCACATTACATTCTCAAAATAATATATATTACATTATAATATTTGGGGGTGGGCCCCACAATAGTATAGTGAAAAAGTTTACAATTTCTCATAATAATATATTATTATATTATATTATACTATTTAAGGGTGGGCCCCACAATGGTGTAGTGAAAAAGTTTGCATTATAATATTTGGGGTTGGGCCCCACAATGGTGTAGTGAAAAAGTTTGCATTATAATATTTGGGGTTGGGCCCCACAAAGGTGTAGTGAAAAAATTTGCAATTTCTCATAATAATATATTATGATATTATATTATAATATGTGGGGGTGGGCCCACAATTGTGTAGTGAAAAAAGTTTGCAACTTTCTCTCTTTTATAATAGGAGTAGATAGTAGATAGTAGATAGTAGATAGTAGATATTTGAGGGTGGGCCCCACAATGGTGTAGTAAAAAAGTTGACATTATAATATTTTGGGGTGAGCCCCACAAAGGTGTAGTGAAATTTTTTTCAATTTCTCAAAATAATATATTATTATATTATATTATTATATTTGGGGGTGGGCCCCACAATGGTGTCGTGAAAAAGTTTGCATGAGATAGATAGATCATAATATTTTAATATTATATTATTATTATTATAATATAATAATAATATATGATTATATTTTATTATAATATTTTGGGTGGGCCTCACGGCGGTGTGGTGAAAAAACCATGCAACATTGCCTCTTTTATAATGGAAAGATAGATAGATGTCACGCAAGGGTATTTTGGTCTCAACAAAAAGTTAGAAAGGAATGGAATGGTCATTCATTCCCATCCCCAATGGAATGATGATTCCCTCATATAAAGGAATGAGATTTCAGAGGTAATGGTCATTCCGCCACTTTTTTGCGAACCAAACGCTGTAATGATCATTCCGTTGGAATGACCATTCCATTCCGACCTTCATTACAGCGAACCAAACGCTATCTTAGTGGCGGGCAAAATGACCTTTAGAAGCATTTTTTTCCGCCGCTAGAGGCTTTTTTTTTTTTTTCTTTTGCAACAAAACTATTGTTAATGCCTTTATATACACCATATGAGAGATACTGAAGGAAATTGAGGCAGAATTTTTTTATGACCTTTAGTAGTGGGAAGTAAACCATTTTCTAAGATCGGCCCAACTACTGCGAAATGTCACTCTTTTTTTCTTTTTCTTTAGTGAATAATTGAAACTTAACTTCTTGATTTTTTTTTACACAGATTAAACCACTCTCTTGAATAACCGTGCCCTATATAAACCATACATGCATTTTGGCAAATATTAGGTTAGCAAAACGATTTATGTAACTCTCGCCTTAATGAGATGAGGATCAAATAGAGTAGAGAAGTTAATAGGCATTTAACCCAAAAAAAGAAAAAGTAAAGTTTGTTGAGATATGGCTCATTATTCATTAATTATCTTTTAAAGTATAAAAACGACTAATGTCACTTGGGGCCCGTTTGGTAATTTTACTAGTATAGTGAAGTGAAGTCAAGTCAAGTTAAACATCCCATCAAAAGTACTTTTTCAAAAAATTCCCTCCATCTTTTCCAAAAAAAGTCAAAAAGCAACTACATTTACTCACTAAAAAACAAAAAAACTTCATTTCCCTATACAAAAAGTCAAAAATATTTCATCCCAAACAACTAAAAACAAAATACTATCATAACTCACTTATATTTTATTCATTATTTTTATTTCACTTCACTCCACTTTATTTTAAAAGTAAATTACCAAACGGGCCCTTGAGGATAAGTTATAAATATGTCGTTTTCTTATAAATCCCTACCATTTTTAATCTTTGGGTGCATTTATGAGATAAAACAAGGATTACGTGATGAGAAGGAAAATTATTTTATTTGTCCAATATATGACGTATTTCTTATAAAAAAATAAACTAATTAAACTAATTTTCGAAGATAAAAATAGTAAGTGAGAGGATTTTGATTTTCTATAGAAAAGTTAAAAGAATCCAAGATTCCTCTTTCCCTTTGAAAATGAAAATTCTAGAGAGCAAAGCCAAAATCTTTTCCTTTTCCACAAAAACAAACAAGAAGGGAAAACGGAATCCTAGTGGCACAAGAACACACCACGAGTAGTTACCATTTAAAGCACTCTCTCTCTCTCTCTCTCTCTCTCTACCCCGCATAAAAGAAAGTCTGGAAAGGAAAGAGAGTCTCTTCTGGTTCGGTTGTTTATAAAAAAGAAAAACCCTAACTGATTCCAACGACTACTTTCTCTCTCCCATCACTGTAGCAGACAGGCGAGAAAAACCCTAATCTCTATTCTCTCTCTTCCTTTTCCCCATTGAAGATCTCAAGATCC
The DNA here is from genome assembly GCA_003546025.1 of Camphora micrantha. Classification (NCBI taxonomy): domain Eukaryota; kingdom Viridiplantae; phylum Streptophyta; class Magnoliopsida; order Laurales; family Lauraceae; genus Camphora; species Camphora micrantha. The sequence goes on from QPKB01000008.1 coordinate 6,875,710, forward strand.
GTTTTTTATTTGTTCAATCGTTTCTGTAGCGAATGGAAGGAGGTATGGCATACAATCCTCGCTCGGTAGAGGAGGTTTTTAAAGATTACAAAGGCAGGAGGGCTGGATTGGTCAAAGCTCTTACTGTTGGTTTGTTCTAATCCCTCTTGAATCAACCAGTTTCTTCTTCTTTTTTTTTGATTCTATGTCTTATCTCTGGTTTTGATTTTGTTGCAGATGTGCAGAAGTTCTATAACCAATGCGATCCTGGTGAGTACTCGGTTTGCAGATGTTAGGGTTTTGATTTGTAACTCTTCTTATTGTACTTCTTGTTGTTGTCATCATATTTACATTTGAGATTTTGTGTATGGGTTTCTTTTTTGGTTGTTGTTTATTGTGGTTATTGTGTGCCTTCAATTTATATTCTTGTTTCGTGTAAAACCTTGATATGAAAATCGTGATATTGTTGCTTAGAAATTTCTAGCCGTACCCACCTCGTGTGGATTTAGATGGTGGCGCCCGGGGGATTAGTTCAGTTGGGCCGAAGAACTCAGGGATACCCACGTCGTAAAAGAGAGTTTTAGGCAGTGAAATTGAAGTTGCTAGTTCTGACTTGTAGGGTATGTCTGTATGGAGCATTTTCCAAGAAAAAGATTGAACTTTTCCGGGGAAATTATTTTTTTATGGTTTATTTAGAAAACCTTCCCTTAGATGCCCCATGAACTAAAAAGGCCCAATAGCTCTCTATGAATGGAAATGTTTCCCTGGGCCCTTCTTTCTTTCTTTTTTTTTCATTGTTTTGTTGAGCAGCGACATGTTTCATGAAATCGAAGCTCTAAGTAGAGCCCTCTATCTCAACAAAACCCTCCTTCATCTTCCTCCAATCTCCGCTCAATCTCTGCCGGAAAAACCCATTTCACAGAACCCCAGAATACCAACCCTCTAAGGTTGCTCGAGAAAACCCATCTCAGAAAAACAAGAAATCAACCTCCATCTAGACCTGGAAGACCTTGAAAGCCCTTGTGTGGAATGATGGAGTCCGTTTATTTATTTTTCCCACAATGAAGTCAAAGAGGATTCGAAAACAACAACAACGAAGGAACTCCGCTCGGGCTTCGCCTCAACGGGAAGCCCTTCGCTCCTTGACGACACCTTTGCAGGTAACGAGAGATTGCGAATGGAACGATTGTGACACGATTCTCCTATTCAACAACCGATTCTCCGCACTTTGCATCCGATCTTCCGCTGTTTCCCCCGATCTGTTGCACTGTGCCGCTATCCAGCCTATCTTGATGAACCAGAAGTGAGAAGGGCTGGGTGAATTCAGGAGTTATTTATTTTTCCCACAATTTAAAAGTTGACATTGTTTTAGTATCATGGTTGGAAACTAGCTTATTTTATAAAACACATGCACCATTTAGCATCAGTATCACTATCAATGTAACATAATATTGGTGCCGAGCATCTAAAAGATGCAGTGCTGTTCCTGAAGCATGTACAAGCTCTTGGATATTCTGATTTGTGTCATTTCTTTGTGATTAAGAAAGATACCTAAGTAACCATTAGTAACTCTTTTGGAAAGATAGATACAGAATATTTACAGTGCTGAAAGTGATAATATCTTTCCGCATTGTTGTCAATGATAATGCATTAGATAACCTTTTTAACTGTAAAAGCCACATTGCTGACCGTAACAACAGTGTTACTTCCAAAACCAGATCGCTTACAGTAATGGCCCTTTTTTTTATGACTAGGAACCCGCCGATCCCCCTTGCGGTTGATCATTGGTAAAACTCCAGATACATGACACCACCCACTAGCACTTTGTATTGGGTAAGGCCCCAAACGGTTCGAAGTCAGGACCTCCAGCTCATTACTGGACTTCCCAACCACTCGAACAATAAGTGTGAGTTACAATTCAAGTGTGGGTATACATATAAATTCATGGTCAAATGGGCTCCAACAAAGGATTATTAGAGGTGAAGATGAAGGATATAAGGTAAAGATACAGATGGGACCTTGACTTTCCTAGGATCTTAATTCCTGGGGTGATGGCTATGTATTCATTTCCTGTTTCCCCTTTATTCATTATCTATTAAAGGGGAGATTATTTGATGGCCATTTTTCGGATATTCATCTTTTGTTTTTGATACATTGGATGAGTGGTACCTGTGGAACTAACCCTCGATACTGGGGATTGATCCCCTCCCATCCCTGGAAAGTGAAATGCCTCTACCACTGAGTTATTCAATGGTTTCAGCTTTGGATATTCGTCTTCGTTTCTGAGCACTTTTAGAAATAAAAGTCTTAGAATTTCTATGAATTCAATTACATAATACAAACATGCCCTAAAGGGCCTTTTTTCTAGCCTATAGACTGTGTTACAGATGCTGGGTACTAGGTCCCTCCCACTAGGTGAGCAGGTATAGGGATTGAGTTTGCAAGGACTATACTCATTTCTGACTTTCTTGAGCCATTTATCCTATGGCCCCAAGAAGGAAAAAAAGAGCTGATGCTTTTCATAACCTCCAAAAAAAAGAAAAAGAAAAAAAGGAGAGAGAGAGAGAGAGAGAGAGAGAGAGAGAGAGAGAGAGAGAGAGAGAGAGAGAGGATCAGCTGAATATTTGAGGGTATAAAGTTTGATTGCTCAGTCAAGGTGATGTTTTTGTTGACATTGTTACGATTCAGTTTGAGTCAGTAGTCACTAGTGAGTAGTCTATTTAGAGATTCCTTTTTCGTCCCCTCAAACATGCTTCTGAAGACAGGATTTTTCTGTGTTCCTAGAGAAAGAGAATTTGTGTTTATATGGACTTCCCAATGAAACTTGGGAAGTCAACCTGCCCGCTGAAGAGGTGCCCCCAGAGCTTCCTGAGCCAGCATTGGGAATAAATTTTGCTCGTGATGGGATGCCGGAGAAAGATTGGATAACTCTAGTTGCTGTTCACAGTGATGCATGGTTATATGCTGTTGCCTTCTATTTCGGTGCGCGCTTTGGGTTTAACAGCAGTGACAGGTAATTGTTGTTTGTTTCTTTCAATTGATATGTTATATTATAGAATTGTGACCTCAGATGTCTCTTTTCCTGATTCTTATACTTTGACCAATGCATATTATATTGACCGTAATGGCTACTGACTTCACTCTAATATTCCGGAGTTATCATGTTCATGAGTATCAGTTTGCATCTGCTGATATGCTCTATACACACCTCTTGAGTAACCGACAAACCCATATTTTGAGTTTTGCACATAACAAGAAATTCAAAGAAATTTTCAAATCAAAGATTGAAATGTAGGATTGAAGCTGATGCTAACCTATTTAACTGGGGGTTTTCCTTTGAAGTCAGAAAAAAGCCTCACAATGATTGAAAATGTAGGTGTCTTTGTTAGGAATGAGTTTAACCATAAGCAGTGGATGTTTGGAGCTTATATTTGCTCCTTCATGCATTTTTCCTTATGGGATGTCTTTTTAAGATATTTGTCTTTGTATATCTAACTAGTAAGTATTATGTGCGTGCTAAGTACCAACTGGTAGATACTAAATAGTGATAAAAAATTGGTTTAACTGTTTGTCAATTAACATTGTAATGAGTCTTCTTTCTTAGCTTTAGCGTAAGTAATATGAAAATAGGTGAATACTAAATAGTGATAAAAAATTGGTTTAACTGTTTTTCAATTAACATTGTAATGAGTCTTCTTTCTTAGCTTTAGCGTAAGTAATATGAAAATAGGTGAACAAATTCATTAGTATCTATAATCATATAGCATTGATATAAGATCTGTATGACATTGAAGGGTCTTACTCTGATATATACAATCATTTTAGTTGCTAATGAAAATCATTTTCTAATATTCCAAATTATTTAATTTTTTTGACAAATAAAAAATATGCCTAAACCTATTTTGTCCAATTTCGACCACTTTTTATATCTTTCATTTTGACCTGATGAATTTATTGGAAAACTATGAAATCCTTGTGAATTCGGTCAAGGAGTATAATTATCTGCCAATCCACTGATAGCTTAGTGGTGAGTCATCTCCCTTTCCACAAGAACAACCGGGGATCAAGAGGAAGAGGAGGGGAGAAGAAGTATATTCACCGATAAAAAAAAAGAAGATTTATCTAGTTGCATCACTCTTATTTTTCATTACTGTTCCTATGTTTCCTGGTTGGCAATTTGGATATGAATGTTTTGTTTTCCAAGTTTTTATAGTCATTCGTGTCTATGTTTCATTGCCCTTTTACAATTATTTCTCCTGTAGACCCTCTTGATTTAAATGCACTTTAGAGAGACTACATAATGACAACATTTCTTTCTTCGTCATCATCATCATTAGTGAGTTTTTGTGCTAATGAATAATGTTCTTATTTGAAAAAAATGATGATATTCCTTTTCTTTCTAGCAATAACAAGTTTGTATGCTAGATGTAAGTTTTAAAAGTGTCAAAAAACACATTAGAAATAATGATGATGCAACTGCCCAATTGACTGTTCTAAATGGACTACAAGTAGGCTCGTCCTTGGGTTCTCAATGAGCGGGATGTTCATGCTGTAGTAAGGCTGAGTTTTAGTCCCCAGCAAGACCTATAGTTTGGCTGCGTTTTTTGGACCCTCATTATGTTAATTTTGTGACAGTTTGGCCCACGGCTGGGTTTTGAATAGATCATCAAATTGCTACAATTGTCGTGCATTAGCCTTGCATCAAGAATACTTACGTTGTTTAAGCAACAAAAAAGAAGAACAACAACCTTATATTGGGACATTAGAGCAACAAATTTGCATCGCCCAGATGTAAAATGTTAAATTTGAAGTGTATTTTTTCCCAAAGCTGTCATCTCATTTTCCGTTACACCATCTGATAGCCTCTTCAAGGTTCTTAGGGAGAGAAACAAAGGTCACTGTTACAATAAAAGATCCTTGAGATGGAGAAAGAGACTGATAGGGAACAAATTGATTTAAGTAATGGGAAAATTGTTGCTAGGAACAGATGTGGAAGTCAAGCGAGAATCAAATCATTCCCTTTTGTTTGCAAATTTTTGTATAGTATTTATGTAGAAGTGTCCCCAGCCCCCCACCATAGCTGGGCAAGGCTTTTATGATGATGATGATGATTTATGTAGAAGTGTGGAAACCAATGTAAAAAGGTACTTTTCTTTTCTTTTTCTTTTTTCCCATTTTCCAGGGGGTTGGGTAGTTGGTGAGATGGTTTGGGTTTGTGTTATAGACATGCTTGCAGATAGCTATGGCATATATTTGTGTTCCCCTTCCACAGTGCAATGAATAAATATTTAGGAATAGGTGTATCATTTGAAAAGTCCAAAATATTAATAGGAACTAAGACCAATACCTGCAACTGGAGGTGCTTCGTCTAATGGTCTCTAAAGATTCTGTTTTCTCTCTCTCTCTCTCTCTCTCTCTATATATATATATATATATATATATAACATTCTCAAATGTTGTGACCGATCTGGATTTGTGAAATTGGAAGGTCTGGAAAGAATAAAACTAAGAAGAAAGATACTAAGTTTCTCCTCGATGCTCAACAGGAAGCGCCATATATTTTCTTCTTTATAGAGAAGGACCAATTCTAATGGGGGGAACAGCTTTGGATAAGCAGAAAGAGTAGCTCAAACTGATAACCAGGAAGGGCTTTTGATTAAACAAGAGGAAAATGATTCGATATTACCATCTTGTTTGAATAAATACCTTCCCTAGTTGATGGATCTGCCACATGATTTTCCATTGCAACATATGCTGCAATGAGGAAGTAAATTGAGCTAAGAAGTGATAAAAATTATTTTTTGGATGTCTATGTCTGTCAATGATTTTAGCCCTGGGAATTTGATTGCTGTTACAGCTAGAAGTATATTTTCTCAATATTTTGCATGGACATTTGGTTACTGTCATTTAATAGATGTTTATGTTGTTGCCTTGATTTTAGCACTTGCAGTTTGGTTACCATCGTAGGTAGAAGGGCATTTTCTCAATCTTTTCCATGAGCTGTAGTCTTTCAATCCATTTTATGGCATATCGTTTTCTCATGAGGCTCCTGAGTCAGTGCTTGTTAACATTATCAGAACCTCTTGTTCCATGGCGAAGCAAAGTAACTTCAGTTGGATTCTTAACCTTGGAATAAGTTATAGCACTGATATTCTTCCATGAAGGCATCGTGATTCCAAAGATCTGTCTGGGTTTGATGCATACATTTATTTATTTTTGTGTCTGTATAAATCAAAATATTATACGCACATAACTTCTAGTGTCTACATAAAACCATACATTGGAATTGGCTCTTAAATGCTATGTATTCATGTTGCATTTGAGATGGTAAAAGATTCTTTTTGCTTGGGCATCAGTTTGCAGAGGAAACATACCATTTTTTCTTAAACTTATTGTGATAGGTACGGTGTTATGATTTTATTTCATGCTTCTGTCATAATCTCCTGGATTGTAAGTGCAGACTACAAAATGCTGAACTTGTTGGTGCTCCTATTCATAATACTCTGCTTTAGAAATTAATTGTCAATGGAAAATTTGTGTTTTATATAGTTTATGAATTATTGCTGATATTTACTTGCATTGGTTGGATCTATAAATTTCAGGAGGAAGCTCTTCCACATGATCAATGACCTGCCCACCATACATGAGATTGTGACTGGGAGTGCTAAGAAACAAAGAGAAAAATCAGCATCCACCCCTAACAGTAGCAGCAAGAGCAAGTCAAGCTCAAAAGCAGTTGAGTCCGAATGCTCTACTCACACATTAGAACTGTATATGAATCTCAAATTCCTCCTTTTTAATTTGAGCATCAACCACTTCATATTCCTTTCATCTTTTCTTGTAAGTTTGTAAAATGGATGCAAAATGTGTAAACCTGTATGATATTTCATGGCACTCTAAAAACCTTCTCACACTAGAAACTGTTTAGACAACCAAACTGAATAAAATTGGTTTGTAAGGTGATGAAAAGAGAAGGAAGGGGTCTGATGGGACCCAGTAATGGATGGAATCTTCACACATTCACCATGAATGCTTGAGGCCTTTGGAGTCGTAACCATTGGCAGCCCAAGGTGTCTTCATACAAGGGGAAGCTATTGCCCAATGCAACCACGATAATAAGAGTGGAAAGGAGAATTTTCATTGAATTCATCAATGAGAAATTACAATAGTATTTATAGAAGGATGGGATGACAATTCTATCTAGTAGGGATCTAGATTGTATCTTCTTTTCCTTCCATGAAATTGATTACATGCCAGTCACTTTTTACTTTAATAGGATTTTCCTTGCTCTCTTTAATTGGTCACGTGTCACTTAATTATCTTAGGAAAAAAAGTATCTGTATCTAGAAAACTTAATCAGAAAGTTATATACTATGAAAGTAGACATAATTGGGCTATTGGGCAGGCCTAACTCATGCCAGTCTCTTTTTACTTAATAGGATTTTCTTTCCTCTCTTTGATTTGTCACATGTCACTCAATTATCTTAGGAAAAATCTCATCTAGATCTAGAAAACTTAATCAGAAAGTTATATACTATGAAAGTATGCATAGTTGGGCTATTGGGCTGGTTGACCATGAGCATGGGCCAATGGCTGGTTCACAATGGTTAGGCCCAATGGGCCTATTCTTGGGCCTTCTTTTGAAGATCTTGAGGCCATGACCGCAACAGGCTCAACCTGATTTTGCCCGATTTTGAAGCAATTTGTGTAACAACCTGATTCTGTCTGATTTTGAAGCAATTTGTGTAAGTCTAGATTCTCTCCCTATGGCTGGTATACTAGTAACCATATTGCAATTTTATGTCCCAACAATCAGGCCAAAATAATGTGAGTGTCAGCGGGAGTAATTTGCAACTGCGCTCTCATGGCCAGCAAGCAAATAGCTTAATTCAGAAACCCAAAACAAACGTTAAAACTCTGGACTGGTCTTCGTCTTTGGTCGGCACGTGTCTACACCCATTTATCTCTTCAAGTCTACACCATAAGTTGGGTGTTTTACCGAAGCAATTCATTGAGGGTAAGAGGAACAAATGATAAAAAATACTTGAAGATCACCATCATCACCATCATCATCAAAGCCCTTGTCCCAACTGTGCTTGGTTTTGTTACATGAATTATGTTTCTCCATTCCGATCCATCCTTAGCCAAACCCTCAGATAAGTTGCACGCCTTTATATTTATTTTTACTACCTCCATCCATGTCCTCTTTCGCCTACCCCTTCCCCTTGGTGGGCCATTAACCTGTATAGCCAAACTTTTTCTTATCGGCGCCGTTGCTGGCCTGCATTGGACATATTGCTCAAACCATCTCAAATATGTTTCTATAATATATTCCCTATTGGTGCTACCCCTAAATGCTCTCGAAAACGCTCATTTCTAATTTTATCCTTCCTAGTTTTACGACACATCCACCTTAACGTTATCATCTCTACTACTTCCATTTTGTGCATATGTTGCTTCTTGATTGGCCAATATTTTGCTCTATAGGTTATAGCTGGTCTAATCGCTCTCCTGTAAAACTTTTCCTTCAATCTTGTTAGCAATCGTCGGTTACAAAGCACTCTAAAAGTAAGTCTCCACTTCCACCATCCCGCTTTTATCCTATATTCGACTTTTCATCAATCTCCCCATCATTGCTAATTATCAAGCCAAGATAACGGAATGAATATCTTTGAGGTATCTCCTGGGCTTCCATTCTCACATTAGTTTCAGCTCTTTGTGTACATCCACTGAAGTTGCAATCCATATATTTTGTCTTTATACGGTTTATTTTAAAGACCTTAGGTTCTAAAACCTTCCGTCATTTCTCGAGTTTTGCATTTACACCATCTCTTGATTCATCTAGCAATACTATATCACCTGCAAACAACATACTCCAAGGTACCTCCTCTTAAACATGAGCAATTTACACATCCATAATCGGTGCAAAGAGATAAGGGCTTAGGGCTGATCCCCGATGCAAATCTATGGTCATTAGGAACTCACATGTCTCTCCACGTGTAGTTCTCACACTCATTATCACTCCTTCATACACGTCTTTAATAATTTCAATATAACTTCTTGTAACATTCTTTTTATTTGAAACCCACCAAAATAAATCTCGACACACCCCGTTGCAAGCTTTTTTTAGATCAATGAAAGATCATATGCAAATTTTTCCTCTTCACTCAATACTTTTTCTTTAATTGCCTGAGTGAGAGATAGGTTCCATAGTGGACCTCCTTGGCATAAAACCAAATTGGTTTTCAAATATCTTTGTCTTCTGGCTATGTTTTTACTCGATAACTCACTACCATAGCTTCATAGTATGACTCATAAGTTTGATCCCACGATAATTAGTACAATTTTGTATATCTCCATTGTTCTTATATATAGATACTAATGAAGAGAATAGTTAAACAAATCCCCCCAACTTCTCCTAAGCATTTTCAAATTGCTACCCATAAAGTGGGATTCCGATATTCTATGATGTTACTGGTCATTCAATTGCCTTCTAATTTAACTTAAAAACCATAACTAAACATGAATCTGAATATATTGTCAGAGAATGTTGCATAGTTTTCCTAGAGCTGTTAAATGGTAACAACCATGAATTGTTGTCATCTGTTATGGATTCAAATGTGGTCATTAGCTGAAAATTGATTTTTGTGTTTCTGGTGCTACTGTCTCAGCAAGCCAAACACTCTGAATCCAATGTAAAGGCTCCCAAGATGCAGCCACCGAAAGATGAGGAAGAGGGTGGTGAAGAAGAGGATGATGAACAGGGGCAGACACTGTGTGGAGCATGTGGAGAGAACTATAATGAGGATGAGTTCTGGATCTGCTGTGACATATGTGAGAGGTGGTTCCATGGTAAGTGTGTCAAGATCACTCCTGCTAGGGCTGAGCATATCAAGCAGTACAAGTGCCCGGCATGCAGCAACAAGAGGGCAAGAGTCTAGTTAAGTTATTGAAAGGGTTGGGACGGTACATACAGATATGCTTGGAAATCTGGGCGCTGTTTGAAAAATGGAGCAAGCTGTGTCAAGGTAATTAACAAAAGAGTAGGTGCAAATAGGGATTTCATTTTTGAGACATTTTTCTATTCAATGTTTTGTTGAGCCATGTTCTTGCAAATTAATGATGTATAATTAGCGTTAACTGATTAGAATATCTTTTATGGTTTCTTACCTTCATTGATAATCTTTGCACTATTCTGGGCAGAGGTAAGTGTGTCTCTGTGTGATTTCTTTTATGGTTTCTTTACCTTCATTGATAATTTGCTCTATTCTAGGCACTGGAAATCGGTAGTGTTTGCTTGCGCGTGTGACACTTGATATTTGACAGTTGAATATTACTATATAATCACCTTTGGTTGCTTGCCATCTGAAAGTAACTTGATCATTTTAAATTTGTTATAGATTTGTACGTAGGTAAATTTAATCTTAATGCTAAGTGATCATTGGTTCATGCTCTGTTTAGAAAGAACTCGAGTAGTTCAAAGTGAGTGTGCTCAAGCTTTACGAGTCCTCCATGAGCTATGTAGTGCCTTGAATATGTTCTTATTTATTAATTTTGCTATTGAATCTGTTTGGTTGTTTCATATTCTTTTACTCCAAAATTTTAGCTGTGAAGTTTTCAGCTACTTGGGTCAGGACTTTCTGATGCAGTTGCTTGTATTTGACAATCTCTGTAATCCTACGGCCAATAGATCCAGTGACTGCACTGGGTTCAAATTTCAAAATGAGTAACAATGTACCTGGTTGATTATTTTAGTTTAGACATTAAAACCTACCAGCTTTGAAATATTTTGCACTGCTCATGATCCCCAGGCGCTGGCATTCTTCAGACTGATATTAGGAGCATTTATTTAACTTTTTCGAGTCATGAGCGGCTGGAAGGGGATATGTAAGATTCATTTTTTTCTTGTTTAATTTAAAATAATCTGCACCATCCAATATTTTCCTCATTAACTCAATGCATCTTGTGAAATGAGTTGAGGGCTATTTAGTATAACACCAGTTATGTAAACTACCGTACAAAGAGGGAAAAAGGTATCACATTACTACTAGTGTGGCTGTCTATATTATGATGAGCGGCATGTTATTTGGTAGATTGAAAATGGTGGAATGTGAATCACTTTATAGCATAGAGAGAATTGTTTCCAGAAGTTTTTGAATGGCATCTCATGTATTCCTAAACTATCTGAATGAAGGCAATCCGTTGGGATTTATAGCCATCTGATCTGAATGCATTCTAGGTTAATTGCATGGGCCATTATTAAATTCTATCTTGTTTAGTTTGACTGCTGATTCTGATCATCTTTGTTCGGATAGCTAGAAATGTCTGTTGAAGTTGATTTTGTTGAAGTTACTCAAAAGAGCAGCCTTTGAGTAATCTTATTCTGATGAGCAAGGACTATTCCCCTGCTAAACACGTATTATCCGTGTCACGCAAGAGGTGGGAGTCAAACTTGAGACCTTGGGAGCAAACTCAAGGCTTAAATCAACTGAGCCACCGCCTTGACAGCGTGAATATCTTCTATTATTGTTTATTTTTTTATTTTTTTTTCTTCATTGGTTGATTGACGTACAACTGCCTTTTTTTCTTTCTTTTTCTGTAGAAAAATTTATTTGCAATTGAATTTAATCACAAGAATGTATACACTAACTACTAAACTTTTAACTATTAAAATTAAGTGTTAGAATAACTTGACCAGCTTGATATTGGCCCTACTCTACTTAATGTCCAGATCTAATTATATCCATCCTGCTTCCTTTTGGCTGTGGAGAGTCTAGTTGAGCATCACACGAGGGCTCTCTGCTTGGTTTTTGAGTCTCGATTTTAATCTTCCTGATGTCCTACAAAAAACTTTCTAGAAATATAACACATCGGGAGTCTGGATCCTCTGAGGCTCACCATTGGGTTCACTCTCTGATGAAAACATGATAATGAATATGCCTAAGACTCAGTTAATCAAAAAAAAAATTTTAATCAAACTGTCAATGTAATGTGGAGGAAACTCGGATTGAGGTAAAATTTGTGGACGCCCCTTACAATCTGAGGGGGTTTATTCTGAATTGTTCAGATTACAACAGGCAAGCCCAATTGACGAGTTCAACTCCTTTTAACTGAGGATTCATCTCGTTTCTGCAGTATGTTGGTGTTGCTAGATGGAGGGGTCCTTCTGGTTCAGTTATCTCTAAAACTCAGTTCCAATGGACATTGAAACCATCCATTTGTTAAATTGGAACATCAGAGATGGGCTTTTTTATTGTTATTTTAAGGCCTTCGATAATAGGCCTAATAATTTTGGCTGTTTTTTAGATCTTGTGGCCCCACAAATAGGGATGCAAACGAGTCAAGTTCGATCCAAAATCATACTTGATCCAGAAATACTTCTAAATGATGGTTCCAGTTTTGGATCCAATTTCGGCTCAGAACATATTTGTTGATTTTGGACTGGTTCCAATAAGATGACTTGGATTTGATTCCTATTAGGCGGCTGAGGACCCGGTTTGAAAATTATCCCTACTTCTTTCCCCCTAAAAATAGGGATGTCGTTCAATATAACAACACATGGAATCAATTGCCTCTAGCATTAAGCATAGAAATGCCCAACTAAAAAGCTTGTATCTAATTCCCTCCTTTCCTTTTCTTTTCTTTTCTTTTTTAAAATTTATTTCTTTTACAGTAGATTTGAACTCAAGCACCAAACATGCAGAGTAGCATTTGGAGTGATCCATATCCAACATTTATATGACAAAGAAATAAATAGAATACATGCAGTCTCCTTATTCTAATTGATAGAGCATTAACCTTAAGGGATAGTTCAGTTGGCGTAGGACTATGGTGTGCATCCGAAGATTGTAGGTTCGAAATTGTACTACTATACTGGAACTATAGGGGAGTTTATCCAGCTTCCCTCTGGGCTTGGAGGGATTAGTCCAGTTCAAAAGAGTTGGGAACCTCCGATAGTAATAAATAAATAAATAATATATATATTATTGATAGACCATCAAATATAGTAGAGATATATGTTTTTGATAGACCATCAAATATAGTAGAGACGTCTATGAAATGCAAGGGCAAATAAGATCCATAGCCAAACAAAACCCAAAGCCATGAGCTCTCTTTCTTCCCCCCTCTCATCCACCAAAACCTCTCTAAAACCCCTCTTCTTCCCTCTCCATAAACCCCACCACCAACAACTCCAAAACCCCAATCTCTCTCTCTCAACCCTCTCTCTCTCATCTCCAAACAACAGAATCCCACGCCTCTCCCTCTCCAACCGAGACCCCATCTCTGCAATCCCAATCCAAGAAATCGTCGAAAAGGACTGGTCTTTCGTCGATTCCGACTCCGTAAACTCCCCATCCGAGCGCAATCACAAGACCTCCCGAATCATCTCAGCCGCCCGAATCGGACCCAGTTCGAGGATTCTCGTCTCTCATGGAACCGAGCATTTCGTCGAACAGTTGGTGGGTTCGGTGGAGCCTTCGGGGAAGAAGCCCTTCGAGCTTCTGCTCGTTGTTCATGAGTCTCTGTTCGAGTTGGCGCTGATTAAGGAGAAGTTTGATGATGGAGTCAGGTGCTGGCAGGGTGGGATCGTGGAGGTGCCGCAGAAGTGGGCGAATTTCGATGCGGTCTTCATCTGCTATCTTCCTGGTTTGGGTTTTTCGATTGATCAGATCTTCTCTGCTATGGGCAGGCGTTGTTCGCCAGGTAATCTCGGAACTGAGTGCTGTTTTTCTTGGGTTTGCTTGATTTCCTGCTTTTTTTTAGTTCAAATGTTGAGAATCTTCTGTTAAGAATCAGTAGACCCTAAAATCGAAAATCTGGAATTGATGTGAATTCTATATATAAGACATGTTTAGCAGTCTGTTTAACCAGGAACATTGCACATTGGGGCCACCTTTTGAGGGGCTGTAAGCTTTTTTGTTTCCATTAAAATACATACGAATTCAATACAGAGGGATTTTTTGAAGTAGTTAAAAAATGAACACCAAAGGCTAGGTATTCATTTCCCATCTTCAATGTTTATAAAAGGAAAGGTTATTTAATGCTCATTTTTGGAAATCCAACTTTGGTCTTCCTTTTTAACACTAAAAAGAAAAAATCCAGTGTATTGAGTTGCTATGTATTTTAATGCAAACAAACAGGCTCCAATGATTGGACTTTCATCATGTGGGACCCAATGCAGATGTGCCACAAGATGTTCATTTATTTGCTAACTATTGATAGGGGCCACTAGATTCTCTGATCTGTGGTATTAGTTTTACATCTGGCCATCTGGTTTTGTATATGAGTAAGAAAGTTTTTCAAGTATTGTGGGGTTGGAGTGTTTTACATCCATTAGAGTTCCATTTGACCCACTCCTTTCTGGATGACCTCCAATTAGACAGTTAAACTACAATGACCGACTTTTTTTTCCGCTGAGTAACAGTCTTTGTAGCTAAATTATGTTGTTAAATATGTATGGGACTTGCCTTTTCTTTATCAATTCAATCCCACTAATATCATAGAGACCCCTCTGCATAGTACTAGCTAGATTTCATTTTGATATGTGTTATATACACATTATCAATCCAACAGTACACTTCACTTTGATTGGAATGGAATTAGGCCCATGTTTATACATACGGTGGCATGTGATATGAGTGAGTTTTATCATTCAAAGTTGAGTTGCACACATGTTAAATCAGGCTCTGTCAGCAACACCATCTTGACGGCAATGTAAGATCATTTTTCCTTTTCTTTCATATCAATAACAATTATCCACACTCAGCGTTAAAAAAAAAAAAAAAAGAAGCTAGATGGCTGCGGTCTCCCCATTTTGCATATTTTGGCCTGTTTTGGGTCTAGTCTATTGATGTAGATCGATTTGCCCTAATACAATACCAAACTGATGCAGGTTCAACCTATTAACTGTGTAGGATCCACCATCTAAAAGAGGGTTGTTCCAGTTATCAAAGCTTGATTTTTTTTAGTCAAACCGAACAAAAGCAAACATCCACAAAAAATAAAAAGGAAAATCAACTCTATTTCATATGTAAATTAACTATTCTGGGACTACACATCCCAAAATCTTCCAGGGACATCCAACTCAAAACTGCAACACTGAATTATTACAAAAGTTGATTCTCTTTTCTCCTTACATTGATATTTATATTGTTTGCTTTTCATCCAAATCATACAGCTTGTCATCAAATCTCTAATCATATCCTTTTTTTTTTTTTTTTGAATGGTAATTATATCCATAAATAAAGATAGAAGGTTCGTATATGGAAAATAGTAACCAGAAATCATGATGATGATCATCATCATCAAAGCCTTGTCCCAACTATATTGGGGCTGGCTAGACGAATTCTATTTATCCATTTCAATCTATCTTGAGCTAAATCCCCATATAAATTGCACTTCTTCAAATCTATTTTTTTTTTACCTCCATCCACGTTCTCTTTAGCCTACCCCTTCCCCTTGGTGGGCCATCAACCTTCATAGCCAAAATTTTCCTTACCAGCGCCGTTGCCGGCCTGGGTTGGACATGCCCAAACCATCTCTAATGTGTTTCTCTAATTTTATCCCCTTTTGATGCTAACCCTAAATGCTCTCGAAAGCGTTCATTTCTAATTTTATCATTCCTGGTTTTACCACGCATCCACCTACATCCATTTTGTGCATAGTAACCAGAAAGAAATCGCATGGAAAAATAAATATAATGACATTTAAGATGAGAACTAGAAAGGACAGTTAGAAAGAAGAGAGAATAGAAAAGGAGACTTGGAAAGAGAGAAAAAAAAGGGAGTGGGGATTTAGAAAGAGGGAAAAAAAGAAAAAAACAAAGAAGGAAGAAAGAAAATAGAAAGAAATTGGATGGCTGGGTGCAGACCACCAGCCCCACTAGGCTTGGATACAGGTTGTGGGCCCCACTGGCATGGGTCCTTGTATTACTTTGGGGTAACCATAGGTTTTGTAGGCCAGTGTTAGCTCATCCATACTGTCACAATCTTGTCCTCATAAGCTATCCATAAGAAGGCCATCACGATGATCTTCTCATCATCATCATTGTAGCTATACCATAAGAAGGCCATCACAGAAGTTGTCTCGTCGTCATCACTGAATCATAGGCCACATGTACAAAATTCACAATTCAACGAAAATAAGCATATCCCAGAGTTGAGAGCGTTGGATAATGTACCCTGCACAGTTACCCAGTTTACAGGTCGACTAATTCATAGTCTGGCTAGCAATTTGGAATTTGCTACCTATCATGGTTCCTTAATTCGGTTCACAGGTTCATTCAGTTTGTTTTCAGTTCATCCAAAATGTGGTTCCAATTTAGTGACTTTGATGACCCTTCAATTTTCTAGTTCAATATGGTTTGATTCAATTTGCATGCTTCTTAGGTTCAATTCAATCAATTGTTATATTCAATGAGTTATAAATTTGAAGTGATGGTCTATGAAATCACTTAAATGTCAATCCATTGGTAGCTCAATTGGTGAGGTACCTCCCTTCTACAGGAACAACCAGGGATCAATCATTGGTAGTGTTGCTAATGGTGAGGGACTTGGGTGAGTGTGTGTGGACGACCTCTTTTGATAGGTTTCATTTTTCTTTAAACAGACCCCATTTATGGGTCAGGCATCTTTATTAGTAAACAGATTAAAATACACTTTAACTTCTTTGCCATGAAGAGTAAATAGAATTCCAAATATAATTGACTAAGTTCAATCCAATTCGCGAACTAGATCGAATCAATGTCAAATTATTGAGTGAATCCAACTGTTGATTATTAGAAAGAACTAGTTCACAATTTGTGTACTGGTTAAGTACAACTAGGCAACTGTGGTTACCGCCATCATCATAATAGGCCTTCTCAGTTCTCTGTCTCGCATCTATTCGGAGTTGGCTTCGCGAGAACATGGGATCATACACCTTGAACACAAAACTAGGTGGGTTCAATGACCCCTAATTAAGAAGGAAAAGAAAGAGAGAGAATAACTGATTCAAGAAGCGAATTTGTTATATTGGGCATCATTTCTCTGTAATTTACAGTTATGAGATTCTGATGGTAGCTCATGTAGGTGCAAGACTGGTCCTCGGTTATGCCCAGGGTAGGGAGATTGTAACAAGACATCTGCAACAGTATCCTGACATGGTAACCTCTGCCTTGCCTGATAAGGCCACTTTGGAGAAGGTTGCAGCTGACCATTCATTTGAAGTAACAGAATTTGTAGATGAGCCCACGTTCTACCTTGCCGTCCTAGAGTTTTGCAAGTTGGGAAATTCCAGTGAGTAGATGGACAGTGCCTTCAAATTTTGAATTGCTCTACCATCCTTTTTTCCAAGAGATATGAGCTGGGCCTCGCATTCAACAATCAGTACCAGATATGTAGAATTTCTAGAGTTTTCATTTGAGTATTGAGGAACATTTGTGCATACAGCTTTACTTTCTGATAACTAGTTACTGCTTTTGGCGTGAGTTTTTTTAATAGTACATGGGGAATATGGTCCATGTTTTGAGCATATTGCATCTCATTGGCCCTTGAGTTTGTATATATATAGAATATGTGGAGTTGCAGACAGCCTAATTCGACTTTAGAAATTCTAATGCTTGTCAGCCCTTGTCCCACCAATTCCCCAAATGCTCCTCCTATTGATAAAATTCCAAGTTGCTGTAAAGTAGCTAAGCTGGCCTTCTAAATGACACATGCCTTCAAAATTTTTTGGCCATTAGAGGTTTCAGGATAGAATTTGTGATAAGATTTACGGACATTTGAAAATTCTCCAGGTAAAGATTCCTTAAATTCTTGTTATATGGGACTAGGTCCGGCAAGCATATAGAATTCTACCCAAATTCTACTTGAAAAGTTTTCTTGTCAAACTAATCCTATGTGTAAGATGTGAATGAAAGCAATATTGCATCTGACACCTGAGATCATGGTTTCACTCTTTATAAATGATTTCATCTTTGAAGGCCTAAACATGAAATACATGGCTATACAGATATGAATGGGCACTCATCTGAAATTTTGTTGGCTAGATTTAAAATGTGAAACACACACACACAGGAAATTCTCAAAAAATGTAAAAAACTTTTGACTCATTTTAAAAAAAGTAAATGAAGATTTGAATATTTCAAAAACGTATAAATTTTTTTCTCAATTCTTTCAATCATTAATTTTTTAAGAAATGAAAAAAATAACATTCCCTTATAACAATTTGTCTTAACTTCTTTCCTCTTTAGAATCATCCATTTTGATGTTGATGATTATAACCATTTAATGAAGCTAGTTTTGAAGTAATTTGGAATCCCCTTTGTTTAACATTCCATGCATAAAGGCCATTTGGGTTGTATTTGATCATTTCTCTTTAATGATTTATTAAAGGTAAATTAAAAAAAAGGCATAAGGATATTTTTGTCATTTCAAAAAAAATTATGGAGAGGGCTTGATTAAAAGAATTTTGGAAAATTTTTATACATTTTTGAAATACTCAATTTATTAATTTAAAAAAAAAATGAGCCAAAAGTCTTCTTTTTTGAAACTTAAAAAAAAAAAAAAAAAAAAAAAAAAAAAAAAAAAAAAACACTAGGAAAAAAAAAAGAAAAGAAAATGTTATTAGTTCATTTATGGGCTCTAAAAATTGTCAAACTTTTTGGCACCCTCTAAATCAAGGGTTGAACTAGGCCTTAGGTGGACCTTTCTTTCCCTATGCCCTCCATTGATTGACATGCATTCAGGTGCCCTCCATTGATTGAAATGGGCCGGGCCGGGCCAAGGCCAATATATTCTTAAAGGCCCAATCATGCTGACATCTTTGACAAAAGGGGCTATATGTTTTCAACCGGTCTGGGCCCAGGGCCGATAGTGAACGGGCCAGGCTTAGACAGTCTTTGGACCCAGGCCAAGTTTTACCCCAGATAGTTACAGAGATGGAAAGAGTTTTGTTACCACACTCCTCCACATTTGCACAAACACAAAGGAAACATGCATTAAATTCGCCAACCATGTAAAATCTCTTTCTTGATTTTCTCATTTCAAAGAATCAATTGAGAGGATGCATTAGTTGGCATGAAATTTTACACAGTTGGCGAATTTGGATAGGTTGAAACAATATCTCCCTCTTTCTACGAACCAATCACTCCAAATGATTTAGTTTTAGGACACTAGGTGGATGTCCACATAAAACCAATTCTGCTAACTATTTCCTGTGCTTGGGAATATTTTTTTTTAGCTTTTTTTTATATACCCCTAGGTTTTCTAGAATTTGTAAATAGGCCCCTGTAGTTTAGTATTTGTAAATAGGCACCTTCTTGAGCTTTATGTATATACCCCTTCGGATTTCTAGAATTTGTAAGTAGGCTCCTGGGATTTTAATATTTATAAATAGGCCCCTTCTTTTTCTTTTTAATAACTTATGCCAATGAGCAATCAGCATAAGGTTTGTGTTGAATATCCTGACATTAGTAACAGTTAAAATTTATCACATTAACCATTTCAAAAAGAAACTTTTTCTATCACATTATGTAGCCTCCCTCGTCGGCCATGCATCTAGGTGGCTCCACCAAGATAGGACCTTCTTTTTTTTTTTTTCATTTAAAAGAGATAAGAAAGGATAAAAGCATGGCACTCTCTGGAGTGACTCATGATGTAATGATAGAAACTTGGGATGAGATGATGGCATTTTGGATTTATTTAAGACCTTAGATGCTTCTCTTTCGTTTTAGTTTCAAATATTTGATCATTCAATCTTTGTCTGTTCCTTTTGGTCTTCCTTTGGCCCTGTGCAGCATCTTTCTTACTGGCTTTGTTGGTTTCTGTTTTTGCATCAGAGTTTTTCAGTCCCCAAGGGGGATGAATCACATCTCCCTCTAAATTCTAATCGTTTGTGGGGCCATTTCCATAGGAAAAGTGAGGGTTGAGGAAATGCTTTTCTTTGTTATACTAAAATTTATATTTGGTGCAGCTGCTTTTTTCCGAAAAAAAAAAACAAAAAAACATAAATTGTGAGCTAAATCTTCCTCGATTTTCTATGGAAAAGCTTTTCCTTTTCCTTTTCTTATTTTTTTGGGGGAGAGGGGGTGTTTAGGTTTTTTTTTTTTAAGCCATGGACGTACACAAACATGACCTAAAACATGTTCCGAATTGGCTTCTAGAAGCAAAGGGCCTGCCCTTTCTTCACCAGTGAAGATCCCATCTGGATTAGAATTACCTATGCTCTTGGGACCTGAAAATGAGTTTGTAGGTCAACCTCAGTTCAACCAGTGGAGAGTCTCAATCAATGATCTAGACTTTCCGTCTCTTTTCACTCTACAATTTCATTGACCAGCATATAAAAAGAACTTGAAGCTGCTTCTTGATCAGCTTGCATTTCCCTTAAATTGCATAGGATGGAAACTATGCTCTAAAATTGAACCTTCTAATCACTAATCAGACCATGATGTGTAGAGGAATTCATTATAAGCAAAAAAAAAACATGATTCACTTTCCAACGCCAACAAAAACTAATCATGTATTAATTTATTTTCATACCAATAAATTTCTTTTTCTTCTTCCCTATTTTTCTTTTAAAAACTTTATGAGGGACTCAAACTACCACACCCATGCATGCTTCTCATGTCCCGGATCATTTATAAATTTCTTCTTTACTTCTATCATATCTTGTTATTCTTAGTATATTAATTTACACTACAACTTAGTTCATGTCCCATGTATGCTTGTCACATCATAATAGCTTAACTTTCAAGATTTTTATAAGAGCAACCAGAAGGCAAAAAGAAATGCTTTTTACAAAAATGCTGATCTAATCTCAACACTAAATTACCACATTTTATTTATAGTTGCTTCTACATATTGGAAAATCACACCATGGCACCAATCTCCACCATAGGTGACTGATTCCATTTCTGCAGGAAATTTTTTTTTTTTTGTTAACAAAATCCTGATTAGAAATGACAGTGATGAACAGAACTTCATACAATTTTTTTTCTTCAAAACTATGGGTAGGCTAATATCATCTGTTTTGTAAAAGAAGCTCAAATCTCCCTCAGCCAATGTGTGACAAAACCCAATTGGACAACAAGAAAACAGTCAGCTCTGATTGTTCTATCAATATGAATTGTGGGTCATGTTCATTAACCAGTAGTTCCACATTCTGATGGCCCACCATGTAGTTAGGATCATCTGATCAACATTACCTTTGCGGCAATATTACTGCGGGTTCCTTCTCCACAAGCTTTGATCATCCAAAGAGCCAGTAATGATCATCATCCTCTTATTGTGATTTAGTCCATCAGTAGTCAGCCCCATGTACATTGATTAGTCTAGAGCTCTGGAGTGATGTTCCTTTCATGTGTGGCATGTATAAATAGAACTACTACTTGAGTGTATGGTCCACTTTACTATAATCAGTCTCAGTGTATCACACCAATTCCTCTTGTTGTTGAAAGCAATGAGTAGGTAAACAAATAATAATATGGATTAAAACTCTTAAAATAATCAATAGAATCAATCACAAGGACTCCTTCCATTCACACACCCCCAATCTTCATTATTTCTTTAACCTGTTCCCCACGTTGTGGGGCAGGTCAAATTCTACTTCCATACATTACATAAGTATACTCAAAATTTTGTTTAGGGATTTTTCACAATGGTGTCTTCAAACCTCCTCCTTTGCCTAACTCTGGTACATACGGCGGAGGACTTAACACAACCCAAATTTGGTATTTCAAAAAAGAAAAAGAAAGAAAGGAAACAAAGGGTCTCCAAAATTTAGAAACAGAAAGAAGGATAGTACAAGTGCACCCAAGTCTATCACAATCCAAGCTTCTAAACTCTCATAAAAGCTCCATGCTGATATCCATAGGATCGATGAAAGGGTTATAATAACCAAAAGGTTTTCCCTGATTGATCTCAAGACCATCAAACCACAAATCATCTGCAAAACCCGGAGATGCGTTGCTGATTCCTGCGAAGAATAAACATGAAGTTTTTGTGTCTTCTTCATCAAACTCCACCCACACACTGCTAATCTTGGTCTCCAATTTCCATGAAAATGGAGAATCTGAGATGCCTAATGGTTCCTCTAGGACTTCTTCACCTGTTTTTTCTTCTCTACTTGTATCTATCACCTTCTCCGGCGGCTTTACAACATCGAAAATCATTGAAGAAGGCGAATCAGTTAGAGCAGAGAAAGAACCATTTCCAAATGTTTGAGAACAGCTCATGACTTCTTCCATGGTTGAAACACATTCCATTGTGATGATTCTAACTGATGGGTAGTCTAAGTTCTTGGCACCAGTAATCCTCTTGCAATTGTTGAAGAACTCAGATAGCTTGTAGCTCTGGTAAGAAGCTCTTCGAAAGATTTCGAGGGCGGTCGCTCTTTCTGGCTTCTTAAAATCAAAGAAGGAATCAACAAGAGTGGTGATTCCTTCATTGAAGCTCATGTAAACTTGAAAACTCTCTCTCAAGATATTGATTAGAGCGATCCGAGTGATGAAGTCTGCGCTATCAAACGGCAAACAGTCCATGATCCGGTCGAGGAACTCCTGGCATCTGGGCAATCTGCAGAAGACTGTTTCCATTGATTTCTCTTCATAGAACTGAAATTGGGAGCTGTTGGTTAAGACAGGCTCGAGCTTTCCAGCCTGGTTAATGACCCACCCCAATCTTTCTTCTAGAAAGGCGGCGTAATCGTGCAGAAATGAGTTTGAATTGTCTGAATTCCTTGGAAAGCAATGCAGATTTAGATGGAGATAGCCACATAGGTATGTGTTACGAAGGTCTTGTTCGAAATTGCGGTCGCCACCTCGAAGGAGGCGGTGGACTAGGAGGAGGGTCTTGAGGGCGACGATCCAGTCTTGGGTCTTGTTGAGCCGGCGAGAGATTCTCCGGGCGAGGAAGGCTACCGAGGTGGGTGAATTGGATACTAGGAAGAGGATCTCATGCACGTATCTCTCGTCAATGGGCGTGTTGTCGTGGCCGGTGGCCCGCACGACGGCGATCTCTACATCGGAGAAGAGCTCTCGGCCGAAGATCAAGGCCTTGCCAATGGATGCATGGTCCTTGACTGAGCCAAGGGCTAGCCGGAGCTTGGTCCTTACGTCCACTACCATTCTCATGTGTGTTTGTTGCTGCTGCTGCTGCTGCTTCTTATTATTATTAAAGGGGTAGAGTGGAAGGTGCATGGATTTATACCAAGAGAATAAGAGAACAAAGACCTCTCTCTCTCTCTCTCTCTCTCTCTCTCTGTCTAATGTCTCAAACGGTTGGATTAGGACCGTTGAATGGATTAAGGAAAAGGTGGTGTATTTTCAAATGTTCTATTACTGGAACGGAAACCTTATCGTTTGTAATAAAAACACATCCACCCATGAGTGCTTCCATTCATTTTGAATGACCTAAGTGCCCATATCCATTGGTGAAAGGTCCATTCACTCTATTTTAGAGAATAATAGGATCTCATTGTTATATTTATGATTATTAAGCAATATAATCAATCAGCTTTTATGGTACTAATGCATGCTCTTGAGAAAATCCATCAAGATAATTTTGACCTTTATGTATTTATTATATTTAGGACTTGAACTCATGTACTTGAATCCCACACCATGTCTAGGGGTGGAACAATTTTCTTCTTTTACCTCACCAAGAATTTTAATTTAACACGGTGGCCCCCAAAGCAAATTTATTGGTTCCACTACACGCATGTTCCCAATTAGTTGAGCTATAATTAGACTTTTATTTTAATATGTTTGCATATTAATTATATATATATATATATATATATAGACCAGCTTGTGGGCCTCATTTGGCTATTTGTCACGCCCTGACAATTCTCGAGAATCTTGAAAGAATATAAGAACAAAAACTATTTTAATCCAATGGTGGCTTACTAAAGGATGTTTGTGAAAATGGGTTGAGTGCTAAAACAGGAATAGCATGTGTGAATAAGGGAGGGTGAGGGGGGAGGCAAATTGAGCCCCACAAACTAGTTCACATATAGTTTATATTAAAAAAAAAAAAAATCAATCTCAAAGACTAAAAACTTAGAGTATATTTCAATGATAAAGGTGAGGACATTTGAGTCATTTACGCGGACTACCCCAACAATATGGAAAGGTGGATTTAGTCAATCTGTGGAAATATAATGGACAATTTGGTAAACACAGAGAAGCATTGGATGCTCTTCTAAGCATGGGGAAGGAAATACTCAATTACCCTCATTATAATTCTCTCTTTTGATCAGGAAATTGATTGTTAGGACATTGTATGAAATAATACATTTGAGGACTTTGGGTACTTTACAGGATATTAAACAAATATTCTCAAGAGTCAACCAAAGTTAGTGCTCGTGGGATGAGAATCCCATCCTTGGAATAGGGTTCTCATGCAACAAACTCCCTTCCCATTGGCAGCCCCATGCCATCAATAGTTTTGACTTGGGATTTTACTTTTTCCCATGGATTCTTCCACAGCATCATCATATCATGTGTGGAATGAGGGCAAAAGAAGCTTGACATAGTCCCACTCCCACTTGAGTAGAAGAAAGAGGGTCTTTTGATTCCCCACCACTAGTGCAGAGTCCCAATCTCAAATGTGCTTTATATTCTCTTACAAAAGCCTTAAAGAGAGTTTTGAGTGAGAATTCTCTAGTCCAATGTATACCCCCACTACAGTTTTCTAACACCATGCTCCCCCGTCTACCATCTCTGGCATCCAATTCAGGTCCAAAATCTGACAGTAATCCAATAAAGTTTCAAGATCTTTTGATTCAAAGAGAATACTGTACTGGCAGAAGTACATGCACATAAGGTGAAGGATCATGGTTTTGAAACTTTGTTGAGTCTGTGATTGGGCTGAGTTGACTCACTTCTGGTGAGTTTTCAAGTTATGGCCTGTTTAGAAAAGTGATGATTGACATTTTTTTTTTTTATGTTGACAACGCAAATGACATATGGAAGTATCTAAAGCTAGTTGAGTCAAACTGACTCAGTTGGACATCATCATGTGAGGATTTCAGATTTACAAGCTTGGTAATAATGAAACTTCATAGGCCCGGCCCACTTTCTGTTCATGCCATGGAAAGATTCCTATTGTGATGGGGTTGATCATGTGTTCTACAGCCCATTACCTGCTAGCCTTTCACTTGATTTGAGAATATGGGTGGGCCCAAATTTACATTGTCCGGCCCACAAGGAAACAGGATAGTCCCTGTCTTCTGAGAGGTTCCATATGATATAGCCAGTTAGGCACAACTCATTGAATGAACCCATTTGGATATACTGCTTGTTTAAAAGCCCAGCTGGGCCCAACTATTAAGAAATCAGACTGGATCCCAGAAAAAAGCATTAGGCCCAAAACATATGGTTGTGGGGCCCTGCACTACAAGATAAAATAGGGATGACTGTGTCTGTCTTCCTTCTTAAGAAGGTTGAAGATATAGATTAGTCCAAAATGGGATTACTTTGTTTATAAAGAGGTGGACACCCCACTGATGAAAAGGGAGTGATTTTATTCTTTGACTAGAAGTAGAATGATTAGAGAAATGTTCCCTGTTGGGGGCTATTCTACAGCAACTTTGTCCTAGCATCTCCTTGTTAGATTTGATCTTTGTGTGACTTCTTCCTCCATCCAGATATGTTGTGAATTGTGATCATCAAGATTCTGACTTTGTGTTGCCGTATGGCTGCTTCTCTTTGCAAGTTGTCAACATTCCTTACAAAATATATTCAGCTCCAACAAACACACCCTTCAACAGTGAAGGGTTAACAGTGACACTCTACCAATAGTTGTCTTAAGAAGGTTTAGTTGGTTATAAACCTGTGAATGGCAATTCCGAATCCGACTGGCCAAAACTGGGCCTGACCTGATACTTTAGGGTGTAGGCTGACCCTTTTTATTTTCTAGTTGGGCCCAATTTAACAACCCCAACCCGAATTACAAATTAGTCTGGTTTTAGTTGGCTCCATACTTCCCATCTGACACTAACCCGATATTTAACCAACTAATTGCATAATGACCTGCCAAACAACCTGGTAATTCAAAATATAGGTTGGACCCTTTTTACTTTTCGGTTGTGTTTAGATCAACATTTACAACCCCATAAATAAATGGATCGCATTGGATTAAGATAAGTACATTTGAGATCAACCTGGCCCAAATTTGACCCTATCCAAGTTCCAACTCACTGCTATCTTAATGATTTATTTTTTTACCCCAGCCAAGGAGGCTGAACTCAGAAGAGAGCACACATATACTCTACTACCCTAATGATTTAGGAATGCATATGGTTATACAATACAAGTTTGATAGATTCCTTCTCCAGTTACTGACATTTGAAAAGATTATCAGAGGTTGAGCGGAAAGACCCGGACCAGAATACACAGTTCTATCACATCAATCAACTCATTCAGAGATCCCCTGTGATCTTCTTCTAATGGTGAGCTACAGGCAGGCATGCCTTGAATGATTGTGGAACATTTGTTGTTATATGCCTGTACATCTAGTTATCTGTGGTTTTGTGCAAGTTCTTTGGCTCTTGTGATTCTTTAACATAAAGAGGAGTTTATGGGGGCAAAATCGCATAGGACCTCATAATAGGGGTGAGGACTTAGTAGGACATTGGACACAAGAAGGGTTCTCTTGTTGTGTTTCAGTTTAGTGTGTTTTTTTTTTTTGTCTGTCTTTTAACTATATGATCGATATCAACTAATCATCATGACAAATAAAATAGTTATAGAGTGAAGAAAATCTTATTGGCAGATTGGTTGATATCAACCATCAAGGCTAAGTTGTGACGGTCGATATCGACCATTTTGTCATGCTAGAAAACTAAAGCAGTTACAAGTTTAAGAAAATCTGATAGGTAAATTGGTCGATATCGACCATCCAAAAAAAAAAGAGAAACAAAAAAGACAAATTGAGACCAAATGACTCCTCCTATATCCAACATCCTAGTGGGTCCTCATAGATATTATGGGGTGCTATGGGGTTTTTCCCCGTAAATTCCTCTAACATAAATTACTTGTCATTTTTTGCACCATGTATCAAGGAAAAAAAATAAAAAATTTGGGGACCTGTGTATATTTAAGAAATCCCCAGGCCAACACCATCCAAATTCCAATAAATCCATATTCTAGCCAATGAAAGACTGATTATTGAGTGCTAATGCATGTATAAGATAGTGAAAGTTATTCTGACCCATCAGGAGTATGATCATCAAATTTCTTTATTATAAAGCATGGAGCTTCATGCTCCTCATAAGTGCAAGATAGAATCATGCATGGACCTAGTATGGTCACATCATACATTATTTCTTCCTCTGTTTGGTTGTTTTTGAGGTATATGAATCATGACATCTTACAAGTATAATCCAACAAAAAGATTGAGACAACAATTTAGAAGTGTAGGGAAAAGGTCAAAAGGCTTTTGATCAAAAAGAAGAACATTTTACAGACCCTTGGAATGTGATTGCTCCAGTGCTGTGATGCAGATTGGCCATGATAATGAATACCTTCCACTGTTTTTGTACCAAACCAAATCTCAACATTATCACTGTAGAATTTTGCATTAACAATAATTATGACTAGGAACTAACTTTGACCTGCAAACAAACAAAGCTCAATTATCACACAACTTGATCCCAAGTGCAGGCTGAATAGTAATAAGCACCAAAATTATATCCCAAATCCAATGTCACCTCATAAGATTAGTTTTGCAAGCTTAATTAGTGGCCACCTTTGACAAATCCAAGCCACCAATTTGAGACTGATGTGAACCTTTGACGAATCCAAGCCACCAATTTGACACATGCAACACTAAAAAAATTTGCAGATGGAGTCAATAAAAAAAATTTAATTTCCGTTGCCGGGACTTGAACCCGGGTCTCTCGGGTGAGAGCCGAGTATCCTAACCAACTAGACTACAACGGATTGACATCTAACTTGACGATAGAGTAGTAATAATAAACAATATATTGGGCTCCTCAAACCACAATTTGTGCTAATAAATCTTAGGTTGTGGAAATGGACTCTCAGAATGGGCATCAGGCTGTCAAGCTCTGCTCAACCCGTTGGTATTTATGATAGATGGCCTCAAAGAAGTAATTAAATTGTCCATTTGTATATACATGAGCATGACATTAAAGAGCACGTTTGATAAATGTGAGAAATCCACGTATCTGAGAATTCCTAGCTGCCCTTGGAATAGGAGGAGTTGCATAGCCGAAGATTTCACATTGATATCGGTGGTGCATCTCACCGCATATAGCAAACACAAAAAAAAATCTCTCTGAAGATTTGGTTGCTAAACATGACTTTAATATGTTGCCAGGTGAGATTTTGTACCTAATCGCCATCGACTAGCAGTACTGTCGCAGTTGCAAGTGCACTGCAGCCTGTTTTGGGTAGGCATTATGCATGTTTGGTTAAACGCATTTCTGACAAAGAATTGGGCTTGTTGGGAATTTCCGACAGGATGTGACATTTTATCCCCTAAACATTTCAAATACTTTGTTTGATGCGAGAATTTGGAATTCCAAACCACATGAAAAAACACTTTCGTGAATTCCTAGAATTGCAGCATTCCAATTGAGCATTTGAAATTTATTTATTTATTTATTTTTTGTTGGGGGGGGGGGGGGGGGGGGGGCCACAATTCTTCCTAACAAACAGGCTAAAGAGTTCTGAGTTGTGGGTACCATGGAGGTAAAAAAATCAGTAGATTAGTCGCAGATCCGTCCTAGTGAGTTTGAGATTTCTGTACAAAGAACGGTAATGACATGTTTTGAGGGGACAGTAAGTGATTAAGCGAGGATATAGAAATCGAAACTGATGGTGAGGCCTTTGACTCTCTACGTTAGATAGAGAGGGTAGCTTATTCAATGCTTTACATACATTTTATAGAGAAGGCATTGTTTTTGCTTATCATGTAGCACTTTCCAGGTTGTATATTTAGGAAAATCGGGGATTGCTCAGTTGGTGGGGGGAAACCTGCCTCTCACCCAAATGACTTGGGATCGATCCGTAGGTTTCTTCCTTGCATATGTGAGTGTTCTCTTCCCACACGTGCAAGTGCTCTCACGGGTCTCAGTCACTAGAAGTCCCCTTTGCCTGGGGTACCCAAAAAAAGGTAATTAAGTTGGAATCTATGATTATAGCTTGTTAATTACTTGATTCTTTAAGCTGACCACAGCTTGTTAGCATAAGGTTAATCTGAGGGAAGTGATGAACTAACTCACCATTACTTTAAAACTTCATGTATATTCAAAGCCATCAGATCCAAAGTTCAGTAGGCTAGGGGAGCATCAGTGTTACTGTTACCATCATTGAAATCTTGAAGGGCAAAGAGACAGTAGATCACAACCTCTGCCTTTTTCATTAAAAGTCTGAAGCAATGGTGGTAACCAACAAATATCCAACTGGCCAAAGAAGTATGATCTAATATCTGCAAGCACCAAATTTATGTAGGGATCGTCCCTGGGTGAAGCTCAGCAGGTTAGGGACGTGTGTGTGCATGCGAGTTCAAATCCCCATTGTAGATCTTATATGCTAGACCAAAGCTTCATAAGGGCAAGCCTGAAGGAAAACAGGTTTCCATGCACAAACTGGAAAATTCTGAATATTTTTGCACGACGAGACATCTGAGAATGGGATTTGCCACAATACCCGTATCCGGTAGTGTACGTGTCTACGATGAATGTGAACCATATATCAAGTAGATCACCATGATTTCACAACAGATCAGAATTGCCTTGATCATGCATTCTCCAACTGAGCGCCTCTCTGTTCATATGACTTACACAGTCCAACAATAAGATAATTTTTATGTGGCCCTTAACAGGATTGTGCCTAGTTAAATAGACGGCCCCCAGTCCAAAAAAGCCATATGTATTGTTACTTTGTGCAAGAGAGGATACCTTCTGTATACCGGATGACATTTGTCAAAGAATAATGGTGTATCATGGTGTACCAAAGAGGATTGTCACCTTTTATCTTCTTGTTTCAGCTCTCTCTCTCTCTTCCTCTCTCTCTGTCAATTTCTTGTTTCAGTTTTCAGGATATCACCCAACTTGCAAAATGGAAGGGTACATTAGAGGCTTACCTCTCTCTCTGTCTCTCAATTTCTTGTTTCAGTTTTCAGGATATCACCCAACTTGCAAAATGGAAGGGTACAGTAGAGGCTTACATTCTTAGGATTCAAATGACTATATTTAAAGGATTAAAAAGAATTCTAAGATACCTCATAAATCTTAAGTCATTTTTGGATTGAATTTTTGTTAGAGATAAATGAATCCTTATGACAATGAAATGAGCTGGTCAGCACCTTATAGGAAAAAGACCTGCTGTAAAAGACCTTTCTCAGATTTCAGCTCATTTAACTATTACATCCAGGTTCTCAATGAATGAGCTAATTTATCAACAAAAGATGCCTCAAGAAGGTGGAAAGCCCAATATCAAGCACAGAAACCCCGTGAGGTACAAGTGTTAAAGTGTCAAGCTGGTTTCTCCTCAAGCTTGATGTTGACCTCAAGAAGGAATCATTTCAACTTTACTATCACATCAGATCTCTTTCACAACATTCCAACATTCCAATGAACTGAGAGATTTTCTTTTTATTTCTTCCCAAAAATTCAATGAACTAGCAAAAAATATTTTGGTAAAGCAAAAGGCCGAGTTACTTCGAAGGCTCTCCTGCATTGATGTTCAATATCCTCTCTGCAAGTAACAGATCATCTGGGGTTGTAACCTGCAAGGAATACTAGATAAATTAGCAGCATGACAAATCAACTTGAAATGGAAAGGAACATTGCCTTCTCAAAAGAAAAATTATAAAGGAGTAATCATATCAATTCCATGGAATAATTCCATGGAATAATATATAACAACGCAAAGTCGCAAATACAAGCTCTTGTTTGTGGAATGTATATTGTTCAAAGTTCTGCAAAACCCGCAACCCTTGTCAAAATCCCAGACTGCAAGTAGAGAACTTACTACCTTGATGTTTGTGTAAGATCCTTCCGTGATGTAGACAGGATGCTTAAGGTGCTCCACAATGGACACATCATCAGTGACTTCAAGACTTTTACTGTAAAAAGGATCAAGTTCTTGTGTCAGTTTCTGAGGTTTCAATTATACCAAAATCAAAAAGTATACTGATTCAAAATGGAAAGCTGCACCTCTTTTATACAACTTGTTTTCTATGTTGCAGATGTAAAAACTGTTGGCTTATTAAGAAACTAAGTTTGATTTTTGGCATGTGTTTCAGTGCATAAATTCAATATGTAATAAAATAAAATCCTCTAAGAACAGAAAGTCGGTTGGAGGTGCAAAATGAAATTGGATGAAAAAAAAGTAATAATAATAATATAAAAAAAAAAAAAAAGAGTAAGAAATCTACCAAGTTTGTAGCCGTGACCACAAGGACAATCAACTGAGTCATAGAGACAGAAGTCCCAAGAGTGCTCACTTAAGGGGAAAGCTCACTTAATAGAGAAAACTCAAATTCTCCTACCTTATTTATTTATTTGTGCTTGGGAGAACTTGAACTCATGCACTCAGCACCTAAGAGAGCTTGTTTCATGTCCTTAACCGGTTGAGCTATAGGGACAATTCCCCCACTTATCAAACCTTACTCTATTCAATTATACAACTAGAAAATTAGAAGAATATTGCATAAAATCAAAATCTTTAACCTCTATTAAGTCTGAATCAAGGTTTTAAAAATGGGACTTGAGGATCCAACTTGGCCGAATCGCAAGGGACTTGGCCAGTTTGGAGTTTGGACCAAGTAGTCTATGAATCTTGGATTTTAAGATTCATTATATCTCATTTATCATCAATGAATTTAAATTGTTATAGGTACCCAAATTATATTTCATTCAGATGGATGAATAGAACCACCCATCTTCAAATGCTTAGATCTTCAAAATGAAGTATCTTTTGTGAAGGGACATAAAACTCAGTCTCCCAGCCTACACATTGCATATGAATGTACACTTATTTATATGTAAATTAGGAGTACCATACTATGAGCATATCCTTTTGGATTGATGACTACGAAGACTAATTTCATTGATTGTAATATCCCTAATCAAGGGATTGTAACGGTGTAATTGCCTTATGTATGCTCAAAAAATATCTATATAAAGCGAGCTTGGT
This sequence comes from Camphora micrantha, assembly GCA_003546025.1. Taxonomy (NCBI): domain Eukaryota; kingdom Viridiplantae; phylum Streptophyta; class Magnoliopsida; order Laurales; family Lauraceae; genus Camphora; species Camphora micrantha. The sequence goes on from QPKB01000008.1 coordinate 6,907,838, forward strand.
CGTCACGAGAGAAAATGATCATTCTCTCAATTCTTCCAATTTTCATCTCCTACTCTCATATTGTCATGGTATCAGAGCCGCGACACGATAAGGTTATATTTCCTCAAGCAATTGGTTCCATTGCGAAGGAACGATTTAACGAACTTGCCCAGATAGGGTCAAAACCAAGACATAACTTAATAAAAATTGATGACAGTGTTGATTCATGAATCTGTTGAATTAATAAGACCTAAAGTCTCATCTGGGATGGTGGCATAAATAAAGGACCCATACTCAAGCCACAAAAGTCATGAACCCTGAGTAATGTTCTTTAACAGTTTTATCCCCCTCATTATATTCTGCTATTTCATAGTCAAATTGGAAAGGCGACCATTATTTTCTCGATTATATACCCACCATAAATAATTCCACATGTCAGTTGCAGTTTTATAGAGTTTAAGATTGAGAGTAATAGATGGTGAGACTGAATAGTGAATCCAACAAATGACCCTAGCATTTTTGTGGTTCATTTAGCAAGTCCATCTGGTTTGTTAGATGATGGCTTCTTTGCGGACCCATCACAAAATCTCACAATTATGTTGCTTAAAATCCTGGCTTCCATGAGAAGACAAAGCAAATTGAAATTGACCGCCACTTTATTCGGAAAAGGCTCTAGGACAATCTTCCCTCACTCCCTTGTGTCTCATCATCTCCTCAAGTTGCAGATGTCTTCATCAAAGCTATCGCCTGAGATTGACATCACTTTCTCATGTCCAAATTGATGCTCGTTGATCCACATCAATTTGAGGGGGAGTGTGAAGGAATATAAAATTCGGTGTCTCTCAAACCACTGCTGTATATGCATGTACACTTGTTTATATGTAGATTATGAGTACCATACTAACAAGCATATCCAAAGGGATAGCCTTAGATAAGATTAAATATATTTATATAAAGGGAGCTTAGTCAGCGATGAGAGAAAATGATCATTCTCTCCATTCTTCCAGTTCTCATCTCCTTCTTTCATATAATCAGATTTGACCTTCTGTAATCAGTGTAATATGTCCATAAGCCTATCACAACTTTTGAATAGAAAAAATACGAAGTGCATTTAGCAATAAAAAAACCATAGGACTTGGCCAATAGGTGACTAGGGGGGTGACTCGACTCAGCAACTATCGAATCTGAGTTGACTCGGCCAAGTTTGAAAACAATGGTCTAAATGGGAGTAATACTTACAGCAAGTTGACTGTCTTATATATGTAATACTCTGCTGTAACTCCTAGTTTAATAGAGAAAACTCGATTTCCCCACTTTTAACTTAATCCAAATGAATTCTTTTTTTTTTTTTTTTTTTTAATGATACGGGTATCCCTGAGGTCTTTAATTGACCCAATAGGACTAATCCCCCCGGTGGCGCCCGCTAAACCCACACAAATGCACACTAAGCAAATATGGGTTGGTTTCGAAGTTCGCAAACAAGACATGGGAAGCAAACCCACCCGTCATGCCACTCCACCAACTCCCAGGTGGGTATCCAACCCAATTCAATTCTTTTCTAAACAATAGCAAACCAAAATAAACTTAACAAAGACTGATCCAAAGCCGATTTCAGACTTTCCTTGAATGTAATTTGGCTTTCTGGCCTTTTGAGATGCCCCTTTAGCTGGTCTGGCTAGGCCTGGCTCAGCTGAAACTGTTGGGTCTGCTCTGGGTTAGACATGGCTGGGCCTGATGGGTCTGTTGGACTCTCTTTGGCTTGGCCAGGCCTGCACTTAATCTTGGGCTCATCTCAGGTCTGTTTGGGTTCATCTGGGTCTGAGATGGGCATGACCCGATTGAGTTTTTCCTAGAGGTTTTAATTTGCATGAAAATGCTAGTCCTTGTGGTACTTATTCTCCTTCTGTTCACTAACCTCATCATTATCATCACAAACTTCATCAATATCACCATTAAAGCACTATGCCATCTATCTGGGGACAGCAAAATAATTTTACCAAAATTTGAACAATTGGTTTCTCCTAACCTTCCTAGGGATCTGAAGGAACTTTAACCACTGACCTCTCTTCAAACTTCAATGTTTAAATGCTTTTAGGTGCAATAATATTACGGTGAATTCAATTAAAGTGTATCACTAACTGTAAAATTAGAATCCAAAATATATTGATAGTTGAGCATCGCTTGGAATCAAATAAACTTTTGGTTTTCCTCGTTACTAGCCCATTTGACATATTCAAAGATCAAACATTTTCATGGGATGTCGTAGAGTGTTTCATACCTTTGCACTAGTTCAAAACCATCTCTAAGCAAGTCAGGCTTGATGACCTGAACAATAAATAAATTGATGTGGGATTTCACCAATCTCCCATAAAAATATATTCAACATAAGAATGTCCACTTAACCAAGAGGAAGTGTTTGGCTGGTAACCTGAGGAGTTTGCATTTCCCAAAGCGTGTTCCTGTCCAGAGTTCTCACTACGAAGGATTTGCTATTTGCCTGCATTACAAAAAAAAAGGGGAATGAGGATTACCAGCTCCGCCTTGTAAAATCCAGAGAAAGTTCATCTAGTCGGCAAAGACAGGAGCTTCCTAAGGAAGGCATCTTCTATACCAGATGAGACCACTCCACTAACTGGATATTCTATGTAGTGACTAGATTACTTCTCTTCAAATTCCTCCATGGTATTAGAGTAAGTTCAAGCCACTATAGCTTTCAAGGCAAGATACTATAGGCTGATGTCAAATGAAAGTACTGCTGACGTTAGCAGCCCTACCCAGGTAGGGTTAAACAACATTGCCTATTTCAACTGTTTAGTCAATATGTACACATGGTTTTAACTTGAACTTGGCACCTACTGAGTTAATTATATAACACCTCAGTAAGAATGCCCAAAAAGAACCATACCTTTTTCATTTCTTTTTTCTTCTTTGAATAGCAACCACACCTATTGTTATAATTCTTATTACGAAAATGTAAAAAATTGGAAGAAAGAGAGAGAGAGAGAGAGAGAGAGAGAGAGAGAGAGAGAGAATATCCTCAGAATAATCCTAAACACATTGATCTCAGCTATCGATAAACTTATCTTGTCTTCTAATTCTCATCATCAATGCATGAGATGTAACAATGTGAACTTGTTCGATTATAATTACATTGTACAATCTTCAGCTCAGTGGATGGTTTGTTCAACAGGCTATCAAATGCACAAAATTTTTGGCGTTTTGCGGTCGCTTGATACTTTAAAAGAGGGCCTTCAATATTAGAAAGAGGGTCTAGGTACGTAAAGTTGCATTACAATTTTTTTGGAAAGGAAGGTGCCCCAATGATTCGTTATGTAGCAAATAAAAGCGTAGAAACATCCTGTATTTTGCAAAACAATAAATGTTCAAATAAACCAGATGGAATTTTCATTTTGCACATTAAAACATTCTGTTCCACTTCCATCAGGTGTGTAAATAGAAGTAAATTGTCGTCAGGTACAATATATACATATACCTCTTTGATTGTTGCTTTAACTGGAACACCAAGCACAGCTGCACCATTCATCAGTCCATCTTTCAGCACCTAGCAACAAGGAAGCAATACAGAGAAATATCAATCATTGTTTACATTTGATATATTAATATATTGGCTACAATGAGCTGCCACAGACATTAAGTATAAAATAAAATTCTAAAAACTTGGGAATCTTAAATAAAATGCCAACCTTTTCAATATCTCCAGATAATACCAAAGGCCTCGCTGAATCATGGATGCAAACGAGCTCCGAGCTTGCATCAATTTCCTTTTTAAGTAGTTTGTATCAGAAAATGTGATAGAAAAGATATGAGTTCTAAACTTGCATCTCTAAATGGAATCATGTAACAGTAATTACCAAGTCAGCATTAGTTATCAATGCACAAATAACGGATCTTTTTTCATTTATCGGTCATGAAAAAGGATTGCTGGCAGATCTTAAGGACTGAAATTATTTGTAGACAAATATTCCAAAACTTTTTGACTAATCAGTTAAAAATCATACTTTTGTTTGTTAAACCCATAAGAACTTGCATTTACCCAAACAATGTAATAACTAAAATATCAAAATCATTTTCCATCTCATGTCGTAAGTCATAAATAAAATATCAAAATCATTTTCCTTTTCATAGTCCATAAAGCACCATTCGTGTTTACCAGAACTTGGTATACAGGACACTAAACGCCCCAATTTTTAGAAATAAAGCAGTGACAGGCTACAAGACTCTTTAGCAATAGAGAAACTTCTAACTATACTTGCTTAAAGAGCAAAAGCAAGCCAGAAATTGGGCAAATCCAAATAGTCCAATGCAGAATGGATAGAAGTCAACTTATAAAGTTTAAAGGCAATTCAAAGAAAAGGGTGTTCTCATTAGCAACCTCATGGTAAAATTTTTGAATGCACCTGAAATCCATTGAACACAGAATCCTGTCTTTCCTTCCCAGGAAGAGCAAATTTAAGGTCTACATGGATCTCCGCTTTGGCATCTGGAGAAAAAAAATATTTGGTTGTAATAATTCTTGTTAGATTATGAAGAGTCTAACAGTTATCATATGAGATCAAGTGCCAGCCATGTCCAATAATCGTGTTTTGTGTCTCAGAGACCTTTTTAAAGCAAAAGAAGTGTCTTTTCCAGGCAGATAAATCTATTCACTATAAAGTTTAAAGAAAAGATGATAGGCAACTGTAGAAACAACAAAATCAATGTAAGGGAAAACTGAAAGTACACCCAAAGGTAGGGAAAAAAAGGTTGCATCAAAATGAGTGGTTGAAGATGCAAACCTTCAAATATGTCTTTATAGGATGGATCACACACTACAACTATTTCCTTCACTTCAATCATGCGAGAGAAAGTGTAGAAACTGCGAGGGAAAAGTGCATGAGATATATGCATAGCGTAGATAGGATATCATGTAAAAATGAAAATAAACATATAAAAACTTCGGTGAAAAACATTTACCTATACAAAGCAATTGGTTGGCCAAAGAGTGGGAGGTACTGCTTCGGCATGCTTGCCTATTGCATAAAGAGACAAACAGAATCTAGCAGGTGATTAGACAAAGAATAGGGTCATTAAAGTGCACGTAAATAAATATCCGAACCAAAGGGGTATAATCATCATTTCATGTTAACATAGAATGATGTTGCTATGTTGCTCAAGCAAGGCTCAATGAATCACTTCTTGTTTTTGCTTGGTAGTTTCATGAGAGAGAGGAGAATGAAAAGAGAATCACGATTGGTAGCATAACGAAATGTAAATGATAGCTAGCCTAGACTAGTTCACATAGTTGTAAGAAGTGGTAAGTAGTGGAAACAGGTAGACAGCTCGAGGTCTTGGTTTTTTTTTTCCTTTATTTTGAGTTGGTGTCCAACAATTGGGTAGGCACACTAAAGAACCCATATAAGATAAGTTCAAAGTGATTGCACAATACAGTGTAAATGTTGATTTGATATAAATCAACAATCCAATCAATCATATTGGGAGCAGGACCATCCTCTCTCTGTCTCGCTCAAACTCTTCAATGGGCTCCCATTGCAAAATCAGAGTGGAAAAAGGACTCAATTCATCCAATCAATGTTCAGAGTAAGGGTAGTTTTGATCAATTGATGATAACAAAGTCCAATTATCAACAACTATCCATTTAATGGGACCCATGTTAAATTGCATATGGTGGCTAGCAGTCACTTCAACCAGACAATCCAAACCATCCCAATTGTGCAATCTCAGTTTGGTTTTCTTTTAGAGGGTCTCTCATACTATCATTTCTTCTCTGAACTGCTAATGTTACCATCAAAACAAACTTCCTCCCCATCAGGCAGGCAACAGCATTGATGTGACCAGCTTCAAAGATCAGGCCAGACATTTAAACTTCATAAATTGAATGTGGGTTGCCCACAAACCATTCAATTTATCTATATTTCATCAATTTCTCTATCAATAGTGTCAAGAAGACGTAACATCCATTATCAAATGAATGATTTTCCAAACCTTAAATCCTCTACTTGTTCAATAAAAGAAATGAAGGAAAGAACACATACCCCCATTCTTTTACCTTTTCCTCCCGCCAACAGAACCACTGAAACGCTCTTCTCTTTCACAATCTGAGAAACCTACCACAAAATAAAAATACAAACAAAACCCAAATTTTATTTTAATTGGAGATTTCAATAACCCCAATTAGACACTGAACCGAATGGAGAATCCCACTTCCCTACTATCCCCACTTTTCTAACCTCATTCTTTTCTGGGGTATTTGCCACGGAGCAATTAATTCTCACTCTCCTCCTGAACTCATCTTGGTGGCCTGGAAAACACCCAAAAAAGCATTTTGAAAAAAAAAAAAAAAAAGGTGAACTTTCAGAATCTGACCAAAAAGTTTGGTTTTTTTTTTTTTTTCAGTGGAAAAGGTTCTGCCTTTTTCATTGCTATCATAAAAGAGTAAGATACTTTTGTAGGAGAAGAGATTCTTGCCTGGAATTGGACGTTGTAATCTCAGAAATGGTGAAGGAGGAGGATTGGGACTTGCGAGAAAAGGAAGAAATCGGTGGGATTTTGGGTGGGAATGGAGATTGTTGATGAGAGGAGAAGAGAGTGGAACATCGAATCGAAGTGCCATCTGTACTTTCTTCCTTCAAAATCAACTCTAGATAATAAACACGAGACCTGGAAATGAAGAAGAAGCTGCAGCAGTAGCTCTGGTTTAGATTCGATTTTGTCTGCTGAACAGAGAGAGAGAGAGAGAGAGAGAGAGAGAAGAACACAAATGTTGGATTATGTCAGTGCTAAGCCCACCAAATAAGACTTCCTATATATATTAGCACAAGAATAGAACCCCCCACAAGATCTCATGAGTCCAACCATGTCCATGTTTGTCACAATTGTAGGGCTTCTTTGATTACCAGTAAAGAAAGGAAATTCATGCATGAATTTGTAAAGTTTTCAAAGGCTGTCCGGGTTTGAATTCCTAATTCCTAAATCATAATCCTGGATGGGGGGGTTCATGGATCAAGCCTGCCCGGGCCCAGCGCGCTTTGGGCAGGGCTTGGGTCGGGCTTAGACATTTTCTTTAGGCCTGTTTTATAGGTGGACCCGGCCTGGGTTCAGTGATAGAGAGCCCCAAGCCTAGCCCTTAGAATCATAAAAGGAAAAAAAAAAAAACCTATTTTATTTTTATAATGTAAACTCGGGCTGGGCCCGGGTTTACTCATTTTCGGACTGGTCAGGCTTGGGCCAGCTAGTTAAGGTCCGATTCAGGATTGGGCTGGGCTTGGATATATATTTTAGAAGTTGAGATGAGCCAGGATATGATTCAGCCCGGCCCACGAACACCCCTACCCTTGGAGGGAGAATTTACAAATGCAAGGAGGTTAAAATCTTGACAGTTCCAAAGGTGATTTGAGACCTTTTCATTTGACTGAAATTTGAGATTCTAGCAAAAAAAAAAAAAGATATTTTCAAATGACAAGGAAGAAGCTATTATATCATGCCTATAAATGCTGAACTCCACAACTTCCCATCAAAATTCTCGAAAGAACAAGCCGGTGGAGAGTTCATCTGGAATTCAAATCTTCATCTGCCATCTAACATTTGAAATGCTGAAATTCACGGTGTTTCAAAAACAATTTGGCGACTTTCTAGGTGGGTTGAAAGGGTTAGACTCAAAATCTAACATGTAAGATAACATTTGAAATGCAAAGAGGACAGCCACCATATTAATATAAAAAAAAATTGAAAATCAAAAACCCATGCACAATAAATATTGTTACCTTTTATCTACAAACATGAAACAAATTATTAGATTATAACCTTTGCTAATTATCTTTGTCATGTCGACTTGATCTTTTATAGATAGTTAATCCCCATATTATCAGACTCCACAAACAATATCAAATGTCATATTTCCAAAACCAATAGAGAGCTTCGCAGGAGTTGCAGAGGTTTAGGATGCTATGGTCACTCATTAGCGACCTACTTGGGATCCATCATCACAAATATTGTTCTTAGGAAATCATAGTCTTGAAAAAAAAATCTATTGTTTTTATTGAAAAAGTTTAGAAAAAGTCACATTGATTTTTAAAAAATTAAATGAGTACATGATACAAAATAGATAAAAGATACTTTCAAAACATTTTCAAACTATAATTTTTCCTACTTTCATTAAATATTCTCTCACAAGTCTTTAATTTTTCAATATTTTGAAAATACTGTCACATTATTGAGAAAGTACCATTTTAGATAAATATCATATATTATCAAGATATTCTCATAATATTGTCAATATCTGTGACAATTATTGGGACTTAACTTGGGTTTAAATTAACTTTAAAGGGTTTATTTTAATTGTGTTTTGGGTTTTTTAGAAAGAGCATCATTGTCATTTATTTGTTCAAACAGAGGTAGAAAATTGTAAAATTCATAAACCCTTAGTCAAAAGATGTTTTTTCTTTGCAGAAAATAAATGATAGCTCAAATTGTTCTCTAGAAAACCTTAAAAGGTCTGAGGTCCAAGAGAAATGAGGCAAACCACAGTGGTCATTTTTTATGAGAATCCCTTTCATTATTTCAAGGGGAGATTGGAAATTGGCAGTGAGGAAACGGGGTGCAGGAGGGGCCTACTTTGTAGGGTTGTTTTCTTTACATTAGAAAGGAACAATGGGTGCAAAAGGACTTGGTTGGTGATGAGTGATATTGTTGTGGTTGTCAACATTTATTAGTGATGGTGAGTGTAGATGGATGATGATTGGGCAGTTGATAATGTGTGTTTCCGCATGTTCGGGTCCACCATGGTTGGGTGAGAGGGGAAGGATTATATATATTTCCATAGATCTCCCACGAGAGTCTCGAGATGTTTTGTCTTTTGTTTTGGGTTAGGTGTGCCTTTCATGGTTTGGAATTTAGATGTTCATGTGGTAGGAAAGGTCCAGCCTGCTGGGCATATCTGGCCTTGGAGATCCCCTTATGAAATGTCATCATCTTAACTTTGACATTCACTTGAATTCGGTAGGCCATCCAATGGGATATGCAGTTGTTAGCCAAAATCTGACCAGGATTTAGAAAATATTTGATGATATGGGTCAATTGACTCAAAGGCCTATTTGATCTATCGAGCATTTTCATGACTTTTAGTCTGAGCTTTTGTCCATTTTATGGGCACTCTTTTCCATTTAGGTTCGATTGACTCAGAGTCGCCCACCCATTTGAATGGTCTGGACAAAAGCATAGTTTAGAGATCAGGGAGTTGCAGGCATTTGTTATAATGCAAAATTTCCCCCAGGGGACTGTCAGCATGTGGAGATTCATATCCATCCATCAAAAAAGGCATGGAGTCAAGCTACCTCCTCCATAACTCAAGGAACTGATCATGATAATGTGGATGTCTGTGGAGAAAATTCACCTTGAGATAATTTACTTCCATAGCTCAGGATTCACATCAATATCATTGCATATATCCATGTGAATAGCTAAAAAAAATTTGATATCAGTGCTTGCATGCATAAGAATGAGGATTTCCAAATCTCATGAGGAGGGATCAGACATGAACATGCCAAAAATGAGAAGTTACAGTGGCCCAAATCCGGACATATCTACAATTACAAAATATGGATTTTCCACGCCTGCGGAAAAACTGCTGAACAATCCTTCAGATTTTGATTGTGGAGCATGCCCTTAAAATAAAAAAAGTGATCTAATGACAATGAAGGATCTTGACCGGAGAGAGAGAAAAAAAAAAAAAAAAACAATAAAAGGAAGGGTTATAGTATACAACAGTAACCACCATCCAAACTGCCGATTCAATTCTCCCTTCTTGCATTTGTGTGGACTCCAAATTTCATTTCAATCGTTTCAAGAATAATCTTTTGGTTGGAACATGTGAAATTGTGAATAAATTGTGTTCTGTCCTGGATACTGAAGCACTCTGTTGTCACATTTAGAAAGCCAAAACTCTAATACAAATACAACTATTCAAGAATTTTCACCCCACACCCCCAGTATCAATATGAAAAAAAAAACCCTCCTCCCATCAAATACAAAGAAACGTTTGGTTCATCAATGATGAATTTATTGCTGCAGACTCCACATATGGTATAAATTTAGTGCTTTTGGCCACCAGTTGAGACGACATGAAGTTCTGTTAAGTCACTCATATAATGCCATGGTAGCCACCTATAGAATACCATCAGGACTAAAAAGGGGAGGATGGATGGTTTCTCCATCTCGGTCCATTTCCGATTTGACCGAGGGCTAACAACAGAGTTTGGACTTGTAAAGCGACGGTCCCAGCTGAGTACTTGTCCAGCACATGGGGAGCAGAAACCTAATCAAAAGACTGGAGTCTCCCATCTCCAATCAAGAGATCAAACTCGTACCCAGTGGAGTAGCCACTCGGTTGGTGGTTGCTGGTCACCGTGAGCGGTCCAGCCACCACCCCTTGCAGCAGGCCTTCACTGGACTCGGGCTTGCGCTGCAGAGGGACAGTTTCTAGTGCTGGGCTGATTAAGACTAGGCTTTTGGCAATGACTGGGGCGCTCACTCTCTTCCACAAGGTATGAGCTAAGGGGGTTGGGAATGTAAACGCTTCCACTTATGATAATCAATCAGCTGGACAATTAAGGAAAAGGGTATCAAAAACCAACATCCAATTTAAAAAAGTACAGGTTGACAAGCTAGCTGTATCGAGTCACCAAATTAATATCAGTGTCAACTGAGAAGAAAGATCACCCAGCCAAGGCTACAACTAAATTGCCACTGCATTAAACAATTAGCTCATTTTACATCTGTACCTGATAAAACAAAACGGCCTCTTTCCACCTGCAAATGCCCAATCTTCTTGGGGCTCCCAGGCATACACTCCTCATCTGCATCTGAGCTCGGCATCCAACAAACAGCATGGACCTCTTTGCCTAGTTTCTAATGAATTCCTAGAAATTCATTAAAGATGAGCTTCAATCAGAGACTAGAAGGATCAAAGGTACAGATCTAAAAGGGACGAGAAAAGTGGTGGGAAATCAAATCTCATCACTTAAATTGTAGCGATTTACTGATTTCATGGCCTCCTTTGGATCTCCATCTTCTCTCTCTATCTGTTCAATACCTCTTTCCATATAAGCCCGTTCTCCTATGAATCCCTAGGAATTTAGTAGAAAAAGAAAATAGGCAGGTGGCCACTAAGAATAAGGCTAACATCACCTTTGCCTGGCCACCAGCTGGTTCTTTAAAAGAATTTCCAACTGGTTAATAACACATTGAAACCATATGAAAGTATCGAAGAGAAAGTTACATTTTATAGGACCCCCTAAAACAAATCAAATCCAATGAAAATTGCTATTTTCCTTCCTGTGAAGATGTAAACATAAAAGCAAAAAATTCATTGGCTGCTAATCCTGGATGACCCAAGCTCTGAAAACCCATAGCTACTGTTGTACTCTGCATTTGTGAGTATTTCATCCAATGGCCAATGGGGTCGGAGACCTACCATCTGTTCACCAGTGTGAATGGAAGTGGTCACCCCAGCTGATGACAAGATGGGGCATTTCTTATTGGGCACTTCCACTGAGGAGGCACTTGATGTCGAACAATTCAACAAATCAGGGGCTGTCATGTTGGAGTGCTGTTGAGGGGCGACCCTAACACCTGTGACAAGGAACCGCTGGTGGGATGACACATAAGGACTCACTGTGTGTATCGATACATCACATTGCCTGCAAAACAATGCCCTGTCCTCCAAGCAGAAGAAATATCCAGACTTCTCCTGCATGACCACAAGTAGAGGAGTTCAAACCTTACACATTCTTACATAAAAATGCATTCTCAAATCCATGCTGTTCCTTTTTTTTTTTTTTCTTTTTAATGGTAAATTGTATTAATCAAAGGCTTATCAGTATAAAAGGAATATACTGAAAAGCTTTGAAAAATAACAAAAAGGAGGAACACCATCCAAAAAGAAGGAAAAGGAAAAACTCAAGGACCTCTCAAAATGCCCAAAGGAGAACACCAACAGAATTAGGAAACCACCTCCCTCCTGCTGTTCTTTTTTTCCCTTTAAACTCAACTTCATGTAATTTATGGAGTATAACTTGAAAAGGAGAAGGGACATTTAAGGCATTGGTCTGGTCCATACAAGGCCAACTGGCTGACCTCCAAGTAGGAATTATATGCATGTTCTTACATTAGCAAAGTCTTATCCATTGACTTCATATTAGAGTCTACTTCCTTCTTCTTGAATAAATATATATTTTGTCCGTTCTACTTTTTACTCATCCTTATTCACTACTACCAATGAAGTCATTTCACAATCCAAAGTGTCACTTTTGACTACTTACGCTCAAGTCTTTGTTTGCCTCCCTTCTTTATTTTTTATTTTTTATTTTTTATTTTTTATTTTTGTACTAGTAATACTCCAATTCTTTGTACTAAGCCATCTCTGGTCTCATGCCCATGCGCAAACCAGCTCAAACACCATTCTTGATTTTTCTTATATTGTATTAACTGTAGATTCCCATGCCCATGAAAAATATTATTTGGAGGATTGAAGTAAGTTCTATTCTAGAACTTGTTTTGAGTCAATCATTAAAAGAAGTTCTCTTTTCATAAATAGCCTTTTGACTTCTCCATTTCACATCTAGGTTTTCTGATGTCTAAAACTCTTCTCCTTTGGACACCTCAAGCACTTCTTTTATTAACTATGTCACCACTACATTTATCTTTATTTAAATGCCACTTCCCTCTAAAGTGAATTCCTAAAGCGGGTCTCCGGAAACCTTTATAATAGAACTCGTCGTTTGAGCCAATTGTTCTTTAGGATCCATATATTAAATCAAATCTCAATCTCAATAACGTTTGTTAGCATATTGTCAAGCTTTCTCCTTTTAGGTTCTTCCACCGTGTTCTTGGCCAGCCCATCACTTTCCTATTAGTTATTTAGGGGTCGCTTGTTTGCGCTCATTTACAATTGTAAATGACTCACACGCATAATTGTTATGCATCATCATATTTGTTTGTACTCATTTACGCATGTGAAGCGTAAATAAGATGTAAAAATGGTGTGTAAATAAGGCCATTTTCACGCCTAAATAGGCGTGAAACTCTTTCACATCTCCCATTTGCAAAAGGGCATCAGTACATGGTTCACACGGTGATTGCATTTTGGTTATGCAATTGGTCACTGGATCAAATCCCATCAAACACTCTTTTTCTAAAATTTCTGTGGTCCCTATATTTGTAATCAAAATTGTCTGTTCACTGAAGTAATAAATCCCAAGACCCTTAATTAGCTTAAATCTTCATTAATTTTGACTAATTTGTGAAAACGTCCCAAAAGTTCTCAACCTATAGATCTAATTTTCTGCACTTCCGACAGCCCAAATTCATGATCTGAACCATTCAATACTCCAATATTAAGCATGAAGAAATTTAGTGTCATATGTTAAATCTTCATGGATTTGAGAAATTTGTGAAAACGTCTAAAACATCCAAACACATCTAAAACTGTTGAATGTACTCATTTACTCATGTGAAAATGGTGATTTTAAGAAACACATTATGAGTTTCGCGTGTCTATAATCTGCATACCTAACATTTGTGAAGGTAACATCTACATATGTAAAATCGATTTTCCTATCCAATGCATAAAAGGCAAGCGATCCCTTAGGTCTTACCAAGAACATCTAAAATCACTAATCCACATATTGAGGTGATCTCCTTCAATGACTCTGTAGCCCTTGCAAGTTCACCATACTCTGTCTTAACAAGAAACTGTACTAATGGTTTTAAATTGTAAGGTGTTGCCCTTTTTCCTTGGAAAATAGAGGGCCTCTACTCAGGAAAATCAACTATGCCTCTAAAATGTAACACTAAAACATAGCATCATCCTTAATAGCACACATTCAACACTTTTGGTTAAGGCAGAACCTAAAAGATAAACCAGCCAGGCAAATCTTGTCCAAGTTCCAACCCATTACCTATTGGACTCTCATATTCAGGCATGGATCCTGACCAAACTCGTTACATGGGCAAACTTATTAAAAAAAAAAAAAAAAAAAGCCCAAAAGGTTTTTCATTGGATTCTCTTCCTTTTGTTAGGCAAAAGGCAGCTAATTCAATCACAGAGGGAAATGAATTTCATCCAGATAGTCTAAACTCTAAAGCACTCAATCATAAATATATATACACAAAGTAAGCCCAGCGCGCATGTTAGCAGGCATTGCATATGGAGCTTGGAGAGAGTTGTTACCTGGCAGATATCGCACTTGGGCGCCTGAGAAGACGGATGAGAGAGGGGAAGCCGCTGGTGTTTCCCGGCCAGCTTATTCGCCGCGTGCACCTTCTGGTCGCAATCCCAACAGAGCGCCGCCTCGTCAGCGCAGCATAGCACCAAAGCTTCAGCCCTCTCACAAACATCGCACTGTATCTTCATCTCTCTCTCTGATCCCCACCTTCTCCAACCAAAACCAAAACCACACAAAATCAGAAAAGATTACAGAATCGCAAAACGAACACACAAAAACTCCCAAAAAGGGAAATTTTGAAACCACCTCTATCAAGCCTTTGATTCAAGATCCTAGTCCGATGGCCACTTTGATTTCCGATTTCCGACGGTCTTTTCCGTTTTCTGCTTCCACGGACCCAACCCAAAAAATAAAAAAATCTATCTTCTCCGGAAATCTGGCTCGAGCTTTGAGCTGGATCTAGGGTTTCTGAAATGATTTGTTGTTCGTTCGCGATGGAATTAGAAGCCGATTTCTCTATTGGTTCGTGTTTTGGGATCTTTTTACAAAAGATCTTGAGTTTTGGAGACTTGCTCGGATCGCTTTCTACGATCTTGGAGTGTCTTGATGCTTGAGGAAGAGAGGAAGAAAGATCGGATTTTTAGTATCTGAATCGCAAGAGAGAGAGAGAGAGAGAGAATGACAGAGCGGAAGAATCTCTGGTGCCTTGCGTTTGGTTCTCGAAAGGCGGCAAAAGGGAGAAGAGAGATATTTTTGGAGGAAATGATTTGATTTGGTCATGCTATTCATTGGGCCACATGGCCACTTGATAAAATATAAAATTCAAACACCAAGCACGTGCCCTTTAGATGTTAATGCATTCTCACACCAAATTTCAACAATAACAACCTTCATTACTATCATTATTATTATTTTATTTTTTTTAATAGGTGTGTTTTTACGACAAGAAAATTCGCTCTCGACGTATTTTCATTTCTATAAGAAACATATTATGCTTTCTCCGCCTTTTATATTAAAAATTAAAATCTTTTTGAATATCGATTTATGTTACCTACTTTTATGAGAAAGATGTATTGTACCAAATGATCAAAAAAGAGTTGCTGGATGATTAAAGAAATCTTCTATGTATTGCATAATCCTCTCATCCAACAAATTAGGGATGTTATAAATGGCAACTCAATATGTTACTGACATTATCTAATGTGTTCGAGTTTTTGAGTTCGAATCTTTGGTGAAGGAAATTGATAATAGTTATTGTTTAATTTTTTCTTTTATCAAAAAAATATCATACACACTTGGGATGATAAAAAAAAAATTAAAAGGTGAGATCTTTCTTTTGTCCATATCTTTCTTGGGGTATTATATACACGATTTTAGGTTGACTTCACTTTCCTTCTTTATTTAGTCCCGTCCCCCACACCCCCCAGTGATTAAGTAGGGACCAAAAGTTGTTGGGTGAGACTCACTTCTAGTAATAAATTGCTTGTCTCCATTTATTTGTTAGCCATTTTTTAGGATTAAATGCGTGGATTGTGATAGATTAAAGCTTACTCCATCCAACTAATATTCAAAATCTCACCTCCATTTTCAACATTGAATATTTGGCACTACGAAGGTGAAATTTCACCTGCCGTGGAACTTTCTCCCTACTTCAAAGATGACAACATAATGACTCTCTTTACTTTGAATGTAGAAAACTTTAATCCTACACCACCTTGCTGTTGCTGGAGAATAGTTAAGACAAGTGGGGGCCAGGAATTCTTCTTCGCGTTGGGGTGGGCCACAATGTGGTAAAAAAATTCTTGGGGTCCCATATATGAAACATGCATGTAGTTTTCAAACTATATAGGAGTTGTTTTTTTGAAAAGTTATGGGGTCCATATGTAAACTATTATAAGACTTTCTAAAGAAAAAGGTGGGGTTTATAAATTTTGGAGAGGCCATATGTAACAATTCATACGCTCTGCTAAAGAAAAAAGGGGATTTTCAGAAATCTTGGAGGTGCTCTATGTAAAAAATTACAAAAGTTTCTTTAAAAGGGGGGATTTCAAAAGTTGTTTGGGGTGCCGCCGCTAGCCCCCCTAGTTCTACCAGTGGTCAAGACTATTTTAAAGGTATACCTGCACAAATAGATTTCTATGTAAGAGAAATAATCTTTCCACTTCTATACATTACCACCTTAGAGTTGGTGGAGTGATATAAGATCTAGCTTTGCTACTAAGCCTGTCAATGGGACGGGATGAAATGGGTAAAAAACCCGGCCTGACCCATCCCAAGCCCTAAAATAAAGGGCCTTTAAAAGAAATTTGAGCCCAGTGGGCTGGGTTTGGACAATACATTTTAAAGCCCGGCCAAAATGGGACTGAGACTGGGCAGAGGATGCCCAGCCCGTTTAGGCCCGGCCCGGCCCAAGCCCCAAAATACAGGGCTTTTAAAAAAATTTGAGCCCAGTGGGCTGAGTTTGGACAATACATTTCTGTTCATTTCTTTTTTAAATTACTTGATCCATATAGGAAAATAGGATACTCATTCTCATTCATTTTATTGATTTTTTGATTTTTTACTTTCACCGTAAAAAAAAAAAAAAAAAAAGAAGAAGTTTTTAACTGATCCTACATTACTTTAACTTGACTCATATATGATACTCATTCATTTCTTGACCCATATAGCCTGTAGGATACTCATTCATTTCTATTGATTTTCTGATTTCTACTGTCACCGGCCAAAAAAAAAAAAAAAAAACGTTTTTAACTCTGTTATGTTGCTTGTTGCATTGTATTGCTGGTCCCAAGCACGAAAAAAAGGAGGAGGGTTTAAAGTCCGGTTCACACCGGGTGTCTGGTGACAGCATGAATAATAAGAAAATGTTTTGCTTCTGTTTAGGATCAGGCTAAGCCCAGGCCCGGCCCTGTCCCAGCCCGGGCCCGTAAGAGATGGGATTTAATGTAGGCCCGTTCAATTTAGGGTCGGGATTGGACAACACCTGGTAGGCCCGTCCTATTTTCGGGACGGAATTGGACAACCTAAGCCCAGGCCCGGCCCGGCCCATTGACATGCCTATTTGCTACCTACATTTTGTACTTGAAACCTGCTTTAAATTTGCCTGGTGTGCATTTGAGTGAGTTTAGCATAAGCCGGCCAAGCAAATAATCATGTTAGTTCAAACACCTCAATGATAACCAAAACCAAAAAAACAAAGAAAAAAATTTTGTGCAGTACTTTTATATGGTAGGTACATTTATTTTTGTCACCGGAAAAGGCATGAAAAAATAACATTTTTTCCTCACTAGTGAAGACTTGGAAGCTGACCTCTTCCATCAAAAATGTCATTTTCTCTAAAGAGAGTTGGCTACTAGCTCATTACTTGCCATGATCTGTTTTCTTTTGCTTGCCTCTTTTAGGTGGCTTTTACATGAATCTTTGTATTTTGGCTTGATTTAATTGTATAGAATAGGTAAGAATTGAATACATAGAAATTCACGATCAAATGAGTTCCATCGAAGTACAAGGGTGAAGGCTTTGAGGTAATGGGGGAAGGATATAAGGTGAAGATGTATCCACTGTTTATAATAGGTGGTAGTATCATAGATGTCAACTACATTTTGAAAATATTATGATAGTATCACTATATTTTCTTAAAAGAATACTAACTTTTATATTGCAGTGTTTACAAACATGGGTAAAAAAAAAGCATGAGGAAATCTAATAATATGAGAAGGAGTGAAAAAAATAGAAACAAAAACTAAAGGGAATTTCTAATGCTATCTTATATTTGTTATTTATTTATTAATTTTAATAATTTGATGATAATTCAGTTTCAGCAACATTTTTTGAGTTTGAACATATATAAAAATCATAAACTTAGAAATATCCAAGTCTTTCATAAAAATATCTTTTTGGGAACAATAAACATATTTGCAATAATAAGGCCCACTTTACACCATGGACAGGGCACATGTTATTTATTTATGACCAAACAAATGACTTAGCCATGCCCATCTCTATATATGCTTGGGCCATTAAATGCCACAGCTAGTCATGAAAGGAATTAAAGATTTTTTTTTTTACAATTTTTTATTACACATTTAAGTTTTTTCTTAGAGCCTCTTGGAAAGCACTAATTTATTTTATTGGCCAGTTCTGAATCTTTCCTATCTTTTTAAGTTAATGTGATGGGTCCAAAATTAGTCTCATCAAACATAAAATAAGATGAGACAAGGTCGAACTTTTCCCCATATTTATTACTAAATATAAAGCATTTTATTATCATTATCTGACCTTTATTCTAGCTTCCAAAAGTATAGCAAGGTCCAGGGTTTCAGATGTGTTACACATGAAAATGTTGGGAGTGATAAGGGACTAAAGGAGGTGTGGGGTTTGCATACCTTATCTCCTTTGTGAATTAACTTTAAAATGTTTATTAAAGAGTGTGTAATTTCTTTCTCTCTTTTCACTTTGAACCAACAACTTAATGGTTGTGGCAATGAGCAACTTTCAACTAATTTATCATTTGGTAAGTTTGTTTTATGAATAACTAGTTTTATGAATAAAGTGGTTAAGACTTCTTGTATATATATATCTTTTTCAAAAGTAACAAAATAATAACTTATTTTCAAACAAACATGGATATGCAATCAGATCTAATTGAATCAGTTTTATTTCAAATAAATGAAAGTTTTCAATGCTTTATTAAAGATAACACTCAAACTGAAGTGCTCATTTGACATGGGACTTTTTTTTTTTTTTTTGGTAACCCAGCCGACGGGTCCGAGACCCAATTGAGAGCCCGTACACACATGGGAAGATAGCCCAAGCGGGAAAGGAGCCCACACACGCAGGAAGAAAGCCCACACAAGTGCAAATGGAGCCCGCACACGCAGGAAGAGATAGCATACCCAGGGTTCGAACCTTGGGCAGCCAGATGAGAACCACCACTCCTTACCACTCGAATAAGGAGCCGTTCTCTTTTGACATGAGAATATCTTTTGACCCCAACAACAATGACCATGGAAAATAGTTATACTCCCATCTTCGTACTTAGTCACACTAGAAGTTTCAGTCAATACGGGACTTAATTCCCCAAGTACTTCATGAGCAAGGTGATAAGTGTGTTATGAGAAAGATGAATCAAATAACGAAGAGGACATTAACGTAAGCGAGGACATTAACGTAAGCATATATGTATGCTCGAATCCATAATATAATAAGGTAAAATTAGAAGGAATGGTGTCCACTGTGGGGCTTTTCTTTCTCTAGTAAATACTCACGCACTCACCCAAGTCCCTCACCATCAACACTACAATTGAAGATTGTTATTTTGCATATCTGAATCCAATGGCGGGCCCAGGATTTTCATGTTGGGGGGGGGGGGGGGGGCGCGCGGCGGCGGGGCGGGTGTGGGCTGATGATGGTTAATTGAAATAGTCCATATATAAAATAACTTTTAGATGACTAACGATAAAAAGAAAATAATATTAATTGGGACTATGCTCAAGCACATATAGTCCGACTTAAGTCCATTGAGAACCCTATCTTGTCAAGAAAGTTTAGATAGTTGTACATAAAATTAAAAATATATCATTGTAAGTAAATAAGAGAGTGTGATCCACCAGACTTGATGTGTTACACCCCGATCCGAGTTAATCAAGATTAACTCTAATTAATTGAGATTAACGTGGATTAAGCATGATTAATCAACTTAATGGTGATTACTAACTAAGATGGGTCAAATTAGTCTCAAACAAATGCATAAATGTAATGGAAAGAGTTTGAAAGACATTAACTCAATAGAGTTGATTTTAGATCCAAATTAGTGAAATTGAGGACTTTTTCGTAAATACGGGTTTTAGCGTATTTCATCGAATGTGATGAAAGTTGAGACCATCATGTGTATCTTGATGAGTACACTAATTTTCATAATACACACATTTCCATTTGACTTGAAATGAATCGAATAGGCTTTCATTTGACTTAAACTGAAAATATAATGAAATAAATGGGTTAAAATGTAAAGTAGTCCTTTATATGATGTTGAGATGAACTCAAGCCCATTTCAGTCGGTTGCTTCATCCCAGCATCCCAGCAAGAGAGAGAGAGAGAGAGAGAGAGAGAGAGAGAGCTGCTTCTCTTCTTCGTGTTTTTCTTTGTATGATTCTTTGTATGATCACACTTGGAGTTTGCAAGTGATTTGAGAGAAAAATTGTGTTACTCATCTTCTCCATCATCTTTATTGAGTTTCTTTGGAGTTAGAGTTTGGATTGAAGAAGGTTTGATCTCAAACTTCAAGCTATCAAAAGGGGTTTTTGTGTTTCTCTCAACTAAAGGCAAGTATGGACACTTATTTGTGATTATATGCTAGTTTGAATGTGAGTTGTTGTAAATTTGGTTATTAGAAGAATTGTGGTTTGTTTGTTTATGAGTGAATGGATACTTGAATCATTTGAATTAATGGAATGATGTTTGAAATGATTAATTGATGAAATAGAAGTGTTTTATGGTTTATAATGATGAATAAGGAGAGGACAGGAGGTCCATGGTTGCTATTTGCAGGTTGTGTGATGATTTGAATGAAGAGAATGAACTGTTTAGAATTTCGGATTTGGAATTCTGAAGAGTTCGCTCGAGCGAACAGGGAGTTCGCTCGAGCGAACTGTCTTCTATGAGTGTTCGCTTGAGCGAACAGAGATACCGCTCGAACGAACAAGGTTCTATTTGGACTGACAGAAATTCTGAAGAGTTCGCTCGAGCGAACATTAAGTGTGCTCGAGCGAACATAGTTCTGTATTGGTCCGCTCGAGCGAACAGTAATTCGCTCGACCAATTCTGATACTGTCAGAGTATTAACTGTGCGTTATGTGAAATTGGAGTACGTCTTGTGAGTGTAAATACTTCCCCAATTAATTTTAAGACTAATCATGGGTTAACTTAAGTTATTGAGAATAAGAAGGTACCATGAATGAACCATAATGGATCGATAATGGCATAAACTCCATGGGTTATAATTACGGGGACTAATAATGCACATATTGAATATATAATGTGATGCCCATCAAGAATAACACGTGCATTGGAAAACCAATGGTTATACCCGAATGGTTGTTTAGAATTGAGATAAGATTGAGTGAAACCATAAATGATTAATAACTCTCTCATTATGTCATTGTGTTCCAATCTAATGAGATTGGTATTATTGTTATTCCTTTCCTTTGCCATGAAAGGAACATTGAATTGAATTGTATCTGTTAATTGTAATTAAATGTAAATTAATATGTTAATTGAATTGTTCATTGAGTCTGGCACTACATAGTGATTTCTATAAGCTCTTTGGAGCTGTTACTGCTGCAGCAGATTATATAGGAGTGTTTCGGAACTCTGTGGTAATATCAGTTGTCCCTGGTCCGGACACTGATAAATCCCACATTATATGAATTCTTCCGTTTGAAAGATGGTAATCCTTCCTTTTTAGGAAGATGAAAATTGAATTGAAATGAAATGCTATTGTAGGTTTGCCAACTATGAAAGACTCATATTGATCTGAAGTAAACGGTAATTGTATTAGTCTAACTTTGAATTAGACAAATGAAATCATGTATTAGCATGTTAAATCATGTAATTGTTTTTATACATTGCTAAATTATCAAATTCATAGTGTTATTGATGGCATTACAGGCACAGTTGCCCATGCCGGTCCTTCTGAGACCAAGGCGCCAACGGAGACGACCGATCAGGTTCCTCTAGGAGGGTTAGTTGAATGGAAGTAAAGCAACATCGATGTAAATGAATTTTTGTTTCTATACATAAGCAATGTAAATTGTTACATTCCACATAATGTGTTACGATATCCCTTGTGAATTTTATGGTGATTGAAGTTCACGGGAGTAAGTATGCGCCACGACTCGAGATTATTTTAGATCTAATCTTAATATTGGGCTCGGGTCGTGACACGATGCGCCGACACCGAAGGGGTTCAGAGGGTGGGAGAAAACTCAGAGTCAAAATGAGGTCGTGAGAAGGCTCAAAGTAGAAGAAAAAAGGACCTGGTTGGAGAAGACACAAAGTCCCAAGGCCTCTTTATGGGCTTTTTTGAGATCTGATGGGGGCTCAAAGTGGATGAGTAGAGAGTTCGATGAGAGAAAGGCTCGAAGTCTGAAGGGCCCTTATGGGCCTTTTCCAAATCATGTGGAGGTTGTAGCCCCCACCAGCTATTACATGGGTCCGCCCATGACTGAATGCCTAGAATTGCATTTTTATTCACGGTTAAAAATGAAGAACCGAAAGTAAATATTAAAAAAGTGACAACAAAATAACCTCTTATTTAATAAAAATTGAATAAAAGGAAGATGAAAAATGAATACTAAGCAATCACCCTAGTAATTTAATTCTTACGAAGGTCAATGTCCCATATGCATCTTCACCTTATATCATTTGCCCCTCACCTCATTAATAATCATGTGCTCATATGATCCAACACACTGGGGATTTGAGCAGATTTTATCTTGGAGGCAAACTTGTCGGTAATCCAGTTGCAGACACCAATCTAATATGGGGGCATTTATTGTCTTAAGGAAAGCGTGGCCCGTAAGTCCGGCAATCCATCTCAACTATATTTTATTATTATTTTTTTTTTCTAACATTCAAGAGTATGGATTCTTATTTAGACAACCGGCTACTTTTTTTTTCTTGCCCATAAATAAAGGAAAATCTCTACAATATGGGTATTGAAAATTCTTAGTTGATAAAAACATTCCCAAATATCTTCTCTCAATTTCTCTTCTTGTTGAGAGAGATTTTAGAAACCAAGTTTCAAATTATTTTATAGAGGACAGACACTATAGTTTCTAGAGACGCAAGTTTTTATTTGTTAAACCCTAAAAAGATTTCAGCAGAGAAGGATTTGTCTGCAATCAACCAATTGTATGGGGGACCTCATGTATGTCCTTTTCAATGGGACAAACCCAAGGACATATTGAACAAAGGTTCCTTTTCAATGCCCATCACCCATTCCCTCGAAAGATCAACAAGTTGAGTGCCTCGTCAGGTCATACCTATCAGCTTACTCTCCAATCATTGGTAATCCTACCCAGTTGGTTTGCAGGACAAGAACAAGAACATAAGAAAGATGAAAAAGTCTCCTTGTCCCGAACATTGGGACCGGCCCAAGGATCGGTCCCAATGTTCGGGACAAGTAGACTCCCTCAAGAAAGATATAGGAATGGAAGGCTCCCCAACCATGTCATTGTGTAGCTACTTTGTTTGGAGTTTGGACCTCGTGGATGGTTCACCACCATGTGTCATTGCTCTTTTAATGTCGGTTGTTGGGGCCTATGATTGATAGGGTGTGCTGAGGACCACAAGAGGACCACGAGAGGGAGTGGGGCGTCAACAATCAATACAAATAAATGTAGGGCAAGGTGAAGTTGGAGAAAGGAAGTGTGTAGCCTTTGTAGAATGCTTGAATGGGATTTGGTCGGTATAGATATTTTGAGTTAGATTCCAGCTGTTATAGGATCTTTGAGTTAGATTCTAGCTGTTGATAGGATCTTGTCGTGAAAATACAAACTGAAGTCAAACCGAGGTAAATGAAGGTACATCATCTAAGCTAGTGGTGGACCCAGAAAATGTCCCATAGAAGGCCAATATTTATAAAAAAAAATTAGTAATAATAATAAAAGAATTGGAGCTCATGTATATGTCAAAAAATACATTGAGTTTTTGGGTGCTTTTAGAAATTTAGAGGCCAAATGTGAAAAATGCATAGAATTTTCAAAAATTTAAGGAGTCTTCAAAAAATCTTGGAGGATCCATGGCCACCCTTGCCCCACTATCTAAGCTATCTGTCCCTTGATATGGGGATGATCTCCTAGGGGTGCTTCAACTTTTAATACTATATATGGATGGAGGGAGGAGAAGATTTTTCTTGATAAGGTCACAAACTTGTATGTGTGAGGAGAAATCATAAAACATATATATGTACCTTTTTTCCACTTCTGATCAATCAAGAAAACTCTAACTTAGCCAACTTGAAATCTTATTTCTCACAAGATTACATGCCTCAAAAGTTAAACCTTTCTAAGAAATCTTCAAAACCAAATGCAAAACGAATTAGCCAAGGGGCGTTCCAAAATGAAGGGACAGAAAAACCTGGCACACTCCTATTTTTTTAGCTAAGCACAAATTTATGTGTGGAAGACGAGCGATCGTAAAATTTATATACGTTTTTTCAACTCTTGACTAATCAAGAAAGCTCTAAAATATGGCCTCTATCAACTTTGTTGAACTTATATACCCCAAATAGAGTGGACATCAAAACACTCCACATGATATTATTCGCTTTGGTTTGATTTCAATTCAATATTACCGCACAGTTTTAAAAAGCCTCATGTGGGGTTAAAGCTCGGCCGCAATCAAATACCAAAGATTAGGACTTGCATATTTTTGAAGTGTGACTTATGTGCCACTGCATAGCAAATCCTTTAGAGTTTTCCCCACCTTTTCTCTCTACGCGGATGCTTGCCGGATCCAACACCCTTCTATAGGGGGCCACGGGTGTGACAATATGTGACCAAATTTCTTTTTAGAGAGAAATGTTATATTAACAAACAATAATGTGGCAAAACAAGCTAGCACAAAAGGACTAGATAACCACTCAGTGACATTATCCAATCATTTTAAAATGACCAATTATTATTAATTTTTGAAAATCTTAAGGTTTTTTTTTTAATTATGTAACCTACTTTAATGTTTCTCCATCTGCCACAGCTTGTGAGGATAAGTAGTTAAGTACCTGGTCATGGCAACCCCCACACCAACAAAGACCACATGGGTTTGCATCCGAGTCTCTATCATTAAATAGGCAAAAACTATTTGACAGGTTTTTTGGTGTCATAGATGTAACAGGCTAACAGCACTGTAAATGTAGTTGGCACTTTCTAGAGTAGATTTGTGTGAGGCCGAGTGGTAAAGTGCAGGAAGTTTTCAGGTGTTGCCTGGCTATGATTGTGTGAGATGTATTTACTATTTCTAACTCAAGCCTGGCAATGACTTTGAGAGATTCCCCCATTTGTCCTTTCACCTTTTGTTTACATTCAAAACCAAAGGGATAGGTTCTTTGTAAAATAGATGTGTTTGAATTCAAAAGGAGTTGTTTTAAATAGATTTTTTGACAAATAATTTATTTAGCATATGTCCAAATCATTTAGAAAAAGTAAAGTTGTCATACTATGAAACTGATATAGTCATAGTTGTCTTATGATAACATTGTCATACTATGAAACTGATATGCCTTTTAACTTAATCAGTAAAGAATAAAAAAACGCTCATTGATTCTTTACTTGAAATGTTTATATCTGATTTTCCTTTTTGCAATTCCATCTTTTTTTCATCTTTTTTCTTTAATTTTATGACATCAACATTAAAAAAAAAAAAAAAAAATCCTAATCAATTGCTAGTAGAAATAGCAATTGATCCGGCTAAAAGGGTCATGTTTATAGATACCAATTGAAAAAAAAAAAAAAAAAAAAGCACTCCAAAATCAAATTTATCTTGAATTTTGGTTTATGCTGTTATGAGTCCTCCTTTAATTACATTAGGAGTTTCTCTCATTATATTGAATTGAATATATGTTCTTGTAAATTATCATTTTCACTTGGGCCTTATTTGTATATTTGCATTAAAATATATAGAGATTGAATATATAGAGTGGTTAAAAATGAAAATTAAAGGTGAATTTTTTTTTAAAAAAAAAAGAGCATTTAGACGACGTATACTAAAAGTTACTTCAACAAATAGGCTTGATCTGAGGAGTGAGAAGTATAAGGCCCTTTGTGAGGAGCCTTTTATTATTATTTTTTTCCAACTATTTTGGGTTAATGAAGTCTGAGTGATACTTTAACTTAAAGACATAAATAATGATTCCTGTGTGAAATTAAGGTGCCAATTTCACTCAATTATAAGTGCGTGGGTGAACCTATAGCTTGTTTGTTTTAAAGGAAATTCTGTAGGTTTTTTTTTTGTGTCCAGAAAATAAAACTTAATAGCAATGGCCACAGTTGTTCATAGATCATTTTAAAACTCCACTACTGTGATGACTAAAAACAGATCTGATCATAGCAATTAAGTACGCTGGCTGACCAGTGGGCCCGCTAAATTGCCACCATGCCATGTGTCTTCAGCACACAAATCGGACTCCTGTGCATGTGCCACAGGCAACCCCAATATCACGATACCTGCGACACTTGAAATTTCTGGAACCCTCATTCCATATCCTTCCTTCACTTTCCATGTCATCACTCATCAAAACGCTCGAACCTTCAAGAACTGACGTCTAAACGGACGTTTTCCTCCGTCCCCATCCTCTATAAAAGCCCCCCAAACCCCTCTCATCCCTTCCCACTCACGTTCAAACACCAGACATCAAAGTTAACGTTTCCGTTAAAAACTTCATACTTCCGTTCGAACTCTTTAACCATGAAAACTTCCGTCACTGCCGTCCTCATCTCTCTCTTCGCTGTCGCCTTTATGACGCCGTTACAGGGATCGCTGTTACCGTTACTGGACTTTCCGGGGAGTCTTCTGTCGGATCCATGGTCGGGTAGGCTTCCCGACCCGTTTCGGGTCCTGGAGCAGCTCCCATTCGGCATCGACAGGGATGACGTGGCTCTAGCCTCTCCGGCCAGGGTCGACTGGAAAGAAACGCCTGAGGCGCACGTGATCAAACTCGACGTACCAGGTAGGTCAGACCCGACCCATCATAGGAATTGAATACATACATGTTACTATTGGTAGTAGGTAAGTGGCTTGATCCGACCCATTAATTGGTGTGCATTAAAATACATAGGAATTAAATACATACATGTGATTATAGGTAGGTAGGTAAGTGATTGGGCTGACCCAGACCCGATTTGATTGATGCAGGGCTGAAGAGTGAGGAGTTGAAGATCGAGGTGTTAGAGAACCGGGTGGTGAGAATAAGCGGGGAGAGGAAGAAGGAAGTGGAGAAGAAGGATGATCAATGGCACAGAGTGGAGAGGTCTTATGGGAAGTTTTGGAGGCAGTTTAGGTTGCCTGAGAATGTGGACTTGGACTCCATTAAAGCCAAGTTGGAAGATGGAGTGTTGACTGTTACTTTGGCTAAGATTTCTCATGATCAGATAAAGGGGCCGAGAGTTGTTAGCATTGAAGGAGGGGAAGGAGAGAAGGGGAAGCTGAGTGATGGTGTAGTTGACAAGAAAGAAGAGCTTTGAACTGTAATGTGAATGAATGGTTTGAGTTGTGTGTTTGTAATAAGAGAGTTTAGTGGCCCATCTTTTTATAGCTAATGTAAGAGATGATGAGTTTGAGTAGACAGTTTCCTTCTCCATACAAATATTTGTTTTTCTCCTCCTCTTCTTCTTCTTCTATTTTTGGGGAATGTGGCCAATTTTTTCTTGGGTACCTCTGTAGGGCTGATGAGACCAAAAAAAGCCCATGTAAGTGGATATTGAAAGCCCACAAAAGCAATAAGGAGAGAGCCTATACAGGTGGAAAGGAGAGAATATGTACAAAGTTTGTAGAGTGACATACACACATGCATACTCATGAGGGGTCTATTTCAGGCTAGCCTGGTGACATGCAGGATTGTAAACTAAATAAGCAATCCTTTGTTGTCCAGCATCAATTATTCTTTGAAGTGTTTGACACCCACCTGTATTGGCTTAAGCCCAACTTTAAAATTGAAGTTGAGACATTATTCACAATAAAAAAAAAAAAAAAAAAGAATTTTAAGGATTTAATATTAATGGCCATGATGATTTGATCTGACCTTCGCAGGTATGGTTCTTTATTAATGCTAATGATAATTATTTTGTACTTTTTGGTATTTACATTCTGTTTTCCACACACGGGTTGTGTTGTGGGAGGACTAAAAACCATGTGCACGTGCCATTAGTGCGCATGGTGCGCCCTCTCAAACGGGCTTTCCCCATGGGGAGCATTAAAAACCCACTTTGAACGTACATGTGGGGTACTATAGCTTATAAGGCAGGCAGCCTCAGGTGCTCAAATCCTATCTGTTTGACAAATTTGGATATGTGCTAAATTCGGCCGATCAATTTAAGAGTCGGAGCTCAAATGAGTTTCAAAGGTGGGGGTGGGGGTGGGGGTGGGGGTGGGGGGATGCATGACATGATGCCATGATTTGTCCCGCAACATTTACAAATGCCTTATTTTTTCATCTAAATTTCAAAATTCTAGCTACTTGGCTTTTGAATTTCCTAGAATTGCAACTTCAACATGTGATTTCTGGTAGAGGTTTTTTATGCTCAACTACAAAGAAGGATTCAGGATTTAATTCTATATCTCTCGGTATTAAGAAATTCTCTAAGTCTTAATAAGGAAACTGGTCCTGGAGGGTCTCTTCATGAATACCTTTATAAAAAAAAAAATTCAAATATTGGGGATCACAAAAAGATAGATATTGATTTATGCAATTTGGATGAGCATTAGAATTACGTGAGTCCCAACTTATAAGGAGTTAAACTTATAAGGAGTTAAGGAGTGTGAGGGGCTAAAATTTATCATAAGCCAATTTGGATTTTTAATATGGGGCGCAGGTTACCTCTACCTCAAGAGATTAGTCGAGTGGTCAGGACCACAGTTCATCCCTCTTTCGAAACTAGAGGTTTTGGTATCGACTCCCGGTTCCCTTTTTTCTTCAGGAATCGAAGATTGAGTCCACTAGTGCTACCACAATGGGGCCACATGGGTGTTTTCACTAGGCTTCCCTCTGGGCCCGGAGGAATTAGTCTAACTCAAAAGGTTGGAAACCATCCGATACAAAAAAAAAAAAAAAAGGGGGGTGGGGGTGGGGTGGGGGGGTTTGGGTTTGGGTTTTCACTTGCATTTAAGTTAGCAAATTGTAAATCTAGACTTATAGCTTGTTTAGAAAATTCCGTGAAATGATGAGTTCAATTAACTAATTAATTTATGTCTGTAATAAGTCTTACCACTATAGTCCGCATCTAACCGAAGTCCACATCTAAAATCGACTCACCAGCATATTCTACATATGCACAACAAGTTAATTTAAGTAAATTTCATGATTTACATGTGACTAATCTTATGGTGGGTCCAATACTCCCAACTTTAATTCTCCAACTCATATAAATATATTGAGTACAGTACTGTTTTGAGCACGAGTCTACTAACCAACTTAAATCTAAGTGGGAAGTGTCCCATTGCATCCGAGCATTTTGGGGCTTAAGCCCCCACCCATACATGAAAAGGAGTAATGTTTTGATCACTAATTAAGTCTCTTCCATAAATTTTCATATTTGTCCCTTTCCCAATATTTCTTTTACATAAAGTCTCTTCAAATTCAATTTTCTGGGTCTATCATTGCATCCAATTAAGCTGACTTCGAAAACTCAGGTCCTAGGCTTTGAAGTCAGAGTTGAACCCAAGTCCAAACCTTGATCTGAGCCCAACAGGATGCATTTAATCATTCCCCTCAGTGAAACTGCAACACGAAGGGTGTCTCATCTTACATAGTTGTTTGGAGGTCGCCTCGAAGTGTTGGTAGGAATGGCTAGCTAAGTAAAGTTGATATGGTATTCATAAGTTCAAAATCAAGAAGGGATGGCTCTAGAGTGAAGAGGAAAATATGTGCCAGAAAATAACGCAACACAGCTCCCTCCTCGAAAGCTAGTGTTGAGGAGTGGGCTCCACCTGAAATGGTTAACTAAGTAAAGGGCCTGTTGGATGTATGGTGAATTGAAGTGTGGTGAGGTGAAGCATCAAATCAAGAGAGAATAAAATATAAGGTGTAATGATAGTGTTTTGTTTTTAGTTGTTTGGTATGTAATTTTTTTTACTTTTTATATGAAAAAGTGAAGTTTTTTTTGTCTTTTAGTGGAGATAGGAGGTTGTTTTATTAAACCTTTTTTTGAAAAATTTAGATGGAATTTTGAAATTGTATACTTTTGATGTGGCCTCTTGTCATTTCTTGCCTGGATTCGGATTAGTTTACTTCAACAAGTGAATTGCCAAAACACGCCCTAAGTAAAACTTGAAATTGACGGGCTTAGTTGTAGTCCTATACGTAAACAACAATTACATAAACGGTCACGATGTGCTGATACACGTCATAGGCCATTCATGAACGGTCTCGAGCAAAGGCCCAAGTCCACTCCCACCCAATCTTTTCTCTCGAACCACCCAGAACATGCAAACGGCCACGTCAAACATCTACAGAATCTCTAGAAAACTCTCTGACGTCTAGACGTAGAAAACTCCCGAAACCCATTCCCCCACAACAAAATCTTCAAAACCACACCTTCACCCTCAACAAACACTTAACAAAAACCTAACACGACACAACTTCACCCAAAGGAGAAAGTGGAAGAAAATGGCGATGTCGAAAGCTGCACTTCAATCTGCCCTTCGAAGATTGGGGCGCCGAAGCGCTCCTTCCAAGAGGAACTTGTCTTCTTCCTCTGCTCGTCATGACGATGCATATGAAGCTGAGAAATGGGAGAAGATAACATATCTGGGGATAGCTACCTGCACCATTCTTGCGATTTACAACCTAACGAAAGGTCATCCCCATCATTATGAAGAACCTCCTCCGTATCCTTATCTGCGTATTCGTAACAAGGACTTCCCTTGGGGTCCTGACGGCTTTTTCGAGAGAAAACACAAGAATCACTGATGTCTATATTCCATTCCTAGGATGTATGCTTTTGATAAAGTTCAGCACAGTTGTATCCTGTGTGTGAAGTGTTGGATGCTATATTCAAGCAGTAGTAGTAGTACTCTTTGCATTTGGTTATGTATCCAGTTAGTAGAACCAGGTAATTAAGGTGGTCAACATATCGTTGAGGAATCTAAAGACGAGGATATTCTTAGAGTTTATTTGGTGTCTCTACTCTAATATTGATTCATAAAAAGAAACATAGGTTGTGGTTGTGGCTAAGCCAGCCCGCTCCCACTGCTCCCACCAGGAATCAATCCCTACAAGGCTAGCTTTCCTCCATTTTCCTAGCTGCTACACCATACCCAGCAAAATATATATATATATATATATATATATATATAAAATAGACTTCTGAAAAACAAACAAGACCTCAATAACTCTCATTTTTGTAATTCCAGTTCATTTTAAGAGGATTGGCTAAGGAGGTGTTTGGATGTACGGTAAATTAAAGTAATTCGAGGTAAAACATCAAATTATGGAGGTTTATGATGGTCTTTTGCTTTTAGTTGTTTGATAGAGAGTTGTTTCCACTTTTTTTTTCATATAAAAAGAAGATGTTTATTTTTTTGTTAATTACTGGAGAAATGAGATTAATTTTTTACTTTAAAAAAAAATGATGAAATTTTGAATTTATGTGCTTTTGATATTACTCCTTGTTATTTTTTTATCTGGATAATGGAGATTTTATCTTACGTCACTTCAATTCACATTTTGATGCGTGGAATAACGTGCGGGTCTTATTTTCTAAATCTCTACCTGATATTTAGTCTAGCAGAGGTTAGAAATAGAAATGCGAAAACACCATGCCTCATTACAATCACAAATTGCGAATGGCTTGTGCAAAGAAAATCTCGAACATCAAATGTATGAATGCTATGTCAATTATAACACGATTTCTGAACTTGTGTTCCGTCCAAGCTCATTTCTCTTCTTTGAACGAACTATTATCAAATGGTAAATGAGTTCAAGTGGTTTAACCATTTGATTGGGTTTTATTTGCTTTCCACTGGTTTTAGCCTGAAGAACCAGTTTTGGTGCAATTGAATCCATCTTTTTGTGCTTTGATTGGCCCAACTCCATCATTTCTGTCCATTTATTCTGTCTGCAATTCATGCTACAGAGTCAGGTCTGGATTTACAGCAGGATTCAAGAAACTTTGTAAGAACAAAAGATTAGCTGTAAATTCATCATGGTTGTGCCTATTTTGAAGTGTGGGACAGCTCAAAGCTGCTTTGCTTAATCGGACTCCCTGCCATGTTGATGGGCAGCCCAGCTGCTTCTTGGGAATAAAATGGAGCTGTCTATTTAGACCTTAATCTTGAGGTCTGGGCTAGGGTTTCCCGTGGCCTGGCTCATTGTCTATTAACATATGTAATAAATGAATGTGGTGGTGATGTTCTCCATTCACAAAATTAATGACCTGCAATTTCAAACCAATCCAATTTAATTAGATTAAGGTTCCAATGAACTCACAGTGTGCCAGTGATAGCAGCAGCATGTCAATAGACAATATTTACTATATGAAACTAGATAACTTTTCTTTTGGCAATATAATTTTACAAAACTATTGTATATAATTCCAAATGTGGTTCAAAAAAAAAAAAAAAAAAAAAAAAAAAAAAAAAGGAGATATAAACGTCAATTGCTGATAGTTGGCAAAATTGTAATCCTGGTTAGGGCGTATAAGGCTTTTGCTTTTTTTTTTTTTTTTTTTTGCTTTGCTATCGGAGGGTTCTCAACCCTTTGGGCTTGACTAGTCCCTCCGGACCCAAAGGAAAGCCAGGTAAACTTCCATTTAGTCCAAGTGTGGTGGCGTAGTTTCAAAACCTATAACCTCCGGGTGCAAACCGTGGTCTTAGGTCAACTGAGCTACCCCTTGGGATTAACTTTGCTAAGTTTTGACTTAAGCTCGGCCTGCATATGTGAGGGTAGGGAAAGGGCTTATCCCGGCCAACAGCCCTGCGTGAAAAGCTAATTAACAAATTTTCGCAGTTGGCTCCACCTCTTATGTTAAATCATCATCCTTTCTTTCTTTTTTTTTTTTTTTTTTCCTTTTTCCCTAATTACTCAGCAGTTATTTTTTCTTAAAACAACTATTGCTATCAAATCCTATGCAACAGACAGCTGAATTCAAGATGGCTACTCCACTAGAAACTTGACGCTCATAACATTCTGATAGTCACCTTGTTGCATGCCACAAAATGAACGGTGGAAATAGAAATTTCACCTCTGATTATAACATCTTATGGAATTTCTTTTTTATAGTTCTTGGATATCAAAGCCCTCTCAAATCAGTGTGGACACTGGACTTCACAAATTGTGCCGTACGTCTCATTTTAAACTTACCTCTGATGCGGAAAGCCTAGAAGATTTGAATATCTTTAAGTTCTCAGACCCCTATAGGAAATTGAAAGTCATAATTTTATAAATTAAAAAACAAAACCCATGTAACCGACACCAGTATAGTTTATGATGATGACGGTGACGATGAATTTTGTAAATGGGTACTAAAAATGAAGGGCAGTCAAGTTCACTCAACAGGACTGGAAAATGTTTAAAAATCATAAAAATTTTATTGTAATTTGTATCCGTAAATTATCCTTTATTATTATTATTATTATTATTATTATTGTGTAGAGCTTTCCCATTAGAACTTAGTGATAGATCTGGATATGGAGACTCTAACATACGGTCGGAGATCTATGTGCATTCCGGTGATTAGAAAGGTCTATAGATCTATTTGCATCTGTCTAATATGGGAATGGAGAGTATCCAACCTTAGGACTCCCTTATCTTATATAGAAATATTTCAAAGAGTCATACTGGCTGGCACATCTGGATCACTTAATAATCTGACTGTGAGATCCTTAACAAATACAAATATTGATCTTGTAAATCCGGTCACATAGCATCTCATACAAGATGTTTCTCTCACCATCTTCGCACAAAGCCTGTTTATTGCCAACAGTCAATCATGGTTACCTTTTTACAAAGCACTCACTATGCCCCCACCATTTCTTGTATCTCGAATCTTGACTAAATCTTCTGTTTGATTTCATTGACGGCTTCTAATTCATTATCAACAATCAGCACGTTTTACTATGCGCAAAACAGGGCAGGCTATTGGCATTAAGCAAGCCTTGTGCGAAGACGGTGAGAGAAGCATCGTTTATGAGATGCTATGTGACCGAATTAACAAGATCAATATTTGTATTTGTCATGGATCTTGTAGTCAGAATTCTAAATGATCTGAATATGCCAGTTTGGCGCTAGTATGACTCTTTGAGACTTGCCTATATAAGATAAGGAAGTTTTATGGTTGGATACTCTCCATTTTCATATTAGGCGGATCTGAAGAGATCTGCGGTGCTTTGCAATCGTCAAGACGCACATAGATCTCCGGCCGCGTATTAAAGTCTCCATATCCAGATCCATCACTTAAGCGTCAACAAACAATGATAAATGCATGCTTATGTTGATGAAAAATGAGTCTTAAATTACTTCTTGGTATTTTATATACGATTGTGATTACGTTGATGTTTGTTTAGCGAAGTCATAACAGAGCCACAACTATAGCTAGGTTATCATGTTTATATCTGAAAACAATGCTGATCATCGGGGTGTTTAGAATGAAGATTGGACTTGCCTCCGTTCATTTACTTAAGAAAGGGTTTGTGGATTATACATTGTGTTAAACGTATATAATGATTAATCACATGAATCTAGCATTTTGATGTGAAGGAATCACCTAGAAATCTTAAAATTCAGCATCGAGTGAATAATGCGCCCTTGTTGAAAAAGCATTAATGTCCAATTATTACTTCAAACTTTACATGTATTTGGGCATGGCGAAAAGTTAGAGGACATAATTAAGTGAAGTTAGTCCTGGGGATGTACTGTGAAGCGTGCACTTTTGCATAAAGATCAACTTGAATTTGGACTCATGTACAAGAGTATATGCTTGTATGTGATATGATGTTTTAGAGGAAAAACAGGAGGTGGGTGGGGGGTGTGAACCAGCCCATCTCAGCTAGATCAACTTGATCACTAGCCCTACAAAAAAACCACTGAAAAGATGTCTATTGTACCCTCAAAGAGATTAGGGTCTATTATGGCAAGAGATTATTAGAAGTTTTTCTCTAGGTTGTCTATTAACTTGGATTGGGTGATTGCCAATGACTGATGAGAAACAAGTGAACACGAGAGAATAGTAATTTGTACAAAGTATAATCTCAAAGAGCATGTTAACAAATCATAAGCTACTAAGGCCTGTCTAGATTTCAAACTTATATTAAACAGGTTACTCATGCTGAGCACTTATTAAAAGTAATCACTCCTAATGCACCTCTGGAAGCACTAGAACTTGTCTTTGTTTAAGGCCATAAGCATACCCTTTTTTGACCTTAAGCGCCGCTAATCACATTAGAAAATTAAGAAGACAGCTTAAAGAAGAGGAGGCTCTTTCTCAAAGCTTACTTCTGTCTATTTCCTTCCTTTCAAGCAATCCCCATATCTGCTTTTCAAAAACCTGAGGATATCTAATTATATCACACTTTTGTCTATTTGTCTTACACTAGTAATATACTGGGTCAAGGTCTTTTTTTATTACTAATGTGCCAATTAGTTCAAACCCATCATACATCTTTGGAAGGACAATGCTATATATGGTTGCAAATTTCTACTATCTAATAATCCTTGGGAATATTCATGAACTTGTTAATGAATCCACCTTTGTCCAAGTTTTCATCATTAAATATGTGAAGCTTGCTGCGATTCCATTTTTCTCGCTCGGAAGGAAAATGGAAGGAGCAGTAGTAACCTTAGATACTTGACATGAAAAATAAGAATAGAATTCAAAGACTTGCGAAGATATTAGAGATGGGTACCTTTCAGAAATCCTAATTTTCGTCTGCACAATAGGTACCAACGACTAGTGAATAGCTGTCTCTACAATGTTTGTTGGCCGCTGCTGTTTCTTATTCTTCTGGGACCATTGCTTTTAGACAGTAGAAGTACGAAAATATCAGACAAGGATTTGATGGCAATCTGCCTGTGCCTTGTCTAGGTGTCGTCATTTTCTGCTGGAAATGTTTTGTTGATTTTATTTTCATTGGATCCTATGATCACAAGCATAATACACAGCGCGGCATGAGGTATTATTCAAACCCGGAATGTGTTAGCTCTAATACCCGGAATTTCAAAACCAATTGGTGAGAGGAAAGTACACAAACAAACACTTAACAATTTTTCCCTTATAATTGTCACCTCAGTTGGACCACTTAGATATATGAGAAGTAGGGATGCAAATAGTGGCTAGGATAGAATAGGAATTCAGCAATATATTTTTTTTTCTTTTGCTACATACTCTCACCTGCACGCCCTACCCAAATTCCTCACTATAAGTGCTAAAAATACCTCACTATAAGTGCTTCAACTAATTAAGGTTTGATTTATAATTGTTTTTATAGAGGGGAGGTGCCTTGGATTGATCCCTACCTATCAAAAGGAATGTCATGTCTCACCACTACCTACCATTAGATTGAAAGAAACTAATGTGCAACCTTAGGCCCTTGAAATATTCTGATTTATCTTACGAAGTTACTGTGAAATCCAATGCTTAGCAAACTGAGACCAATGTCGATTCAAAGGAGAGATGGTTGTTTGTAAAGGGATTAGATTGATTATAAGTCGGGTCACTTTTACGATGCAAGGCTGCATCAGAGAGAATTTTCCATAAAAGAAGTGGTTAAGAGGGCATTATTGGGGAACGTGATGTCTTCGAAAGACAGATCAGAAGGCTCTGAAGGGCGGGCCATGTGGTCCACTTGGTCCCCATCAACCGTTTCCCTTTCATGTTGGCAGAGGGAACGAGCTCTAAAGCCCAGCTATCGGGCAAACTCTCCAGAAAGCTGACTGTACCAACGAATGCGAATTTGTTGTGTGAACTTGAGTTGTCACTGAGTGAGACTGATGTGTTTTGCAACAGAATATGAATTTTTTTTCTTTTTCAGAAAGCTCCATCCAATGAGTGTCAAACCATTTGGGCTGATGTGGGGAGTTTTACAGTAATCTAGTTGGGTGTTGATCTTCTAGTTCTATGCTGTTTCTGTGTTTGTTCTGCGCTAGGTGTTGTCTCTCTTTCTTTTGGATCTTGTTATAATCTCTGTTGAACTCTATCCTTTTCTTTTATATATCATCCTCCTTATGATCTTAGCAGAAAAATGGGTGTCAATTGTCAAACCATTTACTTTGGTGGGCCATCTCTGACAATTAGAGGACATTAAGTCTCATTTTGGTTCTTGAAACTCAATTGCCATTAACCCAGGTGAGGACTTAAATTATCCAGACACACAACTTTTTTTAGTGTGTAAATCAAGTTATATGCATTGGTTTAAGAAAGATTCCAAAAACTGGGTTTTTGTGTAAACTGAGTGCAAAGATAACTTATTAACATACTTTTATTTATGCATCAAATGAGTCACTTGCATTGGTTTTTATAGACCCAAATTGGGGTCTGTTTGGTTTTACAAAAATTTGAGTGAAAAGCTATGGGGTCTGTGTAAGCCAGGGTTATCCTAATGAACTGTTTTGTAGCTTCTTTTGTAACCTATTACTGGTAAAGTAAGTATGAGAGACTGAGTTATGAGAATACAAACTGGTCCACGGTTTACGAAGATTACATGTAGAAATACATATAGCCACATGATGGGATGGCCCACCTGATGAATTGGGACATACTCAAGTTGCAGCATGCAGGGCCCATTATTTCAAAAATTCAATCACTGTAAATGCATATCCTCGAACGAGTGTATAAAAAGAGGGTCCTATATTGCCGTCGTAACAGCTTACACCACAACTTACTCCTTTTTTAACTTATATGGAGCCCATCTTATTAGTTGAGAGAGAGAGATGCTTGAATTCTGTTCGAATTAGTTTTGACCAATAGTCAATTGCCATATGAGCATTTCAGTAACTGGGGCCTCTCACTCTCACACATCAATTGAGTTTTTAGGAGCTTTTTACAAATAGGCTAGAAAAGCAAGGGGTACATGAAAACACTGAAGAAAACAAAATTGAAAAAGGTGAAGGGCCTGTGACCATGGTTTATTTTTCCACATTATGGGTACCTTGTAACATTGGAAAATCAAACATCTCAGTCGATATCTATGTGGATGGGGATGTTTTGGTAATCCGAAAACCTCTCTCGGACACTCTCTTCTTTTTATGTATGGTTCTATGGTTGTGCCTGATAGTGCAAGCAAAGCAAAACTCCACTCGTTTTTCTTCACCCCCACCAAAGACTCTAGCCTTTCTCTTTGCCTGCAAAAAATCTGCATTTTCTCATCTCTGTCAGACTCTTTTACTGCTAGTATAACCTCCTGCTTAGTGAGAGAGTAGTTCTTACTTTCCCACCCAATATTTTCCTAGTCCTAGAAGTTGCACTTGTTTAGGACTTCCTGGATCTAACAGCATTCTGCATTGTTTTCTGCACTTCTGTTGACTTCTTTTCTCGTCTTGTCTTTGATCCATTCGATTTCTACAGAGGTTGAGGTTCATGATTTGTTCAGAGGGACAGACGATGAGGAAAGGCTCTCAAGAAAGTCAGAAACAAAACATTCCAGGTTATTTTAGTCTTGTATTATGTGTTTTTCTCCACTGTTAGGTGGATATATAAACAAATGGGGTTCTAATCTCAGTGTCCCCAAGAATCTAAGGCCCAAAACATTGGCTAATTTAACCATCTGGGTCGGATTCTCTTGTCTATTTATTTCTTCAGTTGAAATTGCCTGAAATTAGAAAGTGTTATTTGTCAGGCTCCAATAATCTCACAACCAAAAAACCTCTCTCTCTCTCTCTCTCTCTCTCTCTCTCTCCACTTTTTTATTTTCTATATGGCTCTACAAACTTACATGATGAAGTGGCCATTCAGAAAAGTGTTTTGAGAATCCAAGAAGCTATCCCTTGTCTGTTTCTGCAGGGTGTGTTAGAGAGAGAGTAAGACGGTATATATAAATAAAGTCCCATGAAGATCAGAGCGACAAGTTAAACAGTTGATGTACTCGCCTGGGACGAGTTCTCTTCTTTCTTATCTTCTTTATTGGTATTTATAGTTCAAACCGAGAGAGAGAGAGAGAGAGAGAGAGAGAGAGAGAGAGAATGGATATTTCTGGCCCTGAAGCAGATATCCCAATGCCAATAAGCAGCAGCTATGCAGGTTGCCATGGTCATGGATATGGTCAGAGAGTCCTTGACACCACTTCCCACAACCACATCTTCCCACCCACATTTCCCCCACTGCCCTCCAATGGCTCTCTCTCTCCTGACCCAGAGGACCATATTCCCTACAAGAAAGTGGTAAGATACAGGGAATGCCTCAAGAACCATGCAGCTGCAATGGGTGGGAATGCCACAGATGGATGTGGAGAGTTCATGCCCAGTGGAGAGGAAGGCACCCTTGAAGCCCTCAAATGCTCAGCTTGCAACTGCCACAGAAACTTCCACAGAAAAGAAATAGAAGGTGAGCCCCCCTCATGTGAGTGCTACTGCTCCAACCCCAAGGCCAGAAAACTGGTGGGTCAGAAGGGTGTCCTCATCACAAACTCAGAAGCTTTTGGGTACCCTACAGGCAGCCTCATGACAAGGCCACAGCCCCCACCCCATGTGCTCATGTCCTACAACAGCATAGGCCTCCCATCAGAGTCAGATGAACAGGAAGGTGATGCGCCCAAGGCAAGGCCTCCTTTGGTGAAGAAGAGGTTCAGGACCAAGTTCACCCAAGAGCAGAAGGAGAAGATGCTGTCTTTTGCTGAGAAGGTTGGGTGGAAGATTCAGAAGCAAGAGGAAAGTGTGGTGCAGCAGTTCTGTCAGGAGATTGGAGTGAAGAGGAGAGTTCTCAAGGTGTGGATGCACAATAACAAGCATAACCTGGCAATGAAAAGCTCTACTTCAGCTGATTAAAAAAAAAAAGGTTACACCGTCAAAAGCTGATGCAGAGGGGTGAGTTTGGATCATTATGTCTTACTATCTTTTTGTTTTCCTCTCTTGCTTCTTGTTTTAGGTTCACACTTGGGTGAGCCATCTTGCAATGGCAGAGATGGTGATGTGGGTTTTGTAGATTTGAGTTATGTCTATCCAGTGAAGAATTTGATTAGTTTTTTCAGTAGGAACAGCATTTGGGTTCTTCGGTTTTCTATGCTTGAAGGATCTCTTCAGTGTTTAGTCATTTCATTTCCTAGTTTTGTTTACCTTCATTTTTCTTTCCCCTTGGCCTGCCGTTTCTGAATTCCTTTTGAAAGGTTATAGATTTGAATTTGTATTTTGTTCTAGGGTTGATTTATTATAGCTACGTTTTGCATAATACAACTTTTGTTGAAGGAATTATTGAGCCATCTAAGAGAAAAAAAAAAAAAAATCAGAATCCACACAATTGATCTGATGGCCCCACTCTGAATGGGGATGCATTAGACTTTATAGATTGAATCATTGCCCTGCTCTCCTTGGAATGTGGGCCTTTGTCTAAATTT
This sequence comes from Camphora micrantha, assembly GCA_003546025.1. Taxonomy (NCBI): domain Eukaryota; kingdom Viridiplantae; phylum Streptophyta; class Magnoliopsida; order Laurales; family Lauraceae; genus Camphora; species Camphora micrantha. The sequence continues at coordinate 6,948,310 of QPKB01000008.1, forward strand.
CGACCCTACTCTCATTTTTGGATGATATGGTCCTTCCCCATATCCTAGCCAGCAGTTTTCTTATGAGATGGGACATGCCAAATATACCATTTGATATTGACCATTGGAGAGCACACATGCATTAGCAAGCAGTATTCTTATGTAAATATTGGCCATTGGAGAGAACACATGTAAGAATTGAAGTGACTCTTCAAAACTTTTATGAAAATAAATCTAATGGAACTATGTATTTATCCAACTATCAATTTCTTGCAATGTTATTTGGCATATACTGGTTTTATATAGATATTTGAATGATTTGGATGAACAGGAGGTAGATCCCCATAGGGTGATGAGAGAGTTTGGATCAACTGCTTAGGTGTGACCCCCAATTTTATTGGCTATCCTATTGCATGATGATGCCCCGCCCCACCTTTCTTAAATTCAAATTCTATAATCAAATGATCACCAATTGAGATGTAATATATAGGCCCCATGTTTCACACCTTGATCATTGTGAATTCTACTCACAGGAAAATTGTTGATTAGTAGGTTTCCGTTCAATTAGAGCCTGTTTGTTTCAAAAATAATACATATAAATTTATCTAATATGTAATCAAATTACCATATTCTTTTTATCAAATTATCAAATCTTAACTTTTCATTCAACTTTCTTCCCACCTCATACCACTCCAACAAAAAACAGTTTTGCCAACACAGTTACCGCTTCTGAAAATGTAGGTTTTGCTTTGAGAAAGGATTTTCCAACGCATTCCAGTGCGTCGACCGCACATCGACAACTATATGTAGTTAAATCCATAGCTTACGCTATTTTAACTATTTTAAATGTGTCGGCAAATTCCTATACAATTAGCAACGCACTACAGCTTTCAAAGAGCTTGTTGCATCTCTTTCTCCTCCATATCACCCAATCACTACTACTGTTAAACCATTTTAGAAATCTTCTTTTTAGACTTGACCACTGTACAGCCTGTACTATTAACTAACCTCTCCCAAAAACCTAATCATCTGTCGTATTTAACATTCTTGGATTGGATCCTTCTAATACAAGAAAACTTGGGTGACTCCAATTCGACTTTAGCCAATTTGGGGAAGTGAACATTGAGAGGGCGACAAGACCAGCAGCAGGAGGAAGGCTAGAACTAGTCAGAATCCGAGCACATGGGGAGGCCTATGATGGAGGTATTGCATGCAGAAATTACTCAAGTGGATTGGAAAGGATAGGGTCGGTGGTAATACATATGTATTCAGATACTAGGACTAGAGCTGGTATTTAAAATGAGGACTTTACATATGTAGTTAAGGACCTAGTAGTCTAATATTCTTATGTATCAATTGCAAAACAAACATTGTTATCTGACTCTTACATATTATCAAATTCATTGATATGTATTAGATAACAAACACACACCCTATAGTAAGGGTGACTATCACTAAGATCAAGGTGAAAATGCGGCTTAATATCTCATTGGAAAACTATTTGCTAAGATCTTCCCCAAGCTTCACTTCTCACCTCTTTAAAACTCTAGTATAAAGGAATCTTAGCAAATTCATGTACTTGGCTATGGGTTTCTGAATTCACTGATAATACTTTTTACAGTATTCACATGAAACTTCAAATCTATTTGGTGAAATCATCCATGCTAATCATGATCAAGCTGCTAATATGTTATAAGTGACAAGCTCATGGACCCACTTGCGCCTCGTTGACAATCAATCCTACCCCTTACATCAACACTCCCTCACCTGTTTGCACTCACTTGATTTCCACACTCATCCAACTCTTATTCACTTTTAAATTGATCGTGCAAAAGATTAAAAGTAGCCACTTCATCTAAGGCTAAAAATAGTCCAATCTTAAGGTTGTTAAAATACAGACTCAAAAGATCAAATGGTCTCTATTTTTAAGGTGGCTCCTTGGCCATACATAGACCTTTCCTTTTTCCTCTACACATAATCTGCATGCATGCAAGTGAATCAAATAAGCTTAGACAGCTATTTCAGATTAGTGGCTTGCCATTAGAAGAATTTAAAAAAATATATTTTTAATAAATTCAAACTCATATACCAACGCACACCGCGCAATGCCCTCAATCAGATAACCTGATAAACGGCGCGATAAATATTAACATTTCAAATACATCTAAAACACCCTATGCAAATCGTTTTGAATACTACTTTTGATGAGAGAGTGACAATTTTGGGACTGTAATGTAAATGTAGATTGTAACTCTCATGCATTTGCTTGAAATGCATTGGCCAGTTCAAGCATTAGTAGCCATTCTGACATGACTTTGCAAATACGGCTTCACTGTCCATATGAAGGTAAACATAATAGAGTCAGATGAGATTCCGGAACAAGGGATTGGCGAAGAGAGAAATGACAAGAGGTGTGATGTGGTGACTGTCTGACATTTGATGAATCACATGAGATGAATGATGTTTCACTGAAATGTGGACCCCACCTGTAACTGTACTACCTGGACATATTGTCCTTGCAGAAGAGATCATGTGCTTTGCCTACGCCCATCCTCCTTTGTGTTGGCCGTGCTCAGGTCTCAGAGCACCCTTTGTTTTCAAGCGCCAAGTTTCAAGAAAGAAACTGATCATCAAACATTTAACATGATTACTTACATTCCTTTGCAGTTAAGCACAGCTGAAAGGTCAAATGGTAAACTACTTGGGCTGAAAATGGCTCTCAAATGTCAAATTTGAGAACCCTCTCATGGGCCCACTAAGTGGGACAGGAATCTCTTTTTGTGGTTAGGGTAGGTTTAAAAAATGGATAAAATCCATTAGTTGTGATCATATGTTCAAGGGCTCCAAATTCTTACATCTATATTTATGTAGATATAATCAGTCATACAGATACCAAGCACATCTTAAATCTATATGAATAGCTTCAAGTCCCAACCCTAATACTGTTGTAAGCATGGATAAAGGTAGGGCCCATGAAAAGCAGCCCAAGGTAAGATTTTACAAATACTAAGTTCTTAGTCAAATTAAAAGTGAGCTAAAATCATCTCAATCATATAATCACTGAAATCAAGGCCTAGATCAGTTTAACAAATTTATAATAATATTTTTTTTATTTGTTTGCAATTGAATACATTAGAATGGAATTTCATAAGAAGTCATGATTAAATGAGCTCCACTGAAAGATTAGTAAAGAGGTAAGTGTAAATCAAATGAGGTGATGGGTGAAATATATAAGCTAGCAACATAGATGAGACCTTAACTTTTCCAATATTTAAATTCCTATGGTTATGGCTGGCCGATTCATTCCTCTTCTTCCCTTGACTCACTTTCCATTAAAGGGAGAGGCTATTTGATGGTCATTTTTTAAATTCACCTTGTATCTTCTTTCATCATCATTAACATCATCAAAGCCTTGTTCCAACTACGTTCTGTCCGGCTACATGAGTTCTATTTCTCCATCCAAATCTATCTTGAGCCAAATTCTCATTTCTTCATTTCTAACCACTTGAATCACATAAGTTCCTATATAATCAATTTCTATTCTATACAAACAAACAGGCCCTTTGTGATCTATATACAAATGATAAAAAATAGTGGGGCCAAGTTTCAAAGTGGAATGTGTGCCAATTCAAAGAAGAAGAGACTCAAAATCAAAGCCCATTCGAAACCATAATACAATTTAAATAGGGAGCATGTAATCAACTTCTGATTCATCCTTTGTGCCAACTTAACTATTCACCATGTATACATGTCAATGCACTTCATCATTCCTCAACTTCTGTTCTCGTGATTTCTTTTCACTTGTGAAATCATGGCCCCCAAGACTGGGATGACCCAAAGTCCCAAACACAACCCTCATTTAATAGGACTCTTAATATCAAACTGTGAACTCCTGATGGTATTTAATACTATGTCTAACCCTTTAAATGCCCCACGAGCACTCGCAGCAAAACTAAATACTGCTGCCATCCAGTTTCAGATTTCAGAACCCCTTACAAGATTCAAGTGCATTTCCAAACTTGGGATTTTTCAAAATATCACTGAAAAAAAAATAGATTTGTCAAAAATTAAATAAACTTTAAAATAGTAAAAATAGTGAAAACACTAAAAGGGATAACAAATAAATAGAAATATGTCAATGATAGCATTTTACACATTTTAGCAATTTATTCTATTGCATTGTGACTCCATGATTTTGACTTCCAACATTTTCAATTATTGTTATATCCATAAGAACTTCACATTGTTGTCAAGAAATTAATGCTTCATGGCCAAACATGGGTGATAAATGAGGCTAAATCAATGAGTAGGGTCCACCATTTTAGAATTCAGATAGCTCTTAAACTTACCTTGTACTAACTGCTACTGTTATTTCCCTCAAGTAAGTTTAAGACCCAAGTTTTATTGATCATATATATAATTTTACATGCATTCAACTTTTTTTACTTCTCTGAAGAAAGAAAAAGGGAAGAAGAAAGAGAAGAGGTTAAGGAGTAGGGTCCATCTTTTAAGGATCCAAGCAGCAATTTCAATCCAATGAGTATGTGCCCAAGTTTCCCTAATCACATTATTTACTTGCAATTAACTTTATTCATTTATCTCATTAATTTGAAAGAAAAAAACAAAAAACAGAAAGAAAGAGAGAAAAGAGTTAATGAAGTTCCTCACATATAAATAAGACATCATTGATCAATCTAACACCAAACCCCCACCCCAATTGATTTAAAAGTTGGATTGAAGTCAAAATGTAAAAAAAAAAAAAAAAAAAAAAAGATAGAATAGTTTATCATTCTCATGTTAAATGAAAGAGGTAACCTTTTGGCTGGTGTATGATTCTTGATTTCTCCACCATTAATAAGCATATCATATAATTATTAAAGTGCAGCTAGGCAAATTATTTAATTATTAGTGTTATTATTAATGTAATTACTGCCTATTGACAGACATATCTCATTTGGGTGCATGTGCAAGGGAACTGATAGTTGAAATTTGAGATTTTTTAATTTGAACTTACAACTTACTCAAGTGTCAAAGAGGAAGGAATGTCAAATTAGATAGGAATGCTCCTCCTGGGACTTAGGATACTCAATTAAAAAAATTAGAGAATGGATTATAGGTAAACATAGGCACTAATTGATGTTTCCATGATCTTCAGTTGTTTATAGCCCTCTGTAATTGATTCCTCAATATCTTAATACAAAGGTGGCTGGTGGAGTTATTAGTGTCAATTCGCCCCTTTTTCAAAAATAAAAACTTGTTTACTGTGAGATGAGTCTTTTTTAATGGTACTAATCATGTCCATGTCACTCGGGCCGTATCGATTCGAAAGGGTGAAAAGCATTCAATTTGCAGCTATTTAACATAATCACATCGATTAGTGGTAGATTATGTCTGATCCCAAATTTAATAGAGAAACTTTGCAGCTATTGACCTAATTTTGCCTGACATTAAGGAGTGTGCTAGCTCTTTGGAGTTTCTTGGGTTTTCCTATATTCCTAGAAGACTCTACCAAGGATTTGAGTTGGGCCTAGAATTGGGTCCTGGTCCATAGTTCCAACAGAGTCAGGCCCACATCCCATACACTAGGCACATGTTGGTCATGTACATGGAAAATTAGCTAGCTCTGGGTCTGAGTCCACCATAGACCTGATCTGAGCCTGACTCAAGTCCTTTGACACACCTAGTACATGCAAACACATGCAAAAATGAGTTACACTGCAACTACAAGTATGATTTTTAGAGATGAAAAAGAGATGATCTTATGCTGTCGTCAACATTACGTCAATATAATATTGAAGACAACAGACAACCAGAAAACTGTACAAACCTTTGTACAAGCCATCTTTCTAAATTCAACTCACTTTCATATATATTACATGCCTCCTATGTATGTATAGATATTGGCCCAAATTCCAGTCCAGATGGTGATTTAGGAAGGTTTGATCAAGGAAAGGTTGCCAGAACAAAGGATTAACCAATTGATTAGCGATACATAGGACCATTTCCGTATAAATCATTTTATTTGAGTGATTAACACGGGATGTATCCAGGGTTGGTTTGTTTTCACTCATTTATATATGTAAATGATGAATATATGTAACATGACTTATGGAATATCATGTTTGTTTGTGCTTATTTATGCATCATACATAAATAAGGCGTGAAAATGGTCCGTAAATAAGGCCTTTTTAGTGAATCATTTACAAATATGAGTAAAAGGCGTTGTACAAATGTAATAGGGAGTCTGCCTGATGCTAGTCATGAAATTAAATCCCTTTGACCTTTTTTCTCTTTCCTATTTTTCAGTTCCATATCTTTTATCTTCATAAAGTTTGAGAAATTTGAGAAGAGGTCCCAAAAATCCCAACCTATAGTTTGAATTTCTACACTTTCGTAGGCCCCTAACTCATAATCCGAACCGTTCAATATTCTCACATTAATGGTAAGCATCATGACATTAAATCTCATATAATAAATCTTCACATATTTTGATGTCCATATAAAAAATATTCTACATCTAGAACCATTCTGTGTACTCATTTACTCATGGGAATGGTGATTCTAGAAATATGGTAATGTGTTTCAAATATATCGAACCCATTTTCATATCCCATGTGCCAAAGGCAAATGACCTGTTTAAGTCAAGAATAACTCTTATTTTAATATATTTTGTTATCTTTTTACTTGCCACTTTTTATGGGTCTTCTACTCTTCTATGCAATACAAGCTTACAGTGATGCAACCTGTTAGATCTTGGGCATCTCGCTAATCCATCTAGCCAGGGTTAATGGAAATGAACCTCAAATACAGCTGGTTCTTCGACTATTTCTAGTTGAAAGAAATAATCCTACATGCGCTGGTAGTAGAAACCCACCATGATGCCATCATTAAATGGACCGTCCAAGATTATAATTATTTCAGTAGGTCCGCAGAGTTATCAGAGTGATCTATTGTGATTCCATAGCTCAGATAGTTTTGGTTCTAAGTTGGGTCTCATTTTCTAGAATTCCACTGTTTGTGGAAAGATTTGAAATTCAAATTCAGCGGGTTTCCCATAAAAGGATTTGTACTTCCTCATATGGTTGGATCATATAACCATGGAGTTCGGATCCAAGATTTTACACAGTTGGCGATTTAGGATTGGATGAAACAGTATCTCTCCGTATCATAGAAACAGGGGATCCGGACTCTATAACCATGAGCCTTCATGTGTACCAACACCTAGCAAATGCAGATATCTACCACAATTGAAACCATCTATTTCACATGGCAGTGACAAGAACCTTAAAATGGATTTGAGATAGTGCTAGAAGCGCTCAGAAAAAGAGTAAAAGGTGCACCAAGGCTCAACCAGAACCAGTTTAGTTCTCAGAAAAAGCTGTAAATTTTGGAATAGATTAAACCATAACCAGAAAACAAACCAAATTAGTCAACCAGTAGAAACAGTTGAAACTGGTACCAAGAATAGACATTTACCATTAGTTTTAACTGGTTCTAAAAATTTTGTCATTCCCAATTGACCTTTTTAACCAAATTTTGTCAGTCAAACTAAATCAAGTCATTTTAGATCAAACCGCCGAATCTGGTGGCCTAATTTGCAGTTCAGCTTTTAAACATTAGCAGTCATACTTAAACTATCAACAACATGAACAATGATCTTGATGAAGTTCTTTGGAGTGAGATTATATCACAGTTTACAAGCTCGCTATGAATAAATTGGCCCGTATTCTGGATGATAGAGAGGTTTTATCTATTTGTGAATAAAGTTTTTACCAAACTTCCATCCCACAACATTTGGTCATAAAAATGCAATCTTCTATTAAAGCTTGCAGTTCACATCATCAGGCGCATTACCATGGACTATGGAGACAAGAATAGCATACATCTACTTCTCATGGAAAGTTCGTTCCAAACCTCACATATTAATAAGATAATTCCTCCAACAGTAGATAACATCAAAGTCAAAGTTCTTAAGTTGTCCACATATTTCTGATTATACTACTGCATACATAAAAGAGAGATTTGAGACATACTACTCAAAGTTATAGTGCTTGTCTACAGCTTCTGAGACATCCCAAGTGCACTTCATTCCTTTGGGAAACTCAACCAAATCACCAGCCCCAAACTCCACACAGTCATTGTGTCCATCAGGGTAAACCTTCACCTTGCCCTCTAACAGATAACACGTTTCCTTGGCAGTATATGTCCATGGGAATTTGCTCGGAGGACATCCCCATCTGAAACACACATTAATAAAAAAAAAAACACCTCCTGTAAATGCAAATATACATGAATAGGCATAGACACAAATACATATTAGAAGGTTTCACCACTTACATCAGCGCCTGCATTACACACATTGCTCGTGGGGTCTGTTAACTGGCCAGGCCAAAGTATTTTGGGGCAAAGATTTTGAACTGGTCAGACAGGACTACTCAAAGTCTTGATGCCTTTCCTCTCCAAATTTTATTTTCAGTTTTTTCTTGACCCATGCTTGACAAATTTAGAGTCCTAAACATGCACATGGTGAAGTATAGCTGACAACAATGTAGCAAGAATACTCCAATTTTGGACTCACAGCTAAGAGTTATGGTTCTTCCATCAATTACAAGTTTCAGCTACTTAAATTCTTGCACAAAATTATTAGCTGAAAAAAAAAAAAAGTCACGCACAAAAACTATATTCATTAAACCTACCCAACACACCAAAAAAAAAAAAAATCAAAACGAAAGAGAGCCATGTACATGACATGCATACATATGATCATTTGCATAATCGTTGAAAGCCAAAGCCTAACCCAAATGAGTGCAGCCATTTGTACTTTGTATAGAACACAGACTGTTAGTAGCATTATATTCACGTTAATATATTAAACTATTGATGTAAATTTACCGTTAGTTGTATTGGTGGTTTTCCCTTGTCTATACTTGCATGAACTACTATTTATCTATTGTAATATTAAAATCTCAGAATAAAAGGGTGCCTCGCTGACATGAGGACAGGTTAAGCTGCATGGAGAATATATCTATGCAGTAGGGCACTCATCCTACTGGTCTCGAATTAATTAATGCATGTACAAAACACAAGACATGCATGCATAAGTCAATAGACATGACAGGGATAAAATGCCTCATGACCAATCTTGTCCGATACCTGTTATTGAGAATTTCTTTCTCAACCTATAAATAGAATGGGCACATCCAAATTTAAACATTGTGAAAAATGTTTTACCGCCATCACTTTCCCTCTTTTCCTCACATCTGAATGACACCAAATAAATAATATGCCAAGAAGTAATCACCCAAACTAAAAAAAAAAAAAACTGAAACTGCCACTTCCAAATATCAGCCCTACCATTACAGAGATGTTTCGAAACTCATGAAAGAGAGTGAATCGAATTGCAAACGTCTCCCCATTCCTCAATCCAATTCACTAAGCCCCAAAAAACCTCACCATGTCATTCCCCCATTTAAAAGCATTGTAGAAGTCATCCACTGCAAGGGGCCCCATAAAGCAAGAACTCCTTTTCACTTCACAAGAAAGGCCCAACCTCCTTATTAGAGCTCTATGTTGCACAAATTCTTTAAATGAGTAACACACCCATGTTGAACACATTTCGGACATGACATGTTGGATTCTTCACAATTCTTCTAGTCATAAACAATAATTACAGAGTGTTTTCAATTGGTGAAATATTATTACACTTTTGTTTTCCTTTTGATAGAGATGCTTCTTACTTGATTGTTTAGAAAAATTTCTGTATATTGCTTCTATTGGTGTTAGTTTTGCAAATTAGTTTTACTTATAAAAAAGTATTTATTTAAACTTTTATAATATTATATTGAATCCAAGAATCCTATGTTTTGAGGATTTTCAAATCGGAGAACTTATACTGCCAGCGAATTCTGACACTTGTACACATATTCATGTGGGTTAGAGTTGCAAATTTGCAATCTCTAGTGGATCATAATAAAGCCAGTATGGTCACTAACAATGACCTCACTCCTGTCAAGCTCAAGCAGCCCATAAATTTCCTTCAAAACTAAGCTAGGGAACATCCAAACTGCCACCACCTTTATCCCTTCACCCATGTCTTAAATCGTATAGAAACCATGTTGCAGAAATTGGCAGGTAACTGCCTTTATCAGATTCTCATGTCAAATGAAATCTAAGTATCTTTTATCTTGCTCATTAAAAAAAAGACCAAGGTCTGCATGGATAACAGTCGACTTTGTTCCCCCACTTTCGAATATTGGGACAATTACAGAGAAATTGTGATATATACAAAGGGCAGATTTGTTTTTCTTGGCCTGATGAACAAGGGTTGGGAAAAGGAACACAGGAAGACGTGGAGAAGGGTATGAAACCAAAAATACAGATGTTTTTATGGAAAAGGCAGCTGTGTTGCATACAGTTAGTAGGTTCTTTGTATAATTAATATAAATGATTTTTTGGAAAATCCATATAGAGTTTTACAATCCTCAATAGGTACACAAGAAGTCACTTGGTCACTCCCACATTCCCACAAAAAAAAATACTGAAAATGAAAATCTAAGAAAGAAGATTCAAAGCAAAAAGTTTGAAACATTAAACTAAAGAGTGCTGAATATATCATTGTCAGTTATATCAGAAATCCACTTGTATGTTATTTATCCACCATAAAAAAAATTTATAAAATGAGTAAAGGATTTTTCACTAAATTGTTAATCAAACAAGCATGGAAAAAGAGAGAGTCTACTAAAGAAATAAAGGAATATGTTCCTTGTGTTTTTGAAAAAACCCACCTGCATTTTCCAAATTTTCCAAGAGAGAAATGGATTTTCAAGAAGGTTTCCCACCAAAAATGTTAAAAACTTGTTTTGTTGAAAATAGTGGGGCTCTGCTCAACTCGCAACTCACAAGACACTAGCAAAACACCCATGGCACACTTCACCGCAATTCATTCATTTCAAATGAAAAGTGATACAAAATAATGAAAATATACCTATATGTAAGTTTTGTAGGATTGGGTTGGCCAAAAGCAAATGGTGGAGAGGAATGCAACATTGCCTCATCCCGCAAAGGAGAGAGAGTTAGTTAGGGAGAAAAGAGACAGAAGGGCATAATTACCTGGCTAGTGTTGCTATTATTTCTCCCCCTCAACACTCACTTTTTATCTTTTGATTCATCCATATGTGTGAGTCTTCAACTTATACCCAGTTAAATGAAATGGGTTTTACTTCCTATGGCTTGGAAACCAATTCCCATTTCTGGATCACTTTAGATGCTGAAGTATCTTTGTCCGTAGCCTTCTGTCATTCTTTGCTTTACTGCACCTCTTCGTGTGGTTCGCGTATATCATCCATATGAGCCAAAGCTGCATCTACATCTACATCGTTTGGATTCGTCTTCTTACTCTACTAGATTGTCATAGCCGGTCCAGTGCTTCATGAATCTTAAGTTAGCTTAGCTTGCCCTCCTCAGGTGTCAATGGATAATGTGCTCCAATTTTCCACAAGCTGGTGGAACTTAACGGTGAAACTTGATGTTCACTTTTTTGGCTGTCGTGTTCAGCATTCAATTGTTGATAAAGATTGTCCTGCAAATTGTTGGAGCTCAGCAGAACTGTAACTTCTGAAGATCACCATGAGGATGTCCCATCAATCACTACATCCAGTGATGTACAGAGTCAATAAGCAGGGGGATCACAAAACCTCCAACCTATACGATCCGTGTCATATCCTACAAATATACACCGCAGAGCTCTCTTCTCGAACTTGTAGCCCGGATTTTATGAACAACCTCATAGCATACACAGCTGAAAGTTCTAAAATGACTCATAGGTTTGATCTTTGATAACTTCTTATACAATAAGATGAACCCCAAATTTGTTTGAGGTAGTCGATTATACGCATTGCTGTTTTCAAACACTCTACACAGAATGCAAGGCACATTCTTTGTGTGCATCATGCTCCTTACAGTTTCTACGAGATGCCAGTTCTTCCTCGGCGACTCCATTCTGCTGAGTGATCGGGCAATTCAGCAGACGTTGGATGCCGACCTTCTTCATATATGTTTAAAAAGCATCCAATATGTACTCTCCTTTGTTGTCGGTGTGCAAACACTGAACCTTCTAGCCAACCTCATGCTCATGATTCGAAGCGAAGTCAAGGGTGAGGCCTGCCAGAAGATTCGGTGTTTGGTCACCGAAAACGGCGGAGAGTAAACATCGTGGATAGTACACATCAGATGAATTTTCAACACATTTGAAGAAGGTCTTAAGGTAGGCATCCAACGGAAAATGACTTGCCCGAATGCTCTTAAGACCACTCCTTGGCAGAATAGAGTAGTCAAGTAGAAGCAGCTAGCATAAACTACAAGGAGCATGATGCACGCAAAGCATGTGCCTTGCAAGTTTTGTTTGGACAGTATCTGAAGACAGCAGTACATATAAACAGCCCATTACCTCAATCAGAGTTGGGATTTATCTAACCGTATCAAACACTACTTTAAAACCAAACCCACTGAGGGTCACTTTAAAGTCTTTGGTACAAGAAGCTCCTCTGATGCCGCTTGTTAGAAATGGTGTGGCTCAACTCCCAACTCACAACTCACAAGACACTAGCAAAACACCCACAGGACACTTCACTCGATATTCATTTCAATTGAACTAAAGCAATAGACAATAATACATCTATTTAGGCCTTGCCTTGTAGTATTGAGTTGGTTAGAGAAGAAAAAAGAATAACATTAAGGGGGCAGCGGAGACGAAGTAGGTGAGAGAGAGAACACAGAGGTCATGGTATATGGCCACTGTTGCGAACATGTTTTATTAATCTCAAAAGGGAAACACCTTTCCAAACAAACCAAAAAAAAAAAATCTCAGAAGAACGGAAATGAAGAAACCAGATAAAAAGATGGTATCTTTACAACTGGTACAAGAAAACCCACATCAATTTCCACAATCTCAAGTAGGCAAACATCATTTTCAGTCATTACACAAAACCCACTGTCATCTTCTCAAACTGAAGACAAAAACAAAAGACAAGATTTTTGCCAGGGATTTCCCACCAAATCCCAAAATTTCTCGCTCTCTCTTTCCAAGAAAATAGAAAGACTGAATCTTTTTCAATGATTTCAAAAACCCACATTTGATTTGCCAAATTCTTCCATTCCAGAGCCACAGAACAACCAATTCCAGCAAAAATCTAACGAAAAAAAAAAATTGCTTACTTGGGCCATTTTCGTATGCCAAGTTCTGAGAGCTTGGACTCAGGTGGATTCTTCTCTATCTTTATTCCCATCTTCTCCGTTGCCATCGTTTCTGCTCTGATTTTCACAGAGAAGCTTCGGTTTCTCTGGTATTTTGAAGAGAAGTGAAGGGTAGTAGAAGAAGAAGAAGAGAAAGCAGAGAATTTTGGTTTATAAGATGTTGGTGCTTGATGATATATTATTGATGGGGTCGCCATTTTGAAGGAACAGTCTCTCAGTTATGAGAGCTTTGCTAATATATATATATATATATATATATATATATATATATATATATATATAAAAGAAATTTAATTAAAAAATAGTTGGTATCTTATTTTTCTTGTCCATTCATTTTGCAAAATTATCAAGTTGATTTTGGGCCACAGTCCTCAGGAGTATATTGATCTAGGCCCGACCCATTCAGTAATTGGGCTGAAAAACATAGCTCAAATCCAGTCCACTGCGGCCTGGTCTCTCGACGGTATTGGCCTGGCCAGGCCCATTTGGGGCGAGCACCTCTAGCCAAGGACTAAGAATGGCAATGGGAAAAGGCCGGGTTGAGCACCAAAGAGGCTCAACAAGAATCAGATCAAAATGTCAACTTGAACCTAAGCCAAAAGTTAAAGGTTCCTTTTCGAACCCTCAACAGGTTAGGTTCACTTTGGGTGTGTTGAATAGCAAGAATGGACTCGACCGGAGCCCGGACCATCAGTTAACAAGCGAACCCAAAACCAATGCAAAAATGGAAAAGGTTCAATCCAGAGGGTTAGGTTTAGGTTGGGTTGGTGAAGCAGGTCCAGCATTGCTACCTCTAGACAGGAAATATTGAGCATGGGTTGAGCTTTCTAGGCCCATAGGTTGAGCACCTGCTTATTGTGTGCCTACATCTTCATACAGGCCCATGTTCACTGGGCTGAATAGGCCAGCAAACCATGCATTTTGCTTTTCTGTCATTTCCTTTTACCATTATGAATCATCCATTGCCTAGTTTAGTTTTACCAATAAAGTTCGGTCCTGATCAACAGTTAAAAGGTTGGCTTTCAGCAGATTCACGAAGAAATGTGATACATTTTGTACTAAAAAAGAAAAGTTCTCCAGATCCAAACTGGTTCAAAATTAAACTCAGGGTGTTAACCCCAATAAACCAGCTTCTTTCGATGGAGAACACTCCTCAGTCATAATCAAATTTGCAGCTTCTTGTACCCACGTTTATAGAATTGCTCATCTCAACCTTTCCATCCTCTACAGCCTTTTTTTTTTTTAAATAGAATACGTAGGAATTCATGGTCAAATGATCTCCATGAAAGGATTATTATAGATATAAGAGGTTAAGGATATAAGGCAACAACATAAATGGGACCTTGATTCGAATTACTAAGGTGATGGTTGCATATTCATTTTGAATCATTTTCCATTAAGAAGAAGGTTAGTTGAAGGCCATCTTTGGATATTCACCTTTGATTCTTCATTGCTTAAATACAAAGTCTTAAAATTCCTAGGAATTCAATTTCATGAAAGAAACAGGCTGTTAAATTCATATGGGTCCAAAAGAACCAAATCAAGTAGAATCTCTGTTTTCTGTACAACCACTGAAAACTCTGTTTCATAGGTTTCTTCATGACTTGCTTCGGAAACCATCTAAATAGAGAGAGATTGGTCCCAACACCTATCACCATTGATTTTGGTAACCTGAAATGTAACAATTTAACATGGAAGGGATATAGAATGCATTCTTTCAATAAGTAAACAACAAGATCTTGCTTTTTGTAAAACAGTTCATATACAACAAACATTTGATCCTGACAATATGGACACCAATTGTAAATGAACACGATGTTTATTGCCGATGATTCCCTCATATATAGGCCTATTAGGTGGTCCATGTTTCCCTTGATGTGTGAAAATGGTGCAGATGCCAAGTACTCAATCCATCTCGATGATGTCAACGCTCAACATCCCTCTAAACGCATGATTTATGTGTCTTAGGATACCCAAATCCGAAATGCTAACCGTGCCTGTGCAAAAATGCTGTATTATATCTATGTCTATCAGCATGATAAATACTGGAAAATTTTAGATAAACAGAATGAAAAGAAAGGAGGAAGCAGTGTTCTTACATTCAACCAATCCATGCTTTTGCAGCATTGTTGAAGTGGAATACTGCATCCAACTCAGATATCAAAATATGCATTAACTATCAACTCCTAATGCATCAGACATTTAAATCCCAGCTCCATCATATGCCTTCCATCTTTCAACCACAACCTTAAATTTATTATCCCTCTTCCTCACCTACAAAACAAACATGAAAATATATGATTAGGTCTAACAGGCACGGTATTTCATGATCATGACAAACATCCATCTGCAATCAGGAATAGATACTACTTGGCTACAACCCACACCCCACCTCCCCCAACAGAGAAAAAAAAAATGCTAGAGAAAATGTATGTTGTTTTTATCACTTTCTGTTCCATTACTTATTTTAATAAAGCACCAAAAGAAAATTAAAGCTTTAGAAATTGCATGCCCTGTTAATGGTGTGTTCATGCAGAGGTAGGTGTAGGAGTTATATTACCCTGCATCATCTTTCCTCAGTTTCCTTGTATTTATCATTTCCTTTACATATCATTCTCAATTTCTCTGTCTATTTCTGTCTAAAAATGCACAGTTCATATTTCTTATTTTGAAGCTATGTTGATAATCTGACTCAGCAAGTTTTAGGCTTTTAGCAACAGAACCTTGTGTAAGGCCCGAAAAAGTATAGTAAGATGGCATGATCAAGTTGGCAAAAAAGTAGTGTAAATATAATTTACCTCGACAAGAGGCCTTTTACCATGGAGCAACATGTCAACACTCCTTTCTGTCTGCAATTGTATCAAGAAAAAAAAAAAAAAAAAAAAGAGGTAACAAATACATGAAATTATCTGTCATTTGCAATCATCATCTTAAATAATCCACAGCACCAAAATAAATAGAATAAAGGAAGAAAGAAAGAAAGAAATATCATGCTATGAGGAAGCCCATATATGAGATAATGAGACCTATTAGTCTTCAAAGAGTGCACAAAAAGGAAACATAAATTGAAATTACAAAATATAATTTCGCATATATAAACAGCTAAATAGCTTAGGATGTAAACAATAAAGAGTGAGATGCTCAATCCTCCAACAAAAATTTGCAAATAGTAGCACCAATAGAACATGTTTTATACAAAAATGAGAAAATTGGATTACGAATAAGACTCCTAATGCAAATCAACAAAACAACCTAATAGGAGGTCACCTTCGTTGTCGTCGTCGTCATTGTCGTCGTCAAAGCCTTGTCCCAACTATGTTGGGGTCTACTACATGAATTATGTTTCTCCATTCTGATCTATCCTAAGCCCTAGTAAAGTAGTTAGAAAATAAAGTGTTGAACCTAGCATTATGGTTTTGGAAGAGTTAGGAGATGGCATGGTGTAGAACTCATAAGAATCAAACAAATGGGCCTTGTGGAATGTGTTATTTACAGTAACTTATGTCAAAATTACATGAAGGTCTCTGTTGTTTAACATATTTGTAAGGACAAAGAAAAATTACAAGTCCTTTTTCTTCTCATAGAAAGTTCCCACGAGGGATTCCCAAATTGCGGATAAGTTGTTCCATCGCTCTTTATGTGGCTCTCATGGAAAGTGGACCCCACATCCTCATGGGTACTATCAATTATATGGCTGCATCAAGTCCTACTTGACTCTGCAACTCATATGAAGAAACCCCTAAATATCTACTCAACTCCCCATCTGTAGTGTCACATTTTTTATTCTTTGTTTAAATAAAATAATCAATATCTTTTCAGCTGCTTTAGAAAACTGAGAAGGTTTTCTAGAACATATCCTAAAACTGGCACAAATGACCATGAGGTTTTCACAAAATGAGATGACTTTTTTGTAGTTTTGTTTCAATAAGCAACAAAAATATCAACCCACCCGATGCATGACCCAGTGGTTCCTTTCCCTCATCTCAATCAGAAAAGGAAAGGTTGGAGATGCTTTTCTCTCAAGAATGCTTTTCTGACTACCTCTAGCCCGGGCTTCATCATCTCCAAGAGTAACAGTCTCCACTCCCCCAACCTGTAAATGTGATAAAAGACAGATGTAAACTGCATGAAAGAATTTATATCTATGATTTAGTAAGCTTCTATAGAAATCACATAGCTACTGATACAAACTTGGAATCAAGTTGAAACAAGTCATGATTGGATAACCAATCAACAATTTTCAAGCTTAAAAGGCCAATGTCATTTTTCAGTCATGTTTTCTAAGAACAAAATCAGATTTTCACACGCTCTCACTTGGCCCATGTCTCAATCCAGACAAATCAACTTACTAGTTTTTTTTCAATAACTCAATCAAGCTCTCAAGACTATAAATCATACAGCATAATAACAAAAGATGGCCAAGTTAGCAAGGCCTAGTTTGGGTTTTAGCTGAGAGACGGTATGTTCCTTCCATGGTAAGGAATAAAAACCTTAAATCTCAAAGTGCTCCTCAGAAACACAACCATTTAATGGCCTTTTCTTGTTCAATTACCTTCAAGCTGCAAGAAATTATTAAATTAAAAAAAAAAATCTAACCACACGCTCAACAATGTCAACAGATTTTGTAAGTGATGCATCACTTGGGGAGATGGCCCATTTTAAAAGCAACAATTGGGCCATGGCCCACATGTTCCACACCAAGTGGCACCACTGAAGAGGTTTAGAAATTCCAATCATAGGTCAGTGGAAAGCACTCAAACCATTGACAACCTACAATTAATCAATCATTCATCATTACATTTACAGGCACTAAAAATGCAAAAGAAGAAAAGAAACAAAAACCTAAATGGCAAGAGAAAGTTCTGTATAAACGTGCCCTAAGGGCCTGTTTGGGAGCTTCACTAGTAGAGTCAAGTAAGGTAAAGCCCCAATTTCTATAAAAAATTTCCCACCAAAACACTTTAATTCAAATTTCCCACCATATTTTTCCCAAAAAAGTCAAAAAGTAACCTCATTTATCCACTAAAAGACAAAAAAAACTCTACTTTTCAATAAAAAAAAGTCAAAAAGATTCCATCACAAACAACTAAAAACAAAATACCATCATAACTCACTTATATTTAATTATTTCTTCAAAATAACATTTACTTCACTCAACTCTACAAGTAAAGCCCCCAAATAAAGGATTGGCAAGTACCAAGGACTTCCTTCATCTAATAGAAATGGGAATGAGAATATGCATCCTTCAAACAAAGAGAAGATGAACAAACCAGATCAGCAAGGGTGGGGTTTTTTATTATATTTTCAAGCCGCTCCCCATGGGCAGTGCCGATAAGCATTACTCCCCTTTCTGCAATGGAACGACAAGCAAGTGCCTCTGCTTCAGTTCCAATCTCATCAACAATGACAACCTCAGGCATATGGTTTTCCACAGCTTCAATCATGACCCTGTGCTGCATTGATGGTTTCGGAACTTGCATTCTCCGTGCACCTCCTATTGCTGTATGAGGAACATCTCCATCACCTCCTATTTCATTGCTGGTATCCACAATTACCTATAGCAACCGAATAGTCCACTGATGAAGAATGTGAAAGAATCAAGTGCTAAAATTCAGATCATGGTAATACATACCACTCTTTTATGAAGTTCATTTGCCAAGACACGTGCAATCTCACGGATCACAGTAGTCTTCCCTACTCCGGGCCTAGTAAAAAAAGTGGTAAATTTGCTTATCTTTCATGTATATATCAGATTCCCTATAGAGAACAAGATCTAGATGGGATAAGGCTATGATGATGATGATGACAGTCACAAGGTTGTTAAACATGGCACCATTGGAAAACTTGACGATTTTTTTTCTTTTTTTTAAGGGGTGTGCTGACATGATATCACATTTATAATTTTACATAACTGTACAGAATAATATCATATTATTTGAAGATTAGTTCATCAACATGGTAGACACTAGACAATGTGCAATTTTGGGAGCAGATAAAAAATGATCTCTGCTTCTAAAATGGTAAGAAGCAAAATGCAGCAAAAAACATAAGTCATCCAAAACTATCTCTGGATATGTACATACAGATGGAAGGAGTAATATATAGTTAATACCAAAAAAAAAATCTCTTCATTTGATGAGATAGTCAAATGTAGCAACTTTCTTTTAATATGAAGTTTCTTCATGCAATCATGCGAATAAATCAAAATACCTTCCCAGGAACAAGATGCTTTCCCCATAGTCTAGAAGATCACGGACCATGTCAACATGACCAGTCACTGCACGGCCAACTCTGCAAGTCAGACCAACAATCATCCCTTTACGGCTTCGTATAGCAGATATCCGGTGCAAAGTCCCCTCAATGCCAGCTCTGTTGTCCCCTCCAAACTCGCCTACTGCTCTTTGAGCTTCCTCCAGCTCTGCCATTGATACCTGGTCAATCAGCAATGGAAGTCAACTACAAAAACTTCCACATTTCTACATGTAAAAGAGAATGTAAAGAAACCTTACCTCTCTGTTCCTCAAATATTGCCCACCAGATTCACCAAGAAAACGTGCCTCCGGCAAACGGCCCAAGTCCAATATAACCTGGTTATGATATACTGAATTCTAAGCACCAAGCAGACTAAAAGCAACAGCTACTCCAAAAGACATTAAATGTTTGTGAATGATCAAGGATCACCTCTAAGAGCTTATCTCTTCGAGGTTCATTTTGAAGATTCTCACACAAATCTCGTGGCAGGATCTGTGGAAGAGATGAAACTTAAGTTAAAAGCAGATCATAGAGATATAACTTACAGATTCATATTTCTACCAAACAAGTAAGGCTGGCTACAAGATGCAACAAAATAAAATAAATAAAGACTCGAGTAAGAATACAGATAATTAACGAGCAAGTTTCCAGGAATAAAATGGTTGCAAGACTAAAATCAACCTAAGAACATTGGCAGTACAAAAAAAAAAAAAAAAAACCCTTAAAACCAGTGAATCACAGTATAAACAACAACAATAAGACCAAGTTATAAACAAGCCCCAGTTCGAAAAAAAAGGTACAAACTATTTCCATGACATCAATAAAACTAACAGTCCAACAAAAAATCCAATCCAACTGATGAATCAAATGAAAAGAAATGTTAGCATGTGGGTCCACATGCGAGTGCTCCTCATGAACGTCTGTAGCAGCCCACACATGCAAGGGCCCACTTACTCGCTCCTTTCAATGACTCTTTCTTTTCTTTTTTCTTTTTTCTTTTCTTTTCTTTTCTTTTCTTCTTCTTTTTTTTTTTTTTTTTTTTTTTTTTTTTTTTTTTTTTTTTTTTTTTGATTTCTTTGGAGTTAGAAAATACTTGGATTTCTAGAGAACAATCTCACTGAAATAAGGTTTATTTGGCTTTGATAAGGACTCTATGGGTAGGTCTCCTTGATGAGTTGGGACCCCGACAAAGATTTATATATAGAATTTTTGTCCCTCCTCTCCGTATCACGAATTTGCATCATGGACGGGCACTCCAGCATAACTGGGACTGC
Source organism: Camphora micrantha (assembly GCA_003546025.1). Lineage (NCBI taxonomy): Eukaryota > Viridiplantae > Streptophyta > Magnoliopsida > Laurales > Lauraceae > Camphora > Camphora micrantha. The sequence goes on from QPKB01000008.1 coordinate 6,969,066, forward strand.
AGAGCTGGAGAAGTGCCAATCCCAAGTCAGGAGAAGAAGCTGATCAAGCTAAAGATCAATTATGCCAATGAGTACACCAAATTCAAGTAAGTGTTATCAACCTAGATCCTGGTGGCGTTGATTGGATTTGACTTGATCATGATAAACAACTATAAAGTGCAGGAAAAAACACCCAGAGGAGCCTTACTTTTGCTAATTGAATGAAAATGAAAAACTCACACATGCCCATATAACCAAACAAAAATAATGATATATAAACAAACCTGTTGAAGAAAACCTCACAAAAGTTCATACCATATGGAAAATGCAAAGAAAAACATCAAAATTACCGAATCAAATACCAATTAAAAGATAATAAAAAAATCACTGACCAAAGGATCAAAAAGTTACAAAACGAATGTTAGATAAAGGCAGTGGTGGAGCCAGGATTTTCCTTTAGATGGGGAAAATCAATGAACAATGGCTGATCGATAATGTCACGGAGTGCTCCAAGCACTTCTTTTCTCATTAAAATGACCAAAAAAAAAAAAAAAAAAATCAATCGAATTTAGTCAGGAAAAAAAGTAAAGACCCCCTAACAAACAAAAAACATTCGAAAAAGACATTATGTGAATATGATATGCATTTTTCACATAATCAAGAAAAGCTTAGTTTGAATTTGATTTCTTCATGTGCAAAAAAGTGGCAGCAGCAGGAATCTACATGGTAAAACAAACATGACCTATGGTGAACATAGAGGAAATGAACTTGTTAGATCCTAGATAGAGATTTTTTAAGATGTTAAGTGGGTATAATAAAGTTTGAATCTACAACCTCTAACTATGTGAAGGAACTAAAACTACTTAATGGGGTCATCTATTGAAAATCAAATCACTTAAAATGAAGGCCCTCCCCATCTCTAGGCTATCCCTAAATATTACCCCAATAGAAGTTGGTCCCACCAAAAGATTGAGGGTATAATTAAAAATGTGATTAACACAATCTTATGCTTTATTGACTTACTTTATTTTATGTATTAATACTCAAAGCCACCCATCCACCATTACTTAAAGCTTGATGTCCTTAAGCAAACTGAGATATACAGTAGGGGAACAATCTTATGAGCTGAAAGCAACTCCTACTGCAGCAAAATCTGAATACATCCTATTGAAAGTGGGGGCATTCAATTTTGAACAGTTAAACATCATCTCCTTACTTAAGCATCTTAAACATGAATGAGGTACTAAGAAACCCATCAGTAAGATTAAAAAAAAAAAACGTCGGAAAGGGCAAACAGCAACTGAGAGAGAGGAAAAAAAAGGGGGGGCGGGGGGGGGGGGGTTGGGGGGTTGTTACCTCTAAAAGGACGTGGAGATCATCTTCCACGACTACGAATCCATCTTCTGATGCTTTGGAGGCGAAGATTCGAAGAAGTCGACATGAAGTGAGAGCGAGAGGGGTTTTCTTGTTTGCAGAAGATAAATTCGGTTTGAACTTGAAGGGATTATTATTAGATTGAGAGATGGGAGAGGTGGGATTTGGTAACAAAATGGAAGAAACGATTGTTATCACGCTCATATCGTTCTCTTCTCCCTCGACAAAGAACAAATTCAAATAATCTTTTCTGCTTCCCAGTTCCCTACCTATGTCTATCCAATCTATAACAATTGACAACATTCCACAGAACGAGACTGTGAGAGATCCGTTAAGCCTCGTGGACCCACATGAGGCTTAACCCACATTCTTGGTCCACTTATGGTCACCGTGCTAGTATTTACAATAACACGGCATGAGCCATAAATAAAGACCCTCCGAATAGTCACCGATCTTGGATTTGGCCACAAAGACCCTCCTGCTAGCCACCGATCTCGGATTTGGCACCATCCAAATGGAGTGACTTTTTAGATAGACTTGCACTTAATTTTTTACCATGAGACATGTCAGCCATTGATCATGTGATTAGAAAAATTATTCAAGCCTCCCTCACCACACATGGAGCCCCGGGTGGGCCCCAAAAGAAAGTGTGCCCAATGCTCAGCAGGTTGGGGGGGGGGGGGGGGGGGTTGTGTTGCGCTTGCCAAAAATTCGGCTTCGAACGGTCCCAACTTGCTTCCCAGCTGTCTCCCTTGCCTCATTTCGATCTCTGAACTTCGTTGTCTTTATATTGGGTTTAGGGTTATGAGATTTTGATGGGTATGTCATGAAAGATGTTAGAAGCCATGTCTCTATGAGAGAGGGAGAGCTGCATTTTAGAATACTTGTTTTGCTGAGTGTTCCCTTCGAGAGTTTTCAATACTGCTCCAATCACTTGATTGGCATCCTTAAAGGTGGGCCACACGAGGATTTTCGAAGTTTTGAAGGTCATTTTAGATGCATTGAAATCGTTATCTGAGGAGGAAAAAAGTCCCTCCCTATTCATGACCCGGCTTTCAATTTTTCATTAACAGGGCACGGGCACATCTACAGCCAACACCCGTATCACACTCCTACGAATTACATTGGTTCCCATATATCATATATCATTGTCCACTGGATTTAGAGTTGGACTAAAAAAAAAAAAAATTTGTAGTCTTCATGGTCGATGCAACATAAGACATCTCCAATCCAACAAGAATTCTAAGCATTTAATAAGTTGAAAAGAATTTGTAGCCCAATTGCAGATGTGGGCTAAGGTTCAAATTAGCTTTAGCACACTGTACCAACCAACCAATCGATGGGTGCTGCACATCAGAGTGGATCCTGGGGAAACATTTTACTATGACAAACAAGCAGCAATGAGTATGAAAAAAAAAAAAAACTAAAAAAGATATTTTAGGCTGTTCTGATCCGTGTGGCATGTAGCATGATCATATATGACTGAATTAGACACAAAAAGCATGAAAACAGAAAACTTCAGGCAGTGCCAAATTCCAGTGCATCTTTCATTGAGATATGAGTGACCCTTTTCTGCAGTAAGCCCAGCTTAGAACTCGGTATCGAAGCAAGCAAGCATGATTTTCGAAACCATGGACCGAGCAAATGGAATGTAGCTCAGACCATACCTGAAAATCATTTACAGAGAACGGGTTATCATCAACATAAAAGAGAGAGGGATAGCGATCGATAGCAAGCAAGTCATAAACATTCAGCATAGGCCCCAACACCACCATCATTAAAAAGATATCATATTCAGGAACTAGTACTTCCAATTTTAATGATGAAAAAGAAATTTGCTTCTCTTGACAATAATAAACACCAAATCCAAAGCCGAAGGCACTAAATTTCATTTAAATCAACAGAATAAATTGAAGAGTTTTTATGAAATGATGGATGCTATTAAGCACGATACTGGCAGTTTCATGGTCTTTCGGATTAAAGAAATTTAAAGTAAATAGACTGAACTTTTGTAAAGCACGGCCTTTTTTATTTATAGGTCGTTCTTGGTTCTGCCCTGCTATTTTTTTTTCTAAGGCATCTCCTTTCTAATAAATGCTCTTTCATTCAAACAATGTAGTTATCTTATTAAGCAATACATACTTGTTAATAATCAAGAAAAAATTATCATCTTCTTATAACTTGCGCAGAAACCAAAAAGATCATGTTCATGAATTCAAGTTCACCAAACCCATTTCAAAAAAGAGTTCACCAAACCACCACCACATACTGCTTTTTCATCAATCCTCTGTCTCAAACTTTATTATACAACAAGTATTCAATCACTTCTTGAGTCGCACATCACAATTAAACGAAATGACATGTAGAAACAGAAGCAACAATCAAATTCTTAAGTTCTGTAACAGATCATTAAGGCAGCAACAGTTAACATCGGATACTGAGAAAAGGGGACTCTTATATCATAATGACATGGTGAGCAATAGCTGCTTACATTTAAAATCTCCAAAGATTACAGTGCAACAAACATCTAAACGTTGTTTTTTTCTTTGTTCTTTTTTCTCTTTTTTTTTTTTAAATGACTCCTTAATATTTAGAAGTAAAGAGAATCATACTGCATTTTAATAAATTCCATCATTTATTAATGGCTCTAACATTACAGACAATGTAGCAATGCAGATTCTTTATTAAAGAAAGACTAGAGTTTTATTAGTGGTACAGGAATATAAGAATATTGATAACTGAATCACGAACCACCACAGGATGTAGAGTCCAAAATCTGACTTACCAAACGAGTGCACCAAACTCCAAAGTGATTGCAAGAAGCGTTAAAAGCTTGTTATGGACCTGCTTATGGGATAACAGAATATCGAATCAAAAAAATAACCAGACTAAAGCTCCAAAGGGATTAATATTAAGAGAACAGGCATGGAACTTACATAGAAAGCGCAGAACAGAGCAATTATCATACTTGCAATGTATATAGCTGTTGCATATATGCGAACTGGATCAAGCATCATTGTCACTTGTCTTTTAGGACCAATGAGGAAGGCTGTGCTGTCATACAAAAGACTCCAACTTTAGAATCTGAAAAACAAAAAGAAAACACCAGTCACAGAGACATTTTCAATGGGAAGAGGAAATAAACCGGAAAATAAGGACTCTTAGTTGTGATGCAGAGAGAATATAATATGACAACAGAAACTTGCTAACAGAACTCCGAATTCACAAACAATAATAGCTATCCACCAAAGAAACAGAAAATATACGTCAAAGAACAAAATTTAATCTTAGTAAAGGCATGGTCAGTTATTCCCTTTGCCCAACAAAATTTAATCTTAGTAAAGGCATGGTCAGTTATTCCCTTTGCCTTTGGGCTTTGTGAGAGAGAGAGAGAGAGAGTTCTTAAAAAAATACAATATGACAAAACTATACATATGTAATTTTTGTGAAGGATCAAAATAAAGGAAGGGGAAATTTTTAAAATAATCCGAAGTTCTGACTTGATATCAAAAAGGCTCCAGCAGTCGATAATACCAAAAAGGTCCTTAAGTTTTTGAGGTGACTTCTGAGCAGATCATTTCCATCAACTTACCCTTTTCTCTTATAATACACTTAACATTTATGGAAAACGGCAAAGCAATTCTAGAGCAGCTTCATTACTGATATATTCAGATTATATTTTAAGCCTTAACCTGATCATCAGAAGATGAATTTGGAGATTTAACATGATAATTCCCAACTACCAAGAAACATGTTTAATAGGTCAAGTGAAACAAACCTTCCAAGTGCAAGCAGATTCCCAAATGTGAATGTAATCCCAAACTTGATTGGGTTGAAGAAAACTAGCATTGACTGCACCCAAAAAAAAAAAAATTACCAATCAATTCCCATTTTCAAAGTATCCTGTCTCTATTGACAGCTTTTTTTTTTTTTTTCTGAGAATTGACTAAATTCTCACTGAAACGAGAGGGTGCACAAATGTGGACATCCCATCATGTTGATGGGCAATCCACAAATATTTCCAAATCAACTCCTGATTTTGCTTACTTGTCCCTTTCTCCATTAGCATCTCTCAGTAGCACACATACATTGATTTTGCTAATGCTGTGATTTCATTTTAAAATATATAATAATCGTCAAGGTTTCTTTTCAATGCCACTTGACCACAATACTTTATTTCTGGAATCACCTCCGACCAGCACCTGCCATAGAAGCAAGAGCTTATAGTTTTGTGGCTGTCATTGATGACCAAAATCTCAGCCCATTTTTAATAGCCAATATCAGCTGGGCCACAAAAGGACGACAAAATGTCCTCAAACTCATTTCTTATCGCCAATATCTAGGTGTTCCCAAATAGGCTTTGTAACAACCATCCACATTAAATTCATTGCATCCCAAAGATGGAAGACCCAAATTGATCTTTTATGGGCAACCAAAAGGACCATGTCACTCACTGCTTAGCAATCTCTACGTAGATTGAAAATCATTAACTTGTGACATTCCTTAGGTTCAAAATCCCGAAGGTATACTCAATCATGGACGCTTTGAAAGAGGTAAATTTTTCATTAAGTTTACTCTATTTTTTTTATTTTATTTTTTTTGAAAGAATTTGAGGCCCAAGCATCCATAAAGGGAGTGGAACAACTCCGAAGGACCCAAGAAATTTTTTTGGTAGGAAAAGAACCAAAGCATCTAGAAAAGGCCAAAAGGGACATCAAAAACTAAATTATTCACCTATAGCTCATCTTCACAACACAAGAAGCAAATAGGGAGTGTAAAGTATCAGCCTTTAAGATGACCAATCACAATATGAATACTTTCTAGACCAACAGATAATAGGGTGACAAGACTTGAATTGACGATTGACAATTTTTGCACAAAAACACATTTGATGTCCATATTCCATTCCTAAGATTAAAAAACTATAATAATAATAATAATAATAATATGTAGCCATGAACATACACAGATAATTAATGTCAGAAATTATTGAACATACCAGAAGTGTACAAGATAACCCAGCAACCAAGCATGTGGCAAATCCAAACAGCCTCTAATTACAGACAACAGCAGAAAAACCATATCAAAGAGCAATCAGAGATTAGTAAATGAATCTTAGCTAGCATGATAAATATCTGACCAATTGAGTTATAACTCAAAACAATAATACAACCCTCAACATATGTCAAGTCATTTCTAAGCATTTCATGTTCAATTAGTATTATATGAGAATCTCAAAGTACCAGATCTAAAACCCTAACTATCAACAAACCTTAGCTAATCCATTAAATGAATCTCTAGATAACAAGCTCATGGTAATAGGACTAAACCCTAGATCTGAACAAGGAAACAAGAGAACAAAAGAATTTCAACTGAAACCCTAGATCTCTACCATGTGATTTGAGGAATAGAGGGGATTTCAACATAGAACCCTAGATCTGAACGAAGAAAATAGAGAAATGGGAGAGATTAAAGCGGAAAAAACTTGATGATTTCGAAAACTAATCTGAAGGTTTGTAAAGATGAACCTGCTTCATGGTGAGAGTGCATTGGCGATTGAAATCGTCGATGAGAGAAGATTCTGCAACAGCTTCTTCTTCATCATCTACGTCCATTCCCACTAGAATCTTCATCTTCTCCATGGCTTTGTTCATCTTGTCCATCGCTTCTCAGGAGAATTGGCTAGTTGGGAAATCTCAATTTCGAGGGTTTAGTGTGGAGACGGGTATTGAAACTCGATCCGATTATGGCCTTGAAGAAAACAGCATGACGTGCGTTGTGTTCAAGTTCCTACTCCTTCCTTAGATAATCACAAAAATATCCTCTTTATTTAAAAAAAAAGGAATTTACGCAAAAAAAAATCCCTGTAGGACCGTATGGCCTACCAGGAACCAGTATCACGTTGGACACAGAAGGGGTTCTCTGGACTCAGTTTGGTCGTTTTTTTTTTACTTTTTATGAGATGGCCGAGGCGAGATATAAAATAGTTTTGCACAATGGTCGATATCGAGAAACTTCATAGTCGAAATCGACCATATCGCAAAACAACAAAAAGAAACAAAGGCTACATGAGAACTCCTCCCATGTCTAACGTGATACTAGGTTCTAGTATGCCATACGGGGTTTTACGGAGACTTTTCCCGTAAATTCCTCTTTAAAAAAATTCATTTTTTCCCTTTTTTTTGGAAGTAAATGTTATAATAATAATAATAATAAAGCCCTGTTTCTTTAAAAAATAATTCTTGTATGAAGAATTCTGAAATTTACCAAATGTTTTCTCCAATGGAGTTCTAAAAACCTCCGGGCCTTGTTAGCATTTTGAAATGCTAGAAGGGCCTGAAATTTTTAGAATTACCAGAGTCATTTGTTGCTTTTATTCAAGTAAGTTTATACTTAGGAGAATTTGTAGGGAAATAAGGCATTATGAAATGCAGACAAGCCAGGACCCAAACGAGCGTAGAAACCATTTCTCAATACTCAATATCTAGTGGAATCGATTGGTGCACTTTGGCAACATGCACATTTAAGTATCATGTTTTTCTTCTTTGAATTCTGAAAAACCTGGGTATCTACCTTAACACAGGCAGAGGTCCCAATAATCTGATCTTTATTGAATATCAATCCACTGGTGATTAAACTAGTAATTAACCCTAATCCAAATTAAAAGCAATCAACCACAAAGAGAAAGAGACGCAGGATTTTTACGTGGAAAACCCTGCTCGGGAAAAAACCACGAGCCTTATCGTCTAGGCCAACAGACAACCAAACACTATTAGAATAAAAGTTACAAGATTATACTCACAACCCTTTCTAGTTGTTGACTCAACCTAAGGACTGCGCAATCTTGCCGACAACACGCCGTTCAACTTCACCGTGCTTGAGGAACGGAACGAAACATTAATCCAAAGCTTGAAGACCTTCAGCACATCAAATGATATCTTTGGAGGGGAATGGATCTCTCAAGTTTTCTCCAAGAATTACTTAATAGGAGAGGTGTCTTAGATTAGAGAGATAAAGAGTATTTATAGCCTTTGATTCGTGCCTCATGACTTGGGAAACAAGAAGGATTGAAAGAAGAAAGTTTGAGACAATTAGAAGACTGTTCTGGGCAAGTTTCCAATTTGGCGCCTAGGTTCGCTCAAGCAATCAGGTGGTTCGCTCGAGCGAACTGCTCTCTGTTTGAAATCGATCAGAACAGCAACTCCGTGGGTGGAGCGATGAATAAGGTGGGTCAAGCGATCAATGTTCTGTGAAGGGGTCGCTTAAGCGGACATTGGGGTCGCTCGAGCGAACTGTATTCTGTCTTTAATATTGCAATCCAGAGGCTTGAGGGCTCGAGTGGACAGATGGATGGGTCGAGCGAAGAATCCTTTGTGTGGGTTCGCTCGAGCGAATATGAGATCGCTCGAGCGACCTCTGACAGTTCTGAATTTTGAGAACAACTTCTTTAAACGGATTTCTTCTTCAAAGATTTGCAGTCCTTTTCTAAGAAAAACATAAGATTAAAGAATCCCGGTTTTATCCAATTCCCAATGAATTAGCCAACCTAAACTAAAGACCTTGCAAATTCAAACTCGCAGCTGATTTGCTCTAACACTATATTAAGCTTTTATAGCTACCCATTCATAGCAAAATCTAAAACCGTAGTAAAGGTATTGGAAATATTTTTCTTCACTCTTCACTTTTAAACAGGGACAAGAAATTAACGATGATAATATCTAATATAATAATATATAGACACACACATATATTCATTCATGAAATATTATTTCCAAATGGGACATAAATATAATAATTGTAGTTAAAACTTCTAACTTTTGAGCTTTATGGTTGATTATAAATATCGATAGTTGTCATTAATAGATCATCATATGGTAGATATAATTCATCATCTTGTGAGGGAAAAAACAAAAACTCCCCCATAGGTGTGGAAACGAGTCAAATATGAGATGAAACCATAGGAGATCTGGACCTGGATCCTTCTTCATAGAGTAGATCCAAATTTGGATTTGATAGTGAAAATTTGGGTTGTATTCGAATCTCCTTCAACTGAAAACCTAGATCTGGGTCCGGAACTTGATCCGATGTGAATGCAATAGTACAAATGAAAGAGCTTCGAAATATATATATTTTTCTAAAACACACAAGTGGTCTATTCAAAGGTATTTGATTAAAGCTAAGTACATGCATGATTAAAGCCAAACAGACAATCGAAACCTATAAATATTCTTAATATATGGATGCAATTGTCTTTCTTCAGATCCTTGGGTGGGAACATACAAGGATCCAGATATAAATCCGGTTGTTCTGAGTCCTAGACACTCAGATCTGTATCTAAATTTCTCTCAGATCCAAAGATGGTTCCATATACCCACCATTGTTTGGAACTAGATAAGCAGTAATACATTTGCAGCCCTCCCCTTTTCCTTCTCTTCCAAAACTAAGAAGCCATTCACTCATTCACAGGCAAAAAGGAGAAGAACATTGTTGACCCATGACTCCAAGACTTATCTGAACATGGATAAAAAGTAGAAAAAACATTCTGACATTTTTACAAGAGGATAAGCTCATGGGTCAAAACTGAGAAGTGGCTCAAGAAATGAACCAAACAACTTCACATACTAATCATTTTTTAAGAAAACCAACTCCAAATATATGAGACCATACCATATATAGACTTTAATGATGATATGAAAGGTCAGAAGATTCATTCTTATACTATTTTACAATACCAATAATGCATATGCATGCTCCTCTCACTCTCTCACTCTCTCACAGTACACAAATCTTAATTTCTTCCAGTGGAACCCAAGACTAACAACTCCTTCATTTATTCAATAGTAATACAGAGTTCTATTTACTTGTACTACTCAACAATAAGTTTTCAAAAATAGCAAGCAATACAAAGGGATCTGATCTCCTCAGTCCCTCAGTTGATTCTACGGCAATCTTGTCTTATTTCTCCTTTATCATCCTCTTTAACTTCAAGTAGGCCCATCTTTATCATGGCCTGTTGGAAGTCCAAGAAGAAAATGGCTGGGTTCATCGCATAGGCGTTGACGATGGCTTGGGTTCTTGGGCTCACATACAGGGTCTGGTCTGATATCAGGAGCCCCCTTCCTGACCTCAAGGCATTGTAATATGCATTGTCAAACGTGGTTCTTGTTGGATCAAATGAGACCTCTGTGTTGTCACCTGCACTGCATGTTTTGGACAATGCCTTGGCCAAGCTGGAATCAAGGGTGGGATCGACGTCGTGTGTGGAATCGAATTTGCTCAGGCGGTTCTTGAACGATGAGCACCTTGCTACACCCAATGTGTGTCCCCCTGCACAAAGTAGGTCTTAATCAATGGCCTGGATACATCTTAATCACCCAGTGACCCAAAGGAAACCGAGCTGTGAAGAATTCAGATATGGACCCTTTTTGGGTTTTGATTGTTGATTTGGCTTGTTTGAGCCCGCGATTCAGACGGATTGATAATCGGGTTCGGGTCAGGGTCCAGGTTCAGTTAAAACAATTAATTGGGTCCAATGAGGGTGCACTGTGGACCTGAATGGAAATCAACCTGATTACAGCCCTATAGTAGAGATCTTTTAATAATGAACTTATCCACGAGATCAGTATAATCTTGTGCCCTTGGTATAGTCATGTGGACTGGGCCTGCTGCATATGGTGATATATTCCAATCTTTAGATGGTATCCTATGAGGATTTGACTAGGAGAAATCCCGAGTGAAACTGTACAGTACTACCGCCTATTTAAATTCTAAGCTGCTCAAAATAAAGGTCTTCACGGACGTCCTTCCCACTGTACAATGTATTTCCGAATTTTACTTCAATAGAAGTTGGTCTCACAATAAAGATTCACCGTTTGATTAAAAACCCGTCTTCTATGAAATAGACAATCTTACAATGAGACCACTTTCTATTGCAATAAAGTTAAGCCACATGTTGAGCACGCAGTTATTTTGAGCAGATTGGATTTTCAATAGTTGACCATCTGAAAAGTTGCGCCAGACCTTTCTGTATGGCGGTCAATCGGGCCACTCCACTACCACAAATCATAGTCCCAAAAATAAATATTCCAAAGAAGAAGAAAAAAATTTACCAGATAAAGCCACCAGTTCTTGGACATTGAAACCATGTTTCCCGAACATGTTGATGAGGTCTGAGCTGTTGAAGAAGGGAGGAGGTAGGTTTATTGTGTCTTCTATTTTAGATCTTCTTCCATCCTTTCTCCCCTTGGGTATTTCATAAAAGGGACCCCCAGCCTGACCAGAATTAACACAAAGTGTTTTACTCATTAACAATTGGGTTAAGGAACACAGAGATTTTATCTCTTGACTTTCACAAAAGAAGATGTTAAGATTGGATGTAGAAAATTATCATATATTTGGAAGACTACAAATATTCAATATTGGCTTCACTTCGGGTGTAAGTTTCCTGATTGTAAGTTAAAAGGTCCCTAATGTAATGGTTGCAACTATTTTTGGGGAAAGTTAAGTAGGTATATTTCCAAAGTTTCATAGTTTCCTACCCAAAAGACTGCATCTCTAGCAGCCATGGCAAGAATATCTGCACATGAAACAATTCCTGGGCACTGGTTCTCAAGTCCTTTCTTGGCTTGGTCGATGACCTCATAGCCCCTTAAGCTTAAATTTGCTGGAGAATCCTTCTCTGCCTTGTTATCCTTTGTAGAATCAATTAGAATTGACCCATCACATCCCTGTCACAACAAAATATGAAAATTCCAACTTCAAGAGCTATACAATTAGAAGACACTACAAGATAATTATGGAACTGTTAATTAGATACTATATAAGTTGTGAGCACCTCTACAAAGCAGTCATGGAAATGCATCCTCAGAAGAGGTCCTGAAAGTGTTGGATCTTTCCGCAAAGCTCCAATCACTGTATTTCTTACTATTATATCCGCCATGGGACATTGCATTGCATAATAACCCATACTTAATGCTTCTACCTTCAATGTGCCTCCATAAACAATCACCTCTACGAGCAAAACCAATTCAAGCAAATGAGAGATTATCGTCATTGCCAAATCTAGAGGTGATTTTAGCAACAAAGGAGCAAACCCAGTAGAATTCTGTCTACTCAGACAAAACAAATGGGGCTGATAGTGCCAGAGCAAAGATAGAAACTAAAGTATATACAGATGAGGTTGGCAAGAGAGAAATGACTTGAAAGGATATGGGAAGAGTGGTAGGAATTGAATTGCAAGATGATCCAAGGGTTGAAAGGACAATATATATAGTTGTCTCATGGGTGCATTTGCTCTAGATGCTTCATCCCATGAAAGAGAACCATATAAACTAATCGAGATTGATTAGTAATAAATCATGTTTTGAAATGATGACCAATGAAATCAGAAACATTCATGAGATCAATGTCATTTTCTCTACCTAAACCATGTATTCTATAGTTGATATACTTGTATTTTTAATGAATTTTACTTGTAGATTGGTAGTATAACAACATGCAGGGCAGAGATCTGTATGGGCCACTCTTACTGACACTTGTCCCACACCACACTAAACCCGCCTCTTGATGTATTAGTACTCCTTAAATTTGATTTTTTCAATTTCATAAACGAAATTCATATAATGTCACCAGAGTCGTTTGACTCTAATTAATATTTTTTAAAAACTTTTTTGCATCATATCCCATGATATCATGGGATTTATCAGTTTCTTTATCATATACTTTTTGCCACCAACAAGCAAATTCATTTTTTATAAAACACAAAAAAAAATAAAATGAAAGTTTGTAAAAAATAAATACACATATGACCACTATTTATCAGATTCTATCATTTGAAAAAAAAAATAACTTTCCCTAAGACATTAGTTAAAAGTCATGACATCATTACACAGTCTTGTGATATCAAAGGATCTAACAGTTTCTATGACATACATTGCTCTCATGATATCATGGGATTTTGGGCAAAAAAAGTTTTTTAAAATAATATTAACCAAAGTCAAGCGACTCTGGTGACATTTAAATCTCGGTCATAAAATTGGTAAAACTGGTTTAAGAAGGACTAATACGTCAAAACCCCTACAATATTTTATAGCAAACCTGTACCATATTAGCACAAGTTGGGTATGGATTATGTTATACCATTATTAACGGTAAAAAAATATTAATTTTAAAAAATCTAATATTTTCTCCTAATAAATATATAAACAAGTCATGAACAGAGAAAAATAGGGCACTGAGAACCCAATCTACCAGGAACTCAACTCAGGATGAAGTCTATAAAGCTATTTTCTCCTCTGAGTGCAACAAAATTACCATTGAATCTGCCCCTAATCCCCATGGATAACCTCTTTTTAACCTGGTCCATTGTCATCCACAAATATATGAGAATCACAAATTCAACTTGCAAATACAATTTTGGATAGATGGATATATGACATTATTCTTTTTGCTGCTAATTAGTGCAATGTGGTCATAAATAGCTGTATGGATGCTTTCCATGTCTGCAAAAGTAATTCTAAAGATTAATTTATAAGCCTAAAACTTCAGTTAATGGAAGTGTGTGAGAGTACCAGAAAACAATGATTTATTGTGGCTTCATGTAGAATTTTCCATTTGAAAGTATAAAACAAAGCATGCTTAGGTGGATGATGTCTGAAGGAAATGATGTGGGGGAGACTGTATTTTATGTAGCTGTTCTCCATTTCCATCCTGCTCAATTTAAGTGGGCTTTGTTGTTAAAAAGTTGTGTATGCGCGTCAATGCACACACGGTTTTAGGTGCTTCAGACACGTTCATATGAGAGAGAGAGAGAGAGAGAGAGAGAGAGAGAGAGACTGTAATGTAGACTATGTAGTACTGGTTGTCCTCTAATATTCCGAGTGGGGTGATTCCTTTTGAAGAGAGAGAGAGAGACTGTGTAATGTAGTACTCCTTGTCCTCTAATATTCCTAGTGGGGGTGATTCCTTTTGAATAGTGTACGCGTACGCGCATGAACTTTCGTGCACCTTGTGAGTGCTATGGACGCGTTCTACTCTATAAATAGAGGACAAGTTGCATGTTTATCTGTCCCAGTAAATGGTGGGCCTCAACATGGATGGAGCAAATCATGAAAACTGCACCCTTTATACTATTTTGGGGTTTACACAAAATAATGCCCACACTACAGTTTTGGATCATGTAGCATGAATTAGTAATACTGTGTGAAAGTCAGACATTGGAGAGAGAGAGAGAGAGAGAGAGAGAGAGGGGTGCAGTAGGCTTGGAGTGGAGTCTAAGCAAGATGCAAATTTCATCATGACATTTGCAGCTGGCTGCATTGGCCGAAAGGTGTTAAGTAAACACCACAAATATTTTAGAGGTCCACTTACGACTGAGAGGACCAAAACCTAGGTCAATGGTGCAATAGATTAAAGCACAAGTTGGTGTCACATCATCATAGTACAGCTCAATCAACAAGTGAGTGGGTTGAGTAACATATCCAGGCATTTTATAAGGGCACGCTTCAGTAAACACTTTTTCTCGCAGAAAGAAAAAATTGATACGTCAACAAATTTTATAAAAATAAAATTTTGGAAAAGAATTTTCATAAAATTTAGAAATTCATGTTTGGTGCAAAAACAAATTCCTTATTAAATTGGTGCTAATGTAGTTTGGTGCGGCTGTGGATTCTTTATAGCAAATCAAATTTTCTTATTTGGTGAAACAAATTTTTGAAGAAAAATAACATAAAATGTATATTATTTATTCAATATTAAATAATCATTTATTTAACAAAATAAAAGAGTTGTAGGGTTTTGGGTTGAAATGGACAAGAGAGAGGAAAAGATGGAGAAGTCTTACAAGAAAATTCATTTCTCGTACTCCCTATAGGAAACTCATTTCCACTATTACCAAGGAAAATACTGGCGAGGCAGGAAAGCGTTTCCGTGAAATTATTCTGCACCAAATACTTGCAAAATGGGTTTTCTGCGAAAAAATCTTTACTTTTTTCCATAAAAATGTTACACAAACGTGTCCTAATTTCGTTTTCAGCAACTACCTTTTTTCTCATTGTTTGCAAGGGAATAAGAAATAGAATCAGTCACAAGCAAGTTCGGCACCGGTCCGTGAAAGGAGGAGAAAGAGAGAGAGGGATTTTTTTTGGGGGATGGAGGGGGTATTTTGGAGATTTAAAAAAAAACTCACCTGTGTGTGTGAAGGTAAAATCCCTACTGTTACCCATAGAAGCATTCAAGAAGTAATAGGCATGTCCATTCAAAACGAAACATCAAACGACAACCGATGTAACTGATGTATTGCCCATTAATGCTCTTGTTTACATGGAATTGCATTTTATTTTTCCTTCAAACAATGCTAGGACAATAGACATTACGTTTTTGGATTCGGATCCCCTATTTGGACCATTCAGGGGGTGACACATTTGTTTGGTTCTTAAAAGATGGTGTTGTCTTTAAAAGACAGCACCGGTTTTTAAACTCAATAAGCTCGTATGTCACCCCCTGATTGATCCAAACAGAAACTCTGTTTGGACCAAATAGGAGATCCAGATTCTATTTTTTTTTTGGCAAATCTAAATGGATGAAAAAGATATCTCTTTGCAACAAGGGTACTAGACCACTTCAATTACCCATTACTCTTGTTTACATGAAGCTGTCCTTTCTTCTCTCTTCAAACTATGGAAGGAGAAGATATATTATTATTTTTTTGGTAAAAAGGAGGAGACTTGGTGGTTGAAGAGGATATCAATTTTACATGAATCATATCATTCAAAAAATAATATTTTAATAATGATTTAAAGAGACACGACCCATGTGACCCTTGATTATTAATTTGATGAATTATAGAATAAAGTTAATGGACCTTTGGACAACTAGTTTTATTTTTCGACTTGAGGAAAAAATGAAACAAGAAGAAGCAGCTCCATGTTCAGCTTTTTAAGAAGTTAAGAAGAGGAGAAGCTTTAAGAAGAGAAACATGTTTCCTTTTTTCTTTTATACTATAAGAAGTTCATAAAATAGATAATGAAAAAGAAGAAAATAGGCATACATTTTTAGTTGTTTTTCCTCCCTCCTTTTTTTGACTGATTTTTATCTTAATAAACCCTAAATCCTTTACATATAACTATTGGATGCACTAACTTGGCTAACTCATAGGTGAACTCAATGAGTTTTCTTACGTAACTTTAAAAAAATAACCAAACTCGGCCCTATCATGTAAATCGGCCGAGTTAGCGAGTTGTGAAGAAACTCGCTCAAGCTGACCCGATTTATGTCCCTTTTTTAATGTATATCAAGTTTCCCTTATTTTTTACTCAGTCCCTCCTAAAAGAAATTTGACATGGCCGAGTCCCAAGCCAACTCACTGAATTTTTTTGGTAAAAAAAAGAGGCGCTTATTAAAATTTAAATTTTTTATTTGATCATCGCTTCTTTTTTATATTGAATTGATCATTCACTTCACACCACCATACAAGTAAAATTCTTGGCAAATTAACTTGCGGAGTAAAAGAGAGTGAAAGGTCATGTCATTGAGAATTAGTGGTGGTTTGAAAGCAGAGTTTAATTTTTTTTTCATAAATGAAAAAGGTGTTTGGATGGTTGCGGTGAAAAGGAAAAAAATACCTTTTCATATATTTTTTTAATTGTATAAACACAACCAATCATGTGTTTTAATCGGATGCTGTGCCCCACTCTTATTTGTATAAAATCTCAGCACAAATTTGTGGAGGGTATAAGATTCATCTTGAACAGCTCAAATTATATTTAAGTGGCCCCACAGTGGATTTCCGAGCCGATTTACTTGTTCTTAACATTGATTTAATCACATTTCCACCATATTCTCCATGGGACGGTGGACCCACATCTATTATAAAATGAAATTTTAGGACATGTCAATGTCATTTGAGTAGATGGCATTTATATTTCAACCATTCATGATGGATTTTTAGAGTTCATGCACATATAATTTTGGGGACATTCATATGCATCCATCCCTCGTCATATCCATCCCTCATCATATTTTACTGAATTTTAGCGTGTGCCTAAAATATTTTAGATAGTACTCACCTTCTCCCTCTTTTCCCTAGCCCTCTCTCCCCCGCCCGCCCCGCCCCGCCCCTCCCAGTCTCCCTCTCTCACCCTCTTTCTCTCTTGCCCTAGCCTTCTCTCATTCTTCCTCCCTCGCCCAGTCGGCAGTCGCCCCCTGCCCTTCCCCTCTCTCACTTCCATCTTCTCTATCTCTCTCTGTTTCTAATCCCTTTCTTCCTCTCCCGCTTCCTCTCCCCATCTCTCAGTCTATGCTCAGAGATACTGCTCACGGCTCAGAGATACTGCTCAAGGTAATCACTTCCTCTATGGATGCAACAGTTCATCCTTTTTTGCCATTTCAAATCAGGATTTGCTCTGCTTGTCCAATTGCAAATGAGACGTGCAACAGGCCATAGAAATAGGGATTGAGAGTTTTTGTTTTTGTTTTTAGAAAAAACATTTAGAGTTAAAAGGAAATTCTTATATGGGTTTTTGTCTCAGAGAGAGGAACAGAGACACCGTTCATGCTTTCCTTTTCCAACTACTACAAAAGACAGAGATAGAGAGTTCTTTTTCTTGCAGATATTGTAAGAGTAAAAAGAGATTCTTATATGGGTTTTTGTCTCAACGAATAAACAAAATAAACAGAGATGACATTAATGTGTTTTGTTTCAAAAGCTAAAAATACAGATTGAGAGATTTATTTAGTAAATGTATAATAAAAGAGACAATCTCATCTGGGGTATGTCTAGGAGATAGAAACAGAGATGACATTCATAGTCTCTGTTTCAAAAGATAGAAATAGAGATTCAGAGTTCTTTTGCAGGGGATGTACAATAAAAGATAAGCTCTTTTTTTTTTTTTTTTTCTTACCTGGGTTTTGTTTCATAGAGAAAAAGAAACAGAGAAACCATTCATGGGTTTCCATCTCCCTTGAGATTATAACAATAAAATGATAAACTGATTTCCTGAAACACCTTAGTTGTTTCTTTTGATATTTCTTTTGATATTTCTGTTAATTTGTGATTGCATGATTTAGCAGTGAATTTTTGGATCAATAAATCAATGACAAAATGATTTTCTGCAGCACCTTAATTTTTTCTTTTGATACTTCAGTGAATATGATTTCTATTATTTTTTGTTGATTTCTGAATCAGCTCTAATTAAGTAATTATATACGTTATTTTGTTAGGTTTTTTCTTCGTGAGGAAATCTTAGAGTCAATCGAGTGGCAGGCATCCATAACTTGGGGATTGTGTGATACTAAGATACGCCTCTTGACTCTTCCTCTTTTACTCTTCCACTTTTAAATTTGTTTACTTGTTTAGTTGTGGATAGTAGATACTGATATTTTGTTTAGTTGTGGATAGTAACTTATTGATAACTTGTTTACTTGTGGATATTAGCAATTGATAACTGCTTTACTTGTTTAGTTGTGGATAGTAGGTATTGATAACTTGTTTAGTAGCTTTGATTTTGTTTGAATAGTTAAATATGTCTTCTGTTATGTAATCTGTTTATTAGCTTTGATTTTGTTTGAATAGTTAATTAGATAATGTTTTGCTTATGTCCAGGATTGGGCTAAGCCCAGGCCCGGCCCTGTCCCAGCCCGGGCCAGTACGGGACGGGATTTGATGTAGGCCCGTTCAATTTAAGGCCGAGATTGGACAACACCAGGCAGGCCCGTCCCATTTTCAGGACGGGTTTGGACAACCCAAGCCCAGCCCAGGCCCAGGCCCGGCCCTACCCATTGACAGGCCACAACCAAGTAGTAAAGACTGCTATTTGAGTGGGGGTTTTTCAGATGGGACCGATGAGACCACCAAACGGTCATTTTTTGATTCATGCTTTTGTCATCTGATGCTCTGATTAATAGCAGGGAGCTACAAAAAGTACAGCAAAAAAAGAGGTAAAAGGCAACGTCTGTCGGCCAATGAGGAAGGAAAATGCATGCCTTCTTTCCTTGGCATGCAAAACTAGAGTTTCTTTTTAGTCTTTGGATTAAGGCATGACTTTTCAATGTGTAAGGCTTCTCAGAGATGCACTTGTTTAGGTTTCAATCCAAAAAAACCTCACAAAAGTAGGATCAATGACTCACTTTCTACAATGGTGAAAGTGCATTTATTGAAGATGCAGGGCTTCTCAGAGTGAGTGATGCACTCACTTTCTACAATGGTGAAACAGCTTTTTTATTAGAGTCCGGACTCTCTCTCCCAAATCCAAATTCATTTAAACTCTCTTTTCTCTCTCCTCTCACTCCACGTGAATAGCCACCTACTCTCCTCTTTTTCTTTATTTTCTTTCCCTATTTCCTTCTTCCTTATCTTCCTTCATCTCGTTTCTGCCTCTTCCCTCTCATTCCTCTTCTCTCTCTCGCTCTCACTCTCCTTGCTGCCATTAGACGTCGAGCACGCTGCCGACCACCTCCGGTGGACCCTCCTCTCTCCTGCGCATCTCGTCCCACGTGCTGCACGCCTCTCTTTCATCTCTCTCATCCATCTCTCCCTCTTCCCAGGCCCTTGCTGTCCCATGTCCCGGAGCCTCCTCGCCGCTGTCGGCGACCGCTGGCCACCATCCTCCCCGACGAAACCCCAGCCCATCTGTCTCTATTTCGCTGTTTCTCTTTCTCCCATCTCCTCCCTATCACATGAATCAGCCCCGCCCCCACCCCTCTCATTCTTTCTATTCTTTCTATTTCTTCCTTTCTCCCTCAAATGGACCTCTCATCACCACCATTCTAGTGGGCCATGGATCAAGTGGACCTCACAACCTCAACCATATCAATTTCAATCTCTCTCTTAGGTAAGCTTCCTTCTTTTGATTAAGTAGGGTTAATTGGGGTTTTCCATTAATTAGTGTTAGATTTTAATTTGTGTGGATTTGATTTCTTTTCTCTAGGTTTGGGCATTTTGGGCTAAGTTGTGGATTTGGACATTTTATGATCCTCATTTCTCACTCAAAAACAAGTGAATATGTATTTATTCTAGTGGATATGCATGTGTTTTAGTGGAAATTGTTATCTTTCCATATATATGAATGAAATAAGGAGCATGTTGTAGAGGGCTTTGCCCTGACACAGAGGCAGACCCACATTTTCCGCCCCATGTCAAATTTCAAAATTCTCTTCAAATAGTATTGGGCCTTGGCCCACGCCCCACATCAGGAAAATCCTCGGCTCCTCGCCCCATATCAAAAAGGTAGAACAAAAAAAAAAAAAAAAACAGTATCCTCTTTTGACCTACCCTCTTCCTTCGACGGTTCGACGACCTGAACCCTTCTTCCTTCGAGTGCAAGCAACACAGATCTCTCCCACTTCTCGTCGAACATCTATGAGCTTCATGTAACTCTCTCCCCCTCTCCCTCTCTGGCTAGGGTTTGTGCAGTTTCCTCTCTTCCTCTTCTTTTTTCTTTTGAAGTGATGGTTTTAGTGCCCTCTGTTCTATTAAAAATGAGAAAAGGGTGATTGAGAAGAATATGTTCTCTCTTTATCTCTCTTTCTCTGATAAATGGAGGGAATTAGGGAAATCAAAGTGTAGAGATATTGTTTCAATGGCCCTTTCGTCTTTGGTTGGACTTGGCGATTTGATTGTTGACTCGATCACATTTTTGCTTTTGTTTCTTCTTTTAGTTGTGATTTTTTATTTGATTTGATTTGGGTAAATGAGATATGGAGATGCATGTGATGTTTTATAGCACATCTTTTATTTCTTCACTTTGAACTGATGAGGAAATTTGAAGATAAACTTCAGTTGCTTTCTGATGCAATCTCCCTCTCCTTCAAATGATTGTCCACTTTCATTCACTTGCCAGTAGGTGCATCTCCAAAGATGATTTCTTGTTGGTGGTCTGTTGGTTAGCCATTTAACTAAAATGACAAAAGGCCCAACAAGTCTTAGAAATCCTAACATTAAAATGAGCCCCTACTTAACGCTTCCCATCCAAAATCAAGATTTATTGTTAATAAATAAAACTATCTGCAAAAGCTAACATGTGTACTCTTAAAAAAAAAAAAAAAAAAAAAAAAAAGGATCATTCAATCAGAATCAGTGAGTTTATGAATGTGCCCTAATAAACTCAAGCACAACCATTGAACACTAATGTTGAAAAGAATGTAGTTAATAACCCATCATCCCTAACCCTTCAACAGTTCACCACATCCATTTATGAACTTCTCCCCTATGGCAGGACCCTTTTTTCAGACTTCTAACACACCCCTACCAATGGAGGGTGGTTTCTCTGGAATCCTTCCTCAACTGCTTGCCAATGGAGTGCTTCCTCAATTGCCTCCCAATGGACTCCTTCCCGAACAACCTCTCTATTTGTATGCTGATTTTGGGAGTTTTGGAGAGAATCCACCCAACAATTTGGTTCTAATTGATGGGAGTTTTGGAGAGCACTCACTTAACAATCTATTTGTGACTGATGGGATGAGCCATTTGACCAATTTTGGGAGTTTTGGAGAGCACCACCCAAATAATCTGAGCTTCCCACTTAACAATAGGTTTACAAATGAAACATATGATCATTAAAACTATGGAATATGTAAATTAAAATTTATTTTAAAGATTTTGAATGATCAAGAATTAACCATGTTTTCTATGTCCCGGTTTCGAATAGATCTAGAATTGTTGTGAGCAGGTCTTATTTATTTGTCTTCATCTATGTATAAGCTTTAACTACTTATTTCTTCTTCTCTTTTTGCATTTTGGAAACTTTATTCTTGGCCCGTAATATGATGTTTATGATTATGTTGATAATGTTCATCTATAAATTATAAATACAGGTGCTCTCATTTGGATTCATATGATTAAGGAACTGTTTGGAGCTTATGGAAATAATAACGAGGTACTAATTTTTACATGATAATGTGTATTACTTCTTTAGTGTTTCTTTATTATTGTTGTAGTTTGCTTGTCAAATTGTGTGCTAATTTCTTGAGGATTTGCGATTTGGGTGTTTTGGCTTAAAAGTTTATTTACAAATCAGGTGTTAGTAGTAGGATTTCTTATAAAAAGAAGAAATTGTTTAAAATTATGTCTTTAACCTATGTTATAAATGGTGATTATTGGTGGTTGGCGAGGATTTTGATGTAATTGACCTTATTTTTGAATCAAATATGGAAAAATATTACAAAAAACAATCAACTACCAATCCACCGTCTATGATGTGAAAAAATTCTAGCAAAAGTTTAGCCCCACCTAAATGAAAATCCTGGGTCTGCCTCTGCCCTGACATTTGATTGCAGGAAATGGAGAGAAGGGATTTTGGATCCCTAAAACTGAAGCTTTCGAGCTTTAGATTGAAAGTTCTGGAGCAAGTTGGTTAACCGAGTTTGGATATCGGTTACCCGACATGCAATTCGGTGACCTGTCGGAGTGTCGGTTATAAATTCCAGAGGGCATCTCACCATCTCACTAGATCATTTTCATATATAGGGCCCCCTTTGTTAAGCACTTGTGCTCTTATTGCCTTGTAGGCCCCACCTGGGGTCCTACGAGGGGATGGAACCGGGGATGCTTGAAAGACCACCTCCCTACTTGTGTTCGATGATGGAAGATCGGATCATCGTCCTAACTACTCGAGTAATAACCCACAAATTTTCACTAGCACAGTTGATCCAATGGTTCATCCCATTGGAATAGGTGCTAAACACTACCATCAATCAGCAACAGGGGCGGTCCCCATTTTATAAGTTAGGTTAGTTTGTATGTTGCAATTTGTTTGTTAAATTTTATTTAACATTCATTTTCCTGTGGGTTTGTTTTTAGGTTCATTGTTTAGAATGAGCTTTAGTGGTCCGTTAAAACTGTAATCTATGTGGGTTTTTTTTTTCCTTTGCACTTTCTAACTTGATATGACATGCAAAATACGAAAGTAAAGAACTCACATGGTCGAACACACAACCCGCAGGGTTGATCACATGTTTGTATGACACTCTATCTTCTGATGCATTTGACCACTATGCTCTTTATAAACATTATAAACCAACAAACAAAATTACAATTAAACACACAACAATGAGAGATAAAAAAAAATATTGACCAAGATTTTTACTTACATTGGCCTCAAAAGTACAATTTGTGGGTCAGTTTTCGAGTAGTTAGGATGATGATCCGATCTTCCATCATCAAACACAAGTAGGGAGGTCGTCTTTCGAGCATCCCCGGTTCCATCTCCTCATAGGACCCCAGTTGGGGCCCACAAGGCAATAAGAGCACAAGTGATTAACAAAGGGGGGCCTATATATGAAAATGATATGGTGAGAAGCCTTTTATATGGCCCACCTAGATGAATGCCAACCATCAAAGGCACCGGGGATTCAATGATCCTGGTGAGGGCTAATTATGTGAAAAAAGAAAAACCAGCCTCATGGATTGGACATGGTCATTTTACGGACGGCCCAATTCCGTCATCAAAGGTCCAAATTTATAAGCTCTCATTTTCTTAGGTTTTTTTTTCTATGTTAACATATCGCAATGCGCATTATATTTCATATATATTGCATTTAAATCTCAATTGTTCAATCGTTGCATTATCACTAATACTTTTTTTTTTTACATTATCACTAATAATTTATAGTGTCCAGAATTTCACTAATATGGTGTTAGAAGCCTGTTGTATGTTCAAGTTATATAAAAAGTTTAAGAACTAGAGTAGCATCACTTGGTCAATATTTGGTACAATTGCAGTTTAATAACTAGAGGAGCATCACTTGGCCTATATTGCGTACAATTGTAGTTTTTGTGTTGCTTCTGATAGGACTTTCACTTGTCATTAAATATGTACATCGTAATGAGATCCACAAGATCATCTCTTGGTTATCCGGTCTCTTTGTATGTTTATTTTCTATATGTCCGGATTCGTTAAGTATTATTATTTTTTTTTAATTTTTAGTTAATATAGCGTTTCTAACCGTTTATTAAAATGCAGGTGGTCTTAAAAATAAAATCTCATAACAACCACCACATTGTGCTAGCTATATTAAAAAGTGATATACACATACCAATAGTTGTTTGTCAATTAGCTAGTTGTGCATGTTATAGTTGTTTGTCAATTAGCTGGTTGTGCATGTTATAGTTGTTTGTCGATTAGCTAGTTGTGCATGTTGGGTTGCCTATGGGTTTATTAGGTGTGATGACAAATACACTTCGGAACGTTTTTCACTCATTCTTATTCTTATTGTTATGATTATAATTATTATTATTAATCTTTTTTTTTATAAAAGCAGATTCCATGGAATCTTTAGGGATGGCTCATTCCTTTATCCTTTAATGGGTACTTTCGGTGGCAAGGGCAAGCAACTAGTGCAGGTTAAATAAATATTAATCTGAATATTCCGAATCCTCTCAGTGCATCTGATATTTCCCGGTGTATTCAGAAGATTAATCCTCTCGGTACATTTGATATTTCCCGATGTATTCAGAAGATTAAGAGTGTTAGTATTTATTTGTCCATCTGCACCAGTTGCTTGCCCTTGCCACCGAAAGTATTTATTCAAAGAGTTGAAATCTGCTTTTAAAAAAAAAAAAAGATTAATAATAATTATTATTATTTTAAGAATGAGTTTAAAAACGTGCCCAAGTGTATTTGTCACCACCTAATGATTCTATATGCAATCCAACATGCACAACTAGCTAATCCACAAACAACTATTGGTATGGCTATATCTCTTTCTAATATAGCTAGCAGTTTAGTTGTTGTAATGGGATTCTATTTTTAAGACCACCTGCTTTTTAATAAATGGTTAGAAACGCTGTATTAAAAGAAAATTTTGAAAAAAAATAAATTTAATATTTGCCGAATCTATTACCGGACATACAGAAAATAAACATACAAATACACCTGGTAACCAGGCAATGATCTCTTGTGGCTCTCATGACGAGGTAGATATTTAATGACAAGTGAAAGTCCTATCAAAAGCAACAGAGAAACTGCACCTGCACACAAAATTGTCAAATGATGCTCCTCTATATAACTTAAGCATTCAATATGCTTCTAACACCATATTTGTGAAATTCTAAACACTATAGGGAAATTATCATCTATAACATAGGGCATGCCATAACTGCCAAATGGAAACCTAAGAAAATGAGGGCTTTTAAATTTGAACCTTTGATGAAGGGGTTGGGCCGTCCGTAAAATGGTAATGTCCCATCCATGAGGCTGATTTTTTGCACATAACTAGCCCTCATCACGATCATTGAATCCCTCGTGCATTTGATGGTTGGCATTCATCTAGGTGGGCCATATAAAAGGTATCTCACCATGTCACTGGATCATTTTCATATATATAGGGCCCCCTTTCTTAAGTGCATGTGCTCATTGCCTTGTGGGCCCCACGAGTGGATGGAACCAAGTATGCTCGAAAGACCACCTCCCTACTTGTGTTCGATGATGCTTTTATTTCACTTTCTTATAATCTTATTTAACATTATCATATATGGCCATACATATAATAACATTGTTGATATGCTTTTATACCCTTGTATTTCTGGTTTTTTTTTTTTCTTGTGCTTTTTGCCATGTTTTTTCTTTGAATAAAGATTCCGTACTGATAAAAAAAACATGGCAAAACATATGATGGCTGATACAAGCAAATATACAAGAGAGAATTCCATCGAGTCAATGGTGATATTAACTGTACAAAAGATATTTGTCAGCTAGTAATAGACATTTCCACATGGCATACCAATGTTTGAGCCTCTCATTTAGCTAGGCGCCTAGGCTACATCATTGGTTGACCTTAATACTTGGTGGAAGGAGACTGTTGTTTTGAGGATGATTGGTGAATGGGTTATTTGCTGAAGGAGTTGCAAGCATAAAACTAAATAGATTATATTATCTGAAATTGGGTGGCTTCCTATTAAACCAAACAGAGTGGAGAGGTGGAGTCCAACAATGGAAGGTGCTCTCAACTTGAATGTGGATGGGGGCAGCTAGGGGTCTGGCGGGGATTGGAAGAGTGCTTCAAAACGAGAATGGAGAGGTGTCCATTTCGTTTTCTAAGTCCATCGGAGTTTTTTACCAAAAAAAAAAAAGTCCATTGGAGTTGAAGATTCTAATGAGGCGGAGGTGCCTGCCATTCTAGAAGCTTTGGGATTATATCCCGATTTGTTCTGAGAAAGCTTAGTTGTGGAGAGCGATTCAGTCAATGCTATCTCCTGGGCATTGTGTAAAGATGCGACTCCTTTATCCACTACTATCTAAATGATGTCAAATACCTTCTTCTATGATCCAGGTGTGATTTTTAATCATGTATTTAGTTTGGCTAATGAGCTGACTGATTCTTTAGCCAAGCAAGGAGTGGATGGAATGGCGCCCCGTGATGGGTCTTGACGTTTGTTTGTTTCTGTTTTTGGTGAGTGGTGTTACAGTCTCCAGTATACTGCAACCTGACTATGGGGTTGTTTCTGTATGTACGTGTA
Organism: Camphora micrantha; assembly: GCA_003546025.1. Classification (NCBI taxonomy): domain Eukaryota; kingdom Viridiplantae; phylum Streptophyta; class Magnoliopsida; order Laurales; family Lauraceae; genus Camphora; species Camphora micrantha. The sequence goes on from QPKB01000008.1 coordinate 6,995,869, forward strand.
TCTAAAACTTTAGTATGCACTCCAGTCCCATTACTCTTTGGCTTTAACCAACAACCTTGTGGTTTTCCCCTAATGTTTTTGGATTTTTAACTTTGCCGGTATCTCTTTTAGGCTTTTGCTGTAATTGCCCGTTCGCCTCTCAAGATTGATGTATCCTGTGTGTTGGATCATGTTTTTGCAGAATTAACAATGTTTCTTCGCAAAGTGATGTATTGAATCTGTTTGTGCCAATTTGAAATATTTAATTTTCTAAATATTGTCTTGTATTAGCTTGTGAAATCTAAAAATGGTCCCATTATGATCTTAATTAGGCTAATCGGGCACTGAGGCAGGCAACATTGGGTGCACTTAATTCCCTAGTTGTTGCGTATGGTGACAAATTGGCTCTTATGAAGTTATAATTTGCAGAACTCTTAAGCTCTCATAAAGTTTGTTCTCTCTTCTAATTGAGATTAAACTTAATTCTGATTTAATTTTGGAACCTGCTGTCCTTATGTTTCAGACATTTTCACAGGTGAGGCCTTTGGTTCGGCAACCTAACCCTTTTATCATAAAGCTTTCCTCCTGTATTTTTTTTCCTGTTTTTCTTTTTGTGTTAATTAAGATTTTATTTACACCCGAAAATAAAAAAGAAATTAAAAAAAAAAAATGCGGCCATCAAAAGATCTACAAATCCACCAAGGGCTCTCCTGGACTATGCCAAATACGGCATGGATATGACAGGGACACGCCATAAACAGGGCAGAGATGTGGATTTTACATGTGAAAAGTGAAGTATCGGATATGATATGACATGTACCTTGCCCTTTTTGAAGTATCCGTGCATCATAGCACCAACCATCAAAGTTGATATGCATGTAATAGATCATTATTTTCTAAAGCTTTTTGTTCAACCCAAGTTGTTTTCCTTATTTCTTGCTATTTGCTATTTTATTGGCAGAGCAAAAGATGGCAATAGTTCGTGAGAACATTCTTGAGCATACTCGATTGTATGGAGGTGTGTGGATTAGTCTTGTACTGAAAATCTAAGGTGATGCTTGTGACAAAATCTCTACTAGCTTTATTTCAATTATTTATTTAATAGCCATAAATGTTGGACGGCAAAATTGACTAATGGGATTGACTTTTGGTAAATCCCCAATCTATGAACTGCCTAGTGTCAGATTCTCAAAAAGTTATTACGTTGCCACAATGGTTGTTTCGCTATCAGAACTCTTCCATTATAATTATCTAACTCAATGCATTTGATTTCTTGTGCAGCATCTAAGTTACATATACTGACTGAATCGCTATCAGAACTCTTCCATTATAATTATCTAACTCAATGCATTTGATTTCTTGTGCAGCATCTAAGTTACATATACTGACTGAATTTCCGGCCTCATCTTTATCATCAAAGATGTCATTTGTCTTTATTGCATCTCTATGTCAGGTACATTTGGTCTTCCCCTCATGGTTTCCTGTGGAAATGGCTCTTATCAATGGGATAGTGATCAATTTCCTCTCATGATTTGGTTCATTTTATGGATGTGGGTTGAGGATTGTTTTCCTCAGAAAATTTTCCATCCACTTGCATGCCTTGCTCTGACAAATCATGCCTCAATTTCTCTCACCAAGAAGCTCTAATCCCATCACTTCCTTGGGAAACCAGTAGGGAAAGACAAAGTATGGCCTCACTCACTTACGCACACAACTGAAGAAAATATTTCCATGCATGCATGTAATGATTTAGATATCATGTATTTGATGAGCCTGTTAACTTCCATAGTTCTTTATATGGGAGGATTATAATTTGTTGCTTCCTATTTAGTTACTGGCCATTGACTTAGCAACTGTGTAGATGATTTTTATTTTGATGTTAATTTTTCTGTTATATGTTTCTCTAGGTGCGCACCACGAGCCATGGCTTTCACTAGAGCGACTGTTGTGTTTGCTGTAAACTATTCTATTGTTGAGTGGCCTGGAAAAGTAGAAGATATTTTGTATCCTGAGGAGAAACTATTTTGTTGCCAAGGAAAATATTACCATATCTGCATTTTAATCTTTATAAGCTTTCTTTTTAACTTGCCCTTCGCCGCCTTCTTTCCAATCATTATCTTCTTGTTTTATCTCTTTTAGACTTATAAATAATATCTAACGTTTAATAGATGTAAAGGACTTGGCCCCAGCATAGTTTAGACAAGGCTGTAATGGTGATGCTTAATGGATGTAAAAGGACAAATTGTTATTTTTGTAAAAATTCAATCTTCAACTCATGGTGATTCGTTATTGTAGTCAACTTCACATGTTCTGAGACATGCAGGGGCAAAATGAGATGGGGTTGGGGTTGGCCACCATTGCCCATCCCAATTTGGAAACCAAGTGTAATGAGATATTTTACTTTTTTAAATTGGCCATCATAAAATATTAGCAAAAAATGTTCGCGCTTATCACATGCAATATAAGTGATACAAATGAAAAAAAAAAAAAAAAAAATCTATGAATTTTTAAATTTTATCAAATAATGAACAATTGCAAAGGGTACAATGATCATAATTTTAATTTGTTAAAAGGATGAAAATCCATACCATTGCCCACCTATTGAAAATCAGGGCCTTTTAAAATAAATAGGCTCAAGTTTATAGGGCATCTCCAAATCTTACCTCAATATGAGGGTGTTTTATTTATTTATTTATTTATTTTTCTTTCTTTTTTATGCTATTAGAGGGTTTCCAACCTTTTGAGCTGGATTAATCCCTCCAGGCCCAGAGGAAAGTTGGATAAATATTCTTGTAGCCCCAGTGTGGTAGTGCAGTTTCGAACCTACAATCTCCGGATGCAAACCGTGGTCTTAAGTCAACTGAGCTATCTATTAGGAATACTGCAATATGAGTTGGTCTCACTAAAAGACTGGGTGTTTCCGTAAGCTTTGATTAATACTATTTCATACATATTCACTAATCACATGAGTGGATTGGATTTTCATTAGGTGAGTGCCACCATGAAGTTCAATTCCCTTCTAACGCAGAACTTCTCTAAGCCTGTTTGATGTTGTGCATAGGTCCCCCATCGATCTCATTAGATCTCTTATGTGTTAGGGCACTTTAGCTTAAGTTTCCATGTTGGGATTTGATTGTGTTTGAATAGAAAGACATAAGATCCAAAGCTGTCTGATTAAAAAACATTCACAAATCAATTAACTGTACCCTTCATTAAGATTTTGGGATCAAGTCCAGACTCAAGATACTAATATAAAACTCAATGCCGATTAGTCGAATAAAACCAAGTAGAGAGAGAATGGAATTAATCTTACCAACTCTCTATAAAAGACAGACTAGAATAGTCGCATGGTTTTGTAATATCAGTTCCAAGAACAAATTGCTCTAAGTTAATTCAAGAATAAAACTGTTGAAGTCAATGCAAAATTGAAAAAAAAAAAAAAAAAAAAAAAAATCTTACACAACATTAGCAATAGACATCCCCTTTTAAAAGATATGATCTCCTTCGGAGAATGTAGGGTGCGGGCACCTTTTCTTTTTATTCGGCCAAGCATCCACGCAGCGATCATGGAACATGTGCTTGCAACTCGGAAGAACTCTACAACGATCTCCAAACAAATTGCACAGTTTGAGTTGAGTTTGGCCGTCGTAGAGTAATATGGCGGCTCAGTCTTCGGCTCTTCAGAGTTGTCTTGGGTCAAACAGACATAGATCATATAGAGAGACCAGACAAATGAAACCGAACTGATATGTGCATGGGCTTTATTGTCAGGTGCCCAATAACTTGTAGGTGTCAGTGGTCTAAATGTCAAGTGTGAGTCATGTATTGTTTACCAAGTCCAAGTAGTTGGAGTTGGTGTAGTGGCTGGGTAGTTTCCCTAGGAGTAAGGAGTCTGTTATGAGAAATGGGTGATGTGGTCTAATGTGGGTACAGTAGTGGGAACGCGGTAGTGTCAATTGTATATGTAAGTGTCTTATTTAAATGTGATGTAAAAACAGGAAGGGAAATAGAAAAATATAATTCTTCATCATCTTATTCTCGAGGAGGTTGACTGCCTCGAACAAGTCATTTCTCACATCATTCCGCGCCGCCGGAAATCGCACGCAACACAAAGGCAGAAAATATTAACAGTGCCAGTGTCGTGTGCTTAGCAGATTCCCCAGGGGTTATCATATATCAGTGGGCGGAGGGTGACCAGAGGTCGTCATCGTATAATAAATAAACTCCTACGACGAGTTTGTGAGAGGAAAAGCAAAAGTCTAAATGGCCTGAACATTGGGATCGGTCCACAGACCGGTCTCAAATGTTCGGTCCATGTAGCATTTCTCGAGAGGAAAAAGGGCTGCTACGCTTGCTGAAGAAAAATTGCTTCTGTGCTATTAGTAAGTTTTGGAAGATTTTGAAATTAGCTATAGGTAGAAAATCCTGATGGCTCAGCATAACTACGGTTTTGGAAAGTTTGGTTATCAGGTAGAATCCTGATGACACACAGTAAATACCTTTTTTGAATGTGTTGTAATTAGGTAGAATTCTGATGGTCTTACACTTGCTGTGAGAAAAAGATTTGTATCCAGACTCGGACTCTTTCACAACTCAGTGGAATTCGCAATTTGTAATTCGAGTATTTGCTGGATCAATGAATTCGATAGAATAAGTTCATTTGATTCACACCTCATCTAATTCGCAGTTGAATTTCGACAATTACGATTAACTAATTCATTAGTGTCCATGCTCAGCCAATAATCACTAGTCACATCCCCCTAACTACTGATTCCCCCTGCCTCCCTCTCTTTCTCTCTAAACTTGGATCAATCCTGCGTGCAAGCACTGTTCAATATATTTGCAGGAGACTCATAGAGGCATATAAAAAACTTGATTTATAAATAATATCTAGTGTTTAATTGATGTAAAGGATCCGGCCGCAACATAGTTGGGATATGGCCTTGATGGCGGTGGTGGTGCTGCTTATGGATGTAAGGACAAACTAGCACAGTAACCCGTTCTCAGCAAAGTATCTCCCTGCATTGCAAAATAAATAATTATATATAAAAAATGTTATGAAAGTACCTATTTTTCATAGAGCAAATTGCATTAAATGAAAATAGAAAATTTCAGGCAAAAAGAGAATTAAAAAGATGGGGTAGAAGTAAATTTTTATATAAAGGAAAAACTGAAACTTTAAAAAGTGGATAGGAGATGTGAGTGGTTTGATGAGACAGTTACGAGTGGGTAGTTGCATGAGATAAATAGTGGAAAGAACATGTAGAACATTTGAAAAAAGAATAACCGCCGGACAAAATCATAACCGACGATCAAAATTGAATCCAAAACCTTCCACCTTAATATATTATAATTGTTATTTTCATAAAAATTCAATCTTCAACTTATGGTGGTTCTTTATTGTAGTCAAGTTCACATGTTATGGGACATGCAGGGGCAAAATGAGATATGGCTGGGGTTGGCCACTCTTCCCCACCCCCAATTTGGAAACCCCCCACTGTAATGAGATATTTTACGTTTTTTTACATTGGCCATCATAAAATACCAGCAAAACATGCTCGCACTTAGCACAGGCAATATGAGTCATACAATGAAAAAATCTATACAAATTTTTAAATTTTATAAAATAATAAACAATTGCAAAGGGTACGACACATCAATATTCATAAGGATCCGGAATGGGATCTACATCAAAGAATTGATACTTTTTTACTTCCACTAATGACTTGTGGTAGTGCAGTTTCGAACCCTCAACCTCCAGGTACATACCGTAGTCCTAGGCCAACTGAGCTATCTCTCAGGGTTATCCATTTTATACTTTATTAATAAGTCAATAGCATATTTGGTTTGTGAAAAAAAAAATAAAAAAAAAAAGCTAGTTGTAGACTAGTAGATTTTTAAGCCAAGTAAATAATGTAATGGGTCTAAATCCTCCGTGGCAAGAAAAGAAGCCAATGATGAATTAATGAGCATAGGGAACTTGGATTATTACCAATGCTAATGATGCCATCGACGTATGATAATAAAATTATGAATTTGTTCCCATAAAACCATACAGACATTGATGTATATGTGGAAGAGGCATGAAATCCAATGGAAGCTCAGTGGCTGTGAACGTTCACACCAGGGCTGTAGCGCCCATTTGAGTCCATAAGAGGACTTGTGCAATTGACAAACAAGGTCTGGATGTTGGGAGTCGACAAAACCTACGGGCTGATGCATGTACACCTCTTCTAAGTTCGCCACGAAGGAAAGCACCGTTGATTTAGCTTTACCCTTACATCTATTAAACAAAATTAATATATTATTATTTATAAAAATATCATTATTTTTCTCAATAACTATCTCTTGCACATGATCAAGGGTGGACCCAGGTACAGGGGCCTGGAGACTGAAGCCCCCACCCATATCTGAAAAAAGTTTAAAATTTGCCCCCCATCCCTCAATTTCTAAAAATTAATATATTTCTTAACATTTGCCCTTCCCCCAATATTTCTTTTGAATAGAGCCAAACACCACCCCCCTCACCAATTCTAAAAATCAGTTATTTTTTTCTTACATTTGCCCGTTCCCCCAATAATTCTATTGCACCCCCAACATGTAAAGCATAATCATATATTTTCAAACTTCCATCAATCCAATGGTGGGTCATGTATTGATTTGATAAATCATAACAGGTGTTGATTGTTGTCATAATCAATCTAAATTTAATGAAATGAGCCATGTATTTATAAAAGATGAATTTATGTCGGGTTGTTTTCTCCCACTAAGCGCAATTGTTAATGTTATATGTTTTATAAAAAAAATTGAGTCCAAGCTTTTGATATTATGCATATAAGGATAAAAGAGATGGACAAAAGTATCATTTCGCACTAAAAACATATGGTTGTTGGAAGACTATTGATTTTGGAGACACGGAAAATATTAAAACAAAATTGCAGGAGCCTATTTGCAAATACTAAAACCTCAAGGGCATATTTACAAATCCTCCAAACCTTACGGGGTATATACAAAAAGCTCTAAAATCTTTATCTTTAAGCAAAGATTTAAAAAAAAAAAAAAAAAAAGAGAGATTCCAAATTACCTTTCTATTTGAATCCCTAAAATCTCTCATCTACGTTAAAATCAGTTCAAAATTAAAAATCACAATTGACGCTCAAATCCTCAATCAATTGCGAAATTGAGTTCCAATTGCAAAACAGAATCCTATCCCTTTAATATATAATAATAGAGGCAGCTTCTAGGACAGTTGGTGGACATGGGTAAGGTGTGGCTGTGGTGGACTATCATCTGATGCCTTTATCATCAGTGTGGTCATTAGTTTCAATACCTTGAAACAACTAATGAAAGCATCAGGAGTTGGGTAAGATCATTTCAAACAAGTGAGCTAGTAATATCATAAGAAACTGCCAAAGCACAGGAGCTAGTTATATCTTAAAACCATGTACCTTATACAATTCAATTAAATTGGATATTGCAAAATTTCCAATAGAAAACGGTAACATAACAAAGTTAAAAAAAAAAAAAAAAAAAAAAAAAAAAAAAAGATGTCAATTGTCAACCCTTTTGTAAAAAGTCCTACAAAATGCAAAAGAAACAGACAGAAAACCAGAAAAGAAAGAAGAAAAATCAGAAATAGCAAAGCAAAAATAAATTATGGGCTACAGAGATCATTTTTAGAGAGTAGAAGGTGTTATAATGGGTTATTCTAAAGGATTGGGATAGAACGGGCTGTTTTAATGTATTCAAACATTTCTATATGGATCATGATGATTTGAATCATTATAATTTTAATAGAAAAATTAGAAAAATCTCACTTTTGAGAACAATAACTAGAGGTGGCAAAACACGGCCCAACTTGCAGATCACCCATGACCCGCACAACCTAACCCACAAAATATGTGGGTCAGCCACGGGTCAAAGTTTTCTCACCTGTGGATAAACGTGCCAGGTTACGATTGACTTGCCTAACCCACCTAACTCACATTACCCATTTAAACTTTCCTTTAAATTCTAATTATAGTCTAAGGCAAAGACGGTAATGATACCCACTTCCTATTGCAGCCTCTACTATCCAAGTGAAACTTATCACTCAATCTTGTAGTGTTGTTTTATTTTGATATGATTTTTTAATAAAAAATTTATTTTATTTTTATTAATTTTGCTATTCTATTTCTATAGTCATTATTTAAAAAATATATATCATACTTAAGGTTTAAATAAAATTTTTCCCCCTCAAGTGTGTCCTTTGTTAGCTTACTCAGTAACATTTTTTTATGGTCTCTCTTAAGATATAGACTATAAATATGAAGAAAATATAATAGATGTTGCATAAAAGAAGAAAAGAGCTAAAATTGAATTGGATCGTTTCAATCCATGGGTTAGAAAAGGATGAATAAGCCTTTGCCAATTAGACCCCACCTTTATGGATGGAAAAACAAGTGACTAGTCTTGTGTCCTCGTGACAAAGTTGTGCATTGTCATTCACAAAAAAGGGCCAGCATTTGCACGAATTGCTTCAATATATGGAAAATAACAAATTTAATTGACTATGGCCTCAATTTTTACCGATGGAAAGCTAGGTATTGCACCTCAAGTGGTTGTTGAAATCAAATCGGGCTCAAATTAAGCTTACAAGTCAATTTTCGTCAGGCAAGAAACCGTAGTTGGGTCAATTGATCCACTGGATGGATGCTAGTTATACGAGTCTACCCGACTCATTTTCAAGTTAGAATGGACCAGGTCGGTAGACCCAGAGTGGGTGCAGGGTTATGAGTTTCTGACTATTTAATAAACGGGGCGAATGAGGGTTACCTGTGTCTAAACCATAATAAATGAGTTCTACCTGTTTAGCCCAACTTACTCGCTTGCCACCTCAAAGTTTTAAGGAAAAACTATAAACTGCAAGAAACTCTTATAACCCTTACAAACTGCAAGATTGACACAAAATAATGCGAGTTTGCTACTCAACCATGAATGAAGTATTTTTTGCTAAAAAATTTACAAATGAAATTACACTCTATCGACCCCCTTAAAACATCGACCCCTTGACTCAACAGTATACTCGATTCAGATGGATGTAAGAAAATGGATTGATGACCAGCAAAAGGTGTGATATTTTCAGCCCCACTATGAGGTGTGCACTAGTCTCAAATCTAAAACCCCATCTCCAAACCTACTTTATTGGGAATTCCTGTTAATTTAATTCTACGTAAACAAACATTCCGAAAATACATTCTCCAGTAACTAATTTAGTCGACTTGGTTCCACATGGTGTAAGATTAATTATTCGTTCATACACACATTTGTTGGAAAATCAGTTTCACGCGTTTTCTATATTTAATTTTAAATAAAAAAGCGGCCGCATCAAACTTGAAATTCTCGCACCAAGCTTAAAATTCTCGCAATCAAGCGTGAAATACACAGTACAAACTCAGTATTCCATTTTTACTAACTTTCAATGGAAAAACAGCCACACAGACGTGTCCATGCTCAGTATAGCACAGACCCAACTTTCCCAAAATGTCATATATTTTTGGTCCGTCCATTGTGTGGCCCATCTATTTCAACGGTGGATGTCACATGCAATTCTAATCACGACACGGAAATCTAGCCTATTTCAGAACGACCCTCCCCTCAGTTTGCAAAAATTGCAATCGCCTGAGAAACTTAGCGAGGGTTTTTGTTTCGGTCTCCACTTGCTCTCGAGACAAAAACAAGAATCTAGGGTTTTGTTCTACTTCAGACAATCGCTAAAGATCGTAAGTTCTCACCATCTCAATCAATCACATCTTTTTTTTTTTTTTTTCTGTTGAGATTGTTTTCTATTTCAATCTCTACTTACTTCCCATCTCACTGAGAATATCTGTGTAAATCTCTCGTTTTCTGATTCTTTTCTAGCTCCAAAAGCAATGTAATGTAGTAATCACTTTTCACGGAAATCAGTTTCCAATCTGCTTCCGCGATTGCAATTCTCGTTTTTCTGATATTGATTTTAGTGATGTTGTGGATGGTAATCGATCCTGATGTGATTCTTTCAGGCTGCAAAAACTGTAACTTTTTTTTTTTTTTTTGTTATGTGTTGTGCATCTTTAGGTTTAGAACTGTGGGTTTCATGTTCTGGGATTTTTCATCTGGAAGAGTTTTGGTATGCTCATGTAAAAGATTAGCAGATTTTGCTACACTGGCGGGTTAATTGAGAATGCAGCAGTTTTTTCTGATTGCGTGTTGTTATTTTGCCTACTTTTGTACTTTGTTTGCGACGATTACTTGAAGTGTTGTGTAGGGGGGAGTAGTGGTTGGATTGATGGTCCATAGTCTTGATAAACAAGACCAGATTCCTTGATGGGAATAATCTAGTTCTTTGATCAGCATCTTCCATAGACAGCTGAGAAAGAGATACAACTAGGTTTACATTCAGAGGCGGACCCAGGATTTTCGTTTGAGTAGTGTGGACACTCATACTACTACAAGCTACGACCATAGTCTTGATAAACAAGACCAGATTCCCTGATGGGAATAATCTAGTTCTTTGATCAGCATCTTCCATAGATGGCTGAGAAAGAGATACAACTAGGTTTACATTCAGTTGGGGACCTAGGATTTTCGTTTGAGTAGTGTGGATGCTCATACTACTACAAGCTTACGACCATAGTCTTGATAAACAAGAACAGATTCCCTGATGGGAATAATCTAGTTCTTTGACCAGCATCTTCCATAGACGGCTGAGAAAGAGATACAACTAGGTTTACATTTAGAGGCGGACTCAGAATTTTCGTTTGAGTAGTGTGGACGCTCATACTACTACAAGCTATGACAAGTCGACAAATACATTAAGATAATAATAAATATACATAATTACCATCCGGAAAATAACGGCGACATTAACATCATTATTGCCGACCCTAACAAGGAGTAAAATAAATGCACCTACATACCAAAAAGGAGCAGCAACAAAAAAAGAAACCAGTAAGGAATCTTTCATAATAGAAAAGTATATAATGAAGCAATTTCAGCTAACAATTTTCACCATAAATTGAAAAATAGCAAGGTCATGAAACACACAAGATGCAACAGAAGTTAAAAGAGATGATTGATTGATTCTCTCCTTCCAAATCAAGACCAGACACCGTATGATAAGAAAAGATGCAATAGAAGTTAAAACCTTTTACCATTTGACTATACAGTGTGGTTCAACTATGGAGTCTTTCAAATGAGTTGATTTTTCAAAACCGGATGAAGAATAACAATGAATTGAAATATAAGAAACTAAATTTAAAACTTCAGTCTTCAATTAATTTCATTTAAAAAACTCAAGTCCCACTATTGATAACAAAACTAAATGCCCAACAAGAAATACATCCATCTAATAAAAGTTCACAGCCCATTAATTAAAGACATGTTGGGCCATTTGTCCATCAAAGATTAGAAATACACAAAATCCATTTAGCAAAAACCTATGGATGACATGGGCTCATGTAGCTGGCAGTTGCTCCCTTCTTCAGAGATTGTCCTGTAAGGCATACCAATTACAAATAGATTGGATTACATTCCAGGAGATTTTATGGAGTTTAAGATTTTCACTGAACTTTTTTTTTGCTCGAAATGGAGGTTTCATTGACCAGAAAACAACCAAAAAAAAAAAAAAAAAAAAAAAAAAAAAAACCAAAAGGAACCAACAAACAGGAGAACCTTGAAGATTATGCTCAAAATACAACCTTGAAACACCCTACGAGACCAGCCCGGCAACTCAGCAACACCGAGTCATCCACTGTGTGTGTGACTGTGTGAGAGAGGGAGAGATCAAAGAGAGGGGAATACCTGCTAGAGATTGAGACCATGATGCCGATACCGATGGCGATGCTAGAGGAGACCGATGGATCGAAAAAGGGTGAGGGATTTGTGGATTTCTTTAGAGAGAGAGAGAGAGAGAGAGAGAGAGAGAGAGAGAGAGAGAGAGAGAGAGAGAGAGAGAGAGAGAGAGAGAGAGAGAGAGAGAGAAGTGGGGGCATGGGCATTGACTAATGGGTACATGGGCCAGATGCTAATGAGTTTTTTTTTTTTCCCATAGTTAGGTGGGGCGGGTGCACCCAGACCCAAATACGTGGGTTTGCATTAAATGCAAAACGTTCAAATATTGGATAGCTATCCAATTTGGGTTATTTAAGGGGCACAGTCTATTCAGAGGGGACGTCAGATTGGCAGTCTGGAATCGGTATCATGTGCAATGTGCTACAAACTTGCAATGTGAACTAAAGCTCTAGGATTATTGTGCATATTGTCTGGTGGCGGTCAGGGGTAAAAAAAATGATATCTTAAAGTGCCCTTTTCCCCTTCTTGAGTGACCGCGTGTAATGTTGTTTTTTGTGCCTGTAAAGTGGAATGCGATCGCACTTTTTTCCTTGGGATATAAAGCAGCAGTTTTTGATTTGGGACTTGGGAGGTGATAGAGCTCCTGACTGGATGAGTTTCCTATGGCCTTTTTTGGGAGGATATAAAGAAAGATGTCATGAACTTCATGCGGGAATTTCATTCAAGAAGCAAGCTACCTAAGCAGATTGGGGGGCTTTGTTCATTGCTCTCATTCCTAAGAAAACAGGTATTGCGCCGGAGGGGAGGGGTTATTTTCGGGGACCAGGCATAATTTCTTTAGCTTAAGAAGCCGTCGTTCATGGGCGCCAGATCTTGGGTGGTTTTCTAAATTCTAATTGCTAATGGATGTATCCATTCTAAGCATAAAGAGAGGGTTTAGTGTAATTGGGTTTCATTTAACTGTGGTTGAAAACAATGGCTTGAAAAAAGAGAACTGCATGATTTTTACAAAGGGCTCTTATATTTTCAGAAAACCTAAAAAAGGCTCATATCTTTTATGTTCTTATTAAAAGGACCCCAGGTTTGACCGTGTAAATGTGATTATTATTATTATTATTATTTTTTTTGATAAATGACAGAAACACCCTTTACTTAAGCTTTAGCAAATATCACGAACTCAAGTTGCTTTAGTGGGGCCCACTTAACCATGGAAGGCATGGTGATGGAAAGGCTTGGATGTAGATTTGGAAAATAGGTAAATTCAAATGATCCTAGCCTTTGGTTTTAGATCTTCAAAGTTTAAGGAGTAAAATTGTCATTTTATCTTTTAACTCAAGAAAAAAGTGATTTGAATTTTTCTTAAGGGCGAATTGTTCAAAAATAAAAACTGAATTGTCATGTTACTTTTTGTACAGTTGGAATGTTAGTCAAGGAAGATTTTAGTAAAAACATAAAATATACGGGCCTTTTTGAGGTTTTTTGAAAATATAGGGGGCCCTTTTTGTAATAAGCTCTTTTGTTTTTTATGGCTGTATCATAGCTCACAAGAAAGAAGCTTGTGGGATGGTTTGTGGGGAATTATTCCCATGTAGATATACAAGTGTCTATATATATGTGTATCGAATATTGATTTCAAATATGTAATCTATAATCATTGATTAGAATAGAATTTATCAAAGCTGAAGCATTTCTATATATGGTCTAGATAAGAATGATCATTTTTTTGCCTGGTTCTTTTCTTTAATGAAACATACCATTGTAAAAAAAAAAAAAAGAATGATAATTTTTCTTTTTATGTCTTTTTTTGGCTCTTATGTCTTTTAGATTAAATAATATTCGGTTATTAAATCTCTCAGAAATTTTTTATGTATGAAGACATCTATCTTTTCCTAGTTTGAGATTTATGTCTGATTGTATTAATGGTAAGGCACTAATTTATATATCCTATAATAATATATGCAAATGGAAATGTAGATGTACCAATGTACAGTTATGTTTGTTTCTTTGTGATTTAACTCTTTTGCTGTTTGTGATACGATTTGCAGTCCTGAAAGAATTAAGATTGGAAAGATCACATAGAAAATGGCGAGTTCATTTATAAACAATATCTTAGAGAAGGTATGTTTCCTGTAATCTCTCTTGCGTATATACTACACTTGAGATCTCTGTTGGTGTAGGTGTGTTTGGGATCTCTGTGTGTGTGTGACTCTAGTTTGTTTGCAGATGACTGGCAAGGATAAAGATTACAGATACATGGCGACTTCAGATCTGCTTAATGAATTAAGCAGGGACGGATTCAAAGCTGATACTGATCTGGAAGCCAAAGTGGTGAATACGGTCCTCCATCAACTTGAGGATGCAGCTGGTGATGTTTCAGGATTAGCTGTGAAATGGTTTGTCTCTTGTTTTCCTATAGAAAACTGTAACCAATGAGAAGTTGTTTTACAGAAACATGTTTCTGGATTATAATGTCGACCTTTTAGTTCCGTTCAAGGAAGCTTTCTGTTATAACTAGAACTTGCTGTAGCTATCTGCAGACTTGTTCTGTTCAATATCTGTACTTGATCCTTACATGTCCTTGAAGCATCTGTTTGATTTACTAATTCCTTGTGTTTATTAGGACGACTTAGGGCTTGTTGAGTAACTGGAATTTGCAGGGATTTTGATTCTGTAATTTTTTGAAATCCATTATTTTCAGAAGGCCTGAGAAAATCCACCTTTGGTAGAAATTCCTACTCCAGAGGAAACCAAACTGAATCGTAGAGTGGCCAAAGTTCAGATGGGCCAGTACCTTGGGCAAACTTTCACTTGTGGTTCATATCTGGTTATTGACAGCTTTGGTTGCAAGCGACCCAAATGCAAAAAAGTGTTATGTTTTGGGTCCTGCAACACACCCTTTTTAAAATAGTAAATTATTTTAGTGCCAGAGAAGATCTCAGAGTTTTAGCATTGTGAGACAGAAGTTTTAGCATAAATCCTTAGTTACATATAAATTTCTATCAATATATTTCCATAATTCTATATATCCTTAGTTTTAGCATAAATCCTTAGTTTTAGTAAAATCTCAGTGTACGTTTTCTGGTTTTTCTTTGGGTGGTAAAGCTTGTCAGTATAGTCCTCTTGCACTGCTCGCTTTTCTTTTTAATAAAAGTAGCCATTCAAAAAATAAAATAAAATAATTCTATATATGAATATACTGACATTAGCACATTACTATATAACCTCTAAAATGCCTCTATACATGATATTTTCATTTAAAAATAGGTAAATGCATTGCAAATGGGTAAGTGAGTTGGAGTTTTTCTGAACCCATTCACTTTGCAGAGAAAATTTTCTCCCATGGAAATGTCCACATGTGGACGTCTTGATCCGACTGTTAAACAGTAGAGGTCCTGGCCCTGTGAAAAAACTGGGAGCCCCTTGATTTGAAGGCGCCCACTGGCATGCCCGCATGCGGATGTCCCATTCACTTACAACGCAACTTAGGTTGGCAATTTTGAACCCATACTGCCCCTACCCATTAAAGGTTCATAACCACCACCCAGCCTACCACAAAAGGTGTGGGTTACCCATTGATTCAACCCAACCAACGCATTGCCATCAGTGGTCCTAGCTGCTCCATTTGCCTATGGGTGCTGTAGTTTTACTGGGAAGCACCTTTGCATTGGTAACATTTTATCCAATCATTATAAAATTGACAAGTCACTAGAAAATACGTGTTTTCCATGCTTTTCATTATTGGTAGAGATGTTTGTGTGTGTAGATGTTGTTCAATTACCACAACATTCTGTTGCTCCAACTAGCACCCAAAATATCGACTCATGTTAAATTAAAATTTTCCTATTTAGAGAAATCAGAACACTAGATACATCTATGAAACAGGAGACTTTTTTTTTTTTTTTTTTTTGTTTTTTTGGTAGAAATGAAACAGGAGACTTCAAGTTGATGATATCAGGAAATTGTGAATATCTAAGACATTTGTAGGGGATGATGCCACTTGTTACATAGTACATAAAATTTAGATATGTACAGTATTATGATTGTAAACTTTTCTTGTTAGAAAAAGAAAAAAAATTAACAACAAATATATCTAACAATCTAATCAAAATTTCTGAGGCTTCTGTCTTTGCCTTACAAATATGCTTCATGTTAGTTACTATCTGTTTGCTATTAGAAAGATTAGATGCCAAATTTATGTTTTATTTCTTTAGTTTCTATATTCTCATCTAAACTGATTATGCAACAATTATTATTATTTGTCATTCAAAAATTATTGTTATTATTTTTCTTCTGCAGTTTGGCACCGCTGGTGAAGAAGGTAAGCGAGGACAGGGTTTTGGAAATGACTGACAGGCTCTGTGATAAGTTGTTAAATGGGAAGGATCAGCATCGTGACATTGCTAGTATAGCTCTGAAAACAATTGTTTCGGAAGTCACTACCACAGCTGTTGCACAGAGGATTCTTGTATGTCTTACTCCACAGTTGATAAGGGGCATAACAAGTGCTGTAAGTCCCTGGACTCACCTTTTAATATTATCAATGTCATTAACCATTATCTTCATCGCCATGAAAGCCTTATCCCTTAAATTTGGAATCAGCCAAAAGAGACTGATCCATGGTAAAGAAAATGGACTTCAAGTGCATGGGATCGTCCACTTCATAGACACTGCGTCTTGTTCCTGATCTATTCTGCTCTTCTTTGTGGTTTTCTTGTTATAACTTCTTTTTCTCACTATTTAATCCAATGTCTTATCAGTCTCCTTTTCCTAGTTCCATGGACTTGCAACCGTCTACATGTCAAGTAGAAAGCTGATTTTGACATTTTGCGTACATGCCAAAACCATCTTAAATGGTATTCATTAATGTTATCTTCAACTGGAGCCACGTGTAGTTTTCCTGTTATGAACTTATTTGCACTCGATGATCACATAGTGCTCCCCTATCACTGTCATCATATATTTTATTTTGGATTTAATTTCATATAAATTGATTTTTTATTTTCTTTATTGGTAAAAAGATTTTACCTTTTGCAACATGACTTACTTTAATGTAGTGTTTTTAAAACCCAGACCAGGTTAGTCAAATAGATTTTTTCCTGACAGGTTGATAGGATCCAAGGGCCAAGCACAAGCTATGAAGTTGTGGGCCCCAGAGGAGACCACACAACTCCATTAGATTGCTTTGAATAAAAATAACAATATTAGGTTGCAAATCTTTGATTATGTCAATCTCCCATAACATGGAGATAATCAAATAGTAATTGATTACCTTGATTTAAGCAATATGATTAGTGATTGATTACCTTCATGTAAGTGATTAATTACCTTGACTTAAGGCAATTGATATCCATGATTTAAGGTAATTGATTATTGATTAATATCCAAGAATTAAGGTAATTGACTAGTGATTGATAGAATGGTTTCTATGTTTGAGGGAAGGAATTCTATAAAAATCTTGTACCCTACTTTATGACGATCAAAAAATTATTCCCCAAGATTTTCTCCATGAGGCAAGGAGTTAATCCATTCTTGAATTGGGCAATCTTATCATCATCACCCAACTGGTATCATATCCCAGGCACTCATTTTGGTTGATGTCGATTCCAGTTGGCTTAATTGCTTCCACACGATAACATATATTAAGACTCAAATTCACCACTCTCCCACACTACACCATGTTCCTAACCGGCTGAGCAACCGTTACGTACTAGCCCTAGCCTTTAATTGCTATGCTTATGGGATTCCACCCCCCCCCACACCCCCAACCCCGCGACCCCAAAAAAAAAAAAAAAGGGAAAGAGGAGATTAATAAGCCTCCATGAATTTTAATATACCCAAACTGCCAATTCTCCTTTCTCATACCACCGATTCTCATCTTAGCTCCCTGTTCTAGGTCACACCCATTAGGCTCCAAAATAATTTCATAAAAGAATTCCACACATCATCTTTAAAAAGGACAACTTACCGTATGTCTGCATTATCTTCAAGCGCAATAGCAAATAATGATGGAGCAGATGCCCATCACCTACCATAAATCTGTCCAAAATCATATATGAGACCTATCCCCACTCCTACACTGAATATGAGGAATGGAAAATGCTGTGTTGTTGCCAAAAGTTTTCTAAAGTCCAAAAATGCCATATGCTTTAGTTGGTGCTTCCACTTTCCAGAACATCCCAACCATTGTTACTTGTTACAAATATGGAACCTATTTACAAGTACAATGATGCATATAGACCTCAGGCCACATGTATAGGGCCCAAGTAGATTTAGGATTTTTATTCACTAATAATATGTTATTAGTTTCTAATTTTATTTAAAGAGTTATAATTAGGATTAGGTTCCCAATTTCATTAGGATTCTTATATTATTTCTTAAGTTAGGTTATTAGGTTTCTTAGCCATCAAGGTTTCTTTTATTATTTATATGTATTGTAAGAGATTTATTTCTCAGAGTTGATTAATAGAATTTGGTTTTTCCCATTGAGGTACATCCTCGTTATCATCTCTGCGGACACAGGCTTCGGCACTCCCACGCAAGCCCTAGGGCCTACATCATACGAGTCACTGAAGATCACCCTCCTTTTTTCTTAACCCCTTTAATCAACCACTTCCAAAATTTATTCTCCCTTTTTATTGATCGAATCCCAAGACCTTCCTCATTTATATTGTTTGGCACACCTTTCATCCTACCATGTTGGTTTTTGTTTTGGGCTTGAAGATTTGTGGATCCTCCTTATCCTTGTAATCCATTATGTCAATTTTGTTCTGTTCCAGCCAATTTCAGAAATGGGCTATAGGAGAATGAAACTCCCCGTGAAATTTTTCGGCCCAAATTCTTGGGTCATTTCAATAATTTCCAGTGGTCTAGGTGACCCTGCCTGAGACTCAGGATTAGTGGGTCCTAAACTGAAGCAACTGTCTGCATGCATCCATTTCTCTTATCTTTCTAGACGAACTCCATAAAATCATTAACTCATCATCTATCTTCATTTTGAAGTATCCTGATTCCTGCATCCCTTACAATGATCTGACCTCGTGAAGTTCCAACAGACAAAATTCTCTTTTTTTACCCAACGTAAACCTAATCTGATGGAAAATTGATCTAATCATGGCTTCCCTTACAACTTCAGTCTTGAACTCTTGAATGAGAATGACATTTACCTTTTTTCATATTAAACTGTCAATGCTGACATGCTTTGTTGTGGCTCGGCCTTTATTTGTAGTAAACCGTTAATACTGACATGCTTTGTTGTGGCTCCCACACCTTAAACATTCCAAGACAAAATCCTAATTGACTCACCGCTTTGACCCCCGTTGACCCCCTTCTCCTTATGTTCATTTTTTTTTTTTTACTTTTTTGTCATAGTTATCAAGACGACTTCCCAACATAGTTGACAGGGCTTCGATGATGATGATGATGAATTTATCAAGGAGACTAGGTTTCCCAATTCCTTGTTTTTACTTTATGCAAGAGTTTAAATTTTCTCCCCCTATAAAGCCTGTTGATTTGCATCATTTCTGACAACTTTTTCACAATTATATGATCTTGTCTTTCCTCTCCTTCTCCTTGATATTCTTAATATCTTCCCTATCTCATAGGGTTTCTCACAACAAGAATAATTTATTTCGGGTTGTCATATAATGATATCAGTTGAAATATCTTGAACCTGCGCCTCATGAAGCAGAGAGGTTTTATGTTCAACACTTACGTTCGTTGGCCACCTCCCATAGTTTTACCCGATGCATGTGGATAAGAGGGTTTGCATGTGCTGCTTTTAGGTATTAGTTCTCGGCTGTACAAAATCAAGTGTCCCATGGGCTCAGGGCCAAAAGCTCCTGGGCTGGAGATACGCTGGTTATCAAAATAATAAATAAAATAAAATAAAATAAAATTCTTGAGCCCATACCATTCAAAAATAAAATAAAATCTTGAGCCCATCAAGGGCTCCCCTCCTCCTTGTAGATATTGATCAGCCTAACTGTTAACCCGTTTAGAGGATCTAGATTAACAACCGGAATGTACCTATTAGACACAGCCAATTCTGTGTAATAGGTTCCACATCATCTTCCCATGTGTTAGATTTGCCCCGATCCAATTGATTGGCTTGATAGATTGGAGGCTTGGTTGGTGGCTTCTCTTCATCCAAGCCTGAGTGGCTCGATGAGCCTTTCCTGCAATAACAGAGCCTCCCTGATTAAAGCCTCATATGGGCTCAAATATTCTTGCAAACAGCCAAAACTTTGTGGGATGCTGGTCACACTATCACTTGGAGGGACTGTGTTTGCCTGGAGATTCATGTGATCCCTGATGTTGGGGCCACTCCACTCCACTTTCCTATTATGACCTTGCATTGGAATTACTTCCCCACTTTTAGTGGAAGCTTGAAGTAGCTACATTTGCACAGATTGGGGTCAATGAAAGGGAAACATCCTATTTTCTATTTTCTTCTTTTTTTGCGCTATCCCTTTTCCTTGTGAAACTAAAGGTATCTTGCTCTTCCCTTGTGAAACTGTTGGTTTATCCCCTCACTCTGATGGAATTGAGCAGAATTATGATTATTGCTCCTCAAACAGCTGTGGTTTTGAATTTGAAGGTTCAAATTCCCATTGATCTTACTGGAGTAGAGGACTAGTTGTATGGTTGGATCTTTCATCCAGTGGGGTTTCATGTAAATAAGTGGCGTTGAGGGCATAGAACTGGTGGCTACATATGAGTCTCATGTTTATAAGTAGGGATGGGGGTGTGTTTGTCAAAGAGGAGCAAGATGCAAAATAGTCATTTATTTATTTATGTTTTCCAAAAACTGCTTCAGATGGTGGCAAATGGCTAATAAAGTCAAAATTTTTCAGTCAATTTGTAGTTGTCGGAATTTTTTTTTTGGGTTTGGGGGGTGGGGGGTTATATGTAAAAATCCCCTTAACTGATGTGTTACTTTCTCATGCCCTCTTACAATCTCTCCTATTGATGATTTAACGTGGTATAGATTTTCACAGGAATTTGGTTTAATATTTTACAGGTAAGTATGTGAGTTACTTATATTTCCTCACGGGTTGATAGCATTTTTTTTTTAAATCTCAGGGAATGAGCACAGAGGTTAAGTTTGAGTGTCTTGATATCTTATGTGATGTTCTTCATAGATTTGGCAATCTGATGACAGCAGACCATGAGCTACTTCTAAGTGCACTGCTGTCTCAATTGAATTCGAATCAAGCCAGTGTGAGAAAGAAGTCAATTGCTTGTATTGGTGAGCTCAAATAAAATTTATGTAACTTGTTATGTTCTAGCTGTATGTTTTTTATGCTAATGGTAGTGTTTCCCGTGAAACTCTTTTCTACCAATCTTTGTTTACAACCAAAGTTTTGGGTAGATGAAAACCGAAGACCTAACGATCCCTCATTTTGTCTTTTAGCATCTCTTGCTTCAAGCATGTCGGATGATCTCTTAGCGAAGGCAACAGTAGAAGTTGTTCAACTCTTGAAAAACAAGGGCCCCAGGCCTGAAATGACACGGACAAATATCCAGATGATAGGAGCTTTAAGGTAATTTTTAATCCATGATTTGGCATTTAATGGGTTGATTTTTATCTACTCCTGCGGTGAATGCTTCTATTTCTCTTTCTTCCTTATCTTGCCAATTAACTTCATATTTTGAATGAATGTGCCTCATCTCAAAGAAGGATATTCTCTCTTGAAATATCAAAGGTTTAATATGATGATGTCTCCTATCCTCCAATCCTACAGAAGGAAAAAAATGAAAAGAAAATATATCTTATCTTCGAGGTAGGGTCTGTCATTCATTTGCCTTTTGCTGAATGGAAATGGTATACCCTTGTTTGATTATCACCTTGATGAAGACAGCAATCACAGTTGGCCACTCTTTCTACCATACATATAGAGATATAAGCAGGTGTTATACTCTAATTGGTAAGTTGCTTGATGGGTAGGTCTTCCCAAAATGTCATTGTTGTATCACCTGACAGTCATGTATTCAGAAAAGGAAACAAAGGTGTTTTCTTCGCAAAGATCTAGCGCCGTCTGCTTTACAAAGTAACTGTCCCTTTGTCGCTTACCTAGGGTATTAAGAGAGTTGGATGGGACTGTGACCAATACCAAGTCTTAAGACCGTCCACGGACTGTTCAATAAAAAACCCTTTTAAGGATGCAACATTATGAGGACTTTCTTCTTATTTTGTTATTTTCATTCCACTATGCTATGCTTACTCCAATGACAAATTTAATCTCCTTTTCTCTTTTCTTTCGTAACTTTTCACATACATATAATTTCTGCCCTAGGTGATCTGTGCATCTCCTCTAGTGGTAATGCAATTTGGAATTTTGGATTGGCCAATGCTTCAAGCTGAGTCCAACATGAACTCCGATCAGGTTGATATTTTCTGGCCTGAGCCCAACTCAAGCCTGAATTGTCAACACAACCCAACTAAAAATCAGGTTGGGTCCGTTGGTTTCACGTTGGGCTCAACCCAACTTGCATACCTGTTATCATCAGCATATGTACCTTAATAAGTACAATAGTAATCGTAATAATAATAATTATAATGAACAATAATATTCAGGTCCGAGTCTGTTTAGCTTTTGTAGTCAAGTTTGACAGTGACAGCTCATGGGCCCTGGACCTGGACAGACAGGGACCTGAAGTTTCAAAATCTGTTTGACAACTATGATTCTGACTTTTAAATCCCAATAATCCTAGAAGTCATTGTCATCTTCATGATCAAACAAAATCTTCATTGTAGCCTTATCCCATCCATGGATGGCAAATGAGTCCTAGGTGTGTTCGATGATAAACTTATGGTCTGATAAGGATTTCTTTCTGGTTTTGCTGAAAATGTATGGCATTTTTTGATAAGGGTTTTCGCTTTGTGAATTGTGATGTCTCAGTCGTGCTGTTGGATATCGTTTTGGGCCCCATCTTGGTGATACTGTCCCCTTGCTGATTAATTATTGCACTAGTGCATCAGAAATTGATGAAGAGCTTCGTGAATACAGTTTGCAGGTATTTCTATGTAGAATATCTAAATTAGTTTTATTCTAGCATTTTAAATGTTTTTTTATTATTGTGTTCTTATGCCTGGTCTGCTTCCTATCTTGCAGGCGTTGGAGAGTTTCCTTCTTAGATGTGCCAGGGATATAGCTTCATATTGTGATGATATTTTACATCTAACTCTTGAATTCTTGAGTTATGACCCAAACTTCACTGATAACATGGAGGAGGATACTGATGATGAAAGTCATGAGGAGGAGGAGGATGAGTATGTGATATTTGCATAGGGAACTTCCTTCTTAGATGTGCCAGGGATATAGCTTCATATATCATGTCGTATTGTATCCTATAATTTATTTTTTATGTGTAAAATCCGTGTCCCTGCCATTTATCTGGGCATCATAGGTCTGCATGTCTTATGTAATGTTTGTGTCATGGAACTTTGTAGTGAAAGTGCAAATGAATATAGTGATGATGAGGATGCCAGTTGGAAGGTCCGAAGAGCGGCTGCGAAGTGCTTGGCTGCCATTATTGTTTCTCGTCCAGAGATGCTTTCAAAGCTCTATAGGGAGGTACACATTAATGCATATCTTGGAGTTTCTGTATCTTGTAATTCTTATGTAGTAGTTTTGTGTTCATTATTGATGCTTCTATTGGAATAAATTCCTTCTGACGAGTGCTAATAACTCAACCTTGGTTTATATTCACAATAACACAAATCCATTGCATTTTTAGATAAAGCAGGCATGCCTTATTTTCCTCTGACATTCTTATTGCCTGTAAAAATCTCACTATAGGTTTCTATGATTATATTTATTGTAGGCATGTCCTAAGTTGATAGAAAGGTTCAAAGAAAGGGAAGAAAATGTCAAGGTAAATAGTTACAAACTATGCCAAATACTCTTATTGTTCTTCACTATTTGACATTTGTTGCTGCAGATGGATGTGTTTAACACTTTCATAGAGTTACTTCGCCAAACTGGAAATGTTACGAAAGGACAGGCTGACATAAATGAGTCAAGGCAAGTGGACCACTTATTACTTTTAAATTTAGTGCATTTCTTGTTAATTGGGAGTTGGTGTGCATTGTTAAAATCATGTGTATTCATTGCATTCGGCCAAATATACAATCCTTCGGGCTGTTCATAAAGCTTGCTGCAGAAAATAATAATATTGAAAGGTGAATAAGTGATGAATTAGCACTAAGTTCTGCTCATTTGTTAATGAATAATGACATTATTTTAATATATTTGTTAATAATAACAATATATATTTTATGGAAATGAGACATTAAAAGCACAAGTTGATATAATATATGGAATTACATTAGCAAATGATGGAAAACTATCCTAAATACAGTGTCTCTTTAAATATCCTCTTGTGTTAGTAGGCTGGCCCATCTCACTTGCTCTTGCCATGTGGGTAGGCTGGATGTTCAATTCTGAAATTAAAGCAAACGTACAATTCCAATTTCCAAGGTTCCATTAAGTAATTTTAAGGCCCCAGGATTATGTTCCTTGAGACCATTCCCATGATGAAGACTCCTAGATAATATGACGAGACTTGGACCTCTCTTTCCATTCTTAGATCCATAAATGTTCAACTTCCAATCACTAGTGGACGTCTGTACCATAAAATGGGCCACAGGGGCATAGTTGTTAGGTGGTTATGTTTAGCCTGTCGGTTTGAGACAACTTATCATTAAACAGGAGGGTACTTCTTTTTTGATTGGTGGATTTTTATTATTAAAAGGGAAACAAATGAAGAGATTGTGGTATAGTCGGTTTTATTCTGCTACAACAATAACAAGAGAGTCACATCACACAATCAACCATCCAGAGAGGTTTTTTGATGATGCATAAAGCTTCTCTAATAACTTCTGTGACATTGGAGTCTGCAATACTCACCGGTCTGGAGAAAACTAAGAAGGTAGATCCTTCGTCATCATGAAGAATCCATTTTGAAAGAAAAGAAAAGGAAAAAAACATAAAAGAATCTCATTTATACTAGCCGGACCCAGCTCACCTCTATATCTGCCATCAATGTGAACTTGAAAAACCCAGATGGAGGATGCATCTACCTCAGAACCTCGAGTTTCAGATCTTGAAACTCCTTCCATGGAGAGGCCCATAGACCATTATTTCTTTCACTATACGTCCTCCTATTGTTTAAAGTATCAGCTGATATAAATTTGGAATCTGTTCGGACCATATTGGTGTCTTGTTGGGATATCGGTCATGGTCCAAATCGCCTACATCTCTTAAACACTGAAACTTAACAAATCTAATGGGTAAAGATTAAACAACTATACAAAATGTTATAATTTAAGAGGATTGATATTTGGGTTTATAGTGTGCATTAATAAAAAATATTGTTTTCTAGTATTTTCCAATATTCTGGATTTTTTTGGATATTTTCCAATTCTTTTTGGGGTTAAAAAAAATTCCTGCCGTGACGGATCGTGATGACCGCAAACTGTGACGCGATGCCGTGTCATATCATTTTTTCAGGATCAACTGCGGGCTGTGATGCGACCATGATTTCATCCATCCTTTACATTCTTCTCCAACTCTCCTGGACCGTGTCATTAGAAACCATGTCATTCCGTTCTCGGCACAGTGCCAAATGACCAATTATGGTGCTGTGTTCTGAAGAGTCTTTCCAACTTTTTGAAATGGGCTCAGCCCCATGAAATGGACATTTCTTCAAGCAAACTGGCCATCACGTGGAGCATCTCAAACAGCGGCACAATGTTAACCCACACCTTTCAACATCCGTTATCTTGCATAGTGGGCTTATATGAGAAGCATTACGAGGCAAAACTCCTTTGCAAAAGTGTTTCCCTAGTTATGATCTTCCCTTATGAAGATCATAAAGGAAAATCGTAAGCTAAAACTGATTTGTGAAAGTTGTACAGAAATTAATTTGGGTTTGACCTGGAATTCTATGATACATACTTTTTTATATCATAAATTTCATAAAAATTTGGTCATTATTTGCAGAAGATATGCATGACCTTTTGTTATCTGGGTCTAGTCAATACACCACAGGGGGGCTTCATAGTATGATTTTATTGTGTGGACTATTTTTCATTTATTGATCTCTCATCATTTAACTATTCTTGGATGCTTTTGTTTGGATTCTTTTGCAAAGAAATAAAAAATGATAAATCTAATACGCTTTTTTTTTTATTCTGCAGTCCACTGTGGCTATTGAAACAAGAAGTACCAAAAATTGTTAAATCCATAAATAGACAGCTTTGTGAGAAGTCTGTGAAGACAAAGGTGGGAGCTTGGGCGAAAGTTTAACATCTGTTGCTTCAGTATAAGACTTTTATGATTCTTACTTATTTTGTTGAGCAGGTTGGTGCATTTTCAATTTTAAAAGAACTTGTAGTTGTCTTACCAGACTGTCTGGCGGAGCATATTGGATCTCTTGTTCCTGGTATTGAAAAAGCACTGAATGTAAGTTGAACCCTTTACTGGAACACCTTTTATGTCTGTCTCTTTACCTCTCTTCTCATTATGTGACCATCTAATGATTTCTGTTCATCTCATTCTTGCCCAGGATAAATCCTCGCCTTCAAATTTGAAGATTGAGGCCCTTGTTTTCACTAGATTAGTTATGACTTCACATTCTCCTTCTGTCTTCCACCCTTACATCAAGGTAACATTTGCTTGGAGTTAGGCACTGCTCTAAACATAGTTGTAGAGTGCACTTTCTTGAGGTGTTTTGTTATTTTTTCTGGAGCAATGGGTTGGTTACGTTTCCTTGGTTCCTGCAATTTTGGAAACTTTTAGCATCCTTAATTTTTTGGATTGAAGCACAGTTCTCTTGCCTCAAATGAATCCTTTTTCTCCTTTTTTTTGAAAGACAGATTTCTTATATTAATAAAAATATAAATAAATAAATAGAAATCATATAACAAACAATCTCAATTGCCCCCTTGACCTGATAGATTAGCCTCTTGATTTTGTGTGAATGAATCTCTAAAGGAAATGATTCTGAAAGAGAAGAATTATATCATCCTCTGACTTTTGGGTATGTGTGGTATCAATTATATGAATTTGGAGCTCATGTTATGGTAATCTAGACCATTAATCTGATGGCTTCATATTTTTTTAGAACTGAAAAATATTTGATAAAAAGAAGGAATGTACAAGGAAATCCAAGTGATTATAAATTTTTAAACTTAGCTTTAGCTCCTCTAAACTAGACCTTGCCTACATGGATCTAATGGAGGACATGGCCCTACACAGATTTGATTGGCGTCGTCAAATCCATATAGCCGACCCCACCTAGTGGGAAAAGGCTTGGTTTGGTTTGGGTTAGCTTCAGCTCCTCTTCATTGCCAACATTTATTTTCTATTGGACTTTTCAACTCTGGCTAATTTTTTAATCTGATGGCTCCCTTACGGTTGACTATATGAACCCAGATTATATGGAAGCTAAATATTAAAAGCAATCACTTTCATTGTCAACATATAATAATATAGGCCAAAGCCTGGATGGCAAAGATCTTTCAATCTGGATTTAGTTTAGGGCATGCTTTTCTCCTATGGCTTAGTGAATGAAAATCTGAATTGCTGAACCATGTGCTTATTTCAAACTGAACCATAAGTCTATTGTGCATATCCTCATCCATTTGTCTTAGAAAATACCAGTTTGTTGGAAAGGAGGAGATGCTGTGCACAGGCACGCACGTGCATACAGACAGTAATTTCAGGAACAGACTTGAAATACAGGAGTTTCTATGAATTGTCCAACATGTGGGGTCCAACTCCCCAACTCCCCCCTCCCCAACAAAAAAGAAGAAGAAAAAAAAAGAAAAGAAAAGAAAACAGAAGAAAGAAATTGAAAAAACCTCAATGAAGCGCTCTGATCACAATGACACATGCACATCATTTGAACTTCCACTACTACAAATTGACATTGCCAAATTTTGTAGGCCTTTGAACTTCCACTAGCCCAAAATTGGCATTGCCAAATTTTGTAGGCCTCTCAAGTCTCAATCGATAATAAAGAGATTGGCACAATTGGGCTTTATCTGATGGCTAAGGATTGTAAAACTTTGATGCCCCCAGTATACTACTTTTAGTCAGATGGTTCCCATTTTTGTGCACCATGCGGATACTTTCCAAAACCTTGCCCACTCCATGATTGTCATGCTTCTAGGTGGGCCTTGCAGGCTGGATCATTCATTGCAAAGGAACATGCAGACTGTTCCCCATGATATGATGCATAAGGGGGAAACTTCTATAATGCATTCTTGTAAAGTCGAGCACCTACTATTACCTATAGAGACCATCCACTTGCAAAAGACAACACCTGATGGTTCATCTGAATGAACCATAGGCAGGGAACACAACCCTCCCCCAACCTCTCACCCACACACACACAAACACAAAAGTTATGGTATGTGATTAAATTGTCTTTCATTTTTCTATTCAGTATATCTCCAATATCCTTTTAGGTTTTGTTCTCTGTAGGTTTGTTTTATGGCTGATATGTATCATATGTCCATAATGTTATATAATATGGTAGGCTTTAAAAATATGGCAAAGCTTGCCATTGGGCAGCATCATAAGTCGGGTCCTAAAATTGTGGTATTTCAGGCACTCTCTGGTCCTGTTTTATCTGCTGTTGCTGAGCGGTATTACAAAGTCACTGCCGAGGCATTAAGAGTTTGTGGAGAGCTAGTTCGCGTTGTACGCCCAAGTTTTCAGGTGAAGGAGACTTGAATTTATTTTTCGGCTGTGTAAAATATATATCAAACTATTGTTTGTATGCTTTGTTTTGTGAGGCAGGCATGTTCTTTTGATTTCAAACCTTATGTTCGTCCAATCTATAATGCCATTTTGGCACGCCTTGCAAACCAAGATCAAGATCAGGTTGGTCAAATGTGTTTTTTTTTTTACATTTACAGGGATTTTGTTCTTACATAGGTTTCTTTTCAGGAAGTGAAGGAGTGTGCTATTTCTTGCATGGGTCTTGTCATTTCAACTTTTGGTGATAACTTACAGAAGGAATTACCCACCTGCCTTCCCGTCCTTGTCGATCGAATGGGGAATGAAATAACCAGACTCACAGCAGTGAAGGTAACTTTATGCACATCACAATTATCAATCTCATCATTATTATGCCTCATCCCATCAATGTGGGTTCCGCTAAGAGAGTTTGGTTAAACTCTAGGGAACTATGACCAAATGTTGTATCTTTCTAAGAACGAGAAACTGATGTCTGTGTGTCTGGCTGGTTATGGTTGGTTATTTGAAATAGTAATTGACATCAACCAGATGTGATAGTAAATTGCCATACAGGTGACACTATACAAATGGGTTTTTGAAATCGTACTACATCTTAAAAGAGCATATCAAGAGTATGGGGAACTTTCTAGCTAATGTGTTAGGGGTTGGTAATGTTATTGTCAACCCTTTGCCTAGTCAATTCTTTCCTCTTGGAATTGTTATTATCATGCTTTTAGTCTTTTGTACATAGGATCAGCTCTCTGAGTTTTGCTCTCCAGCTCGACCATGTTTGCAGCCTTGTTCTTGGTAACTCCAGTCTCCATATGCTGACGTACCATTCAAAAAAAAAAGGAAAAAGAAAAAACGATTCAATATGCTGACGTGTCTTTCCTCAGTACTTCACCTAAGGTTTTTAATGGTTTTCCCCTGCTCCTATGTCACCAAGGTCCTTCTGTAGACGTGCCCAGACCATTTCAAACGAGATTCCTTGGTTTCATTTTCTATTGCAGCTACTTGGATGTTACTACTTATCTACTCATTTCTAATTGAATCATTTCTTGTAAGTCTCATCCTCTGAAGCTTGTACATTTCAATGCTGCTCTAGCATTATTTGCCCACCTGGTGCTAATTCTGTTTGCTCTATCTAACTTAAACCCTCCGCTTTGTTCTATTGTTGCTCCTAGTTATGGAAATTCATCATTCTGTTATCAATTTTGCCCATTGCAACTTTCTCTCTTCTCCAATCTACAAGACATGCATTCTATGTATTCTGTCTGACGTGCTACTTTTTAACTCGTTTGCATTGAATGTCTTTCTCTAAAATTTTTAAGTTATCTTTTTCTTTGTTTATTGCCCTACTTATTTTTACTGCATCATTTGCATACTATTTAAATATTTTTCCACCGTTGATGCTTTAATTTCATCATGTTATAATCTTATTTAACATTGTTATTATATGGCAAAACATATGATGACTGGCACAAGCATATATACGAGTGAGAATTCCTTTGAGTCAATGTGATATTAACTGTACAAAAGATATTTGTTAGCTAGTAATAGACATACCCACATGGCATACCAATGTTTGAACCCCTAATTTAGCTAGGCTACATCATTGGCTGACCTGAATACTCGGTGGAAGGATACTTATGCCTGACAATACTTCTGGTTGTCCACTCAATATTATCGTTCACTTTGGAAGCTCATTTCTTTTGTCATTCTTTGGTCCACATGGAATGAGAGACGGTTGTTTTGAGGATTGGTAAATGGGTTATTTGTCGAAGGAGTTTGCAAGTGTAAAACTAAATAGATTATATTATCTGAAATTGGGAGGCTTGTTTGGAGTGTGGAGCAATTAAACAAACAAAGTGGAGAGGTGGAGTCCTCCCATGAATGGTGTTCTCAACTTGAATGTGGATGGGGGCACCTAGGGGCAAGCCAGGGCTGGTGGGGATGGGAAGAGTGCTTCGAAACGAGAAGGGAGAGGTGCCCATTTTGTTTTTTAAGTCCATCGGAGTTAAAGATTCTAATGAGGCGGAGGTGCTTGCCATTCTAGAAGCTTTGGGATTATATCCTGATTCGTTCTAAGAAAGCTTAGTTGTGGAGAGCAATGCAGTCATTGCTATCTCCTCGGCGTTGCGTAAAGATATGACTCCTTGATCCACTAATCATTATCATCGCAGCCTTGTCCCAACTATGTTGGAATCGGCTACACGAACTCTTGATCCACTAATATCTAAATGATATCAGATAACTTCTTCTATGATCCAGGTGATGTTTAAGCATGCAAATAGTTTGGCTAATGAGCTGGCTGATTCTTTTGCCAAGCAAGGAGTGGATGGAATGAGACCCCTTGATGGGTCTTGATGTTTGTTTGTTTCTTTTTTTCGTGAGTGGTGTTATAAAGCTTTTCTACTTGCCCTCTCGGTATGGATGGCGGTGGTTCTTTGTATTGCCTGTTTGGTTATCAATAATCATTCTGAAAAAAAAAAAGCCAAAAAAAAGAGGAGAGGACACACTAGTGCAGTCTCCAGTACACTGCAACCTAACTATTGGCCGGTCTCTGTATGTAAACATATCTAAAACTTTAGTACGCACTCCCATGTCTCTTTGGCTTGAACCAACAAACTTGTGATTTTCCCTATCACTTTTGGATTTTTAACTTTGCTTGTATCTCTTTTAGGCTTTTGCTGTAATTGCCAGTTCACCTCTCAAGATTGATCTATCATGTGTGTTGGAGCATGTTTTTGCAGAATTAACAATGTTTCTTCGCAAGGTATGTATTGAAGCTGTTTGTGCCAATTTGAAACATTTAATTTCTAAATAGTGTCTTGTAATAGCTTGTGAAATCTAAAAATGGTCCCATTATGATCTTCATTAGGCTAATCGGGCACTGAGGCAGGCAACATTGGGTACGCTTAATTCTCTAGTTGTTGCATATGGTGACAAAATTGGCTCTTATGAAGTTATAATTGCAGAACTCTCAGCTCTCATAAGGTTTGTTCTCTCTTCTAATTTAGACTAAACTTAATTTTGATTTAATTTTTGGGACCTGTTGTCCTTATGTTTCAGGACATGTTCACAGATGAGGACCTTTGTTTGGCAACCTAACCCTTTTATCATTAAGATGTCCTTCCATGTTTTTTTTTCCCGTTTTTCTTCTTTTTATATTAATTGAGATTTTATTTACACCAGAAAATAACAAATTTTTTTTATAAAAATGCAACCATCAGAAGATCTACAAATCCATCAAGGGCTCTCCAGGACTATGATGCCAGATACATGGATATGACAGGGACACGCCATGTACATGGCAGAGACATGGATTTTACACGTGAAAGTGAAGTATGGGATACGATAGTACACTTACGTTGACCATTTTGAAGTATCCGTGCATCATAGCTCCTGGAATTATCACTCCCCTAAAAAAAAAAAACCGAAAAACCACTACCAAAACTTAAATCACCCATCAATAAACCTTTTATGCACACATCTAGATTGTTATATCTTACAGTCCTGGGAATCCTCAGGCATATACCAATCCAATGAGGCCCATCAGAGCATCAACTTGGGTCACTAACCAATGGGAATCTTGTGAGAGACTGGTCATGCATGCTCCAATTTGCCTCCATTTTAAGAATTTTGGTGTCTCCCCCAATGCATTAGGATCTGATAATTTTTTTTTTTTTAATTTATCCTGATCCATTTCCCTAGTGGCAAAGGAGACTGTCTATAGGAAATAGAAGAACAACCTTGAACCTACACAATCTTAAATCTGTACCTGTACCGTCCATAATGGAGGACATGTCTTGCCATTGTGCCAGGTGTAGGAAGAAATTTCTTTTCTCTTAGATGGTTTATCTGGTTAACTTTTTTTTTTGGGATTGAGATGCTCAGATGCATCTGCATACCATATTCCAATTTTTAATAGCTTTATATTTATTTATTTTTGCAGTGATTCTGACTTGCATATGACTGCACTGGCTTTGGAGCTTTGCTGCACATTGATGGCTGATAGGAAGTCAAATCAGAATGTTGGCTTGACTGTCAGACATAAAGTTCTGCCTCAAGCACTCATATTAGTCAGAAGCTCGTTGTTGCAGGGTCAAGCCCTTCAAGTATTACACTTAACCTTTTACTGGCTTTGTATTTCCCCCCCACTCTGGTAGCATTCAGTAGACCATTTTCCTACAATACTGCAGGCACTGCAAAGTTTTTTCGCTGCGTTGGTGCTTTCGGCAAATACAAGCTTTGACGCTTTGTTAGAACCTCTTCTTTCAACTGCTAAGCCACATCCCCAGTCACTTGCAAAGCAGGCTCTTCATTCAGTTGCTCAATGCGTGGCTGTTCTCTGCCTTGCTGCGGGAGATCAAAAATGTGCATCTACAGTAGAAATGCTGACAAACATTCTCAAAGCTGATAGTAGTACTAATTATGTAAGGTTTTCTTGCTCGGTTTTTCCCCCCTAATATTGTAGTCCATCAATTAGCAACTAATTCTGTAAGCTTGAGACAGTTTTGGTGCGTGAAATATTAATAGGTTGTCTGATCTAGCCAAAAAGAAATATATTCATTTTGAAATATTAATAGGTTCTCCATCAAACACATTTCATTTTGAAATTTGAACATCATTGTATATGCATCCTTAAGACGAACTGGATCAAAGCCATGTGAGATTTTGTTAAGTAGCCAGTGAACTGAAGCTCAAAGGAAATATATGGTAGAGAAGTGTCTCATGATTAAGTGGCCGCCATGAGTCACTTTCAAATTGTTTTGTTTGTTTGAGAGAAATCAGACTGCTAGAAAATTACAAAAACACTTAGATTATCTATTCATTTTATTCTGCCTGGTCCACTCTTTGGGATGGTCAATGTCGGATAATATTCTTCTCTTACGAGCAGCTGCAAGTGCAGTCCATCACTGGGGGGCCTATTGGGGTCCACCTTTCATCAATGCCCTTTGATACTGTTTTCATCTCTTGATCTGACATCAGACCCAATTTTACCCTCACTGAACTACACCCACCATTGGCTTAAATCTCAAGAAAAGTTATTATTAAGACTTAAGATGTCATTAACTTTAAGTCTGTTAAATGAAAGACTAGGGTAAGTGCAACTTATCTAAGGATTTGACTCAAGATAGATTGAAATAGAGAAACATAATTCATTTAGAAGATCCCAACTTAGTTGGGACAATGCTTTGATAATGATGACAACAAAATCAAACACTAGGGTAAACTGTTGGGCCTGGTTTTTTGGATCCCCATTTTGATGGGGAGACCTTTCCATCTGCCGTCCACCCATTGGTAGACTTGCATCTAAGTGGGCCCCACAAGCTAACTGCATATAAGATATATGCCGTATGCTCGTAGGAGAACATTGCCCGGTCAACGTCTCCTTGTTGCAGTACTTCATGCGTATTTAGTGTTCTCTCCTTTTTTTTCCAAAAGATTTCACCTTCTCTAATATGATCAAAAAGAAGAAAAAAAATGTAGCCACACTACAGGCTGAAAAGCCAAAATTAAAACAGGCTCTAAACCCAACATCTTAAAAACTGGTCCCAATTCCTCCAAGTTGATATGCATGTAATAGAGCATTGTTTTCTAAAGATTTTTGTTCAACCATGTTGTTTTTATTATTTCTTGCTATTTGCTATTTTATTAGCAGAACAAAAGAGAGCAATAGTTCTTGAAAACCTTCTGATTCAATTGGTTTTTCCCTCTTTCTTTTGGGTAAATTCATGGAATGATTGATTCTCATTCTCATTTGTTTTTCAGGCAAAGCAACACTTGGCCTTGTTATGCCTAGGAGAAATTGGAAGAAGAAAAGATCTCAGTTCACATGCCCGCATAGAGAATATTGTTATCGAATCCTTTCAATCTCCTTTTGAGGAGATAAAATCAGCAGCCTCTTATGCCTTGGGAAACATAGCTGTTGGGAATCTATCAAAGTATTTACCTTTTATTTTGGATCAAATTGATAACCAACAGAAGAAGCAGTACCTTTTGCTTCATTCATTAAAAGAGGTGCTTTAACTTTAGCTTGATGTTGAAATACATTTAATAACTAATTGTGTCAAGCCTTCCTGTATAAACTTTATTTTCTGTACCATCTTGCAGGTTATAGCGAGGCACTCTGTTGATAAAGCTGGCCAGATCGAGTTTCAGGACACAGACGTTGAAAAGATACTGAAATTGTTATTTAACCACTGTGAAAGTGAGGAAGAGGGAGTTCGTAATGTAGTGGCTGAATGCCTTGGTAAAATTGCACTTATTGAGCCTAAGAAGCTTGTTCCTGCACTCAAGGTATATTCCAGCCTAATGAGAAACTAATTAAGGACATGCTGCATGGTGTCATTTGATTAAAGGATATTCTGTATTATGATTTTAAGAGGGGACATGTATATTGAGTTGTTGATATACAGCTATATGTATCCCTTTTTTTTTTTTTTTTTGTTCTTTTTCTATGAAGTACTAGTGCCTTTTACCTTTTGTGGCATTTATATGGATGTTTCAGCTTTTTAGCTTTCATAAACTTGCATTGTCCACTGCCTGTCGGGTCTGCATGGTATGGTTACTGGCGATGCCAATGTAAAAAAAAAAAATTTATGAAATAAGGTCATTCCTTATTCTTGGTATAATCTTTGGGAACACATGTCGAACATGTTAATTCCTTTTGGAAAAAACGAAACCTTCGTTTATCCTATTCTCCCATTTTGAATCTAATATCATAGGTACTTCACTAATTTCTAATGAGCCTGACATCTACATAGAGTTCTGTCTCTCTTTGTTTATATCAATGAAAAGTAATTCACATGGCCATATAACTTCTTCCTTGAGGCAAAAGGGTTTGACAGCCAGGTCTTTGTGAGACCTAACAATATTTTAGAATTTGAAATGTGGCATACTCGATTATAAGGAGGTTTGTGGATTGGTCCTGTACTGAAAATCTAAGGTGATGCTTTTGACAATGTTTTCACTAGCTTTATTTCAATTATTTATTTAATAGCCTTAGACTGGACAACAAACATTGACTAATGGGATTGACTGCTGGTAAATCCCCAAACCACGAACTGCCTAGTGTCAGATGCTAAAATAGTTGCCACATTGCCGCACTTGTTGTCTCGCTGGCAGAACTCTTCCATTATAATTATCTAACTCAATGCATTTGATAGCTTGTCTAGCATCGAAGTTACCTATACTGATTGCATTTTGGGCCTCATCTTTATCATTTAAGATTTCATTTGTCTTTATTGCACCTTTATGTTAGGTACATTTGGTCTTCCCCTCATGGTTTCTTGTGGAAATGGCTCTTATCAATGGGATAGTGATCAATTTCCTCTCATGCTTTGGTTCATTTTATGGATGTGGGTTGGGGATTGTTTTCCTCAGAAAATTTTCCATGCACTTGCCTTCCATGCTCCGACAAATCCTACTTCTATATCTCTTACCAAGAAGCTCCAATCCCATCACTTAAGAAGCCAGTAGGAAAGACCAAGCATGGCCTCACTTATGCACACAACTTGAGAAAATATTTCCATGCATGCATGTAATGATTGAGATATCATGTATTTGATGAGCCTGTTAACTTCCATAGTTCTTTATATTGGATGGATTATAATTTGTTGCTTCTGCATGTCCCTATTTAGTTACTGGCTATTGACGTAGCAAATGTGTAAATGATTTTTATTTTGATGTTAATGTTTTTGTTAATATATGTTTCTCTAGGTGCGAACCTCTAGCCCAACGGCTTTCACTAGAGCAACTGTTGTCATTGCTGTAAAATATTCTATTGTTGAGCGGCCAGGAAAAATTGATGATATTTTGTATCCTGAGGTCTCCTCATTCTTGATGTTAATCAGAGACAGTGACCGGGTAACTATTTTGTTGCGCTGTATTTGGTCAAGGAAAATATTATCTTATCCTAGTTTGACTGTTTGAGCCTGTGAGGTAAGCTTATATGTGTTTCTTTTCACATGATTCTGCAGCATGTTAGACGTGCAGCTGTCTTGGCTTTGAGTACAGCTGCACACAATAAGCCAAATCTTATTATGGGGCTACTTCCAGAGTTATTGCCACTTCTATATGACCAGACTGTTGTGAAGGTAAGATTTTATGCCTTTTCAGTTTTCCATTTATGAACCACTGGTAGCTTGTGTTTTTGGTGGGCCATGCAATGTCCATGATGGGGCCCATGATTGGCATGCTTATATGACATGCTTGGTGTGTGTAAGAGACAGTCTTGCCCATAAAGATGAGACCATCTTTCTAGTAATTTGTATTAGAGGTTAATGTAGCATTTGTCATTGATAATATGAATGCATGATGCAAATGTAAATCCTGTGGAGAGTAGTTCTCTTACCAGTAGCTATGCTCACATGAAAGGTGGGCTGGACTGCTTGTGGGCTTTTAGACTTGGAACACACTCATCAAGCTTGCGCCTTGGCAGATTTGTCAGCCACATGGGTCAATCCTCCTTTTTTTTTTTTTTTTTTTTTAATCTTGCATACATATGTTACCTCTTTTTATGATGGTTTTTTTTTTTTTTTAATACAGCAAGAGTTGATAAGGACAGTTGATCTTGGTCCTTTTAAGCATGTTGTAGATGATGGGCTTGAGCTTAGAAAAGCAGCTTTTGAATGTGTAGACACGTTGCTGGATAATTGTCTTAACCAAGTGAATCCCTCATCTTTCATCGTCCCATACCTTAAATCTGGTTTGGATGGTAAGTACTAAACTCTCTCTCTCTCTAGGTTAGCAATCAACATTCTGACTAAAACATTAGCCAGGTTGTTGCGGTAAATGCCATTTTATGCCTTCTGTTCTTTCTGTTCTTCTGCATATTAACATCAGATCGGCAGCTTTCATAGAGTAGTTGTGCAAAAAAATCCTTTTTTTTTTTTTTTTTTTGGCTTTCTTTAGTTTTGTGATGTGGGTTTCTGTAGCATATGCAGGAAATTACAATTGTAATCAACATCATCTGCTATGTTGTCTTAGACAAATTTGCCTGTCATTTTTGTTTACTGGCATGCCTTGTTAGAACTGGTACACCCTATTACAGTGATCGATTCAGCAGTGCCATAGATTTGCATGTCATTTGCACAGCCTCAGATCCTCGACTGGTGATGGGATGGTGATGGAACGGGTGTAAACGAACTCTCGCCGAATCCTGAACGGATTCCAGTGAGGACCAACTCTGTAGATGGGATTTGTTCGAATTCCTCTCGAAACTCAACACACATGACTGCTCTTCCATCGAAGAGAAACAACCACAACTGCAGCCATATGCAAATGAAACGACTAAACAAATTTTATTGAATAATGATAATCTGTCTCTCCTAATGGAGGGATTACATATTTATAGGAAGGGTTGGATATCTGCTTTCCTAAATAATAAAGAAAATTAAATCATTAACTTGCTAACATTACAAATAAAATAAAACTACTGCTGTAAAGATTTTTAAATAAAGCAAAACTTTCAACTAAGATTCCCAACTAACTTAAACTCTCTAATTAGATGGATGTCCTGTTGGGGCAATGGACTTGGCCCAATGGATTGGCTGGCCCATTTGTCTGGCCTGCATCAGTTATGATACTTTAAAATTTGAAAAATCTTTATATTTGTCCATTGCTTACATAGAAACATTAGCATTATGCAAGCACTATGGAACTAGTTCATACTTTGATAGCCTGTCTGAAAATAACATGAAAAAGGTGTGTATTCTTGTTACTAGAAAGACCCTGATGAGGTATGGATTTGTGTCTCACTGTCTTGCCATTTCACCCTTATTTTTTGATTGTCATTATTTTCTTGTTAATAATGTTTGCACTTGATGAAGTGTAGAGTGGTATTGATTCTCCACCTAATTCCTCACCGTTTTCTAAATTATTGTACTGTTTCGTTTGCTGTTCTCATTTATATGGGCATCTCATTGATTGCTTTCTGTAGTAATTTGGAATTTGTGTTCTTTTCAGATCATTATGATGTTAAGATGCCCTGCCATCTTATCCTATCAAAACTCGCGGACAAGTGTCCTGCTGCTGTACTTGCAGGTTAACACACTCACAAGGCGATAGGTTTTCTTTTATGACAGTTCATTTTTCTCATGAGCTGAACAATTTTTGGTTTTGCAGTTTTGGACT
The DNA here is from genome assembly GCA_003546025.1 of Camphora micrantha. Classification (NCBI taxonomy): domain Eukaryota; kingdom Viridiplantae; phylum Streptophyta; class Magnoliopsida; order Laurales; family Lauraceae; genus Camphora; species Camphora micrantha. Next base: position 7,034,550 of record QPKB01000008.1, read on the forward strand.
CGTTGGTCGAACCTCTTCAAAAGACTATAAATCACAAGCCGAAGCAAGATGCTGTGAAGCAGGAGGTGGATCGTAATGATGACATGATCCGGAGTGCTCTTCGAGCGATCGCCTCACTAAATCGCCTAAGGTTTTTTTCATACTTGAACTAGAGATTTTGAAATCTAAAAATATGTTTTAGGTTCATTTTGGCCTGAGAATTTTTTCTAAACATCACGCGATTCTGAAAATTGTTAGGGCCCTCCATGGTACATCATCAATCTCCTTGTTTTGCGGCTTCTTTCCACAAAAGAAAATTTCTGCATGATCCTGTAGGCCATGGGATTTGCAGGAAGGAGCCCCAAGAACGAGAAGGAACTGCTGATGTAGTGATGCAGGCCACAAAGATGCCTTTTTTTTTCTTTCTTAAAATACGAAAAATTTGAAAGAGAACTGGAAATTATTGTACATGGTTTTCCTTCATATACTTTCTCACTGATCTTTTATGGTGGGTCTTTTTGCAACAAATTTTTTCTTCAGTGGATGCGACTGCAGCCTGAGGTTCAAGAATTTGATGAGTGACATAATGAAATCTTCCTCACTGGCGGAGATGTACAATTCTGTTAGGTGTGAGTGACAATCTCCTGTATGTCAGCAATTTGCATTTGGCCATTTTTGTGAGAGCTGCACCAGCAGTTATGGGTAGGCAGCAAATAGCGTATAACCAAGAAAGATGATGGCCATGACTTACATCAGTGAAAAAAGCCTATATTGTCGCATTATTTCATTTTAGCATTACAAATGCTTGCAGAAAATCAATCCTCAAATGACAACTGGGAAAATGGATGATTGTTTGAGCAGTAGTGAGGCTTTGTCCTTAAATTAGATTTACAATTTTTGTTTTGATAGATTCACTCCATGTGAGGGGGAATGGATCCGCATAAAAGTATGAGAGGAACATGCACTTAAAAAACATTTTGGATGTGGAATTTGAGGAACAATGTAATTTTTTTTATTTGTAATTTTCTTTTCTGTTGATTAATATCATCTGTTAGATCTCAGGATGCACTTGTTTTCTATGCTTGAATTTCATTATGTGTTGGGAAGTACCTTATGTCCTGCTGATGTCTACAAATATTATGCCTAAAAACGATTTGAAATATGGACCAAGATGTTAAATGGTTTACTTGTTTTGCATCACCTATTTTGCATTATTACCTTGGAGATGCTGTTGCAAACATGAACTCCTTTTCATCTTGCGGTTTCCTTGTATACTTTTTTGAATTCATCTAAAGTTGTGATATATTCTTTTTATAAGTTTTAATTCTTAGATCTGAGTATTATGGATGTAGTTGAAGACCTTGGTGCAAGGTTACCTTTTACTAAGTTCACAATGCAGTCGAATGTTGCATAGGATGGAGGTGCCCCAAATAATCGAAGTACAAGTGCACAAATAGACTCATCTGTTGTGTGCCTGCAGCAAAATTAGCTTGCAGAGATGAGTGACTGACTGAGCTTGAGCTTGAGCTTGAGCTTGAACCTCTCAGTACCATTTTAAGCGACAGTTATAAAACTTGTGAATTTATTTGGCCCAAGCTCCACTGGTTAAGCCCTATGCAGATCAGCCTAGTTGCACAGTTCCACTCAAATAGAAAAAAAGAGCTGTTTAGCTCAGCTTTGTCTATCTCAACTTTAATTTTGGGTATAATTTGAGGGGGGCCATCGAGTCGCGCTAGGCGAAACATTCATAACCATCCAAATGAACACCAATGCGGAACTGGGCTGTGTCAGCCATCCAACTATGATGGTCAGAGAAGATACATGATGATGGTGGACAGTGAAGAAACAGCAGAGAATGTCCTCAAGCTAATGGGCCTTGATCACCTGTGTGCACTAGTGAGTCGTGATTCAATGGTGCTAAAAAGGTTATAAGGATTTTACCAGAAAAATTTCCTTAAAAGACTCGTTGAAGGCAAAAAGGCCTTCAAATTTTACTATTAGACCATATGGGTCCTTCCCTCCACTTTTTTGTTTTCTTTTTTTTTTTTTTTTATTTCTCTGTTCAGCGGTGATGTCGCCCTTGATTTATAAATGAAAGGGGATACCACTTTTTTGTCCTTTTTTCTTTTGCTTTTTCGGTGAGCGGGGCCGTTTACCATTTCACAATACCTTTTTCTTTTTTTTATTGCTTTTTGGGCGAGGGGATATCCGGCTTAACCGAGTGTTTTGACTATGCTAGGCGGGGATATTCCTACTTAACTATATGCGCTAAATGTGCTGGACGGAGAATATCAGGTGTTGTATTATTTCTTTTTTTTTTTTTTTTCCATCTCAATCTTTATCAATACCTCTCACATTCTTCAAAAGGATTTGAAAAGTTCCAAGTAAAAGGAGATCCCATTTGTTAGGAGAACCGCACTACAAACTCATTACCAAGTCAGATAAACAATTTCGATTTAGTGCAGCAGAATTTGATACAAGTGTCCCACTTAAATGAGGTTTGCAACATCAACATTAGGCAAATTGAACCATGGAATTTTGAGCCAAAAAGAATATGCTCTATATAAATGACTTGCCCGTTTGGTGATCTCAAACATGAATATGAAGAAAGTGCTTTTGGTAGTGATTATTTATAATAAAAAAAAAGTGTCATTATAAGCGAAGGGAGGAAACAAGGCCAGTTGGGGTTGGCCATGGTAGGGGAAGAAAGGGGGAATATGAAGAAGAGAAAAGAGGGAGGGAAGACAAGCACATCATGGTCTCCTTGTGGTGGCTGATGAAGAAAAAGACTTAGGAAGGAGAAACAACAAGGAACAAGAAAGCTCATGGAGGAGAAGAAATTTGGATGGGTTTTAAAGAACACAGACTCTGGAATGTACAAACAAACAAACAAACAAACAAAAAAAAAAAAAAAAAAAAAAAACAAACTAAAAAAACTAAAAAGGTCCCCTAGGAACACTGGTTGGATAACTATACGTTGGGTCCTTTTTCGTCTTTACTCCCGTCTGTCTTAAGAGAATTTTTCTGGTAGAATCTTCAAAGGTTATTCACAATCACGAGTGTTTACATCACTCACCTTGTGGAGTATCGACACCCCTTTCATTTATCTAGTATGGGGATTTTTTTTCCCCTTTGACTGGTCTCTATCATGGAAATTTGTTGTTTATGTATTAAATCTTCATTAGGAGCTAAGCTGAGAAATCTTTTTTTTTTTTTAAATAAATACAAGAACCTCTCATTGATATACAATTGTAGAGAGCACTTCAAAATGTCTCTCATCTTTCCTACAAGAAGACTATACATTAATCACAAGGACTGTAAGGGCCCAGAATAAGATTGCACTTTCAACCTTCCAGGCCTGGGTTGCTTCCGGCCCAGACCTTGAGCTGGTTGGGCCGGCCTCAGTTAAAAAAAAATTTAGCTTGCAAAAAGCCCAGCCTGGCCTGCTGAGCTGACAGCCCTATCATCATCAATTGAAAATGACTCTTTTTAACTGTCAAAACTTTTCACTCACCCCCCTCTGCAACCAAATGGCCCCGCTGCCACTTCCCTACTATCCTTGCAACCTTGGCCACCAGCACTGCACCTCCCACAGTAGTAGTTTGGAGGAGCTTCTTCTGAGTCATGGATCCCAGCGCACCTGGTGTGCAGCCACACATTGCATTTATCACATGCTAACATCCTCTCCCCATCATCATCCCTCGCACCACACACGCAGTTCACAGTCCACCTCCCTCTCCCTCTCTCCATGCGATACCGTTGGAGTCCATAGCTCCCATGACATCGCCCACGGACACGCACTGAACCATTCATACCGATCAAGAACTTAACGTTGGTCGAGTCATCCACGTCTCCAAAGTCCAGCAGTTTCTCAGCCTGGAACCTCTCGAAGATGATGTAAGCTTCTCGGAAAGCTTTCGTCGCTTCAGTCTTGAGATCAGCAACAGTAGCAGTGGTTGGTAAGACTATGAGCTCGGGGGGAGGGGCTGTGTAGTCTTTTGCCTGGTCGACCAGCTCGACACCACACAACGCGCGTATCACATATGGGTTTTTGATTTGCATTGAATCAAACTCGTAGTCCTTGACAAAGTGTTTGCAGTCAAGCAACTTCATTGCCGAACTGTGAGCAATCTCTCGGCTTTCCTGTGGCTTGTAATTTAGCATCGTTTTAGGTTGGAGAAGGGCTTCATATAAGAACTTGAGGTCATGAACGATGTGATCTTCTGATAAGTAGCGTGGACTTGTTGGAACTGTATTGGACACAATTCCTTCAGTAGCAGCATTTTCATCATCCTCAAGCCTGCACAAGGAGGTCAAACCCAATATTTAGATTCTGTAGGTAGTCATTTAATTGACATAAAAATTATATCATGTTATGGATGAAGTAAGGCATGGCTACTAACCTGTACTCAGCCACATAAGTTTCAGGGTTGCACTGAACATGCACGACCATGCCATCCACTGATTTCCCACCCATTTCCTTCAGACAGTAATCGAGCAGCTCTGGAGGCCCAGTCTGAGACACAGCACCCTTGAGCGTGCGCCACATGATCCAACGGGAACTGCCAGCAGCTTGGAGGACCTTCATCATAGCACACTCCACCCTATTGATGTCATCCTCTGCCCATGGCTGCAGCAACAATGCTGTGTTCTTAGTCTTCTTGCGGGCAGATACTACTGCCTTCCTGTGGATGGCATGGAGCAGATCCAGGATGAAGCGGAGCAGATCCCTCAACGTTGCAAGACGTCGCTCTGAGATGGACCGGTAAAAGGAGATCACATCCTGGAGGTGTGTCCGGGAGGCGCGTGCATGGGTGAAGAACGGGGCCAATGGCATGTCAGAGAGGGTTCTTGCAGCATCTCTGTATGCATCAGCAGTGACAGCAAAGCTCCCTGCACCAAACTTGTAGCCCCAGTTCCCATACCATGGATGGCCACTGGTGATGGCATGTAACAGTCGGTATTCCAAGCCGTATTTCTTCGAAACATCCATCACAGTGACCTTCCTGTTAAGAATATTTTTATGCTAATTTAGCAACTGTAGCAGTACACTTGCTATTTTATGTTATTAACGCAGCAAGATGGAAAAGCAGGTTTTTCTGAGAGCAATTTTAACCTAGAAGAGTTTTTTTTTTTTTGAACACTTTCAAACTAATAATAACCATTCACTCATTGGACAAGAGCATTGTTCTTTTACTATTTTATGATGGGTGATACAACTAATAATACCAGGGGATACAATCCCAGATAACCTTACATTTCTTGAAGAATGGGATCCTTTCCTTGTGTGCGTCCGAAATATAACTAGTTGACTTCGATGTTTCTTTCCACTTTGTCAAGATATTTATCTAGCATCCTGAGGACTCAAAATTCCTCTCCCCCAAGAACCATATTTTTCTACTTCTACTAAATATATCACTAATGTTAAAAGACCTCTCACTTCTCTACCAGATTTGAGTATCGGCAGCACGGTGGTGCTAGCAGAATTTGCCGTAGTTTGCATCCCCACCTCAACAAGTTCTCTGCCCATTATGTGGGCTCTTTTAGAAATTTAGCTCGAGTAAGTATGCATGAAGCTATTGCTACGAGAAATATAGACCCCAAACAAGTGCCTGTTACCTTGACCATAGATACTATTAATGAGGAAGTAGAGAATCAATAGTCCTGCTAAAATGATTTCTTCTCATAAATTGTTGCACATGGAATAAGATTCAAACTTTTAGATTTCCCATGAACTTTGTTTTGCTTTCTAACTGAACCCATAACATGTGGTGAGAAGTTAAAATGACCTCATAAAAAAAGACAAACCTAAAACTTCCAAATTCTTATTTTTAGTACACCTCATAGAAAAGCAAAGACAAACCTAAAGCTTCTGAATTCTGATCTCTAGCATAAGGCAGCAAACAAATAAAATCCAAAGAAAAAAATCTGACTAAAAGAAAAATCAACTATATCAATAAAAATAAATTATTTCTTGCAGGCTGCATTCATATTTAAAATCTAGACAAGCAATGCTTTATAGATGTAAGATAGACCCAAAAGAAAAAAATAATTATATGAAGATTTTACAAAAAAAAAAAAAAAAAAAAAAAAACTAGACCAAAACGGTCACTTTAGCCAAACCCACACCAAACCAACCTTCCTGCCCCAAAACCCTTTTTTTCGAGGGTTGACATCGACCCTCATCTTTTGTGTTGAGGGTCGACGTCGACCTTCATGTCTCTCTTACTTAACGCGAATCCCTTCTTCCCCATCGTGCTAAGCCTTCCTAAGGCGCCACCCACTTTATTTAGCTCTAAAGTGCATCACTATCGACCCTGGCGAACACAGCTCGTAACATGAGTGAGGGAACACTTCAACCTCATTACATCAACATCAAACTCATACATTAACTTCGAACTCATTCCATCAACTCCAAACTCAGTCATAAACTTTAAACTCAATCCATCAACATGAAACTCAAAACAAAATTCAACAACATACAAGAAAAGAATATCATACACTGCAGCTTTGGACATAACATAGTGGAAATGATTTAATTGACAAAAGAGTCCATGTACAATGGCGTCCACCAAACACTATAATATTGCCTTGCAAGATGCCAAAGGGTGGAAGAAAATGACAAACTGCTCACTTTAAAGCTGAATAAAGCCGGTGACAGGCGGCTTGGGAAAGTTGAGCACGATGGAGAAGAAGTGATTTGCGTTAAGTAAGAGAGACATGTGAGGGTTGGCGTCAACCCTCAACATTGAAGATGATGGTCAACGTCAACCCTAAAAAAAGGACTTTTGAGGGGGGAAAGCCTCTTTGGTGTGAGGTCCCCTGAAGTGTTCTTTTTGGTATACTAGTCATGTAGTTTTTTCGGGTAAAATCCCCTAATAATAATAATAAAGAAAGAAAGAAGAAAAGAAAAGAGGTATTTACTATTACAACTTAACTTAACAATTGAAAGACACATTTTCTTGGTGTAAATTTGGTGGTGATGATTTACTGTGAGAGATGGAGAGTCAAGTCATGAGTTTCTTAGGCATATAATTCATTTCTACAGAATTCATGTAATGTGATAGTGCCATCAGTCCCTGCAGATGTTGATCAATTGATGGTTGACACAGATACTGATATAATCAGAATTACATATAAGCATAACAAAGAATATGAACATGCTGCTATTGAGAAATAATGCCCATAGGTTTAAAATGAGAATAAGAACCAACCAACTCCAACTCCACCCAGAAAATAAAACATCCATTCACCTGACTCTGAGCATTTTACATAGCCGATCCCAAAAGCCCATGATATCACATCCTGAGAGAAACCTCGAACCCCCTTCCCTGCCATTAACCCTAATAAGGTGGCCAAAGCCATTCATATGCACCATGCCATGCAACAGATGAGTGGGGTCCTCGGCTACAGCTTTTGCACCGTTGCATGCCCTGAACCTACATAAATTATGCCATCCTCAAGTATGAGAAAAACCCAATTCAGCTGAAAAACCAATTTGCTGCTGAGGCATCTCTATTCATTATTGGAGCAACCAAATAGATTATCAAGAACAGGAGGGACTCCCAGCAATGCTCCTTCTTTTTTTTTTTGACAAACAAGATCCTTTCATGAAAATAATAATGAAAGGCAAATGGGTGGATAAAGATGAAGCTTGCAATAAATAAATAAAAACAAAAACAACTGTTCCCAAGAAAGCCATAGACTATATAATACATTGAATCTTATGAACCAAGTAAAGTTCCCACATCTCATACATACCCATCTAAAGAGCTACTGTCTGAACGAATTATAAAATGGTAGCGTTTCCAACAAACAGGATGACCACTCCAACCTGCACCAGACAAAAAAAAACAAAAAAAACCAGCCAATCTTTGTCATAAAAACAGACCCAACAAAACCCAACAAAGCATATTTCAGATTTGATGAAGAATCTGCAACAATCTTATATGGCACCATCCAATCACAGGCTAATTCAATGGATAATTTCAATGGATATTAGTCTAATTAGGATCATCATCTCGCAGCATATCCAACCATACACGTGTATGGCTGTTAGTCACTTGTCTTTACCTGTTAAAACAGACCCCCGCTGGGTCCCACCACCTAGGGGTATCTTTTTTCCTTCAAACACGTCTCCACTCGTAATGGTTCTCACGTGCGTCCACCAACATATATATAAAAGCTTGTGGTAAGCCCAATCACCACAAACAGCACATAATCTATCCATTCATTTGCCCAGATACCTAAGTATCCGAATTCCGGCGAGAAAGAATCCACGCTAACAGAGTTAAAGACGCACATGGAAGCCTACCTCAAGGCAGTCAATGTAGGACCCACTATCTAGCTGTATCTAATCTAATCCAATAGTACGGCACAAGCCGACTCACTCGGCACGAGTGAGTGAGTGAGTACCGAGTTATATACTCTTTTTGAAAGAGATTTCCAAACCAACCTCAGTTTATGAGCGATGTTGGAGTCAAACTTCAATAGGAATTTTGTAATTTCACGACCAAATTTTTTAATCTCACTGGAATTGTTTGACTCAAGTCTGACACTACTATTTTTAGGATTTTTTTTTTTTTCATGCCATACATGCGATATCGCGAGAAATATGATATTATTTTAATTTTGATCATGAAATTGAAATTGAGAAAGGATTTGAGGAGGGCTAAAATAGTCAAAACCCTTCAATCAATAATGCATGCATGGAGATGACTCGGCGAGTCGCGATCGAATCGGGCCGGGACTCACCAACCACTCGGCACATGTCACAGTAGTCCGACCCCGACTTCATCACATCCTCCTCCACGACATGGAGCACGGCCACCGTCTCCGGCGACGACTCCCTGCCGTCCAAATCCCCAATCCAGTACGCGATCTGCCACGTCAGCAGGTCCCGCTCGTGCGAGGGCACCTCCCGAGCGTGCCTCGACAGGAAAGACCGCAAGCTCGATCGGAACGGCTGATCGTGGCTCCCGGCGGCTGAGAAACCCTCTCCGGCGTCCGAAAACGTCAGGAAGTCGCACAGATCGGCAGTCACCCGTCTCTTCATCCGCTTCACCGGCGGCCGTCCGTTCAAAACCATGGTATCAGGAGATGAGATCTACACAGATCTGGAAATAGCAGATCGGATTCTAGGGTTTTAGAAGGTTTTCTGATGAAAACCGCGGCGGCTTTTTCGTGGAAAACTTAAGAGATAAGCAAACTAGGGTTAGGGTTTTGTTTGGTTGGAGTGAGAGAGAAAGAGAGAGAATAGCAAACTAGAGTTAAAAACTAGAGTTCAGGAGTTGAAGAGAGAGAAAGAGAGAGAGAGTGTGTGTGTGTGTGAGAGAGAGAAAGTGTGGGCTTCGATCAGGGTCTGGTCCCTTTTTATTGTAAGATGAATGAAACTCTTTGTGATGGGCTCCTTTTCCTCGTCAAATACTAAATTCCTTGGAAAGTGAACAGTAAGGCGGTGTTTGGGAACTTCCCTTCTTTTGCTACTAGGTGAGCTTTTCCTTTTGGGTTTCTTAGGTTGAAATTAGAAAGGATTCCTATTCCAGAAAGTTCATGTGAATGGCCTGGATTTAATACATCTTAGGACTGATTTGGTATTGATTTGATTAATTGAATGGATATTCTATTCATCTCAGTCAGGGCCCAATCAAGTAAACGGGGACTTAAATCTAATTTTGGATGGTTGAGATGGGACTTAAAAAGATGGGCCCCATACTTGAAATTAAATATGCTGTTTTATGGGGAGGTTGGAATTTTCCTTATTTGGATTTGATTGAATATGTAATCAAGCCCATATGTCCGTGGGTCTGAGGTTTGTTTGAACCAGGGCCAAACCAACTTGGATATAGCCCAAACCATGCCCAAGCCCAAGCCCAATCCAATTGACTAGTTACAAGTGGATTAGGTACATAGTCCTAATCAGGTTGGATAATCGATTTTGTCAAGGAATAAGTGGTTTCTAATTTTAGGCTTCTTAATAATAAAAGTCCAACCCATTTGGTAATTTTACTTTTAAAATAAAGTATAGTGAAGGGAAATAAAGAGAGAGAATAAAATATAAGTTGGTTATGATGATATTTTATTTTTAAATGAAATATTTTTGGCCTTTTGTATAGGAAAAAGAAGTTTTTTTTATTTTAGTGAATAAAGGTAGTTGATTTTTTACTTTTTTTGAAAAACGATGGAGGGAGTTTTGAAATAAAGTGCTTTTGATTTGATGTTTAACTTTACTTGACAAGTAAAATTACCAAGCGGGCCCAATGTAGAAGGATGTGAAATAAGAAATATCTACAAGTGGGACGTTTCAAATAGGGAAGCAAGTGAAGTAGGAATGGTAGAATATATCTACTAGGGGAAGTGATCACCACATATTTTCTTGGGTTTGCTCTCCAGTTTTTCAAATATTGTTATTAGGATTATATTGATAGATTGATTTGATCATAAATCTTGGGGTTAATTAATGGGGGGCATTATTTAAAATCATGTAAAGGAACTATCAATTGAGTTTTGATTTAACTTATGATACATAGGATTTGCTTTTGATTTTATGATTTGGGGTTTTGAATTACCTGTCAATTGAATTTGGCTCTTGTTGACTATATTCAAAGCCTCAGAAGATTCACAATTTTCTTTCTCCCTTTTGGTTACAAAGTTGGGCCTAATATGATTGTAGGAATATGGTCGCATGTGGTGGAACTTGTGGGCCTACTGACCCTCCAAAATACAAAAAAATATCTATTTTTGAGCCATCACACTTGCCAAACATTTTAAGTTGTGCAAACTTAATACAGTTCTGAAAAGGCCAAGTGGGTCTCATTTTCTTGCAATGGCTACATTCCTCAACCCCATCATCTAAACGAGTCACTGGGCCCTGCTGGGTCTTTCACATGTCACATTTTTAAGGGTCTTGACATAGTTTAGTTTTGGTTCGTGTGACTTGAACAATTTTTTTCTTTTTTTTTTTTTTTTTTTAATTTTAATAAAAACCAGCCTTGACAAAACGGAGAAAATTGGGTATGCATTTGATTCGAATAATTAGACATTTTGTTTTTGGTACCCAGCTTGGTGGGGCTGGGACCCAACGCTAAGATGAGGGGAAGGAGTCCTTGGGTGAGATAAGACAGTCCTTGGGTGTGGTAAGTAACGTGAACCCAACTAGGTAAAAACTGACGATTTGTAACAATAAGGTAAGAGGCCATTATTGACTATAATTAGACTTAGAATGAAGTAATTGGAAACATGACACCTACAAGTCTCAAATAGTGGAATTTTTTTTTAGATATTACACTATTTGAGGATGTTTTTGGAGGTATAGGAATATTTGAGGCTTGTTTTTATTAAAAAAAACCGTAAAAAAGAAAAAAAAAAAAAAAAAAAAAACCTTTGGATGGTTAAAATGGCCTTAAGATGGATCTCAAATCCAAAATCATATATGATGAATATTATGGGGATTCATGTCAGTCCTTAATTGGGTCTGATTGGACATCTAATTAACATTGTAAGATCTCAATGGTCCCAACGAATCCATCAATCTTAGGCACAATTAAAACAGGCCCAAATCCACTTGAATCTAGCTCAAACCAATTTAAAACTATCTTGTGAACAGAACTTCAAAATTTTTTTTCTTTTCAAAATGAAAGTTCAGTTTCACTGGATAAATGGATAAATAACTCCAAGAGGTAGTTCAGTTGGGCTAAAACTACGGTTTGCACCCAGAGGTTGTGGATTCGAAACTGCACTACCATATTGGAGCTACAGGGGAATTTTATCCGATTTTCTTTCCTGGGCCCGTAGGGATTATTCTGACCTAATAGACTTGGAAACCTGTGTTATAAAAGTGTTATAAAAAAAATAAAATAAACGGATGAGCTTCCAGTCAACCATGCAAAAAATTTCCACCATAGCATCATATGATGAGCTTCCAGTCAACTGTACAGAACATTTCCACAGATACCTGTGTTTGTCACTAGTCACTTGTCTTGTTGCCCTAACTTTTTAATTTTGTTACATGACATTGAGAACCTTGTTGCCATCTACAAAGTTTGCCCCTATTTGACAAATCTGAAGGATATGGGGTTCAGATGTGGACATTTGGATGATATGATACATAGATGTGTTTGCATGTATGTAGAGATGCATTTTTTTTTGTTTTTTGGGGGGTGTTTGGCAGTTTATTTTGCACCAAATCATAAGTCAACTCATTTGCACCCATAACTGGATTGTCCATTTGATGGAACCATCTTGGTTACCAATAGATTCAAAATATAATAAGTCGACTATCATAAACCTTCAAATTGGTTACCTTGGATCAAAGATCTACTCATGCCTTTAATGGATAGGTCTAGATTTAAGATTCTTTTGCATCCACTGCATTTGGTTGCTTTGAACCAACATATGGTGCAACATATTTGAAATAGAATCCTCTGCTAAGCCCAACCCTGGCTTTAGGGGTCTCCTGTCAAAGGGTTCAGGTCACTGTTCTTACCCTAGTCTCAACATATATGGGCTGGGCACAGGAATGACCAAAACCTTTGAAGTGCTTGCACTACCTAGGCACTTACTCTATCCTTATAGGCTAGTGCGGCCCTAAAGCCTAAAGTGAATGCAACCAATCAGGTTCTCTCTTAGGGAAGTCGAATGGTCTAATAATCCTTACCAATGCCATCGATGTATGCCTGTGCTTGGAATGGCCCGAAAGTTACCTCCTCGAAGGAGGAAAAGGTTGTTTAGGCTGTTAATAGCAATTTTGACTGGACAATCAACCCAATATATATATATATATATATATATATGGTTTTCGGGCAATTTGATTTAAAAATCAAGGTTCAATTTGAAGAACTCCCTACTCACATCATCCGAGATTTATTATAGGCCCCACATAATGATAATCTAAACCGTTCAAGATGAATTCCAACCCATCCAATGATATTGATTAAATTTCATTTCAATAGATGTTAATCTCACCGTTCGATGGAGCGCATCAATTTTATTTGGAAATTGAGGTTCAATTTGAAGATTGTTTAAATTGAACTCCCAATATTGAGTCAATTCTGACATTATCTTATCAAATAAGAAGTGTCCTATACATTCTTGAGTTCCTTAGTCCTTTTCAAGGAGATGGGATCGTGGACCAGACTGGCCTGCGTCTGACCTTGGCTGGCCCACTTTGGGCCAAGGTTGAGCCTTAGATTTTAGTATGCGGGCTAGACTTAGATTTAGTGGTTTTGGATTTTAATTTTGACTTATAATATAAATTAGCACTTATAATTAAGCATTCACAATAACCCAAATCTGACTCCAGGCCCAAATCCAGAAATAACTTCCTTCAATTGGTATATTGGGCCTTGTAGATTACTGAATTGAGACTCAAGCACTTGGTGAATTGAGGAATGATTACTGAATTATCTGCATGCTGAGTCTTTACATCATCTGGAATGAATACTAACAAACATCTTGAATGCATCCACTAGCCAACCTAATTTTAGGTTGCCATGTCTTCTCCTGACTGGACTAGCTAGGGAGAGTCTTGACCAGTGTCTTTAATAGGAATCCAGATCCTGCTAGGCTTTAACCAACAGAAACCCTCAACTATTATCATGAAACTACTTACTTGATTTCAACAGTGGTGCCCACTATTGAAATCAATTAATATATGGTGAAAATTAACAAGGGTTTGGGAGTTCCTTAAAATTTGTACTTGTTTTGAGAAAAGCAGTCCATAAACGAATCCAGAAGGTTATTTGTTATCAGATGGGTTCTTCTTTTATTTTGACCTTGTTAGAAATCCACATAAAAGAGATATATAGAAATAGAACCCAATCAAATAACACTTCTGACTTGTTTGGGGAGATGGGTTCTTCTTGCTCTCTCTTTATCTTATTAGAATTCTTCAAAAAAATAAACGGAAAGGGCCGTTTGGAAAGGCTACTCTAATTAATAAGAAATAATTAAATTAATGTATAAAACAAAAGACCCTTGTAGGCGTGGGTACCACCTTTTAGACATCTAAACTCGAGAACGGCTCCTTACCTTAGTAGTAATGAGTGACAATTCTCGTTGGGAGGTCTGGGTTCGAACTTTGCCTCCTCCTTCTTTGTATATGTAAGTTTTTATTAGTTTACATGTGTCAGTTGTGTTTATTCTCCTCGAATGTGTGAGTTTACATCATCTCACATATATGAGTTGTGTTTATGTCTCCTTGCATATATGAGTTTCCATCACCTCACATCTCACATGTGTGAGTTGTGTCTATCTCTCATCTTATGAGTAATTGAGTATCAGGTTCTCAACCCCTACTCTTGTAGGCACTTCTTGTAAGTTACCCAGCCGTGGGGCCGGGACCCATGAGAGCACCCACACTAACTAGATCCTTGTATTTCTTACTTGTCTTCTTGCCCTAACGTTTTAATTTTGTTACATGGCATTAACAACCTAGTTGCTGCCTACAACATTTGCCCCCATTTGACAAAACTGAAGGATATGGGGTTCAGATGCGGTCATTTGGTTGTGGTTGACACTTGACATGATACATAGATATGTTTCCATATATGTAGAGGTGCATTGGTTTTTTTTTTCTTTTTTTTAATCCAATTCTAGCAGCATAAAAGTGAGGACCCTATCTCTTACTTGATCATAGTATCATGAGAGTAACTCACAAAAGCGTCTCCCATAATATATATATATATATATATATAAAATGAGATGGTCATTATGGTCAAATGCCTTTAAATTCAAGGGGTCTGTCACGTTATTTAAGTTCACTTCATTTTATATTTATTTTCATATATAGAAAAAAATATAAAATTCAACGATAAAAATTATCTTTATTTTATATTTATTTTTATCTTAATAATGTTTCAAAAAATCATTAAATCTTAATATATTTTCATTTTTGGCCTCGGCTTAGCACGGGCGATTGTTGCTAATGTAATCTTGGAAAATATCATCTTGCATCATCCTGGCTTTTTTAATCTCTTAAAATATAGGAATGTTAATATATAAATATCCTAATTTCTGTCTGCCTTGGTTGAAGAAGATATGGAAGGATTGTTAAAATTTAAATTCACCTAAAAAGGGTTATCAATAAGGGACTAGGGGTGTTCATGGGGTGGGCTGAGTAATATACAAATCTGGTCCGATTTTTTGGCTCAAGCCCAGCCTACCTAAAAAAGGTTAAGACCAAGCCCGAGTGGATATTGGTTTTATAAGGGGAAAAAAAGGGATTTTTGCTAACAGCTCTAAATTTTATGTCCAAATCCAGCACATGTATCAAAATCTAAGGCTCAAGACTATGCGAATGAAGGCCAGGCCGGTCTATCAACACCCCTAGTATCGACAAAGGAGTGTGAGAGTTTGAGTCCCCACTCTAGAAAGAAGAAAAAAAAAAAAAAAAAAAAAAACCAACCTGACTGCTTCCTTATTGTTCGATATTTTAGATTATCATGGGGCAGTGTTTGTTGTCTTCTTTTGTTCTTATTTTATGCCTTTCACATGTTATTCCAGGTTACTAAGAATTATTTCTTATTTGGGCTAACCTTGGCTTTTGGTTTATCTGATATCTCCTATTTCTTCCTTGACTATATCAATGCCTCAAAACATCCTAACAGGTTAAGTTGGGCCTCACATGATTGTAGAACTGTGACATATCTGACCTGCTGACCTTACAAAACACAAGTTGTTGGGATCCAGCCATTTTTCATAAAATCAGACCCACAAGACATTTTAAACTTTGCAATCTAAAGTTATGATACTAATAAATGGTGTTATTTCTTTCCACGGCTCAATTCATAACCCCCTGCATCTAATAGAACCACTGGACTACTTGCCCTGCAGCCCATTCCACATTTTTAAAAGTTGCAGAGAGCCACAAATAGGATTTAGATCCCAGAATTTTATGATCAGATTTCAATGAAGTTGTATGATTTTACAAAGTAATATATATTGTCCAAACAGTTTTTAACTAGGATTGAATTAATCAATGATGGGCCCAGCCCATATTTGGAAACAGCAAAGGGAGTGTTGCGATGAGAAACGTCTTCTACTACAAAAGCATACCCTTGTTCTTATTTTGGAGAAGGATGAATTCATTCAGAACAAAAGAGGGAACAAAACCAGAGGAAAAAAAACCAGGAATGTCCAGAAACATCAAAGGAACCTAGAAAACTAAACACTAATCCATGGTAAACCCAGAAACCATGGATGTTAGTTTTTCTCCTAGGGGGACTGCATTTGCAGTGCAGCTTTATGGGCACACTCAGGCTACCTTTGATCAGTGGAGCCTTGGCACACTCTTTTCTCTCTACTATCTGTCATCATGCCCATTGTGATGCTCATCCAACCTTTACTTGTTGGATTGAGTTAAAAATAAATCTATGGTTGATAAATTATTAAATTTTAACCATATTACATCAAGGGCTAAGATAATCTAATAGGGCTGGTTTTTTGCGTGATTTTTATCCATAAACAAACCTTTCCATCTACTCTACCAAACATATATTCAAGTACTTGTATATGGAAGCAATCTGGCCACAAACAGGAGGTTAATTAATTAGGATTGCTCAATCAAGATGCCTTCAACCTACAGAATCCATGTATTCATCATGGAATATATGGCTAATTCTTACACAGTCAATTGCATAATTTTTACTTTTGAATTGATAAATGAGGCAAATTCCCAGTAAATTATATAAGGAAATAGATTGTCAATTCCTCAATGTAAATCCTAGATTTCGAAGGCTACATTGATTTTGTGCTTTCTTGTATTTCAATTCCCAGGCGTTCCTAGAGGCCAACAAACCAAGCCAAACAAAACCAAACCAAGTCAAACCTTTTCCCACCAGGTGGGGCCGGCTAGAGCCAACATACCAAAAATTAAAAAAAAAATTCCCCAAGTGGTCCTAGAGGGCAACATTCCAAACAGCTCCATCCCCTTCGCCACACTTGTTGTGGACTAACATCATCCTTTCCTCCGATTTGCATATCCCACTGCAAGACCAATCGAATGATGCCACACATGCATTTCCAGCCTGCCTCTTCCATTCACAATCTGCAAACATGGGTAAATTATATTTTGTCAAAATGAATGGTCCATCGTTTTCAAATTTTACACATAAAGAGTAAAGTAAGGACATATAATACGTCTCTTATTTTTAAGTATTCAGGCTCACAGGCGAATGGTGTTTTTTCTTTTACCCAGCCAATGGGGCCGGGACCCAAGAGAATACCCACGCGTTTATGAAAAGAACCCTCATGCATAAGAAAAGTCACCAACACACTTGGGAAAATGGCTCTGCATACCTAAATATCGTACCCCAGGTGGAAGATCAAAGACTGGTTGCTGACCAGATGAGCAACCCCAACTTCTTAGGGTAATGAATTTATTCTAAGTTTAGCTAGAGGCCAAACAAAAGAAAGATAATGATATTGAAAAAACTTCAATTAGGAGAGACTTATCCCTAAGGCAAACAGGCTTCAAAATTATAGATGGGCAGCATACCTGGAGGGGTCCCGCAACACATAGAACGGTCGTCTATGTGTTGGACTTCTAAGCCAATAAACCAAGATCCCAGAGAAACATCTTCATTGGCATATCTATGCAATATGGGTCTGCAAAAAGAAGAAGAAAAAAAAAAAAAACACTTAAAAACATACTCATTGTAAAAAATTTTCACAATCCTTATATGAATTGGACAACTCACGCATTTATAGAGATGTAGGCAGCAAGATCCTTAGAAATGGCGTAGATCTGGCCAGTGGCATGCCTGAAGTATTTGTTACCTTCCTCTCCGAATTTCCAATGCTCAGGCTCGTGGTATTTGACCCCCCTGCAATTGCAATACAGAGAGATTCCTCAGTACAGGTTCTAAGGGCCTATTGGATTCACAGTACCATCATGTTTTTGAAACAAATCAGGAAGAAGTAATGTGGTGTTTTTATATATAGGTGTGGTTGTAGACAACTTTACGAGGCAATCAGCTGAGAAAACCTCTAGAGTTCGTATAACCAAAATATCCAATTCGTTTGATTGCCATTGTAGGGGAAAATTTCCCTAGGTGGACCCCAGGATTCTCATCTAAAGACACATAAAAATCTTCACAAGCAACTCACTTTTGAGAGAGCACTGGTCCAGACTTCATGCAACCTACATATGTCCTTGGCTTTGATCGATGTTGTGCGAGTGCACTTGCCAACATCCCTACAAGAAAAGGCCATTACATAACTGCACCTGTTACTACAAGGCACAAACCCGTTTCAATAATCACATGGAAGAGAAGAAAGAGGAAGATGCATATATATATATATATATATATATATATTTTTTTTTTTTTTTCGCATAACTTGAAGAAAAGAGAGCTCACCCAGATTTACATGAACATCATCATCAACCTTCACATAGAAATCTGCATCCCACATTGACACAGCTGTGGAGAAGTAGAGCCTTGTCTTTGAAGACAGTTCATGGTATCCTTCCACATGATCAAGCCTCAAAAAGTCTCCTGTTTTCGCATCTTCTGCGTCGATAGAACGGTCTAGAACGCCCCCTGGAGTCACACTGTGTCCAATCACAAAGCGAATGACAATCCCTTTCTCCTTCTCGAGCTTCTTAAGTTTGGCTCCTACATAGATTTTTTTTGTTTTTTTTTTTGTTTTGCACAACCCCATGAATAGGTTAGTGAAACATTTATTTGATGTTGTGTTTGTGGGTGTAAATGGAATTAAAAGTGCTGAGAGCAGAATAGAACCTGTGGGCAACCATGTTTCACGAAGGGATTCCCTTCTTTTCTTACTGCTAAAGGCTGTGTTTATTCCAATGACTATGAAGGCCTTCTGCGGAGATTGTGTAGAAGGCTTTACAAGAGGTAGGCCATCTTTACCACTCGTTCGGGCCACTGCCAGTTCCATCTCTAGGCTAGAAACTGTTTTATCCAATGATCTGAAAAAAAAAAAAAAAAAAAAGAAAAAAGAAAGAAAGAAAATGAGTTGAACCCTTGTCTATTGTACTAATTATAATAAAGTTTTTTTTTTTTTTTATGTATCTGAGGGTCCATTTATTTAACCGGAATTAAATTCCTAAGAATTCATGGAAAAGTGGGTTGCATCTAAGGAATGATAAAGACTTTGAGAGATGAATTGATAGAAGATGGAGATTCAAATGGGACCCTTGACGTTCGTAGAAATATTATTTTTTAGGGTGATGGTTAATATCATTTTCCGCCAAATGGAAATTATTTGATGGCCATTTGCAAATTGTCACCTTTATGTCTTTTATTTTAGCCACTTTAATAAAAAAGCATTTCTTAAAAGCACTGGAAAGTGATTATCATGCAAATAAATGGGCCCTAAAACAGCCCCCTGATATTAAAATACTTGTTATCTATCAATGCAATTGACTACATGAAGAAAGCTCAATTGGTTGACGAATACTTTAATAGGGTGGAGTATGGTTGAACAAGTGATATCTAAGGATATTAAAATGTTTTAACACTTTATTTATGTCATTCAAGGGAGCAAATCATAAATATTTCAATAATAAAAATGAATTCATATCAGATAATTCAAGAAATTTAATTTATAGTTGGAAGAAAAGAAGTGTTTTTTTTTTCAAAAAAAAAAAAAAAAAAAAACGCTTAATAGATTTCATCCGAGGCACAAGAAGCAAAGCTTACTGAATGGCTTGATGAGTCTTTGAGACTTCTTCCATGATATCTCTAGGACTCCCTTCTGCCAAACTCTGCCATATAACAAATCCAAAGCTTTCTAAATATTCATGTGCCAAAGTCTAAAGATAACAATGGTAACCTAAACATGCTATTACTTACATGCTTATGGTCGTTATCTTCTGTGACTGCTACAATTTTCTCTTGATGTTTATCAATGATTGGAAGTCCCAGCTGTGTGTTCCATGAGTGATTGCTGATCAGAGAGCCCAACATAAAACATGCCACACAGAGCATGACGACGGCCTTGCCGGAGAATGGTCTCGCTCTCATCTTTCTCGGCTCGATGTCCGGTCGCCACGACCACATGCTCACCAATTGCCGGACACCGTTAATTGGCTTCTTCTCTGACTGAACTGGCTTTTCCCCAACTACCTTCATGAAGGCGCGCATGGACATAAAATAAGGTAGATGGTAGCCAAGTTGTGAAATGGGGTTTAACTTGACATGAAGGGGTTGTAGTGCTTATACCATCACTCGTATGTATGATTTATATTTCTTGGGAACCCTGAAAGGTTGATGAAGGTGGATATAAGCCAGGAAAGATTTTCTTAAAATAGTAACTAGTGTCATTTGATCAACTTCTTTGTATGACAATGAAGGAATGCATCTGTTAGACTTAGCTTTCATGCCTCTTATCATCACCAAATAAATTAGTACCAGTTTCCTAAACGTGATTTCAAACACTGCACTTGCGATGCATGTACTCTTTTGAGTATAAAAAAAAAAAATACATTCTGCATTCATCAATCATCTTCATGTCAAAACTGAGAAATAGAACATGGCTGGTTACTTGGGATGGTAATGTATGAGGTTTAAAACCAACTTAAACGTGGTAGATAAGGAAATTGTTCAACACGCCACATGGACTTTGGGAAGGTGGGTGCAGTACAACACCTAGAAGGAAAGGCTTGCACAGTTGTACTCCTATGATTTTTATGGTATGGAATACACAATGGAGTCTTGGTTTAATCAAGTCAATAGATATATCAGTGGGCCTAATTATTGAAATCCGAACCGATCAAAGTGAAATGTTCCCTCTATATTGGCTTTGAGTCAAATTAGGAGTTTGGTCCACCCCCAGATCGACCTTGTGTAAGACACGTGATTAAATGAGGACACTATTGCATTTTGGCTGCTTGGCTCTTACTGGTTATAGATTTATAGGTTTCCAGGCATCATAGGATCCAAATTCTTCACAATCATGTGCCAATAACTATGCCTGTCATGTAAAATTTCCCAAATTCCTCACAAACTATAATGACACTGCTGCAAGTGCACTATCAAACTGGACTCCTGTGTGAATGTGTGATAGGTGGGTCATCAGTAGGGTTATCAGATGGGGTGGACTTGCTCATCAAGACAATTGTTCTGGCCCATGCCAACTGTACTGGTGATTAAAAGTATGTCCTTTTATTGAGTGGTCTGAGCCGAGCTTCTATTTTAAGCCTATCAGTGCATCCACTAGCTAGCTAGCCCCTTTAGTATAGACACATTAATAGTAGTCTTACAAAATAAAACTCTACTTTAGAGTAGTCTAAGTATCTGAAACTTCTATCGCCTCCAGTGATACCCTAGAAGCATATTTGATGGCCTAAAAAGGCCTACTAGAGAAAAATTACACACGAATCCAGATTAAACTGTAAACAGTTATAGTTAGGGCTCTCAACTACCCAGGCTTGTGTAATTCAATCCTGGGTATTGAACTGTTAGGACTTGGCCCATCAGGCTAGTTCTATAAAAATAGTCAGCTCTCCTAACACCAGGCCCAGCCAAGCCCAATTACAGCCCGAGCTACCATAAGTTAGTATCCACATGAATCTTGGTTCAAATATAAACAGGCTACTTCTTGGGCTGAGCCCAGCCCACTTGGAGACTGAGGCAGTTGACCAGTAACTACAGATCAACAGGAAGTACAAATCTTTTAGAAACTGGAAAGAAAAATCCATGAAAACGACCATGCCTTTTGTCTTGACTCATTTCAAAGTAAAGTTAAAATAGACTTTTCCATTAAACGAAATAGAGTTGAGTTGCAAAGGATGTAATCTATTTAAAAGGTTAAAACAACCATATAAATCACTATCTTAGTAGCAAAAAACTGGAAACTTTCATATAGAAGTAGAGTTTTGATGCTACCTTGTTTCGATGCGAACGGGCAATGAATTATCTTCGTGGTCAAATTAAAGAAATCAAGTGATTGCGACTGAAAATGAGCAGAAAATATGAACACTAATGGAAGATTTTCTATTATAATCAATAGCCTTAATTTAATCTCTCTCTCTCTCCTTCCTTTTTTTGCTGGTGGAGGTGGCAGTTAACTCATGTAAAACCCATGTCCTAACGACGTTAGATTGTAAGAAATGGCACGCATTAGTTGCTTGGCTATCAACGAAGATAACCTTTTGCTAAAACTCACTGTAGGCTGGATGTCCCTTATTGTATAAAAAGCTTTGTAAATGAGGCTCATGTTTTGGCAATCCAAACCATTGATATGATGGGCCGTATATAAAGGGCTCATTTGTTTGGAGGCATTTCTTAATATATTCCTATTGTCAAAAGGCCTGGGATCAAAATTTCGTTAGGAATTCCAGACAACAATGACAGTGTGCTTCAAAATTCTAGGTTCACTGTTTAAATGGTAAGAATTTTTTAAAGCAGCCCTAGCCCTGCAAAATGCCACTTTTGGCCGGTAGAATTCTCAGAATTCTAGTTTCCACTAAACTAGGTGGAGGGCAGCGTTGAAAAATTTATAAAACCCCAAAATGAGAATTCTCGAAATTCTTGCAAACAAACAGGCCCTAAGATTGGAAGAATTTCTTCCTTTAGGATTTCGGGTCCCTTTTCTTTCCTTTTTTTCTATTAGTTGGTGAATGTGGACATTGATACGTACTAATGGAAGTATAGGATGTCTTCATCATGAAGGTTTCTAATCCACAGGTAACCTTGCGGGGTCCATGACAGAGACGGTTTAGATCAATGAGATGTGGGATGGAATGCATATGCCGTGGGGGAGTGTTGTGCATTTCATGCCTTTGCTGTTTTGAGTATGACCAGGAAATACACACAAGCAGGCGAGAGACAAAGGAGTGACTGGTACATAGAAGTGGCATGACTTTAAGACTATGCAGTGCTCATTCAAGTAGTGTGATGTGCTCCCATTTTATTTTAGGGGGTTAGTAAGCCTCCTTTTTTTTTTTACCTAGAAACCACACACGTGGAAAAGAAGACATCTGCTTTAATATTGTAAAATGACTCTCTCTCTCTCTCACTCACTCACTCTCATGACAATGCATCAAAGGCTGGGCAACTAACAGGGGTAGATGAATTCACTAGTTAATCCAAACAGAGTTGGGCAGTTTATAAGATTGATGATGTGTAAACACACATTTCACTCCTCTTTTCAAGGCTTTTTTTTTTTTTTTTTTCTTTAAGTACTCACACACCCACCAACCCCACACGCACCTCTTTTTCGGCCTCATTTAAAAGGGCAGTTTATCGCAGGAGACTTTCCCCCACTGCAGGGTCTGGGAAGGGTTAGATGTTCGCAACTATCCTCGTAACCGAAAAGGCTGTTTTGGCGTTTCGAACCCATGACATCCAAATCGCAATGGATCAACTATACTGTTGCACCAAGGCCCGCCCACTTTGCTGACATTATTTGTTTCATGTAATTGAATTTGTAGGAATTCTAAGCCTTTATAGCGGTTAAAAAATGAAGGGGGATCAAAGCTTAATGTCCAAAAATAATTTGGAGAGTTGGGGTGCGTGGGTCACTTTCTTCGACTAAAATAAAAGAAAGAAAAACTTATTTTTTTTGCTGTAAGGTAAATTTGAATTAAGAGAAGAAAGGAGACATGGGCAAAAGCCCCCAAAAAACAGAGGAAAAACAAGCTGGGAAGGCTTACAAAAAGAGCCAACCAAACCTGACAAAGGGCTGAAGAGATAGCCAACCCAGAAACACAAAAGAGAGAAAAACAGAGCACAACGATACAAGGAAGAAGCAGCCAGCACAGCAAAGCACCGCACCGCACAACCCTGCACTCCCACTACCTAGCTTTACACAGCAAAGAGAGAAAACCACCCAAGCAAAGCACTTCCCAGCAGAACAGCTGAACCATAGAAGGAGAGGCACTCCACACTGCAAAGCACCACCCAGAACATCTCCAAACCACCTCTTAACACCACACCACACTCCACTGCACAGAGCAAATACAAAAATCTGCTGGACACTGAAAGGGAAGAACTCCACAACAGAGCATACCAAGCTCAAAACCGCCTTGCTCTCCACAACAGAGCACTGGAAATCACAAACACTTCATCCCATCACTCCAGCCGCAGCAATTAACCCAGGCAGAGGTCCAAAGCAGGCCAAACCAGCTAAGAGGGGGCCTCAACACAGCCCAAGGCCCTCAAAATTGGATGAGAGTGAGTAAACTTACCTGAAGAGCAGCAAGATAAGCCACTACAAAAATTAATGAACATCTTTTGAGCTATCACCAGGGAAGGCTTTTTACTATGATGCTTAGCTTCATTCCTTAAGAACCAGAGAATATATATGAGTTGGAAGAAGATGGATGCAGCTGAATATTTTCCCTTAGCATCTGCATCCTTGATGAAGGCAGACCAAACCGAAGAAGGCGAATGAGGGAGAGCGAACGAAATATCCAGAAGACTGAGAATCCAGGACCACAGTTGCTGAGCTATGGGACAAGGCGAAGAAGATATTAGATTGTACGGACTCAATCCATCAGATGATGTAATAAATTGATTGATTTCTTTATTTATCAATAATATCATGCTTTCCTTTCATGACATGAATGGTGTTTTAATTACTTAATGCACATGACCAATGCGTATGACATAAATGGTTCATGAGATGAACAGGGTCCCATTAGTATATTAGATGTGATTTATGTGTATGGAAAAGATCCACACACATGAGACATTTGTCACAAATCTTATACTTAAACATCTTCACAACCGGTGATGAGACTGGGCATTTCATCTGATAAGGTTGTAGCGCTTTGATCACTATAAGATAGTGTGATTTGTCTCGATCATCAGAATGTAAGATTCTGGATTACGGTGTCGGTACATTGGATGTATTGAAGGACCATGAGAAGCACCTTATGGAATACTGTCTCGAGTTTAAGGTTTGCTCTCATAACTCCCTAGCAATAGGCTCTCAATCTTGAGACATTGATGAACTCAAGTTTCTATCTATTCATTTGCTTTAAGTCACCAATGAGTGAGGCCAACTGTAGGTCAACACCTCGGTGTCTTGGGTATGTGGTAGTAGGACTATGGGAACTTCCAATGGTCAAGATGGAATTTATCTATATTATCCCCTTGTGCCAATTAATGGATTTATCATTAGTAAGTGCGCACCCATCTCGATTAAGAGTTAATTGGATGGTACTGAGATCACTGTGATTAATTGGGGCTCAAGGATAATAAGATGTGGATTTAAATTGGCGGGACAGTATTAGTCCAGTTAATCCATGGATATTGATAGAGGGGCTTAATTGTGGTAATCGGGAAGTTTAGGGTCTTCATTGTAATTTATTCCTAATACTGGAGTGCAATTGCATTTATATAGTGGTGTTATTTGCAATTAACTGTGGGCCCGGATTGCACATGAGATGTGGGGTCACGTGTCCCAGTTGGAGTCAGCTTTTTATGGAATCCCTAGTGGTCCCCACGCTAGCCCAAGTTATTAGAAAGATACTAATCCTACTAGAACTCTAAGATGAAGGAATTAGGAAGTTACAATTTCTATTTGAAGTTGGACTTCTAATAGTGGTAATAGTAAGGTTACTATTTTGTGTAGAAGTAAGACTTCTATTTCAATTAGTACAAGAGAAGGAGGTTGCTTAATGCTATAAAAGGAGTAATAAAGGGCTGGGATAAATACAATCTTTAGAAAAACGTCCAGCCCCCTTTGTGCAAGAGTTGCACATACTTCTCTTCTCCTTCTAGTTCTCTTCTAGTTTCGTTTAGAGCTTCTAGTTGTTTTCTGTAGGAGATCCCACCCATCTCCTATAGAGAAGAGATCTGGTACGGGTCATAGCGTGGAAGGCTAAGAGGGCTTGGAGATCCAAAGTTGTTTTCTTCTCCATCAAAGCATAACCTGACAGCAAAGGTATAATCTGCTTCTCTATCTTTTGTAGATTATATTTGCATGGTGTTGCTTATATTAATGCTGTACATGGTATATGAGTATGAGGGATTGCATCCTGGATATGGTTAATGGCCTTATGGGCGTTTGATCCCTGATTCAAGTGGGTCAAAAGTTTTGAAATCGCATCCACGAGGCCCACCTATTTCCAACAGATGGATGCAGCTGAATATTTTCCCTTAGCATCTGCATCCTTGATGAAGGCAGACCAAACCGAAGAAGGCGAATGAGGGAGAGCGAACGAAATATCCAGAAGACTGAGAATCCAGGACCACAGTTGCTAAGCTATGGGACAAGAGAAGAAGATGTGCAGATCTGATTCAGAGTTACAGCGACAAGAATAACATCTAGAGGCCATGGAGATCCCTTTACACCTTGCCCATTCATCAATAGGAGTTTTCCTTAGGAGAAGACGCCAACTGAAGCAAGAAAGTCTTGGATTCATTAGATTGTTCCAGACGAGCCCATGCCACAGAACTACTGTTTTTCTAGTTCTTAAGGATTCCCAAGCTTGTTTAAGATAAAGAGATCCAGAAGAGGAGCTTTTCCACGTAAGATTGTCCTGGGTTGAGAGAGTGGGGAGGACTATTAGACTTGTTTGCTGATGAAGAAAGCACTGCACCTCGGCCGGGATGGTAGATGGGATGAACCAAGAGTTGTTTTGAATCAGGTCTACCACCCTGTCTTTGTCTGAGAATTGGAAGAGGGGAAAACTATTGGCAATGGGATTTTGGTCTATCCAATTATCTAGCCATAATAGGATATTGTGGCCATTTCCCAGAGTCCAACGAGAAATGGCCACAAGAAAGAAAAACTTATACTCATTGAAGTTATGCTAATTAATAGGAACATTGTCATGAAGTCATTAATATAATAACTATAACCTCAAAAGAAGAAAGTTTTGGACCATATTGGCAGCGTAGCTGTTTGAGTTAACAATTCTACCCAAATTAATCAATGGGTTTGGGTTGGAGTTTAGTACATGCAGACAATTTAACTTGCCACACGCCACTTCCGACCATAGTTTAATGACTTAAAAAAGGCTCGAACCAATTCAGGAATGTCGAGTAAAAGTATAGCTAAAATGTGCCAAGCTCAGTCAGACTCATGTGCGTGTAACGCTGAACCGAGTTCTTACCAAAGCCCGAGTTGACTCGAGCATATTACACCCCAAGTTCAAGCTAAACATTAATCCAGGTTGTACTGTTAGTTTAGGAAACCTGACGAGAACTAGACTATGGCCCACATAACAGCCAAATTTCAGCTGAAACTGGGCTTGGAACTTGGAATTGGATTGCGACTGCGTTATTACAGCCCACTGTAAGTAACAAATTAATCCTACTTTCGTCTGAAAAGAACAACAAAGAAAGATACCTCTTTCTTTGTAAGTTTTTAAGTCCAAACTTTGGCCCAACCCAGCTAATTGGGCCTACTCAAAAGGCACTATAAATACAGAAAGTCATACCTAAAGAGTGAAAAAGGTGGTCATTTTCATTTTTTCTAGGTTACTACAGTTCTCTATCTTCTAAGGAAATACTGGTCCAATTCGTGCTTGACCCTTGTGAGAACCTGTACATGTAGACAAGTTAGAAGGGGCTCATTTTATCAACCAACAGGTGGTGGATTCTAGCCTACTTATCCAAATAGTGCTTAATGTTCCCTTATAATTGACACTTTGAAAATGATTGACAAGAGACCTTTGGCAAGGTGGAAGGGGCTCACTATTGCAAGCCGGAGGTTGTGGCTGTAAGGAAAAAAAAAAAATTGAGTATGAGAAGGTAAATGAAATGATAATGTTTTGACAGTCAAGCCAACGCACAGGAGTGGACCCAAAAAATGGAACTACGGGAGGCCAATTAAAAATTATTAAAGAAAATTTTAACATTTTAGGGGGCAAAATAAAAAATTATAAAAATTTTAGTGATAAAAAAATAACATTTTGAAAACTTAAGGGCCCTGGCCCCCCTAGCTAGGCCTACATGCAGGTCCGCCCCTGCCAACACACAAGCCACTTTTACAAGATCCAACCGAACTATAACAAATGTCCAATGATTTTGCAATAGGCCAATCTTTAAGATGGAGCATCTACAAGATACATTTACAGCCAGAATTCCTATAAAGGCCTTTTCTTCTTTATTATGAAAGAACTTATTCTTTTTCAGGGAGAACTTGAAAGTCTTGAAGTTTATATGATTTCGAAAGTGGAAATGAAAATGCTCAAGTCCAGTCTAGTATTCAGAAAAATAAACTTTGTTAAATTTAAAAGGTTAAAAGTGACTTTTTAATATATTATTATTCGTGATTCTAGCAACCAAACATAGAATTTCAAATGCTTAAAGTCAAAAATTCTTAAATACACATGAAATAAAATGAACTCCATCAAATTATCTCCCCTTGGATGGAAAATGAAAAAATGGGAATCAAATCCTGAGAAACTTAAAGTCCCATCTACTTCTTCATCTTGTATCTTTCATCCCTCGCCTTTTTAATAATTCTTTTGCAAAACTCATTTACTTTGGGTTCTTATGTAATATTCACTTCCCTTATTGTTCATTTAATTTGCACTCTAAATTCAAGGTGGACAAAGATGTCAATAGAGATCTAATTAATTGGCTTCCCAAAGGCTTTGACCCAAAAAGTCTCGGTATTGAGTCCGAAATTATAAACATGATTGACAATAAGGTCCGGGTCCTAGTCATACCCAAATATCCGATCACCAGAGTGATCTAAAAGAAATATTATATAAGAAAAAATCTCAAATAAGGCCTTGGGTTTTTTTCTTATTCCAAAAAAGGACACGGTTTCAAAACTATTTAAATTGGGGTCTTACTTAATTTTTCAAGTAAGTTTTCAATTAAGGACACTTAACAATTTAAAGGCAGATTTTTCTATAACTTTTTCCCTCAATTATTTTAAAATACCAAAATTATCTTTCGGCCGTTACATGCTGTCAATCACTGTAGGGACGTACGTTGGTTGCTGCGATCACTATGACGTATTATTTGGAAATTTCCCAATTATATAATTACATGAAGGAAAGGTAGGCCTCACATATGTCAAATTTCCGTCCATTCGATGTGATTGTTAGGGAGTGCCCCACATGATTGCAAGAAAAGGTACTCCAACTCTTTTAAAGATGTAATCACTTCACACCCCATATGGTAGGGAGCCCTTTACAGTGGCAAGGAGTTAATGCAGGGACAATTATTCTTCCATTGGAAGAAGGCATGAGTTTTGAGTCAGATGCCGCCCAGAAACTGACCCACATGGTCATCACATGGTACCTGACCCCTACATGTAAGTTCTTCTCATATGAATTAGCTATGATCAAATCCATGGCCTCAGCTGACCCATTGTTAGTGCAGTGGTAAGAAACACCCCCTCACATGGAGGAGATCAGGCTTCACACCCTGGCGTTTTTCTCAAAAATAGATAAAAGCTAACCAGTGTGATAGGTAAGGTCTGTGTGACTTCACCATGTCATTGACAAGGCACATTGCTCATGGGCCCATGTCCTGTGTAATGGCAAACACAAGGCCAACAAGAGTTCATGGATGGATATCACAATGGTGAGGACATGGATATGACATGTTTGGTTAGAAAGAGAAGTGATAGATAAAGGATATTAATTATGTGTGTCTTTGTGTGTGTTTGAGGGAGAGGGAGAGAGAGAGAGAGAGGAGTACAGAACCTAATTCCTGTTCTTGCTTTTTAAAGTCTTCATTCATTCATTTTCCCACACTTTGCATCAACATCACAATACATGGATTTTGCTTTCATGATACCCTTTTTCAAAGGAAAGAGCTTCACCCACCACATTTGTGGGTGTAATTTTTCAATTCAATATCATTTGTGGAGGTCATCGTACATATAAGAGAATGACCATAGCATTAGGAAACAAAATGAAAGGAATAGGGAGGAGAAATGCATTGAATCTTGTAGTTGGAATTAGACGCAACACCCTCTTAGACTTTAAAAAAAAAAAAGAAAAATGTTGTCTGACAAGATCCTTGGAATCAAATCAAAGACCCTGGGACTACCACCTTGGAGCATTCAATAATTAGAGAAGGAAAAACAAGAGAGAGAAAAGATGCAGAGGTTATCAATAGCCTAGCATTACATTGCATTACAGTTAATTGCACTCACAAGACCAACATGGTATATCGTATTCCTTCAATTTCTTTATACTAAAGTCAAGATAAAGGTAAATAAAAATCTTTAAATAGATACTATCTTTCAGGGTATTATTGTCAGTTCCAACATCCTTTGAAGAGCTGAAGCTATGGCCATGGGAATCATCTTGTGGAGAAGGTGGCAGAGATGGGTTGGAAGAATACCATCCAGACCAAAACAAATAGTTGAAGAAGTTGAGGACACTGAGGGCTGCTAGCAACCAATAGAAAAGATCTAGCCTGTCCTTGTTAAGATTGTTGTCACTCAGCCAACCACCCCCAGATGAATTTGAGGTGATTCTGTTCACTAGAGAGACTAGAAGAGAGCTCAAGAAGAACCCAAATGAGTAGGAGCAATAAGTCATTGCAGTGAAGAAGGACTGCATGCCTGACATTGACTGTTTGTAAAAGAATTCAATGAGACCAACTGCTGTGAACATCTCAGAGACCCCAAATATGAGGAACTGGGGTGCAATCCAAAAGATGGAGATGGTCTTTTTTGAAAGGTTGGCCATGTTCCTTCTCTTGGTCTCTATCAGAGCTGCTGAGACCATGGAGAACGTTACTGTGAAGAGGCCAACGCCAATGCGTTGGAGAGGAGAGATGCCGGAGTCCTTGCCCGTGACCTTGCGAGCAATGGGGACGAAAAGGGTCTCATAGATGGGGACCAATAAGATGAGAATGATGAAAGGGATGGCTTGGAGAGAAGCAGGTGGGATTTGGAAGCTTCTTGTGAGTTGGGTGTTCATGACACTTCCCTGTTGGACGGAGAAGGTCTGGAGCTGGGCCAGTATTGTGTTGAAGATGATGGTGCAGGCAAAGATGGGGATGACACAGATGATTATCTTCACTTGCTCAACTTGCGCAGTGGTGCATAATCTCCATGGACTTTCTTTTATTGAAGCTCCCTCTTGAACCTTAATGCATGCCTTGTCCAAAAACCTGAGAAATTCTCTTAGAATTACTGCAAGGAAAAGCTTTATAGATACTGAAGTGCTAGAACTTTTTTTTGTGTGTTTTTGGTCGGTGAAGTGCTAGAAAGTGCTGCCGTAGGTCAATGTAATTTGGAAACCTATGTGAGGAGTTAGGACATGAATACTTGAAAACCCAATTCCCAAAATATTATATGATAAAGTTTTTCATCTTTGCAAGTTAAAAAGAACCTTTGAACTTTTTAAATCTTGTGGATATTCATCAAATGAAAATAACAGTTTAGTTGACCTATGAACAAATGACCTCCCCACTTTGGTGAAAGTTCCTAAAAATTCTTTACAAATTCCCAACTAGATGAATTTTCTTGTTCAAAATTTCAGAAGCTTCATAAAGAATTCAATATTTCGTTTTCATAATTGATCTTCAAAAACAGTAATGGGTGATGGGTACTCACCTTAACTTGTTAGTGTGAAGCAGTCTTCCAGTATTTGAGGATGGATCAGCTGTTCCAATGTGGTGGGTTGAATTGTTGAGGTTTTCATGCAGCATCTCTAAATTAGATGGACTGACTTGCTTTCTTTTTGCAATTGCAGCTACAAAAACCTACAGAAGAGAACAAAGGACCATGAGGAAACCAGTAAAGATGGTACACTAGAAATCAATCTTTTGTAAGACCATCAATAGGTAGCTCATTGAAGACTCCTAAGTCCTATCATCAAGTCACATTAAGATTTCCTAAGTTATACATTTTTTTTTTAATTAGCAAAGTAACCCATAAAATCATTCCTATAATCAATATAAACATGTCAACATAATCAAAAGGATAATAAAGAAAGTAGGCCCATTTGATGTTTCTAACTGTCTAATCTTCATGGACTTAGATCAGACACCAAATAGCATTCAGTAGATGAGATTTTTTTAATATTATAGATCCCAATTCCCTCGTATAGCTGGAAGGCCAGTGGGCTCAAAAAACTCTGCCACGTTTTTCATTCTAAAAAATAGAAATGAAAATCTTGCAGCAGAATATGTAGAGGATCCCAATCCATTTCATGAACCTCTTAAAAGGAGAGAGTCTTGACTTCAGAGATCAAGGACAAAGGAGGCCCACTTTTAGAGTTGGTATGCGTCCATTCTGTACAAGTGGGCCTATATATGGGTGATGAGAACTGTTGTTATGGAGGGTCCCCCTGGACAAGGGATACCTGAAACACCTTACACTGAAAGATAGTAGCCATTAAATATTTTCCTTCCTATGGACCTTGGCTATATTATTTTACTGCCTTGTCTATTGTGGAAATAATATATGATAGTTACATTCTCCTCTTCCATTGAGGGTCTGTAGGGCATGGAATCCCTTTGCCAATAAGGTCCACAAAAACACCAAAACATAATCCTACTTTCAAATAATTGAATCAGGAGTGCTTATTAAAAGTAATGAGGTTGTCTCACTTGTGCAATTGGGGTGAAAATGCTGCCTTGAGGGGACCTGCTCCTATAAACAAGAGTTCCAGCTAAGAGGCTGATTAATCCCATGGCCATGGCTGCTGCCGATACTCCGAACCCGATATCCATCCCCGATCGAGTTTGGACCCAGACCAGGACAGTGAGGGCGATGAGCTCTCCAACGCAGAAGCTGAAGTAGGCTGCATTAAAGTAGCTGGAGAGCTTCTTGGATTGCTCGGGGTCATCCTTTCCAAACTGATCAGCTCCATGAGAGATCATGTTAGGCTTTAAACAGCCACTTCCTAAGGCCACCAAGTAGAGGGCTAAGAAGAATATCGAGGCCTGGAGGCCTTTGGCTTCAATGCACTGCTGCCCTTCAGTTAACATATTGCAGTCTGGTGGCTTTAACTGAGGGAGATGGGCTTGAGCGGATAACAGTATGAAGCCCTGAAAGTCCACCACAAACACCACCCTTGTGAGAAAATACCCTACTCTTTTCAAACTTTTGGTTTTATAAAAAGATTTTCAAACTGTACATAAGGGAACATGTGTTAGTGAGACAAACTGTTCATTTTTTTGGGAAGTATTTCAGATAGAAAGACCCAGATATCTCCCTCATCATTTCATCCTAACCAACTAGCTTTTCCTTATCAAATGTGAACCATTGGGTGTGATAGTCCATTTGCAAGACACCAAATGAATGGCTTAGATCAGCACAGTAGTGAATATGAAAGTGCACGACTCCCTCATGATGAAGCCAGCTAATGTAGGGCTTCGGTCATTGTACCTTTGCAGGTGGGTGACAAAGTATGTTTCTTGGTTTGAGCAGTAGACACGGACCTTATTGACAAAATCTTTTGTTCTCTGTTCAAACTGTGGTTTCCTTTTCCCTTGTCATCTCCTCTCTTTGGATAAGCTCAAAACAGCTCCCAGTTTTTGGATAATTTCATAAAAGGGTCCTATGATTGCAAATCTCATTTAGCTCCAAGAAATTTAATTTTCGCTTTTAGTAGAGTCCTACGCCAAATTGAGTGCTAAAGGTGACTTGAATGGTGAAATGACGTCTTAAATTCCCATGTATAATTATAATTGGCTTTAGACATGTTTGATGCATTAATGGGAAGGTGATACCAAGGTTCATTTTTAGGTGATGGTTAATGGTATTAAGAAAATGGAGGGTAAAAATACTCACACTGCAAGGCTAATGGTAGCTTTGTTACTCAAGGAAAAAAAAAAAAAAGAGCAGAACAAAACTGTCAAGGTCACCCAGTCAGTTCAGCTCTGAAAGGATCCAACTGGAAAATGTTTTGAGTCTGTTGGACTCAAATGAAATTCTTGATAAGTAGGACTCTTCTATGAAATTATGAAAAAACATAGAGACCATTTTGAAATTGACCCTCTATTTTATGGAAAGTGGAAGGTATCATTTCAGGGTTCTCTTATACACATAGCAATTAACCTTTTAGATCTCATATTTGATGAATAAAGATAGAAAATAATGCATCAATCTACATCTTAGGGGCCTGTTTGTTTTATCATGTAATTGAACTCCTAGGAATCCTAGAACTCTATATTTCTATAGATAAAAATGCAAAATCAAAAGTGAGTATCCAAAATTGACCATCAATTAACCTCTCCATTAATGAAAATTGAATCAAGTGGAGATGGAAAATGAATATTTAACCGTCACCCAAGTAATTCAAATTCTATGAAAGTCGAATCTCATCTACATTGTTAACTAATTATATCCTTCACCCCTTTTCTTATTAATAATGCATCGGTGGAGCTCATTTGACAATAAATTCCTATATATTGCAAACAAATAGGCCCTTAGAGTCAATTAATCTTATAATACATAGAATGCAAATGGTAGAGAATGGAAACATTAGAACTTACCAAGAGTTCCACAAACCCAAATATCAACATGGTCCAAAAGCTCCCAAGATAAGAATCTGAAAGGAACCCGCCAACCAGAGACAAGAGAAAGATGGTCCCTACAAAGTTAGTGACTATGTTTGCGGATTTAGACAGTGGGAAGTGCAGCTCCCTGAACACATATGTTATGAGGTTACTCCCAACTGCAGCAATTGCCATGATTTCAAATGCTTGAATGCCTGAAACACATACAGCCAACATGAGAGAGAAAAAATTCAAAATCCATTTTGATTTGTTATACTGAATTTGGAGAAAATAAAATCACAACTATCTTCTTGTTTTCTTTAAAGAACTGATACTGTCAGACTCCTTTCAAATTAGTAGATAATTCAAAAGTTGTTAATTGAACTAAAGCTATTTCAAAAGCCTAGATAGACAAAATTATAGTGTAAACCCATTTCATATCTTCATCAAGAGTGAAAAAATAAGAGAAAAATGTAAATTTAATTTGATATTGTCCATAAGAGTGAAAACCTTTCTAGAAAGGAAGAAATTAAGTTCAGTAGAATTAACTTTGCCATTTCAGCAGTGAGTTGTGGACCAGTCCAATTTGCAACACCAAAAGAAAACACCACAGACCAACAAAAAAGTAAAACAAGAAAAAAATGAAAATAGAGTATTAATGCTGTAAGAACTATAGAATAATTTCTTTAAACAATCCTGCACAGATAAATAGATCGTGTACTAGCAGTGATCAATTGAGACTAGGGGATCAATTAAGACTATGTCACAGACTAAAATACTTGATTTACATTAAATTATTATGACAATAATCCATCAAAAAATTATCATTAGTTTGAACATAACTAAAACTGACAAAACAATTCAAACAGGCATTTCAATTAGGCCACCATGGATTCTTCAAATATAAGTTAATGTTAAGGTGGTTTGCATCTGTTTTGCGGCGGGCAAATCATCTATTTGTCTTAGATTAATTAGAAGTAAAAGGAAAGCATCAAAGCTGACGCATGGGTCCAAGGTTGAGTATTTAGATTCATACACATCACAAAGGTGGGTGATCATCTATTTGTTTTAGCAGTCAGAACAATATAAAGCAAACGGGCAGATGCATGCATGTAAAAATGTAAGGGGGGCAAGGTGGGTCTTTAGATCAGAGAGAGAGAGAGAGAGAGAGAGAGAGACCCAATACAAAGGCTGCAGCTCTAATTCCTCCATGTTTGCTGGGCTTGCAGGGTCTGCCTCTCCAATCAACTGAGACCTCAGCAGACATGGATCCTTCCTCGAAATTCGGTTTTGTCTGAATATCCATTTCCTCTTTCTGTATGCGAGTGAGGAAATCTCTTCAAAAGACTCAAAACTCTTTGCAGAACAAAAGCTCACCTTCCAGCAAACCTTTTGGGTCCTAACATCACAAGATGGAGTTATTTATAGTAGTACTTGTTGGAGAGAGGGAGAGAGAAAGATTGTGTATTTTGGGTTTTCTTTGAATTTTTTTTTTTTTTTTTTTTGGGATTTTCTTTGAACTGTTGATAGAATAGTAAATGCAATATTGTTTTGAGGGGTCAAAATCTGTTGTGCTTCCAAGTGACCAGACTCCAGAAGTGGAAAGAAAACAGAAAGGTGACCTGGTGCCGCACACAGAATAACGTTGAAGAGAATTAGAGTCTGGGTCCTCTAGGCTTCCACTCACAAAAAAATTGGCGAGGCTCCTCACTCGAGCATACATATAAAGAAAATTCAAACGGAGTTCCTAATAAATGAACCCCTTTAAAGGTGGTGGTTTAGTTGGTATAAGCCTTGGATTTGCTCTCCAAGATCTCGAATTAGACTCTCACCCCTTGCGTTATCGGGATATCATGTGCTGTCATGTACATGTAGCTCCAGGAAATAGTCCTTGCTCGTTAGGCCAGGGATACCCGGGTCGTAAAAAAAAAAAAAAAAAAAAAAAAAGGAACTCTTTTTGTATTGTTCCTGGGAAATTTTCACTTCAATAAAATATGGGGTCATCATAGTCAGATTGATCACTAAAAAAAAAGTCATTGAACTTCATAATATTCTATTTGCATGTTTTATAAGTGATCAGCTTAACAATGGGATATCTTATAATTCATGAAAATTTCCAGTACCAATACAATGGATGGACATTCACTTTAAAGCGAGCGTTAGTAAAGCCAGTGTTACAAACATTACCACATGGACTGTTTTTTTTCTCTTCTTGGTATCCCAGCTAAGGGGGTTGTATAGACTCGTACACGCAAGCAGAGGATCCACACACGTAAGGAGTGAACCTATAGACTCACCACATGGACTGCCTTCTGTTCTCTGTTAGCCTGGCCAGTTTTGATTTTTTTTTCTGTAAAATATATAGTAGAACTTACTCTCACGCGCACACTGCACACACAAACAAATGAAGATTGTTTTCATATAATCTACAGCGCCCTCTTTTAGCTGCACCCACATACTTTTTTCAGTAAGAGATCATCTGATAGTAACAAACCAACCCAAAATAAAAGTCCCCACCTGTCACTTGGCCAGGGATCCGGCCCGTTTGGTAATTTTACTTGTTAAGTAAAGTCAAGTCAAGTAAAGTTAAACATCAAATCAAAAGCACTTTAATTCAAAACCCTCTCCATTTTTTTTTAATTGCAACTACTTTTATTTATTGAAAGAGGAAAAAACTCCATTTCCCCATACAAAAAGTCAAAAATATTCCATCATAAACAACTAAAAATAAAATACCATCATAACCCACTTATATTTTATTCCCTCTTTTTATTTCACTTCACTCCACTTTATTTTAAAAGTAAAATTCCAAACGGGCCCGGGTACCATTGGCACTACCGGATACAAAGAGGGATTTAGAGTAAACTCATAGAAATTAGGTCCATTTGTCTCATTAGTTAAATTTAAAGTCATAAATGAATTATTATTATTTTTTAGAAATTCTCTTGTTGACCATACATTTTGGAGCCTATATCCACAGTTGCCGATTAAATACACTATTTTTAAAATAAAATAATATAATCCAAAGCCCTTTTATATTATGTATGAGATATAGAGGCTCACTTATCATGTGCAGTATTTTAATTTTCAAATGGCAACGGAGAGCATTATGTTGTCAAAGCAGTAGAGGCCTCCGGGGCCATTTTTAAAAACAAAGACAACTGCTTTGAAAGCTAAAGCTTTGTAGTGGAGTTTCTTCCAAACACTTAAACCATGCAATGATCTTATGGCTGTCTTTTTTTTTTTTTTTTTTTTGCCATCGGAGAGTTCCCAAATTTTTTGGTTGGACTAATCCCTCCGGGCCTAGAGGAAAGTCGGATAAACTCCCCTGTAGCCCCAGTGTGGTATTATAACTTTTGGGTGCAAACTGTGGTCCGTGGTTTTAGGCCAACTGAGCTACCCCTTGGGGTTAAGTCATAGTAACTTGATCTCTTGCTTCTTTATGATTGTTGATGGGAGTCCTGGTCCACATCTTTATCATAAAACCTTAACATCAAGATGGAACTAGACATATCTCAATGTAAACCCAATTAGCTTGCTAGGTCAGCCTTGAATCACCCAAATGCAACCAAATTAGCTTTCGATTTGGATAATCAGCAGACTCAGTAAGCCATGTTCCACCTCAAGTCTAGGCCTTGAAACCCTTCAGTCCGGAGTAATATCTAAGTTTAACCCTTAATTAGTTTCAAGTTTCCATTGAAGTACTTTTGAGAAACAAGCCGCCCTCCATGACAACTGCGCAGGGGCTGCCCACAAAACCACGACTCTTTTATATTTCAAGTATCAACCGAAAATCCTACATAGTACCCA
The DNA here is from genome assembly GCA_003546025.1 of Camphora micrantha. Taxonomy (NCBI): domain Eukaryota; kingdom Viridiplantae; phylum Streptophyta; class Magnoliopsida; order Laurales; family Lauraceae; genus Camphora; species Camphora micrantha. Next base: position 7,072,682 of record QPKB01000008.1, read on the forward strand.
TACAAATTCTCATGGGAGAATATTTCCCTTAGATCAAATACTAAAGTATGTGTGAATGTTGGATCTCAGTTTTTTAGTCTTGAAACCTCTGTCACTCTTGAACCTAATCACAGTGAACCAGAATCTCTATCTTTGTAACAACAAAAAAAATATATATATAGGGAAATTCAAAAGTTATACACATTTTTCGTTTTTAATTACAGAAATTATAAATTCTCCTTATACTTTTCATATTACCATGAGTAAGTTCATCCTTTTCTATCTTCTCCTTGCCGGCAGGAAAATAATGGTTGTTCTTTCAACTCAGGAAAGTCAACCCTTGTTTGAATTAGGTATAGATTAGGGTTTGAAAGTCTTCCTAGCACCATCATCTCCACCCACATTGACACTGAAAACGAAGACCTTGGAAATATGACATCAAATCGACAAACACTATAAAAAATACTTTTGTGGCCCCACTGAAAGAAAAAATCAATGGAAGCACTTAGTAGAGATACTGCTACTATAGTATATTTGGCACATAATTTCTTGCACCTTTATATCAACTTATACCAGGCAAATTTGGGACGGGCGCATTTTTGAGACAAGAGGATTCTATCATATATAATTTTTTATAAAAAATTAAACCGATTTTCCTCAATGAAGAGAATTTTGGTTTATATGAAAAAGATACAAACATAAGATTATTCCTTTCTCCAGTGAAAACAAAGTTTTGGGGAGTGTGGAATTCTCCCATTGTAAAAACAAGTCCTTAATAGTGCCCTTTTTTTTTATAAGAGTTATGATGATGCATAGAATTTATTTTATTACACTTAGGAAAGGCAATGGGTAAGGTTAAATGGGTGATTCACCATTTTGATAATATTGAGTTTCAGCATACCCCAAGGGAGCACATCATTTAGCTAAAATTAATTACTCTCTTATAATTAGTTGGGTTTGAATGGGAAAGTTGAACTTTCCAATTTGGCTGACTAATATGTTTAATGTTTTGTAATTGGACCCTACTGTTGTCTTTGTTTGGTTTTTAATATAATTCCCTTTTTACCAAAAAAAAAAAAAAAAAGAAGAAGAAGAAGAAGGGTAATTCACCTCGACTAACTCCTATTACGGGTGGATTTGGTTATGGTCTTTTAAAGATTTAAGTCGGTTAATATGGACTTAAATTCGAATTGTATTTGGGTTTCTATTGCCCCACCCCCACCAAACTCTGTTTATCATTGATTTAGATAATTCTTACTAAAATCATAAATAAAGCTTTTATAGCTCAACTGTAGTGAACATCTACAAAATCAAAGAGTGAAGTTGAATATTTAATTTCTCTTTGACTTAATATGTAATTATAATTTAATATTTTATATATGAATTTGATATCAAATTCAAATAGCAGTGATTCGTCACATGTCGATCTGTTGAGACAGATCAATTTATTTTTAGATCAAACTGAATAAGACACACCCTTCATCATCTCTCTCTCTCTCTCTCTCTCTCTCTCTCTCTCTCTTGCGAGTGTGATAGGAGTCCAAATCACCTATCGCAGTTGTTATATCTTTATCGTAAGTTGACCAATAACCGTCCGCCGCATCATCCAAAAATTCATGTGATTTTGAGTTTGAAAAAGTTAAAATCAAATGAAAGAAAATCATGTAGATTTTTGGATGATGTGGCGGACTGTTATCTGTTAACTCACGATGAAAGTATGTATAATAACTGTGATAGGTGATCCGAACTCGTGTGTAGATAGATTGGAGGAAAGTTTTCTCCTCCATACACGCTCCGAAAGAAGCGCACATATAAACCGTCTCAAAAAGTGGGACTACTGCTTAATTTCACCAGGTCCTCCTACCCTATGAATGGATTTCACATAGCATAAGGGAGAATTATCCTTTAATTGGATGACAACAAAATTTTTTTTCTACCTAGGAAATTTGAATACTGCCATTTGACTCAGGCACTCATGTCGATTTGAATATTGTAAATCGACTCAGGCACTCATGTCCCTAACCATTTGAGTTACGACCCGTGTACTTGTACCCTTTTTTTTCATTTAATAGAGCTGTTGGGTCCTGCATGTCCAGTGCTGTCCACGTGTCGCTCCAGCATGTAATTGTCGGTGGTCAAAATATAGTGCATGGGTGGATGCTGATGCTTCCAACACGTGTCAAGCAGAAGTTATCCATATGTGGATGAGCTCATGATCTTTGTCTTTCCCAAATTGTTAAGTTGCCCACCCATCACGGTCCACAATGCAGAGTTGGAAAGCACACCAATATCCTTTTTGTCAAACCCTATATATATATATATATATATATATATATATAATCTTGAGCAAAAAAAAAAAATCCTACCTATAATCCCCTTAACGTTTATTAGTTGAATTCGATTATACATTTTTTTCAAATATGTTAATGAACCTATTTGGTTTGTGTATTGTATTCAAGGTTGAATGGAAAAGATTTGGATTAATGGTATTTTGGTTATTGTGTCGGACTTTTTATATATGCATATATGTTGGAGTAGTAAAGACATACTGGGTTTTCTTTGGATGTAGATATAGCACATTTCCAAATTACGTAAATCTATCATGTGATTTTTCTCTCTTTTTTTTGTGTGGCTTATTTGATCGATTGCATATATTTACGCTTCCGCACGCACCCCCACTACAAAACCCCCTATACACCCATTTCTATGTTACCCTAGGAGGTATTCTCTTAGCAATAACAGCTACCATTCCCCCAAACATTCTAAATTTTCTATTTGAATAATGAGAAATCATACAATTGGTCATGTAGAATGTTACTTTTAGCTTGTGAGCTTTTCAGAATTTCAGTGCCCAAAACGTGACATTGTACTTGAGCATTTGAAAAACTAGCTAGGAGGAGTACAGCATTTGGGGACTTCATAAAAGAATGAGAAAATTATTGGAATAGGCACCTTACATGTCTTGGTGCACCAAAAAAGACCCTCATAGTTCCTTTCTAACAGTAAAGGCCCTCTCATCAATTTTCTCTTTTGTTGGAGCGACCATATCGTTGCTCGTCACATTTCTTCTTTCTTCCTTTTCTCCCTCCTTTCTCTCCATCTCCCCACACATCAATCTTACACAAACCTGAGTTGTAACGTGCAAACTCACCTTCCCTTCAATTTCTTTTTCTCTTCCTATTCTCCTATCTTTTCTTTTCATGCATGTTTAATTTTCTTCCCCGGCCTTCACACACTTTTCTTCTTTTATTCTCTTTCTTTTTCTCCATCTTGGTTCTTCTATTCCTCCAACCAAACAACCAGCCACCTCCTCGTCCTTTTGGCCAAAAACACTAAACTCATTCACTTGACCTTCCTCCTTAAATCTCTCCAATACATAGTTTTTAGCCCACCTGTGCAGCCCTACACACAACTGTTACAGCACCCATATCCCAAACCCTCCATGACCTTGCAATCGACCACTCATTCTACATCTTCAATCCACACCATCAACACCCAAACCAGCCACGTTGCCCTCCATCATCACTTGCGACGACCCCATCTTTCTCATCCACCACTGCCTCCTCTATCTTTCGTTTTCACCTCTACCACATACAAAACAAAACCGAGCCAAAGAAACCCATCTCAACCAAACACTTCAATATGCTCGAGACTCATCATGCCTTCCTATGTTCATCATCTTCACCAAGACAAATAGAGCCTGAGCATCTTCATCAAGTTGGGAGATGGAGAAAGACAAAGAAGAAAGAAGAGACAAGTGACAATATTGTAGCTTAAACAAAAGGAAAAATTAGCGGGAGTGCCTTTGTTGTTACAGAAGAACTAAAACCTTTTTGGTGCACCAGACATCAAAGATGATTCTTCCTATAGTTTCCAATAAAAGAGTCCTCAAAACTCAGGCAAACAAACCACCACCTTAGAGCCAGGTTGGTTACATTAATATGGAGAACTCTTGAGTGTGGAGACTTAAAGAGTTGTTCAAATGTTGTCCCCCATGTGGTTACGTCCAGCATTCAATGACATGCAATTCTAATAATTCTAAAGGGAAAAAGCGACTTTCTAGGATGTTAATATTCATAATTCTAGCATACAAATGCTCCATAGATATGACTTAACAACCGTGTCACAAATTTCCAACACTTAGCAATTCTCATCACAAATGCCTCCAAACAGATAGGTAGGTCCTTAAGAGTATTCCACTGATTCTTCTTCCTTTTTTTTTTTCTTAATGAAACTTGAGTTCTTTTATATAACATATAATTTAATGATAAGATGAGATAAAGCTTTGACAATATATGATGATCAAGTCACATTAATACTACTACAATTTCATGGCTAATATCATGGATTACATCAAGCCCCATTGATTTGAGTTTTTCTTAACAATACAGTTGTCTAACCATTTATTCTAGAATAGACAGATAGAATGATGTGCCTCAACTGGCAATAATAATAATAATAGCAATTATTTTTTGTTATTGTTGTTGTTCTTCTGAAAGCATATTCTTATTCAATCCAGTGGCACCCACATGTGATCTAATCCAAATCCTCACACACACATTCCCTCCCTACATCCATTAATTGACAGTGATCCTACATTTATTCACCCTTGATCGAACCACTATAAAATCTTATACTTTCAAACCATTGGAACTTTGTCGCTTTACAAGTTGTTGGGCACTGCAAAAACTATGATCGACATACTATCATAATGCATATAAATCAAGCATACATAAAAACAAAACACAAGTTTACATGGTTGAGTGATGTGCATATATTTGTCCAAAAGAGACTCTTGTTTGTATTTCTCTTTCTTCCCACTTAGGTTAAGTAAAAGTCATATGTAAAAAAAAAAATCAGTAAGTTTTAAGAAATCCTAACTAGTACAAAGACTAAAATGCCCCTATACCCTCAACTCCTGACTACCAATTCGATAACCAAAATTAAAAGACATTAACCCAACACAATCAAGGATTAATAGGTTGATACGATTGCAATGAAATTCCCTTTTCTTTTTATTAATGAGGTAAGTACTCGCACACCCACTCACAAGTCTCTCGCCATTAGCACTACATGTAGAGATTGATTCCTAATTGTTTATGTGAAAAGGAGGTATACCAACCATACCATACGACTGGATGCATCCATGGGTGCCCATGCAAATTTGGGCGTACTTTTGGAAAACAAACTCAAGCTTTAATGCTCTCTATCTCTGCACAATTCATTTCTAGGACGAAAAGACAGCCATCATCAATTATACATTTGTTCCTAGAATAAATCAATCACCAATACCATGAGCTGAGCATTCCAATCACTAATATGCTTATTAACCGACCCATTCACAGCACTTTCAACCTGATATGATGGGAAATCAAGTTTATGATCCGCATCTCCAATGCAAATCGTCGGCAACATAGAGATTTTGTTGAGAATTTGTCAGACAACACAAGAGGTACAAGTCAGCTTTGAGATTTTTTCCTCCCTTATGTTCTTCCAACATAATCATTGCAGTATGAAACAATGACTTAATCATCATAAACTAGTCAAAGTGCAGAGACAACAGTCAATAGCAAAGTAAATTGGTGGGAGAATAAAGATCAATTGATGCAACCCCCAACTAATAGAAACCAATCATAGTTGTGTGAATCTTTCACATGATGAGACCTTGGAGAAAATTGTCAACACACGTGTACATAGGCTAGAAATGTCCCCATCAAGCACCACTGGGGCTCATATTTTGTGCACCCATGAGCAGGCATCACCAAATATCATCCATGTGGTTAGGTAAAATGGTCAAAGGCATGCTATCTTACTGAGCCAGATATGGCTCACAAGACAATGAGAGAGAAGATAAATGAAGTTGATGATGACAGCAATGGAGGTGGAAGAAGATTTAATTTAAAACAGGATAGAAAGGAAAATTGAAAAACCAACCCATTTCTTAATTACATGTGCATTCTTATTGAAACAAATTATAAAAATTCACTAGGACCACTGGCAGAATTTTATTTTTTTTTGGTATGGACTAAGACCTGTGGCTGTGGTAGTTATGGGTTGGGTGAACATGTATAGAGGATCACTTGGATAGATAAGAAACAATAGAAAATTGTAGCCTTACAATTTTTCATTTTGCAAACGACTGATTTTTGCATCTGAAACCACCAAAATGGAGCTGATTAGATAGTGATTTTCCAGTTATTTAGATGTCCACGTGGGGCCCTAGACATCACCCCACACCCATATGCTTCAGAATTGAAGGTGTCATTCCCTTCTATCGTTATACAATTCAATGGTGGATGATGATGATGATGATGATCAATTCAAAGCCAAATTGGGATCGGCTGTAAACCCACAAGCTAGTAATTGTTTTTAAGGCTTTTGACTGATAATAGGCCCAATCCGTATCTGACCCGCTTATTGAATATAATTAATTGATCTCACAATCATCACTGTTCAAATAGTAACCATAAAAAAAAATGACTAGAAAATTATGATTGACAATCCTAAGTTAATTAGTGAAATATCTTGATTCTAGGAGTTGTACATTAGGAAATACAATGGACAACAATCAAAGTAGGCCCACATGCAAAAATACATAACCCAACAGGCAATAGATTCCATAGGTGAGTTCGGCGGGTTTAATTCAATCCGTTTAACTATGGATGAAAACTTCCTAACCTATGATTGAATGCAGGAAGGGTCAGGCGGGTCAGGTTCTGCTGCCCCTAGATTCTTGAAACACTTACATCTTTCTTATGTTAATTTAATTCTGTAATTAGAAACTACACTACCATATTGGGGCTACAAGGGTGTTTATCCAGCTTCCCTCTGGGCCCGAAGGAATTGGTCCAGCTTAAAGGATTGAGAATCCTCCGATAGCAAAAAAATAATAATAGTAGTAATTAACTCTGTAATTAGCATTTGAATGTGATGTGATTCATAATTTGGTAGAGTCAAGTTGGCTCCAATAATTCCAAAAAAGTATATATAGAATGGAGCTTAGTCCAGATTTATATTGATAAGACAATCCTAACAATTCAAATGGTAGACGTTTACTGAAGAATCTCGATCGTTGATCTTTTCTGTATTAGCTATCCACTTGTAGAGTGAAGTGGAATCAATTTAGAGTAAAGTGGAGACAATTTAGCTATAATGGTCACCACTTGTAGAGTGATTGTTTGCTTCTTGCCTCCTGAATATTGCATGTTCGATGCAGCCACGCCCTACATATATATATCATCCAATGACAAGTGTGCCCAAGTCAAGGAAAAGATGATTGGAATGGATCCTATGTGATAATTCATTGGTTTCATGAGAGAAGGAAGAATGACTCTGATAGACCCACCATTGAAATGACAGACACACACCTTTGACCTCATGTGGGGGCTTGAAGTGGGTCTTTCTCCTGTTTATTTTTTCCTATTTAGAAACATACGTATTCCTTGCATCATTCACTTTCTTCTAGAAAGTTCTAGCCATATTCAACCAAACCTGATATGGCCTTGTAATGTAGCTTTTCTTTTAGATAGATATGCCAAACTAGCTATTACAGGTTCACTGTTCACAAGAATATATGTACTATTTCCACCGTTTCAATCACTCATGAGACAGGTGCCAACCTCAATTAATAGCATTGAATGAATCTCATCCAAGGATATGAACTTGCCCCTTGTGGAGTTAAACCTCCAAGGCCCATGGCCTTTATATCCACCACTAGTGGTGGGAAGTTGACTTCCCTATAGACAAGACTTGGCCAGACATAAGCTCTAGGAATTTTACATTATGAACTATATATGTAATGTGGGCCAAGCACAAGCTCTGCCCATTCTAGCTAGCTTTTGACATAGTATTCAGTTCTTCAACCACAAGTTTTCCTCATGCTATCTTTCTGCTGCTAATATGCCAAGTGCCATCTACACTAAAGAAAAAAAAGACTGTTGCTAATAAGGTAATAGTCCTGTCGGGTTATATACTACTGGAAAACCCTCGTCATAAATTAAAAAAAAAAAAATGGAAAAATGGAAAAAAGGTAATAAGGAAGCAAGTATTTTGCGGCTTCGAGTTGGACCTTTCATGTGCTAGCCGTTACAAACTGGGTCTTCTTTAATTTTCAGTCTCACCACCTTTATACTCACATCCCAACGTAACATACTGTTGCTTGTAATTGATGGTGTGTGTTTTCTAATTAAGTGAAAATCAAGCTCTAGGGTGAATTGGGTTCTCACCATTCCTCCTGTTTTTGCATTCTTCAAATGGGGTGCATGGGTCATATCAAGTTCCAGCCATGTTTGTGTTTGGAGACTCATTAGTTGATAATGGGAAACAATAACTATCTCTAGTCCTTAGCAGAAGCTAATTACTCTGATTTCTAACAAGGCCCTTCTGGGAGATTTTCTAATGGGAAAACTGTTGTAGATATGTTGGGTAAGTTGTTATCTACTAATCATTTAGTGGTCGTTTGGCTTCTCTTTATACGTACGTATGTCTCTTAAAGCGGATTGAAAATGGGTGAAGGCCGTTTGGTAACTGCGTGGGACATTTCATAATACAGAGATTACCCCGATTTCGGTAAGAATACCAACTGGATCTTAACTTCATCTCATCTCGACAATAGTGTCAGTGAAGAGTCTTACAGTACCGAGATCATCCTAGCCTCGGTAAAGGTAATTTTTAGGCACTTACAATAACTACAATTCCAATATCTATTTCAAACCCCATAAAGAGGTTTTTCCTCTATTTGCGAAAGCACCATAAATTATGGGATTTGAAAAAGACATCAATCACTGAAGCGGGTAGACGGTGCACATAACAGTGATTATGACGGTCTTTGTTATATGGTCATTGGAAGGATTAATCAGGCCAAATATCAAAGGTCCAAATTTCAACTGTTGATTTATCTTTAATCTCGAGATATTTGGAAAAAAAAAAAGGACCATTTGATATAAATTTTTCGACATTGTGGGCCCCACAATCACAATCCGAACCATTGATTATATTTGGAAGACCAAAAACGGCTATGACACAAAAAAAAATCAACCTTTGATTCCAAGTGGATCTTGAGAAAATTACTAAAATGTTGTTGGTGGTTGATTTGTTAAATAGTAATCGCCTTACTAAACGGTATATTTACAAAAAGGTAATCACCTTACCAAACGATCTATTTGCAAAACATCTATTTCACACAGAGCTATTTTACACAAATGTATTATCCATATATCTAATTTATACGGATAAAATTTGCCGAACAAGCCCTTAATTATCATGCACTAGAGAGAGAAACGTGTGCATTCCTGTTTGTGTTTCCGTTGCATCCATTTGCCAAATTGTAATGTTGATGAGGTTGAATTTCCCTAATGAGATGTTGGGACTTCCTTATCTTCCAACCTCTGCACAAAGCAGAGGTAATGTTAGTGCAGTATTAAGTGGAGTTAACTACGCGCGCTTCGGCAGCATTAAGCATCCTTGATGGGACAGCCCAGCACTCTTTTGCCTACTTGTGACATAGGTTACACTAATATTAGATTAAAGTCATCTTCCATACTTGATTATCTGAACCTAAAACTCGATCTGTCTCATTTTGACTAGGCCAACTCAAAGAATCAATGCCACTGAATCCTAAAAGTCCAGTGAGTGTGATTGAGTCTAACCAAGAGACATCCCGAGTCAAAATGAGACAGACTCATCCAAGAGGTCTCCTTACCCAAGTGTAAAGGAGCGTCAGTTCTTACTCGGAGTTCGAACCCCAGGTACGTCACCTCTTCTCACTTGTGCGGGCCTTTTAGCATCTGCCAAAAATCTCCAACGAGTAGGTTGTCCATGGGAAAAAATATAACCCCATCCCAAGCCAGAGGTTAGAAGAAGAGTCAATCTGAAACTTCACACGCCAGGTCAGATTCTGATCATTTTGGGAGGCAGATAGTTAGTATGGATCACTCAACCTGAACCTGAACCGTTTATTAATCAGGTTGGAAATGTTGCCCGCCCGGACCCAAAACAAATAAAAAGGGTGAACTGAAACTGAGTTACCAGGTTGGGCTGATGCGACTGTTAGGAATTGGCAGTCCTAGGCGACGCTTTCCAACCTGTTAAAAGATTGATCAGGTTTGTTTTGGGTTCATATTTTTTTTGTTCCATCTTGCCAACCTTATCCAGCCCAACTTCTTGCACTCCAACTTGTCAGGGTTCGGGCTGATCATTGCCTTCTAGTTGGGTTCGTCCTTGGATGGGTTGGTTTTGGGTTGGGAATCACAGTCCAGGTTTGGTTCCACAGTCATTCCAGGTAGGCCCAAACCCAATGTGTCTCATAACATTTCATAAGCCAATAGAACTCTTTTTTTTTTCCTTTTGGGTAAAGATGCCATTTGAACCTAGGCCTCATTATTCTATACCAAAATGGATTGCTAAGAAATTGAGACTGGGCCTTGAATTTCAGCATGGTTGATTCTCAGATCCAGACTTTGGACACACAATTATGAGACCCATAGGTTTCCATGAAGCCTACCTGGACCCAGACCAATCATGTCCTCCTAGGATTAGGACCCAAAAAATTGGAACCAACCCTGAGCATGGCCCCCACCAAATATGGATACACATGTAGATTAAGGTTCGGTTGTAATATCTCCCAATTTGGTTATGGACCAGGAATAGAGCTAGGTCTTGAGCTGCTGGCTCATTTATTAAATCCAAAGGGGTCATGCCCAGTTAGGATCAAGCTCATAATCCATCAATGGCAAATGTGACCATCTCATCTCAACCCTTCCACTTAATGGTGAGTTACTTTTAATGAGAACTGCAACTGGGCTAGCCCAAAGCATTCCAAGTGCAGTACTGTTTATTTTGAAGCATTCCAAGGGCAGTACTCTTTATTTTGTTGATTCTAATACCCAGACAGGTATAACGTGCTGGTCTACACTTTAAAGGTTGGCCCAGCTGCTTAGAAAATTGGCATTTCTGTATTCGAAGCTGGGCTGGTCAAGTAGTCTGACTGCAGGATTAGGCCCAGTATGGACAGGTTTAGATAAAGGCTGATACTAGGTCTCATCCAAGCCCAACAGTCCTAAACCTCATCCCAAATTCACTCTATAGCCGAATAACTGGATGCCAAAGACCCAAAACATGACTCCGAAATATCGGTTTGGGTTCCATTCCAAGATTTCCACCCATTTTTTAATTTCGGTTGGGGTTCTAAGATTTCTACCCATTCGAATTTGGGTCTCCAAGTCCACCATATTGGCCCACCTAAAATTTGGATCCTTACGATTTATTCAGAGGACCTGAATGCCCAGAATGCTAAAAGCCTGCAACAATATATATTAGGGATTTTTTTTATGAAAAAATTAGTGCTAAACCCTAATTACACAAATTCGATTAAGAACAACACTAGAAGATCGAATTAGGGCGTGGTACGTAGCCAGAAGACCAATTTGCCCCAAAACAGTATCATTAGGGCTTCTTAAACAAAAATAAAAACAAACCTCTTTTCAATTTTTCCCTTCTTCCCTAGAATGATATCGTTAGGGCTCGTGCCAAGAAAAACGCCCCTTTGCAATTTTTCTCCTCTTCTTCCTTGGTTTTTGTTTTTTTCCTTTCTTCGCAATTCCTGATTGACACTAGAATGTGAAACGCTCAACCGCAAGACTACGATGTCGTCAAATAGTAAAGGACTCAAGAGTTTAGATTATCGATTCCACGGAGAGAGGATGGAACAAGCAATGAATTCAATTGAAGCATAATTGAACTAAGATATAGCTAATATAGACAAATGAAGTGAAAAAATAAAGCTAATAAAATATACAATGTAAACAACTAATTAACAATATAAAATATGAATTTAATAATATATAAGTTAATCTAATAAGCTACACTAAACTATTGGATGAATGGTGGTTGGAAATGGAAGATTTAAGGTAAAGATGTGTAAAATATGAGGATTTTAAAACAAGTTGTGTGAAATGTATATATAACAATCTAAAAGTGAAACTAATAAATAAAAAAAAGATTTAAATTAACAATAATAAAAATAAGAGATTAGGCAATTCAAAATCCACTAAGTATGTAATTAATCCAACCAATAGATGTTCTAATTTAACTCCCAAATCTACAATCAAATTAGCAATCTCTTACCTAATTGGATTGGATGATATAACAATGAAGGTTAAAGTAAAGAAAATAAAAGGTAAAGATCATAGATCATCATCTAGCTACCCTAACAATAAATCATCAAAATCAAGCTATAAAATATCAAAGATAAGGACTCTAGAGCATGCTATGTGAGAGAGCTTAATACAACTGAAAAGCATCAATTGAGATTATCCAAGCATCAAGTGTAGAGATAGAGCATGAGAAATGAGAGAGATTTGCATAATTAGATCTAAAATGTACTAATCATTCAAGGCACAAGTAGGGAATTTAAACTAAAACATGCATATAATTGAAATAATCACATTACTTAGCTTCAAAATGTGAGCCTAATCCAAGAGCTTTAGCCATTAAACATCAAGAAAGAGCTACAAATCTTCATTAATGATCTTCAATTATACACTCTCTCTATATTAGTTACAAAGAAGCTCCTAATTACAATCTAAAAATAAAAATAAAATTACAAAAAGACTAACTTGCCAAAAGTTTTTTTTCCTCTGCAAAAACATTCCAATTTATAGAAACATTGAAGACATTTGATTGGTTCATTTCCTTTCACAAGGCTCATTTGCTTTCATATAGATTGCTTCAATTTGGTTGGCTTATTTGCTTTCAGATGGATAATCCATTAATGTGATAGAAGGATAAAATCTCCATGTAAAGCAAATGATATACATATGAGATGCTGGTAAAACTCGGATTAATGAGGGGTAAAATATGCAATATTTTACACTCATCAATTCCAATTTTAGTGTCCGACGTACGACGACAAAGAGAGAGCCTCTAGACTCGATCCCAATTGTAGACAAAAGACAAAAGAGTGGATGAACATCTTCCGTTACAAATACCAAAATGCATACTAATAATCTATTAAATAGGCCTTATAGGTTGTACCTACAACCTCTTCTGCAATAAGTTCTCCATCGTTATGAGAGCACTCTAAATCTAGATCTCTCTTTGCAAATGATGGTGGAAACAATACTTTCTCAACTGCTACTTGAATATGACCTTCGGAGCGATAGTGTATTTTCCATGCACAGAGAGATTGTAGATTTTGGAAAAGAAATGGGAAACGAAAATGAGAAAGAGAAAGGTTTAGAGTTGCACAAAGCAAAACGAAGATGATGAGTTTTGTTTTACTAGGCAGAATAGGGTAAATGATATCATTTAGAGAAGAGGAGGGGAAAAGCTTTTAGCAATGAGCTCTAACGATATCGTTTGGAAAAGAAGACTTTAATATGGGGTTTTTCTTTTTTAATGATCTCTAACGATATCATTCGAGAGCAAATTGGTCTTTTGGCCGCATACAACACCCTAACTGGACATTTTAGGGACTTTCTTATTCAATTTGTGTAATTAGGGCTTAAGACAAAAAAATTTATGAAAATCCCTATATATATTATATGTATAGAATAGACTAGCGATTTGGTGCAATAAGATTATAGTGAGATGAATTTACTTGAGCCCACCTATGATTAAGTTACCCTTCCCCACCCCCACCTTCTTGAGTTGTTAGGAGATCAACTTTGACAGTCATTCTACCGGTACGCACTGTTAGATTAACATCCAAAAAAGATGCCTCAAAACCATTAAACTTAAGAGTTATAGATCAAAGGATTAAAATGATCCAATGAAATTGATATTCTGCACACTCATAGGTCTCATTGAGATCATTCACCAAAATACCCATGGCCCTAGGTGGGCTATTTATGTTCATCGCACCAATTCAAAGCTCTACACGACTATATTCAGTACATCATTTGTGCAAATGTGCATGTTCTTTGCCCAGAGGGCTTTTACTGGGCTCCCTTTCAGATTTCCATCCAATCAACCTACAACAGATGCCACTAATGTAAACAATTACGATCTCTTCCATCTTGATGTAGCATAAATATAAATGAATATATATCTCTTCCATCTTGATGTAGCATACATATAAATGAATATATATGTACAAACATGTGTATGTTCAACTATGATCTACATGACTTTGTGCCTATGTTTGACAGTCAAATAAATCAGTCTCGACCTCTTTGAATTTGGACCTGGAATTAGACCGACCCATGTGGTCCTGTGGGCCCCAATGTTAAACCTAACCCTAGACTTTTCCAAGTCCAAGCCTCAACTCAGGCCTGGTTGACTAAGTTCTATTATTTTACTCTATTAAGTGCTGATTATTTTCTATAGTGATGTTGGGTTATAAGGAAACAAATGATAAGCTGTGGGTATAGCTTTAAAATGAATTGAGTGAGAAAGTCAAACTTACAAAGCTAAAAACCCTTTGGAACTAGGAGGAATGGAGCATTAGAAAACAAAAGTCTAACCCCAAGTTAATTGATAGGAAAAGTCCTTTCATTATGATTATAAAGATATGGTAAGGACTACAAAAGAAGGTTCAGTGCTTCAAATTATTATGCATGCAAATCTAATAAGGGAAGAGCTTAATGGGTCTAAACATGCCAGGTTAAATAGAAATTAACGATATAATATGGACCTTAAAAGAAGGTTTAGAGCTTCAAATTATTACGCATGCAATGAAATATATTATGAGACTACATTAATCTAATAAGAAAAAAGCTCAATGCGTCTAAACGTGCTAGGTTAAACAGAAACTTGGCTCCCAGTCTTTAATAATTATCATTATCACAGTACTTAGTTTATACAATATAATCCTATGACCCACTTTGCTTAATAATGCTGTCCACCTAAGAAGTGGCCTTAAATGGATGGTCAAAGCAAAATATAGTGGAACCCACACTGGATTATTATTATTATTATTATTATTATTATTATAAATGGTTAACATTTTCAGGTCCTATTAGCTTGAGTTATGAGAATCCTCATATATTAAGACTTTCTACATGATTAAACTAATAGCAGAGGGGAATGAGATTTGTGTAGGAACAACATAGACAGTAAAAGTAGGATTGATGTTAGCAAAAGGAAAGGATGTTGGATGGTCCATGTTCAAGAACCATAAAAGGCTGGCTATCTATCTATCACACTTTAACAGGCTGCCCCAGGGTGGTGCCCAAGCAAGCCATCACCTTTTACGCTGGCAGCAGACTGCAGCATTGGTGAATGGACAAGAATCCAAGGTTGGCGTGCATGCTGGAGATGGGCCCACAGGAATTTGGGCCATGTCCAAATTCCAAGATCTAAATGGGCCCATTATGTTAATCCAAATACTTGAGCTGACATGAAGGAATAAGGATCCAAATATCCAACCTGAAATCTTGAGTGTGGGTCTATCTTTTATTAGTAAATGGGTCAAGACCCAATTAGAAAAAAAATAAATTATAGGATCTTGATTTTCTTTGATTTTGCCATGCGCTTTCTGAATGGGCCATGTGATTTTTTCTTCCCTAACCTCTAGAGATACAAGAAATTTTGCTGAAGAGGTTCTGCAGACTAGCCATCCATCTACCAGTCTAAGGCTATGAAGCAGACATTCAACATGTGCTAGTAAACCACAAAAGCTCAAAACCTGATAGATAAATTGGCTAATCCTCAAAACCTCTCGCATTTGGAAATTCTAGCAATCCACAAAAGCCTATGTGTCCTATTATAGAAAAAGTGGCCCACTTATCACATAGAAAGAGTTGTAAAGGATCCAAATCTAAATTTTATATATGAGGATCAATGGATTAAACCCTTAAGTAATACGAGATCATTAGACACAAAAATACATCAAGATTTAGTACGGTGAGAGTGAATCCATATCCAATATCCACCCAACTCACACCAATCCACCCAATGAGATCCTTTCTATTTTATCTATTCATTTAAAAAAGGCCATTTTCTGCTAGTGTCTTTAGCAAAATTCATTACAAGAATTTCTCATATTAGAAATTTTTGACATTGATATGATGGTCATCTTCTTGCCATTTTAAAATATCATATTTTTCTAACTAAAATCCTAAATTCCAACCACTTAAAAAGTCACGAATATCCTTTTGAGTCCTTAGAATTCCAACTTCTTTTGTATATTAAAATTCTTCTCCACCAAAGGATTTTGGAATTAACAATTGTCTACTTGAAGATTTAGACAAGCCCTTTTTAGGTGACCCAACCTATGAAACCACTGCTAAACCTGTGGGTAGAGTAGCTGGGCAATCCATTTAACCCAACCTATGGCCATAGATATTGAGGTGGGTCTGGCCATATTGGCATGCCCTGGAGGCTGGAGGTGACCGAACCCGAACCCGAACCCGAACCCGAACCATCCATGAGAGAGAGAGAGAGAGAGAAGGGTTGTGGGGTGGACCATTGGATGAGCATCCGTTGACTGGACCACAGGCTGGCAGTTTGTACCTCTTTTTGCATGTTGGTTTATTTGTGGACAGAACAGCTACAATATTGGACCCACGTTTCAGTAGTCCAGCCTGTCCACGCTACTGATCAGATAAATCATGATTACAGTGCATGTACTTGCAGAAGCAGACACCGTTCTTTTGAATCCCCAATTACAATTTCTTATCTTGGTTCGTCCCTCAAATTGTGGTGACTTTCTAAATACAAAAAAATCTGCTTGGACAAATCTTCTGGAAAGAAATTTAGACAAGCCATATGGTTTGCCTTGAATATTCAAGATTCTGTCCAAAAAAGTTTGTCCATCTAGCATTGCTCGTCTAAATATTGGCGGAGTAGTGGTAGTGGTACCATCAGATTTTGGACCACCGACCCTTTTTTTTCCCATCTCTACTGTCTATTTGACGGCCCTGCTTTGATGGTCATGATCATCAGGGAGCCCCACAATGTGGAAATCCCTCCAATCCAGTCTTGTTGCATGCAGGGCCTACTAAAGTAGTTGGTTCACTTACCTCAGGCCCAGTCCATGACAACCCCAATCCCCAAAAGGGTCTGTTTGTTTCATCAAATTGAATTTCTATGAATTCTAATCATTTACATTTCTATAAGTAATTAAAAATGAAGAACGAAAGGCCAACTTCCAAAAATTACCAACAAATAGCCTCACCTTACTAAAGTTCAAGTTCCATCTACATCTTAACTTCATATTCTTCACCCTCACCTCAAATTCTTCATGCTGCACCTATTTAATAATACTATTGGGAGAAACTAATTTGATCGAGAAGTCCTACGTATCCAATTTTTGTTATTATATATTAATTCTAACAAAAGGTTTTCAATTTAATTTTGATCCTTCTCTTTCATTATCTTCTCCCACAACCATATTGACAATGTTACAGCGGAAGATCATGCAATTACGGCTTAAAATGCATGATGATAGAGTTCAATGCATCTTTGAGTCACATGAGAATCATGAACAACCAGGCAGTGGGACATTCTTGTGATCGGATTTACAGATGGATCTTAATAGATCGATAGAGATCTTGAAAGGTCCAAAAGGATCCTAAACTACTCAAGGATCATCTTGTATGGTGAAGGTTAGTTTCAGGCTTTCTTGTAAATTATAGATTTGTATGGAGTTAAGTGGAGTGTTCTAGATATTTTGTATGAGTGTAGGAATAAGTAAATTAGCATGGAACTTTCTTAGGATCTGGAATGTTCTCACCAGTTGAATGAGTTCTTAATATTATCAATTATATAGATGGAAGTATAAATTGGGGTCTTGGTATCCATTTAAAATTGAGCAAAGTTGAGAAATCAACGGAAGTTATGTCAATTCTTTAAATTTTTCTCTTTCTTGGTATTATATATGTAAGGATTGGTGTGACCTTTGTTATTAGTGCTCGACAATATTTGGGAAGGCTGGAGCATGGGCTTGAATATGAAGGGGGCAATGTAATTTTAATTAATGTGATGGGTGCAAGTATTGAAATTAAAATTAGGTCAAGTACTGCAATGAAAGGGAGGGCGATAGCAAACTTTAAAATTAAGTTTTCATCCATATCAATTGTTTTTTTTTTTTCTTATTATTTATTCTGTTTCCAATAATATGTATAAAAATGCCTGAATTTTAATAAAAAAATTATTATTAATTTAATAAATCTTTCAAAAGGAGATTTACAAAATGGTAAAGTAAAGAACTTCACCAAACCTATCACGATGTACCTGTTTACATGTATGGTAAATAAGGTAAAGTAAAGGTGAAGTAAAAAATTTGGTGATAATGTTTTTTTTTTTACTTTATCACACTTTACTGTAGTTTATATGGTAAAAAATAAAGTGACTTGTAATAAAATTTATAGAAAAAAGAAAAGCATGTTAAGCTTTACTTTACCACACTGCTTTTTCATCTAAAATGGTGAAGGAAAAATATGTCATATCTAGGTAAGGCATGTTTGTTTCTTTGCATGTGGGGGCCATGTTTTGCTGATCCTCATGTTGTTATTATTGGCAAACCATTTAAGTTAGATGTCGAAGATCATAACCATAACTATCAATTCCTCCCTAGTCGCCCTTCAAATACATCTACTTTTGAATGCCATCCAACAACACCTAAAAGAGCTAGTCTCATCCACATCAGTGAACAGTGGGCCATGCATGTCATCCACAGCATGGCTCATCGTATGGATATGGCATGGATCAGTGAACAGTGGGCCCTGCATGTCCAGAAGCTGGGATGCCGATGGTACTGATCACCAACCCTACGCGTTACTTTGCTTGCTACCCAAGTGAAATTCGTCATTAACATATTATATATCTCTTCTATAGGGTTGCACTGGGCTTACGCTCAAGCTTAAGCTCAAGCTCAAGCTCAACCGGGCCTATTTGATTTGTATTATATATATATATATATATATATATATATATATATATATATATATATATAACAACTTTGCTCCTCCTTTTATAGATGTCATGGGTTTTACACCTACGCAAATGGGACTAACCATCAATTGGAAATAAAAATGGAAATTTGATGCATTCTGATATTGTTAAACTCAGGTTCACGGATCAACAGGTTAGGATAATCAAACAGATATTAAATTCATATATTGGTCAGCCCCATCTGGATTTTTTGATTCTCCACGTCACCCATAATTAGAGAGGCTCTAGATGGGCCCTGCCTCTTGCACTTTCCAATGCAAGACATCCACATAGGAGCTCACCGTATGATAAATGTTCTTATTATGTTATGTAATAATAAATATATTATACGTGATAATAATAATAATAATAGTAATAATAATAAAGCCATACTCAATTTAACTTTGCTTAAGTCATATGTAATCAAAGCTCGAGCTTCAGGAAAGCCCAACTTTGAAAATAGGGTTGGATGCCGGCTTCAGCTGGGCTTTTCAAGCTAGACTTTAGCTTTAGCCAAGCTCTAAAGTACTCAAATTGAGTTCCGGCACGAGCTTAATCAAACTATGACTACCAACCTCTTTGCTTTTTTATTTAGTTTTTGGATTTTTTTTTTAGTAAAAGAAATTTTTGGATACTTAAAGTACAAAGGAGGTACCAAAAATTTCACTCAACTAAGAAATCAGAGAATCTAAGGACATAAGTTATTTTGAATTACAGTAAAGAAAAAAGGCCCTTAAGATTGAGAATCCAAATTATACTTAGTCCTATACTGGGATGTTAGGTTCATGTCTTGTATTCTAGTTTGACCGGATTGGTTCGTTGGGTTAGTCAATGACCAGGTTCAGGGTCAATGGTATTTTGATCATTGTATATGGGCTTTCTTAAGGGCCAAAAAAGTAGAAATTACATATTGATATAATTTGTAGCTTTAGACTCTGAGTGAGAGAGGCGAGAGCTCTCTCTCCCGTGGTTCTGAACCACGTGGGGCAGATGGGAGAGCAAGATTGAGACCACTGAAGAGAGAGAAAGTTGAATGTTAGAGGATTTGAAATCCTTGTAACAAATCCTGGTAACAAGTTGTTCAATTCCTGCACAGTAAAATCCTCATGTTCTTGTTGATGTATGCGAGTTTGCACAACCATGTAAATTGGTATGCATGTGGATTTATTGTGGTCGATTGATCGTGCGTGTTTGCCCTAATCAATTCTCCATTATGGGACCCTTCAATCCTTAATGGCTCAAAATGAGGCCCACATAGGTCTGGCCCCTTAACAGCCCAAATCTCTCCCCTGCCACTCCTTTCTTCTGGTCAAAAGGAGAGGGTGGGTACAGCTTTCCAGGCGAGCAAAATGACTAAAAAATACATAACAATAGAGATTTCTTTCCGACAGATCTCTGACAGTTTTTTTTTTGCAGTCTTATTGCCATCAGTATTCCCTAATTACCCTTCATTTGTAATGGATTTACGAAGCATGCCCCTGTGGCCTTTTTTCTATTATGTAACGGCGTTACGACGTTACTGTTAAAGAGCCAGCTAGGGTTTAGGCTTTTTCCGTGTTCGTCTTCGTCTCTTTTTTATTTTGTTTTGGTAAATTATGTTCGTCTTTCTCAGAGCAAGAGTGGGGCTCACAATCGACAGGTACATGATGAACATGGTCTTTTGATCCATAATTATTTGTGTGTGTGTTAATAAATGTATTTTAAAAAATTAAATTCCCCCTTTTTCTTCACTAAAAAAATGTCAAGGCCTAAGACCTCCACTTCCTAAGACGTGGTCTTGGTCAACTCGACTACCCATTGTGGCTAAATTGTTATAAATTAATTTAATAAAGGTGATGATGGTCAAATTACCATGCAATCTCTCCATCCTATGAAAAATAAATTAAGGGATAATGGGAAATAAATACCTACCCTAATTAGTTTCATACTAACCAAATAACATATGCTCAACCCAGTATCTCCCTGCACTAAAAAATAAATAACAACATATTAAAAAAGAAATAATGACAAGTTGGATAGAATAAAAATAGAAAAATTGGAGCAAAAAGGGTGTAGTTGCATAAGAACAACAGAAACATGAGTGGTTTGATGGAAAAATGAGTGAGTAGTTTCATGAGTAGTTACGTAACCAATGATCAAAATTATAACCGGCGGTCAAAATTGAACCAAAGCCTCCTTGCTTAATATATTATAATAGAAGCAAAGACTCATATTAGTGTCCACATTATGTTAAGGGTGTGGTTATGTAGCTCTTGCAAAAATAAAAGTAACTTCCACTTTTCCATGATTTCTTTTTATCCCTCTATTTCAAATGACCTTTTTTTTGTGGATTTATAGAAATTTGCCTTGCTTTTGGTGCTTTTTCCTCATTTAAAAGTTTGCTCACCCCAAACGGTGAAAAATGTTTTTACGGGAAAAAAAACGTTTAAAAATCACTTCTAACTTCTATTTTTACAGAAAACTGAATACATAAATGTGCCCTAACCCCTCACTTAGATGGGATTTTGCTTCCTAGGTCTGATTACTAGAGGGATGGCTTGATAGACATTTTCACCCAAGAAGATATTATTTAGAGCCCTGCTACTTGGACGGAATTTTGGGACCGATCCCTGGACCGGTCCCAAAGTTCCAGTCCAAATATTTGGACTGGAACTTTGGGACCGGTCCAGGGATCGGTCCCAAAATTCCGTCCAAGTAGCATTTTTATATTATTTAATGCCAATTTGTAGATTATCAACTTTGTTTTTTTTTTTTTTTTTTTCAATTTTAGATGCAAAGGCATCTGTTAGAATTCACACAAATGCAGTACAAAGCAAACAAAGGGGCCCATAATATTTGTTTTGTTCACACAAGTTAAATCAGAATGGTTTGGTGGAAATTGGAATCATTTCCCTAAGCTAAGTTCTCTATCAGGTGGAATTATATATTTAAAGGTATCAGGTGGAATTATATATTTAAAGGTAGCTTTAAACCCAAATGATGATCGCTACATGTTGTTCAGCAATTAATTGTCAGATTGCATCATTCATTATGATTAGTAGCATATATATTGCATACACCACCAGAGATGGCTGTTAATGCATACCCATGAATAGTGGGGCCCGCCTTGTGAATGTTCTTAATCACTTTGACGTATGTGATTTTCTTTTCATAAAAGTTTAATGGTGGATGGTAACTGGACGAATATAAGGACTTGTTTTTGCAATGAGAAATCTCCGCTCCCGGATTTCTATTTTCATGGGAGATGCGAATCCTACATTTAGAAAATTGAAATCATCTCTATCAAGAAAAATCAGTTCTTTTTTCATGATATTTTAACAAGGAAAATGTGTTGTGCCAAACAACAAAACAGTGAACTGAATGAAGAATCAGAACAATATTTTTTCTCTCTTCCATGGAATACTCTCTAGGCGGAAGGTTATTTGATGGTCATTGTGAGATATTCATCTTCAATTCTTCATTTTTAGTACTTATGAAAACACATACCTAAGCATCCAACTACATGAAAAAAAAAAAAAAGCCCTAGATTAGCTAAAAATCATAAAATTATATGTAGTGATAAGCCCAGATTAGTTTGTATCAGCAATACTATATGGTTAGATGATAATGGTGTCAATATATCAATCGTGTGGGCCATGCTTTAAAGCCTGCAACTGATTGAGTGGTCAAATCCGGAGGAATTTTCTAATAAGATCATATCAGCTACTGTAGATATGCAGTCTGGCTACTGGGGCCCACCCAGATGCACGCGTACAAATAGGGTTTTTGTATTAGATAGAAAGTTCTCATGGATATGGGTTGGGCAAAAAGCTCAGCCTAATTAGAGTATCTTCGATTTAAAATCTCAAAGTATCCATGACCTTTAACCATTCATACTCAATGTCAAGTAAAAGTAAGTTGAGTGTTGGATTGAATCTCTATTTCTAATGAAATTGGTGTTGGCACAGTGAATAGGATGGAGATAGATGGATCATGTTCCAATGTGATCTAGTAGAAATTGAAGACACATGGGTGTCATAGTGTGTTGTTGTGGATAGCAACACACGCTCCCACATCACCCTCCAGAGATCGATTCCTGAAGGGGCAGGTTTTCTTCTTTGTTCCTGGCCACGGGGTCAACTTAGCAAAATGATTAAAGAAAGGAGTGCAAGGGGAGAAATATGTAGTAGAGAGTTAAATTATTCTGATTTTGTATGCAACTCATTTTATTATTTAGTGGAATGTAACTTTTATAATAAAAAAAAATAATTTTTTCTTAATAAAGAGGATCTTTACTTCCTCCCGGGTGATTTCTCTCTCTCTCTCTGAAAACAGGAACATGCAAGCACAAATGATTCCTTGTGTATCTGCCGAATGAATCTGTCCTCACCTTTTGAGATTGAAAGGTACACATGCAATTTTCAAACCGCCATTGGGCTCTGACTTTGGACAGTATGGCCCATTTATCTACCACTGAATTTGTACTGCTACTTTCCTTCTATTTCAATCCACAGCCTATCAATTTGACGGTTGAGATAATCCCATCAGTTGGGCCATCAATGTGCTATGGCCTATTGGCCTATGCATAACCTCGGTCAATGCCACTTTTGTTTGACATTTTCTTCATTAAAAGAAGAGAAATAAAGAAAAAGTAAAGTAAAGTAAGAATTTGGCTGCAATCATTATCCAAAACAGTACCCTTATTTTATTGTATAACCTACTTTGACATTTTCAATGGGGACCAATTTGCTCCCAACCCACCTAGTCAATAGCCACCAAACTTCCCGCCATAATTTCTCCAAATTTATCTATGGGCCGTGTTCTCCTACGGATGTTTTCCCCTGGACCTCCATGTGTAAGGCCTTGTAGGGTCCACCCGGGGCCTATCAATCCTGTGGGAAGTGGAGGATTGAAAGATCCAGATGTAACCTATTTACATGCAAAATTACAAGTCCATCATATCACCCGAACTCCTTGATTTGTGGCCTACAAATTCAACGGTTTTTTTATTAAGAGATTTGACCTCCATTGGAAGGTTCAGCCCATTCCTATCGGTGTAAATCCATTAGAACATATGTAAATATGGGGTGGGATTTTGATGGTCCATTTAAACCAGTGCTAAGGTGGGCTCCACATGGTTGTCCACGTGGACATCCCCATGTGGGCTGTCTGTAGGAGAGTTTTGTCCATTATCTATAATTTTATGGAAAATGTTTTTTTTTTTTTATTTAAGTAAAGTGGGTCGGGACTTAAGAGAGAGCCCGCATACATACAAAAAAATAGCACACTCAAGTGAAAATGAAGTCTGCATACGTGGGAAGAAAGCTCACACAAGTGGAAAAGGAGCCCGCACAGGTAGGAAAAGTGGGGTACGCGAATTCAAACCCCTAATCAGCCAAGTAAGTACTGATGCTCGTTACCACTTGAGTAAGAAACCGTTCTCGACACGTAATTAATTTAGAGAGCAGAAATTGTTTAGATGAGAGGGTTTCTTCATTTGAAGGGGTGACATTTAGTGGCCGGTTAAATGAGGGGAGGCTGAAAGGTCCAATGGGCCCCGCATATAGAATTGCTGCATGGGGTTTGGCCGGCCATTTGGGATTTCAGGCCTAGCCGGCCCTAACCATGGATGGGGTTGCCAATATGAACTATTGTTGTAGGGTATACATCAACAACCATCATCCAAGTCATCATCGTCGTAGATTTATTGTGTTACATGAGATTTATTTTGGAGTTGGATCTAGATCTTCTACTACTTTAGCATGGTGCCAATTCCTACACTTTTAGGAGACACTGAGACAACATCAAATAGATGATACAAGAAGCTGGTAGGTCCCAACCCTCTCTTATGTATATATATGATAGAGCCAATGAATTTCACAAACTCTATCGACAACACGTTATATAGAGCAGGATAATGTTGAAGTACTTGAGGATCCAAATCTGCCAGCTATTTAGGGTGGCACACCCAACCTGAACCCGAAGCTCAACTTTCAGTTTATATGGGTCAAACCAGACCCACTTTCCATTCTCAGTGATAAACCTAAAACGAGCCTTAATTATAGGAGCAGACCTAAGTGTTAACATGCGCCGCACCCACTAGATTCAAAGAACTTTTTAAATAATACCTTAAAAGTTCTATTTTATTATTTGACTTCTTAACTTGACCATTGTCCATACCATTCAAAAGAAAATCTTGGTTCCACCATTGGTCATAAACATGACCCACATCCAACCATTTTAACTCGATCCACAAAGTAAATGGGTCAAATATCACTTAGGAAACCATATCCCACAACTATTCGAGTTGGGCTGGATTAATCTTGTTTAATAAATGGATCGAATTTTGGTTAGGCTTTAACTTGCATTCTCCACGCTCAACCAAAATAATTTTCCACCCATGCTTCTACTCTTACAGTTAACATTTTCTAAAGTCATTTTTCTTAGAAATATGCCTTTCCTCAGGGTGTCTATAGGTCTTCTCCTTTCTGAAGTTCTTTTAAACCTCCAATGCTATATACAATATTATAAAAATAGCATATATATACCAAATTGATAAAGTTAAAAAAACACTTCCCAATAATATTATGATATTTTCATAAAATAAAAATATAAGATGTCAACTTCAAAACACAAGAACACAATGTTGTTATCAAACAAAATGGTAGTAAATGAGAAAAGAAAAACCTATGTAAAAGTTATTTTGTCATATTGGTTTGTATCCTTTTTCTGTGTTTTAAATTTACCAACTGATTTAATTGTCACAACTTTCTGCAATAATCACTCAAGAAAATACCCCAAAATTAAATATTTAGAGTTTAGACCATCCCCCCTCTCCCAAACCCATCCCAAAAAAAAAAAACAGAAAGAAAGAAAAGAGACTCATGTGGCAAAAGCTCAAGTGCATTGGATTGACAGAAAATCAACAAACATTGTATACTTTTCAAAGGGACGTTGAAGTTATTTAAGCCGCCTTCTAAAACCCCGTTCCGTTTTTGCCACTTGTTAGTCTACAGGATTTCAATCGTACATGTCTCCAATTTCTTGAACTTGAAGGGTATTTGTTTCCATCCACTTTTGTGTATATCATAATCCTTGACAACGATGATGACAAGCACATCAATAATAATAACGTAAGGTGTCCCTAATACATCGAATGTAGGGTCTCAAGGCTTTTCTTTTCCACCTTTAGCTTTCTCTCTTCCCTCCCTCCATCTCCATCTCCATCTCCCTCTCTCTATCTCTCTCACTCCTCAAACCTCTAACCCATTTGGCTGATCTTGACATCCTCCCTCTTTGATTCAAACCCCCTCCAAAACCCAGAAAAGATCCACTCATTCTGGTGGGGTTTTTTTGTATTTATCCCTCTCTCTCTCTCCCTCTCCCTCCCTCTCTCTCTCTCTCTCTCTCTCTTCCACATAGATCTATTGGCACTTTGTTGCTAGACTTTTGACGAAGAGCTGCTAACTTTGTAGTGGGATTAGGGGAGGGAGAGGTAACCAAGAGGAGAAAGGAGAGGATTTTAGAGGTGAAGATGACTCCAGCTAATTTGGCAGGTCAGTTTGGTGACACCACTTACACTAAGGTATTCGTTGGAGGCCTTGCTTGGGAGACTCAAAGGGAGACAATGAAAAAATACTTCGAGCAGTTTGGGGAGATTTTGGAGGCTGTTGTGATCACAGACAAGAACACAGGAAGATCCAAAGGCTATGGATTTGTGAGTTCACTTTCTATTCTCTATCTAGTTGCACATCTCATTGTTCTTTAAGTTTTTTTTTTTTTTTTTTTAATCCTCTTCCTTCTGTCTTAAGTAATTTAGTAATTTGGGTGTTGATACTATGAATCCAATCTTGGTTTTTGTCTATGATAAAATATATAAAACTTAGAATCATAGCCAAGATCTAGAGGTGTGTATTTCTCAAAAAGCAATCAAGATCCATAATTATAAATATATATATATATATATGTGCATATATAGCTATAAAGTATCAAGATCTACTTTTTTCCATTTTTTTTATTTTTTCAGTAATTGCTGAAAATGATTTTTTTCTTTCTTTTACCTTAGGTAACTTTTCGAGAACCTGAGTCAGCCATGAAAGCTTGTGTGGATCCAGCTCCTGTGATTGATGGAAGGAGAGCAAATTGCAACCTTGCATCTCTTGGTGTTCAGAGATCCAAACCTTCAACACCAAAACATGGTGAGGGATTTTCTAGTTATGACTTCCCCTATCCTTTTTTTTTTTTTTTTTTTTGCATTGCTGTTAATTACTAATTATATTGATTTTGTTTCTTTCCTTCTTTTTTGTTGGTATTTTATCTGTTTGTTATCTTTGAATATACATCAGCCACACAGTGAACATGTTATGTGACAGTGTTACATGTGGACCACTGGTTCTCCAGTATACGTTAATGCTTTTCTTCTTTCTTGTTAATTTGGAGAACAGACACCATCAAACCCAATCCAATAGAAAAATAATAGTCAATGGGTACAAACATACATCTCGTGAATCATATATTGTGGCACTGGCAAAATGTGTGCCACTGAGATTAGTCTTACTCGTGCCCATAAAACATTAGTGTTCTCCTTGCAAATCTATTTAACTGATTGATTTGATTGCAATGAGATAATAAACAGCCACCTTAAGCACCAAATAAGGAAAACTTAAGGGGGAAAAAAAGAAAAAACAAAAACAGGTACCTTGAGAAAAATAAGCTTGGCCAGCCTCCTATTGATGTTAGTTGATATTTCATGATGTCTTATCCATCATCTATCTGGGGAAAACATCAAAAACCAAGGCTTGGATTCTATGAATGTAAAGCCGCTGTAGATGTTCCTAAAAACTTTTCTTTCTTTTTGTTTGTTTACATCAGAATAGTAGAGAGAATGATTGAGCCTGTGAATGTTAGTTATTCCTGCTTCTTTGTACTTTTGTAAGAGAGCTTTGAATAGGTTTTTGTCAATGAGCTGTGTTCTGAAACTAGTTTTTTATTGACCTTGTATCTGTGTTACTGTTTTTCTAACAAGGTGGAGGCAGAAATTTTAGGGCAACGAACTTCTTTCCTACGGGCCTTCAAAGTGGTGTTGGAACAGCTTTTCCTTCATCTGCCAGCTTCCCTCATTATGCCGTCCAACAAGGGATTCCTTATAATGTATATGGGTAAGCTTTTAAATATCTTTTGTATATAGGAAGTGCCACGTGATTGCACATGCATTTTGCTTATATTTCGTGCATAAGCATCCATGATACACTATCATGCTCATGCTCTCTCTCTCTCTCTCTCTCTCTCTCTCTCTCTCTCTCTCTCTCTCTCTCTCTCTCTCTCTCTCTCTCTCTCTCTACATTCAAGATGTGGGAATATATCTTGAAGAGCATCTATGATCATACTGATGGATGTCTCATGCATATATGAAGGTGGTGTTTTTTTTTTTTTTTTTTTCTCATGCATATATGAAGGTGGTGTTTGGATGAAGGGAAAATGGAAGTAAGGATTCCCTAATAAGTATAGAAACTGAGACACATTGAGTGGAAAAACCTCACCTTTCATTTGTACTCTCAATCTAGTATTTTTTATTAGTCACTGAAAAATTTCCAGTGTTAAGATAGGATAAAATGTTTTTTATCTATTATCTTGACGGGGTTCCAGCTTTCCCTAGTAAGTGGAGAAAACTCCATTAAAAGGTCCCCACTTTTTCCCACAAAAAATGCATCAAAAAGAGGAAAGGAGGATTGTGTAGTGCAAATGCTTTCCTCCCACCCAATTTGGCACTATAGTAATCATGTCTATGCATGATGTGCATGACATTGATGATGAATATTGCCCTATTCTTCTAACATTTAAAGCTGGGTGCGGATCTTTTTAGGTGGATTTGGAGTAGGGTCTAAAGTCTAAAGAGCCAAACCCAAGTGAGAATCTGGGACACTAAATCCTCTAATGGACTAGACTCATGTTCTACTCCTCAAACCTCTTGAACTAGGAGTGGATCTTTTTTAACCACAACCTTTTTAAGGTAACATTATAACGGTATTACCTTAATATTATGGTACTATTGGATAGATAATGAGCCCAGGATTTTGAACCTAAGATCTTAAAAGGGAGGGATAAACCACCCTTATGACCGAGGCAACAAACATTAATTACTATATTGATGTTAACTATAACAATATATATATAACATTAATGAAAATAACCTAATTTATTAACATTAACCGGACAATTGATCACCATCATCAACATCATCCTACGGTTCTAAAATCTAATTTATTAATTCATAAAATTAATTGAAAACTATATATTTTGGGTACAATTTTACTATTTTAAAATATTTATTTCTCATAATGCAAATAAAAAATAAGATGGCTTAATTGCCCGAGCTCCCGAGTTGACTCCACTCCCAGGATTATTGATCGAGTCAAGTACGAGTCATGAGTCAGCAAGCAATGGCAAAAACATCTTGCCTTTACACCTCTGTATGTACATACAGTTGTTACTATTTTATTTTCAAAATATTTTGTTTTTCTTTTTTTCCTCAGTAACAAATTAAATCATTATTACAATATTTTTACGATATGTTCCTGATGACATCCTAATAAAAACACAAACTTTAAAATCATCATGATGGTATCTCTCCCACAGGTACTATGACTACTATCCCCAATAACATATTTGCAATGATGGTAACGAGATGTCACCTCCCAATTAACATGTTTGACATCATTTTCAATGTGTGGAGTTTGTATGCATTTATTTATGGGTTTGAAAGTTTTGTCATTCTCATGCTCTTGTTCTGCAATATTCAGGTACTCTCCATACTCCCCAGACTACACGTTTCCTACGGTTTGTACAAATTTCCCTTCTTTCCATTAATCTTCATTTTCAATTGGTCCATTTATTACCAAATAAACTAAAATTCATCGCCTTATTATACTTAATGACTTTTATTTAGCGCACATTTTAGATTTATTTGAATGGGATACATCCCACTGCTTTTTTTTATAACATGATGTATTTTTTTCTTAAAAAATATTCATATAAACCAACAACTTATCAATATTTCACAATATTAGCAATGCAATTGTAGATGTATTTTTATTTTATTTAAAAAAAAAGGGGTGACCGGACCCATACAACACACATCTTGAGGACTTTTCAAAAATAATCCACTTTGCAGAATTTGCGAGGTCCACTGACTTCATCAAATCCAAAAGAAATTCGAGACTTAATTAACTATTTAAAAAAAGGATAAGGTGCATTAGACGTTGCAAATATAGTGCCTAAGAGAAATAAAATGAACAACCAAAATAAAAACTTTATCTTTTTATCTATCATTCATTTTATGACTTTAGAACAAATAAGTAAGGGAATTATTCAAGTGCAACTATCCCTCACCATAGGGTGAGGGATGCTTTCATAAATGGAAATTTTTCAAGTACAAAAGGGGGATTTCATGTACATAGGGTGAAGTACAAAATAGGGATTCATGTGCAAAAAAGGGAAAATGCCCTCACCCTATAATGAGGGACGGATGCACATGAATATCCCCCAATAAATAAAAACATCTAATGAACTTGATTTTTCGCAAATGGCTAAATCCAAAAGCCATTCCACATGTCCTACTTTAAAAAGTTGTAGGCTTTATTTGAAGAAAAAAATTCAAGTCCCAGAAGATATTAATTGCGGATATATATATATATATATATATATATATTCTAAGGAGAATTGAATGAACTACATGTGATAGATGGGTGGATCCACGTCATTGTCCAATCTAAGGCCCTAGATGGTCGATCAAAAGTTGAAGGCAAAGTTTCTCCTCCAAGAATCCATTTCATTACTTTAGTTATTTTTTCAAATAGCTAGATCTCAAAGTCATATTGTATTTCATAAGGTCAATTGACCTCTACCTACAAACTCTATGCATATCTTATTTTTTCAAATAGCAGATCTCAAAGTCATATTGTAAGATAAGTGTTTAGTCCAACGCAATGGGGCCCTGCGTAATGTCACCCCTCCACAGTACTCATACCTCCCACGATCTAGCAAGAGGCCTAATTTGATACTCATTTGACCATTTTTACACTCTTAGATCGAACCTCAAAAGGCTGTGTACGTAATATACCATTAAATTTGAGTTTTAAACCTATTAAATTAAGGGTTAGGATAATTTCGAAGGGGCTGACTTTTTGCCTGATCCATTTTGAGATCCATAATCCACCTGACCTTGAGCATACATCTAATTAGTTCCACCAGCTGGATCATATATGAAAATTAAATATACAATCCACTTGAAATCTACTCATCATGAAGGCATTTGAGGCCCAGTTAGGGGTGGCAAATGGGTTGGGTCGGTTGAAAATGAGTCGGACTAACCTTGGTTCTCTATAAGTTGAAATAGTCCAACCCAAATCCCTTCCCACTAGGGGGATGGTAAGCCAATGCCCATCCTAAGTGAAATGGAAGCCACTGACCTAGGCCATGAGCCTTCTTGATCACCCATAGACCTTGTCCAAGTAAGGTGTTTTTTTTTTTTTTTTTTTTTTTTTTTTTTTTTTTTTTTCTAAAGTACTACGTTGGTGAATTGGTCTACAATGGCACTTAAACTTGAGAACCGGACCCCACCACAGCCCATACCCAATGTGGTTCAGCTCACTTAACTCGATCCTACCCAACCTAGCTTTTAGAAGTTTGGCCATTTCAAGTGTTTTTGTTATATTTGACTTTGGTTGTACAAAAAAAAACCCTAAAGCACAAAAGTTTTAAACACTAAACTATTTAAATAAATTTAGATATGCTGGTCAACCCTAACTCAACTCATTTCAATATAAACCTTAACCCACCCCTATAGGATGCAGTTTGAGTTATGCATGTCAAATATGGATCGAATTGGAAGGCCCATACAGATTTTACCACTCCTATGCCCAATCCCCTCTTTATTAATCTTGAAACCCTATGGATATTATTTACCAAAAAGAAAAATCCAATGGATATTTATAATTATAATATAATTTTTAAGTCCTTAGATAGAAAAAGATAAAAGAGTACTTTAAAGACAAATAAATCATTTTTTACATTGAAGTCGAAAGAAGGGAATACAGTAACACACTCCATTGAATCAAAAGCAATATTCCATCTTAGCTGCTGTCAACTTTTTGTCTTTGCAAGTGGAAACACAAACATTACAAACACACAATTACAAATGATGCTTTTCAAGCTGCTTTAGTCATGCGTGTCCAAGCAATTATGGGACGATATTTCCATGTCTCTGGCCTTGACCCTTCCATTTGCTTTTACCATGAGCCAAAGACTACTATATATATATATATATATATATACGATCCCTATATGACAGTAATGTACCTTAGTGCATTAAAGTTTGCCAAATTTTTAACTCTAATCTAAGTAGTATCAAACAAATAACTTGACTCTATGTTTAAGTCTCGTGTTTTATATATCATCAATCTGACAACCTCCCAACCTTCATGGAATTTAAATTTAGACCAAAGATAATACATGACATGAGATATTAGTTTTTGAGCTGTTTGGTTTTCCTAATTGAGCCCCACTGATGAATTTGCTAGCATGGTGTGGAGAATCAAAACATCAAGTGTTGATGCATTTAGTTGTCTTTTATTTGAATGGCTTTGGCAGTGTATTCTCAATCATGGTAACTTTAAATAAAGAAAGAAAAAGACCAGGGCAAAAGCGCCAAAAACAAGAAGAAAACAAACAGGGGAAGCTTACAAAAACCAACCCAAAAGGACAGACCAACCAAAGAAAACAGAAAACAAAAAGAAAAACCACAAGCACACTTCAAGAGCTACACAACCGCTCAGACTTTTATAATGGTCATGTGGATTCTGATGGTTTTGGGGAAATGTTTTCAACTAGGGAAATTTACATGTTACCGTTTGTAATGTTTGACAATTAAAAACAACATCTATTATCTACATATGATAACCCATGGATTTATCAATAGACCGAAAAGCGATTATGATGGTCAAGGTCGTTGACTGATATTTTTGATAAATTAGATAATTGTTTGTAAAAAAATTGACATAAAATCAGCTGGTTATGTGTAGCTTTCCTTTTCAATAATCTGCAGCTTGGGTCCACTCCAGACAATAAGTGCACTGAAATATAGAATACCATGTTAAATCCAGTTTCAGAAATAGTGCAGTAGTGGCCTCCAACCAGCTTTGCATACATAGGAAGATGAATATATTTTTAGCATGGCAAGTGGGCCCTCTTTCATGTATGATTTTGACTTGATTTTAGAACCGAGTGTGTCTATATATATATTTATAATGTAAGTTCACCAATGTATTCTTCTACTACTACTTTGCTGCTGCTGTTGTTGTTGTTTGTGGAAGAGTAGAACTATCCAACTCATTAAGAAAGTTTGGTGCAGAGCTATTATAATGTGTTTGGAGGGGCAGCTGCTGCTGCTGCTGGACAGTACCCCATGTATGGAGGTGGGTCATATACAGGGACTGCAGCTTTCTACCCTTATTTTCAGCTGGGGCATGGTAATAGTGGGGCAGCCACATACCCACATGGTCAAGGGTACAGCCTCCAATACCCTCATCTCTTCCAGTACTCTGCCCTCAATTCCACACCATTTCCACACCACTATGGAGGGACAATGTCTATGCCACCCCCAACACCTGCAGGTGTGTTGCTTTTCCTCTGCCATTTTACAGCCTTTCTTCCTGCCTTTCTTGTTTTCATTCTACACCACACACTCCTCTTTTTCTTTTTTCTTTAATATCCAGTATCTCCAATTCTTTTGGTTCAATTGGCTTGGCCTGGGCCTGTCCAAAACAATAGGGCATGTTTGGATCTTCATAAAAGGTGCAGGTAGCTTGGTTTGTGCATAGATAATGATCCATGCATAAGTTTCAGCTTGTTTGTTCTCTACCATAATCAATTAAATTGGTAAAAACAAAAAATTTATAAAAGTTGGCCTATGGAGCACTCGAGTTCAGATGATCTTGAATAGGCCTGGACAAAACACATTTTTGTGGGTTCAAAAATCCAGCCCAACCCACCAGTTTGGACAACCATTATGGACAATTAAACCCTTGGTTGGCTCTAGATAAGCGCCATATAATCCTGGGTATCATTTTGGCAATTGATAAGCCGCATCAACTGAAAGGGTAATTAGAACTGTGGGTCGTTTGATTGATTTAGGATGGAGATCTGAATTGATTATCAGATTGATCATGTTATGTGCACCAAAATATGGAGCCCATGCCATATATTAGTATATTTGCAAACAACACTTTTGATTTTTATTGATAATTTGGTATGCATTTTTATCATCATCAATGGGACTAATTATCTTTGACAGTGTGTGTTCCTCTACAACAGGCATGACCATGGCTCTTCCGGCTCCAGCTCTTGCCCCAACACCTCAGCACTACAGACTCATCCCTTCTCCTTTCACTCCATCAGCACCTGAACAATCCTCGGCCTAACCATGGATCTCTCTCTCTCTCTCTCTCTCTCTCTCTTTCTCTCATGCAAGCCAAAGGGTAGACCCAAGGGTCCTCCCTCCAACATTAGCCCTACAGGGAGGGCTAATTCTAAATTTTGGAGGAGGGTCCTCCAAACTGCATTGGTGCATGGTTTAGCCCAAGAGGGGCTAAACGCACCACAACCCAAGTTTGTGTTTTCCCAAAATTCCAACATACCAACCTTAGCCATGACATGAGCTAAGTTCAAAAGGAAACAAACCATCTAACATTTAGCCTTGGAAGGGCTAAATCAACTCAACCCTCTTAACTCATGCTTGCAATATGTAAATCCAACAGCATACTTAGCAAGCCTTGTCTAACCAAACATTAGCCTAGGAATGGCTAATTTCTCGAAATTACAAGAAGCACCTGCAAATGCAAAGGTGTTTTTGGCAATCTCAATAGGGCATGATGGCATGCCCTAGTCATTGTTCTAACACTACCCCCAACTTGTGGCTAATGACCCATGAATTTTTGTGACCCACAAGTGCATTTAATCACCTTACAGACCTCAACCGACATTCACGTAAACCTTTGTTTAACCCACAAATCTTCTCTAGGCAATGAGAAGATGCTCCAATTAACCTTGCATCCATTTGTTTTTGTATAGTCATCGTGGCTACAAACTTTGGGAGTTTTAGCCCGATTAAGATAGGCCCAAAGGAGAGTTAATGTTTGTTTTTGGCATTTAGCTCTACCTACTAACTTCAGAAGAACTTCATTAATGGCTTTGGAGTTCAGTACATGCATAGGAAATTTCTTTCTTTCTTTCTCTCCCTCTTCCTAGTCTCTCATATCCAATCAAAAGATGGAGGTAACCCTCAAAGGGAGATGTTTTTGGCTTCTTGGGTTCGCTTCCACTAACTTTCCTTCAACCATGGTTAGGACCAAAGACCCCCCTTCTGCACACTGTCACACCACATTCCCTTGCATTTCCATCCATTTCCTATTTGTCTCTGTTTGTACTGATGGTTTCTCAATGAGAACCTTGATACTTTGATATGTATTAATCTGAAGTTTGGATTGTAATAAGTAGGTATTATTTACTTTAGGGACATACTGATATTATTCTCTATGCAAGTCTTTTGACAATAACCTGCCTCGAAAACTTATGCTTTTTTCCCCTCTTCTACTCTCTTTTTCATTTTTCTTTGCTTTGCTCTTTTATGTTGCTTTGTCTTCTTTAATGAAAGTTGCGTTATTGATCAAAAAAAATTATGCTTTTGTTTTTAAGTATACGAGTAGCCGATAGTGTAGAAGCTTTAGTTGGTTTTTGCTTATATATGTTTGCCTTTTGTTGCTATATGTTGTTTCATTATCTTCTATTCATCTCATGTGATCAATCTGATGATGGGACATGTCTAATTCAAATGAGATTGGGCCTAATCCTAAAATTGAAGTTATAGCCGCAAGTGCTGCTAAATTATCTTTATGGCTGTCCATCGCAAATTAGGTGATGATCAATTGATTTGTGATATGCCAAAGCTTTCATGGTTGTGTGTTGTCGGCACCTTAGTATCACGCACATGCCTACGGTTCTATCAGTGGTCTTCAGGTTGACAGTGTCACTCCTGAACAATACGCCAACCTGATAAAAAAAATAGTTTGTGATATTGTTCTCAGCAAAAAGAAGAATAGAAAAGGGAGCTGAGGCTTTTGCTTTACCAACTGGTTTCACCATTAAAGTGTTGCTTTCTTGTGAGTTGAGTAAAAGATCCTCTAAAACAAGAAAATCAGTCATGCATTAGCTCATTATTCTCTCTCTCTTTTTCGAAAATCGTTTCGTCCATTCATTTGCTGTGTGAGATTAGGTAGTTATTAATCTAAACAGAAATGGCATGTATAAACACAATTTCCTAACTACTTCATGCAGACCAGACGTATTAATCAGGTTCGGGTTCATTCTTGGGTCCATCATAGAGCCTAGTTGTGGATCCCAAATTTAGAGCCAGACTTGACATGGACCCAAACCATGGCATAAACTAGACCTATTTAAAGCCTTTATTGGTGGGTTTTTTTTTTTTTATGGTAAAGCATTTAAAGCCTTTACTTGATCACCAAGCCTGAGACGTGACCCCTGTGATGTTGCACAGCACCCAAAGAGATTCACTTTCAAAATCAAATTGGAACTAATTATGTGTAATCCACCATTGCCTACTAATCATATTAGAGTTAAATTTGAGAGTCTATTTCTTACTGAAAAAAATGATTATAGGCCAGGTGCTGACAGCAGGTAAAGCCTTATGTTAGCACCTAGGTATCAATCCAACCTCCTCATGCCCATCTAGCTAGGCTATGTCCACCCGCTCAATTTTGTTCGAGTCAAACACATTCAGGCTTACCCCATTGGTAAGACTTAAGAGGCGCCAATACTTATCCGACTGTCTAGGGTTTAAACCTACGTAGTCACCTTCTCTTACTCGAGGGCTTTCTTACCTCATTCGGGGTCTACTTTCCTCACCAGAGGGCTAGTGCCCCAACCCCACTAAGCTAGCTAAACAAAAAAACAAACCCACCCACCCCCCCACCCACCCCACACAAAAAAAAAAAAAAAAAAAAAAGAAAAAGAAAAAGGAAAAGGAAAAAAAAATTACAACATGACATCTTGGAACCCATATATTTATAGAAATATAATCTTTCTACAAGCATCAGTTTTATGGAGGGAATATCAAAAAAAGGTCAAGAGTTTTTATTTACTATTTTTTGTTGGCATAAACTTCAAGATCTGCTGCAGCAAAATGCCCAATAAAGAATTCCGAAACACTCATTCCTAAATTATTTGATCAAACTGACCAAAAGAGAGTGACAACAGTCAACAGACAAGTAGCTAGCATGTGACTCTGCCTGTGCTCTCCACTTCTTCCTTGACTGGTTATTATCATCTAACAAGACCCTGTTACCAGTCAAGTAGTCTTCATGGGCCCAACTATTCATTATATGACACTTTGTCATGTAGCCATGTATGTTTCCATGCAAGTTCCCAGGTCCATTCTTAGACCCAAAGTTATGGGTATAACAATATGCCAGCCTAGGTATCATATTTAGGAGAATTAATGGCCCTAAGCAGGCCTGGACATCCATTTGGTTCAAATGGCCAGACCCGAATATATATTTAGGGCTGAAACTCTGGCCGGATCCAAACCCAAGGCCACAAGCCCGCCAGGCTCTTCTTAGCTCCTTTCATATTTATTGGTGGATGTTGTGTATATATCATATGCATACCTTGTATATAAAATAACATTAACATAAAACATACATGTATCATATAAATTTTAAAAAATATATTTTTTTACTTGTTTATATTTCTTTTTACATTCGTACTTGGACCTAAAGATAGCATCCATGTCCGAATCTGTTAAACGGGCTTGAAATTCGGCCGAATCTGTTAACGGGCTATAAATTTGGACGTGATTCAACCTGTAGGATCCTTGTAAGGTTGGGCCCGGATCTGACTCTTCATTTGTGAATAAATTTGGGCCAAGAAAAAGATGAAGCTGGCCCAAGACAGGCTCATCGATAGCTCATGCTAACAGCAATCCGAAGGCTCGAGACTAACGGGCCTTGCAGTGAGCATTGGTAGCATATTGGGAGCCCAATGTGCCATCCAAAAGGCCCAAAGGCCCTGACATTGGCACTTATAACCCATGTCCCACAATCTCTCCATGCATAAACCAACCCTAACCATCCAAACCACCCATAACTCATGTCCCTCTAGTACCACCAATAACCACTCAAACCACCCATAGGCCATAACCCATGTACTCCATCTCTTCATTTCTATAAACACCAATAACCATCACTTTTCCTGTTGTGGCGATTAAAAATTTCAGCATTTTAAATAAGGTACTTTGTATAATCTGCAAGTAGTTCTAGAGATCTTTTTCATGTTAGAACTGAGTGACACTTCAGTACTCTGCTGAAACCTTCTTAACTAGGAACTGCAATGTTCTGAGAATTTCCATCTGATTTGGTTGTGCTTGGACACTGGTTTTGCATTGTTTTGGGCCCGAATGCTTTCAACTCAGACGGCAGCCCAGTGTAGATTTCCTTTCGGAAGGATGGGTCTGTATCAATAGCCTCGGATATTAGTCAATTTTATGCTCTCTCTTTTTCAATGAGGGTGTCCGGCCTCTTCAAAAATGAGTATTCCCCTGAAGTCCTTATCTCTCCGCGCACTGAGTAAGTTAGGCTTTTTCGTATTTAGGCAAGTGGCCATGGAGAGAGTGTCAGTTCGAAACCGTGTTCAAAACCACAACTTTCGGTTCCTAGGCCATGGTCCTAACCCACTGTGCTAGCCCTGATATTTTATAGACTTCTTTACCTTTATGTGCTCTTTGGAGTAACTAGTGAGTTTTACAATTTGAAAAGCAAACACATTGTATGCTAACTTGCATTGATTATAACTCATCACAATTTGACAACAATCATGTTGATTAAGAAAAAAAAAACCAAACTTAAAAACATTGGAAACTTCAAACTTTTCAAATATAAGATTAGAGTTATTTGATGAAATAATAACATTTGGCCCACTCACTTTCTCAGCATCTCCTATTTATTCACATCGGTGGGAAGTGTGTGTGTGTTTTGTGGCTTATAGAGGCTCCACTGAGCACCTAAAAGTTACCTAGACTTTTAGGTTGTATTCAGTGGGTTTAGTCTGTTCTTTAGATTTGCAAAAAAAAAAACATAAGTTTGGGTCCTACTTTTGCAACGATTACACGAGAACTTTCAGAAACTTTATTAGAAGCCCTATATAGAGATGATTCAACCCGTTCAAGATGAGTTTTTATCACTTCCAATCACATACCTCATATTTCACTTTAATTAATATGATGGATCCCACCATATGACTTAACACATGATTGAATCGTGACAAGGCACGGGCATGGCATTGCAGCTAATGCAGTGTTAATCATGTTTCCGTCATGTGTTCGTTTGGATGGTGGGGCCCAATCCACTATAACTGATATTTTTTGATATATTCTTATAAAAGGGGATGTCATTCATCTTGAGCAGTGCGGAATATCTCCGTATTACATGGTTCCTATGTCATAGGTGCAACAGGGGATCCGGACTCAATTAACACACTCATGCAAAATGGATATGCTTTAGGTGGGCCCCACAAAAGAGGCAATATCAGGTTTGGTAATCCCCCTGTCCTTTCCCCTTATTTTGAGCTGTACTCTTCTCCCTTTTCAATCAAAGTCATCGTTGCTAATGATAAAACATTACTGATGAAATAGTATTTAATTCTGAAAAGACAAATCCATGTGCTTAATCTTTTCTTTTCTTACCCATTAAGTTTGGTTAATGACTGTTTAACAAGATTTGAAGCCACACATCTCTCTCTCTCTCTCTCTCTCTCTCTCTCTAGCTCCAATGCTCCAATAGATTGCAATTTCAGAAACCATGAATAAAGGTTAGGTTAGAGATGATAATACAATATTATTAAAGTAATCCATTATAATTTGAATTAATTGTATAGTATGGTTAGAGATGAAATAATGAATCCAAATCAAGGGGAAATAATTAAAAAAGAGGATTTGGGGAATCTAATCTGTGTGGCCTTAAATGGCTTTTCAAAAAAAAAAACTGCTACTATTGTATATGGATTGGTTTGTCATTTGCATCTCTCAAGTCATTGATTAGATGATCAAGATCTTCTGAACAATGAAATTTCCATTCAGCTAGCTGTTATTTGGTCATGAAAAATAAATTCAAGTTTCATAACAATAAATCAGTTTCCTTGATTTTATGTTTTTCAACAAATTTTTTATGACTGAAAGCAAAAGGCCAAGATACATTACAATTCTTTTCTGGTAAAGAATTAAGGCCCCCAATAATTAATTACAGTTAAAGGACCCATTAAAGATGAATGTATAATGTCAGAAGCTCACAAGATCACCTACTGCAGTACAACATGTACTTGAAAAGCTTTCATAGGAATCCCATATTAGCTTAGTTTCAGTAGAGTTTTATTGTGTGTGTTACTTTTGAATTATTAAAAAGCATCCTATTATTGCATTACTATTTGAATAAGAAGTGCAAGTTTCCATTTGGTGCTGTAAGGAATGATCACATGATTAGTTGTATATGGATGGTACCAACGCACGGTGCATACGTGCACAGGAGAAAATTATCCACGCCCCACATTGTCTCCTTGTCTTAGATATAGTTCTTAGGAAATTATCTTCTCAAAAGTTGTTGGAATTTTTTTCTTTTCTTTTTGAGGTTTTTGTAGGAAAAGATATAGCAAAAAAGAAATAAAAATTTTAAATGATTTTAGAATACTTTAGACTAAAAAAGACCTTATTCATAAACATGAATAGAGAAATAAATCTGCCAGCAGATTAATTCCCTAAACCATTAAAAAAATGCTATCATCCTGAAATCAAAACCCTAGCAAAGCTCCTAATCAATATCCAATCCAGTCCCTAATCAAGCCCTCAATTAAAACTCCACTCAAAGCCTTAATCAAACTACAATCAATGCCCTAACCAATCTAAAATAAATAAATAAACCTAATCAGACCCCCAAACCTTGCCCTTTCATCAAATTGGTTGGTTCCCTTGGGTAAACTGGGTCGAGTTAGCGAGTCGGGTCGACTTTTACCACCCAATCCAAACCCGGGTGGGGGATTTTGGTTTTCCGGTTGGTACAATTAAGGGTTGGGATGGGTTGGATCCACAATATAACTGTACCTGAGGGAGTCAACGGTTCTGATTCAAAGAGTACATATGGCCCACCCGACTAATCAACCAGCCCAACTTCTGTGAAAGGGATCCACAAGGCTGGCTACTTCAAAATTATTTCATTTTTAATGCGGCCCACACATGTTATGACTTATGCCTCTGTGCTGTTGTGATATTTAGTGCATTTTCTGCAACTTTCCTTGTGTGAATGTGCCACAATGTAATGAAAGTACAGACACCTTTAAAGTGTATACTATTTATGGACCAATTAATAGAACACTGAAGCAGACCTAGAAGACAAGGGTCAAGACTCAGGTGACAGGAGAGGAAAGTGGGAGGAGGGAGTTATTTTCATCCAGTAACATGCATTTAAGATTGAAACTGCTAGGGTTAAAAAGGTCATTCATTATCATGTTTTTTTTTTTTTTTTTAATTTGAAAAAAGGTTTGCATATCTAAGTACATGCATTTAAGATAGTATATTTACTAAAAATAGGAGTGCTCATGGGCCATGCTTAGATATTGAATTAGGGCCCGTTTAATAATTGGGATGGACTTGGATTAAGTGATAAAATGCCCAATGCCCGGCTTGTGTAAAGAATGCGTGTAATTTAATTTAATTAGTTCAAGCAATTGCTCAAATGGCTACGAAAGTGATTAAAAAAAAAAAACCCGATTCAGCCCAGCTTGGTTGATTAAATGGGCGGGCATGGGCCCCACTTTTATAGCCCGATTGGGCTTCGGCCAAGCCTGGGCCAGGGTTTCTATCGTCCGGTTGGGCTGTATATGCGTTAACCCGGCACATCAACACCCCTAACTAAAAAGCAACCATATATATAAGACTATATTTAGCAAAACAAAAGACGGGGCATTATAATTGTATTTCTAAAACCATAATTCCATATCCGGGGGTTGATCCATGATAGTTTAGTGTCGTCATCTTCTTCTTTGTCGATGAAAACTTTAGAATATGAATAATAAAGGATTATAATATATACATTTGTGTGTTGATCTTGTCATGGGTGTTGTATTTCTCTTTTAGTTGTTATTCTAACCGGGTGTTGTGTTTCTCTTGAGTTCCAGCTCACTTGGCTGGGTTACCAAAAAAGCTTTAAAGAAAAGTACATTTAAGACCCTCCATATGTTAATGTTCAAATGGAGGGTATGTGTAGTACAAAGAATCAACGGCTCATTTCTGTATCACATAGGGCGATTAAATCGAATAGTTTTCTTCCATACTTTTGTTTGTAGCAATGGTTGTAATGTGTTCATCATATATATTAAAGCACTGGAAATTTCACAAATGCTATCATGTGGGATGCCATGTGCAGCTCTTGATAATCCTCTCTTGTGATCAATTCTCTTTTATACTTAAATTAACTTACATTGAAAAAGATTTTGTTCAAATAATCATTGTTTTTAATTTATGAATATTTGATATCCTACGCGCATTTTCTTATTGATATGTTCAATTTTTTTTATTGAAATAATTGATAGTTATTGAAATGAAGAGGAAGAAGCATACATGAATATTTTTACAATGACATGACAAAACTCATTTTAAGCATAGATCCCCACCTTATAAACCATTTTCATATGTAGCATATAAAATCTTTTACTAAAAACCTTTATGCATCTACTAATGATCTGGTCTCAAGTCTCAACCAGGGAAATAAATAAAAAAAATATGATTTGATATAGGGACGCAACACACCCTTCTAAGTACAAGAGTCCCCTTCATAAACCAGTGTACAGATATAGTGTGTAAAATATTTACCTAAAATCCCTACTCATTCATGAATGATTGAGAGTTCGATAATGTTTGGGAATAAAATCCTCAAGGTTTCATACTGATTTTTTTTTTTGACAAAGTTAATGTTGTGAGAAAGCCACGTATGGCAATTATAGATCCCAAGGAATTGGGCCAATCGAAATCCTCATTTTGAGCATCTTTTGGGTCGAAATCCCTTCCATATGATTTCAAAATCTTTTTTTTTTTTTTTGCACTGATACTATTTTTTCTAATTTACATGCATTAGTACATGCTAATATAAGTATGAAACATTTATTTGTACAAGTGAGAAATCCCAATTCCAGGGGAGTAAGGATATAATTGATTTATATATATATATATAGGATATAAAATCTTTTACTAAAATTCTTTATTCAATTACCTACAAGATAAAGGAAAAAGAATTTCTAGATAAGGATGCAAACAGACATTCTAAGCACAAGAGTACCCCTTCATAAACCAGTTTACATAAATAGTATATAAAAAAATTCTTTATCAGAAAAGAAAAGCAAAAAAAGGAAAATGAGAGGCTTGAGATAAGGACACAACCCACCATTCTAAACATTTGAGACTTAGAGTCCCACTTTACAAACCACTTTACATATATAGTATATAAACCTTTATTTTGAAATCTCTATTCATTTATGAGTGAGTTGGGTCACGTTTTGCAATCAAATATTTGAGATTCCTTACTGATTTTTTACAGAGTCGTAGAGAAAGGCATCAATTCTACATCTCAGCTATTTGGCCCATTGAAGTCCTCATTTTTTAGGGTTTTCAAGTTCGACCCCTCCATTAGTATTTGAAAATCCTCGTTTTTTGTGATTCGGAAATCTTTTTATGATTTTATAATATTACTTTCATCTTTTTAAACCTTCTAATCTAAATATGGTTTTTTTGGTAAGACAATATTCTAAATTCTCTGGAGACAACATTTGAAGAATTAATAATCCACACCCCTAAAAAGAAACAAACATGCCCAAATGCCACT
The DNA here is from genome assembly GCA_003546025.1 of Camphora micrantha. Lineage (NCBI taxonomy): Eukaryota > Viridiplantae > Streptophyta > Magnoliopsida > Laurales > Lauraceae > Camphora > Camphora micrantha. The sequence continues at coordinate 7,116,502 of QPKB01000008.1, forward strand.
GCATGCTGTGATCCAAATCCACACCCTTGTCGTCATTAATCTAAACCATCCATTTTGATTGTCATTGATGCAGATATTCACATCATTCATGCAGATCAACATAGGTCGTACTGTTAGATCCGACCTATCGAGGTCATTTTGAAATGACATTGGAAAGTTGGAGTGAGGCCCACATAGTGGATGGTCAAATCAAAGACTGGACATTTGTAGATAGATTAAACTGATACAGCAATTGTCACAGTCTCTTTCTAACCAAAAGGAAAGGCAAGCGATCACGCGGGTGTTTCAGTTTTGGGAAATTTTTCAGTAAAGCACCCAATTTTATCCTTTATATCATATATGCATACTTTTTTTAATTTTATTTTTTTAGAATGGAGGGTTCGGATGCTTTGGTATAACTAATTCCTTCAGGACCAGAAAGAAGTCGGATAAAACCGTTATGACTCTCAGGTGGTGGCATAAGTGAACTCAACTTTTGATTTTTGAAGAGGAAAGAACCGAAGTTTATACCAAAGCCTCTAGTTCCGGAAGAGGGATGAACCATAGTCCTGACCAATCAGCCAACCCTTGTTGTTAACCGAAAATACTAATTCATGTGTGTGATCCACATGGTTTCGAACGCAAGATGTGGGATTGCCCCATGCCTTATGCCGCTCCACCAACTGTCCGGTGTGTGGGGTGCTATTTTGGGATCAGTCTGGTTGGATTAAAAACCAAGGATACCACATTAATAAAATAAAAATAAAAATTGTGCGTGATCCAAATGAGGAGCCAAAAGGCCACTATTTTATTATATTTTGGGAAATTACACTTTCATCTTGCATGAAATCAAATTAGTAGACGTGCATGCCACAGTGCAAAGATCTAATCTGTCTTTGTATGAGGTGAAATGAAATAAAATGAAAGCTTGATTAAAAAAAATTAGAAAGAAGACGGAGTTTAGAGTAAAATTAGTAAATGACAAAAATCACTCTTATATGTTTACCATCACTTATATGTTTTGATGGTAGAGGCTCCTCGTTGCAATCTAGAGGTGTCCGCTTTGAATCCCGATAGAGGTTCCAGGTGATGACTTGGTGGTGTCCAGGCTTTGGGTACAACGAAGTGGTGTTCATTCTGAAATATTAAGTGGTGGTCGCGGGTGTGGTGGTGGATTTTTCCCGTTAGCGATCAACCCCCAGTAAGGACTTAAGTTATAAAAAATAAAAAATCTTTTTTGTCATTTTGTGCATTTACTTTCAAACCCTTTCTCTTTCTTTTTCTCTTTATTTTATCACTTAATCTTATTTCATACAAAGAAGCATACCAACGTACTAATAAAATATGTATTTACCCATATATATATATATATGAGTTTTTGAAAATATATAGGGACATCTACCGAAAAAATCCGCTTAAATAGGGTAATCACAGTTGAGGACTCTAAACTTTTATAATGACAGTCAAGGACCTCCAGCCCAAATCATTTCTTTTTTTACCCGTTTTGCCCTTTCATTGTTGATGTCAACATAACCCTAATCTCAAACTAAAGTTATTTTATGTTGATGTCGACAAATCTTTTATCGACGTCAACAAATTCTATATATAAATATTTAACATGTGCTGTACACAGGGGTCACTTGATTGTGCTAATTGATCACTTTTATCAACGTCGATAAATCTTCTGTCGATGTTAATAAATTTTATGTATAAATGCTTAACCTATACAATGCTCGCTTGATTGTGCTAATTGGACGTTTTTGTCGATGTCGACAAAAGTTTATGTTGATGTCAATAAATATTACTTATGACAAAATAATGGAGTTTAGTTTCTGTCGATTTGGGTGAAGAGACAGATTCTTGGAAATACAGAATATGATTATATTGATATCAACAAAGAAATAACAAAACGAAAAAAAAAAAAAATAGAGATAATCTGATCTGGAGGTCCTTGGGTGTCATTATAAAAGTTTAGGATTCTTAATTGTGGCTATCCTATTTAAGAGGATATTTCTGGTAGATATCCCTTGATTAAAATTCTAAACCAAAAATCAACCAAGTTAGAGGGCGGCAGTTTAAACACATATTATATAGTCAAATCAAATCTATACAAAACTAGGTTTTATTAGAAAAATAGATGGATGTGATATAACCAAGTTTGTGAAAAATGCCCATAAGTGGCCAAATCACAAAGAAAATTAACAGATAAAAAATGGTTATTTTTTTTTCTTAAATCTAAACTAGAAGACTATTAGAGAATCACAGTGTGGCTGTGGTTAAGCACACTTGCTCCCATGGCTCATCCATGGGTGGGCAGGTTTACCCCACCTCTCCTAGCCATTGGGCCAACCAACTAGCAATAAAAAAAAAAAAAAACACCTCAGAGACCATTGCAAGTTTTTAACCCAGAAATCCAAATCCTCAAACTTACGATCAGAACCGTTAATCCACCAGGACATGTTTAGGTTGGGTGGGCCTATACCTCATCGTGGTCCATTTTAGTGGGCCCACCGGGGAGCACATGGTTGGTGAATGCGTCATTTCCTTTTCCTTTTCGGTCCGTTTTCAGATCTTCCCATTATCTTCTTTACCATTTATATAAACTAGAAGTTTAGTACTAGACGAGGGAGTACGGATTTTCCGTGCTCCCTCGTTGAGGCCTAAAGGGTGCCTGTGCATATTCTATATGGTATTATTCAATTTCATGACTATATATTATAGAAAATGTTTATGGGCAGCCCATAGGGCCCACTTGAGGCCCCAGATGATCAATTCAATCTCGTCACCCTAAACCTCCACCTTTGTCTGCCATGGGTTTTACATTGTTCGCGATGAATTGGACCATATGTTTGAAATCAAATAAAACCATGCATTCCAACAATGATAAATTTGAAGGATATGGATATAGAAGTTAAGATGATGTGATTGACTTGGAATTTTGAATATTATGTCGTTGTCTTTGAATCTTTTGATGCCCCTCCCCCAAGTTAGACCCATGGGTTGTCTCGCACGATCTCTAGAGCGAGAAAACCTTAAAGGGCGCACCCCATATTATAAAAATTTTTTATTGGACCACGTAATATCATATAAAGCCATTTCTATTTTATTTGATTTCATGCAATTAAATGGTTGACTAAAATTATTTTTAATTGTAATTCAATTTCGATCTATGAAAACACTGATATGTAACATACCTTTTTTGGCTTTTAGGGATCTATGAAAACATTGATATGTAACATACCTTTTTTGGCTTTTAGGCTAGGATGTGATATTAATATGTAATAATTTTGGCTAATAAAAACCAACTAATTATATTTATGAGGTAATAAAAAAAGGAAAGAAGATGAGATAAGTGAAACAATAAAATTCATAACAAGAAAGTAAAATTGTGGATGTTAGCCTGGGCAATTTGAGGACTCAAGAAATTTTTCTTAGAGGTTTTCTCTCCTGGTACTAGGTCCTAGGTACATGTAAGGACTACAAGACCAATTTGTTTTTGAAACGGGCAACCCCATGAATTAGCGAAGCCCACGTCTGAGTGTCATTCAATAGTTACTCATTGTTGTATTAAAATCCAGAATTGATATATTCTAAAACCATTAAATATGATGGTCAAAAAGTTAGAATAATCAAATGACGTTCATATTTCCTATACTCATAAGTCTAATTCATATTTTTCAATCCCTTACCTCTCACGATTGTCATAGCTCTAGGTGAGCCCCCTATAATAAAGTGCTTCAGGAGATGCTCATGTATTAGCCTCAAAGAGGGCGACTTAAACATCATTTTTTTTTTATTTTTATTTTTTGTGGGTGCACAAATAAACAGAGTTTTGATCTCTCATCTAAAGTTGTACGTATTGGGAAATTGAATAAAATGTATTATATATTATTTACTTTCTCTTTTGCACAAGTACGTATCATCACATCACATATTGAAAAGAAGAAAGGAGAAAAACTGTTCATTGCAAATAAAAATCTTTCGTAAGGCATGCAAAATTTCAATGTTATGAAAAGTAAATGCCTATTATTAAATTAAAAATGTACGACAAATGCCTATTTTTCCTTATTTTAAAAACCCAATATTTTACTAGCATGGGTAATAAAGGGTTTTTTTTTTTTTTTCTAAAAAGGGGGATTTTGAATGCAGATGCCCAAAGTGGTTCGTACAACAAATGATAGTGGAAAATAATAGTTTTACCCTTGCAGGGTGTGATATCCTCCCCCGACATAGGTTCCTTTCATCATCTTGTAAGGATTTTGTATGATATCATAGTACATAGTATATGGGTATAATTATCATTTTTGTACATTTTTCTTGCTGTGCAAATCATTATATGGAAAATCTTTAAATATCAACACGTTCGAGGCAGACGTCAAGACTCATAGCACCTATATAGTCAAAATCTCCCCTACACCCAAAATAATAGAAGGAAAACAATGATGAGAGTCTTGAGATTTCCACATTTAAATCCACAAGTGAGCAACGTACATACTTACTAAGAATGCGTTTGTGCAAGAGTGCCGTACACGCTTCTTTTTCGACAAAAATAGAAACATGACCGTCCAGACAAGCGGGAAAGAAAGGGAAAAAAAATAAAAAAACGTCTTTACCTCTTTCATCAACAAGTTGAAAACCCCCACCGCCCAAAAAAAAAAAAAAAAACTTTTCTCATGCACCTATGCGGCATATAAGTTGTACAAATGCATTTTAAATCTAATTATCTTTATTTTCAAAAGTAAATCTAAATTGAAGGAAAGTAGCATCACCCGATTATTCTCACTGTGATTCAGATCAGATGATCAATCTAGCATGTGCCCAACTCTCACAAAATTTAAATTCCTCTCATTGTCATTGTACAAGCAGATCAATTCATTCCACCCATATGGATATACATAGAAAAATAACAAAGGAAAGAAAAAAACATTCATTTGAGCAGGTGCAAAGAAACAGGTGCTCCGGCGGTGTACCTGATTTTAACTTAATTTGTAAATCGTAATTAAATGGGTTTTGACGTCCGCTTTTCTCTATTTAAATCAGCCAGCAAAACGACGGTTTCACTCCACTCCCCCCTCTGTTCTCTCCCTCTTCGTTCCCCTCCTCCCGTCTCCGGCGATTCCGACATTCTCCGGCGCCGCATCTCCTCCCTCTCCGGGCGACGATCCTCTCTCCTACGCCTATCCTCACCCTCTCCGACGCCTTCTCCGGCGACGGCGATCGTTGTCAGATTCCAATCAGTCCTCTCCTTCTGGATACTGCTGACGTAGGTACGGACTCTCCCCTCTCTCTCTCTCTCTGTGTGTGTTTTTCAGAACGGAAAGCTAACATGCGCACGGTGCGCACGTTAGATGGGGACCGGTCCGGTCATGTACTGTGAAGAGCAAATGAGGTTTGGATGCGCCGTGGGCCATGTGATAGAAATGTATCTGATCGTGACCGTCTGATCATCTGATTGATGACCTGGAATGGACTGCAGAGTGACCGTACTGTACTGTGGATGGTTATTAGGATCATCTCCTCAATCTTCGTTTTTGAATTTTTTTGTTTTTTGGTATTTGGGGAATCTTTGATTTCTTTTTGCATCCATGTTGTTGAATGCTGGGCCAGTAGCTTGATTGATTTTGGACCGTTGATGTGATGGGTCACACACTGCTGATGATGGATGATATCTCATATGGAACCTTTTTCTTCTTCTTCTTGGGGTTACCTTATTGGTTAAGCAATTAGCAACCATTGATTTGTGGGTCAGTGGAGGAAGAGGAAGAGGAAGAGGAAGAGGAAGAGGAAGAGGATCAAGGATCAATTTTTATTTTTTATTTTTTATTTTTTATTTTTTATCAGATCTCCACTTGCAACCTACTTGATATTGGTGATGTCCCTATTAAAATGAGGCTCATGAATGATACTGCTTGGATTGAAGTACTTGTATTACATGTTTTTAGTTGGCAGTATCCATGTTCTTCTGCATGAGTATTATGTGATATCTCTTTCTGAAAATTCAAGTTTTAGCTTCTAAGTGTGTAGTTATGAATATGCATGATGAGCTAAAACCAACTCAAGTGGCCTGATGATGATATGTGTATATGCAGAGACTTTGCTTGGATTCTTCAGCGTTTAAATGTTACTTTTTTTTTTTTTTTTGTTGTTGTTTCTATTGAATTACAGAGTTTGGAGTCTTGGGGCATTTTATAATGTTCTTACAACCAGATATTTGTCACTGGCAAATATTTTGATGTGCTGAGTGAAATTCAATAACCATGTATAGTAGTACATAATAGTTTCTTTCATGGAATGATTTGGTACTAGTTTATACATTTGGTGTTTACAATTCAAAATTTTTCCAGAGCATGTTTCGTAGAACAGCTGTTTTTCCATTAGAGTAGCTGAATTGGGTGTTGACTGGACTTTTATGTTTATGGAATTAATGCAGCAGAGCTGGAATATTGAGATGAGTTCCAAAAGAAGTGGAGGCAGGGGTGGGTCCTTTGGTGCTGCAGCTGCTGGTTCCCTAAATAAAGGGAAAAGCACTGGTCCTCAACATGGACAATCTTCAGGAGGATTTGGTTCCAGCAACAATGGTTCCAAGAACGATCAACTGAATCATGATGTGGTGGATTTGAGCACAGATTCTGCCGAGGCTGGTGAATGGGAAGTCCCGGGAAAGAAATCTAGGAACCGTGGTGGGAATGGCGCTGCAAAACCACGGGGAGCCTCAGCTGCCCCACCTAAAGCTTGGGGTCATCAAGAAATGCCACAAAAGCAAGGTGGCACTGCTTATGGTGGGACCGGAAATATGCATGGGAATAATTGGGCACAGGCAGCTGACTCAAAGAGACATGTTGGTAAAGGAAATATGAAGCCGCAGCCGCCTAACAGGGGTTGGGAAGCTGCTTACATGGCACCAGCACCTGCAATACGTCCGCCGCTCCAGCATGGATGGCAGTGGGCTGCCAGATCTCAATCCAAGACTTCCGAAGATGCTGCGAACAAAAATGACTTTGCTAATGGGGTTGCTACTGTAGATGAGGATTCTGGGTCTGATCTAGGGCAGCGCCATCCTGAAAATGATTCTGATGATGATGAGCTTGTGGCAGACAGCGATGAAGATCTGCTTAGTGATGACTATGATTCTGATGTTAGTCAAAAGAGCTATGAGACAAGGAAGAAGAACAGGTGGTTCAGTGCATTTTTCGTTGCCTTGGATAAGTTAACCAACGAGCAGATAAGTGAGCCATCAAGGCAGTGGCATTGCCCAGCATGCGCGCGTGGCCCAGGTGCTATTGACTGGTACCGAGGTCTGCAGCCATTAATGACACATGCAAAAACAAAAGGGTCCATAAGAGCGATGCTTCACCGAGAATTTGCTGAGCTTTTGGAAGAGGAATTGCGACGCAGGGGGACATCGGTAATACCAGGAGGCGAGGCATTTGGTAAATGGAAGGGTCTTCGCGAAACGGCAGCTGATCATGATATAGTTTGGCCTCCAATGGTGGTTATTAGGAATACATTACTTGAAAAGGATGAACATGAGAAGGTATTTCTTCCATAGTACGATTGATTCTTTTGTTAGTCTCACACATGCGTGTTTGTGTGTACACACATATGCGTGTCTGTGTTTATATATATATACATATATGAGAGAGAGAGAGAGAGAGAGAGAGAGAGAGAGAGAGAGAGAGAGAGAGATTCTAAAAAACTCCCCTATCTCAAGAGGGGAGTTTCTGCCCCTATCTAATAGCCAATGATTTGTTATATTTTAAGAGAATATAAAAAGATCCACCTTTGTAGGAGAATATTTAGGAGAGAGAATTGGATATATGTATGATTGATGACACGTGTCACACTTTCATTGGCTAAACGAAAAACGCCGGGGAGTTTTGTAGTGTAACTCTCTCTCTATATATATATATACACACACGTACATATGTTATAAATATATTAGAAATATTTTTATCAGCAATACACAGACAAACTGTCCTCATCATCCTTTTTTGGGCCACCTAGCCCACAACAACCTGTGTCACACTCACAACCTCACAGCCCCTTTGACACTCGTGGCACTGTTACTCCCCATTGATTGGAAAAATAAAAAATAAAAAATAAAATAAAAAAACCTCCTTAGTTGGCAAAGTTTTGACACAATAATAATTTATTGGTCTTTTGTTCTAGCTCCTTTCAAAGGTGTTGATACAAGCTTCCTTCAACAATGTCAGAAAGAAGCGATTGAGGAGTTAGGTCATACATACATTGCTCTTCTAACATGGTGCTCTCTGCTTCGACGGTATTTTGAAGTTGGAATTTTGATGGAAATGCCTGGATAGTCTGGGATCATAGGTGGAAGATAGTTTGAGAAACTCAGCAGGACAAGCATTATTTACTTACTTTGGCTTGGTTGATTTTGCTTTGATGAATGAGGTTGAGATTAAGGCCATTCTTATAGGTTTAAGAGAGGCCTTAAAATGGAACCCTACTTAATTGATTATAGAGCTATTCATGGGGCTGAAGTTGTCTCTAGCACAATATGGTGACTTGCAGATATGCTGGAAGAAATCTAAGATGCTTAGCTAGGGATGGCAGCGGTAAGGGTGAAATGGGTGACTGTCCCAATCACCTCTTAGGGGTGAGTTTGGTAGTGGGTTTGTTGGATTTGGTGCGGGTATGGGTTCTTAGACTTTGACCCGAGTTGGGTTTTGCAGGCGTAGAATGAAACTTGGCCCCATAATAGTGCATGTGTAAGTGATCGTCTGCGCGAGCGCGTCACACAGGTTTTGGCAGGCATATAATGAAACTTGGCCCAATAATAGTGCGTGCGTGTGTGTGTGTGATGCAACGTAGACTTCATGGCCACATGTGTAAGGCCCACATAGATTTAGGATTTATTTTTATGTCAATAGTTTCTTTAAATATTGTTATTAGGATTAGATTTCCTAGTTTTATTAGGTTTCTTAAGGCTTAAGTTTACTTTTACTATTTATATGGCATTGTAGAGAATTATTTCTCAGAGTTGTTGATTAATGAAATTGGGTATTTCCCATTGGGGTACGTCCTCGTTTATTATCTCTGCAGAGATTTATTATGTCTTCGGACACGTGCTTCGGCACCCATTGTGCTTTTAGCACTTTACTTGCAAGCCCTAACCCTACGGCCTGCATCAATTGGTACCAGAGCCGAACGATCACTCGATCGTCGGTGTGTTACCCCTATCCCCATCCCTACCTTTGTCCACCATCACCATCTCTGCACCATCATCGAACCTATTCTTCCCATCACCGTCTCTGTGCCATCATCGACCCATTCTTCCATCAGACCCATTCGTCCTTTTTGTGTCTTGACACCTTTCCCTGCCATCCACCATCCTCATCCAGTAACCTTATACCCATTTTTTTCTTTCATCACCCAACTGAACCCTTGTCTCCCTACAGTGAACCCCTCCCCTCAACCCAACCATTCTTCTTCTTTTCTCGGTCCCGCACCCACTACCAAAACCCCAAACAGAATCCTTAAACGCTTCCCTAAAACCTATCTTTCCCATCTCCACCTTCATCCGACCAAACCCAAACCATCGAATCAGCGCCTCTTCGTCCACAACTCGATTACCATCTCATCTCCGTAACTCCCAGACCCTAGACCTTCACTAAGCTAGAACCCCTCTGCCAAATCCCTCGCCGCAACCACAACCCCAGCCACATTGCCACCGCATAATCCAAACCCATAATCAACAACCTCCAGTCCAGAATCCCAACCTAGACCAAAAAAAAAAAAAAAAAAAACAGGGAGAGAGAAAGAGAGAGAGCAGAAGGAAGAATAAAAAGAAGAAGAAGAGAAGTAGCAAAAAGAAGGAAAGCGGAGTGTACTGTTCACCAGCGTCGCTCTTCGCCTCGATTTCGGTCGCCACCACTAGCGCCGACCCGATCCTTCGCTGTAGAGAAATCCCACCGTAGTCGTCAAACTCCAAGTCGTCGTCGTGAGCTTCGTCCCCTGTCTCTTCCAACGTCTCCAGAGCCTCCCGCCTTTTGCGCTCTCGCTTTCCAGGAACAAAAAAAGGAAGCCAGAACCCTTTTCTTCATTTTGGTTGCATCGAACCTGAGGAGCATCCCATTTGGGCCTCCAGTTGGGTCGAGTTCGAGCTCGGTTCAAGTCTGGCTCTTGAATCCTCCCCCACAAACTGAAGCCCAATTGAAATAATCATGCATCAGAATAATTTGATCAACAGCAAATTTGACCAAGATCAACAGTTGAGAATTCTTCTTCTGATATCGGGCTCCTCTAGCGTCAGATTTTCGATCCGTTTTTGCCAGCGTGATCGTGAAAAGCAGATCTACACATCTTGTCAGTTTGATTTTAATTTTTAGATCATTAAAATTTTCAGTCTTTGCATCAAGTTCATATGGAATTGTCAGACAAGAGGGAATTGCAACTTCTTGAAATCAATAGAAAGCTTACAGAAACCAACAACGAGCTTAAAGAAATCAACAACAGGGCTACAAGGATGACATGCAATCAGATATGGGAAAAGATATTATGCAAATAAAGATTGCTTTGAGCAATATATTACTTTGACACAAGGAAAATTGTCGGTCGAGGAATATGCTTATGAATTTGAAAGGCTACATTATTTATGTGAATTGGGAGATACACTTGATTTCAATCACTTTCTCAAAGGTTTGAGACCAAATATATTGAAGAATGTGGAGAAGGAATGTAATGATTGTATGAAGCATTTTGGGAAGCAATTCGTGTGGAGCGGATGCTTAAAAAGTCTCATCTAATGGAAGTTACATCTCAAGAAGAAAAGTTGTCTTACATAACAGACTGTGTTGAGGAACCAGTGCCAGTTGATATGCAGATCGATCCACCGGAGTTGGACAAAGAAGATTTCATATCTACAGTTGGCCTTGAAGTTTCTCCTATGAGTACTAATAATTCCGAAGTGCAAATACCAAGTGATGAAGCGAAAGTTATTGATATTCCCTACTTTAATTTTCTCATTGATTTTGTCTTTGGGCATCAACAATGCCAATTGAGAGATGACCAACGGATAGTTAGAGATTCTGATTTGATGGTGCATGTTCTACAAGTAAGGCACATCAACACATATTTTAGCCATCAAAAGCAATTATGCATGAAGCTGTGCCAAGAAGGTATAGACCGACCGCCAAATCGGAAGTTCGTCCGATTAATCTTTGATCCTGGTGGCCATTTTCCGAACTCGAGGTCGAGTTCTTTTTCAAGTAGGGGAGAATGATGCAACGTAGACCTCATGGCCACGTGTAGGGCCCACATAGATTTAGGATTTATTTTTATGTCAATAGTTTCTTTAAATATTGTTATTAGGATTAGATTTCCTATATTATTTAGTTTCCTAGTTTTATTAGGTTTCTTAAGGCTTAAGTTTACTTTTACTATTTATATGACATTGTAGAGAATTATTTCTCAGAGTTGCTGATTAATGAAATTGAGTTTTTCCCATTGCGGTGAGTCCTCGTTTATTATTTCTGCGGAGATTTATTGTGTCTTTGGACACGTGCTTCGGCACCCGTTGTGCTTTTAGCACTTTCCCTACAAGCCCTAACCCTAGGGCCTGCATCAGGGTGTAAGTAGTTGTCTGCGCCAAATTGATCTTGTATAAAAATTGGTATTGAATACGACAAACCAAAGGGAGTTTATTTGACTCTGTGTCAAATTATATATTCAATTGGTTCATTGAACTCAAGCTACGAATCAAATGAATCGAGAAACTTGATTCATTATATATCAAAATTTTCGAATCGGGTAAGTGTCAAACTACAATTGCAATCTAATGAATGGGTCGAACTATGTGCTTATTGTCCTTACATGCACATTTCATGTCCCTTGAGAAAAAATGAACCTTATTAACAGCCCGGCCATTAGTTTAATGAAACATAATCCCATCCCTTTGCTAATTAAGATTCCAACTAAACTAGGAGCCCCTGTAGTTAAAAAATAAAGAACATAGTAATGGCTGATACAATAGACTCTTAAATAAAATAGGAAACAAATTCTTAACTGCCCTATGACTTGCGCAACCTGGGATGCGCAATTTGTCATAGTCCTATGTCAAGCATATTTGAAGTGGGTCCCATGCATTATGTGTCTGCGTCACTTTATATATAGTTGAGATTGAGATATTACTGTCATCATGTATCATGGCTTTTAATGATTATATCTCCCTCCGGAAAAGCTTGATGCCAGTCATTTGCACACAGATACTGAAGCCATAATAAAAATCTCGATAATAGACACACTGCATTGTGTTTTGTTTATTATTATTATTAATATTGTTGTTGTTGGCTAGGCTGGTCCAAACTTCTGTTACACTAAAAACAAATTGAGTTTGTCATTAATTTAGTTGAATTTTGAATGCTGTAATATCAATAACTTTGGAATCCCTTGATGTTTTTGCGTTCTTTTACCTGTATTTTCTAATTGGAATTACTTGCAGTGGATAGGCATGGGAAACCAAGAGCTACTTGAGTATTTTAGCCAGTACGAAGCAGGGAAGGCTCGACATTCCTATGGTCCTCAAGGCCATCGGGGGATAAGTGTGCTCATATTTGATACTTCAGCGCGTGGTTATTTCGAGGCTGAACGATTGCACAAGCATTTTGTCGAAGAAGGAACGGATAGGGAAGCTTGGGACCGTCGCAGGCAACTCTTTTATCCTGGTGGCCGGCGCCAATTATATGGCTATTTGGCATGCAAAGAAGACTTGGTTGATTTTAATCAGCATTCTCAAGGTACATTTCTTTCTTTACTTTGGGCCATGCATCACATGGAAATAATAGTAGTAAATTTTTACTTATGTCCATGTTGTTCTGAAGAAATCCTCCAAACGAATGTGCTGGTTTATTTATTTAGTTATCTTTTTATAATGTAAAGACCTGCCTCTTTATTAATGGTTGATGACCTCCTCGAGGTTCGCAAATTATATATGGGTGGCAGGAAGTTATAGCTGACCAAATTTGTCAGAAAAAAATGGAATTGTTGGATCATTCGTCCATCTTCCTCCACAACTACAGAAGTTTAAGGGGGGGAAAACGCGTGCGCGCACACTCACAAACTAACTAACAAGTGATCTCTTCAAACTCCATTTAGATAAATAACTTAGTGTAGTGGGAAGACCATTTTATCCCTCTAAATTTGTAGATAACCATTTCATCCTTATTTTATCTTAAATGGCAATAAACCATTGTAAGAAAAATAAAATAAAATAAAAGAGAACAAAATAAAAGGTCTCATTTCAAAATCATAGCTTTCCAACTCGTGACTTAAATTAAACAATTGATGGAGTGGAGTCAACTTGCTGACTTGAAAGTCATGTTAACATTATGCAACTACTCGAATGCGGTGGGATGTGGCAAAACTAAATTCCTATGACATGACAAGAGTTCAAATATCTATGTTATCAACTTTTTACATTAAAAAACAGTGCATCAATTGAGTGGTGTAACTCTGACAATGTCTTGGAGAAGTTGAAATTGTGACAGCTGATTCTCCAGTATGGAAGATTCAGCAGCTGACTCCTCTAGTTGTCAACCGCAGTCAAGTCAGCCGAGTCCCAAAGTCAACCCCATGGGTCACTGGGCTATGTTTCGCAACCTTCATACTACAATAAAGAAGCACCTAAAATTGAACCTGATCCGTCCCTTAAAATTTCTCATATTCTAATATAAAATCCTACAGTGTTGAACCTGACCTCTCGTTCTATAATACTCATATCCAGTTCATTTAAAACCTCATATCAACCTTCAAAACCTTTATATTGCAATCTAAAAACCCATAAAATAAAATCCAATTTCTCCTTCCTCTAACACCTACCTTTGAGAGGTTGCAATCTACGAACCCCTTCTTAGATTTCCTTTAGAATCTGTCATATTCTAGTTCAAAAGCCCCCAAATGAACTCAGTCTCCTTAAAAAGAAAATAAAAAATCTGTATGAGCAAAGCCTTCTAGTCCTTTTAGGTTACTTGAGAAAGTTTGAAGAACTACCATCATTAATGGTGTGGAGGAGATGGGTTTGGTGGTTTTTGATGGGTTTCTAGTGTTAGCAAGGCTTTAAAACTCAGGCTGTGTAACTTGATCAACCTCAAGTTGATGAATGTGAGACGTCTCAACTGATATGGACCTAATTTATGATTCAAAATCAAGGTCGCGGTTTACCCCGAAAAGCGATATGATGCGGCAGCGCCATGTGAATTTTTTATCTAAAAAAATTTGTAAAAAAAAAATCCAAAAATCAACAATATTGTCAAATGCTAGAAAACAATGTATTTTCCCCTTTAGTGGACCTAATTACATTTAAAATGCTAAAACTGAGTGATTGCACCCAAACTTCCTATATGACATGGCAAAGTCAGTTGAATCAAATTAATAGAACCATCTGGCTAAGTTGGAACTGTGTTGGCTTGGTTGAGTTGCATTAACAGTCCTATCTGGCTGACGTTGAGCATTGTTGGCTTAATTGAGTCCTTTCTACAGTGCCTGAGGGGGGTTTAACTTTACTTACCAATGGACAACTCTGAGCCACCGCTGGCTACGATCTATGTTAGTGCATCGAGGTGTCCTTATGTGGTTTGGCCTTTTTCATTCTTTGCGTAGCTTGCCAACTTGTTGAGTTGACTTGTAACTTTGCCAAGCTCACTTGGCTTGATAGGTAGAGTGAGTGACTTGGGTGACTCTATACCCAAGAATCAGTTGAGTAATGATATTGACTCGCCCAACTCGGTAGACTTGGTTGAGTCATTACTTGAGTTGCATCACTTTGCCAAGTGATGCACTGTTATTTATTAATGTAAAATTTTAGCCATAAAGAAGTATCACACCCAACATGTCCTAAAAGAAAAATGAGTTGTAATTTGTAAATCAGTTACAGACATTTATGTTAATGTTGCATTTGAAAGCTTACACAATACAAATGACTGGGGTACTACCTCTCCTTTCAAAAAAAGAAAGAAAAAGGTACAAAGAAAAAGGAAAAGAGACCGAGGCCTACCTCTGTAGTATATTTGTTATTGTATTTATAGGAGTGAATCTATTTGATTGCCCAAATTACTTAATTGTGGGCCTATGCAGAAACTAGCAGTTTGAAAAATGAGCATATTGATAGCCCCTTAAAACTTCTTTTTTTTTTTTGAAGAGAATCATGTTCATCAAAAGTTCAAGTTCTAATGTTTTTCCCCTTAGTCTCTTCTTGGAATATCTTTTATCTCATGTTCATCCTTACTATGTTGGGGTTGGCTACATTCATATTCCTTTTCTCCATTTTTGAATATCTTTTGTCTATTACTTCTAAAACTCCTAGAGTATAATTGACATCTCATCTATTAATTGTTTAGTTTATTTATTTATTTTTAATTTTAATAAAAATAACTTTACTCCCCAAGTTTCTGACTTGACTTCATTCATTGGCATGCCTGTCAAGTTTGAGTAATGAATTAGCAAGTGATGTTTCTTGTTTCTAAATCCTATAAACTTTTTTTTTGTGTTTTTGTTTTTTATTTTTTAATGAATGTTGCTTTATAGGCTTGATTGGTGTTGAAGAAATGGTTTATGGGAGACTGTTGATCTGGGAATTTAAGAGAGATGAAATTCTTGTAACAGACAAGGGGTAAAACAGCCTTCACTAACCGATCAGCACTATGGAGAGTCAAAAGACTCAAAGATGAAGTATAGCTAACTGGGCCTAGGCGTGGACCAATGGGCCTCGGGCTATTTTGACAAATTTACTGCCATAATTTAGATATGGTTACAACAATGCATTCCTTTGATTCTTGGTTGGCTCACAGTCCCATGTGTTTCTTAGGCCTTAGGCCCATTTAGTCCAGGCCTAGGCCCAGCTAACCCAACTTCATCTTTCAGTCTTTTGTCTATTCACAATTACAACCAGGGTATTCCTTACAATCATATTCCAGAAGCATGGGCCTCTCTTTCAGAAAAAACTAAATAATATGAAGGACTTGTATTCATATATTTGGTGGACTGTGCATTCTTGTGTTTAGAAAGTTGTTTATTATTTTTCCCATTGATATTTATTTTTCTTAAATTTCTAACACTAATGGAAATGAATATATGATGCAAAATAACAAAATGTAGATTTCTTTTGATGTCTGTTGGCATATCAATTTGGATGCACATGGTTATGTGCGAGAATTTACAAATTTCATACATGTAGATTGGATTTATTTGATGCCTTTCTTCACCGATGGGACTCTCAAACGTGAACGGTATGGGTTTTCCATCCATTTTGTCTCCAAAAGTGGGATCCTCCTGAATTGAAGGTGTTGACTAAAATTCTTGCACAGCCGCTGTGCAGGAGTCTTGTAGGCGAAGATCGCCGTTCATTTGATAGCCACGTATAGCGTGTATTCATGAGAAACATCTAACAAGCATACTAGTTGACCCCATAGTAAAAATAATATCTTATCTTTCAAAAAATTGCATATTTTGTGTAACCTTTTGAAATATAAGATACCAAACATGTATGGTATGTTATCTTTTAGAACATTCTTTCATCTTAGGGCTCTTCACTTTTCTGTACTTTACCAATAAAAAAAAACCCTATACCTCGATCCTTGCTGTACCCATGTTATTGTTGTTTTATAGCTCCTTGAACTTGAATCACTTCAAAGATTACACCTTTCAATTCGTGGCGTTTGTGTATTACAAACTTTATTAATGCTTGAGATGACTTGGTCAAGGCAAAACAAAACTCAAATATGAGATAAGGTCTTACCATGAGATGGTTGTGGGCCCACTGAAGCAAATGGATGAAGATAATCAAATGCTATTGTGGTATAAGAGCAAGGTTGCCAGACAACAGCGGAATGAAAAAGCTCTTCAGCAGACTATGGGGGTGATGAGCAACCAATTACGCATCACAAGTGAAGAGAACAGGATAGTGAGGCTGAGAACAACAATCCAACATGAAGAGAACAAGGAACAGGTAATATTTGAATCGACAATAACTTCAATAAACGTTGTATGTTCATGGTTTTAGAACTCTGCCAAAACACCTGTGTACCGATTTTCTATATGTTCAATCTGATACTTAATGTGCTTTGAAGTATTTCTCACTGCCTTTACATTCTATATATTTATTTTATTTACATCTAATGCAATCTAAATGAATATTTATAAAACTTTTATGTTCTCAGTATTTTTATAATTGTTTACTTGGAAAAAAATGACTGAAACAAACCTTTAGTAGTGAATTACTGATTTGTGGTTAAAATCTTTCTCCTTTTTACTGAATTTGTGAAAATTTTCGCTAGCCTTGCTAATTTACTCAGCGAATTGTTGGTTTAAGTTGTAATCCGTTGGTTGCATCAAGAGCTGTGGCTGTCCCGGGGCCCAACTTGTTTTTGATTCACCGCATGTTAGGCCTCAATTGGGTCATCAAAAGGAATGGTCCAACTGCTTTTGGGATTCCATTTATTTTACTTGGTAATTATAATATCTACATCTGAGTGTTGTGCTAAAGAACCAAAAAGCAATATTGTACTAAATGAGCCAACACACTGATGGTTGAGTGGTGTTGGCACTGTGGTTTCATGTATATGCCCAAGGATTGATCCCTGGGTGCTCACTTACGTGTCATGCCTGGACCAGTAGCACTCCCATGTAGCATACCAAAAAATAAAAATGGAAACTAAATATCATACGAAATGATGTTAATTATTCTATGAAAGTGTAATGCTATAATTTATTGAAGTTATAATAAGAAATAATTTGAAATTGGGTTGTCTATCTTGGTTGCTCCATCTTAGTATTGCAAAATGGTAACATGAGAGGTTCATTAAATTTTTCTTCAAAATGAGAGAGGCATAGGGATTCCAGTGGATGAGTGCACATTTGTGTATATTCAGTGGACTTCTGCGTTTTCGCAGAAAACTCAGCCCTTCCTATTGCCCCCATCAGAAACCCTTTCCTGCAAATTTGCGGTTAAGGTAAGCTGTTTTCTTACGCTTTTCTTCTAGGAAAGATGCCAGCACCAAGCAGAGGAAGAGGGAATTGACAGAAGAACGCTCCATTTTTCTGTTCTTCTGCACAAAATGTGTTACACAAACATGTGGTAAAGTTGTCTCAAAACATGCTCCTAAGCTAATTCATCAACATTTAAGGGGTCCTATGGTGTGATATAACACTGTTTACCTTTTAATTTTTTAATACCTTTTAATTTTTTAATTATATGTTCCTAGAGTAATTGATTTTCAATGGTATGTCCGGTATCCCTTGTACTCCTTCATTTAAAATAAAAATAAAAAACCTCCAGCTGGGAAAAAAAGCATGAATTTGTCAGGACATTTTAGGTGAATGAAGCATCTACTTGATGTCAACCACCCTGATTCTCAATGACATTCAATCTATAACCAAGATAAATTGTAAGACGCTCACAGAACATTCTCCTAGATGATGCAATCCTAGGGTTAGGATATCAAGTGCCGGAGCACAATTAGGGTTCCCACGGGAACAATCACACGTAGAAGATAGATCTCCTATGATAAACCCACGAAGGGAAAATTCTATTAACTCCAAATCTGAATTTATTAATCTCTACAATGCCATATATATATATATAATAAAAGAAACTTAAGCCCTAAGAAACAATTCTAATCGAACTAGGAAATAAAATAAAATAAGAATCCTATCCCAATTAGAAACTAATCCTAATTACAACTTATTAAATAAAAATCAGAAACTAATAACAATTAATAAAGAATTCCTAAAAACTTCCTTGGGTCCCACATGTGGACCATGAGTCTTGCTCCAACGGCTTGATTGTGCTGCTGCATCACTAGACCTAGAGGTGCTACCACTTTAGTCAAGGCACAAGGCACAAGGCACAAGGGAGGCGTCAGCCCTGTTTGGAGTTGCGAGATTTGAGATGCATGCCTAGGCGTGAGCCTAAGTGTGTGAAGCACACCTCTGTCGAAAATGAGGAAATAATTCTTATATATGTTCTCTAAAAGTCATTTGGCCTATTCAAAATAGAAATATAGAGCTGAACAAAATGAGAGGAGGAAATGAACCATAGTACCAACTACGAGGAGGAAATGAACCTAGTACCAACTACTGATAATTCTTAAATTAAATCGATGTATTAAACAAACTAACAGAAGTAAAATTGAAATAGTTCTGATTTTTCGTAGGAAGTACCAACTTTCATTGTATACCAACAAAAGTAAAATTTAAAGAGTTACAATGAAAAGTTGGGTTGGTCTCCAATGAGAAACAAATTGGTATATTTGGTTTTAAGAAAAATTAGACAATGTTAATTCTGAAAAAGAATCATTAGAAAAGAAATGTATAAGACTTAAAAAGAAAAATCCTTACACCGTTGTAAAGAGTCACTTGTAGTAGTGAAGAAGAAGAAAAAGAAGGTGAGGGGAAGAAGGTGATGATGATAGTTGATAGAGGAATGGAGGATTAAAAAACAAAAAGAAGACAAGTTGCAAATGAAGGTGAACTGAGAGGAGGAGGAGGAGAAGAAGAAGATGATGATGTACATAGAGAGAAACAAAACCCAAATAAAGTTGCAGTTGATTGTGATAGTATGGCTGACCATTAGGGGTCGAATGTAACAATTGACTGGCCATTAGGGGTTTAACGTAACAATTGACTGGCCATTAGGGGTCGAATGTAACAATTGACAGGCTGTAACAAGCTTGGATGGAGGAGGGAGGAGGTGATCAAAGGAAGAACATTACTATGATGATGTACTAAGAGAAAAACAAAACCCAAATAAAGTTGCAGTTGATTGTAATAGTATGGCTGACCATTAGGGGTCGAATGTAACAGTTGACTGGCCATTAGGGGTCCAATGTAATAATTGACAGGCTGTAACAAGCTTGGATGGAGGAGGGAGGAGGTGATCAAAGGAAGAAGATTAGTAGAACTCAGCTTTCTTTGATTTTTTTACTTCCAAATCATCATCAAATCCTTCTTCTTCCTCTTTTTATTTATTTATTTATTTCAAATAATGACCATTTATTGCTCGAAAGGAGCTGCATAGGACGAGATATATACTGAACTCCAAAAAAGAAAGGAGCCAAGCCCTCAAACACCCCGGAAAAAATCCCTTGAAACTAAATATAACAAACATTAAACAGAAATAGTCAAAGCAAGGTTTAAGCACTCCCTCTTTAGCAAGCTTATCTGTGCTTGATGTGCTTGAAGGAGACATTCCAATCCCCAGAAAACTAGACCACCTCTTCAATGATATCCGTAAGGTACCAGGGTGGTCTAGATGAATCATCATCAAAGACTTGTCTTCTCCATGTTGTGATCAGCTGACATGAATTTTGTTTCTTCATTCTGTACTATTTTGGGCCAAATCCTCATATAGGTTTCACTTCTTCATATGTATCCTGACTTCTTCCGTACTTTTCTTTGCAATCGGGGCCTGCTGTAATGTGTCGCTTAGTGGGAAGCCCTAGGAACAATATCTTTGCTGCGTCAAATATATTTTTTGAAAAAAAAAAAATGCTATAAAAGTATTAGGGGATCCGATGCTGTTGTTCTCTTTTCAGTACAAGTCTCCTGTACCTTTTGCTTTAATGATATTAACCATTCAAAAAATAAATAAATTTATCTGTATTCGTGGGCCTGCAGCAAAGCCTTGTTTCAACTATGTTGGGATCGGCTGCATGAATTATGTTTCTCCATTCCAATATCATCTAAATATATATATATATATATATATAAAAGAAAGGCCTACGTGAGCTCAAGTGCAAGCCTAGGCATGCGTTCCACTATGGTGGTTACATTCCTGCACATTTTGGAGATCAAAAACATTGAAGGCCATTGATTTGGTGAGTGGTTGGGGGATGGGCTTTTTTAAAAGTTCAGACAATCATAAAAATCATGATACTGGTTAATTAATGTAGAGATCTGATGCATAATTCATTCATTCAAATATAGAATCAGTTAGTTGAACCCAAAGGTTCGATAATTATAAAGAGCAAGCTTGATTCTCTCTTTAAAACCCATGGCTTTTTACCCTGATAATGTAACTTGGAGCAATCATTTCTCTGCAACTCAGGTTAAAAGTTGAATTTAGTGCACGCGCATGTTTCTATGGTTGCGTATAATATAAAAGTCTCAATGATAGTAACTGTTCAATTTTTTTAATAATTTTTTTTCATTAAATTGAGAAAGATTGTATTAACAAAAGGGCTAGAAGCAGTGGAGGCTGCTTACTATTGCAACCTTGATGTTGTGGGTTCAACTCGTCAACAACAACAACAACAAAACAATTATTATTATTTAAATTTTTTTTTTTTTTTATGTCAACAGCTAAGCCAGGTTTAAATGGACGGTCAAACCACGTTGGAACCAACCATCCACCAGTTTACCCTCCATTTTGGTTTTAAAAAACATTGGGCCATATATAAGTATAAGATAATATGTATGTATGTGTGTGTATTTATTTATATATATGTCATTGTCTGATACGATCCTTGATTATCTGAATGCACTTGCCACCTAGATGGATTACATGGAGACTTTCTTCAAGGACCAAGTGGCTGCCATTCATGAAACTCTGGAAGCAAAAGAGCGAGCTTTTGAAAAGTTGCTGCAAGAAAAGCGAGATAAAGTAAAGCTTTCCAACAGTGATTCTGGAAGCAAAGAAGAATGCAAGCTCAGGTACTTGAAAAAAAAAAACTTCATTCATATGACTTACATTCCCCATGCCGCCACTTTAGGTTGTTAATAGAAATGATGGAATGATTTGAACAATCAATTTAGTAAGTTTTAACTGGTAGCATCATTATCATATTTTGTATAAAGATTTTCAAGATCTGTCTGTCCCATACAATAGTTTTAAATTTCCATTCCATCTCTAGGTGTCACTTATTAGGACGACTTTTAATGTTTTAGAATCTTAGATTTTTGAAACATTGTCAGAAGTCTCCAAACAGTTAACGATTCAATTCAATAGGAATAAACAGAGATTTTTTATAGCAGGGTATGATCCTCCACTGCTTGCATTCTCCCCATACACCGAAAGGAATGTCTCGACAATCAAAACCACCTCTTACTTTTCATACCCAATGGATCAACTGCTGATAGTAATATGCACTTCTTTGCCTGGTCTAGAATGTTGGGTCCTTGTTTTGGCGATACACACCATTGATTTTATGGGCCCAAGAGGGAGAGATCATCCCTTATCTTAAGTAACAGTTTGCACGATCCTTATCATCTGGTGTAATGCACTTTCGCTTACCTTAAGTGAACATGTATAGTTCCTGTATTCTTTTTAAATATTTATGTGCAGAATGTCAATAAAAGATGTGATTCTTCTGCTTGGTTGATTAAGGGCCAAGGTCTATGGAGGTTGGAGTGGGCCCCATCTTTTCAATGGGTTTTGATCAGCGAACCTAGGGGTCACTTGTATAAAGACAAAACCTGAAATTACTGTCAATCAAAGATGAATTTCTTCTGCGTTGGGTTGATTTAAGAGCCATGGGCATGGTCTATGAAAGTTGGGGTGGCCTCACCTTTTTAATGATTTTGATCATCAAACCTATAGGGGTGACATGTATAATGACAACCTGAGAATATATTGCATGTTCTGGGTAGATTTTGGGGCCAGATGGAAAGGTTTGAAGAAGATAATAGCTTTATGAGTCATCTGGCATTATTGGAAATGTGTGCAAGGGTGTGCTGGTGTTGCTGGGTTGGCGGGTTTCGAAATAAATGTATTTTCCCCTGAATCAAGTTGATTAAGTGAAGCTAAGTTGAGTATTTTTTAAATTTTCTTTTCTTTTAAGAGTGGACAAATTTTTCATAAGCTGGCTCTAGTAGTGTAGCACTAGTTAAGTTTTTGTGAGAGTGGAGTCTTCCTTCCATTAGTAGCATGCACCACAGCAATAACCTGTGCCGAGTAGTTTCTTTCCAGAGTCAGCTTTTTCGAACTCCATAATTTTTAAGAGGAGGCTCTTCAATGGAATGAGGCTCATTTCATCTTGAAGACAATAACATTTTGAATGTTCTCACTTAAATATTTATGCTCCACTTGATTCTCTCTCTCTCTCTCTCTCTCTCATAGGCAAGAAGAGATTGCGAGGTTCATCCATACCCAGTCAAAGGGGATTGAAGAGTTTGAGGCTGAGAGGGAGAAGCTGGTACGAGCGCATGATGAAAAGAAGGCTGAACTGAAGAGGAAGTATCTTGCTGCTGAAGTGGAATTGGAGAAGGAACTTGATGCTGCATTGACACAGTTGATGGAGAAGTACACTCCACATCCATCTGAACCTTCTGCCAGTTAAAGTGCACAAATAGTACATAAAACAATGAAGAAAAAAAGGATGCTTTTCCTTTACCCTCAAAATGGCGATCGAAATTTGAAAACTGATGCTCCCAGATACTTTTTTCCTGCTTTATAAACTTTTAAGAACTCTTTTGAAACCTTTTCTTTCCCCCCCTTTTCCTCTTCTTTTTGCATGTTTAGAAAAATATGATAATAGTGATCAATAGAAGAGAAAAAACCATTTTAATGGTTTGCCATGTTTCCATCTGACATCATATGTTGTTTTCGAACATGGATGAAAAGTCACCGACTCTACTCACAGGTACTACCTACTCTCTCTCTCGTCCGGCTTTGGGAATGGACTCTTGTCACATGCTTGTGTACATGTTTCTAGCCATTTTTGGGGTATTGCATGTGGGGTAATGTTTCGGATGCTAAAATGACGATGATGTGAAGGGGCGGACTCACGTTATATGCACCTGGGGTGGTCGCCCAGGTCGGATCGAAAAGGGCCCAATGGTACCCTGTTTTCAATACAAAAGCCCCATCAATTGCATCGCCCCCTCCTCTCAATGGCGGATACTTCACACACTCCTCTGAAAACCTAGTTCTATGAAGTCCTCTTCTTTTGGAATTCCACAAGCTTGGCAGCACCAAACAATTTCTTGTGGACACCATCCTGGGTTTCATGAGGTTTATCGATTTCATATGAATAATGGAGATAATGTACATGTGGATCTGCTGACAACTGTTGTCACTTTACAGGAATAAATTTCTGTGCCCTTTGTTCAGGTAGCAATAAGTCTCCTGCTCTTTTGTTCTGCCAAGTATTATGGGATTAGTGGAGGTTCTGTAGGTGACTTGGTATGTGATCAGCTTTTAGTGCACTATTGCAGGTGGTTTTGTTCTTTTGCTTTGCTCTGCTTGGACTATGCTATGTGCAATGAAAGAAGGTGTCTTTTCCTCCTTTTACTGCGTGTTTCAATCGATATAAAGTCACTGAGACCTATAATATTTTTTTATATTGATTTTAGGAAACAAGAGGATTTTAGCTGTGGTTCTATTTTTCTTATAGTATGATTTGAGTTTTTTAAACTTGATTTGCGAAAAAAAAGAATTAAATAATGCCTGTAAATCATGCAATAAGTGGAGATCATGGGCAATTGGCGTTGATTTCAGTTTTTTAAATTGACCATTATTTGCTGACTCCACCCTAATGAAAATCCCGGGTCCGCCATGTGATCCATTTGACAAGGGGGATTGTCAAGCACGACTTGTTTGGGACATCTATTTTTCTGGAAATGTTCTCTATTGGCTGCACCGCTTTCTATGAAGTTCAGAGAAGAAATAATCATCTTCATCAAAGCATTGCATTACACTTTTGGTTTTGGCATCAACTGCTAAATCAACTATATGGGAAAATAACCTAGTTGAAATTTGCTTATAACTTCAATATTTTGCTATAGAAATTTTCAGGAGCTGCGAGCTTCTGATTCCAGTGATATAAAAATCAAATTTGGCCCTTGACAAGACGGTCCCTTTTTTCTTTCCTCTTTTTCAAGATTGGAGGTGGTGGAAGGAAAATTGGGGAGATTGAGAGAGGCATTTTAAATGGGATTTACAGTAGCACGGAAAATGTCTTATGCTATTAAGGCTTTTTTTTTTTTTTTTTTTTTTTTTTTTTTTTTTTTTTTTTTTTTCCACTTGTGGAAAAATGTGTACACAAACGTGCCTTGGGGTTTGTGGTTTAGACAAGTATTGTGATGAGGAAGTGACAAGGATTCAGCCGCAGGATTAGGTATGTATAGGATGATTCTGAATTGACTAGGCCAAGTCGACTTAGACCTCCCATTGTCCTCGGAAGAGCGTCAGGATCAAGATCCTCTACGCATGAGTAACCACCAACTATATTCGAAAACTTATGTCGCAGATTTTCAAGGCCTGCCTCAGTAGATACATACAAGAAGGGGCCATGGATTAGCAGCCAATTACTTGATAGGATCATCATCTATGTGTGACCCAATCGAATCAATGGCTGGGATGGAAACTACTTCCTCCAATGTTATCCAACATTTATTTCATTTCATGGCTTTAAATTGAATTATCATTGGCACCGTATCCACCAACCTTGTCTAGGACTCCTCGAGGCCCTACAAAAGTACATCGCCCGGAGTACTTAATAATTGCTCCGGGAGCAAAAACAAAGATTCCCAAAGAAAAGAATCGATCTATACATGCAGCGCAAAACCTACTTCTAGAGCATGCAGGCAGGCAGGCAGGAGGCAGGCAGGCCACCTCTGACGTGCTGGGTGCTACTGGAGCCTCCTGATTTGGGCGATCACTAAAACTGTCAAAAAGTCCCTATCAAAAGCTTAAGGTTGTTCACGAGGGAAACAATTTCTTTCATCTACAAACAGACTTGTTCCTCTGCACACACTCTAAAAAGCAGGTAGTGAGCATTCACTTCCTCTAGAGAACCCCACCACACCACCATGGATGATGATGTTTCATGCACATAACAGGAAGGTCTGAAGGGGAAGAGAATGGTTTTACCAAATACACACCAGGGCTTGAAGGATACCCCGACTGGCACATGAAAAGCCAACACACTAAAAGATAAGAATCACACCCCACATCACCTGACAATACGGCTGATATGTTGTCTGAAAGTCGAGAAGTAAATCATTGTAAATGGGCTACTTAACCGAATGAAATAGTTGGTTAGTAGAAAACTGGGGTTACTTGCCATGTGTAATTTTGTAAGTTCCAAAAATAATCAATGCACTACAATCGTACCAAATAGGGCCCAGCCCCACATCAAACTCAGCCATAAAATTTATGCCGCAAGGCAAGGATGGCCAGCTAGGACTGAAATTTGGAATAACACGTTAAAAAAAGTTGGTGTATAACCACAATTGTAAACCCCAAGGGAAAAGGAAACATCCTATTTTCAATTTTACAGCTACAAACTGGGGCTGGTTTGAAATCATTTTCTAAAGGCTCAGTTGGTCTTCTTCTCATCGACCTTGTCTGCGGAAACATCTGCGTCCTTGCTGGCATCTCCGTCAGTGATAGCTGTGGTGCCATCCTCTTCCTCACCTCCAAAACCAAATTCATTAACACGCTTCCGATCAACAGGATAAACCCACCTCTGGTAAAGATATATCAGAAAAATAACATCTGCATTCAAAGAAAAGGAGAACAAAGTGAGAAAGAAATGGAAAACAAGAAGTTGAATATAAGAGCAAATTTTTCCTCTAAGCTGACCCCAGTTTGATAAGGATACATATACACGGTTAATGATGCTTTCCACTCACAGCATTTCCATAGAAAACTGAGGATACCATCATGGAATTAGAAGTTCAGGTTCTAAGCAAAACCATGGGAATAAAAAGAGACCCCATGTTTTGTCAGACTTTTAATTGTAATGGTTACTCATATACATTTTAATCACTGGTTAAACTGGAATACCATTCACCTTTCTAGACTTCTATCACAAAAGAACTCTGAACATCCAACCACATTAAAGAGAAGTAATCATTTTAAGGTCATGGTTCTCACTTGCAAAATCAGACTTCCTATCATTTATTATTATTATTTTTTTGAATGGTGAAATAAACTCTATCATGACCGGCATGAACAGGACAACTCAACAATTAGGTAATCACACTAGCATTTAGTGGCCAAGACAAACAAAATAATCAGATTTTACTAGTAGTAGTAACTCACCATCTCTGAAAACAGACAGCCTGTGTAACATTGGCATTTTGATGACAAATGCAAATAGATCATCAATGATGGTATTAAGGAATTTATATGTCATCTGTCTCCATGGTAGATGAGCAACTGATTTCAGCTTATAGTTTATGAACAGCTGTGGGCACATCATGATAAAACCTGTGCAACAAGAGGAAAATAAATTAAAATACAAATCTCACTCAATCAACCAATTAAGGAACAGTGAAAAACTATTCTTTAAGGTGCTCAGCCCAAAAGAGCAGTATCACAGGGTAAGATCATAGCAGTGAATTTCATTCCGTTTTGGCCAAAGTCCTGCAAAGTATTCTGAAACAGATCACAGGCATAGACATTTCAGTAAGAATTCTAGTCTGTTTTGACTGAAACAGACCAAAATAGATACCAAAATGGCCGAAATAGACAGGGACAGTCCAAAATGTACCAAACTGACCAAACTGTGCCTGTTCTACAGAACATATACTATTTTGATTGTTCCCAGTTTACCTATGAGTTAAGTATGGAAAATAGGCAAAAAAAGGGGTCAAATTTCCACTCTACCCCCCCAATCAAATGAAGGGCTCCAAATATGTACAAGAACTAAAGCCTTCCCCATGAACATTAATGCCAAACTTGAGTGTGGAAAATTGTGTTCATTTTATTGAATAAGTAATGGGTAACATAACTGTACCCACAACCTCAAGGTTACAATATTGAGCATCTTTCAATGCGCCATAGGCCCTTGTCAGAAATTTTATTTTTAGCATTTAAGTTTGATGTT
Organism: Camphora micrantha; assembly: GCA_003546025.1. Taxonomy (NCBI): domain Eukaryota; kingdom Viridiplantae; phylum Streptophyta; class Magnoliopsida; order Laurales; family Lauraceae; genus Camphora; species Camphora micrantha. The sequence goes on from QPKB01000008.1 coordinate 7,144,269, forward strand.
TTGACATGTATATATAATGGAGTGGTGATGCAAAATGTATGTGATAAGTTTTTTTTTTTTTTGCTATTTTTTTTCATTTTATTTTATTTTTGTGAAAATTTCCCGCTTCTTTCCTGAATCAGGAACAAAGAAACAGCTGGCAGACCAAAGCTTTCCATTTTAGATGGTTAACAAAAACAGTCTCAAACAAAATTGAGCAATTGACAAGGGCAAGATCAATTAAACTCAATAAATGTCCAATCTTTGTTAAGCCAGCATCTCAATGGATTCAGAACCTAGTTCTCCAATAGTATTGTAAACCTGATGAGTTTAACTTACCACTAACTTTTGAAACACAAAGGAATGAAATCAGTACCCAATACAGTGCCAGGTAAAATCGAGCTTAGGTTCTCATTCAGTTATCTCATGTTTCCACTAAAACTTCAAAGGCAGGAAATTGAAAATGGAAATTGGCACCAATATCAAGACTGATTATAAAAAATAGGAAATTCCAGAGTATATGTTTAGAAAAATGGGTTAAGTGAAGGAGACCTGAGATGCGACTAGTCACAGCATGAAGGCTTTACAGGGGCACTATATGTAAACTAGACTAGTCCTTCAACATCATTTCTAGCCAAAACTGAGATTTGATGTCTCTAGCGGACGGCTACTTGCTGCAGCTAAAAGTTGACCATCGTATGTAACTTGCTCACTCAAATCACAGCCCAATCACTCACAATTCAAAGTCCCAACTTTTCACCCCTCAAAATGGACACAAAAAAAAAAAAAAAAAGGGCCAGTCATGCCTTGAACTGGACTCAAGGGCCAATACAAGCTTACCCATAAGTATCCATGTGGGCTCAGCTAAAACAACTTCAAAGTGGGAAAAGAAATGAAGTATCAACTTCTAGTGGTAGATTCTCTTGTATTAGGGAAGGTTGCGTTGAGGAAATACAAGATTTTGAAGCAAGAATTGCACACCTATAAGTGTAAGTTCTAGTCAATTTTGTGGTAAAGTGCCAACTAAAAGGGTGGCCATTGGGTTGACATTGTCCTAGTGGCCAAGGCAACTGGGCCAGGTAAATCATTGTCAATATAAAGCCAAATGGGCTGCCTGAGCCATATGGTTGTCAATAGCCAGGCATCATCATCTACCAGTTAAAACCAAGATGAAAGCCCCAACTAGCCCACACCTACTGCTATGAACACATTCAGGTCTATTGCTTTGCCAGCAGATCAGTAGGTGAGTATAAATCTAATCCACAGTTGTAGCTCAAAAGCCACACCTGGACAGGTCTTTGTGTATAGCCCAGTTGCCAGGCCTCGGTGTATAGCCCAATTGCAACCCTCATGATAACACTGATAAATTTCTGTTTTGTGGGGTTAAATAAATCGAAACGAATGGAAAATCTTGCTAAAACAGAACGGTTAAAGAGAAACACTTACCAAACATGTAAACACAGCTTGTGAGGGAAGAAAGGATCCAAGAGTACCAACTCTTGTGGCGTTCATACATAAGAGAATAGATGGAAGAGCATATGACGAGTAAGAAGAGAACATAAGAAAGATACTTCATTGCGAGATCATCATACTCTTTTGTTTTGTTCCCTGCATATGACTCGCGGTCTCGAAATTTTAGCATGGGAATCCTTCCACTTCTGTCAATCTGGAAAAGAGAGAATAAAGAAGTTCAATCCAGCAAGTAATAGAAAAAACACATTTGTCATATAAACTGGACAGAGCATGTAATGAACAAGACAACCTATAAAACATCAAAATCGACTATTTTACAATGATATATAATCAATGAAATATAGATGATTGCATGAAGATCTAATATAACTATTCAAAAAACGAATATCTAATAAAACCCAAATAAACCAGATTTTTGTCTTTGCCACTGGTATGGGTGCTACGTGAATAGGATTTTTATAGATGATCTCAACATGAACACTCATGTTGAAAGGATGGCCACTTATATATGATGTTCCATAATTCATTTGTTGTGACATTTTTCCCCAAACATTCCTATATGCCTTTTCTACATCTGGCTATCGTACTAAGTGATTCTGCTTCCAATATAACACATCAGTACTCAAGGGGTCCATTTGGATATGGAGAAAACAGGTAGAAAACACCAGTGGATGAGACTTTCGACGGAACAACTTTGAATGTGGAAAGTTTTCTCAACCTTCATTTTCTCCTCATCCAAATGTTCCCTTACACCGCATCCAGAAATGGCACAAGTCTTCTCTGTACGTATCTTATGTGTATACCAAACGTTACCATCATGACTTTTTGTTGCTTAAGAGATGAATTTCCAACATGATCAACTTAAGAGGCACTATTCTAACACTCAACTAGGCGACCTCTCTCAACATACCACCACCTGAAGTCAACTTGAAGGATCGCCTGAGAGAAAAAAGGTCAAGTTTCAGTGGGAATAAAAAATATTCAATGATAAAGCTGTCTTGAGCAGTAGGTTGAAGAGCATGTCATGCTTGATATGCCCAAAATAAAATATCAAGGGGCTCTTTCAAGTGTGTGTGTTCCACCGTCACGTAAAAAATTCAATGGTTTACCCAGAACTTGTTTGAATCAACATAAATTAAATGATCTCCCAAAGAAGGGGGGGAAAACCCTCTGGTTAAACAATGTAACCTGTAAGAAAACTAAAAACAATGAGTTTCTGTTGGTCAGTTTTTGTAGTTAAACCAATCTATAAGAGTATGCGATGTAAACCTATGGTTAGTGGAAACTCACCCGTCATTCGACTCATTCTACAAAAAGTTCTCACGCTCCTTACCACTCCCTCATACATATCTTTAATGATGTCAACACAACCTATTAGGTAACTGCTTTCAACCAAATCAAAACTCTAGGTACCACATCGTAGGCTTTCTCTAGATTGATGTAAATCATATGAAGTTCTTTCCTCTTCTCAAGGTATTTTTCCATTAATTGCTTAAGTGAGAAGATAACTTCCATAGTCGACTTCCCTGACATGAAACCAAATTGATTTTCAGGTGCTTGATGGATTCTTCATCTACCAAGAACATCGGACACACATAAACAATCATCACTCACCTCCTTCTTAAGTTATCCATCATTAGAATACCACCAAGAAGTGCCGACCACCATAACGCTATTACCCTAGGCAGAGCTTAGCCACAAAAGAATGATATGCTGCTGCTTCTCTAGTCATGGATAGGAATAGATAAGCAACTGAGAATATGCCATTTGTTGAAGCCATCCATCCTCTTCAATCTCTGCCATCCCTAGGAATGAAAGCATTGCCTATGAGAACCATCATAGACCGGAATCATCTTCTCTCTTTCATTCAAGTTTCTTCTAAAGATGCCCCCCCAAATTATACAGTTGTCAACCCTTTCAATATAACCAATGCCTTTGGCAGTTTGATGCTGGCACAATTAAATAAATCTGGAAAAGAAATTGCTAAAGGGGCTTCCCCCACCCAGAGATCAATTCAAAAGAAGATTTTATCACCCTTACCTACTTGATACTCGATCTCCTGTGAGAGTGTCCTTTGTCCTTAATATCTTATTGAAGAGTCTAGTTAATTAAACTCATCCAATTTCTCCTAAGCATTTCCAAGCCTCTATCGGAATGCCATCTGGCCCTGTAGCCTTTCTTGTCTTCATTCTTTTTTTGTTTAATAACAATAAATTCTATTAAAGAGAAAAAGAAACAAACGGGACCCATCGAAGAAAAAAAAACACGGAAAAAATAAAAAACAATCAGCTAAACATCAAAAGAAGTATGAAGACAATGCTTTCTTGTCTTCATTCTTGCCAATGCTTTCTTCACTTCCACTAACATAATTCTGTGGTAAAAGGTATGTCCTGCTGGCAAAGAGTCCTCTCTCAATCCTAAGCTAAGCCTCTTATAGAATCTTCATTTAAAAAGTTCGTTAAAATTCTCACTCCACATTTCTTTAATATCATTGTCCTTCACTAAAAACTCTTGGTCATCACTCTTTATATGGCTGACATGATCCAAGTCCCTACTTTTCCTTTCCCTCATTTTTGTATGCTTGAAAATCTCTCTGTTTATCACATGGTTCCAACTTATTATATAAGTCCTTATATGCTTTAGACATTGCATCACTTACTATTTTCTTTGCCCTCGTTCTTTGCATCACTGTTACAACTAAGACCATAGAAAACTAAGTTCTAAACACAAATGCATACTACAAAACCTAGTTATGAAGTGTCCAAGGTCAATAGAATAAACTAAACAACGGATTAGAACAACTATAAATAGGAGTTGTCCCTTGGGGCATGAGCTTCTGAGCATGACTGAGGAGTCCAATTATTTTATACGTGTGTGGGTCAACTCCACAGGCTGTATCAGGTATGCTATGCTAAATTCATTAATTGCCAAATTATAGGTCATGGACATTTCTACTAAGCACTAAGTGGGATGCATAATAATTTGGGGTAGAAACTGAAGTTAACCAAGAAACTCAGAATATACCTCAATAATCATTGCTTTCCCAATTTTCCAAAACTCAATGCAGCAACCTACACCAGAGCTTGCTAGGATCATCCACGAGGTATCGTTGTCAAGGAGATAGAGGAAAACAACGAGCTGACAAATAAAGCTCACAACAACTGACTTTGCAGAGAGTCCTTCCATGGACTTGTTTTTGTTCCAAAACTGAATATCTGTGTAAGAATACAGGAAAAAGGTTGACAATTAAAGCATAACAGAAAATATAAATGCCAATGAACCAAAACCTTAGAAATACAGTCACATACCATTCTTAAACGCCAAGAAGTCAAACACAGAATGAAGTAAAGATACAACCATTGTAATCACCAGGAGGTAGGGATTTCCTTCCAAAAATACCCTCTGACACGAGAATGGACAAGTGAGAAATTGAATGGAGTCATGAAATACTTTATAGTATGCAAGAGCACATGAAATGTAATTAAGGTACTTCACGGCCCCAAAAATCAAGAAAAGCTAATTTTAAAGCAGGAGTGGAGACATACAAAAAAAAAACACAGAAAAAAAATATCACATACACAAGGGTGTAATATAAGAAAAGCTGGTTTTTTTGCCCCTCATTGGATTGCCATTTTCGTACAGCTCACTAGTGACAGAAAAACATATTTCCGCTTGATACAACAAGAGAGCATCAATGAAAATCCAACAAATTGAACGTAATACTAACTTCAATGGACAGTTATTTTATTATTATTATTATTTTTTCCTTTTCCCCTTTTCTTGAAAGGTAAGAAATTTTAGTGAAGCAGAATAAAAGCAAGAACATACCTATAAAAATAGTTAGAAGATTGCTCTTTTAAAATGTCATTCACTAAATCCTATTCAGTGCCCCAACAAAACCTTTTTTTTTTCTTTTCCAAAAGTCATCAGATACCTTTTCTTCTAATGGCTCCATAATATACACACAAAGGGATGAAGGCACCAAAGATTCCATAATGACGAGAGAAATGGGCACAACTAAGATTAGAGCTTCAATTGATTCATGACATGCCAAAACGGACTGAAATAAACCCATAAACACAATGTATGAAATGAAGGACCAGAGGAAAGGTCTCCGATTGCCGGAGGAGCAACTTTCCCCAAATTTTGGAGCAAACAAACCAACAAAAAGATAGAAGAAAAGGCATTGGAAGATGTGGAGAAAGAACCACAAGAGACCAAGTGATTTTCCCACTTATTGAGGTGGGACAATGAAGCATATTCTTTGGTAGACACAGGCTTTTGAGAAATTGAGTCACTGCTTTTAGGCCTTTCCCCTCATTCTTGGCCTCATAACTTCCACAAACCTCAAAACATGCTACCGACAAATTTAAAAAAAAAATTGAAATATTTAAATGAGGCAGCAAGAAACAGTGTGCCTTTCCCAGACAACCTAATGCACAACCCTACGATCAATAGTACCTTGAGCTCATCAGCCTCGCCTTCAAGCATGCTTCCATAGCTACGATGAATCTGAAATGATTGGTCAATTTGTTGGAAAAGTTGCCATTTTGTCATGCTAATTGGTCCCAGCTCTAAATTAAGGGATAATGCTGTCACTGTATTATTGAGTGGTATCAACTTATCCCGTAGTAGCCAAAACTCATTAAAGAAGATAGTTGGGTAGTAGTAGTTCTCGGAAGTGGGCTCGACATTCAAATCTGCAGCCTTATTGTCAAGGAAATCATGACCGTTGACCTTTAAAAAAAAAATTTAATAGTAACTTCATGATGTTTCTGTCTAAATGTCACCGACAATAAATGAATCAGCATGGTTTATTCCATGAATGAAAACACTTTGAGATCTTGTTACGTCATACTTAAAAAAGGAAACTGTAGCACTAGATAGTAAAGGGTGTATCAATCTATGAACTAAAATTCAGCATAGAAATTACGCTGTTATTTTGAAATAAATTAACTAATCAGTAACAAATCCCAAAAAAAAAAAAAAAAAAAAAAAAAAAAAAAAAAAAAAAAAAAAAAACACTAAACTAAACAAAACTTATTGTGAGGAAAAAATTAATAAAATTCCTACATTGAATCATTGATAAAATAATATTTAATTGAGTGGATTAAGATCCTTCCCGTGCAAGGTTCGTAAAGAAGCACAATATGTAGGGAAAGGTTGGCCTTTTATCGGAACGGAAGATGCCATCATAAGAACTTTTATACCAAAAAGCACTCCGCACTAGAAAAATCCATCACAATCATCATCATATTAAGGGCATGTTTGTGCAACACTGTGGAGGAGGAATTTCTTATTTTGGGGTGGGGTGGGGGCAGGGGGTGTTGAGGAAGAGCAAGGATGCCCTTGTAAGAACTTTTATACCAAAAAGCATCCTGCACTAGTAAGATCCATCAAAATCATCGTCATCATATGAAGGGCACGTTTGTGCAACACCGTTGAAGAGGAAATTCGTATTTTGGGATGGGGATGGGGGTGTGGAGGAAAAGCGTCCGCACCATATGTGGGAAGAGGAAACGGCATGAAAAATCTTTCATTTTTCCATTCGTCTTCAGCGGAAATGGGGCTACACCAACATGCCCCACAAATTCTTCTACATCTTTTTTGCAGACTTGATGTGTTCTTTCTTAACTTCACATGTTTAGGTCACAAATCAAACATATCAGGTTGTTCCAATGGGCTTCACACAAGTAAATGCTTCATGCCTCAGTCCTGCTCTCAAATGATTGAATTCAGCAACTATGATTCAGGAGTGCAATCCTTAAATTGCATTGATTTAAATATTAATGATGCAACAAAATCTACAAAATTATAGTCCATAACAGAAGTCCATAGAGGAAATTGAATTTTGCATATGAAACATCTACAAGTAATAATAGTGAAATTGGGTATGAATTATGCAAGCACCACCAGAGCTGCTATTATCTGAACACAATAAAATAATCAAGGATACATGGAGCAATGTTTGGTGGAATAGCATTGCGGGGGTACCTGCAGGGATATGGCAATGAATTAGGGACTTCTACTGACAAAAACCAGCTTGGATACACAAACAAGAAAAATTATATAAAGTGCGCATTAGAAAGCTAAACTTCTAACAATACCTACTTCAAAGCTTCAGAAAATAATTGTAAATCAAAATATATTGGCAAAGAAATAATGGCCAACTGGTCATACAACATTCCTCAATTTAATAAATACAGTATATTAATTTAATAAATACAGTTTCTTGCCAAACTTCTAAGTCAATATTGACTCTTTTTTTTTTTCAAACCTTCAAGGGGATTTTCAAACATTGCATATTCATAATAATAAATTAATTCATATGTATGGACTATTTAAATAAACTGGCTCTGATGTTGGATCAATATGATCATAAAAGCTTAATCTCTAGAAGCGTTACAAGATAGTTTCATGGGAGAATTTTTCCATGACATAGGATGTCTGTCAAAATGGGTGGATAAATAACATTTACCCTATAATACCTGAATACTTTTACAGGACCAGCATCCTCATATTGGACCAATATGATACTCATGATGGTACTTGATACTGCATTGATACTTCTAGGATACAAATATAGCATATTCTACCATATAGAGTCCATTATTTCATAATTCTATTAGTTAGTTACTTTTTAACATAAAATATGTCAAAAAGGAATGTAAACAATGATAATTTCACTAAATTAAAATTAATACTTTGTATAAAATGTAGATATAAATAATGAACTTTCATATTATGGATAGGACAGCCATATTTGTATCCATCTCGTTTAGCTTTCCAAATGTGCAGTCATACCCCCAATCCCCATACAAGTGTCCAACTGTCCATATCCAAATTCGTATCTAACCATCACAGCTCTTACCCTTTTCCTCTTAGAACTTAAGTGTCCATCACTGACATTTGTTGAATTTGGCATTATCCATCAATGACAATATTGGGAATTTTATACTAGAAAACACATAACTATTATATCCTGTATGCATTCAATATATAATGTGTCAATATCCAGAGCATCATTGGCTCCAAGCTAAGTGAAATCAACGTTGTTTTAAGATACTTTGGGTGCTTTTGGCATTTTTCATATCATTATCAGTTTTCATACGGAGACTTTCTCTATGATTTTCCCAAGTAGAAATATGGTTACTCGTCCTTGGAGCATTCGGTCGTTTTCCCAAAAACTTCCCTATGAAATTCAAGATACAAAAGGACGGCGTTCTTCTGTCATCTATCTTTTGTTTCATATCCTTTGCCATGTTTGGAAGAATGTGGAGCTCTTCTGTCACTCACAAATTCTAAAATGGATTTCTTCAGACAATGGAATTTCTTTTTTCCCATGAAACAGTGATAGGACAAGAACCAAACATTAGGTCTTAATTCTCAAGTAAAAAGACAAGTAACCTAGATTATATATACAGGTGCGGTGTGGGTGTGGGTGTGGGTGTGGGTGGGAGAGAGAGAGAGAGAGAGAGAGAGAGAGAGAGAGAGAGAGAGATGAACACAAAACATAAGCTAAATTATTCAATAAAAAATGTAAATAAAATTCAATATGAAGTAGGAGCACATCTCCATGTCCTCGATTGCATCAGAGAAAATACAACTTTACACCATTAGAAAACGGACTGTGTCAAGACAAACCATATCTTCAAACCACAGGCAAAATAAAATTCAGTCAAAAGATGTGAATAAAAAATCAGTGGGGAATTGGAAGTATACAGATGTTTCCATGTGATAATGTCCTTGACAACATAATCGAAAATGCAACCTTAACACCACTGGAGAACAGACCTTGTGAAGTCATCAACTAGATTAATTGTAATATTTGGTTTCCAATATGAAGCCCATTCTACAGGGCCATCGTCTTTAGCATCGATGTTGTTTTCATCCACAACCTGTAACAACCAAATAGCCAGGTTTTTTTAAGACAAGATCCATAAATTATCAAAGTAAAAAAAAACCCTAGTGCAGTTTTTTTTTAGTAATACCAAGGGAAAAACAGATCACAAGAATCATTAATTTGATAAATAAACCATTCTTTACTCCATCACTTATGGAGGGATCCACTTTAAATATTTTAAAATAGCCCGCGCTGAGACCCTCCTACACCCCTTTCCGCCATATGCCATGCATCCAAGTGGGTCAAAAAAAAAAAAAGGGTGGAACTTTAATAACTAAACCAGGAGCTTTTTATGAGTCATCTGCACTACAACCTGGCTTTTTTGCTGTGAGGTTCACCTGGGTGCATGACAATCACAAGATTGAATGGGATTTTGGTATCGATTGGAAGTGGACCAAATATTATTCTGATCACATAATCCTAGCCCTTGATGCCTCAACATTTAATGGCTTCTAAGAGCAGTTTGTTAAAAGAAAGTGTCGAATAGGGACAACAATGGAAGGTAGGTATAAGTGGAGTGTCGCTTGATCATGCATGGGCACCTGCACTGCAAGGGAGAAGAAGGAAAGGAAAGGAAAGGAGGCATAATATTTCTATGCATTCTGTGTGCATGGTCTTACCATGCACATAGGCTGTTGGGCCCCGCCTAGGGCCCCACAGATCATGGGAAATGGAGGGATGGAAAGATCCACTCATTATGGAATGAACTCAGTCTCACTTGGATACCAAAAATGGGGTCAATCTCATGCCTCTAAACCCTTGATCCATGGCCCGCAAGTTTTAATGGCTTTATATTAAAGAAAAAGATTAACCTTCGATCCAATAGTCCAGTCCATTCGGTGGGTGCAAATCCTGGGTCCAATGACTATGAGGGGGGTTCCCATGTGTGTGAATGGTTCAGATGGATCATAAGATGGGCCCACTACAAGTTCTCACTATAAGACGATGAGATGAGTTCTCACAGGAAGATTTGCCTATTATATAACCTTTTTCTTCATTAAGATAAGAATCTTTGGTAAAGAAAAATACTAAAAAATGGGAGATTAGTAATTCAAAACTTTAATACTCTTTGATTTATTTCTTATTTGGTTTAAGAGAAGCTAGGTCCAAGGCCAGTGTTGCATGGTTGTCCAATTTTCAGCCATTTATGCATGATGCCGTTTAGGCGTTCAATGTAGGACATAGTGGCATCTTTACTCCATATAATATATATGAGACCTACCTATGTGCAAAATTTTGACTCCATAAGATCATCCTAAACCCTTTGATCGATGGCCTAAAAATTTCATGGTTTTAGAGGCATCATTTTCTTACAATTTCAATCCAATGGTAAGGAAAAGTTGGACGAGTGTTAAATTTGGAATTGTGACTATTCAGTTTTTAGGGGGTTGGGGTTGTGTGTGTGTGAATAGATTAGATTGACTCAAAGTGGGCCCATGAAAAAAAAAAGAGTAGAAAAGGGGCGTTTTGGAGAATTACCCTTCACGTGAGCACCCTTAGATGAGCACCCTCCTTTTTCTAGTACATGGGACCCTCTATGGTAAACTGAACCCCCTCACACTCACTACCCCCCATAAATTGGCAAAAGCCCAAAATTGACCTTCAACCAACGATTACTCACAACTGGAAACAAAATGATGCATTCTAAAACCATTGAAACTCAAGGGCCATAGATCAAAGGCATAGGAGGATCTAATGGGGTTGATATTTTGTATACCACTAGGTCTTATTTAAATCTTTTGACCCAATGATTGGCATGGCCCCATGTGGGCCCCACAAGGGCGTTTTCATGGATGGCCTATGTTCTGTTAAGAGGTACCTCTCACGGATTTGTGTGAGGCAACCTTTTTACCACCACGAGGGACAATCCATGAAAAATCCAATAACCCCCCATGAATTAGCACTCACCCTAATTCGGCATTGACTTAGACAATAATCACCGTCGGATTAAATTTCAATGGTTTTTTAAGTTAGATTTTTCATGAAATTTAATTTGCCAGTGATTATTATTAAGATTAGTGCCGAATTAAGGTGAATGCTAATTCATAGTGGATTAGTGAGTGAGGGGGTTGGATTTTTCATGGGGTGTCCCACACAGTTTTACCTCTCATGCAAATCTGCGAGAAGCACCTCTTAGAAGAATATTGCCATGTGACCCAGAATCTGGGTCCAGCACATATGGGGTACGGATCCTAAACATAGATCCAGGTCATCCATGTTGAGGACTGTCTTAATTGAAACCAGACGCAGTCAGATCCAGAGAGGAACCAGGCCAGTTGACAGTCCTTACAGAGAGGGCAAAAAAGCTCATTAAAATACCTACATTCGAAAACAACATAACTAATACCAACATAAGAAACTGAAAATGGCGACTATGAAAGTGAATGGGTAAGCATGTGAAAACATCTACTGTATTTTAGTAGCTCTAGACAGACTAAAAAACACAGCAGAACATAAGTGCTTTAGTATGGAAGGCATTTTTTTTTATATACGAATCCATGTTAGTAAATAAGAACTTGCGATGTCAACGAATAGCAAAATAAAGTGGCCCAGTCAAAACACATAATTTAAATCAAAATATCACCAATGAAATTAAAACAACTCAGGTAACAAACACTAGAACACAAAGGAAAGTAGCGAGATAAAAAATCCATTAGAGAGAGAAAGCCATCAGTTTGAAGGTAATGTCTCGCCAACACGATGAAAGCCCATGTAGGCATGTATAAAACAATGAAGCTCTGTTTAATACGAGTCGTTGGAACTCCACAATCAGTTAAAGTGCCAACATGATCAGACTGAATGTCACAGAACAAGGTTTTTTAGTGAAGAAATATACCTCTGAAACTATTTCACCCTCTTCAGACCCCTTCGAAGCCCCCAACAGGCTCTTCCTTTTATCTACTCTAGACTTGGGCAGGTACGCAACAATAGCTAAGATCACAGAAAGAAGGATAATTAAGTGAATGTCAATCCTTTTCCATATCACTGATAAATAGTGAAATGAGAAAACACACAAAAAACTCACGATGAGTCCTTCCAAAGGCAGAAAAAGGTTGGTACTCAGGATCATTAGGATCTGGAGGATACCCTGAGCGAGCAAAGAAAACATGAGCATAGAGGCTGCCATTGTGCTTCACAGCCTGAAAAGTTTACATGAGATTCAAGCAATTATAATGTGGTGAAAACCATAGGTAGAATAAGTATATATCATTGCTCCATATTTAAAAGCGGTTTGACATATGAGATCCCATTAGCAATACCTCCGACGGGAAATACTTCAAAGAACGATACCGACTGCTATCTGGTCCCCAAACTGCGTATGGAACATTCGTCTCATGCCAAATAAGAGCACCCTCATTGCCAAAGTCATTGAACTTTTCATGTTCAGAAACATAAAGCCACATGTCCTGGTCATTGATAGAATGGCAATTGAGAAAAAACCCATGAGCAAAACAGCAAAAGGCATAAATCTGGAAATGATCTGAATATCAAAATTCGTCGCCCATTTAAAAAAAAAAAAAAGGGAAAAAAAGAAAAGAAACAGGAAAAAAGGAGTATCAATATATGTTGCCTACGTCATGTTCATGTATTAGTCAGATACAACTTTCACATTATTTTGTAGGGTACATGTAAAGAGAGGAATAATGGGATATTAAATCAAATATTACACCTCCTACATAGGAATCACAAGGTTGCAAAGAGATTCATTTAAAGAAAGAGGGAATCTACAGCAAATGGTACCCTGTGTTATATTGTAGGGTATATAGAAAGAGGGGAATAATAGTGGGATGTTATTCACTGTTGAGACTTCTACATCCAAAATGGTGGACACGATTGATGCTTGTTTATCTTTAAAATGGGTCATGGTACAAGAAGATCTCACAAGAGTACTTGTGTCCGACCTGGATTATGAGTTGAAGACCCATTATGGGAGGAAGTAGAGAGAGAAGAAAGTTGTGGGTTTCATTTTTGCTTTCTTTCCTTATTCGGATGGAAAATGGATTTTATCAAGAAGATATTACAAGAAATCAGAAGAGAAAGTGATCGCCAGGGAGGCCATTACCACTCCCTGCACAAAATACAACACTCTGTTACATACAAAATTACAAAGGCAAACCAAATCAATCTAAGGAGCCACTTCGCGAAAACAAAAAGAACACGCTAGTCTCTACTTCATGCTTTGCTAGATTATCCAGGACATCACTATCTCACATTAGGGCCTCCACAAATGGACACCTCAAAGCCTCGGGTAATATCTCTAAGCTAAATAATAACCTTAGGATCCTCATTCCTCAGGGAACCTCACCTCTACTCATAGCTCAACCAATCGCAGCTGTGAAGTCACCTTCCACAATAAAGAGCAAAGCTGAAGTTGCACAACCTCACAAACCCCAATAACCAAAGCCAGCAGTTCTGCATCATTTATAATGCGTATCCCTGCTGGCCAAGCATCTCCCCTGAGAAGAAAGGTTTATATTGCAGAAGCCATTACTTGGGAATTGCAAACTGAATGTAGGGGGCCATCAGGCAGGTATAATTGCCAAGAGCTAACTTGGAGATCATCAATATGCCCGGTATTGGACAACTCAACCAAGGCAGAAGTGAAATCTCCCACTGGAGTAGTGACACTTGCCACTTCCACTTTCTGTCATGTGGGGGGTTGGGGCGCTTATTTACTATCTCAATTGCACACATGATTAGACAAAACCCTCTAGGGCTCGTTTATTTCATGCAATTGAACTCCTAGTAATTCTAAGACTTTGTATTTCTATAAGTGGCAGAAAATGAGGGATCAAGATGGATTATCCAAAAAGGACCATAAAAAAAAAAACCCTCCCCTTTAATGGAAACTGAATCAAGGGAAGATAGGAGAAGAATACCCATTACCCAGTCAATGCCCTAGTCATTCAAATTCAAGGAAAGTCAGGGTCCCACCAACATCCCTACCTCACATCCTTCGCCCCTTGACCCTTTAATAATCCTTGGATGCATGTTACTCAATTCCTATGTATTCTATGCAAACAAGCCCTTAATATCCATAAAAAAGAACCCATAAAATTCAAATACATAGCGTCATCAGTGCAAAAAATTCCCACTGATTTCAAGTTCGCACACCCACTCTTCTTTCCTATCCATCCCACAAAACACCCAATTAAATTAAAAAAAGTTACCTTTTTTTGGGTTTCCAAAGCAAATTAAAAGAAAAGGAAGAAGATAAACACAGACATAGCAACGCATCGACTATATCGAAATTGATGGAAGTAGATCGCCGTCTCTAACTTTCACACAAAATTAAACACTCAGACACAATCCTCGACTACTTTTCCGCATCAAACAGCATAAAGATTCTTCCTTTAACGATCAATTGATAATCTGAATCCGAGATTCGCAAAAATTAGGGTTTTGGTGAGATCTAAGGGATGTTTACGAGCAATCAACACCAAATCGAAACAGTAAGAGAAGGAAGAAAGAGAGAGATTCGATACTGACGAGTGATTCGCCCTTTTGGAAAAGATTGGACATGAGGACAGATGGGTCGGCGGTCTTTTTCGGGGAGAAGAACTTCATGGCGAAGTACCAGAAAACGGCCATCCGTATGATGCCCGTGATTGTCTGCCCGAACCCTTGCTGCCGCTGCTGCTGCTGCGGCGGCGCCTGCTGATCGGACGGCGTCGCCATTGCCCGGATCGGAATCGAGATCGAGATCGATCGAGATCGAAATCGAGACGGAGAGATGCTGCGCTTTCAGAAGCGCACGAGAAGTGAGGAAGGAAGTGAGTACTGAGAATCTTTTTTATAGTGCGCAATCGCCGTACTTGCGAATTTGTATTAGAGTCCATGTCTTGTTAGGTCATTGTTCAAACCTCCCCCAGATTTTGGTAGTAACTTATTAATAAGAAGTTTTTTCGGCTCCCTATCCGCTTGTCCGGGCTTTCTTTCTATGTGTGCAGACTTTTTGGATTAAAAAAAAAAAAGTGTTTGAAAGCACGGCATACTTGAGTACCTAGTAGGTCCCGCACTAATGATCCATTAAACCGAGTCACTGATCCCAGATGTGGCACCAATTTAAATGAATCTGAAATTTGAATCGATTGTATACTCTTTTTTCTTTTTTACTGTGAATACTCGTCATTCATTGATCTAGCGGTTAGGATGATGATTCGAACCTTTGTCACTATATATAGCTTGGTTTGGGTGTGGGGGGATTTAGATCTTTTGATCCCCCATCCCATCTCTAAGTGAGGCCTGAAGTGGTCCCCACAAGAGATGGTGCTCACCTTATTGTGAGTACCTAACTACCAGTGCTTAACAAATGGTTGGTAAGTAAACTTGAGATTTCTCATCTCTACTAGTCACTATGTAAGACCCACAATTAGAAACTATGATTTTATCAGTTTAAAGAAAAAAAAAAATAAAGGCCTGATATTTTTTTTTCTTTGATTGAGGACATTCTATATTATTTAAGAAACGCACTTTCACTAAAAAGACTATACTTGACCTTATTTGATAACTCTACTTTTATTCCGACAAAACCATCCAAAATAGAGTCATTAAAGGAAGAGTTGCGAAAAAAGGTTGAAATTAGAAAAAGGTAGTTTGTCTTTAATAAAAAAAAGTCCACTTCTGCCTTTTTAAGACTCAATTGCTCATTTCAAAATTGAGGTTTCTCATTTTAAGAGGATTTGCCTCTACTTCTCTAAAGCAGGTAGAAGGTAAAATTACATTGCAAGCGCTTTTATTTCTCAAACCTCTACCCAACTTTAGATATATTTAGACAAATATAGGTGAAAAATAAAGATGCCCAACATGCACTTAACTAGCTTGAAAAAAAAGGATTGAGTGAAGAATAATTTATCAACACTGTGGGGGGTTTCGAAATCAATAGACCAAAAAATAGAGGGGCTATAGAGAAATTCTCCTTTTTATGAAAGTTGGTTTGTACTTTTTTTTGTCTTTCAATATCTTTCAATAATAAGCAATGAGACCGACTTAAAGCAAATTGGTCCAGGAGAGTAGGGCCGTACGTCTCTTTCCTTCATTGGGATGGGATCAGCACAATACAGATATTTTTTTCCACAAGCCACTCTCTCTTCTGATTCCATGATTAGTATATACAATTCCATTCTTTCTTTATTTTGGGGTTGGAGATTAGTATATACAATTCCATGTGGGTAAGGATTTAGAAGGCTTTTCTTACTAGAGCACGCGGGATCTTTATGGGGCCCATTAGATAAAGACAGCCATCTACCCAAATCGGATCCAACTCCAATTACGGTTGGGTATCCTAATGATAATAGAAGTAGAAACTCCTATTGCTCATCTATCTGGTGGCTGTATACGAGACTTTTGTGTCTATTGGGTAACACCACCTTTAGAGACGAAAATGGAGGGAGATAAGGTGCCTTCCTCATTTGCATTTGGTATAGCAATGGTTGAAGGGTCGAAAATAAGATTCAGTTTTTAGGTTTTTTCTTTTCTTTTCTTCTTTTTTCTATTTTTGTGCTAGGGCGGATCTGGAGTTCCTACAGGCTCAGGAGGAACATGAATGCGTTTTCTCTTTTGCAACTCGCACACTAACAACTCTTAAATAAATCAAATACAATTAAGGATGATTTTCTCCTACGCTTTGCACATCCATGCCGTAACGCCTCCAGATCCGGGGGCGGAGAATCCCGGGATGTTAGTGGGAAAGTACCAAAATAATATAAAAAAATTAAATAAATGAGTAATTAAAGATCTCCGTATCAAACAGATAACTATCAACCATATCCATATCCATGTTCGAAGACACTTATTGCACCTAGCTCCCGCGTCCGACTATCTCGATATCCATACATACCTACTGTGCTCGCCATATTATCCATCATAACAATCATACTCATCATAGTGCACCCAGTCTGAATGTTGGCTATCTTCGTATCTGATGATGCTTACGATGCTCAAACGCATCATTGTATACCATAGGTAGCATACCAGGTGGGGGTACTCTGGACATGATCACTTTTTTATGCGTATGTGAGACAAGACTAATCAAGTATATGATCCACGGAGTTTGGGATGTCAGTGTTTACTCCCTTAATGCTGTCAACGGTTATCGTTTCGTATACTCCACTTACACTTAATTAGTATTATCTCATTCTACAATCAATTGTCATTTTGTCCATCGTTACACTCAAATGATTATTGGTCAAAGCCTTCAGTGCCATGCTATGACCTTACTACCCAAGTCTAGACTGTGATTCCATTTATCATTAATCAAAACTTCAAGTGTAATGCTCTGATCAACGTATTGATTGTCACTCTGAGGCAATGGCGGACATGGGATTTTCATTTGGGTGGTGCAGGAAATGGTCACGTTAGGAAGTTAGAAATTAAAATAAATTTGTTTAAGATATTAAAATAAAATTTGTTAAGGTGCTATTTAAGAAATTTATAGAATCTCGCAGGTGCAATCGCACCCGCATTGTAACATGTAGGTCCGCCAGTGCTCTAAGGCCTTACTGTCTCAGTTTGAACTATACCAACCATCCATGGTATCTATCCATACCGTTAATTCATAGAATGCATATAAACGTATAAAAGATGTCTCATCCGTATTTAACAACAAATATGGCCATGTACAATAATCCGAGGGAAGTATTTGCCCCTCTTCAGGTGTAGGATCCCACTTCCCCTAAGACAATAGCCAAAGGAGCCTCGGATGCTTAATTAAAGTGTTCTTGGTGCTTCTGATAGTAAATGACATCCATCAACACCGGATCGGCTCCCATGTCATGACTCTAGACCCTACTTTAGGTGGCTACATGGGTCAAGATTAAGCCCAGCCCTTGACTCATGTCTAGCATGTCCATCATAGTCCAAATGGATGGTCAGTGGGCCCAACTGGTTAAATTACAAAAAGAAAAAAGAAAAGGACTAGGTTCTAGGATTTTTGCTCACAGTGTACTCGAATGGGTGAAGTGCTGAACAACCCAAAACAGGAGGTAACCTCGCTTGAACGAGTCATAAGCTTCGCTCGAGCAAGTGTCCCAGAGGGTCCTCTAGCTCGAGTGAGTGGACTTCCTGGGAGCTCCCTCATCCCAACAAGTATGCTCGTTCGAATATCCTAGGTAATGCTCCTCATTTGCTTCACTTGATTTCCAACCTGAACCCCTTAATCTTATTCCAAATAATCACAGAACCATCTCCAAACACAAAAACCCTATCATCTACCATAAATCCATCATCCATGGGCTATTGATATTCTAAATGGGGGTTTCCCATCCATCAAAGGCCATAAATATAGAAAATAGGCTTAGAGAAGGAGATCTACACATCATACCATCCAATCAACATCAAGGTACAGAATTCCATTAAATGAGAAACATACATGCTATAAATTACCAAATCCAAGTACAACCATACAATGAGTTCTAGACATGTCTACTTGCCTAATTAGGGAAGAAGCTCCTTAAATGGCTAAGCTCCACTCCAAATATCTGGAATCTTTCCAAATGGTCGGATCTACAACTCCTACACCTATTCCCAAGGAGAAAAGTGCATAAGAAAAAGAGAATTAAAAAAGAGAAGATAGATCTACAAGGAATTAGGGTTTGATGATGAAATTTACCTTGAATTGGAGAGGGGAGAGAGAGATATTGGAGATGAGAGGAATCCTCTAACTTGGAGATGGTTGGGTCTTGATGAATTCCTCTTGAATCTTGTAGGAGAAGCTCTAGATCTAGATGAAAACCCTAATTCTTGATGGTGAGAGAAGAAGTTTTTGGAGGCAAGATTGAAATGAGAAGAGAGGAGAGGAGGGAATATGAAATGAGAGAGGTATAGATGGGATTCGTTGGCTTGGGGCTGGGTTTTATTATAAAGACGAGTTCTGGGTCAATTGACTAAAATGTCCTTCCTTAGTAGTTGGGTTTATAAAGGGTCCGCGTGTTTGGCAATTAACTAATTAAGTTAACGTAAAGTGAGTTCAGACAAGAAATGACAAGGGGTCATATCAAAAGTACACAATTACAGAATTTCCTCTTAAATTTTCAAAAAAAACAATCTCTTTTCTCCATTAAAAGACAAAAAAAAACATCCACTTTTCTATATAGAAAGTCAAAAAGATTCCATACCAAACAACTAAAAAAAAAAACACCATCATAACACCTTATATTTTATTCACTATTGATTTGATGCTTTATTTCACCATACTTCAATTCACCATACGTCCAAACAAGCGTAGGGAACTATAAGTTTAAATGCTCAATTCTCCGAGAGAAGCCTCTAACTATACTTAGAAGTACATCTAAGGGCCTCTAACTAACCAACTAATTCTAATAAATACAATTAACCCCTAATTATTCTATAAAATACAAATGACCACTAAATTATAGACTTGGTCCAATTCTAGAAAATTACTCATCCACCCTTACTAGTGACCTATTAAATAAGACAATTAGAGATAATTACTTATAATTGGATCCCACTAAGGTAAGAAAAGAGGCGGGGCCTCACACATGCCATTTGTCAGAGTCCGAGTCCCCTATTTCATACTGTTTCATCCTATTAATATTCATCAGCCATATAAAATCTCCTCTTATCTTTTTCTCATTTCAAGGAAGTAATTGAGATGGTGCATTAGCTAGTAGGAGATTTTATATAGCTAATGAATGTTGATAAAATGAAAATAGGGGACCGGATTCCATTCCTCATGTGGGAGCTGGTGAAATTTGATCAAGAGGGGTCTTGTCTTTAGTGATGGTATGGATGCATGCTCCCATGGGAACGTGCATGAAAGTCCGGGATCCTTACCCTAGAGGTTTGAGGGGTGGGGGGGTGAATAGGGTAATTTACACTTAATGACTAATTATGGCCAATTTTAATTTCTTAACAATCAATTAGCCACATGTGATGATTAAACATACAATATGCGGAAGCTTAAACAAAACAATCACCACAAAGCAAACACCACTACACAAGAATTTATAGTGGTTCGGCCTCAATGCCTACATCCACTACCGGCTTGTGATCCAACACCCCACCGGATTTCCACTATTTATGCTTTTGAAAAGGCTAAGCAATAACCTCTACAATATGCTTTCCAAGGCTAAGCAATAACCTAACAATGTTGTTTTTCTAGGCTTAACAACAACCTATACAAGATGCTTTTCTAGGCTAAGCAATAACCTTTACCCAATGCTTTTCTTAGGCTAAGCAATAACCTTTACAATTAAGAGATTTTCTCTCAAGGTAGTATCTTCACAAAACACTCTAAGAGAAAAACAATTAAGCTCAATTACAATGCCTCTTAATTAGGCGGATATGAAATTGAAAATCTAACTCACACAAACACTATATGTATGTTCATGATGTGTGTGTGTGTGATAACTTCAATCAAGTTAAAATGAAGGCTCAATAAATATATGCTTAATGCATTTTAAAGTTTAAAGCACACAAATATTTGATTGAAGTGAAATGCAAATCACATGTATAAAATACTAACTTGTTGATGATATGAAAATCAAAGGCTCACAAGTTGTATGAAATTAATTATGTCTAAACATGTGATGCATGTGCAATGTTGTTTTCAAAAACAAAAGTTTAACTAAAGTTTAAATGAATGAAAACAACAATGTGATTCAACCAAGTAAATGAAACATGTTATAAAAGAAATCAAAGAATTTGACAAAACATGTTTTATAAAATTTTAAAACAAACTTGGTTTGAAATCAAGGTGAAGAATCCAATCCTACTTAGATCAAAGATTAAATGAAGAATGGATTCAACACATCATAGTTATCATGTTAAAAAATCATTTACCAATAATTTAAACAAAGCATATAACATATGATAAATAATAGTAAAGCTTACTTAGAAATTTAACTTCATTAATCCAAGCTTTAGTTTTACTAATGACCCCTTGATTTCTTTTACTTCATTCCCCTTTTTCTTGCCTCCAAACACCTCAAGGATGGCTTAGATGTTGCACCCTTTGGCAAAGGAATGAGCTTCATTTCATGCCCAAAAAGTGCCCAACGGCTAGTCCCCGGTCGACCTACCCCTGTGCCCGGTCGACCTGGCCTTCAACGGTAAAAAATCTGACCGTTTGAAAAAAACAGCCAACGGCTCTTTTCCCGGTCGACCTGCAGTGTGGCAGGTCGACCCGGCAGGTCGACCTGCCACACTGCGGGTTGACTGGCCTGGGACCTTTTTCCCAAAAATTGTATATTTAAAGTATTTTCTTGTGGGAACTTTTGGGCCATTGAATCAAGCATGGAAACATGTTTTAAATCATTCTAAGAGTTTTAAAAACATGAATCCTAAAATGCCTAAGATGATTTGAATGTTTTTAAAACCAAAGGCTTGCTTGATTCAAAAAGATTCTTTTCAAAACAAATTTCATCCATGTTTAAAATAAAAAACGTGCATGAACCAAGATTTTTACAAGTCTTAAAAACAATGTATGTATAAATCAAGATATCAAGATTTTCTAAATCAATGCAAGTGTAAAAATTCAAATGATGATTAAAATTATAATGAATCCATCAAATTGCAATACAC
Organism: Camphora micrantha; assembly: GCA_003546025.1. Classification (NCBI taxonomy): domain Eukaryota; kingdom Viridiplantae; phylum Streptophyta; class Magnoliopsida; order Laurales; family Lauraceae; genus Camphora; species Camphora micrantha. The sequence goes on from QPKB01000008.1 coordinate 7,166,167, forward strand.
AAAATTCCTAACAATCTCCCCCTTTGCAATTTGATGGCAAACCTTACTCAACACTGAATTTACACACTGAGTCTTCAGCTCCCCCTAAGCTAGACAAGTCTTGAAATCTCTTGGATGCTTCTTCTCTTAGCTTGGGCTTCTAGTTCTTTTTCTTCAATCTTCTTGATGCTTGGAGCTTGATCATCCTTTAAGCTTTCTTTCCATCTTTCTCTCTTTGACCTAGCATCTTTTCTAGCTCCTAAGCTTTCACTTCTTTCACTTTCTCCCTTAGACCATGCACTCTCTCCTTTTGGCAAGATATGCATTCTCTCCTCTTGTAGAATATCATACAATATCTCCCCTTAGGATGTATGGAAATACTCTCCCTTTTGAGATAACTTGATTTCTCTCTCCCTCTTTGACATTAAATTGCAAAGGTACCTACACACATGAAATAAGGAAAATACCTTTTAGTAGCACCTGTTAACAAATGAAAACGAAAATGAAATACATAACAAGCCATCATGTATAGTTAGAAATCTCTAAGGGTTTAAAGCCAATACAAAGGTCAATTTGATCAACACTAATACTTCCTATGAAGGTTTACACTCCCCCTTCAATCCATTCTCTTCTTTTGTCAAACTTTTGACAAATGTTTAACTATTTGGAGCAAGAAGAAGATGGTTTTACCAATTAAGGAAAAACTTCAAGGAAAGAATTAGAAACATATAACTATAGAACTCAATATGATCAAAATGCCAATATACAGAGCAAGGCCATGGAGAAAAGCGATCATGGATACCAATTGGAATATATATATATAAAACAAATATACCCAATTGAGATTGAAGAATATGACTATTAAAACAATCACTCTAAAATGGAGTTAAAAAGAATATAACTATTAGGAAAAATAAATCCAAATTAGAGCTATCCATGATGTTATGGGGTTTTCTAATCATAGCATCAATCAATATAACTTATGAAAATCATATGCTATGAAAATTTTGAAATCATTTAATCCAATCATTAAATATGACTATAAAGTGCAAGATGAATGAAATGAAATTCAAAACATGAAGCCAACCTCAACTATTAACCAACCAAGATTATGATCACATAAACATGGTGGTCATGAGATTTACTTATATGAGCAAGAGATGTGGCAAACATGAAAATTATGATGCTAATGGAATGTGACATGGAATGAAAATATATTACTATAAAGTTCAATCCAATGTACATGGTCTATCACATTCTCAAGATATGATATCAATTGGATATTACAACAATCGAAAATTATACCAATTGAAACCAATTGAATTTGAAAACATGATTAAGAGCAAGGTTGTGACAAACACAAAATTTCATTAAGCATCATAAATGGACATTCATCACTTTAAAGATATAACTAATGAGCATAGTGATGAACATAAGAAATTGCATAAAAAGATATAACTTAAAAGAATATGCAATTTTCAAAGTGTCAAAATCATATGGATTCAACATCTAAGAAATCCATCAAACAATAGATATAACTATGAAATATAAGAAATAAATTTCAAAGAGGTTCATATGATCAAGATTACTACTATGAAGTTGAAACATGTATAAGAATAATATCTATAAGAGAATATACATGAAACAACATCCTAATCATCCATTTCAAAAATAATGACTTAGAAAGCATAAAAGATGGATTTGAGAGTTCTAGTATGGTATCTTCAAATATAACTAAGATCACAACCATACATGGAACTCATTGACATTTCCATAAAGAGGATTAATTACAATCAAGATCTAAGTCATACCATATCAGCAACAATACAACCATGTGTGCACAAGAAGGTATGAAGTTAGAAGGATATCATAGATCACATATAGATGAAAATAGATCTTATATATGGATTTACCTATTAAGAACGATGGATTAAATTCAATTCATCTAAGATGATCCATTAATCTATCATGCAAAATTTCTACCCTTAGAAAATGTACTAAGCTTACAATGCAATGGAAAGGGATATGAATATCATATCAAATGAGTGTAGCATATAAAATCTCATATGTATTTTTGAATCTCAAATGATAATGAAACAAAAGATTTTACTATAAAGAGCATAAACAACATCAATTTGCATTAATGAAAAGATATACAAAGTTAAAAAAAATATGCAAATCAATGAGACCATACCCAACCATGCAATGTAAAACATCAAAATCAATTTGCTTTTGAAAGAATGTAACTTTGTTGAGTAAAGAAGCAAATTGTTTGTAAACTTTATTTCCTTTCGAAAGATATATTCATAATTAGGCACAAGGAAATAAATTCAAGGAAAATGCTTTTATAAATATAACCAATAAAGTTTAGAACATTTTCCAACATCAATTGATCATGAAAAAACTTAGCTATGAAAGCTTATGTAATCACAATCAATTAATTAAGAATAGAAATGCAATGCAAGAGATATAACTAAATGTGAGCAAAAAGCAAAACTATCATGATGAAATTATAATCAAATGATTTTAAGAACCATAATATGTAACTAGAGAAGTACATGAAAACAAAATCAATTGATCACAATTAAACATTGCATTTAAAGAAATGTAACTAATGAAAGAACATAAATGCAAATGATCATGACCAACAATATGATTTAACTATAAAGGATATGTTGGTCAATGAGGTTCAAGGCCTTAAGGTTTGACTAAGTATATAACTTTAGGAATCCACCTAAGGTCTTGAGAGAGTTGATCTTTGAGGTCTAGGTTAGAAGTCCCACCAACTTTAAGAGATTTGACTTGATAAATTTTCAATTTAGACTTATCACCATTATGTTTAGATTTAACTAAATTTAGCTTATGTTGGTGAATAGTCTTTTGAGGTTGGTGTTTCTTCTTCTTAGGGGATTGATTTCTTTTCTTCTTATTTTCTCCCTTTGTTTGACTTTTGAATTTTAAATTTAACTTTGCTATTTTCTTCAAAAGTTCCTTCATATGTTGATTTAAGGGAGATAGATTGAGAAGCTTTTTGTTGATAGATTCTTTTATACTTGGTTTAACTTGTTTAACCTTTTTATAATCTATCTTAGGAGACTTTTTTTTAATTGATTTAACTTGTTTGATTTTCTTGGAGTCTTCTTTGATATTTAGTATCTTACCCTTCATAGAGTTTGATTCTACTTTCTTGGGTTCAAAGATGGGTTTAGACACATGGCTTCTTCTTAGTTTGCACTCAAACCTAAAATGCCATTCAATGCTACAATAATTACATTTAGATATGGGCAAGGAAGTATGAGTGCTAGAGAATGAGGACTCACCTTTCACAAAAGTGTTGGTGAATTTAGGGTCATGTGAAATATTCTTATTATAACCAAGACCCGTCCTATCTCTTTGTGATTTACCCAATTTAAATAACTTTTCAAATTTTTCCTCATTTTGGGTAAATTTACACTCATAGTTTTGCTTATAATTTTCAAGTTGAGTGACTTGGGTTTTAAGGGTTGAATTTTCATTTTTAACTTTTGCTAGTTCATTTTCAATTCTCTTAAATATGTTTAGTTCTTCATGGGCAAGTTTTAAATCAAATTTAAGTTCATTAATAACATTAGATCCAAGTTCTAAAGTTTTTATCTTATTTTGACCATTAGATAAATTTTCCTTAGAAGTAGTCAACTTGGATTCTAGGTTGTTAATGTTTTTGTCTTGCCTTTGTAATTGATCTCTTAGTTTTGAATTTTCCTTATTAAGACCATCATTTTCTATTTTTAATTCTTTTAGATCATCTTTAATATTATGAAGGTTAATCAAAGAGATCATAAACTTAGAGTCTAGACAATGTATAACTTCTTCTTTCTCTCTAAGTTCATCTTTTGAATAAACTAATTCTTTGTTTAGTCTTTTAGATTCTTCTCTTAATTTTTTATTTTTCTTATCAAGCTCTATGGACAATGTATATAATTCCTCATAGGCTTGTTGAAGGTCATCTTCATTTTCATCATTTTCTTCCTCTTTTAATTCAAATTGAGATTCATTAATTTCAAGGTTTGAATCTCCAAATGTGGGAAGGAGGGGTCTAGAAGAATCTACACAAGAATCTATACAACCTAAAATAGTGGAATCCATTCTAATGATTTTCATGAAAATATAACACTAGGATTTTGACTCTAGGTTTTTACACCTAATCAAGAGTTCCAAAAAACACTTGATCCTAATAAAGAGCACGAGGCTCTGATACCAATTGAAAGTTCGGGATCCTTACCCTAGAGGGGGGGGGGGGTGAATAGGGTGATCTACACTTAATGACTAATTATGGCCAATTTTAATTTCTTAACAATCAACTAGCCACATGTGATGATTAAACATACAATATGCGGAAGCTTAAACAAAACAATCACCACAAAGCAAACACCACTACACAAGGATTTATAGTGGTTCGGCCTCAATGCCTACATCCACTACCGGCTTGTGATCCAACACCCCACCGGATTTTCACTATTTATGCTTTTGAAAAGGCTAAGCAATAACCTCTACAATATGATTTCCAAGGCTAAGCAATAACCTAACAATGTTGTTTTTCTAGGCTTAATAACAACCTATACAAGATGCTTTTCTAGGCTAAGCAATAACCTTTACCCAATGCTTTTCTTAGGCTAAGCAATAACCTTTACAATTAAGAGATTTTCTCTCAAGGTAGTGTCTTCACAAAACACTCTAAAAGAATACAATTAAGCTCAATTACAATGCCTCTTAATTAGGCGGATATGAAATTGAAAATCTAACTCACACAAACACTATATGTATGTTCATGATGTGTGTGTGTGTGATAACTTCAATCAAGTTAAAATGAAGGCTCAATAAATATATGCTTAATGCATTTTAAAGTTTAAAGCACACAAATATTTGATTGAAGTGAAATGCAAATCACATGTATAAAATACTAACTTGTTGATGATATGAAAATCAAAGGCTCACAAGTTGTATGAAATTAATTATGTCTAAACATGTGATGCATGTGCAATGTTGTTTTCAAAAACAAAAGTTTAACTAAAGTTTAAATGAATGAAAACAACAATGTGATTCAACCAAGTAAATGAAACATGTTATAAAAGAAATCAAAGAATTTGACAAAACATGTTTTATAAAATTTTAAAACAAACTTGGTTTGAAATCAAGGTGAAGAATCCAATCCTACTTAGATCAAAGATTAAATGAAGAATGGATTCAACACATCATAGTTATCATGAAGAATGGATTCCACGGCTAGTCCTCGGTCAACCTACCCCTGTGCCCGGTCGACCTGGCCTTCAACGGTAAAAAATCTGACCTTTTGAAAAAAACAGCCAACGGCTCTTTTCCCGGTCGACCTGCAGTGTGGCAGGTCGACCTGGTCCATGGCCGGGTCGACCTGCCACACTGCGGGTTGACTGGCGTGGGACCTTTTTCCCAAAAATTGTATATTTAAAGTATTTTCTTGTGGGAACTTTTGGGCCATTGAATCAAGCATGGAAACATGTTTTAAATCATTCTAAGAGTTTTAAAAACATGAATCCTAAAATGCCTAAGATGATTTGAATGTTTTTAAAATCAAAGGCTTGCTTGATTCAAAAAGATTCTTTTCAAAACAAATTGCATCCAAGTTTAAAATCAAAAACATGCATGAACCAAGATTTTTACAAGTCTTAAAAATAATGCATGTATAAATCAAGATATCAAGATTTTCTAAATCAATGCAAGTGTGAAAATTCAAATGATGATTAAAATGATAATGCATCCATCAAATTGCAATACACGAAATTCCTAACAGTGCACACACCAGAAAATTTTCCTACAACGTATTCATTAAGAAAAATAGAGAAAATGAACAAGATGAGAGGATTTTAATGTCCAGGTTTCAACATCACTCTCGACTTCTCACTTTCTTATAAGTTCGAGAATGCAACGAGCTAGCGCATTATTCCACAAGGTTAAATGTTCAACTGAGGTAGAGAATGTAAGAGATCATGCGGCCATTTGACAGAACATTGGAAGAAAAAGCTTGCATTTGCTCCCTATATATAATGAGTCCATCCCTCTCCAAAACCTATGTGATATTTTTCTGCTTTCTATCTATGGATTGAGCCATTTTCAAGGAGCCAATTCACGAAGAAGTTATTTGATTGTTTCTATTAAAAACCTGATTCAGGCAATCTTCTTTTGAGGTTTTGGTCTTATTAACCTTATCTTCAGCTAGAAAGTTTTATCTTCCATCGGGTTTCAGTCGCCTACAAAAGTCCTGCACGGCAGCTATGCGGATTTTGATCCCTACCTTCGATTAAGGGAGTCCCTGTAGTGGGGAACTCCCGAAAGTGAAATTCTTGCTCACTCATTAATAGGAAATTCATTCTTTTTGCACTTGTACCCAAATTCCCGATTGTTTTCTAGAGTTTGAACTCTGCAGCCCAATGTAGGCTAACTCATTGACACTAATAGCCCGCTCATCTAAATGGGCTCACTTGCTTGCATAAAATACAAATGAGGTGAAGGGTAAATGATATAAGAAACAAATGAGACTCGACTTTCTTAGAATTTGAATTATGATGGCTCGGTATTCATTTTATAGGTTTTATGATTCAATTTCCATTAAAGAAGATGTTATTTGATTGTCATTTTTGAATATTCACGTTTGATTCTTCATTTCTCACTATTTATAAAATTAGAAATCTGAAGAGTTAAATTATTTGAAACAAATGGGATTGAAAGCTAAATGAGGGATTACTAATCTCAAGGTTACTGACATTTTTTTAATGGGTCGCTATGGATCAAAGGGATAGGAACAATCAAATGAAGGGTCCAAAGAGATCAGATCTATGTCCTATCATATCCCAAAATTGTGCTGCATGGTTCAAGTCTTGTGAACCTGGCATGGGCTTAAAGAGTAAGGCCCAACCTGGCCTCCATCCATTTAGGAAATTCCCTGAAAAACCTCAAATGGATATTTGATTATAATCCAAATTCTAATTTTTAAAAGTAATAATTATTTCAAATGAGATAGAGCAAATAAGAGGTAAGATTTCACTTCAAACTTAGCTCCATACACCTCCTGATATTTATTTGTGGAAAATATTACTATATATTTAACCGAAAATGTTCCCCTACAAGGAGACTGAATGTTCAATCATATCCTATGGGGCCCGCCTGGCCCACCTTTGATCAAAACGACCCTTCAATAATCTGCTCACCCCTTGATTTGGCATCATGCCCGATTCTACAATCACTAAGCCTTCACTTACCTATGGAGTGAGTCTAAAACAGATTTACAATTAAGATGCCAAGAAACTCTAAGGCCGTCAGATCAAAGGCTAGGATGTTATGGTTAGACTGTTTTAATTTTTTTGTTTCGTTTTTCTCTCCGTAGTCCATGAGGAGGCCTTTCCATCTACCCTCTTCGCATTGATAGACATGCATTTAGGTGGGCCCCATGAGATGGACTCCATGTGAAGATGTAGCTGCTTTAAGAGAACATTCTCTTAAATTTAACGCCTAATCAATTCAATGATGTATATCACTCTAATTAAATTAAGTAAATTTCATGTCTAAATACAAACAACCTATATTGGCCCCACAATGACAAAGTAATTTATTGATAAAAATTGCTAGAATCTTGAAACGAGTGAATGGAACATAAATGTAAGATTTATTACAGAAAAGAGTCTGGGCTTTGCTATTGCTGGCCTTTGGGCCTTGCCTGTTAACCTAAACTTGACGTTGTTTGGGCTTTGAAATCAGGCTTGGATACAACCCAATAGTTATAAAACTAGACCCAAACCTCTCCTAATGGGCCGGGCTTATGCTTAACCCACCATATGCCCCCAATTATATGATCCTCGCCCTGTCTAAAGATTGCATCGAGCCTTGAATCTGTAAGTGGGGTCCATTGCCGATCCAAACCATTCACAATTGATGGGCTCCATCTTGCATGAACAATTCAAGACACCACAGTTGGTTCTAACTATTCAAATGGTTGGTTTTTTTTTTTTTTTTATAAGAAATACATAACCTTTTTAATCGACCATTACATTGTTAAGATAACATGACTGAACCATTTCGATCTTGGGGCAATCCTAGATGTGGCCCACCAAATGGAAGGGCAGATCAATGGTTTGATGGATTCAAAGGCTATTATCACCTGCATCACCTAAGATGCTCTTTTTCTTCCTATCCCATCAATCAAATGCACCTGAATTGCTAATCTCAGACCTAATCTACTATACCGTTCATCTTGCAGTGGGCCTACTCAAAACCTATTCCAGCATGTTGAATTCTTATAGGGGCCTTCTGATATGAATTTAAATTCAATCTTTTAATACTGCAAGTGCACAGCTGTCTTTTTGAGACAGTGGCAAGTACAGGTCGAATCCCACAAGGAGCACTACTAAGTTAAAATTCAAAATCTGATTTATTTTTTTATCAAAGATTAATAAGTAATTGAGATCCAAGAAAAGAAATTAGAAAAAATTCAGAAACACAAACTAATCAAATGTATAAAACAGATCAGAGCATCCAAAATCCACTAAGCAAGATAATTAATTCATCCATGCAATTATTCTACTATTTGTCCCAAAAATAACTCAGATCTTAAACAAATCAATGTTTTGGATCCGGAAGATTTGTCTTTTGCAAAAATCAATTTTTAAGAATAAGGTCACAACCCAAGACCTCCTTCACCTCATAAAAGAATGAAAAATCATAAGCATGACTCATCAAATTAAGCATAAATTATCAAAGGATCTCAGCCCTAAGCACAATCTATCAAAATAAGTATAAATCATCATACTATTTTCATTAGAAATCAAAACAGAGGCAGCCTAAAGCATGAAGACAGATCTATTATTCTAATAGAGCATGCATTTTGAAAGAGACAAAAAATAATAGAAAAATCACATAAATTAAATTAAAAATCTACTTAGCTTCATCTGTATGCTTCGATCCAGAAATCTAGCCAGCCATTGAAAAGAACTCCATAAGTAATTTCATTGATAGCATCTCCTTGTACAATGGTCTTTCAAAAATCTCTCTTTTAAAAGTCTTAATTTCTGGAACAGGGATCCAGAATACCCAAAAATAACTATTAAATTCTATTAATTATGGAAAGAAGAGAAAGAGGAGAGAGAGAGAGAGTTATGGATGTCAAGGGAGGGAGTTATCTCTCGTATGCTACTTTTTAGTTCTTTTTATTTCTCCGGTTATCTATCAGATACATTGAATCTAGACACCTTCTTTTCAATTTTGATTTATCTTTATTGATAAGGTACATATCTTATCCTTTTTGAATTTAAATGAGGTGGAAGCTTCTAGAAACCTCTGAGTGGCTTGGCTAATCTTCAGATGGGGTCCCACAAGGGATGTGTAGCAATTGATTATAAACGGTGTGGATTTAATTGCAATCCCGTCTAAAAATGAACATGAAAATCTCTGGGTCCATAACTTTGTCAATATAGCTTGGATTTGCATGTTCTTGGGCTCCACGGATATCTACGCTAAATAAGCTTTCCAACGGTAGGTAAATTTCATCGATCTGACGGTCGGATTGAACGTTATGGCCATTTGAAGATGAGTTATCCTAAGAAAAACGGGATTAACTTCTAGAATTTGATTTGCAATGGATTCTATCTCTGCACAACTTTCATTTTTAAAAGGACATCAGATGTGGAGGGTTCAAACTCTTCTTCTTTTGTTCCAATCAGAATTGTACTTTTTGAATTATCCATCAATAATTTCAAATTTGCAACTACTGTGGACCCTGCCATGTGAGATATTTCATCTGCTTGAAGAGTGGGCCCTATGAGAAGTCTTCTACTGTAGTTAGGAATCTTCAACTGACATGATGAGTGGACCCCTCCTTTGATTAATTTTCATATGGCTTGTGTGTGGGGTCCACATGGTGAATTCTTTAATTTACTTCAATTCAGCAATGCAGGGCCTAAGATGACAATGTGTGCTTGAAAGTGGGTTCCGTGACAGAAGCCTGCAATTCTCATTTTTTGCACATTCCAATTCAATACATCAAATACTAAAGAGCCCATATTGAAGCGGGACCCATCCGGACAAAGTTCTACTCCAATTGGGACTCTTCGGAGAAAATTTGCAAAACATTCTAAGTTAATACAGAAAATGTATGAAAAGTATGAAGATTCAGGTCACTGGCGGACCTACTATATATTGACTTGGGGCGGTCGCCCCAGGTCAAAATTGAAATTTATATAGATTTTAATGGTATTTTGGTGAAGGGGCAAGCAATTTGGGGTACGATCTAGGGTAGTCGTCTCAAGTCAAAATTGAAAGCACCATAGAGTTGAATGAGGCCTTGGAGCATGCCCCACATGTTTAAACTTGCCACATATGTCTAAAGATAGCCCTACAAATGTAAAGCTTCGTTCGTAAAAAAAAAAGGAGAAAAAAAAAGAAAGAAAGAAAAGAAGACATGTTGCATCAATACATCGCTCTCCCTCTTCTTCTACTTCTTCTTTTGAAACCACTTCGCGCCAATTATAGATCGAGCTCCTCGTCGCCAGTCCCTATGTACTTTGTAGATTACTACATTTTTATCTACCAAACATATATAGTATAATCCTTCATAATCACCCTATACCTAAATAAAAACACTTAATCTCCAAATCCTAATTCCAAAAATTGAACCTCAAAATCCTAATCCATACCCTAAGCCTTAAACCACCAAATCTAAGAATATCTACAAAAACCCAAATATAATCAAATTCATTTATGTTATCATGTCTTTTTACCCCACTATGATCCAAAGATAGAATTTTACTCCCATTATCCAAAGATTTGAGGCTTTGAGAAAGTGAAAAGGGAAAGGATGGGTGTCCTCAAAATATTCTTATATTCAGTTTTTCTCATACACCCACTCACTTTGAATTTGCAGTGACCTCCATTCAGCATTGATTTTGACATATAAATTTAGTGAAACATGATAATGTGAGTTTGAGTATCTGAGATTAGGTTAGAATTATTTTTTATCTATCTAATACTTTTTGGTTCTTCTAATTAACAACCTCTTCATTGCCCATTTTTTACTAACTTGATGCATCTATTTGAGTTCCATGAGTTACACATTTTCTAAAGAAAAATGTACAAGTGCTATTTGGTAATATAAAAAAAAGCCGCGCAAAAATCAAGAAAAAATGTTTTTTTTTTCAAATGTAAAGTCTAGCAAAATTTTAGCCCCACCTAAATAAAAATCCTGGGTCCGCCACTGATTCAGGTTCATAGGTGAAAATGCATGAAATGATGAAATTATATGAATAATGATGCAATTCACCTAATTAAATCCATAATTCATCCTAAAATGATACGTAAATGTGCAAATTCATGAACTCAACACCTTCAACCCCAAGGGGTAGCTCAGTTGGCGTAGGACCACGGTTTACACCCGGAGGCTGTAGGTTCGAAACTGTACTACCACACTGGCGCTATAGGGGAGTTTACCTGGCTTCCCTCTGCGCCTAGAGGGATTAGTCAAGCCCAAAGAGTTGAAAATCCTCTTATAGCAAAAAAAAAAAAAAAAAAAAAAAAAAAATCTTATGGGGCCTTGAATTACGTGGGATTCAGGCCAATTAATGTAAATGATTCGGCGCCGACCATGCTTGACTCCCCATACACATCAAAGGCAACCCAAGTCAATGAAATGTGGGCCCCACTACACATGACCCACACATAGACTAAGAAACACATACACATTGAATGGACTACATTAATAAGCCACTTACCTTTCTATAAATCTCTCCATAATTTATCCTCTCAATTCTATTTGAATATGAAACTGAATCTGAATCTGAATCCTCATCCTTTCAAGAATTTATCACAATGTTGATGAACAAGTTTGAGCATTCCCACCCAAAAAACCTGCTATTTGAATTAGAGACTGACAAATATCTCCATCATTCTTCCTTCACCTCAAATATATATATATATATATATATATATATATATATATATGTTATATGAAAAATCCTCAAAAACTCCCCTATCTCAAAAGGGGGGTTTCTGCCCTTATCTAATAGCAGATGATTTTTTAGTATTTTAAGAGATCCACCTTTGTAGGAGAGAAAATCGGATATATGTATCACTGATAACACGTGTCACACTTTTATTGGCTAAAAGAGAGGTGCATCTTTTTAGGAAAACACTCCAGGAGTTTTGTACAAAAGGAAATCCTATCATCGAAAAGATGAAAGAGATTTCAAAGGGCAAACCCCTTTCAAATTTAACAAGATACACGCCCACAGCCCAAACAGCAAGTTATAGTTCATTTAAATAAAAAAGAAATTCCATTTCATTTGCATTGATTCGAACAGGAATAACGGATTGGGAACTATTCTCTCCATACCTATCACACAAGGGAGAAATAAATTTCAGCGAATGATTTTGTAGAAAATCCACTTGCCATGAAAGACGGTCCCCAACAGTATTTATAGTCTGTGCGAAACAGTTACAACATGTGGGGTTCATTTGTTCTTTCGCCTGCATGGATATTGTGATTCTATTTGAAGCTGCAACTTTTTTTCAACTTAGTTGTTAAAAACAGACTTTTTCAACTCTCTAGATTTAGAATGTTGGATCTCTAAAAAGATTACCTTGCAAACAACCAAACAGGCCCCAGTGGTGAAGATCATGAACAAAAATCTCATCCTCCAGTGCATTATTGGAAAAGTGGGTGCTGCACCATACTACAATGCAGATGCTACGTTATAGCACTACTCTTTTAACAAAAGTAAAAGTTTATGCTCGTGAAAATGCAAGTATGCTTCAAGCAATTTGACAGTCATGGTGGTTCACAGGTCCAAAATGTGGGTGTTATGACAACACTCACCTCATGGGAGCCCACAAATTGAATGTTCAATGTCATGGGACAGCCAGCCTAATGATAGGAAATGAATGTTCAATGTCATGGGACAGCTTCATAATAGAACACGCTCGATTTCACAACCTACACGCTTCCCATGGATTGGTGCACGGAACTCCACGGTGATCACCTAATTTTACTTTGATATGAGTCGATCTTATTGTAAGATTGAATACATGACTAATAACGTAATTAATATACACCGATTGACCTCTTGCCCAGTAATGTAAGCAATGTACTAATTACGTTATCAATCATATATTCAATCTTATATTGGAATCAATTCCTGATAAAGTAGTAATTAATTTATGTAAGTGAGTATAAAATTCATTTTGATGAATGATTCCATTTATACCCACCTAGCTAGGAGTTTGTAGAGTTGCATAGGCATGGTTTTATTTCCTAAGTTTCTAAACCACCCAAAATTTATCCAATGTGCATTTGTGTGGGTTCAGCATGAGCCATTGAGGGATTTAATCTTGATGGATTAAAGACTTCAGGAATGTCTACACTAAAAAAAAATCCAAATTATCAATAGATGAGCCCAATGAGCCTATAATGGAGTTCCGCACAATAGGAATGTAAATGGGTCTCCGATTCTCCAATTTTCCGGAGGTTTCGACTCATTAAAAATCGAGTATGGTCTTTATTTAGACCTCAATAAGTAAATAGGTTCGGATCTAGTTCCACATTGGTTCGGTCCCGTAGACCCGACGACCCGACATATTACCTTAAATTTCGAAAATCTCTCATAAAAACTAAATTTTTTTTAATATCATTCTCTACTTAGATCTAGATCTAGATCCGGATCCAGATCCGCCCCATATATGGTTCTGGTTCCGGAACAAAAAACTGGTTCCGAAATAATTCCGGGTCTGAATCTGATTCTACCTTTTCCTTAATGGTTTCGGTTCTTGATCCTAATCATCGGTGGACCCTAATCAGAACTGACCTATTTACAACCCTACACACATCACACTCATGAAAGCGTGTGGGAGACGTTATTTGGGGGATCAGGGTCCCGAAAGCTAACAAATTGACGAACCCTAGTTTGCATTTTACACAAGCCACCCTGAACTCGTCTACATCCGAGACCGAGTCATGGACGTGGGCGGCATCAGTCAACGGTCAAACAGTCTCGGCCGTTATTGTTGCCGACATGCCCACTGTTTTTAACGATACGTGCCACGTCGGCAATCTCGAGGGAGAAATTAATGGGTAGAGATAGCGACAGTACTGTTATTAAATTAGTTTACATGGACCATTGATTTTGATGTCGTGGATCAGCAATTGATTCAACTCTAGTGCAGAGGGGAATCATTATACAATATATATTATGCAAAGTGGACTTCTATATATTACTCACTTGTTTGGGTTTAACTTTTCTTCTATTTTTTTTTTCTAGGTTTTCATAATTTGAGGGCCACCTTAATTTTTATTTTTATTTTTATTTTTTATCTTTTTTCTAAATAACCGATCGAGGTGTCCAACCTCTCTGAGAACATGACTAGATTCTTAGAGCTCATGAAGTCTCTGCCTTTCCCATGCACCGAGTAAATTAAACTTGTATCTAATCAAGCGACCCTTGGGAGAGAGTATGGGTGGAAACCAATATGACCCTTTTAAGAAGAATTTTCTAGATCTGATTAGGTTATTGATGCCGATCCAAATCTTATACTGTTTTAGTTATTTTTTTTAGCTACCGAGTTTATTGAGGAAATCGCACTAACCATTTAAATTTTAGTCCTTGAAACCAGATGATAGAGTTATAATTTGATTGAGTCCTTAAACCTCACTTTTTTTTTTCTTCCCATGCTTTCACTGTCATGCATCAATACCAATCATTTTCATAAACAGTAAGGGCCTTGAATTAAAGGAAGATGAGATACAGTGAATTTTTACTAATTCAATTTACTCATCTTTTTCTTTATATATATAATCATTTGTTGGAGCTTATTTGATCATAAATATCAATATATTCAAACACTAAATCATTTCTCAAAATGATAAGAATTGTGAGGGTTATGTGTTTGAATGATCTCTCTATGATTTACGATTTACCTTCTTAGACAACATAATTATAAAACCACTTTTATCTCGAGAAATACTATTTTGAAAGCCTCAAAGTTGAAATCCCAACGTTTTGATATATATATATATATATATATATATATATGGGATATATTCATGTGCATCTATCCCTCACCATAGGGTGAGAGGCACTTTCTCTTTTTGCACATAAAGACAAGGAAGTGTACCTCCTCTATGTACTTGAAATTTCACTTTTGTACTTGAAAATCCTCATTTATGGAAGTGTCTCTCACCCTATGGTGAGAGATAGATGCACATAAATGTTCTCCTATATATATATTCAAATGTGAGCAAGCCAAAGTTGGACAGCAAATCCAAGGTCCTGGACATTTTGAATGAATATCAACTTAGGCAGTTCTCATTGATTATATGGCATTGAACACAACAAATCTAGATTGATCACACGGTGGGCCAGTTGATCCTCACATGCTATACAGATCATTCCATGCTTGCCAAAATCGGAACCAGTCCAATTCCAATAATATGAACACTCTGGCGATTTCTTCCCATCCGACCATTTCTTTATCATTGAAGTATTCCAACCACACCAACTGTACATTGCGTGTTGCCATCTTTGCTTTCTTCCTTCTTTTTTCCCTTCCTAAACCGTTGGTGTCAGCTGGATTTTTTTTTTTTCCTACATTGACCTGTTAAATCAACACTTAATGATTAAGTATAGATGAGACTCCTTCCACCCACCATTCCCTTCCCATACATATGTCTATAAAACCCTTGCACACTCATAAAAAAGAGGAACTACATATGCACACATACAAGATAAAGGACCCAAGAGTCCAAATAACTTATTACCTAAGATGATTGATTTAACTGATTTTTGTTGGAGTTGCCCTCTCATCTCTCTCTTCTTACACTTGCTAAAGGTCGTTGCAAGATCCATATCCATGGCAAGAAGCTCCAATTCTCTCTCTTCACCTACTTATCCTCCTTTCACATGGGTGCATTTTTTCGCTTCGAAAGGCGTTGTGGAAGAAAAGCCACCACTTTCAGTTCCAGAAGGCTCAGACCCACATCCGAATTCATGCACCCAGAAGTGCCGGGAAGAGAATTCTTGTAATGCAAAAGGGAGTTTCCTTCAAGAACACCCACAAGAAAATTCAAGACTGGAAGGATGCCCAGAAGAGAATCCGTTCAAGAAAGAGGTAGTTTTTACAACAAGAGAGTTCTTAGGAGAGGAACCAGAGTTTTCAAGAGAAAAAAGACTGAATTCTTTGGTGGTACAAGGCAAGGTACTTTCTAAGGTCCGGAAAAGGCCAGCAAGGATTGTCATACCTGAAGCTCATGAAGTATTGGGTTTTGATGAAGTGGAGAGAGATTTGGGTGAGAAGGAATTTCAAGTTCAAGGGAGAAGTTTCAGTTTGGTATCCAAGAAAGGAGGTAGAAAGGTCATGGAAGATGGCTACAGTGTTATAACTGATATTTCAGGAGACTCTAGGCAGGTAAAACCAAAACATATATCACAAAATCTTCTCTTTATTCTATATGGGCTAAAGTTCAAGTTCTTAAGAAAGGTTCTCTTCAGATCTCTCTCTCTCTCTCTCTCTCTCTCTTCTTCATCTTCTTCCACATATTTTGCTGAGATGAGGTTAAAATAACAGAAAGTCTATCTGTCCCGAACCCGGGACAGATTCAGGGGGCTGTTTGTCCCTGAATCTGTCCCGGGTTCGGGACAGATAGCAGGGCTCTTAAAATAAAGGTGGAAGGAGAGAGAGAGAGAGAGAGAGGGTAATGCCAAAAACTTTTGTTTTTTTAGAAATGCTAACATCATTCATGTGACTTTTGCTAGGCATTTTTTGGAGTATTTGACGGACATGGAGGTCGTGCAGCTGTGGACCATGTGACCAACAAACTAGGGAATAACATATTGAGAGCTATTGAGAAGATTGGAAAGTTAGAAGACAAATTAGAACAAGCTATTAAGGCGGGCTACTTAACCACAGACGAGGAATTTCTCAGTCAGGTAGGCTTTGTTGATTTTCTTTAACTGAAAAATAATGCAAAAGATACAGTAGCTTGTAAATAACTAGTAAAGGTAAGAGAATAAACTTGGAAATTTTGTAAAAACCAAAGCATAACTTGGATGCTATCTTTGTGCAGAATTTGCCACTTCTCAAATTGTGGTGCAATATTGGAGTACAAAATTTCCTTCCCCAATATAAGATGGCTTCCTTCTCAAATTGTTTCATTGGATATGTAGTTGAGAAAATCTTAGGTGAACTAATGCGCAAAAAGCATAGACCCCGCCCCTGCCCGCCCCCCTACTTTTTAATATTGATGATCCCATGTTCTTTTACACTAGCCAAATGGGATTTGACCGTTGGATTAAAATAAAATAATTCTGCACTAGTTATTAAACTTGAGAGTCATAGATTAAGGGATTATGATTATCTCATGGACATGGAATTTTACACACAACTGGGTTGCGTCGAGACCTTTCGATCCCCATCTTCCTATAAATTGACGTGGCACGGGTGGGCATTATGAAGCTGTACAAAATGATTAAATGAGAATGTGGCATGTGCGCACTTGAAAAGGACTCTTGCACTTCAAACTGTAAAGCAGCTCGGCTAAATCTCACGGCAGTGAATACGGATATAGTTGCAAATTAATGTCCCGTGTGATGCAGATCCATGACTCTAGCCAGAGTCCCTGGACTTACCCATAGATTTAAGAAGAGGAACAAAATCTCACAATTCATGGATCAAAATGAGGTTTTTAATTACAATGATTTAAATTACCAACAACACCAGACTATATCAAACACATTTGGAACTATCAAAACTAAAGAAGTAAATAGGGAAGATACATGTGATTTACATAAGTATATCATCTTCATCAACAGGGACAAAGTAGTGGAGCTTGTGTAGCCACTGTGCTTTTAAAGGATGCAGAACTTCATGTTGCAAATGCTGGTGACTGTAGAGTTGTCTTGAGTAGGAGTGGCATTGCTATCGCACTCACAAGCGATCATCGAGTGGTTAGGGAAGATGAGCGCCTTCGGATAGAAAGCAAGGTAAGCTTTGCATATCAATGTCAATTCAGTATTACCTATCTGGTTTTCCTTGCTTTATATACTGTATTATCATCAACAACAACAAAAAGAGCTTTTCTCATCAATCTGAGGTTTGACTAAAAAAGAGTTCTACTTTACTAGATACTCATAAAATCCATCCTGGCTAACCAAGAAAGGCCTCTCGTTCTCCCTTTCTTTCTTGTACTAGGTGAAAACAATCACATTTTCTCTAACTAGAATATGAATTTTGGGATACAAATGGGTAAGATCTCGGCGGATTCATGGTGGATCTAGACCTGCATCCATCTTAATAGATTTGGTTTTGATCCGAATCCAACATAGAACCCATGTAATGTATCCGGATCCAAATGTGGCCGAATCCAAAAATAAGTTTCATATCCACTTTTTCAGAACAAATAACTTTAGATATTTGTATAATTGGATACCCATTTGCAACCCTAAACATAATGCATGTAAGAAAAAAAAAAAAAAAAAAGATACACCTGCTCATATCCACCATGTGAAAACCATGATCTACTTAGAACATTTTTATGAGTTACTATCATTCTACATTTCTGCTTGACCCTATTCAACATCATCATGCTCTTAGTGACTCTATTTGGTGACATGTCTTTGTCCATTGTTTATCTAATGTCTTGACCGGCCTCCCCTTTAATACATAAATTTTTGTGCTTGAATTAATTTCAGGGAGGTTATGTACATTGTCGCAATGGAATCTGGAGAGTTCAAGGCTCACTGGCAGTCTCCAGAGCCATGGGAGATGTGCATTTGAAGGAATGGGTAATTTCAGAGCCAGAGACAAATAAGCTTCCACTAACATCAGATTGTGAATTTTTGATTGTGGCCTCTGATGGGTTGTGGGATAAGGTGTGCACATCCTTAATTCAATATCAATGGTTTTTTATCTTTTTTTTTTTTGACAATGCTTATCTTTATCTTCTTTTAGTCCTAATATATTGAGAAACTTGGCTGATTCAGGTAACCAATCAGGAGGCCGTTGATGTAGTCTTGAGACACAAAAACTCCATCGAATCTTGCAAAATGCTTGCAGAGATTTCTTCATCCAGAGGCAACATGGATGATATAACAGTCATGGTGGTTGACTTACAGAACTTCAGATAAATATGTGCCTAAAAAAGAATTGTAGTGTAAAGCCATGACTGGAAGTCTCTTTGAAAGATACTAGGGAGATTGATAGGGTTGGAGCTAAGTACAAGTTCCTTCAACACAGACATTTTTGTAAGCTTCTAGGAGTGGAGGCATTGGAGATGGCGAGTGTTGTTAATTTTTTGAAAGCCATCCATCATTAAAGGCTGATTCTGTTTATATGTAGTGGATCAAATTAAAGCTTGTACATTTTCATTTAATTGAATTATTACTGTTATTTTGCATAAGACTCATGTTTCTCTCTCTCTCTCTCTCACTCTCTCTCTCTCATACACACAAATATAAATGTAGTAATATCAATTGATTAAGGTGGTTTTGCATAAAAGCATCAGAATCAGGGGTATATGTGAAAGTCCCAAATTAAAAATGTCAATCTTCTGTCAATAGAGAATGAATGATATTTCTACATGTTCATTTCTATAGACTTTTCTTCCTTTAATGTGGGATATTCAGCATTTACATATTCAATGCCCTAGGCTTCTCATTTTCTATATTAGGATCCGAATCTGAAAAATGAGGGGGCGGGGAGCATCTTGGTCATTTCAGTAATATTCAAATAGAAAACACCAAGGGGTAGCTCAATTGGCTTAAAACCACGGTTTACAACTGGAGGTTGTAGGTTAAAAACTACACTACCACACTGGGGCTACAGGGGAGTTTATCCGGCTTCTCTCTGGGTCCGGGGGGATTAATCCAGCCCAAAGGATTGATAATCCTCCGATAGAAAAAAAAAGAAAAAAAAGATAGGAATATGAAATCCGGGGGGCTGGGGATGTTGATCATTGCAGCCGTTTTCCCACCTGCTAACATTTCCTTTGATGGAGCTTGACAGCCAATTGATAGAGAAAAGGCACAGTAGAGTTCGTCTGTGGAGATTCGATCCAGCAGAATTGGCAATAAAACTTAGGAAGAAGATCAATCCTGGAGTCAAATACAATAGAAATCCAAGAGCTCAATGACATCCATCATAAGCATCTTGTTGCCTCATGTCACGTTTGGGCCCACCTTTGATCAATGCAGCTCCTTTCATACTCTTATTATTTTTTTAATAATTTGTTATTGGTCCTTTCACACTATCATCCTTGATCTGAGATTTGGACCGTGCCCATTTTTAATCTTTATTCACTGTTGGATTTGGCCTCAAAAGAATCCATGGTTAATAACACCATAAACTTTAAGGCTGCTCAAAGGCTAGGATAATTTGATGGGTGCTACTTTTTTGCATGACCTTTATCCACCAATGGTTAAGTCTTTCATCTACTTCTCTGGTTGATTTGCTTATCCAACCAAGTCAATGTGTTGAGTTGGTTGAGCGGTATGTCCATCAGTTTGGATTCCCAAGCACATGACAGAAGAAAGGTTTGTGAAGGGCACTTGTCACCAGCTCTAATGTTATTGGAACTTAAATTCATATAAAATTTTAAAGTTCCATAAGCTCATCTGTAGCACTCCTAGAAGATTGTTATTGGAATTTAAATGCATGTGAAATTGGGTCTCTGATGGAGGTGAAATCTTCATGTGTCGCAGATTTTATGATAAATCACTGTTGTGAATGTACAGTGCCGTTTTTCTTTATATGTACATAGTGTTTTAGTTTAACTTCTTCTCATAAAAAACACAAATCCAACAGTTTATTTGACCAATTTTCATGAGAGCCCTGTCTGTGCTGATTCACTGAAGTGGTGATTGATTAAACCTTTCAGATTCACAAAAGAGAGGTATCTATCATCACACATGCTGGGTGCAACCAGTTATTCAGACTGGGTTTACTTGTATTTGCATTAGTTGGGTCTTCCTCCAACTCAGTTTACCTGTAAACTTAAACTGGATGATTCAAATTGATCAACCGATTTCTTTTTCTAATCATTGAGGCCAATATGGATTGTCTGATTTCTTCTTCTTCTTCTATTTTTTTTTTTTTTTTTTTTTTTGACCCAGTCATCTCCCACATAGCCAGCATAGGAGCCTTTGGCCCTAAGGCCGAAGGACACTCGATTTTGAATAGCCAAGAATTAATCCCTATGGGCACATGCCTACCCTCCTATCCACATGCACTAGGTAAAGCTATGGGAGATGGCCAATAGAGGTAGGTGTCGAATACAAACATCTCCGCTTCTTGAGGCGCAGAGTACAATTTCTGATTTCTTTTAATCTACAGGAAGGTAAACAGGTTCCAATTTAAATTTATGACCTTGATAAATAAATAATATAGATAGCACAAAAACTTCGTTGAAGAGAAAAGAAATGTTCATCCAATAGAAAAACAAACTTCAAACATTACCATTTACCTTTTTCATTTTATGTGAAATCTCTCAAGACCTGTTTGTTTCAAGGAATTGAATTCGTAGGAATTCTAAGAATGTGTTCTTACAAGTGGCTAATTGACTGATTAAAAAAAGAGAAAAAAAGAGCAGCTAAACTGAAGAATCAAAGGAGAAAATCTACGGGTGGTCAACAAATAATCTCCCTTTCTATGAAAAATGAATCAAGGGGAGATGAGAAATGAATAGCCAGCTATTACCCTAGTTAATATAATCCTAGCAAAGTCAGGGTCCCATATACATCTCTCTTTCATATCCTTTGCCGCTCACCTCTGTAAAAATCCCTTTTTGGAATCTATGTTACCATAGATCCCTAGAAATTCAATTCTATGCAAACAAAAAGACCCTATGAGAAACAGGGAAGACAGTTATTTTCAAGATCAGGATGGGTAAGATTTTTCTGAAAAATTACTGGTGTTCACAATATCCACTTTTTGTGATCCCACACATGAAAGGCGCCAAGGGCCCTGTTTCGGTCCTTGGAACTGGCTGTTGGCTGTCACAGTGTCATGCACTCAATTTATCAAAGGGTAATATGTTTTCAACTCTTGGTTACCTGCAACAGGTAATAGCAAAAAATCAAAATAACTGCAACTTACAGGTAACCGAGTTCATCCAACTGCATGTGCCTCCATTTTGTATGACCCCAATCCAGCTTTACGGACGATAAATTGGGAAACCCAGACCGCCCTCGTGCAGGACTCCTTCAGGTGAAAATATATCTATATATATATATATAACTAGAGAACTTTTCACATCCAATTTTCATTATAAACCTGATATTTCATTGCTAAGTAATCCACAAATTTCCCTCTTTATTCGGCCAGAACCTGAAAGTTTTAGTACATAATTTTCTAAATTTGGTCTGTAACATATGTTACTAAATTTCTTGAAAACTTGTGCAGTGAAACCAATTTGCTGCTGGTTCAATATCAGTGGACTCAATTTGTTGCACAATTTTCTAAATTTATCCTTAAAAGGCTCAAAATCTTTCAATTATTGGAATCTATTCACCTCATTGGCAAAGTGATGCAGGCCAGACCAATGGGCCCCGTTTGAAAGTTTATTACAGAAGGCCCAAAGCCCATAAGTAAAGAAATTGAAAGATTTCTATTGGCAGTTTTCTATTCTAATAGAGTTCTAGAATTAGTAGATTTCTTAGAGTTGAGTGATTATTGTAGTTAGGCAGTTTCTAAGTTTTCTAGATTTATCAGAATTAGGGAGTTTCTAATTTAATGGCTTGATTACTAAAATAGTGATTAGACTCTATTATATAAGGATGTAAACCCTTCTCTTGGGATATACAGAAATTAATTGCCAATTGAGTTTATTAATTGTGTGATTTTTCTCTCTTGTCTGTGGTGTGAGACCAAGACACCCTGTTTAAGCCATTTGGCTTGAGGAATAACCCGTTGGTTTTTCCTCCTTTCCTCTGCGCTGCTTCACAAAGACTATTCAATCATTAGTAGTTTAGTGGTTGCTGATTTGGAACATAAGCTCAACTAATTTGTAGAAAGTGGCCAATCAAATTGCAAGAAATTATTAAACCAAAACTTTCAAACAGCTTTGGAGCACACAAGGGTATTTAACCGAGTTCAGCAACTGTGGGTAGGAACCCAAAGCAGAAGCAGCATCAAGAAGTTGGAACAAGTAATCTTTTGCCAAGTCTGTATCTGAACTGGAAGATTCTTTAGGCCAGCAACTACCTACCTACAAATGCCCAAAATATAGGGAGAACATCATAAATTGTCAACTTTATTTTTGTTCCATCAAAGTACTTTTTTTTTTTTTGGGAGTGTGGATATTGGGGTGGGTTGGGGTGACTTTTTATTTTATTTTATTTTGTGTGTAGTTGCATCGAAACTCATTTCTGTAATCTTTCTGTGCGGCTGACATCTGACATACTTGTGGGAATTCATGGATCAAAAACTTCTGTGGCTTATTCTATAGGGATGAATGGTACTAGCAAAAGGCTCACTTGAGGACCCAATAGGATTTTGAAGCTGATTTTCAGGATTTATTTACATGAAAAAGAGTAAAAGAAAAGATGAACAATGGGTAGCATGAGGACCGCCAAACAGGTTCCCAAAAAGGGCAAGCCAGACTGTGCCCAACCCATTTTGGATTGACTCAGGTAAAGACTACCGAGGTGGGTGGGTTAGGTTACAAGGGGCTGCCCAAACCAGCCCTACTTAATTATGCTCTTATTAGACCATATGAACCCTACACTCTCATTTCTTGTACTTGTATGGACCCACACATCTTGGACCTGCACAGTTGCAAGTTTGCAACATTTCCACAAAGTCTCCTTTAACTAATGAAGATGATCACAGCCCTAGTAACAGGGGATATTAAGAAAAAACAGACACCCAGCAAGCAGAACATGATTATTTGATTAATTCCAATTCAGCAGAGACATGAGAGCCTTATTAACACTGTAAATAGATGATTCAGAAAGAACTTCCTATGGTACATGGTGTAAAGTCATACATGTTTCTTGAATTTTTATTGAGTAAAAACCGACAATCTGATATTAGATTTTAAGGCAACATCCCTTCACAATCAGCCTCCGCTTATTGGAGGAATGATAGCTAACTCATCTCTGTCTTTCACTATTGTGGATTCAGGTACATATTCCTCATTTAGTGCCAAAACCATGCATCCCTTAATCTCTTCCAAGCTCGGAAACTTAGTCAAAATTTTACTCATACAATCATGTGCTGTGCTACCAGATGGAACTTGAAGAGAAAAATCAGTCATACCCGTGAGATCTCGAGCTCTAGCAAAGAACAAAACCTTTATCTCAACAGATGGATTGTCAGTTGATTTGGAAGTCTTATCAGCTTCCGCAACTGCCACAACCTCATTATCCATAGCAGTCCTGAGTCCTGACCACCACCATCAACAAAATCTGTTGTCAAAACCAAGACTGTAATATTGAATTGAATGGGCACGAAAGATACAAGAACATTAATTATGTAATGGAAAACCACTATTTCAGTTGTTTATTAGCTTCAAAAACTGTTTCCAACAGTAAACTACTGGGCAAGAGTGTGTCAATACTTCAGAATTTATTTAACAAGTGCAGATGTGGGCATGATTCTCCCAACAAAGAAATGGTGTAAGGTTTAGCTGATTGTTACTTAGATGGTTTGCTTACGTGATTTTGTCGATTTTTGGGGATGAAACAGAAGACAAATAACAGCTTGGACTGCTTGTTTGCATTCCCAAGAACCCCAAGAAATGTATTCCTATAAGTGGTTAGAATCGAAGAAAAAATAGCGACACATAAATGGCCATCAAATAGTCTCCACTTTAATGGAAAAAAATGGAACACCCAGCCATCGCCCCAGTAAATCAAATCTAAGGAAACTCAGGATCCCCTCTAAATCTCCCACCTCATATCCTTCAACCTTCACCTTTTTTATAATCCTTGGTTGGAACCCATTTTACCAAGAATTCCTAGGCATTCAATTCCATGCAAATAAAAGGAGCCCTTAGTGATCCAGACCACTTATCTGAAGCACCCTATGAGGTAGAAATATCCCCTAGAAGTTGTTCTGGAACATCACAACCCTCCATTATTTTGCCTTATGGGGAATCATAGAAAGCATAAATCTCACCAGTTGGGGTACTGTTTTTCCAACTCTTCCACCCAAAATCATGCACAAACAGCTTCTTCAATGATTTGGGGGCAACAAAACATCACACTTAACATGTGTGCCCCAATTCCAAAAGCATCTCAAGCACATGTATTGGGAAGGATATCTATCAGTTCTACAACAGTATTAGAAACCATTCGTGATTGGACGTACATCCAAACGATCCCCAATCTAAATAATCCACTATCAAATAGAAAGAAGCTTCTCAGAAGAATTTTATCGAACACGTATGAAACAAATTTATGAAAAAAAAAAAAAAAGGAACGCCATATTCAATCAGATAAAACCCAAGCCACTACCAATATGAATTGCTTGAAAAGGCTGAATCATAAACTGGTTAGGGTTTTTACCTTCAGACTCCTCTCCTTCCACCTCTAAATTCCTCGTTCCTAGGATCCAAATGTACTCCACTCTGGTTCCAGTTGCGTTTTGTGGTTTTCCTCTCACTCTGGTTTTATGTGACCCGGCATCACCACTTCAAAAGTTGTGACCCAACTGCTGCCCAAATTGATAATGGTGGGCCCACCTCTTGTGTGCCCTATCATCGTTGGGGGGTGTATATATATATATATATATATATATATATATATATATATATATATATATATATTTCTTTTTTTAATATCGGAGGGTGTACTAACCTTTTGGATCAGACTAAATCATACGGCATAGGAAGAGCGGGGTATATCACTCGTAGCTTAATATGGTAGCGTAATTTCAAACCTTCTACCTCCTGAAACAAACCGTAGGCCAACTGAGTTATCCCTTGGAATTTATCACTATAATAATTAAAAAATGATCTTAAACAAAATAAGAATTGCCACAAACACACAAAAAATATAAATAAAGAAGCGCTTGAGGTTTAAGATGACCTGGAAGTAAGGCCTCGTCCCCTATAAAGGGCAAAATAATGAAAAAAATAATGTCATAGCTATCGCCCGTTAACCCTCAAATGAAAATCCTGAATTCGTCACTAAATTCAGTCCTACATAGAGTGTAAAATGGACCCAAGTCACAATATTTAAATCAACCAATCGGTTAAGGTGCTATTGTATATAGTTTTAGTCCAACAACAAAACAACACATACATAGATATGTTATTATATACTAAGGAGGAGCAGTTTACAGTCACTATTTGACTGAATTCCATGAGGCTTGATTGTCAATGGAGCTCAATGAGATTATATAAATGCAATTGACAACAAAAAAAACAAAAACACACACACGCTTGAGTGCTATGATTGGGACCTCCACCAAGAGCCCCACTTTCTAAAGAATACCAGGACCCTCACCTAATTGTACCATCAGGTCTGCATCATGTAATTAAACTTATTAATTACCTTGTCATATGCACTCACCTTGGGTCACAATCACAATATATAAATTCACATTGGCCTCTAATATGATAAAAAAAAATATAGCACTAAATAGCACTATAAGAGAAGTGGGTCAAGGTGGGTCCCATTTAACCTGTCATGTTGTCATCCCTAGTATTTTATTATCAGATTCATATGATATTGGAAGTATTAATTTATTGTGTTTAGACCATTTATTTATGCATGGTTTATGAATGATCAATACACAACAGTATATAAAATACATCTCTAGTCGTTCTCTTTCACATTCATAAAGACATGTTGAAATATTTTTTAAGTGGTGAAATAAGAAAATAAATAGATTTGGAGAATCAAAGATATTTTTGGAAAAAAAAAAAAACATAAGTATAAGGTAATACTTTTGACAATGTGTTTAACTTAATATTTCTCAGTTGTAAATATACCCAGTCATTTGCATTTATATTTGGGAGGGCTAGAAATTCTTAAGATTTTCTTAATAGTGTCGTGAAAGTATTTTAAAATAGTAAAAAACTATTTATTCATATTGTCTTAAGATTAATGAAATTATCTTTAAAACTAAAAATCAGTGATTTATTCTAATTTGAAAAGTAATTTTAAAAGATTATAGATGGGTAAACAAGTGTTGATTTAAATTCTTAACATATTGTTTGGAAAGGGGGGAGGGGAGGGAAAATTTGAGGGGGAAGGAAAATGAAGGAAACGGAAGGGGGAGGGGAGGGAAAATTAATATTACCTCCTCTTATTTGGATAGTCAAAAGGTAGGGGAAAGAAAAGTGAAAAAGTGTAATTTTGTTTGTTTGTGAGGTAGAGAGACAATTACCATTTTATCCTTACTTTTACGAAAGCTTCAAAATTATATTTCACAAACAAAAAGGCAGTTCAGTAATTTGACAAAAATTCCCGTCTTTGCCTCATATTTTTCCTCCGGTTTTGAAGGCAAAATATTTAAGTAGGCCGCACACTAATTTTATCCCCAAATTCCCCTCCCCTATTTTCTCTCCCCCCTTCTCTAACACCCTCAATTTCAACATTCCTTCTATTTTCCCCTCTTTTTTTCCTTCTCCTCATTTTACCTCCTTCCCAAACGATATATAAAATATTGATGTTGGGTATATGTTAAGAGACCAAAGTCGAGGCCCCTAGGATTTATAGTGGCTGAGGGGCCTTTTTTTTTTTTTTTTTCATCCTCCTCAAATATTTTGTAGATATTAGGAAAAGTTCCTTTTTTACTTGTTTTTGTCTCATTTTTCACAATTAGTTTGATAGCAATATAAATGCGGAGAGATCCTCAATCTCTCATGGTGCAAGAATTCCATTTCAATATTGATCTCTCATTCAAATAGACCATAAAGCATATTTGTTGAATCTAATCAAACTCCTAGTTATTTTCCCATTTATTAAAAGTTAGTTTTTCAAATTCTTCTCTTTAATAATCCTTGGTTGAAGCTCAATTACCGAAAATCTCCTATGTATTCTAAACAAACAAGATATGTGTGTAATGTGAATCTGTATATCAACACATGCCTTTTCTGATATTTACAAACCACTACCTTGACTTTTGATTTTTGCAACAACTACCTTTATTTTCTCCAACCAAAAAAAAAAAAAAGTTACCTTTAGTTCGGTCACAAACCATATAAATAATAAAAAACTAGCAAAACATGTCAGCGCTTAGTATAGGCAATATAATTTATAATATTAAAAAAATATAAATATTTAGTCTAAATCATATTAAGATGGTAAAAACTGTAATAAAAATTAAAACATATAATAATAACAAAAAAATATAATTTATTAATTTTAAAATGAGAGTACTTTAATTTGATTGAAATTAGTTGAGTATTTTACTTCAAACATTATTTTGGAATTAGAAGAATAAACCCATAATATAAAAAAATAAATTGATAAAAATACCGCAAAAATAAAAGTCCACAGACAATCCAATAATAAGAATAGCTTAGAAGAAAAAAATAAATCAATAAAAACCAAAAGTTGAAACCAAAAAATAAAAGAAAAATCATAAATCCATGAAAACCTATCACCACGGAAACTAAAAAGGAATCCATCAAAATCGGAAAAAAATATAACAGGACTATGATCAAAGGCAAAAGAAACCAAAAAATACA
Organism: Camphora micrantha; assembly: GCA_003546025.1. Taxonomy (NCBI): domain Eukaryota; kingdom Viridiplantae; phylum Streptophyta; class Magnoliopsida; order Laurales; family Lauraceae; genus Camphora; species Camphora micrantha. The sequence goes on from QPKB01000008.1 coordinate 7,194,827, forward strand.
TAAAAAGTAAATGTATAGAAATAAGAAGTGTGATTTAGAAGGAAAAAAAAAAACATAAGAAACCAATACAAAAAATCTAAAACTAAAAAGGAAAAGATAAGAAAACCATCAAAATTGATAATGACATATAGGGTTGGCAAACACTAAGGGAGAGATAATTAGGTTTGTCTATGGTATTAGATAAATATGCATTGATTGAATAAAGACCGCGGAAGATTGGACTCTTTAAATAGAAACTCCTTTTTAGATTAGGCTCTTTATTTAGATGGCTAAAATAAAAAAAATTTCTTTCGAATTCATAAAACCTCTCCTTCGAGTTAAAATTAAATTAAAATTAAAATTTGAGTCCCAATTTCTCAATTAATTGCGAAATCGAATTCCATCCATTTCACATATAATAATAGTAAACAATCATAACAAAGAACAAAACAACTGTAAATGTGTAAGTTTTCGTATAAGCACGAATATACTTATCAGTTTTAACTTTGACAAGTTGCAATCTAGGCAAATGATTACGGAACATCTGAAAGGACAAAACAACTGCGGATGTTTAAGCTTTCATATAACCGTGAATATACTAATTAATTTTAACTTGGTAAGTTGTAATGTGGGCAAATGATATACGCAACATCTGAATGGACAACTGAATTTACTTGTAATTCAAGCTATCCAAAGGTAAGAATTCTTGGCTAATTACATGTAATGAGATTTTACCCACATCCAAAATGACCCCATTGTCGAGAACCATGACTTGCTTAATTAGCCCTCTTACACGTAAACATTCTCATGACCTTGAAGGTGTGGTATGTGTATAATAAACATTGCTTTCGTATCAACATAAAGATAACTACACTTTAGCCGTGGATCAATATCAATTGAATTGGTTTTTACATGCCCTTATCCCTTGCATTTTATTTGGTGATATCATCCCCATCATTAATTATCAACAACTTCTCACATCAATATGGGTCTATAAAAGTCCCACTGGCGGTCGCTAATACTTTTTGCGACAAAATTATTGCATTGCTGTATGATGGTTACTGAACGGTCGCTAAAGGGTATTAGCGACCGCCTCGGCACTTTTAGGGACGGCTTTTGGCGGTCGCAAAAAATCCTTTTTCTAGTAGTATCCCTCTCACACCATTGCTTTAAAACATGAAGAAACTTGGATTTTTGTGACTTTAAAAATTAACTTATCAATGTTTTTTCTTTATTTCTTTAGGGAGAGAGGGGAAAAAGAACTTTTTTTTTCTTTTTATTGAAATGCAATGGAGCTGTAAAGAACATGGCTTCTAACTAGAAACTCTAAGCAAAAGTTGAGAAGCCTAAGAACTAAAGTTATTTTAGACCATCAAGACCTATCTATCCTTTCCCAACTATGCAAATTTTTTTTTCTGCTGCTACTGTGTCAACCTACCAATCAAAAGAGCAAGGTCTCTCATTCTAACAGATTGCTTCTCAATGATAGCACTTGTGCTTGCATCCTCAGATAGAACAATCGCATAACCATCATTATAATTTTCCATTTCCTCTGGAAGGATCTGCCACACCAAAGCTCCCCCTATTGCTTTTCCAGCCTTTGCAAACTTGTAATTGCTTGAATAAGCAAAATTCATGAGTCCATGTCTGATCTTCACATCGTAACCTCTGTCTCTCTCACTTTTGCCAAATTCTGCAAGTACTAGTGGCTTCTTCAATGTTCTCCTTGAGTCTACCCAATGACTCCTCATCCATTCCTTAAAGAATGCCATCTGTGCTTCATCACTTTGATTAGAAAGCCTGAAAACCATTCAACTCATCAATGTAGTTAAATCCTGTAAAAAAAAAAAAAAAAAAAAAACTGCTATTCGACTCGAGTAACAATATAAAACTTGTGTATAATTATGATAATGATCAACTTACCATGCACCAGGATATGCATGTATTGTGGTAAAATCAATCTCTTCAATGAGATTACTCTTTATGAAATCTGTCCCATATAGGTAACCATCAGGGTTGTATTTCGTCCTATCAGGCTCTGAAGCACCATAGAAACCTTCCAGTCCTATTTCAAGCAAGTGTTTGCTGTCCAGAGACTTCAAATATGCAGCCATCTCTTGAACCCAAGCCTGTTTTATAAACTTAATTACATTAGTGAAGCAAAAACCCCCATTTCATCTCAATGGGTATACATACCTGTAAAAAAGCTTACATGTACTGTATTTCCAGTGAATTCACTTTCGCAACGGGGTTCGTTCATGAGCTCCCATGCCATGATAGTTGGGTCATCTTTATATGCTATTCCAGTGAAGTAATTTATCCTTGTCAACACTTTCTGCAACAGATACCATGCAAGAGTATGACCAAAAAAACAAAACAACAACAACAACAACAACAACAATACAAAGGATAGATAGATAGATATGCATATTTGAATGGAGTGGTGTAGTTACCTGGACATGGTTCTTGTAGTAGCCCTTTAACACAGAATTTGTGAAAAAATCATCAGTATTGTTAACCTGCACACCTGCATCTTGAGCCCATTTTACATACTGTTTCCGACCTCCATAATCATCCCAATTGTTCACCAAGCTTAAAATCAATCGGATCCCAATCTTCCTCGCTTGGTAGATTACGAAATCAAGAGACTAAAACAATCACAACCACATTAATTAATAAAATTGTAATTAGATTGTATCTTCCTTAAAACATTGCTTATTATTCAGTATTTTGAGAATCTGAACCTGATTTGACTCTTCTTCTCATTGTTGAACGTACCTGAAAGACTTGCTCATCGTATACTCCGGGCGATATTTGCAGAGCATGATCACCTCCATCGTTAAAAGCCCATGTGCGACACACTGTAAGTCCCAGTGCAGCTGCTTCACCAAAAACAGTAGAGATCCTGTACCTCTGACTTGGATCAGCTCCAACATCCATCATCCAATAGCTATTAAACCCATTAAAAAGAAAAGCTTGGCCATTGATGGAAAACAGGTTATCTTGGATTGTTACAAATTTTGATTGGAGTTGGAGTTTCCTTGCATTGCAAAGACTGGTAAAGAGGGTGAAGATGACAAAAATGTAGTTGATTCTACTAATCATAGCCATTGGGTTCTCTTTTTTTTTTCTTTTGCAGGTTTTAAAACCATAGGAGATAACCAAGTATATTTGGAAAATGAGAGGAAAAAAGACTGGTTCAAATGGTGTGATTCAATCAACGTATTATGGGTGAATTTGAGTATAAATAGGAAGCTAACGTTTCTATCAAGTGGGGCTCACGATGAGGTGAAATTGTTACAGATAGGAATAGGTTGACAATTAAGAGAAAGAAGAATTAAACAATTTATTGTGACCCTTATCCTTCAAGTAATTGAATTTAGAAATTGTGGAGTTCTTGTGATAAGGTAGGTTTTAAATTTTTTTTTTTTTCTGATTTTTCTTTGCAAATGTTAATTTACGTAAGATTTGAAGTTTCATACTCATTTATATAAAAATTAATATTTACTTTATTTAAATGTCGGGCTGGGCCATACTTTAAACAATAATAAATGGTATATTTGTCTGTTTTATATTTATTTTCGTATTTGATTGTTTTATATTTATTTTTTCATTAATTAATACCTCATAAATTAGTCATAAATTAGACGTGTTATTATTTCTGAGCCCGGGCATACTTTGCTAGTTCTATCATTATCAATCAAGTGATACATTTAATCAGTTCTATACCTGGTCCAAATTAACAAGTACATATCATTTTTATTATCAATTGATGGTTAGCCGGGTCCATCAGAGCACTTAATTGGCCCCTAGAAATGGGTGAGACAGAACAAATAGAATTTGCTTGTTAGCATACACTATATACAAATCTCTCTCTTAAACAGTGGACTCTAGCCGAAAATAATTTACACAACAACTCAAAGTTGGGATCCACTTGATGATGTTACCCATCTTAGAATAAATTACATGGTACACATTATATCCACATTCTTGTGATTGAACCCATGTATATGATATGATGAGACCCACTACATCCAACCCATCCACCCATCTATACAGGGTAGATAATGGATGGTTAAATATTTAATTTCATTTATAATTACTCACATCATTAAGTTATCTTGATTTTATTTTCATCATAGAGGAGGAGCCCACTTATGTATCATGAAGTAAGAGAAAGAGGTATAGACATGTGTCAGAATTTCTGTAAATGTTGTAGTTACTGTTACAAAGATAAGGATGTTTACAACTATCCATCTATTTCTGGGTATTCAGTTATGACTGCGAGAAAGAAGTAAACATGTTTTGGGAATCCTTCTAAGGAAGGAATCCTTCTAAGGAAGGAAAGAAATCATCCACATTCCAAATCATGTGGCCCACTTTGTCGTGAATCAAAAATTCTAACATAAACATTATATTATTATATTATATACTAGAACAAATCCTTTAAATAGCTAACTCTTGATTCAAGCAAATGCTGCATTTAAATTTTGCGGATGCCTTAGCGGAGCTGTGGAGAAGATGAATCTTCTTCATTTTGCACCATATTTATTCTTCTGTATAGGCCAAATGACATGCATTCAACATGAGTACCTATCCTAATCATACATTCATCCACATCATTGTTGAACATTAATCCACGTAATTCTATGTTTTTATATAATTTGTGAAAAAACTTTAGATATTTCTCCGTCTGTTCAAGACAATTCTAAAGTCTTCTTCAAGATCTCCATCAATCGATTAAGATCCTTTTCTCCACCAAATTAAATGCGGGTCATGATGCTTATGTGTCACAAGCTGCATATATTTGATCCATTGCGATCTACCAGCTTGGGTCTGGAAATGACAGAATTTAGATCGCACAATCATTCACTTTTTTATGGGAGAATTTCTACTTGGGCGCATATTTGATAAGTGCATCTCCTTTTTCATTCTTATCCCCCAATGATCTAGCACCGTACCCCCATTTTATGATCATTCGTATGCGCTAATATGCTAATATTACTCCACAAACAATTTAAATAATTGATTACTAGTAACAAAAGGCAAAAAAAATAATAAAATATGATAAAGTTTTAAAATATTATAAAAAAATAAATATAAAAGAAGTCTATCAAAATGCATGTAAAGTCTCCGATCTATAACTTAATCTAGACTATTCTTAAATTTGATAAATCAATTAAAATTCTATGCAAATAGTCCTATGGAGGGCATAGACCGACACGACACGGCCAGTGGCTGTGCCTGTGGGACGTGCAAGGCCAAATTCTTTCATGGATTGTGCCTAGTTCTCATGCTTACATGAGGCTTTGTTCTACTAAAGAGGAACCTCCCACAAAAAGACGTTAGAAATTTTTATGAAATTCAATTCAACGGTGAATATAATTTAGATTAGTGTCAAATTAGAATAAGTGAAAATTCATGAGAGTTTAGTGAGTAAGTGGGGGCTGGATTGACCCTTGGGGTCCCACATGGTTGTAAAAAAGTTACTTTTGATATGCTCCTATGAAAAAAGTTTGATATGTGATCCTTCTAATCTAGCGGGTCATACATGATGATTCAGGTGTATGGAAGTGATATTTCATCCAGTGGATCCCACATGGAGAAGTTGGTGAGTTAGATATAGTGGGTAATATTTAGACAGTCATCACGGTAAGCTCGGTAGATGGTTGGATTTTTGTCTGGTTAGTTCCGCTGAATGGGTGGATGATCAATCTTTCATGTAGTTGGTCCTATTTAGAGGGTTGGATAGTTGGAGAAGTTGATTGGAAGAGGATTGGCATGATAATGACAAAATTTTATGAGATTTTAGAGGAGATGGACATAGAGATTTTCGAACGTGATATAATGAGATGAGATAAATATGGAGAGGTGCAGTCGCCACAACAGCAAAGCAAAATTCTATATTTTTTCCTAGTATTTTTCTGAAATGAGAGCTCTAGGTGATAGATGTGGCAAAACTAATTCTATTGCTTTAATATTATATAATAGATATATATATATATATATGATTTGTTTTGCCAGGTAGGCGTGATGCATATTCAAGGCACCATGTCGTCATCATATTTTGTTAAAAAAATGTCTCATGCCTTGTAATTTCTCAATAGGGCCTATAGATTGGGTTTTTAGATTTTCCTATCTTTTTTTTCTATAAGGTGATCCATATCTAGACGACGAAAGACAACCATTCACTTAACTAAAATTCAAATTATTAAAAGTATCCTTTATCTCTCTTGATTTAGTTTTCATGTCAATGCCCATCTTCAAATCTTTTAAATCTATTCTTTTTTCATATTTATATATAAAAAATTAACTTAAAATTGAATACATCTTTAATTTTGGGCCCGAGTTGCTAGTTCACTGATTCATGAAATAACTGGCCTTCTTATTTGATCAATCTATGCGTGCATGTAACTATGACGTTAGTAGTGACTGTGGAATTCCAACTCTCAACCGGCTGCCCAGCTACCTAGCTCTTTCTGCAAACGCCTCTCCCTGCGTAATTCAGGTCCGGTGGTGTGATCAATTGCAAGTCATATGGGTGGTTTGGGATTTATTAACAGAATAAGAAATTTTTTTTTTTTTAGTATCCCAGCTAAGGGGCTGGGAGCCTAGGACCCTTGAGAGACTGGCAAAAGCGAGGAGGACACAAACTCACACAAGTGAGGAGTAGGGGCCTCACACATGGGAGGAGAAATATAAACTCGCACATGCAAGGAGACTGGGGAGGCAAGGGTCGAAACCCTGACCTCTCAGTTAGAACCAAACGCCTTACCACTAGACTGAGACATGGTTCTTATTAACAAAATAAGAGTTGTATCATCACTTTGATGTAATTATGATGTTAGTAGAGGCTAAATGGTGGAACTTTATCTCTCACCCAGCTGCCAAAAAATTGTTATTTAAGTATGCTTTTTTCCAGGTGTGCAGCCCCAATGACTCGGCTTAGAAAAAAAAAGAACCAATAATGCACGTTAATGTCAATATAAGAGCCGCATGGTCACTTTTGAGTGGAATTTGGTTTGCAATGCTATGCACACATTTGACTTTATATAATAATTTGACCAACTTAGAGGTCCTCATAGTTCCAATCTATTGCATACTAGCAGGTGTTACTGAGATGTCTCAAACCCTGTCCATGAACCCAACCCATGGAGCTCAACCCAAACCATTCCATGCAATAACATAAACCCTGTCCATGAACCCAACCCATGTGTGGTACACACATCACAATTGCATATGCTTTCACAAACTTGTCCAAAGTCTCAAGGCCTCTCTCTCACCTGCACTTCCCTCTTCCCTCTCTATTCAAATTCAAATTCTCTTCACTCAACAACAACAACAGCCCTTCACCGCCCCCTCCTCTCTTTCCTCCCACCATGCCCTTCCCTACCCCAAATCCAACAAGCCCATGCCCACCTCATCGTCCTCGGCCTCGCCCGTGTCCGCTCCATCGTCGCCCACCTCCTCGCCGCCTCCGCCCTCCTCCCCTCCTCTTCACCCCAATACTCCCGCGCCATCTTCGATCGCATTGAAATCCCAAACATATTCACTAGAAACAACTTAATTCGATGCTATGCCAAGAGTGACACTCCCCGAGAGTCGCTAGTAATTTACACAAACATGTTGCGGGCGAATCTTCGCCCGAACAATTACACCTTCCCTTTCTTGCTGCAGGCTTGCAGCAAGGCCTTGGCGATTGTCGATGGCGTGCAAATTCACACCCACATTGTAAAACTTGGGTTTGAGGTAGATGTCTATATCAGAAACGCGTTAATTCACTTCTATAGCACGTGCCATGAGTTGGGTGAATCGAGACGGGTCTTTGATGAGAGCCCCGGGCGAAGAGATGTTGTGTCGTGGAATGCAATTCTGGCTGGATATGCAAGAGATGGGCAGGTTGATATATGTGAGAAGCTGTTTGATGAAATGCCTGAAAGAGATGCGATATCTTGGAGCACCATGATCATGGGTTATGTCCAGGGTGGAAAGTTGGAGGAGGGATTGGGGTTGTTTAGAGAGATGAGAGACAAAGGAATTGTACCGAATGAGGCAGCATTGGCCACAGCCCTCTCGGCCTCAGCTCAATTGGGTTTGCTCGAACGCGGCCGAGAAGTTCATTCTACAATAAAGGACCTGAAGTTTCCAATAAGTGTTTCCCTTCGCACAGCACTAATTGACATGTATGCGAAATGTGGGTGCATCGATCTTTCTAGGCAGCTGTTTGATGAAATGCCTCAAAGAGATGCTTTTGCTTGGAATGCCATGATTTGTGGGCTGGCCATACATGGTCTCGGAGAGGAAGCACTTGCTCTCTTCCAAAGGTTTACACGTGAAGGACTTCATCCAGTAAACGTTACTTTTGTCGGGGTCTTGAGTGCATGTAGTCGTGCAGGTTTTGTCGACGAGGGACGACGCCATTTCAAGTCAATGACAGAGAATTATGGCATTGAGCCGGAGATGGAGCATTATGGGTGTATGGTTGATCTCCTAGGTCGTGCAGGTTTTGTCAATGAAGCCCTTGAATTGATTGAAAAGATGGCGGTTCCACCTGACCCAGTTCTATGGGGGACTCTACTTGGGGCATGTAAAATGCATGGATTAGTAGAGTTAGGTGAAACCATAGGGAGGAAACTAATTGAATTAGAGCCTGCACATGATGGGTACTATGTTTTACTAGCTAATATTTATGCTAAAGCAAGGAAATGGGAAGATGTGGTTAAGGTTAGGAGATTAATGGTTAATAGAGGCAACAACAAGGTTGCAGGTTGGAGCTTGATTGAAGCTCAGGGAAGCATACACCGGTTTGTTGCAGGGGATAGATCACACAAGAGGTCTAGAGAGATATACGGGATCCTAGAAGAGATCGGAAGGAGGTTGGTTGCTGCTGGTTATTCACCGGATATTTCACCTGTCCTGCATGATATAGGAGAGGAAGAGAAGGAGCATGTGATTAGGGAGCATAGTGAGAGGTTGGCCATTGCTTTTGGATTGATGGTGATTGAGGTGGGGGGTGTGATTAGGATTGTGAAGAATCTGAGGGTGTGTGCAGATTGTCATGAGGTGAGCAAGATGATCTCAAAGGTATTTGCTAGAGAGATTGTTGTGAGAGATGGGAGTAGGTTTCACCACTTCCAGGAGGGGAAGTGTTCTTGTCTTGATTATTGGTAGGTGAAAGGATTAATCAGTCCTAATGTATTCTATTTATGCAAAAAGTTAATTTCAGGTCCCTTTTGATTGACATTTTAGAGTTCTTATACATGGGATAAAGAGGATCTGTTGAATTTTTTAATATACATACATATATATATATATATATATATATATATATATTAGACAAATATCGATTTCTACATCCCAGATTCATTCTTAATGACATTATGAGAAAGAGAGCTATGGGTGGTCTGATATGAATATTTTAGAATTAGAAAGGAAGATTTTGGAGTTGTATTGGTTCTTTTAAGCATGTAAAGGGAGATACAAAGTTACAGTTAATACCGGTGAGTTTTTCGGATTTTGTAACAATTTCAAGTTATTTCCTCTGCTAGTAATCTCTCCTCTTCCTTTAGTTTTCTCTGATGAATATTCTATCCTCTATTACAAAGACATAGTTACTATATTTCAAGTTCAACAATGACAACTGTTCCTCTTAACTTCATGACATTGTTCAGTTTTCATGAATCTTAATAATTATGATGGCATGTGCAAAGCTTGTGTGAAGACATTTTTTTTTATACATTGAAGTTGAAAAGGAGAAGTGTGAAAAATGACTCATAATGGAGCTGTAAGTTAGGGATGGAAAGGGTCCCTGACTAACCTGAATGCTTGAAGGAACCAAACTCAAAAAATGTGGCTATGAGTCTAATATTCAGACCACTACATAGTCCCAAATAAGACATGGATCCATGGATTACATATCCAAAGACTTGGATACCCGAAGTCATAATCATATTTTATATCCAAATAGGTATGCATAAAATATGTCGAGGCCCTGTTTTGTTTCTTTGGATAGAATATGTAGGAATTCCGGATAAAATGAGACCCATTGAAGGATTATTTAGGAGGCGGAGGGTGAAAGATAAGAAGCAGTGACGTAGATCGGATGTTGATTTGCTCCTAGGATTTGAATTACGAGGGTGATGGTTAGACATTCATTTTCCATCTTATCTTATTTCCATTACTTGGGATGAATTCTTTAACCTTTATCTGTTTTGGGTCTGAGTTGAAGTCCAGCTGCCTATTATTTTCAGCTCAGGTACCCAAACAGTTCAGATCTATTTTCATCCCTACTAGTAGTTGCCTGTTGCTAACAGATTAGAGTTTCCAGGGTCTATTTGTTTGTGTGGTATTGAACTCCTAAGGTTCTAAGTAATGAATTCCTAGCAATTCAATACAAAGCAAACAAATGGGTGCTTGCTAAGTACTTAGAATGTTCTATGATGAGCAGACTACATATTGGTCATAAACAATCCAGCTCATCGCGCCCGTAGAGAGACGCATGTTCATCAGTGGAGAGGGTGGGTGGAAATGTCTCCTTATGGACAAAAGGTAGCCAAAAAATTCAGCCCTACCAAATTGTCTAAGCCCTTGAGTAAACAGCCTTAATGGCATCTTATGTGTATGTCTTTTTTAGATCAATCCAACCACGAGTGAAGGTTTAGTGATTGTAAAATTAGGAATGATACCAGGTAATGGGATGACCAAAGTATAGAAAGGGGCTGCATATCAAAGGTGGGCCCAAGTGTGCCTCATAGAGTTGGGCCGTAGATGCATTCTACTTGTAGGAGAACATTTTCCATCTAAGTAATAATTAAATAGACTCAATATGATTAGAAAGTACACACCGATACATTGTCATGCTACCCGAGTCCCTCCCTATCCGTCAGAATCGGAAATTGATCCCTAATTATTTCTATGGAGGTGAAACGGGAAACGTTTGTGGCTAATTGAACCAAAATTCCAACAGATTTAGTAAATACTTTAATTCATTGCAATCAATGTCGTCTAAACCATTGTTTAAAAAACTTGCCCATATCAGCCCAATGGACTCCACTCGATGTAAGATTTTATTATAGATGGAAATGTTTACGGTGAAAATTAGTCACCGAATCTTAATATAATTCAACTTATTTTATGCTTGAATTGCTAAGAGCGTATTTATTTGCATAAAACAAATATGAATTAAATAAATAGATTTTTGTGTCCTAAGTGGTTAAAAAATAAAGATTGGAGATGAATATCCAGAAAAGCTCTTAAAAGAAAAAATAGAATCTTATATTTATATATTGTGGATTTATTGGGCTCTTTACTCAAACCAAACTTACCCTTAATGGCAAGCCATAGGTCTTTTAATGATCTACAATTTTTAGTGTCTAAAATACACATCTAACAAATTGAGTGAGTTGACTTATTATGTACACAATCAATGCTCATTAGCTCGGCCGTAGTTGTCAATTCCGTTTCGTTTCAGCCGAAATGGCTCGTTGCTGTTCTTTAGCCGAAACGAAATGAGGGCAAAAGAAATTCAATTTGAATTGCTGTCCATTTTTCGGATAGTTGCACAATTTTCACCTTTTTATATTTTTTTTCTCAATATTCACATCAAGAAACATGCATGAGTTATATTTTATTTTTATTTTTCCATTTCCTATATCTATGTATATATGTTTTTAATTTCTTATTATTCCGAAAACTTCCTCCGAAAAGTTTTGCCAAAATTCCGAAATACCGAAATATTTCATCTTGGATGCTAGACCAAAATGATGACCGTGATAGAATTGACAACCATGGCTCGGACTCTAATTTTCTTTAGGTAATTTAGTTGTTACCAAATAGAAAAGACTTCTTGTATGAATTCTTTAAAAATAAAAGGCTACAATAATCTATATTCAAAACATATAAAGAATATATTAGTTTATTTAATTTTGCCCCTTTATGTTGCGTGTTCTTTCTATTTTCTTCATTTATAATCATCCTTCAAAAACTTATAGGGTTTTTTTTTTTTTTTAGGAAAAAAAGCCTTTTAAAAGCTAAAAAATGACAAATGCCCTCAAACACTTCATAATGACATTACAAGCCTTCCCGCCAAATTTTTTTTTCCAAAATTTCCCCCATTCCATGATATCATGAAATGTCAGGCTCTTTCCTTGATATCATAAATTACCTTTTTACGTGAAATTCAAACATCTTTATAGGTCCATGATATTACGAAATATTAGGTTATTCTATAATATCATAGAAAGAATACATTTTCCCACTGTTTTTTTTCCTTTCTAAAACCTTTGCCACCGATATGAACGGCTTAAACCCCTCCATCATTTTCCTCAAATATAAAGTTTTTTTTTTCTCATAAAAGCTCTTATAATATAATACAATATCCTTGACTTTGAGTCAGCCCATGAAATTAATCAAGTCTAGGTCCACCATATTGAGTTGGACCCGGATCCTATTTCAATTTGCACCTAGGCCATATTGCCATATGGGTCATGCCCCAAAATCCTTAAATTTGGTCCGTACCTATCCGTTGTGGCATAGCAGAAAAGGGCCCGCCAAAAAAACCCCACCAACCGTTTCAGATTATATACACTGAGCTGAGTTACTCCGAGACATCCACGTCACTCCCTCTCTCTCTGGAAGGGTTTGAGCTCAGCTGCTCCAAGCGTTTCTAGGGTTTATAACAACCCATTCATCTCCTCTTCTATCTCTCTCTCTCTCCGGCTTCGATCCTCAATTGCTATACGTTTTTTTAGGGCTCTGATATCTGAAATTAGGGCAAAATCACGAGGCAAAGACATGGGAGTAGAGGTTTTGGCGCTTTCCCTTCCTTCCCCGGCATCGCAATGTAAAGCTCTGATCTTGATGTATTTCTTTCATTTCCCCAAGATTTATGGATCTGATTTCGGCTTTTTTTTATGTGTATGGATTAAATTGGATGGGATTAGTGTCAATTTGGGTGAAAATCGAAGAAGCTGTTGATTTTGCGCTCCTTGAATGTGTTGCAATATTGCAGCTTTTGATAGCGATTAGGTGATATGCGATTTGGGAATGTTCCTAGTTTATTGGGGAACCGATGGATCTCCCTGAGCGTTCAGATCATAATTTCATGTTGTGTCTGGATCTACAGTGTACTTTTGTTACAGTAGTTATGTTGTTATGAAGTGAAAAGTTGGGGGTTAGTTTAGTTTTTTGCTTATGAGACGGCTTTGAAATGTGTGTTTGACGAAGCCTTGTGATTTTGTGGCGCTTTTTTTTTTTGTGAATGGCAGGGGAGCGGCTATCATCATCCCACCAGGCTAGCACATGTGGTGTGATTGAGATGGGGAGTGTGCAATGCAGAGTTTCGAGTTTTACCAAGCAAGCTTCTTTGCCATTGAGGTAATTTCATTTCCTAAGAGACTTGCGGTGGCCGCTTGATAGTGAATCTGCTGCAATTATGTGTAGTAGCACTGCTGTGAAATTTGGATGTTTAAAATGCTAATTTAGGATCATCTCATGAAACTGAGTGGGCATCTTGACCAGCCAATAGAATTCAAGTACTTTGTAGTTTGACTGCAAATATTGTAAAATAGTGGTAAGGATATGATAAAAATATGATACCAGTTAAAGTTTGTACTGTGCAAACATGGGAAATTGCTCAAAACTATTGTATGTGATTATGAGCTGATAATTTTTTCTATGCCAGCTATATTATGCGAAATATTTGTGTCAGGCTTTTTCCGAGGTTCCACACTTGCTATTCACGAAGTAGAAACATCCCTCCTGTGAGGCCTTGGGATATGGATGCAGGGTTAGAAATATGGACCTAATCTGGTCATCCTAACATTGGTCTAAGGTTCGCAAACTTCTGGCAATTTCCAACTCTTAGATAAAATTGTTTTTAACTTGTGGAAAATGCATGGTTTAGCAGTTAGATTTGTTTCAAATTGAGACTTCACCATTGGGGCTTGTTCAATTGGATTTTTTCTCCTAATGCCTATTTAAAAAACGAAAAAACTGTCTCCCCTATGCTTTGCCATATCCTTCAAGTTGGACATGTGTAGGCATGAGCTTTTTCTCCATTTTGAAATAAGTTAATAGAGCTTAACTGAGTCCCTGTCACTTCATATAACTTTTATATTGTTATGCTTTTAATCTGCATTAAATATGTTGGTTTTAGTTTTGACTTCTGAGCATTGGTGCTTACACTGGAATTGTCCAATTGTGCAGGCTGTTGCCCCCGCCAACACGTACTGGTCAAATGATCCACCATTATTGTGGGGCCCAAATGGAAGCTTGGGTTAGGTCTTGTCTTCCAAAAAATAATTTGGCCTCCAGATGTAACTCTAGATGGATTGAACCAGCTTTTTCAGTTTGGAAGCAACCATTTAAAAAGCATTCCTCATCTTTGGGGGCATTAATAACTTCAAAAACTCAAGAGGAAAGTAGCAAATCTCTTGTTGGTGAAGAAAAGGTGGGAGTTTTGTTGCTTAACCTTGGTGGTCCAGAGACTCTTGAAGATGTCCAGCCCTTTTTGTTTAATCTTTTCGCAGACCCGGTAAATAACCCTTGGTATATATTTTTTGTTCAATATAAATAAACCATTACAATTTCCACATGTTATTCGGTTCTTAAATCTACTGATTAGTACATCTTACTTTTAAAACATATTTTTCTTCTCTGTGCCAAATGGAGTAAATTAAAAATGTCTCTGTGCCAAATGGAGTTTATCAAATGTAAATATGTAAATTCGGTACAATGATGATTTTGTTGGTATATTATGCTTTAGCATGTACTGTAGGGACTATTAGTCATGACTCATGAAAGGTGCTCTGTTACCCTGATGTGTTTTGACAACATCTTCATAAATTAATTGGAATTCTCAATTCTTTTGTTGTTGCCAATGGTGCCGAACATGGAACAATGTAGCGGCCGATATATTGGGCATGGCGGTCATGGCTGCCACGCTAAATTAAAAATATCTCCTCTATGGTATAAAACCTAGCCAAGCCAAGCAACTTTCATTTAAAACACTATTTTCTTTATTTCTTTATTTTCTTTATTTAAAGCCAAGCAACTTTCATTTGAAACACCCTTTTATATGGTTCCAAATCCCTAAAAAAACAAGATTCAAATTTTTATTTACCACTTTAAGATTCACACTGCTACACCGCTACGTATTACCCACTACGTTGTGTTTTGGCCACCAGCCACTATGGCTGCCGCAATCGCTATTTTGATCCTTGATGCTGAATATAACACTAAAATGCATTTGGGTATTGAAGGGTTAATCTCTGGATGGACTATATAAAGATGGCCACATATTAGTATTTTGGTGCACTAAATTCTGTTTATTTGGAAAAGCTTTGAAATTAGCCAACCCTAACATAGTTTGGACAAGGCTTTGATGATGATGATTTGGAAAAGCTTTGAATGATTTAATCTTTTAACCATGATTAAAATTCATTTACTAAGCAACCTTTTGGTTTTCCTGTCACTTGGACTTGGAATGCTAGTGTTGGATTAAGATGGAAAAGCCAGCTTAAAAGGGATTATCTCTGTATATTTCATTGGCCCGCCATTTCACGTTTTTATGTCCTTTGGACCAAAGCAATCATATACTGTGATAGCTGTTTACTGTTATTTCATGCTCATCTTAATTGTGAACCTTCCTTCAATCTCTAAACTGTGTAGAAATGACAGGATATTATCCGGCTTCCAAGGTTGTTTCGTTTTCTACAAAATCCCTTGGCACGATTTATATCTGTTCTCAGAGCTCCCAAGAGCAGAGAAGGCTATGCTTCCATTGGTGGAGGTTCCCCTCTTCGAAGAATAACTGATGCACAGGCATGTTTTAAATAAGAAACTGTGTCTATTTAACTATTGCATATCATGCGCTCATGTTCTTTAGCTGCAACCTTTACTTGCCATCGGTTTTGAATTATGTATTTCGATCATGTCTGCTCGTATATTAGTTTATCTTTTATCCTTTTTTTTTTTTTAATGGTAACTTTTCATTAAAAGCAAGCAATACAACAGGATTATACTGACAAGCTTACAAAAGAGGAAAGAAAAACTGCAAACGCAAAACAAGAAAACACCAGAGACAACAGGAAACACAAGGAAATAACACCGAACTAAGGCACCGCATTAGAGAGAGCCACTCCTTTCCAATTTCACATAATTTGATCCAAAGAGTAGCCTTTGAAATGCGGATTCATGATTACCCAAGAAGCAGTCAAGAACTTAATCTTTTCCAACAAGGATCCGCAACTCACAGACCTCTCCTCAAAACATCTTGAATTTCTTTCCTTCCACAATATCCAAATAACTGCTAAAAAGGACAATCTCCATAACCACTTCCCCTTGGGCGATCCTATTGGAGAAGACCATGCTTGATAATGCTCTAGGATGCACTTTGGGAAAACCCAACTGCACCCAAACCAGTCAACCACCGATCTCCAAATCACCCGAGCAACGTTACAATTCAATAGGTGGTGGTCCACTGATTCCTCATCCCCCAAGCACATGGGACAGCAATTGACCACAATTTTCCCTCTTCGCCCTAGGTTATCCATAGTAAGGATCCTTTTATGAAGAGATATCCATCCAAAGACCACAACTCTAGGTGGAGCCTTAATTTTCCAAATTCTACCGACGGAGCTTTTTGAAACTACCCTTCCAGCTAAGGCTAAGGAAAAGAGGAGACTGAAAATATTCCATTCTTGGAAGCCTTCCACACCCTCACATCCCCTTCTGCAATATTAGCCCCACTTAAGAGATTGATTAGGGAAATAAATTGGTCTTCCTCATGCTCTTTAAGGTTTCTCCTCAAAATTGGGCACCAAACCTTCTGCCCACCAGAATACGACAAATAGCAATGAACCCTTGTGTTCTTATTGAGAGCGCAGTTGAAGATGTCTGGGAATTGCCTTGCCAATGGCCATTCCCCAAGCCTGTCACGCCAGAATAAAACATTCTCACCCGAACCAACTCGATATGTAATATGCTCCATGAAGTTCTCTTTTACGGAGAGAATACCCTTCCAAATAGCCGAGGCTTTATATAGGACATCATGAACATTCCATCCATTTCTAGAAATACTGTATTTCCCAGTCAGTAATTGCTTCCACAGACCATCTGATTCATCTCCTAGCCTCCATAACCACTTTCAAAGTAAAGCTTGGTTCATTTGTCTAAGAGTTCTTATCCCCAACCCTCCCTTCTCCTTTGATTTACAAACCGAGATCTAGTCAACCAAGTGAAATTTCTTCTGTTCACTCCTTCCATGTCACTGGAAATCTCGTTGCAGCTTCTCAATTCTACTGATTATTGCAACTGGGCACTTGAACATGGATAGAAAATACACCGGAAGGTTTGCCGACACAGACTTGATTAAAGTGACTCTACCTCCTATGGATAAGTAATTTGCCTTCCATATGGATAGCTTTCTCTCAACTCTTTCCACCACCGGATTCCACACATCCTTTCTAACCGAACCCAAACACAAAGGCAGCCCTAAATAAGAAACCGGAAAGGACCCCACCTTACATCCCAGAATGTCTGCATATTACCCCAAAATTGCAGCATATAACAGTCACCAATAAGTCTATGATTAACGAGGTATGCATATTAACCAGGTGCCAATGATACGAAATTTATGTAGTTAATTTACTCTTTTTTCACTATGGTGCAGGCTGAAGAATTGAGGAAGTCCCTTATTGCAAAGAATGTCCCTGCAGAAGTATATGTTGGTATGCGTTACTGGCATCCCTTCACTGAAGAGGCTATTGAGCAGGTAAGTTATTTACTTAAATTTCAGCAATAAACTATTTTATTTTAAACTTTTATAGCATGTGACATGTGGCGCCAATGTCAAGGTATGCCATATGTCAATTTTGGATGCCTTATGGACAGCCTTTTGAAAATTGAAACTTAAACCATTAATGTTATGCGGTATTCTCGTGGAGCACAATGTGGCTTTCCATTTGTTGATCACTACAGCAATGTGGAAAATGTACTGTAATCTGGGGAGGACAGTTCAGAACAACATTGTAATGGAGTAATTTGAGTTTTGGATGTTTCAGGATCAGATCAATTGACTGGTCAAGCTAAATTAGCAAGGCAAATAGTCAGTTTGGTAGATCAATGGTGTGATCTTAATCAGGATAGGATTGCTTTTGTTTTTTCTGTTTCAGTTTTAGGGATTATTTTACTGGACAAAAAAGGTTTTGTTTGGTATTTTGAGAACCAAAAACTGGTTAACTTTGGTATCTGAAAGTATGTTGGAGTTTGTTTTTGTATTTCAAATTATTGGCGAGGGTAGTTGAGTCAGAATATTGGTGTTATATTGAAACTTTCTTACTTGTTTCCCATTTCTGAGCAATTTACCCTATATTAAAGATCTTTTATGGCATTCTTTTGTGATAAGGATGGTCACAGAATAGAAAGACTTTTTTATGGTAAATTGGTTACAGAGGATACTACCAAAGTATACAAAACTTATGCAAGTACATCTGTACACACTCTGAGGGAAATTTTGTAAATATGCACAGAAAGCCAGGAGGAAAATCTATAAATATGCACAAAAAAGCAAGCTATGACAGCACAAGGATCACCAGTTCTAGGCTTCTAGCAACCCTATGAACAAAGAGCCACAAGCAACAACCCCAAAAAAGAGGGGCAGGGAAAGGACAACAGTGATGACAAATTCCTGACCACCAAGCACTGAAGAATTCCTTGAATGCCTTGTTTGGTAGTAATATTAGCCTCCCTTTTAGCACCTCCAAGGAGATGAGTGGGACAAGAGTGAAGGAAACAGACATATTTCCAAAATTACAGTTTTCCTCTATGTGGTTCTTACACTTTTTTCCAACTGTCTTACTTTACATCTAATAAACACTGGAATTTTTGTAAGCTTACGATAAGATCAAGGTTTCCTCTTTGTGGGTCTTACACACTTCTTCAACTGTCTTTACATCTAATAACCAATAGAATTAAATCAAGCTTTAGGATACGATTAAGGTTGCAGTATTGACTCAAATAAGGCTCTAACCAGATCCTTAGACAATGCTTACTCTGAAACCTTAAGATGGTGATTGGTTTGCAATATTTGATGCACAATTGAAAAAAAAATGTAACAGTTTTTTTTCCTTGAAATGAGAAATAAATTTATTAAAACGATGATTACGGAACAGAACTGTTTACGATCTAAATATCATAGTAAAAGATTGGTGTGAGCACTCTCATGCCATACTTGTTTCATGTTCATGTATTTTTGGAATAATTTGTTTATTCTACAGTTTGAGTTCATTTGTTGTATGACACCATCAGAGTCTTTAATACTTGTTTGACAGCTTGCTTTCTTCAATCTATTGTGCTTTTCATTATTATTCACAGATTAAAAGGGATGGAATAACAAAGCTTGTTGTGCTTCCTCTTTATCCACAATTTTCAATATCGACAAGCGGTTCAAGCCTTCGCCTATTGGAGAGTATATTCAAGTAATGAATTGTTTAGAACACAATAGTATCATGTAAGGATTTTAAATTTACAAGACATCTTCATTTTTATCTTATTGTTGTTGGATCAATAGGGAGGATGAGTACCTGGTTAACATGCAACATACGGTTATACCATCTTGGTACCAGCGAGAAGGATACATCAAGGCCATGGCAAATTTAATTGAAAAAGAGTTACAAAAGTTTGAAAACCCTGAGAAGGTATTAATTTTTGGTTACTACTTTGATCACCAAGAGAGTTCTTCACCTTCATCTTTTTCCTCATCGTAGAATAATTATTTTTGTTTACTATTTCTCTGAATGTGCACATTCCATAATCAAAGACTTGTTGTTAGGGTCTAAGCTTACAGCCTGATATTGTGGTTCTTTCGACCTTTTTCTTTTGGAATCTATTGATGCAAATCATGAATACTTGATTTCAGGTGATGATATTTTTTAGTGCTCATGGGGTGCCACTTGCATATGTGGAAGAAGCTGGTGACCCATACAAAGCGGAGATGGAGGAGTGTGTGGACTTGATAATGGAAGAGCTGGAAAAACGGCGAATCCTGAATCCATATACTCTAGCTTATCAGGTAGTGCATTTCATGTTGTATCATATATGTACTCGTCAGATAATTATATCATCAGTGCCGTCGGTCATCTAACTCTTATCCCATCAAGTTGAGGTTGAATTAACGAGTTCTTCTATTTAACTCTAAAAGAGCGACTTCCATATTTCCCTTCTTTCCAACTGACGTGCTGCACGTGCATGAAAGATCTCTCTCTCTCTCTCTCTCTCTCTTGTATGAATGAGTGTTGCAAGTGACATGTTGGTAACATATAATATAAGAAGGAATTGTGAGTAGAAGAAAATAACAAAGTTAACACTTTGACAAGAATTTCTAATATCCTGCAACATGCTTACCCTAGAAAGCATATTAATGTTTCTCACTCCTTTTAGTTTGTTTTTGGTTCATGCTATGTTAGATGTAGGGTATAATGCCTTTATACCTTCATCTTTCCTTGTTTTTGGTGGTTTGGTGATTTTACTATCCCTCTTTTTTCTTTTTTTAATATAATTTTACTGTTACCAATCAAAAAGGGGGAAAAAAGATATGGGATACCTTCTCTAATAAATGGTAGACTTGTGGCTTGCTTCTTCATCAAGGTATCATTGACTTCATTGTCATTGTAGTGTTAGACTGTTAGCCAATCTATTTAAGGTTGCCTTTGTGTGTTATGCTTTTTCCACACGATTCTAATTAAGGCAATGCTCTTTGCAACTCAACAATCTGACATGCCTTTCTGACCACTTCGTTTAAGGTCTTTGTGGTCTTCCCCTTCTCCTCGTTCCTTGAACTTTAAGTCTAACCCTTCAATACACCATTTCTGATCTTTTGTGTTTGTGCCCTGACCATCTCAGCGACATTCCTTAATAAATTCTTTTAGCTACAAGTAATTGTCTCTCATGTTCGCATTCCCCATTCTATGTTTTCTTGTTAACTCCACATTTCTATCATTCACATCTCTGCAACATGTACTTGACCATCTTGTTCTTCATTGCCCACCATTCTTCTCCATACAAGAAAGCAAGTTTAATTGCCGTCTTATAAAATGCCCCATTAATTCAAGTTGGTCAAGATGATCACATAAAATTCTCTCATCTTTGCCCACTCTGCAGGTTCAATCAAAGAAAATGGTTTGTTGGGGCCTGCAATTACTGTCACTGTAAGACAATAATTGTGAAACAGTGGATCAGCTAGGATTTGATCAAATTCGAGACATGAGAGCTTTAATAGAGACAAATTGGGTCTCATGATAAGCACACCAGTCAGGGGTTTCATGGTCCTTTCTTGATGCAAACCGTATACAGCTTTGTCATTCATTTTCGATAATTTTGGCAATTACTAGAATAAAAAAGCATTCTGAATGGTTCCGCTATAACTATGAATGAACAAGATTGATGCAGTATAGACCCGTTGTCCCCATGGGTCAACCCGCCTTTGGGCCCTTCCCACCTATCTTTAGTCTTATTTTTATTTCATTGTTTAAGTTTTAAATAGATTGGGTGTTTTAATCCTGGCCATTTTGTGTTTGGATGGTCCAGATTAACTTAGTGTTATGTTTTCTCCTACTTACGCATTGTAAAGCCTCCTAGGCTAGGGAATTTGGTTAATGAACAAATATATTGAGTGCTCTTGCTCTCGTCTTCTTCTTCCTGCAATGGGAGAAACTTGCCTCCAGTGATTGGAGTTTGGCGTGAGGCCAAGAATTTTAGGTGTATCCATCTCCATCTACCTGCCCCGCATCTGGTACCCTGTCCGCATCAAAGACACTTGGTGAGGAGATAGAAATGCAATCCTGCACCAATGATGCAGGACATTCTTCATGCATCCCTGAGATTTGCCATTCTTAAACTAGCACAGTGCTTACTCATAATGTTGTATATGACTATATGCTCATAGATTACTCAGAAAACCCATCTGTCTTTTCTATAATCTCTCCACTTTGCTCAGAAGTCAGAACACTTTTACCATCAAAAGTCAATTCAGGGGTCTTAGCCATCAGCTACCTCTCCTTAGCACTTCCAGCACCGAAAGAACTCATGGATAAATTTACTAATTTCTTGATCTAGTTGTTGCTGTAAATAGCAAAGAACAGGGAACTAACTCTCTGTGTATGTGTGTTTGAGCAACCTTTCCATGTGCGCCACACTGGACTTATGTCCATCTTTTGACTTGCATTTTCACCTTGGCAGTTGAGGCACGCATGCAGCATTCTTTTTTTCAATCACGGTTCATATTTGCAGAAGTTTTGAATGTGTTCTCACGTCTCCATTTAATTGTACTTGTATTTGTTTATCTTTATCACCAGTGTGCTGTCATGTTTATTCTTGGTGTGTGAATTTACAGAGCCGAGTTGGACCAGTTGAATGGCTGAAGCCCTACACTGATGAGATAATTGTTGAGCTTGGGCAAAAGGGAATTAGAAGTCTTCTTGCTGTCCCTATCAGGTTTGTAATTTTACATTTTCTGGTGATGCTGTGATGTCTCTGAAATTTTTTTTAGATGGTCTCTGATGCCATTAATGAACTCAATAATTTGGAGATGGCTTTGTTTAAGTATATGAATATTGGGTTTTCATTTCCTCACATTTGCAGCTTTGTCAGCGAGCACATTGAAACTCTTGAGGAAATAGATGTAGAATATAAAGAATTGGCTCTCAAGTCTGGCATAGAGAAATGGGGCCGTGTTCCTGCCCTAGGGTGTGAACCCACCTTCATTTCAGATCTTGCAGATGCTGTAATTGAAAGTCTCCCTTATGTTGGAGCAATGGCAGTCTCAAATCTTGAAGCTCGTCAGGTAACTTTGACAACTTTTGGTTCCAATTACCTTACTGAAATGGAACTATTTTTAAGTTACAGGGAACTAAAATTTCCAAAATTCAGAAGCTTGTGAATTTGTGATATGATAATCCATATCTTAGTGCAATACACATAAAACAGCAAAGATGCGCTGCCATCCATATCATCTTTAATATGCAAAATTACAATTTATGTTTAATGATTTATCTGACAGTTAAATTTTCCCCCAAATCTGTAATTTTGTCCATTGGTGGTGTCAAATAGCAAGTTTCTCTCAGATGTTCCCACGACCATAGGAGTTGAGATTTGGAGGGAACTTCCCCCTCATTTTATCTCCAGTCATTGATGAACAAGAAAAATCTATGAAGGATGATTAGACTTATACAAACACTGTGCAAGAGGATTGATCAAGAGGAAGCTGTAGAAATAGGATATATGATCTTATTGTATGACTAGGGTATTTTAACCTTTTTACTGGTATTAATGATATTGCATAACAGCACTTTTCAGAAATCAATACCTTCTAGACTAGAGCCTGTAGCACAGTTGGAAGGCACTCATTTTCACAATCAGGAGGGTGCAGGTTCAAGTCTTGTGTTATATATATATATATATATATATATATATATAGGGGGGGGGGGGGGGGGGGGGGGGGGGTTGGGTTGGGAAGTTTCAAGTGCATCTATCCCTCACCATAGGTGAGGGATACTTCCATAATTGAGGATTTTCAAGTACAAAAGTGAGTTTTCAAGTACATAAGGTGAGGTACACTCCCTTGTCTTCATGTGCAAAAAGGGAAAGTGCCCCTCACCCTATGATGAGTGATAGATGCACATGAACATTTCCCATATATGGGTCCCTATATATATATATTTCTTTTAGTCAACCTTAGCCTAAGCAAAGTCAGACACAAACTGATGACTAGAAGAGATGCTAGATGAATTTAATAAGAAATGAAAAACAATGCCATCATTCTCCCCTGGGGATTAATATCAATATTTTTTTTCTCGTTAAGTATATGAATCTTCAAAAAGGTTATATCCATGGAAACATAACCTTCTACCATTGTTATTCAGCAGGTATGTATCCCTTGTGTGGAAGGGCACCCGCTGAACATAATTTAATTGTTGATTCTGGAAACTTATTTTTACAAGTATTGAGATTATGCACCAAGTGCAGCAGCCAAAGATGAAAGGAATATCACTGGCACACCCAAAAAAGAAAGAAAGAAAAGAACAAGCAGTCTAACAGGCATCAGTTCGGTAATACTTGGGTGCTTGTGTCTTTTGTAAGAACATAAGTGACTTAAGTTCTGCGATTTTTCTGCCCAGTCACTCCATTTTGTTGTGGAGAGCTGGGACAAATTTTGATGCATTTACATATGGAATATGTGAGGAACTCTCTAGACAAATATTTACCGCCATAACCACTAAATTAAGAAATAGTGTGAGAACCTACTCATGAAATCTTGAAATCGTTGATAAACTTCATCTTTATTTATTAAATATATAACCATGTTAAATATGTAAAATCATCAATAGATGAAACAGAGTAATGAAAACCATGAGCAAATTTGATCAGATGAGGACTCCATACATCTGATGAACCAATGCAAATATCTCAGTAATTTTATTAGTGCTGTGTGGGAAAACACTATGATGATGTTTGGACATTCTGCATGTCTCTCATTTATACCAACTGAAGTCTGCCTGACTACTGTGACTGGATAGTAATGACTGTTGTTAGACAAAGTGGACTCTTCTTTAATTACAGAACAGTCTGGAACTGATTTTTATACATCATAATTAGTAGAGGGCTTGTAATTTTGAGTCTTTTGATAATAGAAATATATGAGGTTGATCTCCAGCCCAGGAGGGACATTCGACCTAATTTCATATCTAAATCTTTTCCCTTCGCTTCTCCTCTTTCTAAAAAAAACCCTCAACTTTTAAGACCTTTCTCTGTAAATCTTACTTTCTTTAAAGCCAAACTTCCAATTATGACTTTGAAACTAACACCTGGATGACTAAGGCAACAAAGCCACTGATGATCAGCCTCATTCACACTAAGGCAACTTCTCACTAAGAAATGCTTTTAATAAATTTTTGTGAAACTTTGCTGATTACCTACCCATAAAAATATATAATGACTAAAGAGTTTCTGGTTTTGGTGCAGTCTCTTGTCCCCCTCGGAAGTGTTGAAGAGTTATTGGCAGTATATGACTCACAAAGGAGAGAGCTTCCACCACCCGTGACGATGTGGGAGTGGGGTTGGACGAAAAGCGCTGAAACGTGGAATGGTAGAGCCGCCATGCTGGCTGTTCTAGTTCTACTGGTCTTAGAAGTGACGACTGGTGAAGGGTTCTTGCACCAGTGGGGCATATTGCCTTTGTTCCACTGAGAAAGTAGCTGCAACTCCCTCTCAAGTAATTAAGTCTATTGTAAAGCCTGTCACACATACCACTAAAATCCTGTGCTATGTCCCATAATTTTCTTGCTGTGGTACAACAGTACAACAGTCATGTAATGGTGTCACATTTGTGACATTGGATTAACTTGCTTTAAACTGTTGTCGTGGACACCATGTGAGATGGGTAGGATTACAGGGTATTTCCAGATGGAAATTTACGAATATTGTTATATATTTTGATGGTTACAACCTACAAGCCCACAGCGATTTTCAATTTCGTTTGCGTGTGCAACTCCTGTGATTAGGAATCCTTTGGTGCAGCACTGAACCTGGTCATTTTCAGGCTTCGCATCTTTGAAGATCAATAAAGTTCTTGTACAAATGTACACACCCAAGGAACTTTTTTTTATTTTTTTATTTTTTCAGAGCTGACCCAGTTGGATCTTCCTGAACTGAGTGTGTGGATAACTCAGCACGTAGTAAATCAGGGCTAATCCGTTTGGATAGCATGAAATGAATTGCTTGTAAATGACAGTTAATTTTCTTTTCCATATCCAATTTTGGTAAGTAGAGTTACAGGACAATTGAATTCCTAGGATCTGAACCTGTGCCCTTTTTGTTTTTGAGGGGGGGTGGGGTTGTTTTGGTTGTGCAACCCATTCAAGTTCTTTTCTCGGCCCCTTTCCGTACATTGAGAGATGCTTTGATTCAATGCTTCTCTTATGTTTTTAGAAAAAAAGGTAAAGCAGATGCGCTGAGAGTGCAAAGGTTACTTTCGAGTCTTCTCAAATCTCACCTTTGGGAAGGGAAGGGGTGGGGTTGCAGTCAAGAACCTTACAAATGGCCAGCAGGCCATGAACGGATGAAAAATGAAGGGTCAAATTCTACTTGAATATTACAGCAGTTCATTTTGAATCAAACGAGCGCCACTATCCAAGGAAGTAGAATTTTTTTAATGCAAGTAAGGTACGCCAGCATGCCACCTGTTTTGTATATCTATTTTTATTCCTCCCTCCACTTATGTTGCCGGCTCAGGATCCTCTGTTTGGACGAATCAAAGGACAACACACGCGGGGCAAAGGAAAGATAACCTGTTATTCTCTTTTTTCTGCCCTTTACATGGCGACCCCTGATTCGTCCAAAATAAGGGATTTTTTTTCTATTTTGCCACTTACCACGTATCCTGCATGATGTACGAGTCCGGAGTGGAACTTGATCTATTGAAAATTTAAAGAGTTCAAAATAAATTTTCTCGGAAGGCATTTCTAAATTTCATTTAAATAAAAGTTGTCCGACAGCGAGGTTGATTGCTTAGAATGCATTGAATACATGTCATGCATTATTTATCATGAATTTTAATAATAAAAAATAATAATAATTTTTACAGTGGGATCAACTCCTATAAGGATTAAATTTAATGAAATTTGGGGATATAATAAGGAGGGTGTTTATTTTTTAGAGGTTTGGATTTTCAACTGTGAGCATACTGTTAAACTAGGACTAGATTCATCTAAGGTAATGTTTGGATCGTCTTAAGTTTGGGTCTTAATGTCTTATGTCTTAAGCGCTAAGACAAAAAAACTAAATAAGATTGTTTGGTACGCAATACCAACATGTCTTAAGCGCTAAGATGACTTGTTATTTAAGACGTGATTTATCTTAATTCTAGGAGCTTGAAATCCAGCTCCTGGAATTAAGACCCCAACATCTTAAGCGATAAGACACTTCAAGACTTTAAAATAATTTTAAAATTCCCGTAATTCCCGTAATTCCTTCTTCTTGTCTTGGATCCAAAGTCAAAGGTAAACTTTTTCTTCATCTTCCTTCCCTTCTCATCCCCTCTCTTTTCTTGGGTTTTTTTTTTTTTTTTTTTTTTCGTTTGGTATGGAAGATTGGATATTCGGATTTTATTGAAGTTTGATTTATTAATTCGTTGTAATTTTTGGGTTTGTCCAAACTCTATTGGTTTGAAGAGATTTAGCATTGGATTCCATGTTTGGTTTGGTTAATAGGTTTGTGGAGTCTACTAATAGGTTTATGAAACGATCTTTGTAGTGGATAAGATGCAATACCAAACAGTCTTATTCAATTCAGATCTCATAGCGTTCAGGTGATGCCAAACGATCTTATTACAGAACAGCTAATAAGATCTTAAACTCGCAGCTCTAATAAGATCTTAAACTCGCAGATCTTTTTCAGACAGATTAAGACGTAAAAAAAATAAGACGATCCAAACAAGGCCAAGTGTCCCTCAACTCAAATGACATTATCAAGGAAGCACAGTCAGCTTGACTTGCCAAGTCATATGATAAGCATTAACTTCCACTAGTCACGGGACACGTCATGTGTTTGCAGACTTAAAATCTTTCACATTCAAAGAATAGAAAAGAAAGACTTGCATCCATCCCACACAAACCTACAATTTTCATTTCATGGGCCCCACCATAGATCTTTATTATCATAAGCAAACATTCAACAAACAACAGGCACTTATTAGATCCAGACCGTTAAAAGAGTAGGCCCAAACGAAGATCAACAAATCGCGAGATTTTCCCAAATTCTCCCCATATGAGATGAAAAAAAAATAGAAGCGAGAAAATGAAGGGGAGCAGTGAGTCAGTGCAGGTCAATCAATCCCAACAAAAGATTCCCGACAATGCAATCTAGTGATTCCGTCTTTTCCCCAGTCTGGAGGGGACACTTTCCCTTAACCATTGAACGCTTTGCCTTTCTTCCTTTCAAATCCTGACCGTTGAATATTGATCATGGCTTTCCTGACAATGATATCCTTCTTCTTTTCTCCTTTCTTTTTTTTTTGGTTAAATTCTCCTTTCCTTATTAGTATCATCATTGATGTTGTGGGAAAGAGGGCAGAAAGAGAAGCTTGGGGTGCATCTGTAATCCTATAGAGTAGGGAGTGAGTCTCTAGTCTCTACTCTACTGCCCAGAAAAAGAAAAAATTTCTGTTTTGGGTGTGTTTGGGACTTTGGGGAAGGGAAAGAAAAGGAATGGGTGCAGAGGCCAGTCCTATTTCTAGTCCATGCATTGAAGATGTTCATGTTTTGGTGGTGGATGACTGCCCTGTTGACCGGAAAATTGTTGAGAAGTTGCTACTCAAAAATGGCACCTTCAAAGGTTTGTAGTTGCCTTTTTGTAAAAAAAAAAACATAATAATAATAATTCTTTTGGGTTCCAATTGAATTGGGTTTTGTGTTTTGAATTTGTGTGTGTTGGTATGTTTGGATGTTGATTTTTTTTTATTTTATTTTTTTTAATGTGGAACTATGGATTTGTTTTGGGATTATATATCCATCTTGTTCTGTGGGTAAGGTTGATGTTGGATCATGAAATCCATTTGCTAGTTCCAGTTGCTTTTTCTTTATGTTGGATCAATAATTTTGACTGAATAATGTGTTCCAGTTCTTTTCTTTTTTTCTTTTTTTTTTTCAATTTATCTTTTGAGATGGGATTTGGAAGCTTCTTATGAATCTTGGTTGCTTTCTTTTTGGGATATTTCTAGTTTGTACTCTTAAAAGTATAGATTCATGAGTAATATCAATTGAAAGATGCAGAAACTGGAAAGAATAAGAAAAGCTATACAAACTAATCTCTGGGCTTCCCTCATTTGTTTAGAATGAATTCTGCCAGATTCTTTTTTTTTTTTTGTGTGTGTGTGTGTGTGGTTTTTTTTTTTTTTGGGTGCATCTGAGTGTATGGAAATCGAAAATTGCATCAGATTGGATACTGTTTTTCTAACTTTTGTAACCAGTACCTTCATCAGCCTCGAAGATAAATTGGATAGGAGTAGGCAGAAAAGCAGCAGCTCCTACATTCTACACACTCTGCTTCTTCAATTTCCATGCCACCACCACAATCCACATATAATGGGTAGCAATCTGTTTTGCCAGTACATGGTATCGGAGCCATGCCATGCCTCGAGTTCGAACCCCATGAGGCACTGTTCCCCCAAGTCGCATGGGAAGGCATGTATCCGCATGGGTAGACACATGTGGGTTGCGAATTCTAACGGCATCCTGTTCGAGGGGGGGTGTTAAGTAGATTGGACTTTCACTTTCTAACTGCTTTGCTTTTGGGATGAATTGGCTAGTTAGACTCGACAGTATATACATCACTGGTGATTTGCGGTGAATTTACGTTAAACCTTAATAGGTGAGTTAATCTTGCTGCAAAGGATTACTGTCAATTCCCATAATCCTCAAGCAAGTATTGAAAACTCAAAGCACATCAAACTGGGATGTTGGATATTTTGCATTCCCAATCAGGTGTAAATCGGGAGAGATGTATCCCAGCTCCATGTTTCGGCTTTAGATGTTGTTTCAATCAAAAGGGTTTGCAGATTTCACTATCTATTGGAATTACACTTTAGTTGATCCTAAGTGTAGGAAAATCGCTTTATTTGCTATCACTTGCAGACTTTTTGAGCTTCTGATGTTTCAGTTGTGTCTGTTTTAACTCTGAGTTTACATTCCTCTAGAATTTAGTCACTAAGCAGAGTGCTAACTTGTTTGTTCTCTTTGCAGTTACGACCGTTGATAGTGGAAAGAAGGCAATGGAGGTTCTTGGCTTAAATGATGAGAAGGTTGAATCTCCAAGTCTTAATGTAAGTTGGTTCTTTGTGAGCTATTTTATTAAACTGTTGTTTGTGTCCTCATTTTTATCATCTATGTCCCTTGATTTTGTCTACAATATCGATTGTTATACGACCTGGTTGCCTTAGTCATTGTTCAAAAAAATTTAAATATTGTACTTCCATTACATATAACCACTGATGGTGAATCCCTCATGAATTATGAGGGCGTTGGACCTCGTTTTTAATTTCAAGGTTGCTTTTCTAATTTCTTATGGCATCTAGTTTTCCTAATAATAAAGGCTGCCATGCAGGAACACAAAATCGACATCATTCTTACTGACTACTGTATGCCTCACATGAATGGCTATGATCTTCTCAAGGTTCTCAAGGTAAGAAGCTCATGATCCTTCTTTCCAACCAAACCATCCCCCACCCCACTCTCTTCAATTCCCTTTTTTGCAAGTCATTTCAGTATGTTACTTAATTGTATTCAGGAGCACAGTTGCATGAAATCTGTTCCAGTTGTCTTAATGTCATCTGAAAATGATCAACAGAGAATCAGCAGGTATTGTTACACAAACATAATCCACGTTGTTTAAGTTTCATCTTGTTGCTTATCAATGGAAACTAAAGAAAAATATAAATTGTTACAAAATATCCATCCTTAAAAAGAAGGGAAATTAGTGAGATTTATCATTGGCTTATCGACAAAAAATAAAGAAACACATGGAGTGTCCACACTTGAGAAGTGCAAAAAAATGGGTATTATTATTACTATTTCATGCATCGCCCATGGTGGTATAAGAGATTAAGAGGTCATTTCATTGTGGTGAACCTGCACGTGTGCAGGTATGCAATGTCTAATGGTGGTGATTCTGGCTAAACTTTGATAAAATTTGTGGATTCACTGGCACATACAAATTAGTTAGATAAATATACAATAGTAAGGTCGTAATGGATTTTGTAATTGGAGCTACAACAGGTCATATAAATTTGATGCGATAGATTCCATGTAGAACATCCGAGTTGTGGAACTTAAAACTTCTAGGAAAACTAGATAAATGTTTTCTGAATTTTAGATGCAGAGGAAGAACAGAATCCAATGGTGTCTATCATAATTCTAGATCGGGTGAATAATTTCTGATGGTGGGAGGAGATTCTCTCAACCTTTGTTGGAAGCTTGATAGTGGAAGAGGATTTGCTTAGCAAGGTGGGAGAAGAATTGTGTCTCAGAACCACGAGAATGAGCGCTCACTGGCAGGGAGCTTCAATGCTTGAGCGGTGTGATTCTCATAGTCATATTAAAAGATCCACAAATGATGTGGTGGATTTCCTAAACAAATCAGGCATAGATAAAAAAGACTTGTGTTTTAAAAAAAAAAAAAAATGAATATAGAGGAGTTTCCACTTCTCAACTGTTCAGGGATTTTTGTGCACGACTTTTTGTATATTTTGTTTTCCTCACAGAATGCATTTCTCATTCTATTATAGCTGCTTCTACTTTTTCATACCTCCATGAACTTTTGTTGCCAATGATCTGTTGGGATCCAGAAGTTTTAACAGAGGTTTTCTTTGTCCATTTAGAAGAATCCATTTAACTAAACCTACAATTCCCCACCTACTAGCAAATAGAAGTGTAATAAAGATGGTCAAGTACAAGAGGAGAAAATTTGTAGCATTATGCTGAACTTTTGCATTCTGCGTGTGGATCATTGACAAGTTGGCATGCATGGCCTGATTTCAATCTCATATAATTTGTTTTCACTCAATATAGGTGCCACGATACTGGAGCTGAGGATTTCATCCTAAAGCCTCTTCGTATAGGAGACATACAGAGATTGACAAGCTATGTAAAATCATCGACAGCAACGCCCAAAATCGGTGTGAAGAGAAAGGTTCCTCCTGATATAATGCCTGAGAGTAATGGGTCAGAAAGGCGGCCTTGCCTTGCCAGAGTTGCAGTCGCATGAGCAGTTTCTGTTCACACAAGTTTATAGTTGCATATATCTATGTTCCATTTTGGGAACTAGTGTGAATACCCACCATTAATCTTCTTATAACTGAGTGGGTTTTTGTTTATAGGGCCATCTGGGTTCTTTTTTCCCTTCTGTTTTTTTGCTTGCAGTTGGATATGTTGTTGTATGATAGGATCAGGCTTTTGAAGTTGGGCTTGTGAATATATCTTCAATAACATTGGCCTTTTAGAAGATTGAGATGCTTCTCTAGAGGAAGTGTTGGTGCATTTTAGTTGCCTAGATCATTCAATCTGATATACTTATATTGGGTCTTTCTGAAGGGTTGTGAAGTTAACAATATATGAGAAAAGAAGCTATGTATTAAGTTGTAAACTAAATCTAAAAATTCATCTTATCCTAAGAAACAGATAGGAATAACTTCAATGAATTTACAATCTGATGCAGAGTTGCTCTTACTATTTACTTTGGTAAGTTTTGGCAGCTTTTTGAGTTGCAAGTGGGATGGAAAGCACTACAAAATTGGAACTATTGGACAGATTACCAATTTAGCTGTAAGAAAAAAATTGGGAGTACAAGTTTTCTTATCTTTTAAGCTCAAAAATCTGGTTCTTTTTCATTAGTCGGGTTAAATTTATTGTTGAGGGAGACGAATATAGAAATTGCAAATATCATATACAGATACTTGAGCTTGACCTTTCTTGTTACTATTTTATTATTTGTATTATAATAAAAACTGCAAGTATCAGTCGCCCTTCCAATCTCTCATAGTAAGGTGAGAGGTGTTCTCATAGGAGGAGCATCTCCCTAGTCGTATAGACATCCTTTCATTCCTTGCACCCTTAGTATGTGTATGCATGTAGGGCCATCTATGATCAATCCTATCTTTTCATGAATACCCATCCATATTGACGTCAACAATAGTTCGACATTGATCTAGATTTTAGTCTTTGTTGAATTTTGTCGCTAAAATTTACACACTATGTAACTGTTACGCTTTGGAGAGCTGAAACTAAAGGCTTGGATCATTTGATTGGAATGATATTGTGAATATTCCTAATACATTACCAACCTTTCCATCTTCTCGTATGCGTTGGAAGTGGAACCCACAAGAAGTGGGTGGCTTTCTTTTTTCTCTCTGATAGCAGCTAGCTGGCTCAGATGTTTGCATAGCAATGGCTGACCCTTTCATTTACTTCTTACATGTATCTCATTTAAGGTGCATCTGGCTAGAACTTTTCTCCCTACTTTATAAACAAATTCTGGCCCAATTTAGTTGGAAGCATGATGTAGGCCCGAAAGAATCTAGGCCCAACCGGCCAGAACCTTGAAGACCCAAACCAAGCCCAACATAGTCAAGCAGATCAAGCTTATTCATAACCAGTTCAATCAAACACATGGCCCAAGCCCAAGGCTAAAAAATAGGCCTTTGCAATGTTAAATTCTAAACTGACACAGTGCTGGTCTAGAGTCCTAAATCATCCTAATTAGCGAATGGAAATGACTTGTTATCGGTAGCTTAAAGCCAATTAGATCAGACAGGCCGAGGCCGACTGGTGGGCTGACCAAACCCATTGGTGGCCCACCCTTGGATGTGGAATTGATCCCTTTAGGCCCTGGGCCATATGTGAAGTTAGTTCTGAATCTTTAAATTTTTATTTTTTTTCCGAGGGAAGCTTTTGTTTGAAGATCAACATCCAAGGATATACCAGAACGAAAAAAAAATCTCCCAGGATTGGAAAGTCCTACAAGTATATAAATCTTTCTTTAAAATGTTGGGAAACAATTTCATGAAAAAAGGGAGAAAAAAGGTAAAATTAGGAAAGAAACATGAAATTAAGTTACTGGGCCTAATATCGGGGCCAGAGTCCCCAAATTCATCATTGGCTTGAAGTTAGACCCAGTGCTCAGTTCTTTAGGTTCTTCAACTTGGAGAGGATAATTTCCATTTAGGTAAGCTATATATGTCTTGAGAAGAGTAAACAACTAGATATAAGAGAGTATCTTTGGGGGCCGTTTGTTTGGATGGAATTGAATTCCTAAGAAATAAATTCTAAGAAATATATTCATAAAAAGTGGCTAAAAATTGAAGAAACAAAAAGTGAAGATCCATAAATGACGACTAAAATAATATCCCCTTTAATTAAAGATGATCAAGGTGAGATGGAAAATGAGCATCCAGCATTACCATACAGTAAATCAAATCACATTAATAACAATCTTCTATTGAATTCAAATTTCCATGATTTCCTAGGAATTCACTCCATGCAAACAAACGGGCCGTAGGACACATTTAGATGCGTGGATTCCTTACATGATTTACTCAAATTCACATTCAGAGAGAGATGAATTATTGGACATGTATGAATGTATTACTTCTCAAATCCATGGATTCTCAATTTGCTTTGACAAGGACTAAAACCAATTCTCTCCTCTCAGGCTGTTATATTGGAATTTCTCTGTGAAAATTCAACTAGAGCTTTTTATCATGGGCTTATCACTAGCAAGTATGAAGTTTGAGTGGGTTAATGCATTAGGTGTGTAATGTCCACTATGATTTTCAATGACTTTCAAATGGACTTCTGTTTTTTTTTTTTTTTTTTTTCATTTAATTATTGATAGGCAACGATAAATTATATTAAAGATAAAAGATTACAACCATAATCCATTATTCACATTGTGATTACATCAAATTGGGGTCAGTGCAGAGCATTTTGTTTGATGATCTCTCTCTCCCCACAAAGAAAGGAAAAGAGTTCCCCACTCCAAGTAAAAAAAAGAAGAAGAAATGGTGCAAGAAGATAAACTGCAAATAGGTAGCACATAATACAAATTCAATAGTGATATTAGAAAGGTAACAAATTACCATAAAAATCTATACAACAGATCAAAATTACAAGAGAATTTATACAACTCTCCACCATGGGTTAATTAAACTCTCCAACAGAGAGAGATTAGCAATTAGTTCCTTCTCTCAGGCCATTGTGAGGACACCCAACAAAGCCATTCTAATAGAAATCAAATGCTTATAAATCTCATTTACTCTTCCTTCAAACATCCTAATCCCTTCCTCCAATACTCCACAGCTTCTCCCGAACGATTCCACTCTCCCCCTCAACTCGCTCCGACTCACCTCATCTCCCGGCCGTTGGATCAGGCCCCTCAGATCCCGAACCATCATCACCGTCGATCTCAACTCATCCAGGACTGGCCCACCACCCTTCCTCTGCTTGTCCACTTCTTCCTTCACCAACTTCTGTAACTCATGCAACGAATTCGACCATGACTCGGCCTTCCGTGACTGAGTCAACTGAGTCGCTGGCAACCCGCGCTTTGACCTGAAGGAGAGGGAAATGGAGAGTAGCCCACACACGAGCAGAGTCACGGACTTTGACGCACTCAGTTCCTCCTGTAACTCACTATTGCGCTGAGTCACCTCGCTGCATGGCTTTGCACCTCCACATGCACCAAGGGCTACGCCCTGGGCCAGCTTCTCGCCTAGCTTTCTCAGGCTTGACCCGCACCTATCCAACTCGGACCACCTCCTCTCCATCGATTCGCATGAACTCAATGCAAGTCGGGCACGACTCAGTGCTGACTCGGTCAGCACTCGCCCACCTCCCAATGAGTGCAAGGCAAATGAGACTGACTCGGTATATTTCATCACTGTCGCAATCCGCTCACGTAGGCTGATGCATGCATCCAATAGCTCCACCACATCATTGAGGTAGTCGTCGATCCATTTCCGATCAACGTATCCTTGGAATGTATCGGCCCGTGCCGCTATCGATTCCATCGTCTTCCTTTGTGTAGCAACAGCCATGTCTAGTGCCCGGAGGACCCATGTGGCACTAGTGCAGGGCTCGACCCGGTGGCCACCGGGGTGCAGATTGTCAAGCTCCTCCCCTAGCCACCGGTCAAATTCGCCACGAATCGGCCATGGGGCGACCGGCGAGGGCGAGAACCTTGCCGGAATTCGGAAGGAGATGGTTTTGAAGATGGTGGAGGATTTCATGGTTGGTGTTGTTGTGAAGGGGAAGGGGTGCACCGTGCATGCACTAGTCACCCTTAAGTAGGGAGGGGGCCAAGCCCTTTATGTCTCAAACATGGGGGACTTGGATATCTAGGATTTATTCAATTAACCCATGTTAATGGCATTGTATAATGAATCTTGCCTTCCCTTCCATGCAACAGAAAGGCAATGTGGGTCCCTCTTTTGTTGGGGTGCCTCAATCCATGTGGGCCACATGGTAAACAAATTATTGGGTGCAAGACCATGAGCTGTATCAGGACACTGTGTTCCACTGAATGGCGGCCACATGGTGCTTACAACTAAGTAGTGGGACCAGTGAGAGGATCCATGATGATATAAAACAAAGATATGGAGATAATTGGAGGGGGATAAAATAGTGTTGTTGTTCAATAATGGGAATGGAATATCTTGGCCTTTGTATTGTTTCCTGACGAGGTTATGGGTACCAGTACCAGCTTTTGGAGGATGAGATGTGGCCTGTAGTTTGGGGAATACTGAAATAATTCATTGCACCATTGGAGGGTGGGCACTGGGCCACCAAGCAGCTTTTTTGTACATGGCAAAATTTGACCTAACTGCAACTCTAATCTCGTCCGACCGGTGAGAACGGTAAGTGGCTGCAGTACTCACCTGGTTGCTGAGGATTCCAACCCTGGGTACGCTACTTCTTCCCGCTTGTGTGGACCTTTTTTTACTTGTGCGGGCTCCCTTCCTATTTTTGTGGGCCTTCTTCCCACTTGTGCTGGATGACTTTCCGTGTGTACAAGCTCTCTTTTGGGTCCTATCCCATTTGGCTGGATTACCAAAATAACTTGTCCGACCTGCATCCTATACAGGTCAGTCAGGTCAAGATAAATTTGAACCATAGTGAAACGGGCCAGGTTGGAGTCAACCTGGAAAACCCATTTAAGTGGATCGTCTACCGAAATATCTAAACCAATTCAAATAGTGTTGTGGTTTATAATTTATTTATTTTTCTTTTGAGCTTTTATATCACCTACGATTAAACTCAAGACCTCAGAGAAACCCACATTATTAAAAATAATAATAATGATGATGAAAGGCTAAAATCTCACATGTGGGCCCTACTGATGGATTTTCAAAGATGTCAAAATTAGGGTTAACAAAGACAAATTAGGGGATCGAGATTGGGAGATTTTATATGCACCCACTATTTTTACTGAGTACATCCATTTTTAAGAAAAAAAAATTACATATGATGAAAGAATATGGGTGTGCTCGGGAAAAAAAAAAAAAAAAGGTGGTGCCTGTAAAATTTCCCATGGGAGATGGGCGGGCGGGTTGTGACTTGTGATGAACATGAAAGTTGAGAGGCAATAAGTTATACAAAAACTCCATTTCAATGGCTGAGTACGGCCTTAAAAAATGCAAGATCATTTAGTACGTCCGACATGTCGTCGACACAGGAATAGAACCACGTGGCATGAAAACAGCAGTGTTAC
Source organism: Camphora micrantha (assembly GCA_003546025.1). Lineage (NCBI taxonomy): Eukaryota > Viridiplantae > Streptophyta > Magnoliopsida > Laurales > Lauraceae > Camphora > Camphora micrantha. The sequence continues at coordinate 7,232,117 of QPKB01000008.1, forward strand.
TTGCAGGTCCCTATGTCCACCAAGTAGTCTTTGATTCCAAAACAACCTAATTATTATATACAAATTGATCAGGACATGGTTTTGGTATTCCAGATAAGGGGTTGGGACCCACCCTCGGGTTAGAAAAGTAGACTTCGCATGAAATTAGAGAGTTAGGAGCTCTCAGGTGAGTGAAGCACTTCTCAGATGTAGCCTTTTGGTGAAGAAAAAGTGTGAGCACTAACTGCTAAGGTAAGATGTCATTCTGTATTATTCGTGCGTTAAAAATAGAATAGAAAATAGGAAAACGTAAAAGATAGAGTCAGGACATGTTTCTGTTGATCACAAGATACTCTTGGTCGACTAAATTAAAAACATTTTGTATGATGATGGATTGGTGTCTTGCCTGCCAACTAGATCTATGATAATGGACTTCAACTGATGTTTTTTTTTTTTTTTCGTAATGATACAATTGTGTCAATAGTGAGTTCAAAGAATATAGTAAAGCAGGGGGGCGGTTATCATTTAGGAATAATATTGACCAATTTTTGAGTTTTTATATGATTTCATTTAGGGTTTTATGATTTTTTAAAGGTTTTTTTTTTTTAAAGGATTTTATGAGTTTTCCAAATGTTATTCCCCATATGATTTCACGAATGCTCAAATAGATGGGCCATCTTAGAATCTGAGATTTCGGATTCTATAGGCCAAAAATGACATTTTACAATACTGATTTTAAAGTTTCTCACAGGAAGTTTCAAACGCTTGCCTTCTAAAATACTCCCAAAAATGGGGCCTCGGAGTAATGGTCGGAGAGGAGGGTCTCAGATCAAAAGCTGGGTTTGGGTTTAAGAACGTAAGAAATCGGGCAACCTAAGATCAAGTTAGGGCTTGTTTAATAAAAATTACTTGATTAGTGAAGTGAAGAGAATGATCAGATTCAAAATAAAAAAAAAAGGAAGAAAAAAAAAGTCAATTAAAAAAAGAGGGGGCAACCCAAGACCAAGTTGGGTTTGGGTTTAAGTTTGTAGATCAATCACATCTACCAAAACCAAAATTTAGTTGACATCACATCACCAACCCTCATTCAATGAATTTGAGCCTATCTCCATGGAAAGATTGGTTAGCTTCGTATCTTTATATGTGTAACTTCAAATATCACTTTACTAATACCTGGCACTATGTCACAGGTCCATTTTAAACAGATTTGTCCATTTGTTGTTGTCGTCGCACATCCCTAGCATTAGCAAATTCCATGGAAAATGAGACTGCACTCTTTCCACAAACAATTGACTGCCGCCATATGTGCTGACCAATGCACCACAGATGAGTTACCAAATGCCCATTCTCGAGTCCAATCTTCCGCAGGTCAGGCACATGAGAAAAATGCATTGAAGTCACTTCGAAGGGTGCATTTGAAAAAAAAAAATATAAATCATTCAAAATAAATTCCCTATTTCATATGAATTTCATGAAATCTCACTCGATAAAAATTAAGTCCAAAGTTTTTTGTGATGTTTTATTTACTTGAATTTTGTAAGTGATCATTTTGATGGTAGTCCCCACCTTTGTTAGATTGAAATTTGAAGAACAACCATGAAGGAAGGGAAGAGAGTATTTATGCGCGATTTCTATTTTTACATGAGCCCCACTAAGGAGCATCATGAATTTGCCATAATCTAGTTGGTCCCTTGGAAATTCAAAGGGACAATTTTGTCCAGCCCACCTTTGTAGACTGTGCATTGATGCCGTTCATGCTCTCTAGAGCGCATGCCTAGGAGAAAATTTTTCACACCCAAAGTTCTCAAACTACTCGCCAAAGATTTCACTTCAAGCTGTGCCTACAAATCAAGAGGTTGGTCGAATGGTCAGGATCACAGTTCCTTCATCTTCCAGAGCTAGAGGTCGTGGTATTGACCCCCGGTCTATCAGGGGTTTTACCCGACTTCTCTCTGGGCCCGAAGGGAATAGTCCAACCGAAAAAGTTGGAACCCTCCACTAGCAAAAAAAAAAAAAAAAAAAGCCCTGCCTACCAGTTTGGAAGGTACATTTTTTATTATTTCTTTAAGACATAATACATCAATGGTGGAAACCGCTCCAACTTTTATGTGTTCTTCCTTCTTTTTTTTTCCTTCTTTTTTTTTAGTGGTCTTCATGTACATTGATCCACTGCTCCTATTTCTATTGCCATACAATTCAAGTTCAACTTTCTGTAGCTTCTCATGAATGGACTTTTGTCATACACAAAGAAGATTAGTTTATTCCACAAATTGCTAACTTCATACCCATCTATGAGGTATTTGAGAAAAGTAACAATTAGATTGAGAGCTTTTCATTCAAATAAAAGTTAAAGTGAAGCAGGATCAGATCAACAGCACCAAATCTCTTCAGATACCACCCACTACAAGGTCGGCTATGTGGAGTAGCTTTATTTTTTTTTTGCTACTTTTAACAATTGCTTTTTTAACTCGTTCCTTTTTCAGATGCCTTTTGAGGAAAAAACAAGGGAGAAATTGTAATGGAGACCCACGGACTAAGATTTGGAAGGACAGAAGTGAGCCTTCCATCATCAGAAAATGTTTGGTGAACCTGCACTACCTTTTCTGCCTAATTTTTGTGTAAAGAGAGAGAGGCCCATGATGGGGGACCACAAAGCCTTTTTAATCTCTACTGCCCATGAAAGAAATAGGCCAATACAGATGATACTCGGTTATTCACCAGATGGACTGAACACATGCAATTCGGACATCATTTATCAAGAGAGACTCAATGATCCGCCACAATTTCAAAAATGAAAACCCACCCAACTCTTAATGGAGTGAAATATTCACATATTTTACGAGTGGTCAAGTTGATTTATGACCCACCTCTTATCGCGGTGGAATTTGACTAGATTGATACGGCAGCATTTAGATTCAATAACTCGCCAGATCCAGACTCTAATGCGCTCTTGGCAGCAGGGCCATATCACTATAACCATATAAAATGACCAATTTGCATTGTTTGAGTTACAAGCTGCATTCTGTGTGGCCCAGTTGGAATTAGCCCATATATGGGGTGGATGTGATCCACAATGGCCCACATTACATGGACACTGAGACATCAAATTGGGCATAAAAACTCAAATGATTTGTTAAATTGAAATTTACACTAGCTTAAATGACATAGCTTTTTACTGAAGTTGCTTATCCTTGGGAGCTATTTAAGAACATAAATTATTTATCCTTCCCCTAGCTTAGCAACTTGGGCTCGCTGTCATAATGCGAACCACAAACCCTAAATTACAATTTAAGTGATCCAACTAATCCCTAGTGCTACAGCTCAATATTTGAAAGTGCTGCGCCATTTTTTTATTGTTTTTTTATTATTATTTTCTTTTTTATAACCCAGAATATCTCTCGCCCAGCACAGAAGCCTTTAGCCCTAAGCCCGAGGAACACTCAATGGTATCCAACCGACCTTAATCAAGCCTACCCATGAGGAACATGAGTCATGTTCATAGGGTTTATGATTTATATTCACCATGGGCATGAGGCATGATCAAACTAATTTGAGGGTTAATCACACCATGGAGAGCTCACCAAGTAGGGATGTAAGGGCGACCGAGGGAGGGGAAAACCATAGAAGGCCTGATGAATCTGTACCCATTTCCAATAGGATGGTTTAGATGTGTCGCATATCCCATGTCCAGCACCCAGGTCCTTCATCAGCTAACAGGATCCCCCAGTTCGAGTTCCAGACTCAAGTCTTCAGTATAGGAGACTTGGAATATCTGGATACCCAGTTTACATCATTAAATCCAACGGTGAACTCAACCTTACATAGGTTAAAATAAAAAACCCTAGATTAATCTCAAGAATAAATCAAATCAAACAGTTGTAATCTTCAATCATGGTTCCCTGTCTACGGATTTCCCTGGAGGGTATCATTTACCACTACAATATTTAATCCTTTTCTGAATGCTAAGTGTGTTCAGTCCTCCATATTCTCTGAGATACAAAGTACTCACTTGAACTTTCCTCTTTAAAATTCAGGGCAATGGCCAAGATGAGCCAACCTTTATTGATGCCCAGTCATGAACCAAGGCACAGCCAGGCCTTTGTTGATATTAGTTCAGAAGGCTGTGCACTCTTTGGCTATGTATGCTTTTACTTGGTCTGGGGATGATTAATTTTTTAATGGGGGTTAATCCAGATTGGGTTGGTAGTTCTCACCCTGCCCTGTTGTCCTGGGTTTTGGGTTGTCTCTTTGAATGAAAATGTTCCTTACCTACCAAAAAGTTAAACAAAAGGCCTATGAAAACCCTATCCACAGGTGAAATAGCACACGCAGCCTAAATAAAAACAGGTAGGGCCTAGAAGAGCAATGGCTGGACTTGGATGCACTTGCTATATTAAAATAAATTACCTAATTGATTGGAAGGAAAATAGTCAAATAGAAAGACAACTTGCTGCGATTTCAGCTTTAGAAAGAAAAGGATAAGCTTGATGGGTAGAGAAGCTGACAGATATCATGAAAGCAAGAATCATCATTCCAAAGTTTTGAGAAGCCTGAACAAACCAGCCGCTTCCCTAATCCGTGAGAACTCAATGCAGAACGCCTGCACTTCTATAAACAGATCTTGAACTGCAATCACAAGCCAAATGACCCAAGTCAGTAACACAGTATAAGTTCCATATCAGCCCTGTGGATGGTAGTAATACATTCGATGGCATGCATGCAATCCATTTGGACCGGAATTTGTATAAAGGCAAAAAATGCATAGGAAGTGTTGGTTTGTGGAACTGATATGGAAGAAAATAGGGTGGCAACAGACTCCCTGTTCACTTGTGTGAAGCCGACCCAAAGTCCATTTAATGAATTTGGATTTCAGTCTACAGTTGGACCCGCCTAGCGTTGCAAATGGTTATACTTGAGTATCTGCAGTCACCAATTCCGAATAAAACGGGCATGGAACCTATTTCTTGATCCAGGAGAAATACGGATCCAAATCCGTATATGTTCGGACCTAACGATCTAGATCCAAAACAATTAAATCCACATATAGAAATTATATATAGGTTTTAAAGGACTACATAGCCCCACTTGTATTCAATAGTTGCTCATCTTCAACTATATACCATTTAATAGCCCCACTTGTATATTTAAATAATAAATTTTGAAGCATTTTAAGCAAATTATACTAACGCACATTGCATCTTATTTTGAATCCAAATCCAAAACTAGGTATGGAAACGGATCGGAGCCATAGTGGATCCGAACTCGGATCCGTCTTTATATATTTGGTTTCAGATTGGATTAGACACATAACCTATGTTGTATCCAAATCTGGCCAAGGATCAAAATAGCGGTTGCGGACGGCGTAGTGGTGTGAATATTTTAAGTAGTCAAAATTTTGAATCTTGTATAACAGGCAATCTTGTGTTTTTTTAGTGATTTGAAACCATTCAAGGGTATAGACAACTTTAGGAAAGGCTATAAAGGAAAAGAAATAAGAAAAACAATATTTAAAACTGCTTAACTCTATTAGGTTTTAGACCGTAGTGCTGCTATTTTCAAAATAGCGTAACGGCCTCGACCGCTATGGCCGATAATACGACCGCTACACTATTTTGAACCATGGATCCGGCATCAACCTAAAATATTTCAGCTCTATCTCCAAAACCGAAATAAATTGCCGAATGCATTAGTATAATTAGATAAAAGAGCTTCAAATTACAATTTTAAATATAGAAATGGAACGATTAAATGTTATCTGATTAAAGTAAAAGTAAGTAGACCTATGATACCCGGATTTATACAAGCCCAATGTATCCGCATCGGACCGATACGATACTTGTATTGGTACCTAATACTGCACCGATACTTTTAGGGAACAAGTTTAACACATCATACTTGTAAAGTCCTTTATTTCATATAGTTCTTTTAACATTCTTACTTCACCATAAAAAATACTAGAAAGGGACGAAAGCAATGATAATTTCATTAATTCAAAAGTGATCTAAAGAAAAAATTAGAACACCCGTATCCGTGTCCTAGATTTTCAAAAGTGATGAGTCGTATCCCCGATTCCCGTATCAGTGTCCATATCCATATCCATATCCGTATTTGGGCATCATAGAAGTAGACTATCAAATATGAATATAACTCAATCCAAAAATAGGTTCCATACCCGCTTTATTCAGAATCGGAGACTTCGGAAAATCAGAAACCCATTTGCAACCCTATCCAGAACCAAATCCAGATGTTTTAGTTAAAGCCAACTTACGTCACATAGGTTCAGTGTTGCATCCAGTACTGGATATGAATCACATTGATGCAAACAGGTCCGGGTCTGAGCCCACCATTGTTCCACCCTGGATCCGACCTGTTTGCATCCACAGACCCACGAACTAATCAGGTCAGGTCGCCACGAGCAGAGGAGCTGTACATGTAATAAGAATTCAACCCAGCCATTAGATCAAAAAGATGGAGACTAGAGATGGCAATGGACCCTGTCTACCTGCCTATAAGCAGGACCCACTGGGAAAATATTGGTTATGAAGCAATTTTCACCCTTGACAATCATGTCTGGAATCACGTCCACAGTAATAGATATATTGTGTAAAGATCAGAAACAGGTTTCCAAATTTTCAGGTTCAGATCTAACATGTTATAGCAGATCTCCAAAAAATGTGTCATCATTATGCAATTGACGTAACTGAGTGCACAAGCAATTATTCTTACTGACCATTGATTATTTTATTCCGAATGAGGCTCTGTAGAAAGACACACACCAATCTTACTAGTCTGTTCTGCATATACTTATCCTGCAAGGAGAAAAAGGGTAAGGGAAAAAAAAAAATTTCAATGTAAGGTACAGCAGAAGGGAAAAATAATTTAACAGAAAATGTCTTTTTTTCTAAAAGTAAATGTAAATATCAGTACTATTATGGATCATGCTTGCAGTCCACATTTTTCAAAACTACGGATGAAAACAGGACCCTTGATACTCATTACCCAGAGGACCCGAACTGATTTGTCAAAAGAAAAAAGTTAAGGCGATATGGGCCCAATATTTGGACCCATTTCTAGATTGCATTGGTTCATATCCAAGGGTTTCCATACCTAATGACCCGAATACCCAATAGTGAGAAAACATATTATATATTGACATAAACATATATGGGAAATCCTTTGAAGAAGTTCAACTTATCTGAAGATTTGGCTCAAGATATATCGGAATGGAGAAACATAATTCGTGTAGCCGACACCAATATAGTTGGGACAAGGCTTTAATGATGATGATGATGATATACGGGAAATTTTTGTTATTATACAGCGGCATACATGCTTAGGCTCAATCAGGGTATGGATTTAGGTCTTTATTTAAAATTGGATATGGGTACAGGTACTGTAAGCTGGACTCTATGTGGGTCCAGCTTGGGTCCATGCATGCTATAGACCCAACCCAAACCTAACCTAACCATTTTCATTCCTATCCAGAATGTGGATATAGAAGTGATCATCCAAACCAACAAGAACAAGAGAATAAAATCTAGCAAGGATCTCAAGATCCATAACTTGGGGAGACTCCCGATCCAATTTTCAAGTTAAAAGTACACATTCTACCCAAATTAATAATAATGATAATAGAAGTGTACGCAATATCTCATCAAGCAGTTCTTCCTCTTGGTTGATGGGGAGGGGAGGGGGTGGGTTGTAGAATAGCAAAATAGATGTGCAGTTAAATTTTCTTAAAAGATACTGTTGGTTATCCATTATCTGTTTCTTAATTTTTAATAAAAGCTATGCACTTCACTTATCAAAAGAAAATGCAGAGAAGAAAAATGAATTTCAGCAGTAAAGGAAATAACCTTTATATTTTCGCAAGAAGAGATACAATTCGTAATGTACATGTGCACAAACTCTGTCGGAAGCTCAACTGCTGTTGTAAGCCTGTTCACAACTTCCATGGAATGCAGGCTCATATCCATATTCACAAGAACTGTGAAGTATCTGTAAACCACAAAGCCAGAACGGAAGAAACTAATAAATTTGACAAGTACATATTTCACTATACTCACACAAATTATATATATATATATGGGAGATGCTCTTATGAGAGATACCTCTCACCTTATATGAGAGATAGAGGTGGAGGCCCTCACATTTAAGTTGTTGGCATTGGATATAGATGTGAGGGCCCCCACCTTATCGCTCATAGTAAGGTGAGAGATACTCTTGTAGGAAATATATATATATATATATATATAGAGAGAGAGAGAGAGAACCTACTCTGAAATTTCAGGAGAATGCATAAGCTTTATCAGCACCTCCACAGCAATAAGTGGGTTGTGTTCTACCAGTTCCTGACAACAGAAAAAAAAAATCTATCAGGTTAGATGCAAGTTATGCATAACAGGGAGAAGTTAACAATAACATGGTATCAAAATCACATACAGGTAACTTTCTTGGAGTCAGTCCACAATGATAGACAAGCTTTGGGTCATTTGTGAGCTCCAACAAAACTTGCTGAAAAAGCAGAAGTTATTACGAACAAAAAACCACCATTTTCTTCCAGAACACCAAGGTAAACAAAAAAAAATAAAAATAAAACCTCTTCACTTGACCAAGTACTCAGCAATCCAATAACTCAAACCTAGTGAACAAAAGCTTCAAGGAGCAGGAGCAATTGAACAAGCAGATGAACCAACATAAAGTTGAAAGTAAGATACTTCAACTTCAGGATCCAAAGCATGAAGGAATAGTGAGATTAAAAGGTAGGAGTGGATAAAAAGAGTAAGGGCACATTTGTGTAGCGCCCACGGAAAATTGGTTCCGTAGACTTAGCTTTTCCATGGGAAAAAAATTTCTTGTCGCTGTCCCATCAGACGCTTTTGGGCAGAACTGAGGAAAATCGTGCTCTTTTTTTCTAGTTTCCTAGTGGCAAAGTGGTAGAAATTTTCACCACAGACAAGCATTCCATGATTCCTCACCTTTTCCGCAGAATCGCAGCAGCACAAACATGACCTAGCAACCAGAATCAAAGAAGGAAGCAGACATTTATGTGGAATAACTATATGCCAATCCTACACATGCATTCTCAAGAGAAGTCGTACCATCTATACACCATCTACCTAACCAACAGATGGAGGACACTAGATGTCTAGATATATAGCATCGCCACTGTAACATTTCCTAGCCCCAGCCCAATAGACCTACATGTACATCAAAGCACCCATACACGTTTTATTGTTGATCTTGTTTATCTCCGGGGATCAACAGCTATCCTAAATGTCAACAGTTAGAAAGATAAGACATACAGCTTAATGAAGCTGGAAAGTGGAAACTATAAAGGCTCACAATCTCACAGCATAAGTTGTGAAATCATAGGAACAAAATCACGAAATCAAAAGAACCTAAGAACACGATTGATAATCAACTCCTTCAGATGTAAGATGTCCAACTGAGGTACACCAGATCACAGAAATCACACACCTCTTGCTGGGCAGGCACAAGTGGTCCCTTCAAAGCTTTTGCAATTAAATCCCTAACTGCAGCCCCTCGACTGGTGTCAGCACACATCCCATAATCCCACAACAATTCATGGTTATTATCAGGGTTAAGCCACACAAGCTGTAAGACATTAGAAAATGGTTTCAATCTAACAGGTTAATCAAATCCCAAACAAATGAACATCAATTCTCAATAGAAGTCTTGCCTCTCCATCTTGAACAGGAAGCCTTGGAGGAAGAGGCCTTATCCACTGAGGATTTAATCCTTCCAATGATATATTTTGTAGTAAACTAGCTACTGCTCCATCTCTATCTCCAGAACCAATTTTTGGTTTGGCCCCAGGCGGTGTAAATTCAAACCTGGATATTCATCATATGTCATTGTAACATGGCACAGAACAAAAATAGGAAAACCAAGCATGCAAGTGCATGATATGGTTGGTTTCTTTAAACACTCAGCTCAAGGCACTAAGAATCCAATCTATAGTGCTTCACAGAAACAGGCATACATACTCCGGTGAATTCGCATCACAGCCACGGGGTATGTCAGGGTCCGGTATGACATTTTTCACAGCAGCACTCCTGAATATAGAATTATATGGTTCGTCTTGTACTCTGTCACAATACTGCTTCTGCAGCTGTTCCCGTGGAACGAATTCCTGCTAGTCCACAAGACAATAAAGTAGCAGTCAACTTACGAAAATTAAGAGTAGAATTATGCCAAATATTCCGCCAGCATAATATTATATCCTGGGTGTCACACAGCCACCTTAATTTTTATAAGCAAAATGCATTAACTCACATATGATGATGGATCAAAACCTTTGATGAAATCTGCAGCAGACTGTTTGAGAATCTGCATGGATAAGATAACCAGCATGAGCAAATCCAAATCGGGAATTGGGAAATCCAAAACAATCAAAGTCTAGTCAGATATCAAAGTCAACATATATTACAAATAAAACAAATACAGGTGCAAGAAATAAAAATGTGTCATGGTAACAGAAGTTTCAAAAATGACCAATAAAAAAACAGAAATTCTAAAATGCCCCCATACGAATGTCGGTTAGAATGTTAGATTGATATCACATCTACTGATGTTTGGCAAATGCAATGCCCAACAGGATTCCAGTTATCAGGTTTGACAACTCACAACTCAAAACAACCAACTCCATGACAAGTTAAACAAGTAGGCAATAGAAGGGGAAAAGGTGAAAGATTCCAGGTATCAGCCTGTGGCAATTCACTACTCAAACCCACACCCAATCCATGAGCCAAGTTGAACAAGAATGCAAACAGGAGAACAAGGTGAAAGGAATGCATCCAATGGCTAGTTCATAAGCACTTATCCTCTCACGATGGGTGACCTCATTTACAAAGACAAGTTTATATAAAACCACTATCCAAAAAAAAAATATATATATATATATATATAAAGCTAATTGAGCAACCTATTAAGAGGTGTGAATAGCTAACTAAAAGGAAGGTTCCAACAGAAATAAGGTTGTAGGGGTTTCTATAGAAAAGAGGAACAACAAGTCTTATACCTCCCATTTCTTTTCTTTTCTTTTTTAACTGTTGCCACTTATCCAATGAAGAACTATAAGTAAATGATGATAAATAACAAATGAACAAGAAATAGAAAATTGGTTGGATTACCACCAACCCTTTGCTTGAACTTGGCGCTAAGGTCAAAAAACCAAAGTTCATCCACCAAAAAGAGAAGAATAACTACCTACCACCAGGTGAATCCTCCAGAAATAAATAAATAAATAATCAGACTTAACGCATATCATAAAAGATAATGTAACGATGATGCAAGTTGGGCCGTTTGAATTTCAAGTGATGGACAAAAGTACCTACAAGTCTACAAGGTGCTGGGGGCCACAACCCTCTTAGGATAATTAATCCTTGTTAGATTTGTTTGAAATATTCCATTGGCACATTCCACAGCAAACATGAAAACATGATATGAATTCTGCAGGACAACAAATGTAAATGTAGCCCAATACAGGAACCGGCCCACACTCCCAAGGATAAGGGATCCCAAGGCAATCACAATGGAAGACTCAACTGTATTCAAATCATCAAACATAATTACATGAATAATGAGCCCCATGGATATACATTGGCACACCACTAAAAAGCCTCCAAAATAAGACCAGCTACAATAGCTTCTATTTTGTTTCAAAAGAAATCATATTGCATGCATCAGGAGTGAAATTTCCCTCCCGATAAGACTATGCTTTTTTTAAAAACACAAAATTTTAATGTCCTAGCCATTATGGGGCCCATTTCTGGTCCCCCCTTGTGATCCAATCCCACCAAACACCACAAAAAGAAGAAGAAGAAGAAGAAGAAACACCTTCCCCTGTAGACCACCAGACTTGAGCCTCATACAAAGCAGCCCATAAATGGATCAAAGATGAAGGGGTTTCTAACTGTTGATTTTGCATGTACCATATTCCAAACATAATTAGACTCACTAGATCTGAGAAACGAAACGACGACACAAGCCGCCCCCCCCCGCCCCGCCCCGCCTTCCCCCTTTCTCTTCTTCCCCTTGTTCTTCTCCCTCCCTCCCTTGTTCTTCTCCTTATCGTTCTTCTGGCTGTCACACTATGCCAATCTGTTGGTACTGGTTCCAGCTCCCCAGATGGGCTCCACAGGCTCTAGCCCATGGTCTCCATATGTGACATCGCCCAAGAAATCACAGTTGTATTTATCCTTTAACATAACTTGTGCAGTTTATCCTCAACATGAACCCCACGTTGCTTGCATTTTATTGACCATTAGAGTTGCACAAAATCTTTAATAAGTATTTTCTTCACTTGTTTTGTGCATCACTTTCATAGCCCAAAACAGAGAAGCTGCATGGCTTACTAACTTGTATATCCAACAAACTCAAGATCGTGCATTTCTAAAGTGATTAGGATAAATTATGGCCAACATGTATGATGGTTTGTTTTTCGGGGTTGCTAATTTAGACTAGCTTTATTTATTTTGAGGATATTAGAAGAAATTATGGGCTAGTTGTATGACGGGTAGTTTTTTTTAGGGCCACTATATAGACATTTGAATTCTACCTCAGTACGGATATGGATCAAGAGGAGAAAATGAACTCAGCCGGAGGCTAAATGACGCAGCAAGCCCAAATAGTAGTCACATGAGACCAGAACTGACATACGGAAGCGTTCACATATATATGCATGACATGATACCTGGATACATCAAAATAGCCAACATATCCATCTAAAACTTCATTTTTGTGTAAATTTCATCTCTCTTGTCGCATCCATGGTATGTCCCAGCCATATCCATGCCACATCTGAGCATCATGGTCAATAAATGTTTGCTGGGGAATGTGAAATATACCACCTCAAGGCTCAAACTTCTAGTAAAACAAAAATACTTTCTACATCATCTTTTGTTTGAAATTGAATGTTAACTTATAAGTTATATCTATATCCATATCCATATCCATATCTTGAAGTAACATAGTAGGTCACAACTCCGCAGAAAGGAAAGGAATTGTGTTTGGCTTATGGATAAGTCTGTCCTGGATAGGGCCTTTGTCCAGGATGGACATCTCTATCCTTCGAATAAGTTTGTATCAAGCAATCATATGCTATAAGCCAGAACTTTCCTGAAATCCATCTTGCAGTTTTTTTTTTTTTTTAATGATACCACATTCGCCTTGCAGGGTTAAACTCATCATGACAAGAATAATTGAGGGATGAGCTTGAAGTTTGTGCAAGGAACAAATAGCAGATAACCTCAGCAAACCTCAGAGGACTAGTATGTCAATAACTATAAATCTGTAAAAAGCAATCATAATCTGCCATGTCATGCCAGAAACATCCTGGATATTTGTGATTCAGCTCTTGGCAGTGTCACCTTTAAGATGAAAGCCGGGGTAATAGACCGGAAATATGGGCACATGCCCCACATAGAAGATAAAATCATCACACCTGAAGCCTGACAAGGACAGACCCCCTATGCCAAAGAGATCCTAACAGAACCATAGTATTCCACCAAACAGAGATTCAATAGAGTTTATCAGCAAAAGAAACAAGATTGAAGACCTCTTTACTATTATTAGTGCTGACACCAGCAGACCCCAACAGTTGAAGAATGAACCCCCTTTCCAACTTTTCAGCTGCATCATCACATGCTGCCTGCAAAAGGCTAAGCGTCAAGAATGTAAAAAATATGCATTACTCTATTCAAGGAGCATTGGTCTTGAAACAAAAACAATCGGGGTAGTGGCATCTCCAAAAACAAATAATCAGAATAGTGAAGCAGAGTAAAAAAAAGGTACTATGTCTAGTCCACTACAGATATTTAATAATAATCATTACATCTTCAATGACAAACTATCAAAACAGTGAAGCAAAGTCAAAAGTCCGTAACATTTATAGGCTGCATACTTAATATAAGCACAGGTAAAAAAGAATCAGAAATTTAAATCTCACTAGCCACTAGAAAAAAAAAAAAAAAAAAACACTTAATATGAGATAAATGTGCCTATGGATGCTTTTTAAGCATATGTTAGTACTACAAGAATTCTGTCCAACTCTCATGCCCAACTTCCCTGTCCCAAATGAGGTTCGTTAGAAACTGCCAGTTATATCCCAATAATGGCAACCATCAGAAAATGACTAGGACAATTGAATTTTTATAATTTTGCCTTCTTGTTGTGGATGAAAGAATCTCTTGATTTATTACAGAGAGGCAATCCATCTTTACCATATAATTACAATCGCTGTGAAACAAGATGTTAAATTAGAACCACATCAAGAATCTCACATTTATAGTGGCATGATTTGTAAACACAGAGTACCAGTCTCTGATCATAGAATAAGGGCCTATAAATGACAAAGATTGTTTCATTTCATGTCTTATAAATGCTGTGTCACTTATCCTTTTATATGATTGAGTTCTTCTCATTTCAATATCATTTAAGTTGCTTGCTGAACCAATGAAAATAAGCATACACAGAAAATTACAAAGATACCGTACTTTCTAGCACGCAAATGAACTTGAGTCAAAAGAAAAGAAAAGTTAATCAGACTGTAAATGACACAAGCTATCTAATTGGACACGTTCCTAAGTATCCACAGAAAATAATAAAGATACCATATTTTCTGCTTCTGGTACTGAACATGCCCTTTACTTTTAAAAACATAGAGCATACTGCCACTAAGCTATCTAATTTTCTTTAATGAATACGGAAATGTTCAATTTTTCAACTGTTAATGTGGAAGTTACGTATCGAAATCATAGGATTTTGGATAAGTGAGAAGCTAAAATGGTATTCTGAATAAGAATACAAAATAATATGTATTCCATAATATCACATTAGAGCATATCCTGTATATAGCATGCTGTATCTGGGTGTGTGGTTCACAATGTACAAATTGAAGCATGACTAGGCTTAGTTAAAGTGGGGTCAAAATCACTAAAGTCGCATGGGTTAACAATCACTAAGGTTGCTTGTACTGCAGTCAAATCGTTCATCATTGGTGAAATTGACAGGCACTGACTTCCACTTTGAATATCCATTAGTTAATTTTCTATAATTAGTATTGGAATTGAATCCCTTCCACCATGGAGGACTTACCTTCCATGTGATCCTTTCTTTTTTCTTTATACCACAACCTATGAATGGTTGTGGATCTTATTTGCAGTAAAATTGCTTTCACGAGCAGAAGAATATTGAAATCATTTTTTAATTGATGAAATCTTCCCTGCTTTCCAGCACCAAAAACTTATCTGCATATGTACTTACTTTTAGTAGAGCATTGATCACCCTTCCTGGCTAAAAGATCAGGCAACTTGTATACAATTCTTCCAATCACACCATACCCAAGTCATTTAAAGAAGAAGAAGAAGAAGAAGAATGAAGAACAATGATGGGAATAGATAAAGAATGATCTACATATCCAAGTTCTAAGCAGGACTAAGAAAACCAGTGTGCTTACATTTATAAGAAATGACATAAATGGGTTGGCGGATGATTGCTGTAGAGGATAAACTTCATGAAGAATGGCGAATGCAACTAAACGTTGACTGGGTTTGAGCATCTTCTTATCCTAGAAACAAGCAAAACGAGCAAAGATCAAACTCGTCAGCGAACAAAGCCAGTCTTTTCCAAGTGAATTTTCCATTATATTTTTTTATTTTAAGAAGGTAACATAAATTACATTAGAATGGGAAAATATGAAAAAACATACTACATAGAGCCACCCAGGCTAAAGAGGAGCCTAGAAAAGTAAAAAGTTTAGCATCACCATGAAATTATAGAAACTGATTTAAGAAAATAGGACATTAGATCATGGAAGATGAGATGTTACCATGAACTCCAAAGAAAATTTAAAAGCTGCTACATGAGCATGCTGTATCACCACTACACAAACAAAGCGCGTGTTTTTATGGACCACATGAATCCATTTCACAAAGCTCCACAGCTAAGACAACTAGAGCTTGTGGAAAGAACATAACAAGAAGCACTTCCTTAAATTTCTTAAAAAAAAAAAAAAACACCCTTCTTGCAACCATTCCCATCTTCATGAACCTAGTAGTTATTTGGTTTACATGTAAATGAGGGGTTCATGCCTTTTGGGAAACCTGAGTTACATTCAAGTCACAGTTGTTCGTTTCTTTCCATAACTAATTACAAGTATAAAAAAAGAGTTACACATAATTAGATTTACAGGTAAACTAAGCGCCAGGCGCCCAAGTCCCAAGGATCCAAACAGGGCCTAGTGACCTGCTTGACTATTTGGCACAATCAATGAAATTTTTCCCATTCCAAGTCCCTTTCTTTCCAATGCCATTCCAAACAGTTCTGCCAAAAATCATAGCAGCTTTTAACCACAACAGAAATCAACCCATCACTAAAATATGACAAAAATTTAAGAAAAATTAAAAAAGAACCTTTTTTTCATCTACTATCTGATAATAATAGATGCTGCATCAAGTTATCCTGCTAAATTGAATAATTAAAACATGAGCTTAAGACCCTAGTAGTATAAAACCACATGAAGCAGCTGATGCAGAGAACGCATCGAATGAAAAAAAAACCACCTGCAAACCCTAGAAATTCCTACAAAAACCCTAACTTTCATGCCTGGAGAAAACATTCAATGTTCCAAAACCGAATCAGAACTCCAAAATCCCAACCAAAAGAGAATTCAAGGGAACATGTAGATACAGAAACAGAGAGAGATTTGGGACTTGCCTCTAAGAGCGTGGCGATCGAGCAGCAGACTCTGAAGTGGGATTCGCGCATGAATTTGGAGAAGAAATCCACGAAGATTTCGTCGAAGGGCCTTTGATCTGAATTTAGTAGCAAAATCAGCGTCATGGAGTCTTGAACACCAATCATCGTGGCCAAAATGTGCGAGAGATGGAAAGGGAGAGTTAGGTTTTTGGAGTCGGATCGGATGTGTAGGGTGTTTGACGAAACGGGGGTTTTCGGAAGGTAAAGAGGGAAAGAAAGGCCGCGAATCGAAACGGTGACAAGGTAGGGACATGTTGTATTCCGTGGGGTCCACTGCTTGATGTTCTTTGACTCTTCGAGTAAGGATGCAAACGGATCGGAATCATACTCGACCCGGTCCGGACCTGTTTGTAAATAACGAATTAAATTCTGGATCCGATTTCTTGCTTGGAATCGGTTTTGTTAGTTCCATATCTGGTTTTGATAGAAAAACTCAAATCTAATTTTGGAATCGGATTCACTTAGAGGACTGGATTTAGTTAAGGATGTTAAAAAAAAAAAAAACCAAAAAACCGTCTAACTGATTGAACCAATAGTTAGTAACCATATTTTACAGTTTCGGTTACGGTTATTAAAATCGAAAAATCATGCTTCACGGTTCAATTTCGATTTTCAATCTCGATTCACAATTATTAACTAAATCAAACTATAAGATACGATTTAGTTAACCATTTTCCCAAAAAAACACGATTAATTAGATTGTTACACTCCAATTTAAAATACAGAACCCTAATAGTTAGGGATCTCGAGATTTAGCACCCATTCAAATAGACTGGATCGTTTGATGGAGGGTTGAAAATTTTTTTAATATTAAGCTGTTAAACTTGTGGGACACATATGAAAGGGTCAAGTCATGGGAGTGAGGCCAAACTTGATGCGTAGGGTAGTCCCATGTAAATCTTTCTATAGGATGGGACCCATGGTTGGGCCCCATAAAAAGTTTTCAAGACTTCGGAGTTACCTATATCTAATGCTAGTTAGGGCTCACGGTAGGCGGCTTATGAGGTTTTGGCAGTTTTGTTTTATCGCGGTTTGTAAAAAGTATAAACTGTAACTGCCTAAAGTATGGGCAATTTAGGCGGCTTTTTTAGTGGGCGACTTTGGGCGGTATGTTGGGCAGTTTGGTATTTGTACCTATCTCTCTCTTTTTTATTTTTAATAGAATATAACTAAAGTTTCAAAGTACTTAACATAAAGAATAAAAATTAAACATGATTTTTAATAAAAGGCAATAATCAATAATAAACAAAATTTTCAGCTAAGTATATCAATGTAAAATTAAAGTCCAAAGGCATCACCAAAATTAAAATATATAATCACTTATATAATCTAACGTCCAAAAGTCGAAAATCTAATAAAGAAAAATCTAAATTCGAGAATTCAATGTCTAAATTTCAATAAATAAACCTCAAATTTTCAAAATTCAATGTCCAAATGCTAAAAGAAATTCAATATCTAAACTTTAAGTTCGTAAAGATCGATATATAATTTGAAGCAATCCTGCAAAAAAAAAAAAAAATTAGTTAGAATAATATTTGATAAAATATAATAAACATCAATGTTTAGTTTAGTGATAAAATTATAAAGTCGTTGAACTGTCATACAATACAATCTAGACTTGTATTGGAGTTGCACTAGGATCATAAGGAGTTGCACTTATATTATTATTATCATTTTTAATAATGAGCGGGCGGAGCGGTTTGAAACCGCCTACTCAAATGTCAAATCGTAACTGCTTGCTTATTAGTACAGATTGAAATCGCCTCGCCCGACTAAAGGCGGTTTTGACGTATATTCACTTGTAGCGGGGCGGGGCGGAGCAAAGCGGGCGGGTTTGCGGGTTACGGTTATTTTTGTACGGCCCTAATGCTAATTGAAGTTATTTGACCTTTTTCTTCAAAGGCCAGATGTAAGTCAAATTTTAACTACAATACTCATTTTCCACCCAACCACTTCGCTAGCCCCAAAAAGTCTATCTGGACAAACTTTTTGGCCAGAAATTTGGACAACCCCTATGATAGCCCTTGAATATCAAAGTTTGTCCAGGTAGCACTACTCCGCTACCCCTGGACGGGTTGCTTTGTTGAAGGGAGATTAGAATGGAGTTGTGGCCTGTGGATTTCCACTAGGAAGTGGGTCCTAAGGTGAAAGGAGTTCACATGAATAAGAATTAAAAAAAAAAAGGCTTCAATGGCACATGACTAGGTTATTATGCTCGGCATGGCTTAGAAATCATTTCCTTTCGTTAAGAGGAAAGTTTTTCAAATTGTGGCACATAGTACTATATATTCATGCGTCATTGTGTGTCGATATTCTACATGCCTAAACCCCAAGAGCCCATTTGACACTTTACTAATACAATTAAAGTCAAATAAAGTATCAATTTTCCATATAAAATGTCACATCAAATGTACTTTATTCAAAACTCTCTCAAAATTTTCCATACAAAAAAGCCAAAAAGCAACTACCTATGCACTAAAATACAAAAAAAATAAAAAATATATATATATATACTTTTCCTTATAAAAAGTCAAAAAGATTTCATAACAAACAACTAAAAATAAAATACCATCATAACCCACTTATATTTTATTATTTCTTCAAAATCAACTTTACTTACTTGACTATATTAGTAAAGTTACCAAACTAGCCATTGGGGTAGCTCGGTTGGCCTAAGACCACGGTTTGCATCCGGAGATTAGGTTTGAAACTGCACTACTACACTGCTGTTATTGGAAAGTTTACCCGGCTTTCATATGGATCCGAAGGAATTAGTCTAACTCAAAGGATTGAGAATCCTTCGATAGCAAAAGATAAAATAAAATAAAAAATTCTTCATTTTCTTATTTCTTTCATTGATGCACAGGCCTAATCCGTATTATGTGCCGCTTTTCTTCTTTTTCTTTTTCTTCTTTTCATTTTTTTTTTTTTGGTGTGTGTGTGCGTGCGTGTCATTGACCAACATGGAACATGGCCTCAGTCATCTAATGCCTTCTATCCCGTTCAAGCTATTGTTCTTGTTCAACAATTTGTCATCCGTAGCCCCGAAAAAACGAAGGATGAACAATAGTTTCAAAACTAATTTTCTCACAAGCCGATGTTCTCAAAACTATTGTTCTCACAAAGACAATGTTCCATGGATCAATCCATAAAATAAAAAGTCGAAACCGATGGAAATCCTCTACCAAATAATTTCTTCATTTATCCATCCAATAAGAATGCAAAAACATTCAAACCGACCAATACCAAATGGGCTCTAAAATGCCAACACCAATCAACCATGAATTTCACCCGCACTCAAGGAAAGAAAGTTTAAAAATAATAGAAAAATATAAATAATCGAATTATATCCCAAGATGGCATGTTAAAATCCTGGGCGTATTTGGCAATTAATTCGTTAAGTGAAAGTACATTGAATTAAAATAAAAAATGATAATTAGTCATATCAAAATTATATAATTTTAAAAATTCCCTCCAAATTTCTAAAAAAAATAAAATAAAAAAACAACATTCTTTATCCACTAAAAGGAAAAAAAAAAAACTCCACTTTTTTATACAAAAAATCAAAAAATTTTCATTCAAAACAACTAAAAATAAAACATCATTACAATCCCTTATATTTTATTTTTTCTTTATTTAACGTTTAACTCCACGTACTTTAATTCACGGTTCATCCAAACACGCCTGCGCCATCCTTCTTCCTTCTCAATGGCTCAGACATATATCCACTGGACCCCACTAGCGCACCACAGCATTATAAAATGGAAACGCACGCTTGCCGCACACGACCGGAAAGTAAAGACACGTCACTGGATACGCAGGCCATTCCCCATCAACGGCTCAGATCGTCTCCCCTTTGCTTGCCCACAGCGCAAGTTATAAAAGCTCCTCAGCCTAGAGAGTAGAGTCTGCAAGCCACATTCCACCGCCATTCTGTGATTCCAGAACCTTCCATTTCTCTCCTCGAACGCAACCAAACCAACCTCCCATCAGGATTCATCGAAATCCGAAGCTTTCCCCAACAAGAAATCGCGATTTCTCCCCCCACCGAAACTGAAAATCGCAGAATCTCCAACCAGGTTTTCTCTACTCCCTTCTCCACATTCTCCTCAATGGAACTAAGATAGAAATGAGACCGATTGCGATTCCTCTTTGTTTCTAATCATTCCATGTTGATTTCTTCTCAGATTTTACTTCGATTTCTCTTAGCTTTTATGGTAAAGTAGAAACATGTTGAGTTCCGATTCTTAAAATGTAGATGCATGTGTGTATTAGCATTCTATATCTTGCATTTATTCTGATTCCTCAAGAGAGATGTTGAAACAATGATATTCAGTTTTATGTAGGTTGATGTTTGTGTTTATGTACATGAGGATTTAGAGTTAAAAATGTGTGTTTGGAAGTATTGATGTTGTATACAAGGACTTGTTGGGTAGGTCATGTTGAAAGTGTGCTTAGAAAAAAAAAATTATGTGGGTGTGTATAATGTAGGTTTTTGAACTCTGAAGTTTTGTCATCTGATTGTTGTTTTTTATTTGATCATGAACAGCAAACACTATGTTCAAGAAGGCAATTGAAGCGAAGTCGCTGCAGCGACTGTCCGGAGCGGATCGGAAGAAGCTTAAGCGTACTGTAAAGGAGAAGTTTCCACAAGCTTCAGATGCTGATATTGATATCATACTTCCTCCAAAGGTGAACACAGCAATTGACCCTATTTTATTATTTGTCATTTGTTTAATATAGACAAAGATTAAGAAGTTTATTATGATGAGAAAATACATTCTTTGTTGATAAAACACTAGTAAACTACAAGATGCAAATGACCAACACCTTTTCTGGTGAGGAATTTGGTCTTTCCATCTGCTGAGCAATGAGTAGAGGGAAAGGAACAATGGGTCAACAAGGGTACTGCATCTTGATAACATCCCTTAATTGTCCGGAATAAAATCTCTCATTTGTTCTATTCGCCGTCCATGTTTTCATGGAAAAGGAGCAGTTTTGCATGGCTATGTCAAGGCACATTTGATGTTCCTTGGTTTTATTACGCTTCATTCTGTATGTTGGGGCGTTTTCCAATCTTTTATACCGAGGCGTCTCAAATGATGATGCTTGAGTTTTTCTTCTACTGGAGCTATCCATAGATTTTTCTCATTATATGTATTCCTTGTTTTATGGTTTCTATTAATATAACCCCTAGGGGTGGCGATTCTGGACCTACCCACCAACTGAAGACCAACCTGGTAAATTTGGCTTCGTGTTTCCGTGTGAAACCTGACTAATAAATGGATATGGGTTTAGGCCATACATGGGAGCTTAATCAAATCCATTGCTATTGGCACTCCAAATTTCCCATTTAACACTTGCATTTTAATGTAACTTGCCCGAGAATTCAACTTCACCCTAGTGAAATGCAAAGCCTGATTGTCAACTTCTAAAATTGGCCATTGAATTCATTGGTGCTCGATAACACTCAGCCAGCCTCTCTCTGTTTGGCTCTGTTTGGCTCACCGTGCATTAATAGTTTGATACTATTTGTAACATAGACTCAAATTTTTGAATATGCCACTTTATGGCATTAAGTTATTGTCAATTTGGAGCAACTCATCTTCCCAACTTTACGATACGTTGACCTTAGAACTCTTTTTTTTTTTTGCCTCAATTTTGTTACTTTTAACCTTTTGTCTCAAAGGCCTTTTATCTAAAGTTATAGATTATTAGTTTGTTGATTTCTAGTTGGTGTTATTGATACCATGTTGTTTGCAAACAATCCACCAAGGAACATCATTTGGGAGTTTTTTCTGCCATTAAGTCGTCAATAATTGATGAGGCCCCGACAATTAGTAATTTCTCCAGTAATAGTTCTTGCAATAGTGATGCAGGCCAAACCCATGACCCATGGGTTGGCCAGCCCATTGGGCCTCACCCACAGGTCCAACTGGAGTTGTCACTTAATTAGTAATTTGATATTTTAAAAACCTTTTAATTAGTAATTAATAAATAAGTTACGTTTCCTTAGAAGTCCAAGCATCCAAACGCAGCCTTGATATGCCCATCAGTGATGCATTTCCTCTTTAGTGTCTGCCAACTAACTGCCTAGACACTCTAATTTCATATTTTCGACTGTCAACTATGTGGCGTTGTGGGTTATCCATATCTCAAATAATCCTCATTTTCTACGAATCATTCAACATATAGACACAAACCTAGATAGAATTTTATATGGTTGATGAATCTTTTAGCTAGTGTCGCCTGTTCTTTCTACCTATATTTGGTCATCAGTATTTACCTTTTTGTTTAGTGCATCTGTATACTTCTTTATCTATTTGGAGCCACGTTGTTTGTCCAAACTTAACCATGACCTTATTTTTCAGGCAGAGATAAGTGTTGCTAAGTTCCCTAATCGAGCCCATGTATATGCTGTAGAAGGTGATTTTCCAATGATTTTTGATATTGATGGCCGAGGCACTGAAATATACCCAACAGGTATTAATTATTTTTGTAAAAGGTACCCCATAAATATTGATCACATACATACCATTTTCAATGCCCGTACTTTCTTATAGCATTTGTTGTCCGTCAACTATTATTCTGTTTAATACCTTGTATATCTCATTTTGGAGCAGGTATAATCATGCTTCTATTTTATCGTATAATTATTTTCATCAGGACTATTTTTTTAATGTTGTTTTACCTTTCGCCTAATCCTATGATGTTCCAATTCTCTCTCTTTTCTCCCAGTTATTAACTTTTGTGGGGTACAACTCTGCCTTTCAATTGGTCTGTTAAATTGTTCTGCTCTCTCTCTCTCTCTCATGCTTCATTTCATGCCTTCACATAATATTTTCCTAATTATTGTAATTTTGTTGCATAGGCAGCAATTATACATCTGCATCCCTTTTTTTTTTTTGGACTAGACATGAAATCTAACTCTTTTAATCCAATTGTTAGTGTAGAAGCAAGTTCAGGTCTTATCGTCTGCATTTTTTTTTTATTTTTTATTTTAAGTAAGCATTAGAAAGAAAAATAATGATAAACGAGTATGCGTTCATTTTGGTTATGGGATGCAATCGTAAATGACATGTTTTATTAATACAGCATGTTAAAAGATGCCCTTAAATGGCTATCATGGCCTTTGCATGCTGGTGTTATGTTTCCCTATCAAAGCACCTTATGATAGGAAACAACTTTATATACGTTTAGATTCTAATCATATAATGACGATTATTTCTAAGGCAGTAATTGTTCTTGATTTTAGCAGCTTTGTTGCGATGATCTTTTGCAAATGGCAACTGTGTACTGCTAGGGCTTGTCTTGTTCAAAAAGCTTCTCTCTCCCTCTCTCTCTCTCTATATATATATATATCCATTCTTTCACTGGCTAGCATCTCACTATGACTTGCTTGCAACCTATGATGCCCATGTACGGCAGGGACATGCCATAGACACGGCAGGGACATGGATTTTACACATAAAAATTGAAGTATCGGATACAATACGCTGCCTATTTTGAAGTATCCGTGCATCATAGCTTGCAAGCTTTAATACGAGCTCCTTAATTGTCCTCTTTAATAAATCACTTTGCATGACCATGGAAGGAAGTTACACTGAGAATTACAGCCAACAAAATACGTCCTGTTGTGTGTTCTATTCTCCATATTGACCATCTTAGTACTGTCCAGCACTTATGATTAATCATCTTATGTTCCCCCCTGCTTGGTCTTACAGTTTATGCACTCTGGAAAGTTCCAAATCTACTACCTGCTTTTCTTTTGAAGGGGGGTGAGGTATCTCGCTTTGTCATTGGAGGTGCAGATTTGATGTTCCCTGGTATTAGTATACCGCCAGAAGGTCTACCTTCATTCTCTGTAGGGGAGCCTTGGGCTGTAAAAGTCCCAGGCAATCCAGCACCAATTGCGGTAAGCCTCTTCTTCTTAATCACTACAGTTGGTTTTTAGAGTGCTTACTAAAACTGCTGATTGAGCCAGTTAATAGTAACTATTCATGAAATATGTTGGATACTTTTTTTGAAATTTTTTGGTTCTTTATGCAGGTTGGAATTACTACAATGAGTAGTTCAGAAGCATTAAAAGCTGGTTTACGTGGCAAGGCTTTGCGAATAACACATTACTACCGTGACTCATTGTGGCAAGTATCCAATAAAATTAATTCGGGGTCAGTTTAGAACTTTTCACTAAGCCTAGGAATCACTTACATTTTATGTCTTGTAGGGAATCTGCAGAAGGCCATCATGTGCCAAATGCTGGATTCTTCGAAGATGTTGTGCTAGAAGATCCTGCTTTAGTATCTGTTTGCCAAACATCTGAAGCGCATGAAGATACTTGTAGTGCTTCAAATGATCTGCATGGTGATGGCGGCGGTGATAATGGAGAAGGACAATTGTTGGAAATCCGATATGCTCATATTCAGCTGGATGTTAATGCTTCAACGGAGGTTGATCAGAAGGATGAAATTCCTGAAGAAATTACTGCAGATATGAGTGGTTTGAAGGTGGTGGACACCGTTTCATCTGAAGAGATAAACGCTGAGCAGCAGCAGCAGCACACTCTTTCTATTGAAGAAATAGATGCCCTTTTGGACAAATGCCTTCTGCAAGCACTGCACACAACTGTTAAAGATAAAGACCTTCCTATTCCGGGAAGCACTTTGTGGTAGTATATTAACATCACACTTCCTCACTTTTTTTATTATAAAAAACATCTATTATTCTCAGGAATTGATCCTCTACTAATTCTAGGTTATGTTTGGACTCGGAAGCTCAGGATGAGTCTCAATCCTCTAAGGGCAGAGCTCAGGGAATATGCCTAAGCCCCCCCAATAAAAACCGGACATGTCAAGAACAACTGCTATTGGGTTTACTACAGTCTTTAAAAGGGGAAATCCAGTGTACTTTCTTTGTTTCTGTGACAAAACTGAATACGAGACATTAGACATGGAAGTGTAGACACCACCCCCCCCCCCCCCCCAAAAAAAAAAAAAAAAAAAAAAAAAAAACAACATAAGAAAGAGGAATTGTTAGTTTAATGTATAAAAAAATCTGCACCATCAGATGCTGCTACCTACTAGCTATTTGATCAAAGGAAATGATTTTGTACTGTTCGTTGCTTCCATGTTCACCTCGTTTTGTTTTGATTTGATGGCTAGTAGCATTTCGGGAGGCTGATTTTTTATGTGTGATTACTCTAATGAAACTATTTTTTTAATGGCAGGACTGCTGATGAAATCTCCATGCCCACATGTCCTATATTTAACCTGTGTCATGCTAGCATGCCTCTTTTGAAGGAATTTGGATTGTCTATTGCCTTTGTAGGTGAAAGAACTCTGCTTCTTTTTAAATTAGGACAAGCGGCAGAGTTCATGGGGTCCTTTGGCCCTACCAGGGCTTTCATGATTAGTCATCTACAAAGATGTTTCCAGTTGTCCAATATAAGGCTGTGAAATGAGTAGTCAAGAAAGTTTCTGTTTTGACTGTTTATTTTACGACCTTAGATTAGACAAGTGGCAACATGCAATGAACTTGATTCTTTTTGGTTTTAGCTAGTTCCCAAAGACATTGTAGGCTCCACAAGTTTTGCTGTGTCCTTGACTTATTTAAAAACGATAAGGGAGCTTCTCGTTCTAGCTGCTGTAGAGGATCTGGATCCTTTAAAAGTCCCACTAGCTTGACCAACACCCAACCATCTTTTGTATTGATGTGTCCAATACTTATTAAGGGGTTTTGAATTTTCCCAAGTCCCGTACTCAAAAGGGTCTGGACTCGCTTAGGAGGTGTATAGACCAAACCTTCTCAAACAAGTGCCAAGTGTACTGTTCCTAAACCATTTCTGGAGATTGGAAAGGCGGTACTTGTCTTGCCCAAGTCTCCTCAAACAAATTCCGTGTTAACATTTTTCTTAATGAGCTATGTCCCACATTCAACATGTGGTCGACATGACACTGTTGGGTTCTTCACAAATTACTTATTGTTAATTTTTACATTGTTTTATTGTCAATAGACTTTTCTTTTGAAATCCAACTAAAAGATTAAAATGTTTATTTTTTGATTCTTTGGAGTGAGATTTGTAAATTATTTTTATATTAACTTTGTTTAAAAATACATTTTCATGTAAATTTATTGAATATTATTCAAAATTGTCTAATCTTACTTTCTGAGATCTGTTAAATTGGATACTTCATGCTGGTATCAGTTTCCATTGCACCTACTCATACTCATGTTTCTTAGGCCACAAATCCTATGCATGGAACTTCCATGGATTTGTTAGGTGCTAGGGTGGTGCTGGTACTGCTGCTGCTGCTACTACTATTTGAAAATTGAAATGTAACTGGATGAATTCCATTGTGGTATTTAAATTTTTTAGAAGCGGACCAATACATTGATATTGTTTGAACAATCTCTCTCTCCTTCTCTGATTTACTAAAAATGTTTGCATGTGTAATATGTAGGTCAAGCCATGTATTGCCCTGCAGACCTTCCGGCATTACTCTTGATATCAAGAAATCATCACATAAAAAACTTTCAAAGTGGTTACAATCCAAATCTTCTGCAGGACTGGTAAATGTTATATATTTAGTTTTTTTAATTGGCAACAATAATGGTAAATATGTTATTTCTTTTTTTGTACTGTCTGGTTTCTTTTACTCTCTTTGGCTTGGGAGTGGTATTAACAATGGAACTTAATAATACAAGAACATACAAAATGCAAATTCATAAATTACAAGACGCTTCTTGGTAAAGTCAAACTGGTTATGGTGGTACATTGTACTGGTATACCTGCCTTTCTTAGTGACCTGGAGAAGTACCTTCTGTTAGCTGCCCACAATTGAGCTATCCTCTAAATATGCGATGTTCCAACATTTGAGTATCAGCAAACTTCACGACAACATAGATATTCTTTAAACAATCATGCTCTGATAGGGGAGGAACAGACTGCCCTATTTTTTGTCGATAAATGCACATAATGCTCACTGATCACTACGAGATTGTGATTGGATATGAATATTGAGGTGTTTCTTGATTTATCTGCTTCTTGGAAGCATGGCTAGACAATTCTAGTTTCTCCAAGGGGTCATATCCTTAAGTTCTAGTTAGATTTATTTTCTTTCTGGAAGCATCATTCTAATTTCCCCAACTGGTCATACGCAAGTCATAGTTCATTGTTTGTTGTCCTTAATTGGTTTTCTGTGGTTTAGAGGCTTTGCTCTGCATTTTACTGCACTGCAGATCTTCGGTAGTTCGTTGTTCGGCATCCTTAAACAATTTTCTGTGGGTTTTGAGGCTTTGCTCTTTATTTGACTGTACTGCTGATCTTTAGCAGTATCAATAAATTCTCTAAACTAGGAAAGAGATACAGATGGGCTATCAGTATAGGAGATAAGTATGGGGGGAAAACGGAAAAACAGAACAGGAGAAAAAAGGAAAATTCTTTCATTTTTAGGTTAACTAAAAAACAGACATTTCGGTTCATCGTCTTTGGGTTTCAAGATTGTTAAATTCTCAGGAATCTTCATTTAATTGTTTGTCCGTGGGCTGGTTGATCTGCTGTGTTGTGCTACGTGGTCAAAAGCAGCCGGGTGATTACCAATCTTCCTTTGTATCTCTATGGTTGCATGATTGGGTGCATCCTTGAAAGGTCAAGGGTTCAAGGATTTGTACACCTACTTGATCAGGAAAAGCAGCCTGGTAATATTGTCAACATCTTCATTACGGGCCCCCTGCATTTGGGTATGAAAGCTGGATGAAACCAGTTTGAATGTCAGACTTTTTTTTTTGGAGGTGTGTGTGTTGGGTTGGGTTTTTTTTTTTGGGTGGGGATGGAGGTGGGGTGGGGGGAGGTGTGTTGGATGAGAGAATGTTGCCCTGTTAATCACGGGCGCTTTTGCATGGGCTTGCTTCCTTTACTCCACTATCCACTAGTGTGTTAATGTGTGTATTTGCACAAAACAGGGATACTTAAAATTTAATTTTCTTTATCCCTACTACGAGTCATGCCTGTGAACTTTCCAGCTGACAGCTCTTTGAATCTCATCATTTTACTGGGCAGATCTCAGCCAAGGAAGATAAGCATAAAAAGGAGGTTGTCTTAACAAGAGTGAACCGTGGTCACCCAGATTACATGTCATTCAGACCAGATAAGCGGCAGCCGCAGTCAGCTGATCATAGAAATGATTCTGCACCTGTTGAAGGCCGCCAGGAAAAACTGCAACTTGAAGTGGTGGAGATCTATAAACCAAGCACTCATGTCAATCCCATATTTACATCTGTTGGAGTTGACCCTGGAAATTTTTACAGTGCAACAGAAGCCACTGATGTAGTCTTCAAGTATGCAGAGAATCAGAATTTAGTCAAGCCTACTGACAAGGCCGCTGTGGTTCTGGATGCAGTACTTTGTGATGCTTTGTATAAGGGAACAGTTAAAAAGGGGTCAAGCTACCCAACGGAGATTCATAAGAAGGATTTAGGTCCAACATTTATAAGCCGAATGCAAGTCCATCATAGAGTATCGAGAGGAAATGTGTCAGCTGTGCGCAAAGGTGCACTCAAAACAGTTCAAATTGTGACCGAGCGCCGACAAGGCAACAAGAAGGTGACTAGAGTTTCAGGTTTGGAATCTTTCCTGATGGATGCAGAAGCACTTGCATCAGAACTTCAGAAGAAGTTTGCATGTAGCACATCAGTGGCAGAACTTCCAGGTTTAACCATCGTATCCACCTTCTTTGGCTTAACAATATATATACTTATTACATATTCTGTATTGGTTTGTACAAAGATCTACATGTTCATATATATTCTAAATTGATTTTTACAAACTTCTACATCCTTTCCGCATTATATACATATTCTGTAAGGGCTGTGATCAGCTATGATGCCTAGATACAGCAGGGAACTGCCATGGATATGGCAGGACACAGATTTTACACAAAAATTTAGGTATCGGATTCTACACGACACTATACTTAGCCTATCTTGAAGTATCCGGGTACCGTTGCTGGACGGTGTTTTTTTGCTTGGGAACGGTTACCATTTTAATATGGAGTGCCACTTTTGGTCAGATTTTAGCATTTTTGTTTGTGCTGTGTGTGTGTTATGTTATGTCCTTGCTAGCATCAGGAGAGCTTTTTATTTACATGTTTCTGAATTGGAAAAACTTTTGTGAAGACAAAAATTTTCTGTGGTAGTGTTGATCTTTGAAGTGGAGAACAAATTTGAACCTGAAGCTGCATATGATGGAACATTCTTAATCTTGTATTATGATATTTCTTAGTTAAAGTAGTAATTCATGAGAAATGAAATTATCCCGTGCTGTTGTCACTGGTACAGATGGCAGTGAAATCTGATTCAGTGTGTATGCAGCCTACAATTGTTTGATCCAAAATGCTCAAATCACATGCCCTCCTTATATTGGGCATTGGTGTAAATTTTGTTGCACTCAAGAGTGGTATATACGGTTGGATTGATACATGAGAGGATATAGTTACATTTTTTATACAACCAGTCTTACCTTTTAGTATCACTGACTGGAATGGATTTGGTCCAGTACCATTTCGAAAAAATAAAAAAAAAAGGCTAGTCCCTAGACATAGAAATGCATGTGATTCTAGTGACATATTGAAGCAAAAGTGAGCCTCACATTCAGAAGGTGCTCACTATTGCAGCTTTGAGTGATGGTAGCTATGCAAAAGAAAAGGTGGGCCCCATAGAGGTTAAGTCAGGTTATTCCGGTCAATCCAACGGCGTATATCCCTTTTATTGGAGTGAATTTGTGCAGGTGCCTACACATAGAGATGTGTTTGATTTGTTTCGCTCATTTGAAAGGTGTTCAGTATTGCAACCATGCTCATGTAACTATGAGTCATGCTACCTATCCAGTGGGGCTCATTGAGGTTATCAGATTATAGCTGCTGTCAGTACCATACTGGTGGCAGCATGGGATCATTTCTTGTAATTTATGTCAAAACATTCTGGTACCTTGAAGTTCAGTCAACATCACCAATCTCACAGTTGCACTCAAGTCAGCTGAGTGAGTTGTCCACCTTGAGTATTTGGTTCTTTGGTCAACTAGAAATTTAGAATGAGTTGTTCCCAAATAAAAGAAATTTACAGTTTAGAAATAGATATGCTTCTCTTCTTTATAAATTATAATCAAGTAAATATCAACATATCAGAGGGAAAATTGAACCATAAAATTTTCAGTTAATGCTTTACAATAATAATGGTGTAGCTGAGAGTATACTTCCATGAGCTCTGTCTGGTTTAAGCCTGGTAAGTATAAATTTCAAACTGCTTTGTGAATTCGATTTTCAATTCCATTTAAAATGTCACTTGCCTGAAAACTAACCTCATAATGATTTGCATGAATTTCTATATGTTTCTCCATGTTCTAAATCTTCTTTTAACTGTTGTGTCACTTTCAGGGAAGAAAGGGCAGCATGAGGTGCTAGTGCAAGGTGGGGTGATCCACGATCTGGGCAAAATCCTTGTGGAACAGTATGGGATCCCAAAGAGATACATTGAGGTGCTTGACAAAACCAGGAAATGAAAGGAGCTAAGCGGTGGTAGTCGGCTCCTTATGTGGTCAAGAAGAAATCCATGAAAATAATAGAAAAAGGAGTTTGATCGAGGAAATTGATAATAATTTCTTATTCAATGAAAACAGGAGCTTGGTTTGCCCAGCCTTTGAGCTGGGAATGGTTAACAGGTAAATGTGAGGTTATAAAGGAGGAAGTGAAACTGCTTTCTTGGTTTCATCTGAGGAGTTATATGTTTGGTGGCAATAAATGAGGCAATTATTCATTATTGTATTTTGTTATATTTTTCTTCATACCAAACAAATAGAGTTGCTGTTGGTCTGCTTGC
The DNA here is from genome assembly GCA_003546025.1 of Camphora micrantha. Lineage (NCBI taxonomy): Eukaryota > Viridiplantae > Streptophyta > Magnoliopsida > Laurales > Lauraceae > Camphora > Camphora micrantha. The sequence continues at coordinate 7,263,749 of QPKB01000008.1, forward strand.
TCCATCTCCCAACTCTGGAAGAGCATTGCTTTTTGGTTTTAAAAAAATCTTCTTTAGAGGATCCATTTGTAGCTTGATGCTTGGGGTTATCCAATTGCTATTATTGTCATCTTTAAGTTCTGGTGTGTCTAAAAAGTGTTTCAGCCTTCAGGTCAGCTGGAAGTTGGATGCACTACTGCCCTGTTTAGTAATCAGGTTGGAAGGGCCTAAACATAAATCAATGGTCAGACTGGAAAGGGTCAGTCCGGTTATTGGGTTTGTCTTGGGAGTCTCTGTGTAATGAGTTGGCATGGGTTTGGTTGTAACTGTGTCTTAAAACAGAGGTCAACTGGGAAGTTGATTCTCTGAAGTATTGGGTTGTTAGATTGAGGATATGTAGCTAAAATAAATATTTTGTGACTTCCAATCTAGAGATTGGAAGTGAATACTGACCATGTTTTGGATTTGAGATGGACCCATCTCGATTGGTGAGATTACTGTAAGGTAGTTTTGAGTAGTCCTGTAATTTATCTTGTGCAAATGAGGCGGCGACATGATTAAGATAATGCCAATTAAGAGTCTGCAACAATGGAAGTCTTGAACTTTGAAACCTGCTTCTTTTGGGAGGAATATGGTTCTTGACAAATTTGTTGGTTTACAGGAGGTTAGGGGATCGTAATCGATTTTAAATTTGGTTGATTTTTATTATTTATTTGTGCAGATGCTACAATGATGTTGATTGTGGAGTTCTGCCAATGTTGTTATAGGGAGCTATGGGCTGGGATTCTATTTTACAGGGTAATTTTCAAGATGATAATAGGCAAGTGAGGTGGGATCCTCTTTTAAAGAAAGAGGGTTTTAGACATGAGCTTTCTTGCATGAGAGTAACATTTTCTCCCCCTTTTTTTTTTCTTGTGAAAAGCATATTCATGGGCTTTATGTGTGACAATGCCACTTCGATTTAATTAAGACAATTTTATAAGACAACCGGTACATTTGTTTTTGTTATTTAAGATATTATTTAAAAATGATTCATGGAAAGTGATGTAAAGTCCTTTTTTAAGGACTATTTGAAGTGTGCTTCCTTGTATGAGAGGAAGTTTTCTGACAAGCATTTTCATTGATTCCATGACCATATAGTGGAATATCAAGACAATGAAGAAACAAAGAGTAGTAGTTCATGTGGCAGATATTGTAAACTATATAAATTGGGCTAGAAAGGAAAAGTCCATGTTGGCCTGTGATTTTCATATAGAGTGGCCTGCCTCATGTGAGGCAGCAATTTGTATATCAACCTTCTTCAATGGAGCAAATGAATGGCTCCAAGTCTCCAAATAAAATTTCATCTGATTCCAAATGAAGAAATAATCATAAACTCCCCATGCTATATTTTACTATTGACATTGATATAAATCAATTCCAAATAAAAAAATCATAGCTTTCATTCTCTGCAAACAATTTATTCGTGTCAAAAAAATGGAAAAAAAAAAAAAAGAGAAGGGAAAAAATGATCATGTCTTTTTGTTGGAGGAGATCATTGATGCGATCTTGTGCAGTAAACTCGACGCATCTTTACCATGCTCTGCAGATTCTGTCAACTGCTGGAAATTATGGAGGCTTCCAGTAAAATCTGTGAAAAGCCCATCAACTCCAATGGTGTTAATCCAGTAATTGTATTCTTCATATGAATCCTGATGGAAGTCAAAGTGTAAGAACTTGTTCTCATTCCTGTAGGTGTATGGATGCACCTGAAAAAGGGTTGGTGTTCACAGATGGTAAGAAACCAAACTTGATTGAGCTCTCCAGCAACTGAAATGGATTTTGTAGTGAAAAAAATGTAGGGCTTCCATGCGAAGAAAGAAAAGAACATGTAAGCAAAACACACAAGATTTCCGTGGTTCGGTGGTATGAGTATTCCAAAGGTGAGATTGATCGTCCAAGACGTCTAATATAACAGATTCTGAAAGGATAAAAAATATGACAAGAGAGCATAAAGGGCAGAACTCACATAGACCTTCAAAATCATACCTGTAGATCATGAGCATGTGCTCTAGCAACAAGATCAGTAGGAGGTGTCAAGTGATTGTGTTTTGGAATCACTACTGTATCTTTCCATGGTCCAATGCCAACTACGTAGTTTTTAATGAAATTGAGGTATTCATCTGAAGTAATTTCGTTGTATGTCTGCACATTGAATGACAATCCCATTATCAAGTATTAGATGAATAATTTGGTTAAAGTGCAGGAGAAACAAAAACCATAGACATACAAAATCAATTGCATAAATCTATGAAAAATTCATGATGTAAAATGAGAATAACCATGAAAAGACATGAATGCATGCGCAATGGGAAACAAACTGCAATACAAGAACAGGATAAACCTGATTTGTGTCCTCAGTTCGCACGTTGAAATCATCAATCAGGAAGACTTTGAGTGAGTTTATCAATCTAGAAATGTAGACAAGAGAAGTCGGAGCAAATGACTGGATGAAAATAGGCTGCTTAAGCCAATCTTTTGACAGATATTCACCCTTAAACCCATACTTCTTAAGTGTCTCTACAATCCTGTCTTCAAACTTCTTTCCATCATTCCATTTGACCTGTCAAGAGTGGCACAATCAATGTATTTACATTAGCTAAAGTAGTCATCTGCAAGTCCAATAAAGATAGAAATTAAGCCAAGTTATATTGTGCTAATAATGCTTATACTAGGTTATATGAAGATGAATCCTTCATAGGAGGGAACAAATATTATTCTTGGTGAGAGTTTGTACAAAACATGGGAGAAATCTATCTTCTATTCACTTGACTCAACTCAAATTAATCTACTCATGATTATTAGCTGTGTTTCCCATTGAAACATTTTAAGACGGCAAATCAGGATCAAAACGGATACAGAAATCGAAAGATTAACTGCAGGAAGGTAACAGTTTGCAGTCATTTGGTCCACTTTTTCTTTTCTTTTTTTTCTTTTTTTGAATGGTGTCATTTGGTCCACTTGATTAGTTGGAAAACCACTTACATGTTTATTGATAAAAACCGGGTTCTTAATCTCTGGATAGATCCCAACAACTCTTGGGGCATCCAATGCAATCGAAATGAACTCCTCAAAAGTGATAATAGGGAATTTCCCTGCGAGAGATTTGGAACAAGAGGTGCCACTGTTACTAGTTGAGAAAGCAGTACCAAGGATAATCACCACTGAAAAGGCTAAACATGTAGAAAAAACTAACCATTGTATTGTTGATTGCGGAATGGAAACCTCTGCTTAGCTCGTAATGTTTTTAATTCTTCAAGTGTGAAGTCGACTGCAGCATAATCACAAAAAGCTTTAATTCAAGTGACGATCAGGTCTTTATTGGTGCTGTGAACTTGGAGTAAAAGCATATGTAGGAACAGGGTCTGTGTTTAGTTTAAGTTGATGTGTATGATTCGACGAAGAATAAAATACATGCATCTTGAACAATTACAAAAATGATGAAAATCTCATGGTACGCATACCAGTGAACCATCCTGTCATGTTCACCCCTTGAACTTCATAAGTTGTTTTGCGATCGGCAAACTCTTTATGGTCTGCAACATCAGTTGTTTCGTCGAGGGTTACATCATGATGACATATGAGTGTGCCATCTTTAGTAGCTATAATATCAGATTCTATGAAGTCTGCACCCTCTTCAATAGCTCTCTACAAGGATCAGACCCAAAAATTATTGAGGACATGCTTCATCTCTTGATGACAGAAAGATGCAAGGCATATAGGGAAAAAACATATTAAAAGACAGTTTTTCTCCTGTACAATAAGCTTCTTTGTTAATCAGAAATCAATGCAGCCTTCACATAGACAGAGAGCATAATAAACAAAGCAAAATTACAGTTCAGAATACAATCCTAACTACTATGGCATACATACAAAATAAGGCACTTAGATTGCATATAGATTGCATACTACTATCTGAGAGATGTTCACAGATATGCTCCCTACATGGGTAAGAGGGGAGTCATGGCAAGGAAGAGGAGAAACATTCATCACACAAATTCATTTATCACTATGATAGACGAATCAAAATTCCTTGTTGAGTTTCTCTAAATCATCCTGAAATAAAATATCAGACTTCTAAGAAAAAGAAAAGGAATGAAAGAGATACTTTAAATGCTGAATATTTAATCACCTCACTACTAACAAGCAGTGGAATTGAAAACTTCTTGGCAGATAAAGTTAGTTTGACATAGTGAAAGCTCAAAAGTTTATCGATTGTAAGTTCAACAGAAGTTAGTTTTTCTCAAATTATTACATTGCGGCTGATCAAATTACATGGAAAAAATAAATCATCACCAAAGCCTAATTCCATCTATCTGGGGTTGGTTTTGTTAGTTTACTTTCACCTTTAATTCTCAACGTAGAACTTATATCTATATGTAACTTTTTACGATCCTGATATCTGAGGCTAACCCTCCTTTATCCGGGCTTGGGACTGACAGGACATATGGACAACTCAACAAACAAGCCAAACTTTGAAAGAAAAAAAAAAAAAATGCACTGGTTCAATTTCTTTGCAACAATACGCCTTACTAGAAGTGTGCTCAACTCACCATGTATGCAGGAGCAGTTTCTTCTGGAAACTCCCCATTTGAACCCCTGTGCGCAATATTATAAGGGCGAAATGTTTGGAGGGGCTGTCTTTTCTGTTCATATGTTTTACTTGGAAGTGGGTAGAGAGGCCTCCCAAGACAACTTCCAATGAGTGACAAAAGGAAGAAAGTGAACCCTGTCAAGATCAATTGAATAAATTAGTCCTCTTGACACCAAAAGTAAGATGTTAGTGCAAGTTTGACCAATTCAACTTCTAAACCACATTATATGATGGACTGAGACAAGAAAGTTGCAACTCCCTGACTAAAAAATGAGATACTTAGTTATGTACACTTGTGCAGTTGTTGTGCCCTGCCCATGGATCAGTTACATGCACACCTAAACAACATACCATTACAGCTTCTAAAAAATCCCAGATACTTGCATCCGTTTTAGGAGCATTGAAAGAACTTGAACAAGAAGTTTACCAATCACAGGAAAAACCATGTGAAGAAAAGTTCCAATCTTTTCAAAATATTGAAATCACCAAAGAAACAGATCCAAGTACTGATTAAGAGATTTTGATGCTTACAGATTGAAGTGCGCTTCATCTTCCCTTTGATTATAGTCTATCTTCACCTTTTCCTTCTTCTGGTATCATTATAGAATATCAAACAACCATAAAGAAAAAAGAACAAACAAATCAATAGAAGTAAAGAAAAGAAAAGAATATAGTTAAGAATAGCATGGACTAACCACTCAGAAAAAAATAATAGCATGGCCTCTCACCAAAGTGAAAATTTTGTGATTAATCATAAAAGCAATAAAGAAGAACTTAACAAAGAAAGCTAGATGCAATAGCTTGCATTTTGATTTTGGCTAAATGTAGAATGTTAATCAGTAGTATGATGGTCTTTACCATCTTCAAACTCAGACCCAAAAAAGTTCTTAAAACAGATAGACCTTTGACTTTGAGATAATCACAATCTATAATACATTAGAAAAAAAATATATAATTTATTCATGAACTTATAGTAGAGTTGTAAATGGGTCGGTTCCGGTCCGGGTCCATGGTGGATACGGAACTAGAAGCATTAAGGAGAAGGTGGAACCGGACCCAGAACCACTTCGGAACCGGTTTCTTGGCTCTAGAACCGGAACCAATTATATATGGGACGGGTTTGGATCCGGGTTCGGGTCCGGGTCTAGGTAGAGAATGATATTAAAAATATATAATTTTTAGGAGAAATTTTAAAAAATTGAGGTAATATCTCAAGTCTCGGGTCCACGGTCCAAACCAAGGTGTAACTAGACACGCACCAATTTACTTATCGGGGCGTAAATAAGGACCCAGACCCGGTTTTTAAAGGATCGGAACCCTGGATAATCGGAGAATCGGAGACCCATTTACATCCCTAACTTATAGTATAGAAAATTAAAGAAAACCTTCTTAAATCTACTAAGAAAATACCACAGCTCAGACTCGGAGGTTGTAGTTTCAAACTCACGCTCTCGATCTCCCTGTGCATGGGGAAGGCGGGACTTCACGTGCCTTGGGGAATAGTCGGTTCTCTAAGGGCACGTTTGACAACCAAATCTTTAGGGAAAAGATTCCTTATTTCTGTAAAGCTGTGGTAAATCTATGTTTGGTAATTGTAAATTCTTGAGGATTTGGACAAATGGAAATCATCATTTGTTAGGATTTTTAGATCCGACTACCCCCCATAAGATTTGAAAATCCTCACTTAAGTGGATTTACACACCAAGCTAACTCTAGTTTTCTCAGCTATATGCATCGATACACACCAATATCAATGTGAAACCTTCAACTATACAAATTTCTAACGAGGAATCTTTGTTCCGATGGTAGTGAAGAACCATCAGACCTATGGATTCCTTCACTGTTGCCAAACATGCCCTAAATGATTTACTAAGTAAATAGTTGGAGATCTAAAAATATATATATTAAATGAAATGCCTAACAACATAAAAAACTGAATAAAATTAGTTCTGTACCTGATGAGAAGAAAACAAAATTATATATACATGGAGCTAGATGAGAACGGTTATCCAGTGTAGGAATGTTGCACTACATAATCCCTATGCATAATGAGTATATAACCTTGTATGGTACATTAATGGACTCATCAATAGTGTATAAATGGAGCTAGCTTTCTAACACCATATTAAGCATGATATAGATGACTTCAAATGATCTAGAGCAGTGAACTATGTGTCCCAAATCCTACAGAATGAGTGGGATAGAATCATTGAGAGCCAGTATAGGGTTGGTAGTTCTTGACCCTAACCACCAATCGAACTCAAACCCAATCAGATAGGTTTGGGCTGACCCATTTATCTTCAGGTCGGATTTGGGTTGTCAATTCTGACATATGAGAGAAAGAGACCCCACTGAGAAAAAGTAGACAAAAACAATAACAAATACCAAGAAGTTGCTTTTTGTTGTTGATGTTGCCTCCAAAGAGAAGGAAGAGAAAGATGTAGTGGTGACAGAAGAGAAGCCCACAGGAGGTAATGGCAGTCATTGAGAGAGAGATTGGAACAGGTATATCTGTAAGGAGAGAGAGAACATCTCAACTTAAAAATCCTGATAGAGATAGTGGAGATGGAAATAAGGGATTTTCCTGTATCTTAGGATGGATTCCTGGGGCACCAAAGAGAATATTCCTTGCTTGGACTGATGAGATGCAAGTGAGTTTGGCAGTGCAACTTCAAGTGGGGTGATGGCCCACCAACGAAGCTTTTATTTTGAACACCCATTTTGATGGTCTTACATCAACATCATTCTGTTTGAATTTATTTTCCTCCTGTTCATGCTTGCACACTCACATTAACCAAGCCCCTATCTAATTAGGTTTCATCCTTGGCTGTATTTGTAAATATGAAAATGCCACTTAAATTGTTACCCACATTTAAATTACTCACATTGTTATTGTATGTATATGGGGCTAAAACCAATGTGCAATTTTTCGGAGAGGGAAAAAAGATTGCGTGGTTAGCATGAATTTTGTGTATGATTTTTAACACAAAAAGGCAAAAAAAAAAAACACTAAGGTTGTTTGGTAAAAAGGGATAACTGAACCTTAATGGAGGGAGTTGGTGAGTAAAAGCACCATTTTTTATCATTTTGTGCTTTTTTTATATGTATATTTTTGCTTCATTTTGTGCAATTTAGACTAGCTTCTTTTTTTTTTTTTTTTTTGGTATTTTTATGATTTTACAACCAACTCCTTCTGCTATCTTTTTTTTTTATTTGATACTCTATCTCATTTTATTTTACTCCACTTGCAAACAAACGGGCCTTGGATTTTTTTTACCACATTGCCCATATATATAGAATTTTTATCTCCCTTGCACATATAATGAACATCTCTATCTCACTAGGATGTAAACGAATGAAAGTTAGAAGATTGGGATGGCTTATTCTTCCAAGGGTTTTGATCTCTTGATGTAACTGTTGAATCCCTTTGAACCGTCCTACTGATAGCCTCTTTATTGGCTCTTTATTCAAGGGCGGCTTCAGGAATTCGAGTCAGTGGGGTCAATAAAAGACTTATCCACCGCAAATTGAATAAATTTATTTTCCCCTTTATCAACATCTGTCATCTACTTTCGATAATTCGACAAACATAATAAAATAGCCCTATACAACGACGAGGAACGAATCCATTGTATTATGATGTGTAATAGCATATGTAGTATACAACATCGAAACAAACTGTTTTCAGAAAACCATTTTAAAAAACCCATTAACAAGAATCCATTTTCAAAAGCCCATTTTTAAAATCCAATTTCCAACAATCATGAAATTGATGCCTCTCATGAGATTTTTAAATACCCATTTCCTGATTTTCAAAACCCAATTCCAAATGCCCATTTCTTGATTTTCATACCCATTTTCAAATGCGCCCCCCCCCCCCCCCCCCCTCAACATACCCACCTGATCTCTCTGTGTGATTGAGCCAAACTCAACTACATGTATGCGTATGCCGGTATGGTTTGAAAAACATAGAGAGACAACCCAGAGAGATGGGAATTGAGAGATTACGAGAAAGATATACAAATCTAAGAGAGAGAAAGACAAATAGAGGATTTGGATTGTTTTCCAGCAATGGAGGACCAAGCACTTAACTTTGCTAGATCAACTCTTCATGTCTAGGTGAGAGTTGAAATGGGAAAGCATATGTGGGTGAGTGGGGTCAAGGACAAACTCGTAATATTTGACTCTTTGCAACGATAAATTGATCATAAAAATGTGGGTGAGTGGGGTCAAAAGCTTCTCATCACTTCCAGCAATGACAATGACATAAATCTTATTTTGATAAGACACTTTCTAACATAATTGACCCCACTGTGATATAAGTAGCCCGCCCTTATCTTTATTGAGACCAACACTTGGGGAGAAATCTCAGCCTTCCTTGTAAGTGCCTCCAAACCCTCCACTTTGATTGCAGTTGCTCGCAGTAAAAGCTACTGTGTCTCACATAGCACCATTAAAAGTTGGTGGGAAGCCCTTGCAAATCAGATGATGGCACAGATAGAGAAAGCATAATTAAGGCAGTTGTGTATAGACACTGCTGGCATTTAATGTGATAAGTTGACACATTGAATGGAGAGGCTGGACACTAGATCTGGACCTTGGCCCAGGGTAGTCCAAGCCCTCATTAATTACCCAACTGCAGTCGGGCAAATTCATGTCATACCTCAATCCATTGATAGCCCTGGTTTTTACTAGGGCCTGTTTCGATTGACTGTAGTTGGTATTTGTATTTCTTTCTATTTTTTCATAAAAGGTTGCTTCATGAAGTCGTGGAGCCCATTGGCCAATGAGATTCACAAAGGATTCTAAGATTGGTAGTTAAAAAAAATGATTTTACCAAAAAAATTCCAGTGAAGACAAAAATGACCCTCAAATTGCAATATCGACAAAAAAGTTTCATAAGCAGGGATATCGCCGTTTTATTTTTCTCTTTTGCTCAGCGACGATATCACCACTCACCTTGTCATGAAATGCAATATCACCGCTGAACAAAACAACAACAACAACAACAACAACAACAACAACAAAAAAAAAAAAAAAAAAGAAGAAGAAGAAGAAGAAGAAGAAAGAAGAAATAAATGAGTGGCGATATCCCCTCTCAGGGACTTTTTTGTCGTTCTTTAAATTTGAGGGCCCTTTTGGTCTTCACTGAGTTTATGTAGTATTTTTCTTAATCCCAAAAAAACTCCATTTTTTTTTTCTAATGCTATGTGATGGCCCGCCAATGAATTTTTTTTTTTTTTTTTTTTTTTGTGAACGGTTACTGAAACATTATAATAAAAAAAAAGGAAATAAAAAAAAATACACCACCAACAACAGGTATAAGAGCCTTATACCCAAAGAACAAATAAAGACAATTACATTGTGTAAGCAGTCAAGGGAATAAACATAACTACCCCTTGTTTAGCTAGAGAGTCTGCCATTGCATTTGCCGACCTTTTAACATGCCTAAACTCGACATAACCTTGAGAATATTTAAAAGCCTTATACTCAAAGAACAATGAAGCTTTTATTTTGACCACCCATTTGAATTTGGATCATCCATAGCTTCTCCCGTGATTTCGGTTGGCCCGCCTGATTTGAGGAATCCCTAGATAAGTTTTTAACAGATTCAATTTTATTATGTAACTTCTTCTCTTGACCATATATAAACCGCAGCACCCATACGAAAATTCTGGATCTGCTGAATGCGAACATGTGAAACAATCATCCATCGTCATGAAAATTGACATTCAGAAAAGTATCATTCTGATATTACCTGTCCTCTAATAAAAATGCACAGAAGTTTCAAATCGATGCTAGCAAATGCAGGGATCTCCATCATCTGGTTTGAGAGTGTGTGAGCCTACTAGACTCATGATATAGCATGCAGGGCTTTGAGATTAATCAATCTATACGTAAACATTGATTGGATGTTTCAACTTGAAGGTGATGTAACACGTAAAATAATCATGTCAGCATAGTTTGGAAAACCTGAGGAATGGAGGAATTTACCTTAAAGCTTTGCGGGGCCAATGTTAGAAATAATACAGATTTTTTGTCGATTTTCGGTTTTCCTAAAGTTGTGGTAAATCTATGTTTGACAATTGTAATTTTTTGCAGATTTAGACATATTCATTTGTTAGGATTTTCAGATCTGACCAGCTCCCATAAGATTTGAAAATCCTCATTTAAGTAGATTTGCACGCTGATTCTTATTTTTCTCAGCTATAAACATCGATACACACCATTATTAATGTGAAATCATCAACTATACAAATTCCTAGTAAGGAATCCTTGTTCCAGTGGTAGTCAAGAATCATCAGATCTATGAATTCCTCACCTGTTACCAAACATGTTCTTAGACTTATGGATTTTTGGAATTTCAACATTGTAAATGTTAAAGTGGACTAGCATTTGAAAATTCTCACAATTCTTTCAAACAAACAAATGAATTCTATATCGCCCGTGCAGCTACTCCATTTGTCCAATTCAAACCTCTTACAACTAACTGCAACTACACATGGTTTTATGGTGATGCAGTGCACTGAAGAGCATAAATTACGTGGGATAGAGGATCCGGACTCTTATTAAACCTGCCCACACAAAGATTTCCATGCTTTTGGCAGGGATGGGTTTTACAAATTTTCTATCATTAAAAAATACATATCATAATTATCATTGAAGCCTTATGAAACGTCTGTAGGTGAGATCTACTTTTCCCCACCCAAAATCAGCTAGGACAAAATGGCTATCTAGTTCACGAGGCTCGTGTCAACAAGATCTAAACCGTCCATTCAATTTTTCTTTCCCATGATGGTCCTGTGTCAAGGGCACACAACAACAAAAGAAAGCAATGATTTCAAAAATAATACTAATCTGATGTCTGGATTATCAAATAGATAGTGCTTATCAAAATCTTACATTTTTCTAAAAGGCAGTCATTGAAAAGAAAAAGTTGGTGTTGCAAATATGATGAGAGAGAGAAGATGGGTGTGTTTGTCCATTTAGTATGAAATAATTGTGAAACGATGATGATAAGCCCTTTTTTTTTTTTTTTCGCAACGATGGTTTTCAATAATTTGGGCTGGACTAATCCCTCTGGATCAAAGAAAAGCCAGATAAACCCTTGTAGCTCCTAGGTCTTAAGAAATAAGAACAGAGGATCGATGCTGGGATCTCTAACTCCGAAAAAGAAAAAAACTCCTAACCACTCTCCCAAATAAGATGATGATAAGCTTCTTCACCAACCTTATTCACACGTCCACCCAAAAAGGCAAAACTAGTATTCATGACCCACCTACTCCAGTTGCTCTCAACCTACTTCTTCCCCAATCCCCACTATGATTGATTCCTTTTTTTATCTTATTTTTCTGCACCTTCCATTTCAACCAAGGGTTCTTGTCTTCCCTACCACATTTATTGAGGAACATGGATATGGGACTTTCCATTCCAGCTTCGATCTTTTGGAGGGTGAAATCATCATTGTCACCTTCCCTCACAAGAAAATAATTCAATGGAGAAAAACTAAAGAATTATTCCTAGAAAAATTGCTTCTTTTTTGTTGAGAAATACATGAGATATCCAAATGACAACAGTATTTAATCTTAAAGATATGCGCACGGATTAATCCCTATGAGTAGGTAAGTTGTCTCCGCAAAAAGTATACCACTCACCAATCACTCACCCATCTATATTGTCTCGCAAAACATGAGAACTGGGCTTTGTGGACTATTCTTCCGCCTTTTTTTTTCTTTCCTCTAGATTTCAAATGCGTAGGGAAAGGGCATGCGGATTTAATAGGCTTTCCCTCTTATTTTCTAAAGTGGGTAGAAGTTGGAAAATAGATGCCACACGCACTATTTTTCAAAAGAGATGTCAAAGATTTAGGTATTTTAAAGAATAGGCATTTTTAAATTTAACCAAATCACATGTAAACTTAGGTTCCAATTTGATTAATATATCCTACATTCCTCTTCCAATCCAACCCTAAACCCTAAAAACTAAGCATAATCTTCATACACAACACTCCAAAACCACGACTTATATTATTACATATCACCCCCTGTGATTTTCATTATTTGATTTCAGTCACCTTACCACACTGCTTAAACACAAAATCCCTGGTTTCCGTAAGCAGCATTCCTGCCTGGGGCAATTCCGGAAATATGTAAAATGCATGTATGGCATCCGGATACTCTACCAGATACGCCTCTCTCCCTCTCGCTTTCAGTTCCTCGTAGTACCTCTTCTGCCAGTCCTGCAGCGGGTCGAACCCACCCACGAAAACTAACGTCGCGGGATATCTCTCCGATATAACGGCCCTGCTCCTCGGCCCGAACACGTTAACGGCCTCGTGGTCCCTGTCCGATCCCTCCGGCAGGAATGACCTCCACATCCAGTCCGTCCGCTCCACCGACACCAGCGGCAAACCGACCAACCGGACCTCCGCCGGCGTCCGCTCCTCTCCGCCGAAGAACGGCTGCACAGAAACCAGCCCGATTACACGGACTTTCTGAAGATCGGAGATCGGATTGGCCGAGATCCGCTCCGCCACGTGGTGGGCGAGGTTGCCGCCGGCGCTGTCTCCCATCAGGAACATCCGCGACACGTCGGCGTTGGGAGCGAAGTCGCTGAACTCCTTCGGCCGGCCGTCGAGCCAGCGGACGACGTCGAAGCCATCTTCGTAAGCAGCAGGGCACTTGTGCTCCGGAGCGAGGCGGTAGTTGACGGAGACGACGGCGGCTGGGATCTTGCGGGCGATCCTGCGGCAGACGAAGTCGTAGGCCTTGGCGTCTGGCGAGAGGAAGACGAAGCCGCCGCCGTGGAAGAAGATGATGACGGGGATGTCGTCCGGGAGGTCGTCGGCGGTGGGGTAGAAGAGGCGGAACCAGAGGTGACGGGAGGCGTCGACAGTGAAGTCGGCAGTCTTGACGCCGTGGAGGGGTTTGGGGTTGGCGGCAGCGCGGGAGTCGAAGAAGCTGAGGAGACGGCGGTTGACGGTGCCGTCATGACGGCGCGTGGCGTCAGTGACGGCAGAGAGGACGGTGATGAAGATCTTGGTCTTCCAGGGGAGCTGCGGGGAGGTCAGGGGCTTTTCCGTCATTTCGTCTTTTCGTCGGTGTGACTACTGACTAGTGAGTGGTCTCGAGGAGGGAGAAGAAGAAGAGGAGTTGATATTTAACGACGAAGTATATGGAGCGTCGGTTGGGGATGCAGCAGATATTGATGATTGAGGGGGATACCTGCACACTATCCACCGTACACGTGTACTTGTTGAGTCTTTATTCAGCGTCCATTTGATCAGGATGATCTGCTGAGAACACGTGTCAGAGTCTGATAGGTTCCGGGCTCTTCGTGAATTTATCGTGTTGAAGTGTCTGCAGGTCCATGGTGGGACCCACTTCAATCATGATATATATATATATATTTTCTTCCTCTTCCACCGGAGGGTTCCTGCGCTGGACTAATCTGTCTTGACAATGGACTAGTCTCTCTTGTCAATAGGAAGTCGGGTAAATTCTCCTTCTAATCTAGTGTGCAGTTTTAAGTCTGCAATATTTGGGTGCAAATCGTGATCTTACGCCAACAGAACTATCATTTGCGATTAGCAATAACTAACGTTAAACTCATGATTTTTGAATTGGGTACGTTTAAAATTTTACTCCTTGAGAAGAAATTTTGTTTTTGATTTTTTTTTTAATTGGATTGAATGTTCTGATTAAAAAAGAGTAATGCGACCCTATATACCTATTCATTAACATGTTTTACATCAAATTGTTAAAAGAAACGGTGGGATAAATTGGGTACTCAGATTGGTGTAAATTCTTCGGGATACTTGATATATATATATATATATATATATATATATATATGGAGTTGGTGGCACAAGGGGTGTGTTTGCTCTTCACGTCTTGTATTTGAATTTGCCTTAAATTTACTTGGTATGCATTTAGAGGGCTTAGCGATGGCATGCCGCGAAAGAGACTCGTCATGTTAGGTTAGAGAAAGAAAAAGTTTAACTTAAGATTTTTTTGGATTAAAGCCATTGTCTCTCACGCTCGGTTTGCTACGAGACAATGTTTTCCTTTGGAAAATGAAAAGATTGGTCCCATTGTTGTTGTTTTCTTTTTTTATCTTTCGTGAGAGTAGTGCGGAGAGAACCATGTGATCCAACTAGGACTTAAATGAGTCACTATTAGCTATAAATATCCACTCAATTAATATTTTACTTTATTCTTCCAGTAAAAATATATGTTTTTTACTTTATTCAGAGTGCTAATTCACATTTCACTGTTGAATCAATATGCTTGTATACATAGTTTTTTTTTTTTTTATTATCAATAGTTAAATTAATTTTCTGCTTATTTTTCTATTTAAAATTGAATAATATCATGATTGAAGTAAAACTCGATCTAATCTGCTTACATTTAACCCTACGCAGATGTTAGCATAAGATCAGTCCCCTCGAGCTCATTTTTAGGCTTATCAGATATAATAGGGTTTTTCTTTTTCTAGTTATCCCCTTTTTTTTGGCAAGCTACAAGCAAGACGATTATCCAATCCTTATAACATATTACCAGGCTCATGAGCTGTAATAGGACATGTCTTGTTGTCTTTTTTTTTTTTTTTTTTCCTTTTTTTTATGACCAAGGGTATCCCTCGCCACTCTCCAGCCAGTCTTTGGACCTTTGGCCTCTGGCCTGGGAGGCTATCCAATTCTGACGAGCAAAAATTATTCCCTGCGGGTTTGACATATTGTCCATTTAATCCACATCTTCAATTTGACTGGACCACGGTTCCTCCCTCTTCCGGAGTTAGAGCTCTTGGTATCGACTCCCAATTCTTTCTTCACGAATCGAAGATTGATTCAACTAGTGCTACCACCTTGGAGCCATATGGGTGTGGGTTGGGAACCCTTTAATCGCAAAAAAAAAAAAAAAAAGAAGATAACCTGATGTTCTTAATATGTAGAGAGGGTTATAAAGTTATAAGCCCCCAAATGGAGATGATCCATGACTGTCATATTTCAGGCCACAATTATGATATATATCACCATCTATTTAAAAAGTACAAAAAAAAACCCATAAAATATTAGTTTCTTTTCACTCTTTTATATATAAATGATTGGTAAATAAGCTGAAATGGGCATGAAGTGAAATGTGTTTTTGAAAGAAAGTGGTAGTTTTGGAGAGATGGTTCATTTCTTAGTAGAGTATTTGTTAGCCCAAAGAGCACCTCTCCATTTATATTTGATACATGTGCATGGAATCCCAAAGGAAATACTCAAGTTTTTTTCTCCCACCCTTTCAGAACTAACTAGGATATATAAAAAGGAGTTTTACAAAAAATAATAAATAAATAAATAAAATCCAGGTTGGTTAGTCAGAAGATGAAATGATAAAATACCATTTATGAATTAAAAAAACTTAAGATAGAAATTTTAATAAATCCAGCAAGATTTATGTCGACCCGCTGACCCAATCCACATCCAAGTTGGACTTGACCCCACTAAACCCAACAGGTCACAGGTCAAAGAAACCTGACTGACATGGATCATGGGACCTGTCTAAAGCATCTGTATTACATTCGTGTCAATGTTTCTCGTCTCCTTTTGGTTGTTGCCACTTGGATTGTTGCAAGAAAAATGGAAAAAAGGAAAAAGTTGGTTTGATGTGTCTGTGTTGCGTGGTTTATCAAATAAAGTCTTCTTTAGGGGATGTACAGATTTTGAAGGTGGGTTTTGATGGTTTTTGTATGAAAGTATGGATTTTGATCTTAGAAAGTTCATGTCTAGACGAGCTCCTTATTTTACTCTTTTCTCTCTTTCTTACTTGTTGGGTGCACAAGGGCTGCTGTGAACAGGTTTCTCAGTGACATGTAGGAAGGAGGAGACCTCTTTATACAGACGTATTCGTCTCTATCTTTTGATGGTCTTGTTTCTTTTATTTCTAAGAAAGAACATGCAAGTTTGGACCACGTGAAAATCGACAACTGTGTCTAATCTATTTTTGTTGTTGTTGCTTGGAAGTCTCATCTATCTTCTTGTTGCTTGGAATTAATTTAGCAAGTTAACCATTTTTGCGTAGTTTGATCCCATTGTTCTCTTTCGTGCTCGTGCACAAGATTTCATCTTGCCTTTGTTTTTCCTTTTTTTCTCACCACACATCATTATCCCAGCAGTGGGGAATTTATTGGTTGAATTGCTGACATGAAATATATCAAGAAGGGAAGAGTAATAAAATCAATCATAAATGGGGGAGATGGAGAAATAAGAGAAGGAGAGGAAGAAAAAGACATCCGAAGATGCTTTGACGAGCGACGCTAGCTTCTCCCTCTTCAGACACGAGCGACGCTAGATATTAGGAGATACTTCGATCAGCCACGCTAGAAGTTGTAAAAAAAGGCCTGATGGACCTCGTTAGTACTATACAATATTTGGAGACCTTTTTCGAGGAATGTCCAAATTTCAGGATTTTTTTCATTAAATCCTCAAATGCAAATGAGCAAATTTACGGATTAAGCAATACTAAAAAACCCAGAGGGGCATGGTTTATCGTCAGAGGTATTTTTTTTTATAACGGAGAGTGTCCAAACTCTTTGAACCAGAATAATCTCTACGGGCCCAGGGGAATTCGAGTAAATCCCTTATGACACCAATGTGGTAGTGTAGTTTCGAACCATAACGTCCGGATGCAAACCGTGGTCCTAGGCTTCCAACTAAGCTATCCCTCTGGGTTTACTCCTAAAGGTTAAGGGTTTAAAACTGCGCTATCACACTGTGGTGATAGGGAATTTAAACGGCTTCCCTTGGAAAATGGATTAGTCCGGCCCAAGGGCTGAGACACCTCCGTTATAAAAAAATATATATACTCAAAGAAGCCCACATGAGGAACAAAGATACCAACAAAGACCTCTTCACATTAATAACCCTATGTAATGCACACAAAAGTGGATGAGAGAGAGGATTTAAAATGGGTTGACTCGGGTTAAACCGATGGACCTATATTGAATCTGGGTTATGCAGACCGGGTCAGGTTGCCTTATTGGATGTGGGTTGAGGTTATCTGACCAATTTTTAAAATGGGTAAATATAGGTTGGACTTTGAACCATAGATCCCACCTGTCAACCCAGCTTGTTTTGATCCAACCCGACTAATTTACCACCTGTAATTTTAATCTAATTTAACCTTAGACCATTTAGGGGTTGTTTGTCTACGGACATTTACATATGTAAATCGAGAATATGTGTAACATTTATGCATCAGTCATGTTTGTGTACGATTAATTATATTTTTGAAATTTATATTTCATGTTGAAAGACATGTTCCTTTTGAGGGATTTAAAATGCAGATGAAACCTTTGATATAAAATAAGCCCTTTTGTCTCTTGTTCATATTATTATAGCAGAATCTAATTCAATGATTAACTATTGTTTACAAGATCATCTAATAAATTTACGCATGTCATTGAAACAAACATGATAAAATAAATCATATATGTAAATGGTGTGAAAATGATGTTATTAGACAAACGTTGTAAAAATAAACGCATGTATAAACCTTACATATTCAAAATTTGAATATTCATCATTTACATGTATAAATTATTTTTACATTTCATCATTTACATGTGTAAATTATTTTTAGTAAAAGACAAAAAACCCCTTGGGGTGTCTATATATCAGGTAAAATGTAGAGAGGGGGTTTTGAACAGTGGCCTTTCACATTAATGGTAAAGTCCAAACCACTTGAACTACACTTAACACTTTCTCTTTTTTAATTATATATTAATCTTGGGTTGGGCTCGGGCTTACACATTTCCAAGCGGACTTGGATTGGGCCACCTCCTTAGAACCTGAGCCGGGCTTGGACAAGCAGTTTAAAAGCCGGGTAAGGCCTGAGTATTCTTTAGCCTGGCCCAGCCCAGCCCATGAACCACTTCACTTGGTTATAATGGCCCACCATCACATACCCTCAAAATTTTAATCTATTTTCACATTCCGAAAGGCCACCATATACAACTTTGGGCCCATTGTGTACCAAGCATATGTTTTTAGAAGAAAATAACCCTTCCTTTTTATCGGAGTCTGGTATTGTAGTGGGCTAAGTAACATCCAGGCCTAGGCTGGCCCATGTCTGAATCGGGCCTTAACTAGCTGGCCTAAGGCCAGCCCGCGTAAACAAAATAAGCCCGAGCCTAGACCGTATTAACTTGGTAGTTTATATTGTCTTGAGGGTAGCTTAATTGGTTTGTTTGTGTATTTGTGTGTCAACTTTCTAGTGTTTGGATTTCTATGCCACTTTTTTTTTGTTTTTTTTTGCTAATACCATTATTATATTCAGGCCGGGCAAAGCTTCAGACTCTCTATAATTGAATCCAAACCCGGACCATATATTAAAACGCGCCTACATGTAAAAATCGAGCCCAGCCCAAAGCGAGCTAAGCATCCCTGTGGTTGTTAATCCAATGCAACAAAAGAATGTGGGGATAGATGAAAATCCACTTCACTGCAGTCTAATTTAGGGTGATGCGTAGGCAATAATCGGTTATCGTTAAATAGACGAATATTTATTGGTACTCATAAGTTTTATCCTTTTAACTAATCAATTTTAGGGCCTTATTAGTATGCATTAGATTGAATTCTTGTTAATTAAATATCAAATAAACAAATCGATCCTATATGAAAAAAAAAAAAAAAAAAAAAAAAAGGGAAAAATTGCCTCTGTGATTTTCTCTATAGCATGCCATTGAGATTTTGTAACACTTTATTTCCCTATATTTTGGCCATCAAAGAGTTGGACCATTGGAGTTAAATTTGAATACAAGACTATATGTTAAATCCAATAACTAAGAAAAACAAATTATCCCATGTCAATAAGATCCAATAGAAATCATTACCAAATAAATCTCATATTTTGTTTAAATAGTAAATAAATCCTCATATACGATAATTAAATATAGGAAAATATTTATGTACATCTATCCCTCACCACTTTATAGTGAGGGACAACATAGTGGGGCCACTTTATGATTCATCCAAACCATCCACACACATGGAACCCCCTAAATTACAATGGATAAATTGAATTTTCATTAATCGATTTGATTGGATAGTTGGATTGATGGTCAAATTTTTTCATTAAGTCGTTAAATTTGTGGGCCACAAATAAATGGATTAGAGACTTGGAATTGACCACAAACTTGGCTCTTTCCATCCCCCAAGTTCCATGATCAGTGGGGCCTTAAGTGGGCCCCATTGAAATTGGTGAGGGAAGGATGTTCATGAATATTGCCCGTAAATATAAATAACTCTTTACAAAAAGGAAGAAAAAACAAATAAGAACCCTGCATGACTTGTTTACATTACCACACAACATTCACGCGAAAATCAAATAAGAATCATATAAAAAATTAACGTAAGAATCATGTAAGGACCCACAATCACATAAGATTCATATTTAAACAAATCTGTATAAACGCTTAAATAAATATATACCTATATAATTAAGAAAAATAAGAGGGTCAGACGGATCAAGCCCTGTATTGTTCGAGCAAAAATTTTGTCCAAACCCGACTCTCGAATTTTATTCAAAAGCCATCATTTTGCGGGTTTCTTTTTGTGGGCTGGGCCCGATTATGCAACAGTTGAAGACGCACGTGCGAATGGGAACGTTTATACAGCGCAGTTATCGTTTCTTCGCGCTCTTCTAATTTCCTCTACAGCAACCCATTGAAGAACAGAAACCCTAGGGTTTATACTTTTCGATCTTCCTTCAATTGCAATGCTGTTCGAGACCTTAGAACTCCAATTCCTGCTCAGTCTCGAACATCTCCCTGCAATTCCGCTATGAATCGCAGAAGATCTCGTTGATTTCTGCAAGAATTTGTTCGTCATCGAATCGAAAATGGCGGATCCGATCGAGGAAGAAGGCGCCTCGAGATGCCAGGAAGAGAATCCTTCGAAAGCAGAAACCCTAGACGGCCCGTGCCGGAAGGAGAAGAGGAAAGCTGCAAAGAAGCAGAAGAGGAAGCAGATCAGGAAGGAGATAGCGCAGAGAGAGCTTGAGGAAGAAGAAGCTCGGATGAATGATCCGGAGGAGCAGCTTCGGATTAGGATGATGGAGCAAGAAGAGGCGGAGAGATGTGAAAAGGCGAGGAAGGAGTTTGAAGAACGCGAGAGACTCTGGATGGAAGCTGCTGCTGCGAGGAAGGCGGAGGAGGAAGCGCAGCGCAAGCTTCTCGAGGAATCTCAGAGGAAACAGGTAAATCTCCTCTTGCTATGAATGTTGTCATTGCTATAATCACTACAAAATTGCTTCTCTGCATTTGATTCTTCCATGCAACTTGATCTTTTTTTGTTGGCTTTGTTGCTTGTCATGGATTTTATATAAAATGCATGATTGTGTAAGAACCAAACATGACTGTAGGAGATAGGAAGCATCAAATTAATATATTAAAAGTTCCTGATGATCAGACTTTCTTGATTATCATTCCTAAGTATTCTTTGACAACTGAAATTGTACATACAAAGGAAGACAAGTCATATGGATAGAGAATCCATGCATAGAATGCTTACACATTTGGCTATGGTGCTACACATGAGTCCTTACTGCTCCTCCTTTAGTATGATTCCTTTACAGAGAGACTGCAAGTGTGCGCTTGAATAAACCTCCGTTTGAGCTCATCCTGCATGCCTTTTCTGGGTAGGCAATGATTTGTCACATTCATCATATGCGTTGAGCCGTTGATTACACTCGGTCATGCTACTCTATTGCTCATGTGTTTTGTTGCACATTTGAGAATGACCGGTTCATTTTTCCTTGTCACTATGGCAGGTAGAACAAGAGAAAGAGTTGGAGGAAGAGGATGATTGGGAATATGTAGAAGAAGGGCCGGCAGAAATCATCTGGCAAGGGAATGAGATAATTGTTAAGAAGAAAAGGGTTAAGGTTTCTAAGAAAAGTGCAGATCAACTAACGGAGAAAGAGGTATTGTTATCTACTGTTACACGATTGCCTCTTGCAATAGTGATCTGTGTGCATGTTTATCTTTCAGTGAGCATCTTATATACTGCAATCCTTTCCATAAAAATTTCACAATCTGCTTCAGGATACTGAAAGACCCACTTCAAATCCACTTCCTCCACAATCGGCAGCGTTTGCTGCTTACAAGAATACTTCATTGGTTTCTGCCCAACAAGTATTTGAAACTGCTGCTCCGCAAGACCGAATTTTTGGAACTGAACAAGTAAGTATTGCAGAAACCTATTGTTTGTATGTATGTATATCATGGTTTAAAATCGCGGTTCGCGGTCATCGCGTCGCGGTTCGCGGTCTTCGCGGCCCATTGCGGAGCGAATTTTTATTTGACCTCAAAAAATTCCGAAAGAATATCCAAAAAATCCAAAATATTATAAAATGATAGAAACTAATGTTTTTTTGACATTAATGCACACTTAAAAGCAAAATAACGGTCCCCTCAAGTTATAACATCCTGTATTCATTGTTGTATCGATGTATATATTAAAATAAGCTGAAATCTCAACCACCTCTAAGTTATTTTCATGTTGAATCTTGAAAATAACTCCAAAAAATAAAAAAATAAGCTTACCAAAGAGGTCTCTTGAGTTTGATTAGCTTTTCTCACATAAAAATCCACCCAAAAATAGCTTAGATCTAAGCTTTTAGGTCTCCTCCATGCCTTAGAAGTTGTAGCAACCCTTTAGGAACCCTTAGGAAACTCTTAGGGAAGAGAAATAAGTGAAAGAAGTGAAAGAAGAAGGACAACAGTCACAGCACACAGTTTAAAAAAAAAAAAAAAAATCAGACGATATAACGGCCGTTATTTTGAATATAACGGCCATTATAACGGTTTGGCCGTTATATTGAAAATAACGCCGTTATGGGCCGTTAAATACACGTTTTTTTGGGCCGTTATGTAAACTGGCCGTTATATGCAATATAACGGCACGGTATCGGCCGTTACCGTTACATAACGGCCGTTATGTAACGGTAATGGCCGTTATTTTAAACCCTGATGTATATATATATATAATATATTTTGAAATGAATTTTATTTATTAATTTATCTCTTTACTATTTGTTTACTCACATGCATTTTGCATCTGAGTTGATTACACCTAGGGTGAATCTTCATATGCTGCTTGTGTTAAGAAAATGCTACTTCTTTGAGTGGTTGAAGTTGCTTATTGTCCTTTTGCTAGGATAAAGCTCACTGCCCTTTCCACATCAAGACAGGGGCCTGCCGTTTTGGGTCACGTTGTAGCAGAGTCCACTTTTATCCTGACAGATCGTGCACGTTACTTATTAAGAACATGTACAATGGACCTGGCCTTGCTTGGGAGCAGGATGAGGGGCTTGAGGTCTGTAAGATACTGCTTTCATGTGGCTGATGCTGTATCCTGATAATCAGTCTTAGCTTTCTTGTGAATTCTCTTTACACACTTACTATATTACTATGTATATATGTGAACACAAATGATACTTGCATACACATCAATTTAGCATAAACTACTTTCGGTTTTTAATGATTTGCACTTTAGAAAAGCATTGATGCAAGTGTATGCATGGATGTTAAAATGTGTGTATTCTAGAGTAGCAATAGAAATTGAACCACAGACATGGACGGCGGAGGTGGCACAAATGATTACTTTCAAATGGTCAGCGTGTTTGAAATGCAATGTGTCGATACACTTTTAGTTGTTCTATATGGCACTTGATCATGGGTTGCAACGCTGTTGTAAGGTTGTTTCACTCTCTTAAGTTCTCTCACTGCAGGAAAGCTTAACATATCCTATATAACTAGCACATTTTTTAAAAAAGGTTCTCTCTACCAGTTGAGACCACGTCCCAGTTTTTTACGGCACTAGCTATCAAGTTCAGCCGACCTTTATGCTTAGTTTATGTCTTCTATTCTGTTGTTTTGGAGTCACAGTTGCAATATATTCGAGCTCTGTTGGAGCTATATGTTATCAGTAATGGATTATTATTCTTTCTATTTATTTGTTATTAATTATAGCAGTGAGTACCACTAACTTGTTTATTTAAGTGCATGATGTGGAATAAGGGCTAAAAAGTGATCCTATACTTTTTTCCTTTTTGGAAAAGGTAAATATATTTTTAACCTAAAAACAAAAGAAAATACAGCTAAGCACTTAGATATCACGCAAGAGTGGCATGCTTGAAAGTAAAGTTACGAGTTGAAGAAGGTTGTGCCACCTTACGTGATTTGGCGAGTTCCGATAATATTTGTTGATAGATTGCCACCAGAGAATCCGGAATGCTCCACTGGGCAATCTGATCCTGACTCAGCCAATCCTGGATCCCAGATCAAAGGGCTGCCTTTCATAAGGCATTGTCCAGGAAGAAGAGCATGGGATACAATGAAAAGGCCGGGTTGGAAAAGGATCTGCATGGCCACCTTGATTTTATCATCGCGGCATAAAACCATGTTCTATGAGCCTCCAAGAAGGACCGGAGTGTCCCCTGGTTGTCTCCGTGGTCTTCACAAACTGTATTTGTGAAGGCCGCATTGCTATTGCTACTAGAGGCAACCCCGCAAGTGACTGATGATCAGGGCCGTCCTCCTTAAATGCATTAGAGAAAGAAGCAGAAGAAGCTCAGTTGTCGAATGGGAAGAAGAGTACCTCAATAGAGTCCAAAAGCCGCCAAGGATTGGAAGAAACTTTAGAGCCCTCTGAATTGCAGAAGTGTACTGCCCCTCCATAATGGCATTAATGGCTGAAAGATACTTTTGTAATTTATCTTTTTGATTTTTGACTATACTTCCTGTTATGATACGGAAATAATCAGTTTCTGGTTGGAAGGCTATTATTGGTCTTGGATATTCATGAGCAGCATGAGCTATCCTATGATGCCTAGATACGGATACGGACATGGGGAATGAGGATTTGACATGCTAACTTCCAAAATTTTACGATATGGATATAGGTTGTTTCACTTAAGATACATTTTGGAAATTTTTATTAAAGTTAAATTTGGCCAGGGCCCATCAATTAGCATGACATTTGTTTTATATAGGTTAAATTTATAATAGGTGGGCTTATTGCGTATCCACAAATCTCAAGTTAGATGAGCCCAATTTATAAGTTATAAGGTGGGTTTGAGGTCTTAAAACTAAAAAAAAGAAACAAAAAAAGGGGGCAGAATTTAAAAATGGGCCTTTTCAAGTGACATTTGCCCCTTTTATTTTCAATACCATGCAAAGTGGAGTGAGTTTTGAGTTATGCAGCCCTAAAACAAAATAAGAGGGGTCTGAATTTAAAAAGCGATGTGCCCTTAAGGGACATTTGCCCGCTTTCATTGTCGACAATGAATCCTCAGAATGAAGCACAATGGAAAAAAAAAAAAAAAAAAAAAAAAAAAAAACCTGGTGAAGAAGTGGAGGAAGGAGGAAGAGGAGTACCTGTGGCAGCAGTTGATCAGAATGGAAGCAGCAGCAGCAGCTGGTTGGCAGCAGCAGCAGTCGAGCAGATTGGTTGGTCGAGCAGTCGAGCACCAGTCACTGGTCAGCCTCCTCCTCCTTTTCCTCCTCTCCTCTTCTTCCCTTTGTTTCTATTGGTTGCATGAAATGGGGAAAAGGGATTAGTTTTTTCTTTTTTCCATTTTAAGACGAAATTCGCTGTTTGTCAAATTTCACTTTTTTCCCCATAATGTGTGAGCAAGCCATATCGAATCCCAACCGTATCTTACCTTATCCTGCACCCGGATCTGCATTGGACTGTGTCAGTATGGGTACCATAGCGAAATGCCGTATCTAGGTATCATAGGAGCTTTCACTTTTTGTCTCCTTTTGCTTCTCAAGGGGCTGGTTTTCCAGTAGTAGTGTTCCAACCAAGTAAATAACCAGTAAAGGATTAAGGCAGAAGGTTGACAAGAAATATTGGTTTTGGTATGAGACTGGGTTGCCCTAGAATCAAGTTGATTCAGGTGAGTTGTTTGGAACAGTGAAAAATTCAGTTTAAGATATTTAGAGATGAAAAAAAGGAAGAGAAAATCTGTTCTTTACTATAAGTGTTTAATTTTAACCTGTTTAGCTTCCTTTTAAAACATCCTGATTCAAATTATATACAAAAAAAAAATTTCATTTGTGCATGACCATTTGCCTTTTGGAAAAATAGGAAAAAATTGTCTTTGTTGTTGAAAGTATATCAGAAGATCCATGACCTTGGGTCATATTCATTGATGCACGATCCTTTCTTGAACTTTCTTGTTGACACTGTTAATTGCTAACTTAAACAGTGTATAAAGAAAATTCAGAAATATTTTGAAATAGCTAAAATCACACTATATAGAATACCCATGATAAGAAGTTTTCCAATGGCCAAGGGTAAATCAGTGGTTTTATGATGCTTTCTTTGTTTTTCATAATATTTTGTTAAACGCTAGTTGCTAACGCAGACAAAGTGAAAATGGCTAACTTTGCACACAAAATAATAGTTGCCAAAGACATCAAAAGCCATGGATCTTGGGCTAAATCCACCAAATAATTTCAATTTCATCATTTTTAACAGAAGAATACATTCTGTAAAAGAAAGAAAAAATTAAGTAAAAGGCTCCCCATTTTTCAATAGCCACAAGGAGGATTTTGCTCTCCAGTACTAGAAAAAAGGTAAGTCTCCTTATTTGAACTTTCTTTAGCGTATTTCTTGTCAGAGTCCAAAATAACAAATGCTCTCTTTTCAAGCCTTGAACAGGTGAAAGAAAATAAGAGAAATATGGCCTTTGGAAATATCTTCATGCTTTCTTCATCATTTAAAAAATCTAATATTCATGCTTTTTTATGCTTTGAGAATGTTATTTGTTCTTCTTAACCCGCCTGGCATCATTTGTATCCTGGCATTTCTGAACTGCGACAAGTTTTGACAGAGATTTTTTACGTCAAGCGATAAAAAAAAAAGTTTATATCAGTGTGTTACGGCTTATAGGATTTCTTTATGTCAAGCAATAAGAAAAGTTGTTATAGCTTGAACCTCTTAGCATACT
Source organism: Camphora micrantha (assembly GCA_003546025.1). Taxonomy (NCBI): domain Eukaryota; kingdom Viridiplantae; phylum Streptophyta; class Magnoliopsida; order Laurales; family Lauraceae; genus Camphora; species Camphora micrantha. Next base: position 7,290,368 of record QPKB01000008.1, read on the forward strand.
GCATTACTTAATAGTTTATTTTGTTTAAGGCCGTTCTGTTTGTGTCTAAATGAAATGTTTTGGCGTTTCATCTTGGGAAAGACATGGGAGGTTTTATAATAATAAAAATGAAAAAATTAATTAGGAGTAAAATTAGCACTTAACGTACATTTTACTTTCTCTGCATTTCTACATGTCAAATCATCATATTTCCATCACTTTCACGCTCAAGCAAGGTATTATTATTGAGGCAGAAGGTTTTGATTCTTCAAAAAACCTTGTGTATACGTGTTTTAATCCCTTCATTTGATTGGCAGGAGGAGAGGAGTTAATTTTACTTTATTTAACCAATTTTTATGCTTAATTTATGGGAAAACATCAACTAGTTTCTGTTCTGTAGAAACAGGCACATTTCAGCAATTTTGTCTGTTTTGCCCAATTTGGACTGTTTCAGCCTATTTTGTTTTTTTGGTCTGTTTTGTCCCAAGGCCCTAGGTCAACTAAAAATTTCCTGGTTTCAATAAAGTGAAATTGACATCTGTGCTGCATTATGGCTGAAAACAGTGTTTTGATCCAATATTATTGTGTAATTTCATATGTCCAAGGCTGTTGCGTGAAAATTTTCGTATGTTCTTTTTATTTGTTGCTCAGAATTCGCACCATAGTTCCTATCCACAGCACTATTGTAGGCCTTGAGAAAAAAAGAATCTTAACTGTTCTTAGGCCTTGAGAAAAAATGAATCTTTACTGTTCTTTGACTCAATTCATTTCAGAACTTCAAGGAACAATTATATGGAGATTCAAGGTTTTATCCTTGGTTGAGGAGGGAGATTAACATTTGTAGCAGTTGTGTATCCAATGCACCTTCTGTATAATCACTTGATAACAGTTGTTGTAGGCTTCAAAAATTGCCTGTCATAGAGAGATTATCATATTAGTTGCTTGTGTTGGAATTTCATAGACATACATTCTAGTGCTTTGACTTTCATGCTACTAAATTTTCAATACTTACAAGTTTTTGTAGATTCTTAATTCCATTGTTAAATTTCTTGCTGTTGCTTTCTTTTTGCAAAGCTGTCTTGCTTTTTGCTTGAGTTTAGCGTTCCACGAATGTAAGATCCTTAACAGTTGGTAGGTTTTTGCCATTTTCTTCGTGCTGTGCTTCGGGAGATGTCCAGCACTCTTGCTGGTGCCAGGTATTTAATTGACAAGTTTTGAACTCACAGGGGAAATCTTCTCATAGGTGGATGCTTGAAGGCTGTGCTGTGTTATCCATTGTATCTCTTTGAGAACCACCTATACTTACCAGTATCCATGGGTCTAGTTTCGAATGAGCTAACATGCTAACATATAGGTAGATGAGATGCACTTTGGTGATGATAATCAACTAGTGAGCATGCATTCAAAGCTGATGACGCGTGTGTGTGTATATATATATATTTATATATGCCCTTTTGTTGGAGCGATTAGGAATGATGATGAGTTAGTGAGAGGATCGTTGATTAGCTTCTTTGCTAATTTTTAGGATTGAAACTCAAAGCATTTAAATGGTTATTTTCTCTCTCTAAAAGGCAATCTCTATTTTTTTACTCTTTCTTGGTGAAGATTACATCAATCCCTATGTTTTCTCTTTGAACGCCAAGGACATTTAATACTTTATTTTTCTCCTTATAGGCCCTCTTATTTTGGAAACTGAATTGATGGTAATGGTTGGTTAAGCATGAACCTAACACCAATTAATGGCTGGTTAATTGTTGTGCTTTCTTCTTTGCCTGTCTTTTCGGGCTGATTTTACCTTCTCTATGTTTATTTCAGTATACTGATGAAGAGGTTGAACGTTGTTATGAAGAGTTTTATGAAGATGCACATACAGAGTTCTTAAAGTTTGGGGAAATTGTTAATTTCAAGGTAGCTAAACAATGCCATATTTTAGCTGCTTATAATTTTTTGCTTTTTGGATGGGTAACCTGACTTGAACCCACAACCGCAAAGTTGCAATAATGAGCACCTTCCACTATGCCACCGGCTTATTGTTAGATGCTTATAATTTTTTAGTATAAGATACCCTTTGTTTCTTTTGGGTCATATTGCATTTACCATTTCCAGGAAATTGTAGCAATGAACAATTCCGAAAAAAAAAAGAAAAAAAGAAAAAAAAAAAGAAAGAAGAAATTTAAGCAATGAACTGAACCCTTCTTCCTTTTGAAATAACAATCAGCTGCAATGCCTATCATAAATTATTTTGCTGACAGTGGATGAAAAACTTTAAGCTAAGTTCTTTTATAGTTATTAAAAGTTAAAACTGATAAAATGTTTCTGCCAACTTGAAAAAGCTATAGGATGCATACTGAAATATAGGCAGAGACATCTGTATGGTTCTTTTTTTCCCCCACTTGATTGGTTGTCTCTTGCATCAACAATCCTTCAATTTCCACCTGGTCAAGATGAGCAAGTAGGAGCCATTTTCACAAAATCAATAGGTTGAAGAAACTGTGGAGTAAACTAAAATCTTAATGAAATTCCAGTTGCTCTAGTTTGAAAATGATTTTGTGATCTACCTTCCGTTTTATTTATTTATTATTTATTTATAATATTTCCCCCATGTTTTGTACATTTTCTCTTGTTCTGGGTATTTGCTTTGTCAATTTGTATGTGTTGAAATAAATGATTTTGAACCCATAAGTCGTCCTTGTGCTCCCTATAGGAAGTCCCCTTGTCAGGAGGGCAGCACATAAAAAAAAAAAGTAATAATAAATCAACTTGCCTACACAGTTGGTGGCTTGCCAATTTTCAGTTGACCGGCTTGCATCTTTGTTGATTAATAGATGGGATTTATCAAACCTTGAATTTCTGAAATTTATAAAAATGGACCTTCCTTGCTATTTTTATTTATTTATTATTGGGAACGTAACTCGCATCCACAACCTCAAGGTTGCAACAGTGAGCTTCCACTGCGCCACGAGCTCTAGCCTTGTGTGCTCTTTCTATTTATAGGGCCTGTTTTGTCAGATATAATTTTGGATGGGATTCAGAGCTGCTTTTGGTATGGCGTTTGGGGAAAATCAGATGATATCTTCTGAGTTTTCTGTAATCTGCCTTGTTTTTAAGGACGACAGAACTATTTCTGGCCATTTATATCTAAAAATGGTTGCATTCAATATTTTATGTTTCTTTCTGACATTTTCAGTGATATTTCTGAATGATGAGTTCATATTCCCATCCATAGTTAAAACTGAGCCAAACAACGCCATAATGTCCAAGCATATTCTAATCTTGGTGCGGTGATGATTGTTTTGGCTTCACAATTTGTGCATTGGAATACTGTGTTCAGGTGTGTAGAAACGGTTCATTTCATTTGCGTGGCAATGTGTATGTACACTACAAATCTCTGGAATCAGCTGTGCTTGCTTATAATTCAATAAATGGCCGCTATTTTGCCGGAAAACAGGTAATTTTTATTTCCCATCAAATGCTTTCTCAGCCAGGTAATATGCATTTCTAGTTTCATTTCTCAGCAGTGTTGACACACTGACAGATTACATGTGAGTTTGTTGGTGTCACAAGATGGAAAGTAGCAATATGTGGGGAGTACATGAAATCAAGGCTTAAGGTAAAACTATCACCATTTCTCTAGGCTTCTTTCTTTCTTTTTTTTATTCTATAAGAAACATCCTCTTGTTTTCTGTAAATGATGCCCGGGGATGCTGTGGGCTGTGCTAAATTGCTATGGATTTGATCCGATAATTGAATCCCAAGACTGAGCTTGAAGGAGATCTGGGAACCTGCAGTCAAGATCAAAGACACAAATATTCAAAACTACAGGGAGAAAACTTTGGTTTTTATCATAAAATAAAATGAATATCAAATACACATTGGGACCTCTTTAAATAGGCCTGTGTGGCTGTAAAAAATGGAAAATTTCCCTTGGGCAGGCTGAGAACTAGCAGCCTCTTACCTAATCTATCTCTTTATGTGTGTGCACATGTGCTTGTTCTTCCATATTGATGCCCAAGCCAGATCCGAGCCTGAAAGTGCCCTGCTTGATATGCATTTTTAAGTAGGTTGACCCATGCAGGTTGATACTTGGTAGTGGCGTAGGAAAAAATATAATAATAAAAGGAAGGGTTTTCTTTTCTTTCCACATTGGCCCTTGAGGGTAGGGTAAGGACCTAGCTAGTGCAGGCCCATCGAAGGCTTTAGCCCAGCCTGTGTATGGTAATGGCAGACCCCGGCCCAGCCCAGGCCTGGCCCTTTGACAGTCCTATTATGATTCTTGGTCCAATAATTATGCTCTGATGTTGAAGTGAGTTACCATCATTACATGATGAACCAAGAGTCACAAAAACATGTTTCCTTTTGTTACATCTTTTATATTATGTATTTGTGGAGGGTAGTTGGGACTTCAGAGAGTTGAGAAAAAAGTTTCATATTTTATATTTGTGTATATATGGAGGGTGTTTGGGAGGGTTGAGAAAAAAGTTGCTCACGTGTGTGTGATTTCATCTTCTCTGATTACTATCTTCATTTGGCATTTGTTCGACAGACTTGCTCACGTGGAACTGCGTGCAACTTCATTCACTGTTTTCGCAACCCTGGAGGAGACTATGAGTGGGCTGATTGGGATAATCCACCTCCTAAATACTGGGTGAAAAAGATGGCTGCTCTGTTTGGCCCTTCTGATGAATTGGCAAACAATGACATGGAGTTAGAAAATCGGGAGAGGAGAAATTCTAGCAGGAAGAGAACTGCAGATGGTAACAGGTATTATTCATTATCACATCCCATGGTGACTGTTGAGTAGAACAGAGTGTCAGAACTCCTTGGTTTTAAATCATGGATTCCACTTCAAACTATAGAAATTGGAACAGTAGCTCTAAACTTTTGTTCCTGAACTAAAGTACCAAATGGCTTCAAACTTTAAAAACTAGAACATTTCCTCCAAAATATGTAACATACAGTAGCCTGGTTTTTGTGTCAACGTAAGCATGCTCGACATTCCAGGATCTGCTACAGTAGCTCTCTCTCTCTCTCTCTCTATATATATATATTTCTATACTTATTGGCACATCAAAATTTGCAGAGACAGCCAGGCCATCCCCAAGCACGGAATGGCCTGGCCTGTGGGCCCCAGCTTTCCCGCCCAATGTCTTCTAAACACCCACTACTCTGTGTGAATAAGAACTCCCAGATTTTGACACATCCAAGTTTTATAGGCACTTGGATTGATCAAGCAAACTCATCCGAATTAGAAATGACAGGGATTTTGACAACTTTGTAGCCCTCAAAAAAGTTACCTCCCATGATCAAATGGTTACTATTTTCTAGAGTTGTGGTTGGCCATGAAGAAACCTTTTAAACCCTCTACCTGCTTTGATTGTCATGCTTATAGGTGGGCCCTGGATACAGTTCTATTCACAGGGACAGCTTAGTCGGTGTTCCTGAAATTGACCAACCTTTCAAACCCTCTACCCGCTTTGATTGTCATGCTTCCAGGTGGGCCTTGCTGACAATTGGCCTCTCTCTCTTTGGCTTTTGATGAAACAAAGGAATTGGTTTTACTGAATAAAACTTTACACTTTTTTTTTTTTTTTGAATAGTGAATAAAACTTTGCACTAGCTATATTGTAGTAGCAGTTGCTGGCTTTTCACTGATGTGTAACTACAAACATACATGTGTCAGTGTATGGGAGGGAGGGGGATTGGGGGAGAGCACGTGATTTTGTTTTTATTGGTAATCTTCCTGGGACCGCAACATAGTGGTTATGACAATGAGCTTCTTCTTTTCTACGAATAAAAAGAGAAAATGAGCGTCTTCCAATTGTTCAAAGTTGTTTTGATTCTCAGTATGAATGTTTATTGTACTATGCTATCTCATTAACAATTTTTTTTTTTTTTTTTTTTCATTAACATGAGAATTTCATTGTGGCGTTTGTTTAGTTATTTGATGGTTAATTCTATTAAATACAAGAGAGCATGTATTTTTTTTTTTTTTTAATGGGCAATCTTACTGGAACTTGCAATGTCGTGGTTGCAACAAGAAGCATCTTCCAAGTGTGCTGTGGGCTCTTGTCCAATAGAACTTGCGCATTAGGTTGAACTTTTTCTAGACTCATGTTCATTAAAATGGTTAACTTGGTTATTTTAAATGCTGAAGTGCTGAGAGACTTGATTATTTTAATTGAATAACATCCAAATAGCTTATCATATGCAGCAATGTCAGCATTTGGATCCATTATTTACTTGACTGGTTAGCATTTTCGTAACAATCCTGCAGTACAATACAACTGTGCATTATAAGTCCTCTGCGTGATATGGTGCAATTAGAAGCAATCATACACCCTAAATAGTGTGTGTGTTGATGCCTTTCTACCTGCAGATTCCAAGCATGGTGCTTGCCATTTTATTGGTGGTGTATGCATCTTCTTGTTTGATTTTAATTTTTATCTTTTGTGCGGGCTTTTGGGACAGTTCCTCTAAAAAATCCAAAGATCTGTAGGAAGAAGTTTTTTCACTTTAACTGGCAAGGTGCATATGACAAATTTAACTGACTCATTTTTATTTTGGCTTGACTGGATGTTGCAGGTATCACCGGAGAAGATCTAGATCTAGAGAGGATTGCCAGGCTGTTTCTGATGGAGACTACCCTGGTGAAAAGAGAGGACGATCTCACAGTAAATCAAGTAGGCGGCGGTCAAGTAGGAGACAGGCAACAGGTTCCCCGAATGAGCTTAAGCAATCCAGTGAGAGGTATGGAACCCACGACCATGATTCTGGTGACGACTACTATGATGAAAGCAGAGTGAGATGCAGTAGTTATTCAAGGGAGCAGCCAAGTACCAGGAAAAAAGAGCAGGATTTGGCCTGTGATCGAGATTCTGGCAGATACCGTGCTGGTAATGGAAGTCGAAATCAAACAAGGACACATTCAAGTAGTCGGAGACAGGAGGTAGATTCTCCCATTGAGAATGAAAAAGCAGCAGAGAAGTCTATTAGCAACATTTCTGACAAATGTGAAGAAAAATCTAGATCATGTGCTCATGATTCTGAAGGGTACTATCCTGATTCGAACAGAGTTCAGCATGGCAGTCACGTGAGCAGAAGGGCACGCACAAGTAGCCAGAAAAAGTACGCGGATTCTAGTTATTATGACAGAAAACTTGAAGAGAACTATGATTCTGAGGATAATGAGCAATATGATGGAAACCATAGATCCCGTGATTATAGTTCAAACATTGGCCACGATGAAAATGGACACCGGGATAAAAGTCGGTCTAGTAAGGGGAAGAGAAATAATAATTTGAAGATGAGTTACCATGACGAGTGTGGAAAGTCGAAACAGATGTATGATTTTGATGATCAAGATCGTTATGATGGGAGATGTGGGTCAGGGGGTTGTGATTCCAGTGGGGACTACGAAGAGAACAGATCTCCATCAAGCAATCAATCCAGGAGGGAACGTGCTAGTAGCTTGGAAAAGGAAACTGATTCTCCATTCAAGAAAAGAAAAGTGGAAGAAAATCACAGAGGAAGAATGAAAGATAGATCCCCCCATAGTCTCAATCAATACAAAAGGAGATACGAGTCGAGGAAACTTGATCTGAGTGATAATAAATATTTTGGTGGCAACAAGGAATCAGGTTCCAGTTCTGAAAGATCTTGTGATGGCTCGGTGCATGACGCAACCACTCGAGCTCACTCTTGGAGCTCTTCAGAAGATTCTGACGACCTCCGTCAAAGTAGGCATCATGGTAAAGATAGGAGAGATGCAAGGAAGAGGAATACGAATGTGAAAGGCAAAGATAGAGATTCAGATGCTGAGGGTCTGAGATCTAAGAAGGTATATAGAAAGAAATCAAGTAGTCGATCACTTGGTTGACATTTGGAGCTGGTTGACGGAGGAGTTGCATCAGAATCCATGGATTGTGAGTTTTTACTGATATCAGTACAAGCATGGAGGCTTGGTTCATTGTATCCCCTTTGTAGTTAAGAAATGGACATTTTTCTCATGCCTTGAAAATAATAGTGAATCAGAGATGCTTATCCTCTTGCTTTCTGTGATAAAATAGTGTGATTTACTATCTGCTTGGGTCCTGTTCAACACAAATTAATACATTTACCTTGACCGTGCTATCTGGATTTCCAAAATTACTGTTAAGTATGCGAGGTGGGCTCCAACTGAATGGTCCAGGCGTATCTTGCTCGTGCTTTTTTAATGTTCTGGCAGATAGTTTGTTGTTATAGCTTTGGTGCAGTATCGACTGCCTGAAGAACAGTGGGCCTGATAGCTTTGACAGACTTACAGGGGTAACCCAATTGATCAACAGGAACGTGAAGTGAAAAAAAGATGACAATTTAGTCTATATCCTTTGTCCACCAGTGAGGCCCATATATGAATTCTGAACTGCTCAGAGTCACTATCCTTTGAACTACTCACAATCACCGTCTCTTAAATCAGTGTCCCTTTTTTTGTGCCCTGCTAAGTTGGACTACTGGTAAGGAGTGATACTTTAAACTTACCAGTATCACTCCTTTTAGTCCAACACCACTCAACCACGAGTGTAGTTATTTGTGATACAAGGTCCAACACCAATCAACTACGAGTGTAGTTATGTAAGTTCTTACCTGAATTTTGCAACAAGAAGGCCTGGATCCACTGTAAGACTGATCATTTGTGAGACATGTCAATATAATACAAAAAAACCAGAGTCAAATCTTGCATTTTATGCATGATGACATTGGGGTCGAACTCAATTTTGGTCAATGCCAAAATAGACAAGGGGAAAATAATTTTACGCTGAATTGTATTGCAAGCAATAAATGTAGGGATGGTCCTGCCATCATGGGATCCATATTCAGACAAAAATGTCTACCATGCATGTGATATTCACTCATTCAGGCATTGTCAGTATCTAGGGACTTCCCAAGATAATGGCAGTAGCAGTTTAAAAGAGCAAGAGAGCTGCACATGCAAGACTCTGTGGCAAATAAATGGCATGCAAGGGGTTGGCCTCACTCACTGGAGGCCTGCTGTTGCCTTATTTAACCATCTTACTTTGTAAAAGTTTCAAGTAATATTAACTATGGGTGCAAAAGCCAATTAAGTGCAAAGTAGGGTTGGCATTGGGTTAGGTTAAACGGGTGATTCAAGCCCCCCGGGCCCTGACTGGGGTTTGTTTAAGTAGTGGTTTTGTTTAGAATGGACTGAGGTGCGAGTCTAATGACTTTTTCACCCGGGTTGAGTTTGGTGGAGGGTTGGGTTTGAGCTGTGCTACAGAGCCCGGATTTTGTCCTGGGCTCTGGCACTGCTCCCACCCGGGCTCTGTAGACTTTCTGGTTGGGTTTTGGCTGCTCTACACTAGCTTGAGCCATTCATGTAAAACATCTGAACAATTAGTTCTAATTTCAGGCCCCTTTGCTCGGAAGAAGTGTACATATAATTTATTTGATATTTTAAAATAATAAATAAAAGAAAAAACTAATTAGTGTGAAGGTGTTGAACTGATCATTGATTAGCCTTATCACCCAGAGTGAAATAATAAAATATGAACACTTATGTCAACCCTTGTTTGATCTAAATTTTAGCCATATTGACAGCCCCACTGATAAATATGCAGTGAAGATTTCTTAATTATTAAACTAGAGTACCCTAACCTCCTTTAGAACTTGCTACATTAAGATCCTAATTATATGCTGTCTTATCGAAAGTTTAGTCCACTTGTGCTACCACCTAGGGGTTACATGAGTTTTACCTGGCTTCTCTTTAGATCCAGAGGGATTAGTCAAGCCTAAAAGGTTGGAACCCTCCGTTTGCAAAAAAAAAAAAAAAAAAAAAAAAAAAAAAAAGGGGAAAGAAAAACCTGCTCTCTTGGATTCAATGATTCTTAATTATTTGTTGGAGAAATCTTTTGAAGGAACATTCAGTCATTCCTTCACTTCTGCTCCTCTACATTGTGTTAGCCTTTTGTTATCCAAGATTTAAGCCATTGAAGGGCAATCTTGTAATCATTTATAACAAACGAAGGATCGTTCCCTAGACAAGGCATTGAGCAACCACCACAATGATCTCCTAACTGACTGACCTTCCACCACACAAGTGGCAGGAGGTGGTGGGTGGGCTACACTAATCCATCTAGTAGGCCCTCTCGCTGATGGCTCATGGGTCGAAAGACCCATTGATCATGTGATCCCAACCGTGGGTTCGTGGAGTTAGAATGTGTGGTAATGGCAATAGGATCTTGTAAAATCTCCTTCTTGATTTTCCCATTCTAAAAAAGCAATTGAGATGGTGCATTAGCTGCATTATATTTTACACAGTTGACGATTTAGGATGGAATAAAATAGTATCTCATATAGATGTCAAAAAGCCTGAAAACACATGAAAATTATAGGTCTGCCCTCTAAATCCCAAATGAAGATCTTGGATTTGCCCCCCAAAACCAACTACTTGTTTGGTCCCCTCCCCCAAGCAAAATCCTGAGCTGCCACTGAGTGGGGTTGAGGAGCCCTATAGATGGACGGTTCCAATCCATTGTCCTTGGCAAATACTATAATTTCAAAAGTTCACTCAACCATGAGTGATTTCTCAACTTGGACATTTGGTTGGTCAGAAGGACAAGTAGGCATGTGGTGAATGAGTAGGAAGCATCACTCTTACTTGAGAGAGAAGGGAACGACCCCTGCCATGTGAATTATTGTTGGCGTGGAAGCATGTAGGCTCTAAGTGGGATAACTTCAGCTTACCAAGAAAAAAATGTAGGATGACTTCAGTAGGGAAGGGTGAGCCCTGGAGCCACTTTTGTATAACACAATCCTGATTCTCTGCAGGATGGGCCATAGCTGCCTAGTTTGCTAATAAGGTTTTCTAGACTGTGAACAGTGTTTCTTATGAACAATTTGCAGTTCGTTTCAACACTACTTATAAAAAATGCCTAGGCTTTTTTTTTTTTTTTTTTTAAAATGTTTGAGCCCATATTTTGAGGGGCCATTTAGGTCAATGTATAGTTAGGTCTTTGAGATTTTGTTTAGGTGTTAACTAAATATCATTCCAATCAAATTATTCTAACCCTTGATTTAAAAGCTTCAAAATTTAGAGGGCCTTCAATTGCAAATTTTAATAAACCTAATCCACCAGCAGAAAAGGATAAAAACAGTACAAAATTGAGTCTAGTGCTAATTGACAATGTTAAAGGATAAGTAACTGTGCCTAACATTTTTGCCAATTAAAATCCTTCAGTATTCCTCATCTATTTTCTTTGAGGAATCGACAAACTCATGTTCGGGGTTTGGCAATTAGCAATCCTCAAGAATTTGGGCGAGTGGAATTCTTCATTTTCGAGGATTTTTCATCCGACTTCCCCATAAAATTAGGAAATCTTTAAGTATGGATTTATGCACTTGATGCTAATGAAATCTTCAGTTATATAAATTGTTAGTGAAGAATCATCAAATCTACCAAATCCGAACGTAGAGATTGATAACCGGCAAATCTAAAAAATATTTTCATTTAGATAGAGGCCACCTGAGAAATTCTTTCTAGAATGTGGCCCCCTTTTGAAAAATTTCTTGGATGAGCCGTGCTACACAGCCCGGGACAAAAATCCCAGGCTGTGTAGACTTTTTGTTCTTGGATCCCTTATGAAATCGATGGAGCACGAGATCCATGGACCTCAATCCATTTTACCCATTCCTGTTATTCTTAATTTGGCTTGGGTCACCACACAATGAATGAAGTAGGGGAGAACAAACTGCTAATCTGTAAAGATTTTTAAAGTAATCTATCATTTGTGGTTGAGATCAGTGCATCAAATATTCAATGTCATTGAGGAAGGAAAGACGGAGAAAAAGAAAGGGTAAATTAGCCAAAAGTCCCTCATATTGTTCTTGTAAGGCATCCAGTCCAACGACTTTTGCTCTAAGGCCTATGGTCCATACAGCTGTACATAGTTTGGCAAGAGGTCCCTATATACGCCACATCAGACATTTTCATGACTAATTTGCCCTTTTAGCTTTTTAAGCATAAAAATTTGAATTTCAAAATTTTGAATCTTTCATTCTCCCCCTCATTTCAAGGTGGGCCACGATTGTTGATCGAAGAAGATCGCTTATTTCTGTTTTGAAATTGTTGTAGAGAATGTAGAGGGAGAGCAGACTTGCAAGCAATTTTGGTTGGAATCTGTTGTAATGAATGGATCGAAGAACATAGAATTGATCCGAACTTTGCTCTGGTTCTGGATAGAGAAGGAGATCGGATTGATCTCTAGTGGGGACACAGAGATCGCAGAGTGCCGTTTTTGATGAAACCAGGAGAAGGGCTGCCGGATTTGCTGAGAATAGACAAAAAAGAGAGGGTTCGCAAAGAGCACACATTGTCTTTTTATCATCATCATGAATAGATGCGTGGTCTAAACATTAACACCCAAGTAGCACATGTCCAAGACACAACGGCTGAAGTGGGTCCGGCCCCTCTAGATCAACGTCTGGAAGTTTCTGCTCAACTTACACAATGAAATGGGTTGCATGGTCATCCTGGTTTTATCTTCAACATGACCGGATTTTGATACAGGTGGCTACTGTTGGGTTTTTTATCCTTTTGTTTCTTTATACTATTTACGCTATCTGTGCTTCTTCTTTTGAAAAATTTATCTGAGTTTAGAAAATTTATTAGAGTTTCTAAGAAACTCAGATAAATTTGCTAAGAACTCAGAAAATTCTTTCAGAAACCCTGATAAAATGGATAAAAACTCAGATAAATTTGCCAAATCTCAGATAAATTTATCTGAGTTTTCGGCAAACTTACTTAAACTTCTGCCAAAACTCAGATAAATTTATCTGAGTTTTGGCAAATTTATCTGAATTTTATCTGAGTTTTGCCAAAACTCAGATAAATTTGTCTGAGTTCTGTCAAATTTATCTGAGTTTTTCCAAAACTCAGATAAAACGTGTACATGTTTTTTTTTCTTTTTTGTATTTTGAAATTTATTTGCGTGTTTTGAAATAAATTTAACTGAGTTCTTGGAAAAAATACTTGAGTGTTTTGCAAATTTTTCTGAAATTTAGAAAATTGGTTTATCTTAGTTTGACAAATGTATTTGCGTTTTTTGAAATTTATTAGTGTTTTTGAATTTTATTTATGTCTTTTGAAATTTTTTTTTTGTCTTTTTAAATTTATTTGCGTTCTTTTAAAATTTATGTGCGTTTTTTTTGAAATTTAGTTGCATTATTTTGAAATTTATTTGCGTCTTTTGAATTTTATTTCTGTTTTTTTAATTTATTTCAAGATCTCATTAATGGGATTTTCATTAATCGTGGCCAATTAAATAGTAGCTGGCCATTATTAATGGCATATCCCACTAATCATGGGATATGATTTATGTTTAAATAGATAAGGGCTTTTAAAGAAAGGGCAATTTGGACATTTTAGATCTTCAAATTTGGAAGGAGGACTTACCACACTAGGAAAAGAAAGTGTGGATCTAAGGCCATAAAATCAAATCTTCAGGGACCTCCGCCCAATTGCCCCAAAAAGAAACTGCTAATCTATAAGATCTTTAATCTCTCATTTATGGTAGAGATCATGGTATCAAATATTCAATGTCATGATCATTAAATTGCACCCACTCCAAGCTCCACGTGTACAGAAATCTCTACAACAAAGGCTCTTTTGTCTTTGAGATTATGCTTCTGTTATATCTGGTAGCTCTTTACCTCACAAAGGCCACAACCTTTTCCCTCTCACACCACTAAATAGAGAAGAGATGAGATCCAGAATCAAAAGCGTTGTATTCTGTCCTTCTCTCAATCCAAAGCTATAGCAATAACAAAAGACAGAATCTTTTCACCCCCCACAAATAGTAGATCCAAATCAATCTTAAAGAAAGTTTAATTTCATCTTCAAAGTCTCTTCTGAAGCCTTTCCTTTACGTTTCTTTATTAAAGATTGGATATTTTCCATACGTGGGTCTGCTTCTTTTTGCTCAGAGATTTCCAGTATGTGGTTTTTGAGCAGAACCCAGAAGTGTTTTTTTGTTTTTTTATAATCAAAACAGCTAACTGAAGAGATCTATGGAGGAAGAGATTTTCTGTAGAGTTTATTTCCATTGGGGTTTCCTTAATTGGGTTGGTAACTCTGGTGATTTTTTATTTTTTCAGATTTCTGTGATAAAAGAGACTTGATTGAAGGAGAGCCAAAACGGGTTTGATCAAAAGGACATTCTTTTTCCCATAAGAATCGGTATCCTGGATATCTTTTTCCAAGATTTTTTTTGAAACGGTTGGAATTCTTTTCTGGGTTAAGTTCATATTGTTTGAAGAAGAAGAAGAAAAGCTTTAAGGAGGATGCCAAGGATGGGGTTGATGCTATGGATCGACCAGAAGATCGTGGAGCCTCTTGTGCAAATACTTCAAAGGTAAAATTGCATTTCACTTCCTTTTCTTTTGGGTGTTCTTGATGTGCATGGATGTGTTTAGAGCTTTTGAGCTCTTGTCTGTTTGAAGTTGGTTTTCTTCATCCTGTTGGATTATTTTTAACAGTTTTATCTTTTCCCATTCATATTAAATTTCTGGTTTTTACTGTTCATGATTCTGTTGTCAATGTGTTGGATCTTTGTTTTGTGTTTTTTTTTTTGGTCATTTATAGAAGGCTGGGAATTCAAGAAATATGAGAACTTGGAACTCATTTATTTTGACCATTAGAGTTGGAATATGGGTGTGAAATTGTGATTGACAATTGGATATTTGAAATGGAACTTTTCTATGGAGAATGGAGAACTGTATCTTTTTGCCTACAGCCAACTGTCATCTTTTGGTTTCTTCCATGGTTGATTTTGTAGCTTTTGATTGAATTGAGGGCTTGAATTTCCACGTTCTTTGATTTCTTACCAGTAAAACAGCATAAATCAGTGAGTATTTGGTTCACTGTATTTCTAAAGCCAGTATGTGCTTTGAAAATTTTAGATAGTTTCTCAAGATTTTCAACTTGAATACAAATGAGAACAGGGCAATTTTTGTAGACAACTTCTAAAAGAATTTTAACTGGAATGTAAGTGAGAATGAGGCTCTGTTTAATCAATTTCTCATACACTGCACTACTTATGGAGCATGGTGCCCTTTTTTTTTTCTCAATGCTAGTGACTTTGCTTATATCTGATTACTAAATCATAGTTGCCATGTAAAATACTGAGAGAATTTTAATGATCTGTGAAGGGGTGCGGAACCAAAGCAATTGGCATTTTCTGCTGCCCTTGGCATTACACTAGGAATATTCCCAATCTGCGGTATGACATCTCTGATCATTGCAATGTTTTTTCCCCTTCTATTATTAGCATTGCTTGAACACAAGTCTATTTTGTATGGTTTTGCCAATTATGTACCATTGTAGCACCATTAGTTTAAGCAAATAAACTGTGTATGTGATCAAAATTATATAGAAATTATGTACTATGTATGGTACTTTGTGCGTGTTTTTTTTTTTTTTTTTTTTTTAATTTTCTTTTTAATTAATTTTTTTGATCGGTGAAAGGCAATCCTTTATAGATAACTAATCTCCCAAACTCTCTTTTATAAGGTAGAACCGCCTGACTTATATGCTATGTGTCTTGTATTTCAACTGTCATTACATGCTATCCTAGAAGTTGTTCGAATTTTTGCCTCTTCCTCATTTAATTCAAGGTTAGAGGCGGAAAGCGATTCTCTCAATGCTATTTCGTGGGTGTCCTCTTCGGCTGTCATTCCTTGGAGATTTCAATTTTACCTTATTGAGATTAGAGCTTTAGCATCCTCGTTTCAAGTAAAGTTTCAACACGTTGGGAGGTCAGCTAATGGTTTTGCTGATTCGTTAGCTAAGCATAGGGTGGATATGTCTTTTAATTTGGTGGCTTTCATTGAGTGATGTTTCTTTGTCTTTTGCTTTTCTTTTCGTGGTATAATTCTTTTATACCATTGTGCTCTTTTTGTTTGTTCGTGTGGTTTCTTGTATCTAGATTTCTCTTTTAATATAATTTATCGTTACTAATAAAAAAAAAAAAAAAACTGTCATTACTATGACAATGGAAGTACATCATTGTGCTAGCATTTTTTGATATAATTCTCATAGGTTAGGTGGTCTTGACCATCAAAGCATTGAACAAAGAAATACCCATTAACTGGATGGGCAGGATTGTTCAACTCATCTTTTTTGTATCCTGTGGTGCATTTATGGCTCAACCTTATCAATCTATGGCTCAGACCATGAACCACTATCTCATCCAATTTGAGTTCAACGCACCAGATACCATAGCTGAACTCTGCATTCAGGTTACTTTATTTTCTTTCTTTTTGACAATACATTTAGTGAAAGTTTTATCCAATTCAATTTACATTGACATTACACATTCACTTCCCAAATGAGCTTGTTTAGTTTTATTATTTTATTTTGTTGGGCCGTTCCAACAAACCATATTTAATTACCTTGCTGGGGGAAAAGAAGAAGAAATCGAAGCATCAGTAAGCTAAGAACTTGGAAGATCATGATCCCAAGAACATGTGTGTGAACCTTGTTTTCCTTCAGATCTGTCAGACAAAATGTGTTTATTCTTCATAGGCGCAATATTGGTGAACTTGTGTTAATTTAATATGTGAGTATTAACTTTTCTTATGTTGACACATATCAAACACAGGGAATGTTTGAATCAGATTTAGCAGCCTGCCCATGTAGGAAGGTAAAGTAATTCGGCCCAGGGTGGAACCACGGTGTATCTGAATCTGGATCTTTTTTTATAGGATGGATGTGTCTCTGGATCCAGATTCGCAATGGTCCTCTGCATTGGATTTGGATTTAGCATCACATCAACTAAAAAAACAAGATCGGGTTCTGGATTTCTATCTGAGACTGGGAGTGGGAATCATATGAGCATGCTTGGATCAATAGGCCTCAAAATGGATCTGTTAAGTATACCAGTGGATCTCTCAAAGCAACAATATGCATCAAGCTCTGTGGACTTTCAAATGGAAACATAATCAACCTCTATAGACTCTTGAAACATAGATTTTTTAATACATGGCTGTAGTTGATTCCAGATCCAGATCATCATGTCAGAATACATAAATACCCGGCTTCAAAAGAATCCAGCTTAAGAAAACTTTTGAATTCTATATGCATGGATCTAGACTGGATCTATATTTCTCCTGGATCCAGAAGCAGGTTCCATGCCCAATTTTCCCCTGATCGTAGATTTTGAATATTTGGATAATCCAATCATTGACATCCCCAACCCTAGGTAATTAAGTTGGCGCACTCTTACAATGTTGATTAGCTTCTTGTGGATATCTATACAGAAGAATTCTTTATTACACAGCGAAAAAGTTTATGCAATTTGTGGAAGTGGCCATAATAATATCACTCTGAAGGGCTGAAAAATAATGCCAATGTACCACAATCTCCACTCCCAAACAACACTTATACAATCTTCAGAAGCTTCAAGTGCATAGTACTGTAAGTTGATTACAGGAAGGCCACTTTATCTACTAGACTTGGCCAATGTGTGTCAGTCATCTATTATTTAAACATGATTTGATTTGGGGGATCTGGGTAAAAGATGTTGACCTGGTTACTGTTAGAGGGGAATTTTATGGTCTGAATATTGCACCTCTCATACTAAATTGTCCATCTTTTGTGGTTCATTGGGAGTGGAAGAACAGTTGGAAATACGGATTGAAAAATATTTGGAATTGAACAATGAAAGATGCTGATTAAAAAAAAAAAGATCCTGTTCAATTAAAAAAAAAAAAAAGAGTCCGCTGTAGCTCAGCTTGTAGGGACATGGTTGTGTGAGTGGGACTGTGGGAGTGTGTGCCTTTGTTTGAATTTCCATTGTGAACATATTTTTATACCTCAGAATGATCTTTTGCAGTTGGTGAACATATTTTTGAAGATAGAGTACATAGCTTTTGTATTGCAAATATATCTATCATCCTTCGGTATTTGGAATAAATCTTTGTTACCGATAAGAAAAACAGCCTCATCTATGTCAGACTTCTAGTTGAACTGGTGTTCTTTTGTCATTTTATCTTTTTGATTGGTTTAATTGTCTTTGATTGGCTCAACTTTATTAGCTATCCATCCCTTTTTGTTTTCCTTTTCCTTTTTGTAAGTATTTGAATGAATTGATTACAGTAGAGATGAGATGCCCATCAACGTATCATTATTGGGAATTTCTTTATTTATTTTGTCAATGTGATTCTTAACAGGAGTAACTGTGATTCTTTGTGGGATGGCAATTGCATTGCTTGGAACTCTATGTCATGCCCCAAGTGTAATGCTTGCTAATTTTATAGCTACTCCAATAGAGCTGAGGTAAAATTTCCTTGCTATTGTTGAAGTTCCATTATTCTTTGTGTGATTGGCTGGGTAGGCAGATCTTCTACCCTTGAGCTCAAATTGCTTCCATGATATTGCATGTAACTTCTAGACTTCTACTTGTTCTTTGTTATCTTGGGCATATGCATTTACACATTAGGCATAAGAGGGTTGAACTGTTGGATATGGGGATTTTCTTGCTTCCGTCTACACTCAAGTTGCTGCTGCCGTGATTGTGAAATCATTGATTCCTTGGTTGCTTCTTGAATTCCAGCGACCGTTGCATGCTACTCATTCTCATTTCCTTCTATTGGTAACATATGCACACTCATGTGAAATAGATAACTGTTGGGATATGTTACCAAGAAGACAGGTTTGACATCAAATTACCATATAATGTATATCTCAAGTAGGCGGTGATAAATGGGGAGATACTTATCATCCTTTGGAAGGGTGAATGTTTTCAATTCATGCATAAGAATTTATCTTAAAAAACTATATCTCGTCATATCCCATCTCTTGTATTCCCATACCAGTTTTGTATAATTTCTAATTAAAATTTCTAGCTATGATTAAATCATTTGTGAGATTTCAACCTACTTTGTATAAGTCATTCTCTTTAGATTTCTTTGGAGTCGAACGTAATGTATACGAATGTGGGTGACTTCTTCGCATCGTGCTATTGGTAGGGTGATATATTTAGGCTGTTGCCCTACAGAAATTTCCCATAATATTTCAGGTTTACCACTCAAGGTGCATCAGGGTGTTTGGCACACTTCCCAAAATCTCTAGAAGCTTTAATGCCTTGGCCGGTGGTCGATAGGTCCTCCAATTTTATCATGTAATTTGTGTTTTCCTGTGTCATTATTATTTTATTCCACTTTGTGTTTCTTTATCCACGATATGTCTGGCTGTAGAGATCCCACTTGGTGTGATCACACTAATTTTAACTTGGAGGGTAAACGTGCCCCACCTGATATTTACTAATTGTTATGCCGATCAAAACGCACAATGGAATGGGAACTACATGTTTTTCCATGGTATTCAAATGGATTGCTCCATGTTCAGAATCTATGTCATGGTTGCAGTTGTGGGTATCCTATCCATGATGTTAAATTGTGATTATTATCTGAAAAAACTTTAGTATCTTTAGCTTCGAGTTGTATGGAGAGATTTTTTGTAATTTTTCATACTTTGGGGACTGTTTTGTAATTCTTAGGAAATTCAGTTTTTTTTTTCCTTTTCAAATTGTAAAAATTTCACTAATGTGAATATTAGGACCTCGTTGTCCTGCTATATGATTTTGGTCAGTGATCTTTCCTCCTTTGTAAACTTTTCTTCTTTCTCCACTTTTATTCCTGGTATATTTTTTTTTTTTTTTCAAATTATACTTGTGATATTCATGCAAACATGAGCGGTTGGCTTATAGGGGTGGACAGATCTTCTATTATGATTGTTTTCCACCATGTGATTTCTTGATTTCTTTGGTGTAGATCTTTTATACCGTTGTCTTGTCCCTATCTTTGCAATGAGGTGTTTTGTTTTGGGCTGTATTTCTTCTTCTTCATTATAATTTTTCATTGCCAATTAAAAAAAAATATTCATGAAAACAAAGAGGAATATCTTTGTATTCAAGCTTCCAATTGTTAGTGTTTTTTTTTTTATCACACTCGGGATGTTCCAGAAGCTAATGAATCTTCTTCTTCTTTCCTTAAAATGACTTGAATATGCAGCCTTGTAGAAATGTCGTTGCTTCAATGAGCACCTTCCAAACGTGCTATTGAAAATAGTAGTCTTTATTTTGTGGATTTAGAGGTTTTTCAGTCTGCATCAACCACCACAGGTTGATTGTCTGCCCTTGAACAGAGCCACCTTCACTTGTCCAACCATCAAAACCGTCCTTAATGTCCAATAGATATATTTCTTCTGTTGGGTGATTGGTTAGTTTCTACCCAAAAGCTCTTCAGTCCGTCTTGCTAAAGCCTGCTCCTGATTGCTGCCTGCTTCTTGACTCTCCAGAAATGAGAGATGGGCCCCTTTTCCATTTTGTTTCAAACTGATGTGAATCGACAAGGGACTTCCCAGATCTTATTAAATAACAACAACATCATCATCAAGCAACAACATCATCATCATTATCATCTCTTCTTTTCATAGTCATCTTGTTTTTAACTTCTAAGATTCTTGTTTGATCGCTAAATCTTACACTGATTGGATAACTCAAAGGTTATCCAGTGAGAGGAATTATGTGGTGTTTTGATCCTGTTAAATGCATAAAGTGGGAATTAGTATTTAGAAAGGGTAATCAATAATATGGCCATCAGCTTCAGCTGTTAGCTTCCTTACTTGCATACTTTCTTTTTGCAAAGTTATGTTCTTATTGCTGCTAGTGGTTTTGCTCAGTCTAGTGGTTCCCTTCTTGCGATTTGGTGAAGTAATATCTGGTGGCCCTCATTTTCCGTTGACCTCTGATGCATTGAAGAAGGTGGTCACGGGTCAAGCTTCACGAGAAGTTCTTTTTAGCATATTTCATGCGGTATGTGCCATTGTTGCCTTCACAAACTCTTGAACACCCTTGTTGCCTTCACAATCTTTTTCTCCTTCGCACTCTCTGAAGATCCAGTTTGTATACAGAATGATGGTGGCAAGCATAAATTCATTAAAATAGCAAACATAAATGGAAAGATCAGTCATTGCTTGGACCTAGCATTATTAAACCAATTTTTAGCCAAAAAGAAAAACACCGTTGCTTGGACCTATGAACAGAAATTGAGGGAGACTCATCTGAGTGCTAGGATTGATGGAGGGGATATCATGGCACCATCCACTCCAGGATGGGATATACTTACAGATCAACAGATTACTGAAGTGTACCCCATATGCACTGCATCATGTAATACTAGAAACCCAAAAAGAGAGACCTCACGCATCTGAATCTTTCATCTTGCAGTTGTTAGGCTGGCTTGTTGCAGCGCCTTTCATTTTGGGCTTCCTTTTCATGGTCTTCCTTCCATGTTTTAAGCTCTTGATTCAGAAGTTCAGTGCTCTTCCTTCAAGCCCAAATAAGCCTTTCTATCCAAATGCTGAAGTCAAGCTCAAGGTAAGAGATGCCTGACAGAAATTTCTTTTTTCTAATCCCATGAACTGGGGATACTGATACAACAGCTGTATATAAGTTCTTCTCCAGTGAGTGATGCCTATGTACATATCTTGTTCTTCTCTATGACCTTCTGCATTAGATAAAAAGATCAACTTCTAAACAAGGCAACATTTCTATTTGGATTCTGTACTTTGTCCTCTTAACATATACTTGATTCCTCTGCATAAACATGACAAGATGGCTCAATTATAGGGTTGTTGCTTTGTTGGTTAGTTTAAAAAATCAGGGAACAGGTGCATTGTACAAAATAATATATTTGATCGTTGACATTTCATGTACATGCATCACGTACTATATATAAGGGCCATTCTGTTAGTTGAGGAAATACCGCCCTTGAAACATCAGGTGGGCCATTGTGCTTCTGACCCATGCCAGAAGTTGGCCATGTTAGAAAATCCTGAAGTTGGCCATGTTCTTGGGGTCTATTTTCACCGGAGTACTCGCAATTGATTTTCATTTGGGTCTATACTAGCTTTGATGGTTTGAAAGACTAAGTAACACCCAAGTTGCAGTTATTGGGTTTACAGGTGGTATATAGCATTTTGTTCTTTTGCCATAACCAGTTACATATAACCTGAGTGCAAAGCAACCAAGTTCCTAGGAACTGAATGTGCTCTAAGCTTATCCAGTTAGTCAACTTGATTACCCTCTTAAAAGCAAGGAATTTGTATGGCCCCTATGAAATCAAGGAATGCCCACAACCTACTTTTTAGCCCGTGCTGTTCGAGCAGTTGTGGATGTTCAACCTCAATCAGTCTATTTAGTGGCCTGCTGGATGATTGCGTGTCTCAGCAAGGGAGCAGCAGTAAGTTGGGTAAAGTTGGTATTCCTCTTCTGTTCCATTGTGAGATGCATATACACGTCTCCAGCTTCTCACCAATTGAAGGGGTGGTTGAATTTGTGGTGCTCTTGGGCCATGACTTGAAGTTTCCTGTTGCTTACTGTTTACAGCCAACCATTGCTGCAGTTTGCAGGGATAGATTTGAGCAAATTGGATCCTTGGCTCAGTTCAGTTTATGTGCTGTGGGCCATCCAAGTTACTGTTAACATGGGTGGGTCACGTCTCTTTATGGTATTAGAGAAAATTCCTTTCATTGCATATTCTCGCTTTTTACAAAGTTGTGAAATATCCATGTTTGACAATTATAAATTCACGAGGATTTAGGACATCCAAAGTTCTCATGTGAAATTCCTCAGCTGATAAAGGTCGAGGGGAGAGTATAAAATCCTCAAATCTGCATATTCGTGTTATCAAACATGACATGAAGAATCCTCAAACATGACCAACAAATGTTGATAGTTGAAACTGCAAAAAGGATTGAAGACCAGCATGAGAGCATGTGCTTCTCAATCGTCATCCATCCGTCCATGTCATTGCCTACCTAGGAGACAAATACCTGTCAAAATCACATGGTGGGCCACCAAAATCCATGAAATATTATTGCGTGAATGACCAAAACACTACTCCGTATATATAAGCAAGAGCAATGCGATATCTACAAATCGTGGAGCTCATGCTCTTATTCTAAGATTTCTTTCTTCATATGTAAGGTTTTGTACCCATAGCCTCAATTATCACAATAACAATCCCTGTCCTTTTATTTTTCTTCCATTCAGGTGCAAAAATGTGAACAGATTGCTTTGACCCAAATTATGTGAGGTTTGGATCTACCAACAAGAAAGATGCAATGAACACTAAAAATAATGGTAATGGTAATTATGTGGGCTCAATATGGATAAAGATTTGGAGATGGAAGTTATCATCCACACCAAATGAGAGAGATGGTTGTGGTCATTCATGATAATGCCAACTTAATATGGGTCTAAAAGATCCTGGGCATGCCTCTTTCCTCACCTGAGGTCTCTTCACGTCATCCAAGTCTCCTTCTCTTACCCGAGGGCTCTCTTACCTAACCCAAGGTCTCAATTGGGTCCCAGTCTCCCTTAGATGGGGTACCAAAAAAAAAAAAGTCCTAAACTCCAAATTAATAACTTAATTGACTCCATTAAAATGATGTAAGGACTTTTCAACTAACCCAATTAAGATTTACAAAAAAAACAGCCCAATTAAGATTGCTTTGATGATTTTATTGAAACAATTGCAAGCGAAGTTGAGTAATTTCCCTATCTAATGTCACTCAGTAATTTTTTAACCACGACCTATTTTTGGTAAATTATTTAGACAATAAATTATTGAACCACATAAAATGCGCTCAATTCTCTTATATGCTGATTAAAAATGCTTTTTCATAAAGGAAGACCTTATTTCTCATGGATCATTGATAAAAAAATAAAAATAAATTTAATCATGGTATTTTAACTAAACTCTGTCGACCAAAACCATGTTCTTAGGATGATGATTATGATGATAATAGGAATATCCACTTTTCATTTTGGACAATTGATATCCAAGTTGCAATATTAAATGCTACAAGGGGCCACTTCTAAAAATGCATTCACATTGGTCAGATGACCTCAAAACCTCATTTCATATAATTTTCTCATTTTATACAATAAAAATGAATAGGTTAACCACGCTTAACTTGTTTAACTCGTTAGTTGGCCTAGGACCACGGTTGCACCCGAAGATTGTAGGTTCGAAACTACACTACTACACTAGGGTTACATGGGAGTTTACCCGACTTCCCTCTGGGCCCAAAGTGATTAGTCCAGCCAAAAGGATGAAGAACCCTTTGATAGCCAAAAAAGAAAAAGAAAAAAAGAAAAAAAAAAAGAGTTAGGAAGTTCAGTAGTGAGCTAGAGGTCTCCACTTTAAATTGTTTGGGGTCTTACCTGATACATAGTTGGGTGGTGCTAAAAAAAATAAATAAAGAACAGACCAGAATAGAATCACTTGCTGGGGGAGGATTTTTCTCCATACGGATATCTGTTTCCAATGGTGAGAGCAATTATGCATTCCTACCCTTTCTATTAGAAATTAAAATCTTCTCTAAAAAAAAGCTATTGCCAATTGTAAAATTAAAAATCGTAAATTATTATATTTTTTTCATAATAAAAATGTGTACACTTAGCAATTGAAAAGTGAGGTTCACATAAAACCAAAATAATTTTCCACTTCTCCTACAATGCTCTCATCTCAATGGTTTTCTTGAATTAAAAAAACTGACCTTGTCACAATCACCTGATTTGTAAAAATTTCACCAAACTGAATCTTAAATTTGAGTAATTTAGTTTAAGTTTATTTTTAATGACCTTATCAACTGCTAATATATCTATTATTATTATTTTGCTAGAGCTATTATTTTGTCTATTCTCGTCTAAACGAAGACGAGAACAAAAGTAATACAGAACGTCTTCTACAAGTTCTTGTTTATTTATTCCAAATCGGCAGATTTTCTTTCTGGGTTTTGTTCCTTTCAACAAAATAGACAATGGGTTGTTTCCATATCTCTTTCCACTGATTTTGACTTACGTGTTAAAATTACATTTTCAGTTGAGTTACCTTTGGGTAAAACAGCTAAAAAGTAATTTGTTTTTCCCTGTTCTGTTTGACTGTTTTTGTCAGATCTAAACATTACCAGGTCACAAAATCTGCAGTTTCTTTTCATTTACTGACAACCCATCTCACTACTTTTTGTAGAATTCTTCCTTCTGTGAATGACAATAAGTGTCCACATGCTCATTTGGGTTTTGCTGGAAAACTTCATTTCATGCATTTAATTGACATTCATGCATGGAAATTTTGTTTTCCAAAATCAGCTGCTATTTTCAGTAATTTCTCTGATTTTTGTTGTATTTCTCATGGGTCTGAAGGGCTTTGTAACTTTGCAATTTAAGGGGTTTGCTCTGTTTTCTTCTTCAGTTATCAGGACTGACTGAGATTTCTTTGTGTTCTTTGTTGATTCATGCGGATAAGGTTTTTATAGCTAAGCAGTTTTAGTGGGTCTTTTACCTTTTTTTTTGTTTTATGCCTTTTCCTCACAATCTTTGGATTCCACATGTCGGTGGCCTGTTTGTTTCTTCTTATTTGAGCATTTGATTTCTATTTAACAAGATTACCTGTTCTGGTTTCTTATCTCCTTTTTTTAGAAGGATTACCTCTTCTGGGTTCTTCTCTTCTGTCTTTGTACTGAGGAATTCTTATGGTTTTTATCTCAAAAACCTGCTTTTATTGATTTGGGTCTTCTTGATTTTATGAGACTTTGTTTGGGAATCTTTGAAGGCGGTGGTGATGTCTCATAGTTCTTCAGACCCACCTTATTGTTGCTCATCAGCTTCGCCTGAGTTGAAACTATACCAGGCTTTCATCTTTTCAGTACCCATTTTCTTCACTTTTATCCTTTTGCTGTTGTTTTATTTGTTTTACCTGCGGCGAAGAAGGGTTGATTGGTCGTCGCTGAGGATGAGAACCCCATACCTGGACAGAGGAGTCACTTCTAGTTCTGCAGTATGCTTATTTCCAATTGTAGTGAGTTCTTTCCCTGCATTTACATTGTTGCTTATCTTTTTGTCCTTGCAATTTAGGCGTCAGAACCGGGTTTAAAGAAGGAAATGAGAGAGATGCTTCCAGTAGTCATATTCCGGGAGAGCTTCTTGATCAGAGACACACAGTGAGTAGTTGGTTTCCTCTGCTTTGTTGTTTATAGATTTGTTCTGTAAGAGAGACTTGATTTATTTGTTTACTGTGAATTCTATTGCATTTTACAGTATATGGTGTTTGAGATTTTAGTATGAGGCCACCTCATTGCAATTTATGTGCTCAGATTGGTGCGATAGAGTTAGCACGGTTTTTAACCAATGTGCTTAAATGCTATTGATTTTCTAATCAACTTGGGATGGGTTCTGTAATACTGAGTTCACTCAGCTGACCCCTGAAATCCTGCTCACTTACAAGACCGTTTGCGACACAGACTTGAATTGCTTATAAAGCCAGGGTCTGGAGTTCTGGATTTGATCAAATGGAGTAGTATAAATTATCGAATTTTTGGCCATTGATTTGACATGGTTGATTTTGTATCCTCTAGAGCTAATTGGTTTTTGTGTAACTGGTATTGACATGTAGATATGAGATCACAGTAATGGAATCCATGCTCTAATTCTGAGCTGTTGCGACCTGGTTGATTGTGAAAGTGAATTACCCCCTGATATTTATGATTTGTTCTTTGGACAGTAGATCTCTATCTACTGATGAGAAATAATTCTGTCTAGTTTTATTTTTCAACTTGTTTCATGATGTTATTTTCTTGATTGACATCTAAAACATCTTAATCAGGATATTAGTTTCTTGTAACATGTTCTTTTGTGTTTTGGGGTGCTAGCTTTTAACCAATACATGTAAAGTAGGGCACTTTCCGTTCATATTTGGATTTTTTTGTACCAACATCCGCAAGGTGTTTGCTTCAGTTACATATTGTTCTAGGCTGAAATTAGTTATACTTCTATTCTTCAGGAACTTGATAGATCTAAAAACCTGTGTCCAGTTCATGTTGTAGCTGGTTCTGTAACCTGTGAAAATATTTACCTAGTCTTTAAAACAAAGGGTCAAGATTCCCTTGGGTGAGTTCTAATGACTCAAGCAAGTCCTCAGAAAATGACCACTATTTCAATACTTCAATACTCATTTGAGTTGTTCAACTCATTGAGTATTGTAGAACTTGATATGTTAAACTTGTTCTCTAAAAGTATCGGTGCAGTATCAGGTACCATTACAAGAAACATATCGGTCCGATATGGATACGTTGGACTTGTATAAGTAACCGGGAATCATAGGTCATTTCTATTGTTCGGGAACTTGACAGATCTAAAAACCTGTGTCCAGTTCATGTTGTAGTTGGTTCTGTAACCTGTGAAAATATTTGCCTAGTCTTGAAAAAAAAGGGACAAGATTCCCTTGAGTGAGTTCTAATGACCCAAGCAAGTCCTCAGAAAATGACCACTATTTCAATACTTGTTTGAGTTGTTCAACTCATTGAGTGCTGTAGAACTTGATGTATGGAAAGAGACAAAATGAATGTTGCAGAACGATGCGAAAGTCCTCATCGTCTGGTTTTGTCCATGCCACTTGACATTCCTGAAAGAAAAGTCACTGTGCAAACTGATTCTCTACTGCTGAAGTGTCTTCTAATTGGGGAGAAATCCTTGTAGAAGTGGAATGTCTCTCCCTAGGGGCCAAAGAATATTCATGTCAGACTGGGATCAAATGGATGCCATCCCCTCCAACCACACCCGCACAAAAAAAAAAAAAAAGAAAAAAAAGAGGAGGAATGTCTCAGAACTCATCAACATATATTCTAAACATGATGCCTCTGGTAGCATGACCTGTGCAGAAAGCTTTTTTCTGAGTCTTCATCACAGGGATTCTTCTTCTTCTTCAATGATAGCGTTGGTTCAATTGTGGTCGTAGCACATTACATCCATTCAGGCATATAAGTATATGAAGTTCTGGTTGAGTTTCACTTGATTCTGTTGGATGTTCAAAATGACTGAGGTGTAAATGACTGAGGTGTGTATCAGAATTCAGATCATGTGTACAAGGCATAGTTGGTTAATAGCTTCTACTGGACATCATGTTTTCTTGTTTGCGTATTACCAAATTTTGGTAGAGCCAACTCAATGCACTTAAATTTAATCTGAGTTGTTGTTTTCACCCTCTTGCAGACTTGTGTGGCCAAGACTCAGCTATGATAACTGTCATTTTAGTGTGTATCTTGATTCTTGAAGGGATGGATACTTGGTGTTGGGTTTAACTGCTATGATGTGTGACATTCAGTGATACCTTTTTGCATAGGCATCAAATGGGTGGTCTGATAGTATTAATAATATTAAAGCTCAAGCTGACATGGTTTAAAATAGCTGTAGAGCTGACCTTAACATGGCATATTAAAATACCACCCGAGTCATTAATTAAGTAGGAATGGAGGATATTTGGACCCTGCATAGTTAGTTTTATCAATTAATGTTCCTTAAGTTCTTTTAGTTGGTGATGCATTGGACAGCCTCTATAATCTCATGAATGAGATTAGCTCATCTTCCTTGCTGTTCTTCGAAACTTGAACCCCATATATTCTATTTGATTTTAAACCATTTGACTCTGAAGTTCTAGTCCACTGGATTTATTTTGCTGCTTCAAATGATGTGAAAACCAACCAAATGTGATTTTGCGCTAGAGATATCTAAAAGGAGCCTGTAAGAATAAGATCTTGGAGCTTTTTTTCCCCCTTCTTTTGATCGATAACAGAAACTTATGTTAACGAAAGGAAGTTACATGCACATCAAAATACAGCAAAAACCAGGTATAAGTGCCTTATACCCTAAAACCCAAGAACAAAAATTACATCGAAAAGCAAGAAACAGGACAGATCTTGGGGCTTTTTATTCATTCATATATCCCTCGAGACAGCTTGTCAAAGCTCAACTGATTTTAGATGTTATTCCCTATTATTTACTTATCTTGTTGACTACTTGTATCCTTCTATTACTTATCTTTTGCTCTCTCATTTAAGTACTCTACCTGTGCAGATGCTCCATTTGCCTAGGGGACTACAAAGCAAACGATCGGCTCCAACAGATACCCATGTGTGGCCACACCTTTCACATGGATTGCATCAATCACTGGCTAACGAACAACACTACCTGTCCTCTCTGCCGGGTCTCTCTCCTTCCAGCTTCCAAAGCTGCCTCTGATCCTGTAGACACTCAAGAAGCTTATGCCAATGAAACAGAACAACTCCACATAGAATCAACCGAGCAGGATGGAGATGAAGTTCTTCTAAGAGATCAAGAGGGAGGAAGAGGAGAGGAGAGAGAAAGTTGTAGTGGCAGTGAGGAGCAGGAGTTCTGTGATGCAAGAAGAGAAGTTGAACAATGTGGATCAAATGGGGAGCAGGAGTTCTGTGATACAAGAAGAGAAGTTGAACAATGTGGATCAAATGGGGAAGGTTCAGTTGTGATTGACATTGAAGATCATAGAATATTGAGGAATCAATAAGAGGTAGCTGTTTTATTATCTAGAAATGACACTTTTTATTTTATGTTGAAATTTTATGGGCCTATTTGGATCCGTGGAACTCTGGAGCTCTTCTATTTTAACGGAACTCCAGAAACAATGGAATCATGGAATGGAATTCCTTCCTGTTACAATCTGTTGTTTTGGTGGTGGCAAGGAGTTCATCGAATTCTTTTTGGATCCTGGAATGATCTAAAGTTGCAGAGGCTGAAATTCCACCCTTTTGTGGGGCTTGGAAGGGAATCTCTCACTTTAGGATCTAGTTTTTGGAATTCCATTAAGCGTCCAGAGACACCAAACACACTATCCTTTTTGATTCTCTTGGTTCCAGAATAACCTTTTGAGTCTCCTTTTCGAGTTTCAAAGAACCAAATGGGCCCTAAAAGTTGATTTTTGTTCTTTGTTGGATATGCTAATGCGTGTCTTTTATGTATATATATATATATATATATATATATATGCTCTTGAATGTATGCTAGTGTCTATATATGCTCACCATGTCATGATATTGCATCCTTCTATTTCAATTTTTTAGGAGGTTTTCAATTATAATGGAGTGGTAAAATTTACCGGATTTGAGAGTAGGGAAGATGGGTTGATACCGGTTAACTATTAGCTTAGGGCCATGAGATAGATTTTAATATTTAGGAGCAGCTATAGGACAAAATGGCTAACTCAAGGGGTTGGCCGAGTGGTCAGGACCGCGGTTTCTCTCTCTTCCGGAGCTAGAGGTCCTGATATCAATCCCCGGTTCTCCTCTCTTCAGGAATCGAAGGTTAAGTCCACTAGTGCTACCACCTGGGGGGCCACGGGGGTTTTACTTGGCTTCTCTTTGGGCTCGAAGGAATTAGTCAAGCCCAAAGGGTTGGAAACCCTCCGTTAGTTAAAAAAAAAAAAGAAAAGAAAAAGGACAAAATGGCTTGAATTGGAACGATCAAGTATTTTAGTTAGACCTGATTTGTTATAAAGAGTTGGAATATTGGGTAATAAAAGAAGTGAACGTAAGTGTATATACTAAGATGGATGCCGCAAGATGCAAGAAAGGATAAAATTAAGAATGAGCATGTAAGAGAACTCACTGGTAGCTTCAATGAGAAAATCAAGATTTTGTCACTCTGATGTTTTGGCCTGTTTTGGGCAGATATACAAATGATTGGAAGCAGTACAGTCATGATGTATTGAAGGTTTATAAGTTCAAAGGATTGGGAGGAGGAGCCAAATAAAGACCTTCAATGAAATAAAGTAACAAAGGAAAGATTCAAAAGAAAATAACAAAGAATATCGAGAACATAACCATGACTTGTGCAGGGTCATATATCCGAAGTCCTTGGTCTAAATCAATGATACTACCAAGAATGTAACATGTTTGGTTGCATTAGAATACATAGTCAAATTAACCATATTAACCATGACTTGTGCAGGGTCATATATCCGAAGTCCTTGGTCTAAATCAATGATACTATCAATAATGTAACATGTTTGGTTGCATTAGAATACATAGTCAAATGAGCTCCAATGAAGGATTTGTTTGCATTAGAATACATAGAAATTCATGGTCAAATGAGCTCCAATGACGGATTCTTAAAGATATGAAGTTTGAATGGTATGAGCAAGATATGAAGGATGCAAGGTAGCAATTACGGGATGTTGACCTCAAGAGATGGAGAAGCTACATAAATTTTACATTTAGTTTGGTAACCGTTAAAAAAAAGAAGAAAAATGATGGGACCTTGACTTAATAATGGGGTTTGAATTACTAGGTTGACAGTGGGGTATTCATTTTTCATCTTCCTTTTATTCATTTTTCATTGAAATGGACGTTATTTGATGGTCATTTTTGTATATTTATTTTTTACCACTTATAACATGAATTCCTACGGATTTGATTCACATGTATTCCATACAAACAAATACCCAGTGCGGCCTTTAATAAAGGCTTTGATGACAACTTCACAATGCTGCTTCTGTTTTTCAGGTAGCTCAGATATACTACACACACGAAAGGCCGCATTACAAAAATTTCCGTGTGTATAAAAAATATCATCGTCGTTGTCGTCATCAACATATCTAAAATCTACATCAATCATCAACATTTCTACGATCTACATCATGATTTTATTTGTCCTCAATTCTTTAATATCCATGTTTAGGATGGTAATGGTTGGGTTACGTGCAACCTACCAAAAGATATTAAAAATAGATAATAAATAAATGAGAGAGAGAGAGAGAGAGAGAGAGAGAGAGAGAGAGGATAATATCATACAATAGATATTTAACATGTGTCATACATATATGTAGTGTATATTATATACGGAAAACTTCATGTGAGCACCTGGTGATCCATTGGAGTGGAACATAAAATAGGGAAAACCCCGCGATAGAAATGGGTCCCACAAGAAACAGTGCCCATCTTTTCGTGAGCATCGAGGAGCTCATTATATATGATAGGGCTGTACAGAAAATTCGGCATCACCACTAAATCGGACCCAATCGATCAAACCGGACAGTTCAGATCGGTTTTATAGTAAATTAGTTCGGTCTACGGTTTGAAAATAAAAATAAAAAAACCACTTAGATCAGTCGGTTATTGATCTAAACCCCCAGCAAAACCAAACCAAGTGGTATATTAAATTATTTGAGTATTTGGATTTTTTTTCTTTGTCCTAGACATTGGAATAAATACAAAGGATGGGTTGTCATCATTTTGAAAATTTTAATTTCGAATTTTCAAAAAAATAAAAATAAACGGTTTAACCAACCAAACCGAACCAATCTAAGCCCTTTCTATCGGTCTGATATAAGTTCAGTTTGGTGGTTGGTTTTTGTGCTAAACCGATCCGAATTGCTCATGTGCAATCCTAATATATAACTATGGTATTTATAATATAGATGTCTATTTCAGGACCGGGTCCATGGCTCTAGAACTATATGCAAAGACCCAGACCGAAGCGTCATTACGCCCAACTAAATGGTACTAGACCGCACTTAATGGACCCAAAATAAGTACCCAAACCCTATTTTATGAGTCGGGTCCCACCAAATTGGTATCCATCGGAGGTGATGAGTGAGTAGCGGTATTTATGGGCCAGGTTGGGCCACTCTGAAACCTGTTCAAGGCTGGCCCATTTAGTGATCAGGCATAATTTTGAGGCCTGGTCCGTCCCATTTGCAAGTGTAGAAACCCGTGTTAAACCCGTCTGCCAGAGCTGGGCCTTAAGAATATATGGACGTAGCCTGACTATTCAACTATTAGGCCATAAGTAGGCCCAGTCTGGCCCGCGGCCCTAAGAGCCGAGTGATGGTGCAAAGGCCTTTGCCATTACCAGTGGGACCCACCTTGCCAATGGGGTGAATCATTGGGCCCATCTTGGATGCTCTAGGACTCCATCAATCTACCATCTACCACCAGATTATTCTAGCATTTTATTTAACAGTCTTAAAATTTAATTACTTTAATGCTCGTTTAACCATAGATTCTTTTGAAATTCAATCCCGAGTAAATGATCAATTAGCATTAAATCGGGGTTGTGCTGCATCATTGGGGTATAAGAGCGTGAGATGAGATACACTGATCAAAGCTGAGCCCAAGTGTGTCCATAGAGCCGAACTTTACGTTCTGTCAGCTCCGAGGAGAAAATTCTCATTGTTTACACTTTTCTATAGACAAAAATCATTATTGTCAGATCACTAAAGATAGATATTTTGAGGCCCTAAAGATAAATGATAAGCATCATCAATCGGAGAGTATTGGTATGAGTGCTAATTCATGAAGGGTTAGTGAGTTTGATGGTGATAGATTCATTATAGATCGATCCATCTAAACCCACTAATGAATCTCACAAAATTTAAAGAATCATAGTTTTTGCAATAGATTTTTGGCAAGAAGAAGAGTAATGGAATAAAATCCAAACATGGATCCGATAGTGCTAAAAAAACCACTTTTGCCATTGTCTTTAGGAAATAATCAACTAGAAAGAAACTTCTACTCAATTCTTTATTTAGACAATCACTGAAAAATCTTACCTTGATCATTCATCATGTGTGGGCCCCACTATCTGATAGAGATCAAGCTTGGTCTCTAGAAAAGACAACCTCCACTAAGAATCTAACATTTGTTTAGTTACACTCAAGATCATTACTCTGAGCTAAAACCAATATATAAAAAGCTGATTGTATTATTATAATAATCTCAGTAGAATACAAAGTTTGTGAAATAAAAATCTAACCTCAGCTTGACCTGTTCAGAAAGAGAAATATACTACAATAAACATCCAATGATATAAAAATGTGGGCATGAGTGACAACTCTTGTTAGAATTAGATAAGGTAGTCACATTGATTCATTCACAGTCAATGTGGGTCCCACCATCATGTACCCACTCAGCTTCCTGTTATACAAAATTCAAGGTGTGGTGAATGGTGATCCCCCCATCCTGTTTTTGTATGCTGTATGGCAATTTTGATGCAACAGCATGTGAGAACAACAGCTTTGTAAGTATGTGCTATAGAAATTTTAGTAAAATAATAAGTGTTCCCACTTCCCATGTGATGTGCTGACTGATGCCCCACCACCCCATGGGCTAAACCCTAAAATAAGTTAAAGTTATTATTATTATTATTATTATTATTAATAAAGATTCAGGCTGTTACAAATAGGGGCATCCATTTTTTATGGGAGCTTTAGGGCCTCTTGATCGGCATGGAATTTAATACATATGAATTTATGGTAAAGTCGATTCTAACAAAGGATTATCAAAAGGAGCTGAGTGGTAATTGATAAAGGATATAAAGCAGGGATGTAGCTAGGACCTAGCTCTCTTAGGATTTGAATTTTTTTTTCTACCTTTAGTTACTTTTAAGAATACATACTTATAATTTCTCATAAATTCTATTTCATGCACATAAATCAACAATAATTTCCAGCCGGAAGGAGACCTGACATTTTGGAAGTTGAAATATGTAGAGTTTCAAAAGCAAAAGTAAATTAAAAAAAAAAAAAAACTGAATTTCTAAACTTCAAATAAGGAATTTCAAATGTTTCATAGATGCTAGTGACGTTGCTGTAAGCAATTTTAACACAAAAAATTTCAATTAAAAAAAATCTCAATAAAATAGATCCTAAGAGTAAACTTAGTACTTGTTTGTTTCATGCAATTTAATTTCTAGGAACTTCAAAACCTCTGTATCTTTGTAAGTGATTAAAATGAAGAATCATCAAATTCTAGAAAAGCCAAGGTCTATATATGTCCTTACCTTGCATCTTGACCTCTTTAATAATCCTTATATGGAGCCCATTTGAGTAAGGACTCATATGTATTCAATTCCTATCTATTCTACACGAATAAGCCAGACCGTTAAAAGCATTTTCATGTTCCCTTCTTTAAGTACTTTGCAATGTTGACCGCATAATGAGTAACTGCAGCATTTTTGGTGGGGCTTACTTGGATGAATCCCTCTCATTTGGATGGGATGGGTGGAAGGGTTGATTTATGAGTAAGTGTTATCTAGCCCCTGATTTAACAGCGTAAAAATTTAAAGTCAATCTCTGAGTTACACTATCAAGATAAAATTTGACATGATTTTAGATGATTTTGAGGATAAGACTGAAAGGAGTTACACTATCAAAGGTGCCCCCAAGTGGGGCCCATGGAGCTGGAATAGATGCGGCCTGCGGAGCAGTTACCACGTCGGAGAAAATTCTCCATTGGGATGGTACATGCCCACAGCGACCCTCTTCTTGACTTGGTCGACTTTTGAAAGTTTCAATTGAAATGACAAGAGCACCCTGGTCCTTCTATAAAATCACCACCTAGGGGGTGGCTGGTTAAAGGGTTTCAAAAGTCAAAACAAAAGTAGGGTGTTTGGAGGGTGTTCCTTGCACTTTTAGAATCCTAGATTGTAAATCATAACAATTAAAGAAAGGTCTTGCTCTTTTTTCTATTTGCCAATCAATTTACTGTTTACTTAAGTCAAATTATTGTCCTAATGACCCTTAACCTAGGGTCACTCTAAAATAAAAATAGTTATGGACCCTTACATTGATTGAGCAATCACTCACATCGAAGAGGATGGAGTCTGGATCTCGAGTCTCTCACACTAATGTAAATATATTATAATGAACGTCATCCCCTCATAAACATATCCTCAAGTTTTACTTTAATAGGAATTAGTCTCATGACTGGTAATATGGTCAACACAATTTATATATTTATTACACATCGATCGTGCACCCAATCTTATTGTATAACAAACTTCTATTCAAGTAAAATTTAAGAATATATCATAATAGAAAATTACAATCATTTTGAACGGTTTGCATGATTAATAGAAGGGCCCATGATGGAGTTCCACACATCCCATTCACAGAAAGCATGTGGGAGATGCTTGGCGTCCGTGGACTCAAGAACGAAGAGAGTGACGTGATAAAGTCAAGCTCTTCCGATGCTCTACATTTCGATCAATGAATTCCCTAATAAATCAAAACACGCTTAATTCTCATCTAATCATCATATTTCCTTAGCAAACTGACATTTCTTGTAAAAGTTAACTCCGCAAAGGCATCTCAAATGAGGGGAAGCAAGTGAAAGAAAAAAATATGTTAGCTAATGCACAATCATCCCAGTGGCATAAACAATCTAATTTCACAGTGGTGGTCCAAGTTTGACTCCGCGGCCCCTAGGTTTGTGACTTAGTCCTCAGTCAGGAAAAAAAAGTGAAAAAACTTTTAAAAATTATTGAATCACAAGGAGGTCTCTTAAACAAATAGAAGAAATTGATAGGGGTGTTTTATGAAAATTCGAGTCCATAGGCATTTATTCGAGAACAAGGGCATTTCCGGAACTTCACTTTAGTTCCTGTTTGAAATTTTCTTTCAAGCGAACTTTAAACAAAATCAGGCAAACCATTTCTATCTCATCATTTGCCGGCGGATCTCTGCCAAAGAAAGAGAGGTTTTCAGGTGAGCGATTCTCTATTAGGGTTTTGGAAATCCAATCTTTCGATCGTTCATTTGTTTTATTTTGAATGGATCTCTGCAATTCGACTTTAGGTTTTGTTTGGTTCTAGATTTCAAAGATCATGTCTTTTTCAAAACCCTAGCCCAAATATGGAAAGAGTTTAACTGATGTAGCTGTAGGGTTTTATTTTAGGGTTTTGTCAGATTGTGAATCCAATCTTTTTGGGGATAGTTAGAAACCCTAGCTGTTAATTTTCTGCTGTTGTATCAGGTTGGTTGTTTGTATGGAGATATAGAGATTTTTTAGGGTTTATTGGGCGTGTCAAGAAACCCTAGAGCTTTGTAGAACTTGTTGTTGATGATTTTTGTTGGGTTGTAAAACCTTAGTAGACAATGGATATGTTTCTTTAGATTTGATGAGAGTTTGAATTGAGTTTGACTGGAAAAGTAGAATCCAAGGCTTCAATGATGATGCGGCTAATGTTGATGTGGCGTCTTTCAGGTTTTGAAACGCTTGATATGCTTGGTTTTGTTTTGTTTTTTGAGTCGAAGCATAGAAGTTGATTTTAGCTTGTAGAGTGTCTTTAGATTTTAGGAGTGTATGATATGGGGTCTTTGGATTCTGAAACCCTTGCAGTTGAGATTTATTCAGTCTCTTAGGGACCGTTTGTTTGTATTAATTTACAAAGGAATTGAATTCATGGGGTAATTGAAAATGAAGATCAAAGGTGAATTTCGGTTGTATTTCCTTGAAATAAAATGTTATTTGGTGTTCATTTTCGGAAATTCACCTCTAGTCTTCGTCTTTAACCACGCTATGTATTCAATTCCTATGTCTTCTAAAGCAAACAAACAGGTCCTTAAGAATTTTTAAAACTTGGAACCATAGCAGTTGGGAGAGTTTTTATTTTTCCAAAAAAAAAAAAAAAAAAATTCTTGGAACTTTTTAGCAGTTGATTTCTGTTGTTTTGTATAAATTTGGAATTGGGGCAGAAGTTGTTATTTGCTTTGACACCCTAACAGTAATATTTTTATTTATTTTATTCATTTTTTTTTTAGAGAGGTTTGGGCAACCTGGCAGCAGAATTTTTTTGTGTTATTATTTCTTTTAAAGAATTAATGCCAATTCTGAAACTCTGACAGCTGCTGGATTCTATACTTGTATGAATTCCAAACCATTCTATGGGACATGGCCAATTATTTTTGTTCACTGGAGCTAATTTTGAAACCTTTTTGCAGAAATGGATCATGCAACCAGTTCTGAGACCCAATAAATGAGAAGATGGGAGATGGACTATGATGATGCAGAAACCCCAGAACAAGAGGTTGTTGGTGTGTCTACCAGGATTGGAGAACCTTACAATCAGCATGGGATGTTATTTTCCTTGTTTTTAGAACCATACAAAACCAAAATTGAGAGTTAGTTCTTTGCAATTCTGAGACCTGTCACCTATTACATAGAAACAGTTGCGATTTAGTTTGTTTTCATTGCAGATGGGTTCCATTCATAACACAGTTTATTATTGCTGTGTTTCCAAGGGGAGTAGGGTTCTCTATACATACAGTGGTGGAGATCGTGAACTCGAGGCCTTGGCTGCACTATGCTTGGAAAGAACTCCATCTTTCCACGCTTGGTATTTTGAAACCGTTGGGAGAAGGACTTTTGGGTTTCTGATGGAAGATGGGTATGTTTATTTTGCCATTGTTGATGAAGGTCTTGGAAATTCAGGGGTTCTACGGTTTCTTAAACATGTCAGGGATGAGTTCAAGCAGGTTGCCAGGAAAGGGTCGAAGGGTAGTTTTTCTGGTTTAAGTCCTATCTGCTTACAAGAAGAGCTGGTGCCTGTTATTCGGCAGTTGATAGCTTCATTGGAAAATGTATCACGGACAGAGGCTGCTGATGGGATGACTGAGAGATCTCTACACGATCCTAAATCCTCACAGTTCAACAATCAAATGGGTAACTCGGATACAGCGACATCAACAAAAGCACCGTTGCTGGGGAAGCCTAACAAGTATGAGAAGAAGAAGATGAAGGATAGGTCAATTGAAACTAAAGATACTGTTTTAGAGGATCACAATCACAATACAGATAGGGGAATAACGATCAATATGGGTCCTGAATCCAACCAAGGAGGAATGTCTTCAATTTCACTGCAGAAGAGTTCAAGTTCTACAAGGATTAGAGGGCAACAGCTTGCTCGAAGGAAGTGGTGGCGGCATGTGCGCATAATTCTTGCCATTGATGCAGTCATATGCTTGGTTTTGTTTTGTATTTGGTTAGGAATTTGTCGTGGTTTCCAATGCATTCACTGAGAGAACTGGTTTTCATGTGAATGGAGATATGTTTACATTTTATTAATTAGCATTTGTGTAAATTGTAGAATCAACGAACAACTTAAATATCTGTTTTGTTGGAAATAGAAATGTGAATTCCTTGTGCAATTCAACAGCATTTCGGTGTATATATTTCACAACATTGTAGAGCTTATGAACGAATGTACACCAAATGAAAGGCAGGAGTCAAGGAACATAGAGTAGTAGCAGCAAACCCATCTTTCCTGGTCCCTTCAACATTTCATGTCCTCAACTGGGGAATTCTCACAATGAAGCCTAATTTATACCTCTCCTGTTAAGGTATGGGAACCTAATACCATGTGTGTACCCAAGTCACTTTCTTCCACTTATTTTCTTCTTCTGTGGAAAAGATGACTACTGAATATGTGCCAGTATTACAGCGAAAATTGATTAGAATTCCTTTTTTTCCCTGTTTTTTCATTTTAAAGCTCTCTGCTCAATCGCTTGTTTTCTCTCGAAAATGACAGATCAATGAATGAATTAATAAATACTTTCTTAATGTAGATGGAAAGCAGTATCTTTTTTAAAAGATTGGAATTTAATCAGACAAAGATCAGACATACAATCTTTTATATTAAGGTCACAATGTAATTAGATCAGATCATTATGCATAGATCCCTTGATGTTTTTTAGTGCTTTCCCTTCTTTACTCATTTTGCATTATGTGGTAGCATACCTTCTATACTATTGCGTTATGTGATAGCATGGTAAATGACACAATAGCATGGATGGAACACCACAATGAAACAGAATTATAGTTAGGATCTTCTGGTGCAATGACAGACTTGTTCACAACTTTTTGTCAATATTATGTGGCATGGTTGAAAGACACAATTACATGTAGGGGAAGTGCTTCAACTGTATTGTCTCCTAGGCCTCAAAATCATGGAAATCATAGACTGAATTTTCTTTTATAAAGAACGAGGGAATATTGATGAGAGCCCATTGCAAATTTGGAAGGTGGTGATTTTTGCAGCTACAAGGTTGTGGCTGTGAATCACATACTTATTGAAAAATAACTAAATAATGAAATAGATAAAAGTAGCAAGATCAAGCGAATTATAGTAACACACTTGGAAGGAGTACCAAAATTGATGGTAATGTTTTATGTTTGATGTTAATGTTTTATGTTTAGTCTTGTACTGGTGCAAATTGATGAGGGTAAACAAATATCTCTATATAAATTCAATTTTTACAAACATTTATAATAAAAAGATAGAGTAAAAGAACAATGTCATAAATCTGAGAGAATGTTGAAGATTGAAAGTTTTGAATTTTTGATAATTATTCCACATCTGAGAAGATTTTTGCGATGCATGTGCAAAAACCTAGAAGTGATTGCATGAAGGGAAAAATTATGGATTTCTTTAATTTTTAGGGAAGGGCAAAACCATCTGAATGTGGTCAGAACTTACTTGTCATGGAATTAACTCGATTAGTCTTAAGTTAGTCACTTATTTTTTTGATAAGCCAAATGCAAGTGCACCTCTTCCTTTTTTTGAATATCTGCAACAGTTAGAACTAAATTTACATGAAGGGACATACAAGGGATGGAGGGCCTCAGTATCAGAGTTGAGGACTGAGACCCTAATAATAATATGTAGTAGTAGCAGTAGCCAAAAATGGACTATTTAAATGTGTAGCTAATGAATAAGCCATCCTTTGTGATTCCTTATTTAGCCAGGGAATTTGCCACTTCATTTGCTACTCTTAAGACATGATGATGGTGAAAATTTTAGACGACAGTATGTATATAACTCGTGCTTTGTAGCCAAACTAATTCTGCACCACAGTTGTAAACAGTGAGAACTTTGTGCCCAAGATAATTCAATGGTAAATAATAAAAACTTTTTCCCTCCTCTTCTCTCTTAAACAATCCCCCCTTCTTCTTCCCCTGATGTACTGAAAGTTTCTGCACCATGATCTGTTAAAGTGGGAAATCCTCGTGGGAAAAGGCTTGAAGTTTCAGATTGTTGTCGTGACATCTGGTAAAAAGCAGCATTGTCAGCTGAAAAGGAGTGGTTACAGGAGCAGGAGTTGGAAATGTTGGAGGTGGCAACCGTGGAGAATGGACATCCAACGGAGACAACAAAACCGATGGAGTCAAGGCGAATACAGGTCGAAAATGTTGCGGGACTAATGACCTGCTGCAGAGATGCTGGCAAGGCAATTGGTGCACTTTTCTGCGTGGATCCTGGTGTGTGTGAGAGAAGATCTGACAAGAAAGCCCATGATGAAGCTGTTGCAAGAAAAACTCTTGATCAACATGGAGAGGAGGATGGGGTGTAGAAGCAGAAGATTGAAGGACCATCGCTGGCTTGATCGTAGGACTGATACCTGCGATGGCTTTGATGCCATGTAGAGAATTAGGGGTAAAAGTGATGGTTTTATTAAATCTAATCACACAATAAATAGGAAACTTAATTCGATAATGCCATGTATTCCTCCTTTTCATATCAAGCATTGTTTAGAATATATTCTATTAGAGTTAGCCCACCTATGGCCAATCAAATTTATTCATGCATGCTTGCCTGGTGAATTAGCATTTATCCAACTAGTATTCACTTTCGATCACAAGAAATTACTCAAAAGTGATGGAACTTTTGAGTCTAATAATCCATCACTTTTGAGTCTAATAATCAAGGGTCAAGATTATTTGATTGGACTGATATTAGACATACTCTTTACTCGCATTCAAAGCTACTATCCTTGTACTGTTGGTTGCAAGCATCTAGCTGCACACAATGTCTGCTGGAGTTTTTCAGTTGGTTTCAGAGATTGGTAGACATGTTTAAGATAAAGGTGATTTTGTAGATTAACAAATCAAGTAAATTAGAAAACTCAAATGGAAAGATGAACTCCCAATCATTAAAAAAAGGGAAAATAATTAAAAAAAAAGAGAAAAGATGAACCTGTGTCCTAGTATTCTAAAAGTCAGGACCATCATTTCTAATTTTGGCCACCCTTGTTCCATAGAATGTGTCTGCTTTATTATATAAAACAAAGTTCATTTTCAGTCTGAAATGCATGATGGGCAAAATGTAAGGTACATATCACTCATTTTACCCCCTCTCAAATAGTCATCTAACAGATGTATTATTGCAAGGCCTAATATTCACCTGCTTTCCATCCAACCGTTAAGGAGGTGTGGGGTTGCACTGAAGTAGAATATCCAAAGATCCATCTATTTTCCAAAAGTAAAATGCATTTCAAAACATATGGGAAGCCCAAATGCAGCCATTGATCAATTCATACTTATTGATAAAACAATTGCTGAAGGTGCCAATTCAAAGCATGTTAGAGATTTAAGCAGAGTTTCAGGAAGGTAGGCCCCAATCGCTTATTTTGCAGAAATATGAATAAGTAAACAAGTGCAGTTGTTAGCTTCAGCTGCTGTTGACTCAGTTTTCTAGCGTGTGAAATGCTTAACAATTCAACATGGACCTTTTTGTTCCATTCATAAGAAATATGGCGGGGCGAAGACGTCTTCTTTCTCTTCAATTATATTATTTGTCAG
Organism: Camphora micrantha; assembly: GCA_003546025.1. Classification (NCBI taxonomy): domain Eukaryota; kingdom Viridiplantae; phylum Streptophyta; class Magnoliopsida; order Laurales; family Lauraceae; genus Camphora; species Camphora micrantha. The sequence continues at coordinate 7,332,633 of QPKB01000008.1, forward strand.
CTACAATGTTCATTTTTATTTGGTTGACTAAATTAGTGTTCATCTAGCTTATTCAGCACATATCATGCACCCATAATGAGAGCAACAGAATGGTGAGTTTTGAATTATCACACTCTATGCACTCTAATTAGAGTGAATTGGATTAGTGTTTTAAAATAGGAGGCATGTGGAATAAGCGAATTAGGCTCGAATTTAAATATATATATATATATATATATATATAGAGAGAGAGAGAGAGAGAGAGAGAGAGTAGTTGATCCAGATTAAGTTACAATGAAAATTATGCTGGCTGTGAGGCCTATAATAGTAAATGCATCTCACTGTGCAGGAAATTCGGGCCTCACATGAGCAAAATTTTAGAATCCCAACCATCTGATTGTTTTAGAACTTTTGATCAATGCCCACATAGGACTACAACTAACTAGGATGAGGCCTTTCACTTCTTCTGACCCATTTAATGACATGCAGGAGCTGAAGTTGCTACTGGTTGGCAGCTCAAGTTTAACATTACAATTATTGGTCAGATGGGATCAATTCATACTTAATTGATAACACAATTGCCGAAGGTGCCAATTCAAAGCATGTTAGAGATTGTAAGCAGAGTTTCAGGAAGGTAGGCCCCAATCACCTATTTTGCAGAAAAATGAATAAGTAAACAAGTGCAGTTGTTAGCTTCAGCTGCTGTTGACTCAGTTTTCTAGCGTGTGAAATGCTCAACAATTCAACATGGACCCTTTTGTTCCATTCATAAGAAATATGGCAGGGCGAAGACGTCTTCTTTCTCTTCAATTATATTATTTGTCAGCTACAATGTTCATTTTTATTTGGTTGACTAAATTAGTGTTCATCTAGCTTATTCAGCACATATCATGCACCCATAATGAGAGCAACAGAATGGTGAGTTTTGAATTATCACACTCTATGCACTCTAATTAGGGTGAATTGGATTAGTGTTTTTTAATAGGAGGCATGTGGAATAAGCGAATTAGGCTCGAATTTATATATATATATATAGAGAGAGAGAGAGAGTAGTTGATCCAGATTACGTTATAATGAAAATTATGCTGGCTGTGAGGCCTATAATGGTAAATGCATCTCACTGTGCAGGAAATTCGGGCCTCACATGAGCAAAATTTTAGAATCCCAAACATCTGATTGTTTTAGAACTTTTGATCAATGCCCACATAGGACTACAACTAACTAGGATGAGGCCTTTCACTTCTTCTGACCCATTTATTGACATGCATGAGCTGAAGTTGCTATTGGTTGGCAGCTCAAGTTTAACATTACAATTATTTGTCAGATGGGATCACACTGTCCCTCCTAGGTGCTTCAAGTTCTATCTATTTTTTTAGTGTTAGTCAACTCGTCCCGGCTTTAAATCAGCAACGACAGACAAAGAAAGGAATACTCTGTCTATGGCACGAAGCTTCCATGATGATCAATAAAATAGGCCATATGAAACACTTCCCTATCTATTATTCATAGAAGCATCCAAAAGAAAAACCCACACCCTCAGGAGAATTTCATATATATCTTACATCTAGATCCAGAAGAAAGAACCACAGCCTCTCAGTTGAACATTAGAGAGCTGCAATGGCGGATAGTGAAAATGAGACTTCTCTTCCTCTCCTCTCCCCCTCCCGCCACTTCTCCTGAAGGGGGAGATGCAATTATATTGGTACAAGAATCAGAGATTGACGCCTGTGTAGGATTCATCAACGATAGGCTCAAGGAGAAGAAGTGCCCCAGCAACATCAAAGAAGACCCCATGTTCTCTATCCCAAGAGTCCTCACAGGCTCCGGCGAGGTAAGAATGTTGATGCCTATGAGCCCGAAATCATGTCAATTGGCCCATACCACCGCGGAAATCCTAGGCTTCAGGCCATGGAGAACATAAAATTCAATAATCTTGACAGCATCCTCTCTCAAAATCTACGTTTAGAAAAACTCGTTGAAAAGCTAAAGCCACTGGAGGATCAAGTGTGGAGATGCTATTCAGATGAGATAAAGCTCAGCAGCAACGAATTCGTCAAAATGATGTTGCTGGACAGTTGCTTCAACCTTTACCTCTTAGTACAAGCAAGCAAGGATCCAAATCTGGCTGGTCTGATTTGGATAAGCTCCTAGATGCTTTATGATCTTCTCTTATTAATAAACCAACTTCTTTTTTTCCTCGTTCAACATGTATATGATATCACCAGTCATGGAGAATCCTCATCATCCCTCCTCGTACTTCCCTATTGATTTTTACTGTCTAGTGACCCATTATGAAGATAAAAACAGAGTCATTCCTCCTAATGAGCAAGTCTATCATCTACTCCAATTATATCACTTCTTTAATATATTACCACTGACTTCTCTTCCTCAACAGAAACCCGAATCAAAATGGATTGACTTCATCCATTTCTTGCATGTCCTCAAAAACCATTTTCATTTTACCTTTAGAAATGTCCTCAAGCTTTTGAAGAAGGAGCGGTATTATGATAATATACCATCAAAGAAGTCAGAAGAAAAACAGGAAGAGATTGGAATCATGATTCCAACCGCAACAGTACTACGTGAGGCAGGAATCAAGTTCAAGAAGAGCAAGGGGTGCAATAAATTGGATGTAAAGTTCAATGGTGGAGTCTTAGAAATTCCACCTCTGTTCATGCACGATGGCGCTGTGTCTCTGTTTCATAACCTCATCGCGCGAGAGCAATGCAATAATTTCTACTTCTCTGATTCACCCCAGTTCACAATGTATTTTAAGTTCATGGATCACCTCATCGATAACGTTGGTGATGTCGCTCTACTTCAGAAGAATGGCATCATTGAACATGCATATGGAAGTGAGAAAGAAGTTGCGCATCTCTTCAATCAGCTAACTCGTGGGGCTACCATTAATCCGAACAATTACCTGAGCGGCTTGTATAAGGAAGTGAATAAGTATTGCAAAAAGAAGAGGCACATTTGGGGGGCAATGTTCCTAAAGAGGCATTGCAACAATCCATTGATAATTCTTTCCACAATAGGTTTTCTCCTCCTACTTTCTTTAACCTACTTCAGAACTACTTAGTCTACGCTTATTTTGGACCTCACTCTTAATCTCCCTCTTTCTTTCACCATAGATAAGATCGAGAATTTGTGTACTGATAACTTCAAGTCTGTTTCAGTTATTATGTAGATTGAGCTCTTTGTATAGCTAGGTTTTGCTGTGAATGATTGCCCTTTTTTTGGTTATTCTGTATGGAATGTAGTATCACAGCACAACTCTCGCGCTCATCCAACTAACATTCAATGTTCATTTTCAAGAGGAAAAGAAAAACCTTCATATTATGAAGCCATTAGATGCATTGTCCTCCCCTAATTCATAGTAGTCAAATGCTGGGGTTCTATTAATCTAGATATGGGGTTTCTTGTTGACAAAGTTCCACTTCTTTCTAACATTGACCGCGGCGCTGAATCTTCATTGCAAAAGTTTGGTAGTATTTTTTTTTTCTAAAATATAAGTGTTGTATTTCAACTGTTGATATATGCCCCATTTTCAATAATAAATACCCGTTATGTTGGATATGGGGATCAAACTTCTCCCATCTCCTATCTAGATTTCGCATTGGCACCTTACCATTAGCCAAAAGAGAACTCTATATGGCTATGGCTAAAGGTTTTTTTTATTAAGGCCAAGGCTAAAGGTTGCAGTTAGTAATGAAAATTTCTTACCCAACCCGCCAAGTTCACCTGGTAATTCAGGGTTTGGATTTACCCTTTTATTTTCAGGTTGAGTTTGGGTTGACTTTTCTGACCTATTTAATAAATGGGTTAGGTTGAGGCGAATGGTATTTGACCTGCCTACCTAGCCCAAACCTAATTAGTTGCACTATAACCTCCAACTCAATTCATACCTGAAATGTTTACGGATTCAGGTTGGACATTTTAACTTCTATGTTGGATTTTAGTTGATGCTTTCAGCCCGATTAGTAAGTAGATCAGGTTTGAATTCAAGTATGGTTTGAGCCTATGAATGATACCCTTAGTGCCCGTGATCCAACCTTTCCCAAGAGATAATCATGTGAGAAATTTGTAGTTATATTTTCTATACATATTAATCTGATGGTGTAATTCATTCTAATTTGACCAAAATGTGGCCAATCTAAAGTAACATCAGTGGTTAGCTGCTATCAGCTCTGCAAATATTCATTTTTTGTAAAAATAAATTATCTATAGAAAAAGTAAAAAGGTAATATTTGAAAAGGATAGAAAGGATAAAAGGGAAGTAGTGAAAACAAACCAACCCTTCCCCAAAAGGGTAGGTGACCTCTGTTTAAGAATTATTTAGCTCTGTCCCATATAATTCTATGAGGAACTTCCTTTTTATCATGTCAACACAAATGAATTTTTTTTTCTTTCTATAACCAAGGAGTTTCTTTTTCCATCTTAATAAAATGGAAATTGGTTCTAAAAGGGGGATTGCATTGGAGTTTCTCTTGCCCTCCTTTTTAAGCTAGGTTAGGATTTAAGAGTTTCCTTTCTTTTCATTGTCATTCATCCACTGGAAAGCCTTTCTCCTCTTCGCCCAACCACGCAACCTTCAAGGTGAACCACATTAATCTTGTATTTCTTTTTATGCGTGTTGTTTATTATGTGAAATTTCTCTCTTTCACACATTCCTTTTTCTCTCCTTTTAACTACTAAGTAACAAGCTTGCCAATCCCCTCTGAGGCTCGCATGTTCTTTTAACTGGTGCTTGAGTATTTATAGGCTCCATACAAGCTCTATTAATTGTGCCCTTTTGGACAGTCACACCTTGGCTTATTGTTCTATATTTGACAATTAACTATTTAAAGTAAAGTAAAGTAAAGTGAATCCAGACAAGAAATGACAATGGATCATATCAAAAGTATATAATTTTCAAATTCCCTCATACTCTTTCAAAAAAATAAAAAAAGCAAACTCTTTTCTCCACTAAAAGACAAAAAAACTCTACTCTTTTATTAAAAAAGTAAAAAAGATTTCATACCAAAGAACTAAGGGAAATTTTTAAATACGGTCTTAAATTTTTGCCTTATTTAAAAAAATGACACAAGTTTTAAAACTTTTCAAATTAATTTCTAAATTTTTTAGTAAATTTTCAATTAAGGACATCCGGCCATTTAAAGTCTCCACTCTACTGGTGGAGTTGCCAAATTGGACCTTAGACTTGAAGACCCCGGGATGGGATCTATCATGACGGCGAGTGTGTGTCGGCAATCAAATCCTTGGTAATTGATTTTTAAGACTCGAGTTCCGTGACTTTGAGCAAATTCCCTGTGTCAATGCTATGTAAGCAGGGAAAGCATATGTGAATTTCACATCCTCGGAAGAACGTTTGATGGATGATCCAAAATTAAAATTCACAGCCTGAGTTGAACATTTGAGAGCTACAATGGCGTCTTTAGCAAGTGAGCATTCTCTTCCTCCTGTCTATCCCTCTCCTTCTACTACTACTCGAAGGGATGATGGAATTGAAGGGGTGCAAGAAGATGATATTAATACCTACGCAAAATTCATTGACGACAAGCTCGAGGAGAGCACGAGCGCCAATGGCAGAAACGAAGCCCCCATGTTCTTTATCCCAAAAATACCTGAAATACTCCAGCGAGATAAGAATGACACTGGGCCTAAAATCATCTCAATTGGCCCAAACCACCGTGGAAAACCCTGGCTTCAGTCCATGGAAGACGAAAAATTCCGACGTCTTAATGAGATGCTCGATGAAACTGGCTTAAGTTCAAAGCGCTTCGTTGAAGTGCTCGCGCCACTGGAGAATCAAGTGCGGAGATGCTACTCAGATACGAGCGGGATCGGGAGCGAAGATTTTGTGGAAATGATGTTGCTGGACAGTTACTTCATCATCCACCTCTTATCACAAGTAACAAAGGATTTCACAAAACTGGGCGGTATGAGTTGGATAAGGACCTCGTTGTTTAATGATCTGTTCTTATTAGAGAACCAGCTTCCTTTTTACCTTATTCAACGTGTATTTGAAATCACCAACAAATGTGGAAAATCATCGCCATCCTTCGTCCAAATTGCCTTGGATTTTTACTACTATGTGGTTTGCAAAACGAAAGAGCACCCCAATGTGGAATTGTTCACTCCTCCTGCTGATCAAGTCCATCATCTACTCCAATTATATCACTGGCTTCAGATACAACCACTGATTGGTGTTTCTACTCAGAAACCCCCTAAATCAAAGTGGATCAACTTCTGCCCTATATTTCATGATTGAGTGGAAGTTTATTTAGACTTGGCAAAAGTACCAGTTAAACACATCTTGATCTCGGCCAGAAGCCCTACCTCGGCCAGCTCGGCCAGAAGCATCAGCTCGGCCAGCTCGGCTAGCTCGGCTAAGAGTTCCATCCCGGCCAGAATACTCCACATCGGCCTGGGATCCCATCTCGGCCAGGTGTTCCACCTCGACAGTAGCACCAGGATACTTACCGAAAAGAGATCACCTCGGTAGCACCTTAACTCGATACCACAACACCTGAGCTCGGTACCAGCTCAGCCAGACATTCCATCTCGGCAACAGTGTCAGAATGCACATTAAAGCAAGTACGGCCCGCCATACCTCCATGGAGACTCAACCACGTTACGGAACGTATTGAGTAATGATGATATGCATTGGGCAGAGAGCTGTGGTTGTGTCTATGTCAAACCACCAGCGTCAAAACAGCCTATACCATTGATGGGACTCCCCATCACCAAGAGTCAACTCTCCCCACTACAAATACAAGGAGCAAGCTCTATGATCGGTAAGCAGAAAAATACACAGGCACTCTACCTCTCTTCTTCTTCTCCATCCTTTGTCTAGTGACAGCACTAACTTAGGCATCGGAGGGTCTTGCGCTGACAGCAGTTAGGGTCTTCTGACCTTCTCTTCTCTCCCCCTTGCAGGATCTCCGGCGTGTAGTCTTCCCCAAAAGAAGTTCATCATTTATCTAAGTGGGTGTGAAGTTTTTTGCACTTACAATGACCACGCAGCAAAATATTTGGAGGGGCAGAATTATGATGAAGAAAGTGGAATCACGATTCCAAGCGCGACTGCACTACATGAGGCAGGAATCAAGTTCAAGAAGAGGGAAAATTCCATCTTGGATGTAAATTTCAGTGATGGAGTCCTAGAAATTCCTCATTTGTTAATACAGCATGGTGCTGTCTCTGTCTTTCAGAGCCTCATCGCGCTAGAGCAATGCCTTGGTTTCTACAACAACAACTTACCTCAGTTCACAGTGTATTTTTACTTCATGGATCACATCATCAATACCGATAGTGATGTCAAGCTGCTTCAGAAGACTGGCATCATTGAATACGCACATGGAAGTGAGGAAGAAGTCGCGGATCTCTTCAATCAGCTAACTCGTGGGGCTACCATTAATCCAAACAATTACCTGAGTGGCTTGTATAAGGACGTGAATAGGTATTGCAAAAAGAAGAGGCACATTTGGAGGGCAATCTTCCTAAGAAGGCATTGCAGCAATCCATGGACGATTCTTTCCTTGATAGGTGCTCTCATCCTACTTGTTCTCGCCTTCATTCAGTCCTACTTCTCTGTCTACGCTTATTTTCGACCCTCTTCAACATCTCCATCCTAGCTTCACCATTGATAAAATTGTCACTTGTGTTCATAAGTTCATCCATGTCCATTATGTTTTATACCAAAAAAAAAAAAAAAAAGTCCATTATGTTAGATTGAGCTCTTTCTATGGTTGGATGTTGTTATGAATGATCAGCCACTCTCTTATGGAAACATACTAACATCCAATGTCTTTTTTCATGCATTTTTGTCATAGCGATTAGATGTCCGCCCCTAATTTTACGAAGTCAATTTAATTGGGTTTATCAATCTAGATACGAGGTTCCTTTGTGTTAGTAGTAATTTTATTTTTCGTGTTCTTAGGGGTTCTTTTGTTGATGAGGTTACACTCCTTAATTTGTGATGTTAACCACTGGATCTCCATTACAAAAGAGTTAGCAATCTGTTAACTGTTGAGAGGCGTGCACATTTTCAGGAATAAATACCAGTCATCTAAGATCTAAGGATGAAGGTTTTGCCGACTACAATCTGGATCTCAGATTGCTATCTCACTTTCAGCAAACGAGAGTTCTCGATGGTTCTATACAGCTAGGCTCATGCTTGCAATTAGGCATGGCATTTTCTGAACTGAGTCGCCAACATGACCTAGTTGTCAGGGGTTCTCATCGACATTTCAATTTCAGGTGGAGTTACGATTCAAATTCATGACCCGTTTAATAAATACATCAGATTTGGGTTGAGTCAATTCTTAATGTTTGACTTGTCGGCCTGAGAAACCGGTCTTAACACAGGTTTAGGTCCTAATAACAATATCTCTATTAGATTTGCAAAATCAAGTGACTAATTTTTTAATTAACATTAATTCAGATTAGAAGCAAGCAACCACACAAAGAGAAGGACATACAATGTATACGTGGAAAACCCTACTAAGGTAAAAACACGGGTATTACCGTCTAGGCCAACAAATAACCAAGCACTTACTAAACTTAAAAGTTACAAGAAAACTCAGGTAAAAATACGAGCCTTACTGTCTAGGCCAACAGACAACCAAGCACTTACTAACTTAGAAGTTACAAGAGAACTCACAACCCTTTCCCACTTGTTACTCATTCTAAGGATTGCAAAATCTTATTGACTACTTCCCGTACATCTTCAATGTGCTTGAGCCAACCACATTGAAGCCGTCTTCAAAATATATCTACTTCAGAAGGGCAGATGGACAGAGAACCAAAGCTCGATCTTCAGCACAACAACAAAAAGCCTTTGGGTGATGATGGATCTCTCTAAAATCTTCTCTAGGGTTTAGTATGGGAGAGAAGTGCTTTACAATAGAGAGAGTGGCTATAAATAAGCCTAAATCGTGCCTCAAGAGTTCTAGAACAATTAGGATTGAAATTAGCATCTTGAGAGAATAGGAAATAGTTTCCAGAACAGGTTTCTAACTTCGCGCCGGGTTCGCTCGACTGGTCGGTGGAGTTCACTTGAGTGAAGTGGATTCTATCTCCAGAAAAACGAGCAAAACAATAATGGTTCAAGCGACGAAAAAGAGAGCTTGAGCGAAGGAGATTCTATGATGGTTCACTTGAGCGAATGGAATCCTTGGCTTGAGCGAACACAATGAATTTCCAAGAAATTTGCAATCTGCTTCGCTTGTTAGTTTGGCAGTCCATTCTAATAAAAATACATCATTTGAAACCATATTTTGTTCATCACCCAATGAATTAGCCAGCACTCATAAATCCTTAAACAACCTGGTTAACGGCTGACCAGTGCACACTTGCACTACAAACTTCGATGTCTAAATATAACGTGGGTATGACATGCACAGTCTATGTATTTCATACATTAAAGCTAAAATATCATATAGATAAGATAGAACTTGATATGTTATTTATTTTGAAGTATTAAGTTACCATAAATTATAACCTACTAACACAACCCAAACTTGTGGTCAATGAAATTCTCATATGCTTATCCTGGTGAAATAGCATTGACCCAAGGAATTTCCTCGAAGTCATGGAACTTTGAGTCTAATAATCAGGGGTTTGGTTTCCAACACATGGTTGAGTAGTGTCGATATCTTGGTTTCACACATATGATCATGGATTGATTCCTCTGTCTTCAAGTCTAAAGTATCACTCCTAATGAGTAGCCCAACCAAAAAAAAATTAAAAAAATAAATAAATCAAGGGTTTGATTTATTTGATTGAACTTATATTGGACATACTCTTTGCCGGCATTCAAATCCTATGCATTGTTGGTTGCCATGCATTTAGGTGGGCTACACAGGTCACAGTACACGTGCAAGTGTTTTCCAATTGCTTTCAGAGATTGGTGGATGCATTTAGTGGTTGGCATGTTTAAGATGGACCACAAATATTTAAAAGAAGAAAGAAATAAAGAAAGATGAACCTATGTTCTAATGTTCTAAAACGCACAGGACCATCATGCCTACGTTTTGGCTACCCGTCTTCCATTGAATGTATCTGCTTTATAACAAGAGAGAAGGTTGTTACTTGTTACCAAAAAAATAAAAAACAAACAAGAGAAAAGGTTCATTTTTAATTAGAGATTCATAGGCAAAATGACGGTACATGACTACATTCACCGTCTCGAATTGTCATCCGGCAGATTTACTGTTAATAGTAAGTTGAAGAATCCAAAGATCTTTTGACTTTCACGAGAAGAGTAAAATACCTTAACAAGAAACTAGGAGGGATCTCTTTCATTTTTCTCTTTAATGCTGAGGGGAGCGACACTGGCATCCTTCATATCTGATAAGAGCAACGCTATGCGATTTTTTTAATACACAAAACTCTCTTTGTTTCTTTTTCCTCTTATTTTTGCCTCTTCTCCTATCTATTTTTCTATCTCCTTCACTCAATTTTCTCCCAATCATCTTAGGAAAACAGTATCACAGGCTTTATAAAAAGATTTTTATGTTGAAAAGTGAAAGAGATGAGAAAGAAAAAAAAAATGACAGACATAACATGGAATAATGGTTCTAATAACAATGTTATCCTTCAACCCATGAACTTATTCACGAGAAAACGAGAGAGAGAGAGAAGTGATACTTGGAAGGGTAAACCTGTAATTGCACAATTAAAAAATTTGTATTCACAGCTTTTTCTACCCATATAAACAGTGGATAACTTATATTTGCCGCTTTTCCACCCATATGAATAGTAAAAAACTTTTATTCGCTTCTTTTCCTCTCACATGAACAGTGTAAAACTTGCATGTAGAAAAAACTTGAAGAAAACTTGTATTTGCAGCTTTTCTACACGTAGGAGTAGTGAAAAACTTGTATTTGCAACTTTTTAACTAATTTAAACGGTGGAAAACCTGTATTTGATACGGGGAAGACGAAGACGTGAGTAGCTATGCTAGTGTGTCGCCCAAATTTTTTTCAGAGACGCAATCGTCATTCATGAAAAAGTATAAAAAAAAAAAAAAAAAAATGGCGGGGAGACCGAGTTTGTGCCGCACAATATTATTCATATGGACTATGGCCCTCCTGAGCGCTTCCAGTTTTGCCGAGAAGTGTATGTTAGCTCTAACATGGGCCTCAATCTGTAATCACACCCAATAAAAAGGTTTCTCCACAAGCATGAAGCTCCATTCTGTAATTTTTTTGTGCTCCCGGAAAATAATCTGTGATGATTTAATAAAATAGTCCATGTGAAGACTCTGCCTTGTTTATTCTTCTTGGAAGAATCCCCTAAAATGCGTCAGAACCTCAGGAGAACGTTAGATAGATTTTACACATACTCGTAACATTCAATGTTGGAAAATATTCAAGTGCATCTATCCCTCATCATGTATGGTGAGGGACATCTATTTTGGGGAAGTTTCAAGTACAGTGGGGCTTTTATAATTGATGGAAAGATCTCTTTTTGTACTTGAAACTTCCCCAAAAGAGGTGCCCCTCACCACACATGGTGAGGGATAGATGCACTTGAATATCCCCCTGTGGTGAGGGATAGATGCACTTGAATATCCCCCTTCAATGTTTATATTCATGACAAAAATATGCATTTTTGTAAAGGGATTAGTTGTCCGCCGCTAATTTTACCGAAGTCAATTTACTGGGATCAATCTAGATATGAGGTTCCTTGTGTTAGTAGTAATTATATTATTCTTTTGTTGATGAAGTTACGCTCCCTTCTGATGTTAACCACTGGATCTCCATTATAAAAGAAATAGCAATTCATTGACTGTTGAGATGCGTATCCAGTTTCATGAATAAATACCACTTATCTATACAGCTAGGCTCGTGTTTGCAACTAGACATGGCAATTTCTGACCTGACTCGCCAACATGACCCAGTACTAGTCAAGGGTCCAGACTGATATTTTATTTTGAAAAAGTCTACATGGACCGGACATTGGGAGCGGTCCAAGGACCGGTCCCAATATTCGGTCCATGTAGCAGGGCTCTTTTATTTTTAGGTGGAGTTATTATTTATATTTATTACCCATTTAATAAATGGGTCAAGGACCGGTCCCAATATTCAGTCCATGTAGCAGGGCTCTTTTATTTTTAGGTGGAGTTATTATTTATATTTATGACCCGTTTAATAAATGGGTCAGATTTAGGTTGAACTCATGGTAACCCCACCCCATTTGCAACTGACCGGTTTCACTAAAACCTTTGATTTCTAAATATAACACGCATAGTACTTGAACACACCATTAAAAAAAAAGTAAATTATTTTATAGCTAGGATAGGCACAATATGTTACCTATTTGAAAGCATTTGGGTATCATAGACTATAACATACCAACACAACCCAACGTTGTGGTCATTCGTGTATGTTCATACCTTAGTGAATTAGAATTGATTCAACTATTATTCACAGTTGTTTGTTAATTTACTTGCATAGTAAAGTGAACTAAATAATTAAATTAAAAAAGAAAGGAAGAGGTGGTTAAAAGTAAACTATTAAATAAAAAAAATCCAAAACCCACCCCCCCCATAGCTTTTTGGTCATTTAATGTGATGATAGAGTAACTTTTTTGTTTTTTGTTTATATAAAAAGAAGTGCTTTTTATTGTGTTTTAATTCTTGAATCTTTTTTATTTTTAATTTGACTCTTCACTTTACTTTATTATACTTTTACCAAGTAGTTCCCATTTAACCACAGGATATTTGCTCAAAAATCACGGAACTTTGAGTCTAATAATTTTGATTTATTTATTTATTTATTTATTACTAAATGAGAGAAATAGGTTTTGATTTATTTGATTATTCAAATTCAAACCCATTATTACTCCTGTCTTGGTAATCATTCATCTATGCGTCCTTGTGAATGATGGTACAGCTCGACATGAAGGCCAATTTTCGTAATTGACAGGGAAAATGATGGCACTTGACTACATTCATGATTAATCCCCTCAATTTGTCATCTCTCGGATCTAATATTACTGAACGAATCTAACGATATTTTAGATAAAGGTGCACAAAAAAACCTGTGGATCATAAAATGGATATGATCAATAGATTTTTATCCGATCTAATGGTAAATGGATTAGTAATGGATTCAAATTTTATATTCCGTTAGAAATGGATTGGTGGTGGATTCCACCTTAATTCTGCGGACTCAATCCGATCCGATCTGTTGACAGTAAATATAAATAAAAAAAACATGCTGAGTGTAAATATAAATTAAGATGTATAAATATTAAATAAGAAAAAATTTCTATGGGTCAAAATGTAATTTTTTTACAATATATTTGATATTTTCTTTTAACATTAGATTGAACGGATTAATCAGATCCGATTCAGTCCTCCACGGATTGGATCGGATCGAATTTTAAAAGCCACAGATTGGTGATGGATTTCAAATCCGTCAATCCGTAGATAACGGATTGGTGACGGATTTGATCCAATTCGCACCAACTCGATTCGTATACACCCCTAATTTTAGAGACGGGACAGACTGGAAGCAAGGGTAAACTTTATATATTTCAAAGTCATGAAATCCTTGTGGGGTAGAACTACGCTGCATGATACTATATGATGCAACATTCAACTTAAAATAGTGGGTGGAGATCACATTTGGAAAATCCAAACCTCTTGTTAGTTCTAGTATTATTATGATAATTAACTGTTAAATTATTATTTAAATTAGTGAGATGACCACCGTTGAATCAATTAAACTTATAACTTATAATTAACTTTTTTTTATTTTCCTTTTTTTAAAGGCCAAAAATGAAAAGAGCTTCTATTCTCCGTGTGAAATCCGATGGCCAATCTCTTGTTAGCCTATTGAAATAGATTTTGAATATTTAGATGTATACTAGGATTTTAACCTGGCTGCTGCATTTCTGCCCATCCTCGTGAATGATGGGACTGCAGACATGAAGGGCGTCCCAACTCCTAAGGTGACCGTGGATAATTTCCCACGTCAGATGAGAGTGATTGATGGACCTGTCTTGTCCACTCACGGTCCTCGTGGTGTTGTACCTTGTCAGATCCGGACTACGATCTCACGTGCTTGCCAAGGGTCATTGCCGGTAGGTTGCCTCACAAATTTTGTACCAATGTTGTCCGATCATAAATGGAACACTTTCTGGGGCTTAGGATTAGGACCAGGGCTGGCACCCCATCACGAACACTCCGAGTAATCTGGTCAAAGTGGCCAAATATGAACCTAACATGGCTTGAAAATATCCACCCCAACATTTGCTGGTTAGTCATTTAAAACTTCCATGGGTGCGGCGCTAGTTTCACTAGAATTAATGGAAATTTCTAATATGGGAAATTCATAAACATAATGCCATAGCCTGTGCCCTTGGCATTTGTAAGTAGCAAGTGTCTTTTTTTTTTTTGGTAGAATTTTAATTTCTTGCCATTTGAAAAGTCTCAAGTGACTTTTGTTGGATTTCTAAAAAGTTGTATCTTATTTTGCATTTGTAGAAGGAATTCCAACTCTGGCAAAACTTTTGGAGAATTTGTAAAATCTCTATATATGAGTTTTTCTAGCTCTGGTAAAGAAAGAGACCTTGATGTTTCATACACATGGCCCATTTGGCACTTTACCGGTTTAGTAAAAGTCGAATAAAACATCCATTTTTTTAGAAGAAGGGTCACATCAAATGTACACTTTTTCAAAATGCCCTCCTTTAAATAAATAAAAAAAAAAAGAAGTCATGAGGCAACCTCATTTCTCAACTAAAAGACAAAAAAAAAAAAAAGAAAAGACTCTACCTTTTTTTTATAAAACTCTACTTTTTTATAAAAATAAAAGGCCAAAAAGATTTCATACCAAACAACTAAAAATAAAATATCATCATAATCCATTTATATTTTATCTTCTCTTGATTTGATGCTTCACTTTATCTTTATTTTACGATAAAATTACCAAACGGGAATGTGTTTAGGTCCACGCCTCAAAACTTGGAGTCTTACTAACATGTTTGGATATGGACTGTACATTGGTTGAGTTGGGCGGAGCCAACACTTCAGTTGTTCGACCATCTTGTTTGGGGATCTATCTAAACCACAACTCGGAGCCCGTCATGGATTTAAAAAAGACACCAAGGTCGAGCCTACACCAAAGTCGGGCCTATTGTAAGAATTCCTAATAGGAATATCAGCTTTCTTGGAATTTCGAAATTTTTGTCAGGAATTCATTATTCTTTTATAAGAATTCTAGGAATTTTAGAATTCCAATATTTCCAAATGCTTAAAATGTAGCATTTCCAAATGCCAGCTCTCCCAAGAAGATTTCAGAATTCTGGGATTCCGGGAAACCTCACAAAAACTCTAGCAACATCAACAATCGTTGTTGATTGTGTTTTAGGCCAACCAATATGATTAATTTATTGGTATGTATGTATATATATATATATATATATATAGAGAGAGAGAGAGAGAGAGAGAGAGAGAGAGAGAGAGAGAGATTGCCTTGTGGTGAAGACAATAATTGATGGCTTTATGGGAGCCGGAGATGTAGAGATGTACATGCCATTTGTGATTGGGTCCCACGAAAAATTTATTGTTTTTGGATCATTATCCCTTTTGATTGAATACAAAGGCCCACCTATGATTAGTCCATTCTCTTCACATATGTTATTTTGCTCAAATTCTCTAACATTAATTTGGTCCCCACATATGAAAAATTCACATATGCTTTGATCTAACTTGTATTTCCAAAAGGCTCAGCCCCATGTTTTAGTTTTTACATGGTCGTAGTTTTTATGAGTTATGGTTATGCTTCATTTCTTTTCTTCTTGAATGGTGAAAGTGGGCCGCGACATTGAGTCCTGCATTTTATCATTAATAGGACCCATGTGCGTATTAAGTTATATAAATACATTGGTGGGCACTTTAAGCTTAAATTGGTATATAAACAATACATACAAGAGTAAAATTCTAGTCAGAAATTCTTATAGTTATGAAACGAGGAATTCAAAAAACTTAGAAATTCAAAAATTCTCAGGTAAGAATTCAAGTATAAAAGAAATAGGAAATTCAGAAATGACAGAATTTCAGCATTTGAAAATCCCAGACAGCCTCTAGATATGAATTTCAGAAATTCTAGTAAAGAAATGGGCCCCAAGTCTTCTTGACTGGATTTCATCCTGAAGGCTCAGAATTAAGCTCATTTCAACAAGGTGCACAAT
The DNA here is from genome assembly GCA_003546025.1 of Camphora micrantha. Taxonomy (NCBI): domain Eukaryota; kingdom Viridiplantae; phylum Streptophyta; class Magnoliopsida; order Laurales; family Lauraceae; genus Camphora; species Camphora micrantha. The sequence goes on from QPKB01000008.1 coordinate 7,348,824, forward strand.
TACTAGTTTAATGTGCATGAACCCTTATTATTGCCTGCCCGGAAAATGAAGGAAAGTTGCGCTAGTCCCAACTTCAATATGAACGGAGCCGATTCCAATATAGTTGGGACAATGCTATGAAAATAAAGATGATGATGTGATTCATATCGTTGGTCCATCTAGATACATGCCAATTAGATGAAGACAGAGATGGAAATGTCTCTTCAAGGAAGGATTAGGCAAAATATTAGTAAACCCTTGATTTAGTAGCCTCAAACTGAATTATGTCATGTATTTATATACTTTTATGTTTTGATTTAATCCATCGGTAAATTAAAGTCAAAGTATCAAATTCAGCCGGATACCAATTCACTTGGGCTCATGGTGGAGGGTAGTGAATATCAAGAGCATAGACTAATCAAAACAGAACTAGAAAGCATATGAAACACTCTCATGTTAAATTAGTGTTCATCTAGCTTGCTCTTTTTCCCTCATTTTCTTTGATCTTTTAAAACCCGATTTGGGCTGGCCTGTTTCTTTATCGAAATTTGTTACTAGAATTTAGGAGGTTGGGTTTTTTTTTTATTGACATGATGTAACATCTTCTCTCCTGGCATTTCAAATGCTGTGTTTCTTTTATTAGAGTTTCAAATTTAAATCACCCAAAAGACCTTTCGGAATTTTTTAAAATTCTACTTTCTATATCATTTGTTGGAATTTCAAATCTTTTATAAAAAAAATGAATTTTAAGTTCCACCTAAAAAAACAACTTTTGAAAAATTTAAAATTATTTTCGACATAACTTTTTGAAATTCTAATTAAAAAAGGGTCAAGTATCCATAAATCCAAGCCGCTTATATCATAAAGCCGTACATGTGAGCAACCCAATAGTGGATGTCTATACATTATACAGTGTGAACTTTGGCTGAGTTTAAAATGGTGGTTGTCGGAATTTAAAAAGTGAAAGGTAATAATTGATTCCCTTGTTAGCTCATGTCAATAACTGTGCAGGAAATTGAAGTGTCTCATCTTAGATCAGTTGTGGGCCTCACATGAGCGCAACCTTAGAATCTTAACCATCTGTTTTAAGTCATCATAAGATCAATGCGCAAGTGGGCCCACGACTGAGTAGGATGATACCTCTCTCCTAATCCATTGACATGAATAAAGTTTTTTTTTTGTCCTCACTCTCTTGCATACTCTGTACAACAGTGCACCAAGTACATGTGAGGGTGAATAAGACACTACCTGAAAAGCAAACTCAAGCCGTATGCCAACCAACACATCATCTTACATCATCTTAGGCCCATCACAAAGGTGGTGAAGTAAAAAAAGGATGTAAAGTTATTCTCTTTTATATAAGGGGTATAGACTTGCATCATTTTGGGCTCACCACAAAGGTGGTGTAGTCAAAAGAAGCATATCAAGTTACTCTTTTTTATATCAAGTTACTCTTTTTTTTAATATAAGGGGTATAGAGATCTCACCACTTGGGGTAAAAGTGGTTTGGCATAAACTACTAGCCAGCCTAATTTTCTTGGTACCATTATTAGTCATATGTGCTGTGTTCCCTCCTTGGCACTTTTAAGTTCTGCCCATTGGGCTAGTTTGACACTTTACTAGTATAGTAAAAGTTAAGTAAAATCTTCATTTTTCATATGAGATGTCACATCAAAAGTACTTTAATTCAAAACTCATTCTATTCTTTTTTTCAAAAAAAAGAAAAAATCAACTACCTGTATCAACTAAAAAAAAAAAATGCACTTTTTCATACAAAAAGTCAAAAAAATTACATAGCAAACAACTAAAAATAAAATATCATCGTAACCCATTTATATTTTATTATTTCTTCAATCAACTTTACTTCACTTGACTCTATTAGTAGTGTTTGTCAGCTCAACATCCCCTTCAATCAGTAATCACATCCAACAAAAGGGAATCCTAACAGCCATGAAGCTCCATTCTGTGATGATTTAAGAAAATAGTCCATGTGAAGAGTCTGCCCTGCTTATTCTTCTTAAATAGATTTTTTTTTGGTAAAAAGATATTTCATTAAAAATAGCATGAGAACAACATGAGGGAAAAAAAAAAAAACAATTAACCCCTAGACAAAAGGATACTTGAGGCCTGAGGCCCATTTCTGGTCTCCATCCTGTCAACTAGAAAAACAAAACTTAGCAAGCCTATGAGCTTGCTCATTTAGAACTTTAGGAATAAATTCAAAGTCTACATAAAGAAATAAGGAAGCCAAAGATTTAATATCTAAAATAATTAAATTAATGGACCAATCAAGGCATCCCTTTAAAGCAAAAATCACTTCTTAAGCGTCTACCAAAACACGAAGCCTATTAAAATCATTCTTCGAAGCTTTTTCTAATGCATTTAAGACCCCCTTCGGCCTCCTTTGAAGAGCATCCACAATCACATCATTTTTCTTAAATAGATCTTACTTCCAGATCCAGAACTAAAATGCACAGCATCAGCTGAACATTAGTGAGCTACAATGTCAGACAGTGAAGATGAACCTTCTCTTCCTCCTCCCTCTCCTGCCACTGCCACTGAAGTGGGAGATGCAATCATATTGGTACAAGAACCAGAAATTGATGCCTGCGAGGAATTCATTTCCCAGAGGCTCGTCGAACATACGCGCGTCGACTACAGCAAAGAAGAACCCATGTTCTCTATCCCAAGAGTCCCCAACAGACTGCGGCGAGGTGAGAATGATGCGTATGAACCTGAAATCATCTCAATTGGCCCATACCACCGCGGAAATCCCAGGCTCCAGGCCATGGAGAAGGAAAAATTCCAACATCTCAGTGGCATCCTCTCTCAAAATTCTAGTCTAAAAGACTTCATTAGGAAGCTCAGGCCAATGGAGGATCGAGTGCGGAGATGCTATTCAGATAACATCAATCTCAGCAGCAACGAGTTTGTGGAAATGATGTTGCTCGATAGTTGCTTCATCGTACACCTCTTGCTGAAAGCAATTAAAGACGCAAAGAATCTGGATGGTATGATTTGGAGAGGCTCCTTGATGCTTTATGATCTGCTCTTACTAGAAAACCAGCTTCCTTTTTTCCTTGTTCAATTTGTATTCGATATCACCAATTGTTGGGGAGAATGCTCGTCATCCCTAGTCGAACTCGCCTACCGTTTTTACGCTCTTGTGACCCACCATAAGAATATATACAAAGATGAGTGCACGCCCCTTCCTCCGACTGAAGAAGTGCCTCACCTTCTTCAGACTGAACAAGTGCATCACCTACTCCAACTGTATCACTGGTTTAATGTGTCAGCAGTACTGATTCATCCTTCTCCGCAGAAACCCATTTCAAAGTGGATCAACTTCATCCATATCTTCCATGTCCTCAAAAGGTTAATGCCGGGGCGGTCTTCAATTGATTATGATAATATAACAACAACTACGGAAGAAGAACCGGCAGAAAGTGGATTCATGATTCCAAATGCAACATTATTACATGAGGTGGGAATCAAATTCAGGAGGAGGAAAGGGAGTAGCATCTTGGATGTGAAGTTCAGTGATGGTGTCCTAGAAATTCCGCCTCTGTTCATACACGATGGCTCGGTGTCTCAATTTCAGAATCTAATCGCGCTGGAGCAATGCATTGACTACTACTTCTACAGTTTGCCCCAATTCACAGCGTATTTTAAGTTCATGGATCACATCATCAATACTGTTAGTGATGTCGCGCTGCTTCAGAAGAATGGCATCATTGAACACTCATATGGATGTGAGAAAGAAGTCGCGCGTCTCTTCAACCAGCTAACTAATGGGGCTACCATTAATCCAGACAATTACTTAAGTGGCTTGTATAAGGATGTGAATAAGTATTGCAAAAAGAAGAGGCACATTTGGTGTGCAATCTTCCTACGGAGGCATTGCAGCAATCCATGGACAATTCTTTCTTTGATAGGTGCTCTCATCCTACTTGTTCTCACCTTCCTTCAGTCATACTTCTCTGTCTTTTCTTATTATCGACCTTCATCTAAATCTCCTTGATTTCATCATTGATGAGATGGAGATTTTGTGTACAAATAAATTCAAGTCTGGTTTGTTTATTATGTTTGATTTGAGCTCTTTGTATGGCAAGGCTTGCTATGAATGATCACCCTTTTTTCTTGGCTGTTCTGTATGGGATGTAGTATGACAGCACTGATCTCGCATGCATCTAACATTCGAAGTTTTTTCTCATGACAAAAAAGTTATAAAAAAAAAAAAAAAAAAAAAAAAAAAAGAAGAAGAAGATTTCTTAATTTCAGGAAGCCATTAGATGCATTGTCCTCACATGATTCATAGTAGTTGATTTAATCGGGTTCTAATGATTTGTATATGGGTTCCTGGTTGATGAAGTTCCGCTCCTTTCTGATCTTGAACACTGAATCTTCATTGCAAAAGTTTAGCACTTTTTAACTGTTGAAATGTATGCCCAATTTTCAATAATAAATACCAGTTAATGTTTGGTATGAGGTTCAAAATATTCTCTTCTCCTATCTAGATCTCACATTGGCATCTTGCCTTTTGCCAAAAGAGAGTTCTATATAACTAAAGGCTATAGGTTGCAATTATGAGTGGCGCGCAATTTCTTATTTTGAGAATCATTCATCTCAAAATCAAGCCCTTTTCAACGAGAGGTGAACAATTAGGGGTTTACATGAGGAAGAACCTCATTACTACCCGTCAAGTCCGGATAAATTAAAGGATTGCGTCCGTTTCAATTTGAACATGAATTTAGCTGAATCCAATATAGTTGAGACAATGCTTTAAAAATGATGTGGTTCGGCTCATGAGGCTCATCTAGATACATGCCTATTAGTTGGAGATGGGGGATGAAAAAGGTTGGTAAAAGGAGGCAAAAAAATTAACATTAACCCTTGATTTAATAACCTCACACTTAATCTAGTCTTGTATTTATTTATTTGCTCTTTTGAGATTGATCCATGGAGAATTACAAGTGAAAGTATTGTAATATTCAGCCTGATGCCCACTCACATGGGATTCCTCGCTCTATCCCATCTTGGCAGCTTTTGCTGAATGAACCTTTGAGATCTTGTCCACACATGCCACTTTTAACATGGCATAACATACATGGAAGAGAAGGTGACAAACACCTTAAAAAGCAACACGTAAATACTTTTCTATCCCAGTGGTCTTACAAAGAGATGAAATTCTTACCCAGGAGTAGAACAACCACCTACATTTGCCTTGCCCAACAAATAACTTCAATGATCAATCAATTCATTTATCTACTCCCTGCCATTCTACATCTCCAGGGTACTGCCCCCGCCATCTCTTTCTCCATGCTCTTTTAAGACAATTTCCTCCCCTGCTTAGTATTTATGATCCAGGACGACCAGCCACAATATGAACCCACACCTCTTTAATTCTCTCTTTCCCTCTCCCTCTCTAACTTCTGTGTAACAAAATGAACCCACGTCAATGAAATCGGAAACCTGTTTGGACCAGACAGCGAGTGACATACGTTGGAGATGTTAAATCCCGTCTCCTCCAATGAATAAAAAAAAATTCGTCTCCCTCACCCCCTTCCCCTTTTTTTGGACCAAACTGAGAATTCGTTTCCATTATCAATCTCCCACGTCACCATAGGACAATTATGCTTGGATACGGACAAGTTGCCCAAGTCATGACAGGCTGGCTTGAGAGCTGGCTAACCATAATTGATGACGTGGCTTGTCCACTCAACGTCCTCGTGGTGTGACTGGGGATGTCAAACGGGCCGTGCCATGGGCGGGTGGGCACGGCCCGCCAGGGAAAAACCCACGAACGGCACGGCCCGCCATGGGCCGGGCTGGAGCGGGCCGTGCTGTGCCGGGCCAGCGGGCCTGTTCATATTTTTTGGTGTTTTTTTTGTTTTTTAATTTTTATAATTTTTATCTTATGGTCTATTGTGAGACAATGATGAAGTCTCGTCCCTACCGTTGGATTTTCATGTTGATCTACTGAGATTCTCCACCATCTAATATTTATAACAAACATAAACACTTCAAAAATTATTAAAAGTTTGCTTCTTTTTTTCTTGACAGTGAGTATCAGTCAGGTAAATGGTAGATTCACCTGTGATTGAGCCGTGTTACAGACTGTAGTAGTTCCATCTATTGTGGTACTGACCGTATGATAGTAAAAATTAGACATTCACTTAGGATCACATTTCAGGACTTCAGGGCCAAATCAACAGTCAGGACCGAAAATCATGTTTTTAAGGCATGAATTACAAATGGGTTGTTGGCCTTTCACCCAGAAAATCAATATAACTATCTAATCTCTTCTGGACATTTTTCTTTGATGGATGAGATCTACAGTTACTCAACTTCAGTCTTTGTTTCTGCTCTTGAGTACAGATAGGGCTCCCACTCAGAAAAAAGATTTATGAGGCTTCTCATCAGGCCGCCCTTATTATTAATCTGGACTTCATCTTATATGGGGCCTAGACAAAGTTTACTCAATGGGCCCACCTGTTATATAATGATAGACATCCTTTGTATATTTTTTTTTATAAATAAAACTTTGATTAAAAGAAAAAGAATGGGAGGATTAGAGTATTTATAGACTTCGTAAAATTGAAAAAGGAAACAAAATATCCCTTATATGACCGTTTTATAGCTGTTGGGGGGGGGGGGGAGGTGTTAAAATGAAGATTTTTAAAAAAAAATCCATTTTTGGGCGGGCCAGGCCTATCGTGCCTGGCGGGTCGATCCTGGCAGGCCCAGATGGCCAGCCCACCTGCCTGGCGGGCCCGGCCCAAACGGGCCAACGGCCCAGCCTCCTCGGCCCAGCACGACCCATGTCACGGGCCATGCCTTGTGGGCCGGGCCACGAGCCGTTAACTAGCGGGCTTGAGCTGGTTGTGCCAGGCTAGCCCGGCCCATTTGACATCCTTAGGTGTGACGCCTTCTCAAATCCGGACTACGATCTGACGTGCCTGCACATGGATCATTGCTGGCCAGGTAAGTTGCCTCACAAATTTTGTCCCAATGGTGTACGATCATATATGTAACTCTATCCGGGGCTCACTGATAGATAATTTGGAACATTTAAGACGAATCCTTTTCCCTCCACTGGTTGATCCTCAAGCTTCGGGTAAGAAAGAGTGGATCGCACCGAGCGATTGAGCACATGAAGAAGTCTCAACTGGATGTTGAATAGTAATATTGTGGATGTGTTGTTAATCACGTTTTCCTAATAGTGTTCAATCAGATAGTGGGACCACTCTATTTTAACAAGAATTGAAGATGAGTTTATGCTTAAGGGCGGAACCAGCGGGTGTGTTCTGACTGGCAAGTTGTAAAACCCCAATTTCAAATATCAAGTTTTTTGCTGGGCGAGCTACTTTCCTAATAAACCGGGATCATTCAAAATCATAGGTCAACAGTTAAGTGCGGAAGCCAATAAGGTATCAATCATATAAAGTAAGTATAGCAAGGCATGAGCCTAAGCTAATCTCCAATTATTGAAATAATAGTATATACATATCAAAATTAACCCCCCCTCACACAAATGGCACTCAAACCTAAAATAAGATAATCGCTCAAGCCCCTAGTAAAGGGGCTCCATCCTCCGCCTCCACCTCTGGATCTGTTGGTCCCCATCCGTACTTGTGGGTTAGTGGCGTCTCGAGGAGCATGTCACCATCAGGGATGGGGTCGAGGTTAATACCTAAGCACCAAATGATGGATCAGATCCAAGAATTTAGCAGGCACAGTATACAAGTAACATATTATATATGCATTAAAAGAGAATGGAGACGATCATAAAATCATATGAGTAACAAAAGTACAATACTATGCAATCATGCAAAGTATAACAAAAAGTAAGATCATCATGGAAGTAAAGTAATCTAACTCACTATCTATCAATATAACACATTCATACAAGCTAGTCATCGCGGGATATTATGATGCGGCCCTCCCATACTGATAACTAGTTACGGTGGGAAATAATGGTGTAAAAGGGATAATAAGCCCCGCCGAATAAAATATCTCTAATATAAGTACATATGCATTACCGAGTCTACCGGTCGCGGATGCATATGTACCCGTATATATGTCATTACCGAATTCAGTCGGCTGCGAATGAACATATACTATCAGAGTTTTACTGGTCTTCTAATCATAGCTCATTATGATGGCCCGTCTATAATAAATAGCTCTCACCAAGGATGATTAGTCCCAAGCTAAGCTTACAACAACTGAGTAAATATCTTGCGCCGACTCAAGGAAACCAAGTAAAGATCACTATCTGGATAGGCTATCCTTGCGCGAAAAAGGTTAACTCATATACATAAAAGGTCCAGTATCTATTTTCAATACGTATCCATAATCAATCCATGACCACGATCCACCTGTCATGGTCTTTGTCGATTTCCGTCGCATTCCACAATCAGCATTGTTCGTTCTCATTACCCATTCATAAAAAGGCTTCTAGATCAATATCATAAATCATCTACTCCAAGTAATCTCATCCATCCATTCCTTAAGCCGTAGGATAGCCCACTTAGCCATAGACACGGGTTAAGTGATCTCCATTTACAATCCGAGTCATCATTAGGAAATCCTAGGTTATGGTCCTCCGATTTCTATTTAATTAACAAGTTTAAGTAATAGATAGATACAAGAGTAAACAGCAATGAAAAACATATCACATATCTCTATAACCATTCCAATCGATGGAAGAAATAACAAAAGTCCAACCTAGGTCGATGCCCGCTGTTCAGGTCTAGGTCCATGTTAATTAATTCAATTCCTAAATGAAGTTTCAAATGCTAAGAGATATGAATTTGGTGCTCTGGAGTTACAGGCATCTTCGACAACAATTAAGAGTTGAATCGAAATCCAAGTAATACATTAGACCCTACTTTGGAGGCTTCATGGGTCAAGGTTAAGCCCAACCCTTGACTCATGCTTAGCTCATCACTGGAAGTCAAAATGGAAGGTCAATGGTCTCCACAAATCATCAATATAAAAAATGACACAAAACTGGAAATTCACCATCTACTCGACCAACTACATAGGTAGTAGGATTGGGACTTGGCTTGCTTTTTGGGAATATCTGCAATGTACTTGGTCAACCTGGCCAGGCAGTTGATCGGCTAAACTGCGTTACCTGAATCAAACAAAAGGCGGGCCATGTTTCAGTTTCTCGGACATACAGTGTACCCGATCGACCTGGTATAGGGTCCGATCAATCGCGCACACTAATTTCTATAACAAACAGAGTGCTAACTGAGCCTCAGTTTCCTGGACTCTGCAGTGTGTGCCCAATCGACCTTGTTAGAGGCTGGTCGACCGGGTACATACGAAATTCAAATTTCCAATTTTTTGAAACTTTTCCAATTCATTTCAAATTTCGTCAAAAACACCCATCTCGCCTCCAATCATCACAAAACTATTCATAAACATCAAACTCCATCCAAACATCACAAAATCTTTCATCAATTGGGCCATTGATCTTCCAAATGAGAAATCCCATCCACCAATTGCAAAAAAACCAAGAAAACAAGGCTTAAGAGAGATCTAAGCAACCAGACATCCATATGAATTGAAATTAAAGAATCAAACAAGGAAATCATGCATTATATGTTAAGTAAGTATATTATACTTGCCTTTAATCCAAATGTAAGGTCTCTTGGCTTGATCTTTGATATCCGAGCTCCAATTCCCCGAATCCAAGCTCTAATGGCTTCCAACTCTCAAAACAGTACCCAAACCTCAAATCTATCAAAATCTACATTTCCTATACGCAGATCCACAAGAGAATTGTATAAGGGAAATAAATTCTAGAGAGAGAAGGGGAATTTCAAGGAAATTGACCCATGGAAAGGGAATTATCTTGTCTTGTGGAGAAATGAGTGATCTAGGAGAAGAGAGAGGTCCTCTTACTTGGAAACAATAGTAGCTTGGAGAGAATTCTCCTTCCTTGTAGTAGAAAACCCTAGATTTAGGTTTCTAGAGAGAGAATTTGAGGGAATTCTTGGAGGGAAAGAAGAGAAATGGAGGAAAAATGAGAGAGAGGAGAGCTCTTTTGGGATGAGAATGGGGTTTATATTTATAGAATATGGTTTGGGGTGAAATGTCCATAGTGCCCTTTTGGTTTAGTTCTATATTTCGATAAGTACATGGGCTCCTTGGGTATTTTAGGTGTAGTTTGTAAATTTTCGAATGAAAATCCTTCTTATTAGTTCTAATTACTTCTAGCGACATTTAACCAACTAACAAACTCCTTAAAGTCGATCTAAGACCTTATTGATTCTATAAATCACAAAAAGAGGTTAATTCCTACAAAATAGGCTAAAGTCCTAGCAAAATATTAAACTAACCTTACTAATCCCTATTAATTAGTATAGATAGAAATTATATACTATAATTAGCACAATCTAGATATAAGTGAGGGTCCACAAGGGGTGGGGCCTCACACAAGTGCCCCCTGGTTTTAGTCATCTATTATAGAGAGGCCTATCATAGCTGCATAGAGGATCCAAACTAAAATGGAATGCCCAAAGACTGGACAGTTTGAGTGCGAAGAATTTTACACGATGTTTTTTTTGTTTGCTTCAAATACAAATGAGAGAATTGTTGGAATAACCTTCTCATGGTGTATATTTGGAAAGCTGGTAACATGTATCTCTTTCAGTCTCATCCACTGCTTCCAATTGGGATTATTAACAAAGGAGTTACAAGAGAACGACTCCTTATCCCAGTGGTATATGGAGTGGCAGTTCTCATTGGGTGGTCCAGGCTTCAAACCTTGCCTCCCCTCCCCTTGCATGTGTGAGTTGTTTTTACCTTACTCCTTGCATTTGTAGGTTCACATCACCTCACATGTGTTAGTCGTTTTGACCCCTTAGCTAGGGAAAAAAAAAACAAAACAAAGGAGTACCCATGTTACACCAGCGGTGGGCAGCCTAGATCATTTAACAATGAATGGTCCCACGAAGGGTGGTACCCTCCACCAACCGGCCAACTTAAATTAAATTTTGATGGGCCTTACAACTCTAAAAAAAATCACTATAAATTTTCAAAATTTGCCGGGGTCTTCTAAGATTTTTATTTTTATTTTTATGTATGGGTGGGGGCTTCGGCCTCTACACCCTTGTCCCGACATAAATTCTCTAATCTAATTAAAAAAGGTTGTTCTCTCCCGTACATGCTTAATTCCAGAGTCTTTATGAGATCTGGGACCGCACGACTATAAAACGCATCATGTTGAGTTGACACGGAATTTGACAAATAAGTCCGGAGTCAAGATTTGGATATTTCCGATGTGAGGTTTGAATAAAGTCTCATAGTGTTAATTGAAGCACTCCACCTTTACCTTTTCCTTTCTTGGCTCGCAAGATCAAGGGATTACTTAGGCGAATCGGGGTCTCACAACATGTCATTGCCCTTATGTCAAATAATGGGTCTCCTACAACTAACTAATCATTAGGAAGCCCATTTATATCTCAGATCAGCCAATAATGTTGCCCACATTCTTGCTTATTTGATGTCTCCTCAAATAATGGTGTTTATAAAGATTCTTTGCCTTCTCATGTGTAGTAGAAGGAGATAAAGTGCAAGGTTTTTCGAGAGGAGAATGTGTTTTGAATTTTTTTTTGTGTAAGAGGGATATTGACAATATCATCAACGGGTTGACAATATCATCAACTAGGGTAATCTCCCCTTTTTCGTTGTTGAATGTGTATTTGATATCACGGATATTGGAGATTACTCATCATCCCTTGCAGAAATTGCTTTTGATTTTTACTGTCTTTTGACCCATAGGGAAATTTCCAAATACAAGGACATGTTCCTTCCACCGGCTGAACAAATCCATCATTTACTCCAGTTATATCACTGGTTTAATATATTACCACTGATTCTGACTCGTCCTCCGCAGAAACCAAAATCAAATTGGATCAATTTCATCCATAGCTTTCATGTCCTCAAAAGGCCAAAGAAGCGGCAGTCTTCACTTGATTCATCAACAATTGCAGAAGAACAGGAAAAGAGCGGAATAATGATTCCAAACGCAACAGTGCTACATGAGGTGGGAATCAAGTTCAAGAGAAAGGAGGGGGTAGCATCTTGGATGTGCAGTTCAGTGATGGAGTCTTAGAAGTTCCATCTCTGTTCATACATGATGGCACGGTGTCTCAATTTCAGAACCTCATCGCGTTAGAGCAATGCTATGATTACTACTTGAACAACTTACCCCAGTTCACAGCGTATTTTAAGTTCATGGATCAGATGATTAATACTGTTGGTGATGTAGCGCTGCTTCAGAAGAAAGGCATCATTGAACACGCATATGGAAGTAAGAAAGAAGTCCTGCGTCTCTTCAACCAGCTAACTAGTGGGGCTACCATTAATCCAAACAATTACCTGTGTGGCTTGTGTAAGGAAGTGAATAAGTACTGCAATAAGAAGAGCAACATTTGGTGGGAGATCTTTCCAAGGGGGCATTGCAGTAATCCATGGACAATTGTTTTCTTAATAGGCGCTCTCATCCTACTTGTTCTCACCTTTCTTCAGACCTACTTCTCTGTCTACTCCTATTTTCGACCTCCCTCTTGATTTCACCGTTGATAAGATAAGATTGAGAATTTGTGTAGTAATAACTTCCAAGTCTGTTTTGTGTATTATTATGTTAGATTGAACTCTTTTTAATGATAGTTTTTGCTATGAATGATTATACCTTTTCTGGTTATTCTATATTGGATGTATTATCACAATCACAAGTCTCACGCACATTTAGTAGTCAGTGTTTATATTTCATGAAAAAAAAAATTACAAACCCTTCGTTTTCTGCAGCCCTTGGAATTTGGATGCATTGTCCTCCCCTAATTTGTAGTTGATTTGCTGGAGTTCTGTTGATCTAGATGTGGGGTTCCTGGAATGATGACATTGTGGACAAAATTATGGACGTTGGACTAGGGAAGAATATATTAGATGTTGGAAGCTTAACCCAACCGGAAGCTGTTTGGTCAAATCCTTGTATAAAGCTTTGGATTTAGAATGCAAGGCCCTGAAGTCGTATATAACGGGCCTTTTAACCCTCTCACAAAGACTGAAAGGAAGTGGAGGAGTCATAAGAGATACTATGGACTTTAGCTGGCTGGGTGGTGCAAACCCTGACGGCACAATCGATTTTCCCTGGAAAAAGTGATGGTCCTAGAAAAGGATAGTGATCTGCTTGGAAATAAAGAAAAAAGAAATAATAACAGAGTTTTCCGTGCATTTCCGGTAGGGTGGGGGTTGGTTTGTTGGACTCTGTTTTTGGCCGAACAAGGAATTAATAAATGGGTTGCGTTCAAGGTGAATGTTATATGACCGGCCAACGCCAACGCCCCGCCCCGCCCCCCCCCCCCCCCCCGCCCCGCACTTAATATTAATCCATACCTAACATGTGAATTAAAGCTTCAGATTGATCATTTTAATTTTTAAGTTAAATTTTGGTTAATAGTTTCAACCAAATTAATCATGTTTAGATTTGAATTCGGGTTGGCATGTTTGTTTGTATTGATGTAGAGTAATTGGGGTTGGAAAAAAAAAAATTTATGTGACTGGCAACATTACTTCATTGCGTTTGGATGTCAAAAGTAAGACCTCATTTGGGAATATATAGTACCAAGAAGGCTCTCGCACGAGCCAATGGCATAGTGAGAGTGCTCACTATTGCATCATTGAGATTGAAAGTTCAAGCCATATTCCTAAAAAAAATTAGCAGAGGTTCTAAAAGGTTGCCATTTTTATCTACTAGTATGGATGCTAGTTCCAAACAACTAATGCACAACAAAAGTAATGACCAAATAAAAGCAAACTATCAAACAAATCTACCAATCACACACCATAAGAAAGGAGACACAATATTACGTGTAAACCCTATCCATGGAGAAAAACTGCGATAAAAAAAACTAATCACTATTGAGCAGTTGCAAGATATACTCACATCTCCTTTTCCCAGTCAGTGCGTCGACCCAAGAACAGTAGTTGTTTTTACACAACTCCTCACTGTTACGACTACTCGCCGCGCACCGTGCTTGATCCTCCAACAATACCTTGAGAACAAAGATGCTCAAATCTTCTACAAGAAAGTAGAAGCCTCAAGCCTTCTACAGTTGCTTTTCAGAACAGTTTCTATATGATGGCTCTGGAGAAAATTCTCTCTCTTAGATTTATCTTGTTCAGAACAATGAGAGAGGTGGTGGTATATTTTGGGTTGAGAGAAACACCCAATATATTGCCCAAAATCCGTGCAAGAGTTTTCTAATTCTAACCTAATCAGAATAGCAATCAGTCATAAACTCTAATTAGGAGTTTGGATCAAAATTGGCAAGTTTCTCAGGTTCACCATAGCGAGCTACCATACTGTCCCAACAGGTTCTTAGCTTGCACTTTTAAAGGCAAGTCAAGTAAACTCAAAATTCAAAATCGTCAAAGCTAAAAGTTCGAAAACCCACCTTGAACATCGCCAACTCACAATCAAACTCATCCCTAATAGGAAAATATCATATTTATATATTTTTTTTAGAAATTTTCTTCAACTCAATATAATTTATTCAAAAAATATGATATTTTAAATTTCTTATAAACTTTAAAGTTTTTATATGATTTTTGTGTTGATCGACACTTAGATGTGCAATGCTTAACCACAAAACTACGGTGTCGTCAAGTAGTAAAGGACTAAAGAGTTCGAATTATCGATCCCACAAAGAGAGAATGAAACAAGCAATGAATCCAAATTAAGTAGAATTAAACTAAAATATAACTAATATAGAAACTGAAGTGAACAATTAAAACTACTAAACTATGTGTGAAAAATGAAATTAAACTAATTGGAATGTGGAATAAAACTAAAATAGCAACTAAACTACTCTAACTAACAATTTAAAATATGAAATTAATAAGAACTAACAAACTACACTAAACTAGTGGATGAATGGTGGTGAAGATGGAAGATTTAATGTGAAGATGTGGTGTGAAATGTGTGTGATTTTTAAAACAAGTTGTGTGAAATGTGTATGATTCTAAAACAAAGATTCAAATTAACAATAATAAAAAAAGAGATTAGGCAATCCAAAATCCACTAAGTATGTAATTAATACAATCATTGCATGTTCTAATTCAAGTCCCAAATCTACAATCCAATTAGCAATTTTTTTTTCTAATTGAATTGGATGATATAACAATGAAAATCAAAATAAAGAAAATCAAAGGCTAAAATCATAAATCATCATCTAGCTACCATAACAATAAATTATCAAAATCAAGTTACAAAAGATCAAAGATAAGGGCTCTAGAGCATGCTATGTGACAGAACTTAATCCAACTATAAAGTATCAATTGAGATTAATTCAAGCATCTAGTGTAGAGATAGAGGATGAGAAATGAGAGAGATTAGCAAATTAGAGCAAAAATCTAGCTATTAATTAAAGCACAAGTAGGGAATTTAAACTAAAATATGCATGAAATTGAACTAATCACATTACTTAGCTTTAAAAGAAGAGCCTAATCCAAGAGCATTAGCCACTAAATATCAAGAAAGAGCTCCAAATTACAATATAAAAGTATAGAGAATGTAAAATAAATTTGCTTTTTACAAACTTGCCTCAAAGATTTTCTTCTTAACCGTTGGGGTTTGAACTCATAACTTATTTCATACTCACCAAAGTTCTAACCAATACACCAACCATTCCTTTGTTCTAGAAAATGACTTCTTTTATTCTTAAAGTTTTCTTATCTTATTTTTGGAATTCTCCAACTCTTCCTAAGATTTCTTCATATAACTTCTTTATTGAAATCTCTTTTTGATGCATTGGGACACTAGCCGGAATATTAGAGTAGTCGCGGGGTCCACCTACACGAGAAAAATTACATAAAAATACATTATAAATAATCAAATTTATATATGATAATCCGAAAATCCGTTAATGTGATAGAAGGATAAAATCTCTGTGTAAAATAAATGATATGCATATGAGATACCGATAAAATTCAAACTAATGAGGGGTAAAATATACAATATTCAACACTCATCATGTGTTATGAATTATATTGCATGTGCTCACTAAGGGCATGTTTTACTAGTTAAGAATAAAGTTAGATGAGTGACAATTAATAGCCATAGGAGGCGTGGAATGAGAAAGCATATTATTTTCTTATTCTTTTTTTCTTTTTTTGGTAAAATGAGTTCAATTTAGTACAAGTGAGTTAAATGCGTAAATTTAAGAAAGCGAGAGGACATAATCAGTTTATATTTCCAAGAATTCATGTCTAGGAGAATTTTAAATTCCCCTTAGGTAGAATTCCAAATCCCTCTTTTTTATTAAGGATTTGAAATTCCAATAAATGGTATAGAGAGTGGAATTCTAAGAATTCAAAAAGATCTTTTGAGTGGTTGGAATTTAAAACTCAAACGGAAGAAACACAACATTTAAAATGCTAGTGGACCAGATGTTACATTATATCACATCATGTCCAAAGTGGTTGGAATTTAAAACTCAAACGAAAGAAACACAGCATTTCAAATGCTAGTGGACCAGATGTTACATTATATCACATCATGTCCAAAAAAAAAAAAAAACGTAACCTCCACAAATTCCGGTACACAAATAGGAAGTTTACTTCCTCCGCTAATATGAGAAGTAAAAAGTGTCATTACATGCCTACTTTAGGGCTCGTTTGGGGGCTTTATTAGTGAAGTTGAGTGGAGTAAAGGTTATTTAATTTGAAGAAATAATAAAATATAAGTGGGTTATGATGGTATTTTGTTTTTAGTTGTTTGTGATAGAATCTTTTTAACTTTTTTTTATTGGAAAATGGAGGTTTTTTTATTTTTTATTTTTTATTTTTATTTTTTTTTTGTTTTTTAGTAGAGAAATGAAATTACTCTTTTACTCTTTTTAAAAAATATGGTGAGAAATTTGAATTAAAATATTTTTGTGAGAATTTTTTTTATAAAAATTAGGACTTTACCTTACTTTAACTCTACTAATAAAGCCGCCGTACAGGCATAAGGTCACCTTTTACTGCTCGTGTTTTACAGAGGCCAATGTAAACAAACAGGCTGGGAGAATGTCGGATATATCTTGCCATCTAGATCCAGAAGGTAAGTCTCATAACCTCAGGTGAACATTCGAGAGCTATAATGTCGGATAGTGAAATTGAGTCTTCTCTTCCTCCTCTTTCTCCCCCTCCGGGCTGTTCTCATGAAGGGGGAGATGGAACAGAGATCGACACCTGCACAGAATTCATTAGCAATAGGCTCAAAAAACAGCTGGAGGAGGATCAGTGCGCCAACAACATCAAGGTTTTTATCCAGAGAGTCCCCGACAGACTCCGGCAAGGTAAGAATGATGTGTATGAGCCTCGCATCATCTCAATTGGCCCATACCACCGTGGAAATCGCAGGCTTCAAAACATGGAGAAGAGAAAATTCCCAATACTTCAAAAGATCCTCTCTCAGAATTCCCACTTATGTTTGAACGAACTCATTATAAAGCTCAAGTCACTGGAGGAGCAAGTTCGGAGATGCTATTCAGATAAGTATGAGCTCAAAAGAAATGAATTTGTGGAAATGATGTTGCTGGACAGTTGCTTCATCGTCTACCTTTTAACATCAATAAAATCAAAGGAGGAGACTTTGATAAGCCCCATATTAAGCCCCTTAATATATTATGACCTGCTCTTATTAGAAAACCAGCTTCCTCTTTTCCTTCTTGAATACGTATCTGATATCATCAACACTGGAGAACAGTCACCATCTCTCTCCGGGATTTTATACGATCTTCACTGTCAGGTGACCCATAAGAAAATTTACATAGATAAGAACATCTTCCTTGAGAATAAAGTACGAGTCGATCATCTACTCCAATTCTATCACTGTGTTAATGTATTAGCACTGATTCCTCCTCCCCTGCAGAAACCCAAAAACGGTTTTTGTAAAAATGTCCTCAAATGGTTGAAGAAGAGCCGGCCTTCCGATGACATGCCAACAAAAAAATCAGATGAAGCGGAAGAAGGTGGAATCATGATTCCAAACGCGACAGAACTAGTCGCAGCAGGAATCAAGTTCAAGAAGAACATGGCGAATAGTGTCTTGGAAGTGAAGTTCAAGAATGGAATCTTACAAATTCCGCCTCCGTTTATAAACGACGGCGCACTCTCTCTATTTCAGAACCTCATCGCACTAGAGCAGTGCAAGGATTTCCATCTCTGTGATGAAGCCCTACCCCTGTTCACAGTGTATTTTATGTTCATGGACCACATCATCAATACCGATAGTGATGTCAAGCTACTTCAGAAGAATGGCATCATTGAACACACATATGGAAGTGAGAAAGAAGTCGCGCATCTCTTCAATCGGCTAACTCGTGGGGCTACCATTAATCCAATCAATTACCTGAGTGTCTTGTATAAGGATGTGAATAGGTATCACAAGAAGAAGAGGCACATCTGGTGGGCGATCTTCCTAAGGAGGCATTGCAGCAATCCATGGACTATTCTTTCCTTGATAGGTGTTCTCATCCTCCTTGCTTTCGCCTTCATTCAGTCCTTCATCTCTATCTACTCTTATTTTCGACCTTACTCCTCCAAATCTCTATCTGAGCCTCGCCATTGATAAAATTGTCACTTGTGTAAATAAGTTCATCCATGCCATCATGTTAGATTGAGTGCCATTATGTTAGATTGAGCTCTTTATATGGCTAGATGTTGCTATGTATGAATGATCACCCATTCTTATTATGGATATTCTATATGGATTGTTTTAGAGTATCACAACGGAAGTCTTATGCACACACATTAGACGTTAAATTCAATGTTTATTTTGATGGTAAGATTCTTCATTTTTGTAAAGCTATTAGATGTCCGCCCCTAATTTCACTTAAGCCAATTTACTGCGACAAAGACATCGGCTTCTTTGTCTTAGCAGTAATTATATTATTCGTGTTCCTATGGATTCTTCTGTTGATGAAGTCACACTCCTTTCTCCTTTTTGTGTACTATCACCTTTTCCGCGGAAGTGACTTTCCAGACCTGCCAGCTGGATCCAGTTTTATTTTCTCCTTCGCACCAAGCAACCAATCCTTTCCTGCGCCTTTTCCACTATACGTCCGCGGCAACGCCTCTGCACAAATGCTGTGGGCATGTTTAGTAACTTTACTTGTAGGCCCGTTTGTTTTTAAAAAATTAGTTATATTTGTTGAGTTTATATGATTAAGGCAAAGTAAGATGGATTTACTCTTTATGTATTTAGATAATATGAAATAAAGTAAAAAAAAAAAAAATTGCTTTTTTAAAGTTTTGGGAACAATCCACGTTTAAAAAAAAGTTTGCATAGTACCTTTTGATAATTCTCATAAAGGCCGCCTCCTACATCCAAGATGATGGAAACTGCCATCCAGTGGACCTCACTATTAGAAAAACCATTGTGGGGACACTTAATGGGATTGCGACCCATAAGATGGATGATCCTGACCAATATTTGTGGAAACCATGTATTTATTATAAGACTCACCTTAATTGGGTGCACTCTATGCTTTTGATCTAACCATCTACTCAAAAACCTTCTATTAGATGGTAGAAAATGTCCCTCGGCAGGCACTAGTACTAGTGGCAATTTTTCAGATGTGCTAAGATGTCTCTGGCCATGAGATGTTGTTTCTAAAATTAAGATAAATGTTCACACTCATACAATGAAATCTTTACCATAAGGTTGCAATTTTTTAACTAATTAAAAAGAGGATATTTGGCATATTTGTGGAGTCCACTGAAGCCAAAGATTTTAATAGGCCATCCAATATAAGAAACTATCCGTTCAACGTTACACAGAGAAAAGTTTTAGATTATTGAGCGACTTGAGCTTGGATAGGATGCCCTTACTAGTCCTTCTTCTTCGTGACCCTTGCGTAAGCTTTTTCGGTTGGTAAAGGACGGATGGTAGATATTTTTCAAAAAGAGAAAACAACAGGTGTTGGGTAGTAGTGATGTATCATGTATGAGAAATATATTCTACACTAGGCATGAAGTACTTTTCTTAGTACAAAAGTGAAGCAAGAAGGAGAAAATGTAGGATCAAGGCCAATTCATCCAATACATTAATTAAGGCAGAAAACCACATCAAATACAAAGACCAAAATGCTTCATCTCTCGATAAAACTATCCAACAAATTAAATGAAACCTGAAATGAAATGTTTTTTTTTTTTTTCTTATCATAATTTTCTCTTATTTATCACATCTCAAATATAGTTTTTTTTTTTTTTTTCATTTTTTATCAGAAAGAAAAGGCTACATCGGTTTGTGGATTAGGGTGTTTTAGATAAATGAGGATTCTGATGTACTCTTATTATTCATCTAGATTGAAACCTGCAAAGCTCCTCAATCCACACTTCTTCTGGTTTTAGAAAAGAAAAAACCAGAAGAGACGTAGTTAAAAAAAGAACTCACCAGACTAGGTGAGGTCTGATGTTGCTGCCTTCAATTGATTAAAGCAAATGGGGCTTCTAAGTTCCTCACCGTGGTGTTCTTGTTCGTTCCCGTCACTATTCATGTCTGACCATTTCGTACATGATAGAATAAGAAGTAGAATAAGTGGGAAGGTGGGGAGGAGTGAACGTAGTTATTTAGGTTGAGTGGGGTTACTTGAGTGAGGATAAAGTAAAATAAAAGTAATTGCAAGCTTGGTAGATGTGTATACCTCACCCAATCCCTGCAATCTTCCCAAACACCTCTTTGAGTAAAATATCCAACCGTTGCGGCCCTTTTCAACCCTCCTTTATTCTAGTCTATGACAAACAAATAAGCTCGTAGAGTAAAGTGAGGTGACGCATCAAATTAAAAAAGAATAAATATATAAGAGAGCCTAATCATAATGTGTTCGCCATTTGTCTTTAGATACTGAATCTTTTTACTTTTTATGTAAAAAATAGATGGTTTTTTTATAATTTAGTGGTTTGAAAATGTTAATATAAGGGGGTCTAATTATAATGTGTTGGCCTTTTGTTTTTAGTGGCTCGATACTGAATCTTTTTTGCTTTTTTTTTTATTATAAAACATTGATGATTTTTTGTCATTTAGTGGTTTGAGAAAGTTTCTTTTTTACCTTTTTTTTAAAGGGAGAATTTTAAAATTTTATACTTTGATATGACCCATCATCATTTCATATTTTCATATTAAATGGAGGATTCACTTACCAAACTTATTGTTGTCTCACCTTTTGCAAAGGAGAGTTCTCGGCGGTTCTCTACAGGTTGGAAGGTTCATCGTTGCAATTTGTGATGGAAATTTCTGACCTGACTTGCAAACATTACCCAGTTGTCAAGGGTTCAGATTGACATTATAATTTTAGGTAGAGTTTTTTTTTTGGTAGAAATTTTTAGGTAGAGTTAGTATTGACATTTATGACCCATTTAATAAATGGCTCAGATTTGGGTTGAACCATTCTTGAGATTTGTTTTGTCAGCCCAGTTGGGCAATTGCACTGCAATCTTTGATGTCTAAATCCAACATTGACATGGATGTTAAGGAGTGGGCTCCACCCGAGGAGAATATTAAAAGAGTATTGATCATACTGAATCTACTAACACCTCGAGGTTTTGGTAGTAATAGTTACTTAAGTAAATTTAATATTAGTAGAGCCAACCGTCGCCAAAAGTGTGCCGTTTCACCTGAAAGAGAGTGTTGAGGAGTAGGCTTCACCCATACGTAATTTTAAAAAGTATTTATGTTGCATCTACCAACACATATCGATGTTTTGATAGGAACGGTTATCTAAGGGAATTTAATAATGGACACACCATGAGTTTTACATATTGTATCATGTAAGGCCTATTTTCAAGTATCATAGACTTTAACCTACCTATGCAACTCAAACGAGTTGTCAATCAAATTCACTCATGCTCACCCTGATGAATTAGCATTGATCCAACTATTATCAAGGGTTTGAATATTTAGCTTTGCAGTCATGGAACTTTGAGTCTAATAATCAAGGGTTTGATTTAATTTGATTGAACTTTGTATTAGACATATATTCTTTGCTAGCATGAATTCAAAGCTACTATCTCTATACCCTCGTTTTCCATGCATCCAGGTGAACAGCAAACGATGTGAGCAAGAGTTTTCCGGCTGGTTTCACCAATTAGTGGACGTGTTTTGTTGGTTTGGCATGTTTAAGATGAACCACAAATATTTGAAAAGAAGAAAAATGGAAACAAAAGACGAAGAAAGATGAACCTGTGTCATGATGTTCTTTATTGGAAGCATCTCCTAAGTCAAAGAACCATCATGTCTTCGTTTTGTGTACTATTGCAAGCTAGTATCTGCATAATAACAGCAGAAACGGGTCATTTATAATGAAAGCCCGCATGGGGTGTTGTAAGGTTGATTTATATTGTTACACCTTTATCTATTGATTTAAATTTTTTGAGTAAATTGTTGTAGGCTTGACATGCCAATCTAACCCCAACCTAACTAGTTGTGCTTCAACCCCTGAACACATTCTAAACCTATTTGTTGAGGTATGCGAGGGGTTGGACACAAGAATAAGATTTGATGCAACTGCAAATTCATCATTAGAAGTTATACTATTATTCAAGCACGGTTTCTTCCGTAGTCGAATGGAACGAAAACATCCATAGTAACAGACACACAGAAAAGAGAAGAAGGAATAAGACAAGGAGGGATTGGAAGAGTTTTAAGATTAGGCTAATGATATCGTTAGGGGCAAACTGGTAACAATATTGTTAGGGAGAAAATTAGTCCAAAAAAATATACTAACCACCAATCAGAGGTTTTTATCTATTTGTTAATAAATACGTATAATCTGGATTTAAGGCCAATTTTTTTCATAAATATCCCAAAAAAAAGTACTATAAGTACCATATGAAAAGGAAAAAAGAAAAAAGAAACAGGAGAAAACAGACCAACCCTTCCAGAAAAGGGGAGGTGACTCCTGTTTAGGAATTATTTGGCTCTTCACCATATAAAAAGAGTTTAATGAGGACTTTCCTTTATATCATGCCAACACAACAGAGCTTCTTTTTTATTGTCTGTTGAAGTTTTTAGTTTTTTTTTTTTGCTAGAAAACACAAATGAGTTTGGTTTTGGCATCTTAAAAAAAATGAAATTGGTTTTGAAAAGGGGATCGCATAGGAGTTTCTATTCCCTTCCTTTTAAGCCAGATTTGGATTTAAAAGAGTTTTTCTTCTTGTGATTCTCATCCAGGGGAAAGCATTTTTCCACTTCGCCAATGAACCTAATCCAGTCTATCTTCTTGTGCCAGCTGTTTATTTTGTGAAATCTTTTTGTATAACTTTTCCACCTTCATCAGTGCAACAACTCCCTCTTTCACTATGTCCTTCCCCTTCTTTCTTTTTGACATCTAACTAGTTCTTTTGGACAACCATAGCAAGGCCCATTGTCCCATTGCAAGCACTTGTAAATTCCACTAAGGACCAGGGTTGGCACCCCATCACCCACACTCCGAATAATCTGGTCAAAGCGGCCAAATATGAACCTAACATGGCTTGAAAAAACCCAACCCCAACATATGCTGGTTAGTCATTTAAAACCTAACCATGGGCGCTGTTTTTTTCGCGCTGTTGTTTTACTAGAATTAAGGGAAATTCCTAATATGGGAAATTCATAAATATGATGTGATGGCCTTTGTCCTTGGCTAGGGGTGTAACGGTTTGGTTAACGGTTTTAACGGTTCGGTTAACCGGTCAATTTCGGAAAACCAATAACGGAACCGTAACCGCGGTTTTCTGTCTTTTAAAACCGTAACCATATCTACAAAAATAGTGAAAAACTGTAACTGCGGTTAACCGTATTACATGGTTATGTTATAGTTAATAACCGTAGAATGCCTTCCTCATATAAAGGGATAAATGTGAATGATTGAAGGTAAAATGACACAAAATGAGCAATTGAATAAGGTAAGAAATATTTCATTCAGACCCCTCTTTTTTTTTCTTTTATTTGTAAAATGGTACGGTTAACCGCATACGGTTAACCGAACTGTATTATACGGTTCGGTTCGGTTATTAACCATGAGTTATTACGAAAAACCGTAACCGAACCGAACCGTTCGGTTTTTGGATTTCATTAACCATAACCGTAGCTGAACTGTGAAATACGGTTATTAACCGCGGTTCAGTTCGGTTAGTCGGTTTCCGGTTTTTTTTTTTACACCCCTACCCTTGGCATTTGTAAATATGAAGTTTTTTCCTTCTTTTTTTTTTTTTTGCTAGAATTTTAATTTCCTGCCATTTGAAAAGTCTCAAATGACCTTTGGATTTCTAAGAATCGTACCTAATTTGGCATTTGTAGATCCTCCATCAAAGAGGAGGATTGAGGAATTCCAATCCAAGTGGCAACTTTTGGAGACCTTGTAAAATCTCCATATGCGAATTTCTTGAATTCTGGTAAACAAACAGACCTTGGTGCTTCATACAGTAGGAATGTGTTTAGGTCCATGGCTCAAAACTGTGAGTCCTACTGACACGTTTGGATATGGTTTGTACATTGGGTTGGGTTGGGCGGAGCCAACACTTCTGTTGGACCATCCTGCATGGGAATCTATCTAAACCCCAACTCGGAGCCCATCATGGATTTAAAACAGACACCAAGGTCGAGCCTACACCAAGGTCGGGCCTAATTCTTCTCGACTAGATTTCATCCTGAAGGCTCAAAATTTAGCTAATTTCAACAAGGTGCACAGTTACTGGTTTACATGTGCATGAACCCCTATTATTGCTTGTTCGGAAAATGAAGGAAAGTTGCACTAGTCCCGACTTCAATATCAATGGAGCCGATTCCAATGTAGTTGGGACAATGCTGTGAAGATGAAGATGATGATGTGGTTCAGATTGTTGATACATGCCTATTAGATGGAGACGGAGATGGTGTTAGATTGTATGGACTCAATCCATCATATGATGTAATAAACTGATTAATTTCTTTATTTATCAATAATATCATGCTTTCCTTTCATGAGATGAATGGTGTTTTATTACTTAATGCACATGACCAATACAAATGACATAAATGGTTCATGAGATGAACCGGGTCCCATTAGTATATTAGATGTGATATATGTGTATGGATGAGATCCACACACATGAGACATTTGTCACAAATCTTATACTTAAACATCTTCACAACCGGTGATGAGACTGGGCATCTCATCTGATAAGGTTACAGCGCTTTGATCACTATAAGATAGTGTGATTTGTCTCGATCATTAGAATGTAAGATTCTGGATCACGGTGCTGGTACATTGGATGTATTGAAGGACCATGAGAAGCACCTTATGGAATACTGTCTCGAATTTAAAATTTGCTCTCATAATTCCCTAACAATAGGCTCTCAATCCTGAGACATTGATGAACTCAAGTTTCTATCTATTCATTTGCTTTGAGTCACCAATGAGTGAGGCCAACTGTAGGTCAACACCTCAGTGTCTTGGGTACGTGGTAGTAGGACTGTGGGAACATCCAATGGTCAAGATGGAATCTATCTATATTATCCCCTTGTGCCAATTAATGGATTTATCATTAGTAAGTGCGCACCCATCTCGATTAAGAGTTAATTGGATGGTACTGATGATCACTGTGATTAATTGGGGCTCAAGGATAATAAGATGTGGATTTAAATTGGCGGGACATTATTAGTCCAGTTAATCCATGGATATTGATAGAGGGGCTTAATTGTGATAATCGGGAAGTTTAGGGTCTTCATTTTAATTTATTCCTAAGACTGGAGTGCAATTGCAGTTATATAGTGGTGTTATTTGCAATTAACTGTGGGCCCGGATTACACATGAGATGTGGGGTCACGTGTCCCAGTTGGAGCCAGCTTTCTATGGAATCTCTAGTGGTCCCCACGCTAGCCCAAGTTATTGAAAAGATACTTATCCTACTAGAACTCTAAGATGAAGGAATTAGGAAGTTACTATTTCTATTTGAAGTGGGACTTCTAATAGTGGTAATAGTAAGGTTACTATTTTGTGTAGAAGTAAGACTTCTATTTCAATTAGTACAAGAGAAGGAGGTTGCTTAATGCTATAAAAGGAGAAACAAAGGGCTGGGATTTCTATCCTTGGAATTCACGCCCAAAATCCCTTTGTGCAAGAGTTGCACATACTTCTCTTCTCCTTCTAGTTCTCTTCTAGTTTCCTTTAGAGCTTCTAGTTGTTTTCTTTAGGAGATCCCACCCATCTCCTTTAGAGAAGAGATCTGATACGGGCCATAGCGTGGAAGGCTAAGAGGTCTTGGAGATCTAAAGTTGTTTTCTTCTCCATCAAAGTACAACCGGACAACAAAGGTATAATCTGCTTCTCTAATCTTTTGTAGATTATTTTGCATGGTGTTGCTTGTAATATTGTTGTATATGGTATAAGAGTATGAGGGATTGCATCCTGGATATGGTTGATGGCCTTATGGACGTTTGATCCCTGAGTAAAGTGGGTCAAAAGTCTTGAAATCACATCCACGAGGCCCACCTATTTCCAACAGATGGAAAGGTCTCTTCAAGGAAGGGTTGGGCAAAAAATTAGTATTCACCCTTGAGTTAGTAGCCTCAAACTTAATAATATCATGTATTTATTTACTTATATGTTTAGATTTAATTCAACGGTGATTAAAAGTCAAAGTATCAAATTCAACCTGATACCAATTCACAATGGCTCATGGTGGAGGGTAGTGAATATCAAGAGCATAGACTAATCAAAACAGAAATAGAAAGCATATGAAACACTCTCAGATTAAATTAGTGTTCATCTAGCTTGCTCCTTTTCTCTCCTTTTCTTTATCTTTTAAAACCGGATTTGGGCTAAGTATCCATAAATCTAAGCCGCACATATCATAAAGCCATACATGTGAGCAACCCAATAGTGAATGTTGGATGATCACACTCTATACAGTATAATCAGTATGAACTTTGGCTGAGTGACTTTTAGAGTTATTAAAGGTGGTTGTCTGAATTTAAAAAGTGAAAGATAATAATTGATTCCCTACTTCAGCTCATGTCAATGACTGTGCAGGAAATTGAAGTGTCTCATCTTAGATCAGTTGTGGGCCACACATGAGCACAACCTTAGAATCTTAACCATCTGTTTTAAGTCATCATAAGATCAATGCGCAAGTGGGCCCACAACTGACTAGGATGATACCTTTCTCTCCTTATCTATTTATTGACATGAACAAAGTAGTTTTTTTTTTTTTTTTTTCTTACTCTCTGGTACATACCCTGTACAACAGTGCACGAGGTAAATCTGAGGGTGTTAAGACATGACCTGAAGAGTAAACGCAGGCCTTATGCCAACCAGGTAAATCTGAGGGTGTTAAGACATGACCTGAAGAAGACATGACCTGAAGAGCAAACGCAGGCCTTATGCCAACCAACCAACCAACGCCCAATCTCTATAGAGATCTCACCACTTGGGATAAAAGTGGTTTGGCATAAACTGCTAGCTAGCAGCCTAATTTTCTTGGTACCATTATTAGTCATGTGGGATGTGGTCCCTCCTGGGCACTTTAATTTCTGTCAAGTAGTGTATGCTACCTCATCAACATCACCTTCAATTAGTAATCACAGCCAATAAAAGGGAATCCTGACAAGCATGAAGCTCCATTATGTGATGATTTAAAAAAATAGTCCATATGAAACTGAGACTTTTTTACTTTTTGTGTAAAAGAGAGAATATTTTTTTGTTATTTAGTGGAAAAAGAATGTTAATTTTTTACTCTTTCAAAGAAGAAAGGAATTTTGAATTTGTATACTTTTAATATAACTCCTTATCTTTTTTTGTCTGAATAATGGAAGCTTTAACTTCATTTTAACTTTATTAGTATAAAGTGTCAAACACGCCAAGCAACACGCAAATACTTTTCTATCCTAGTGGTTTTATATAGAGATGAAATTCTTACCGGAAGTTGAACGACCTGTTAGAAAACTTTGGGCTTTCAACCATCTCTAGAATCAATCCAGTAATAATACAAACATCAAATTTAAACCCTTAGATGAGTTGAATGGTTCCTAATTGCACTATCTTGAGCCTCTTGAGCCTTTAATCCAACAGAAGGTTGGCATTCAGTGGAGAATCACAACTCTCTTGTCGTTTGCATTTCTTCTCCGATAAGTGAGGGTTGCATAGATTCATTCGTTGGCAAGAGAGTTACCCATGTATCTATTTATAGACCCAACATTCTATAACTTCTCATTCCATCGAGAAGAGACAAATCCTCTAATTTGTCCCTTGAATTAGCAATTAATAGCAATAAATAAATACCCTTTATTGACCATAAATAGAATCCAAAGAAAGAGAAAGGACCGTTTCACATTTAAACGTGGTCATGTGGAGCTAATAAAACGATCCAACATTCTCTTGGTCCATATGACCACAAAATAATATAAAAAATATTTTTAAAAAACGACCCTCACCGGTGATTACCATTTTAAAAAATACTTGACTTTTATGCTAAGTTTTTAATTTGTGACTAAGTAAGTCTGATAATGTGAACTATGGGAGTTTCATACCTTTAACGACGTGCTTCCTTTCATAATTACTTCATTAGCATTCTTACTTAATACAATTCTTAATAAGAGTAAAATAGGATAATTTTCATGGCAATCTTATTTATTGAGTACAATAATGTTATTTTTCTTTAATTTTCTCACTTTATACACTTCAATCACATGCATCAACAAAGCAAGAAAATAAAAAATCTTATTTCAATGATAAATATCAGTGTCTTTACATATCTTCAATAAGGTTATCCAATCATGTCCATATTTCTAAAATGCTATTCTACATCTGGAGACCGAGGGTAGCGTCCCCACGGCCCCAACAAACTACTTTAATCATCAAAGAGATATGACCGTTTTTCACATTAAAATGTGGTTATGGGGCACACCTAATAAAACGATCCCACACAACCACCTACCTTTGCCTTGCCCGTTTGGCATTTACTTTTAAAATAAAGTGGAGTGAAGTGAAATAAAAAAAGGGAATAAAATATAAGTGGATTATGACGGTATTTTGTTTTTAGCTGTTTGAGATGGAATATTTTTGACTTTTTGTCTGGGGAAATGGAGTTTTTTTATCTTTTAATGAATAAAGGTAGTTCCTATTTTACTTTTTTCTTTTTAAAGATGGAGAGAGTTTTGAATTAAAGTGCTTTTGATTTGATGCTTAACTTTACTTGACAAGTAAAATTACCAAACGGGTATATATTATGATCAAATATCAATTCATTTGGGTATATATTATGATCAAATATCAATTCATTTATCTGTTCTATGCTATTCTACATCTGGAGGCTGAGGATACTGTCCCCACGGCCCCACCATCTCTTTCTCCTTGCTCTTCTAAGACCCTCCTCCCTCGCTTAGTATTTATGACGCAGGACGGCCGACCACAAAGTGAACCCACAACTCTTCTCTCTCTTTTCCTCTCCCTCTGATCTAACTTCTGTGTAACATTCTATGCCAGAATAAAAACAAAGAAACCGTGCATCAGCAAGTTTAAGTATATCAATATGGGTGCGGAGTTTCTTTATTAACTTTGCTAAAGCCTGCACTGATTGATAGCAGCTTCTAAGCAGTTTAATTTGTATGGCGTTTTACTTTTGCATTGGGCTGTATGCAACATTAGTGCTGAGTGCAGTGAAAAAGACCATATGGAAATCTTAAGCAGCTCATTTTGTTGTAAAATCTTTATGTTTATTTACGGGTTATTACTTAATGTGGTCCCACCAATGTAGGGTTCAGATTGGAGACCTTTGTCGATTTTACACAAAGTGATTGCTTGTACATCTATAAAATTCTTTACAAAAAATTTATATTTTTAGTTTGAAATTCTATTTGAGACCGGTGCCATAAACATTTTTCTCCTTAGAGAATTATTAAAAAAGGCCTTAAAAATCTGAAAAACACCGAAAAAATTCTACAAACTGGGAAACTTTTTTCGTTCACTCACATGCACGAGTATCTCACACGCGTGCACGAATATAAATTAACAAAATTGTACGATGACCACTTTGGACTTTGGAGGTTTTCGAACGATCTGATGACAACCAGATATTGGTCACGTGGGATGTGGTCCCTCCCGGGCGCTTCAAGTTCTGTCGTTTAGTGTGTGTATGTTGGTCAAACTTCAAACTTCAACAGCGCCTTTAATCAATATAATAATCACAGGTCACTATATTACATCCTGATCAAGAAGAAAAATGCACAGCCTCAGCTGAACATTAGAGAGCTACAATGGCGGATAGTGAAAAAAAGCCTCCTCTTCCTCCTCTCTCCTCCTCACCTGCTACTTCTTCTAGAGGGGGAGATGCAATTATATCGATACCTAAGTCTGAGACCCATGTAGAATTCATTCGCCGTCGGTTAGCGGAGCAGAAGCCCACCAACAACGACAACAGGGAAGAAGCTATCCGCAGAGTCCCCTTCAGACTACGGCAAGGTAAGAATAATATGTATGAGCCTCTCTTCATCTCAATTGGCCCATACCACCGTGGAAGACCCAAGCTTCAAGAGATGGAGAAGATAAAATTCCAAAATATTAGCGGCATAATAGATTCCCCTGACTTTGAAGACTTGATTGGAAAGCTCGAGTTAAAGGAGAAACAGGTGCGGGGATGCTATACAAATAATTTCATTCCCATGAGCAGCAAAGATTTTGTGGAAATGATGTTACTGGACAGTTACTTCATCATAAAACTATTAACCGAGGATGCGGTGGAGAATCTAGGTGATCCATCCCCTTTGATGCTTCATGATCTGCTCTTACTAGAAAACCAGCTTCCTTTTTTCCTCATTCAATTTGTGTTTGATACCATTGGAAAATCCTCATCAAACCTCATCAGCCTTGCCCACCGTTTTTACCGTCAGGCAACCCAGAAAATTATCTACCATACTCATACTCCTAATCCTGATGAAGATGTAGTCCGCCCCTGCCGCACCCTACTCCAATTATATCACCGGTTTATCATATCCCCACAGACAAATCTTTCTCCTGAGAAACCCAAATCAAATTGGATCAACTTCAACTGTAATCCTTTTTTTCCTACAAATGGCCTCAGACGGCTATCAAAGAATTCAGAAGAAATCATGATTCCAAACGCAACAGTACTACATGAGGCAGGAATCAAGTTCAGGAAGAACGAGGGGCGCGGCATCTTGGATGTAAAGTTCAATGGTGGTGTGTTAGAAATCCCTCCTCTGTTCATGGATGATGGCACTGTCTCTCTATTCCATAACCTCATCGCTCTAGAGAATACTTGTGGCGATGTTTACTACTCGAATGGTAAACCCAACTTCACAGCGTATTTTAAGTTCTTGGATCACATCATCAATACTGTTAGTGATGTCGTGCTGCTTCAGAAGAATGGCATCATTTCGCACACATATGGAAGTGAGAGAGAAGTCGCGGAACTCTTCAATAATCTAACTCGTGGGGCTACCATTGGTTCAACCAATTACCTGAGCGGCTTGTATAAGGAAGTGAACGAGTATTCCAAAAAGAAGAGGCACATTTGGGGAGCAATCTTTCTAAGGAGGCATTGCAGCAATCCATTGACAATCCTTTCCACAATAGGTTTTCTCTTCCTACTAGCTCTCACCTGCATTCAGTCCTACTTCGCAGTCTATGCTTATTTCCGACCTCCCTCTTAATCTCCCTCTTGGTCTCACCATTGATAAAGATTGACATATTGTGTACTAGTAATAACTTCAAGTCTGTTTCGTTTATTATGTAGGTTCTGCTATGAATGATGACTTTTTTTTTGGTTATATATTCTGTGTAGAAGGTAGTATCACAGCATAGATGCATTGTCATCCCCTAATTCACGGTAGTCTATTTTCTGGGCTTCTTTTGATCTAGATTCTAGATATGGGGTTCCTTGTGGATGAAGTTCCACTTCTTTCTGATATTGACCAATGAATCTTCATTGCTAGAGTTTAGCACTTCTTTAACTGTTGATGGATGCCCCATTTTCAATAATAAATACCAGTTATGTTAGAGATGGGGGATTTTAGCTTGGCAATGGCAGAAGAGAATTCTACATAGCTAAGGCTAAAGGTTGCACTTAGGGATGTCAATTTCTCGTCCGACCAGCTGGCTTATTTAATTAAGGGATTTATTCAGGTGAGAACAGTTCTCACCTGAGTTGTGAGGAGTCTGTTTACAGCGGTTGGATTATCAAAATGATCCAACGGCCAAGGTACAACATATTTAAGGTAAAATAAATATGGAAGCCCGCTCATTCATTTTCGGTTCCTCTCCCCACTCCATTATCTCTTCCTCTCCCTCTGCCTGTTCTCCCTGAAAAAGCCCCAAATCCGAACGATACCCTACCTTACCTCCCCCTCCCCCATCTCCATTGGCCAGACGAAATACTATATTCGTCTCAGATCAAATCCGCAGCGGGCTCTATTTTCACGCTTCCCACCTATAAAAAGTGACCAGTGAAGAATTCAAAAAAGGAACTCTCTGCTCTCTTCGATTCTCTCTCCTACCCAACTTATAGAATACCCAACTTCCCCTCCCACCTTTTGGCTTTCTCTACAACATCTCCCAACCCACTTCTCCTCTGAGACATCGGCAATGGCTTTTTTGAAAGAGCTTTTTTGGACTATTAGCAAAATAGTACGGTGGGTTTCAGGGAAGAGAAAAGGCAGATTCGTTTTCTACCCAGGAACATCCCTCTCTGTATTTGTCTCTATCTCACTCTCTCGTAGTTCCTTTCCCTCCCCGGAAACCATGACCACCCCCTCTCTGACCTCCCCTGTGAAAGTAACTACTGAATAGTGGTTAGTACAGTGGGCTTTAATCTTGCATCATATTTCCATGACTTCTAACTTAATTCAAACGATACTCCCCTTTTCACCTACAGATCTAATGTTGGGTTTTCTTCGTGGAGAAATAATCCAAATCAGTCAAGTGGGGATTCTCTCCTCCCTTTCTCCTCAAACCCCAACTCCTTGTTATGGTATAAATGTCAGTTTTGTTAGATTTTTGTAGCTCCCATTCTCTCTATTTTTGCTCTCCCATTCTCTTCAATTTGAAACTCTTCAGTGGGTTTTTTTTCTCTTTTTTTTTTTTTTCAAAATGGATTACAGAACAGCCAAAATGCTAGAACATTTGGAAGTTACCTCCACTCAAACCCAAGTTTCACTTAAATTTTTTTTAAGACAATGGTACACATTGCAAGTGACAAAAGTCAATGAAGAACTTAATGTGTCAAGTGGTACACATTGGCATATGTAATTGCAATGCCGATGTAAATATGAGAAACATTTCATTGAATTGAATGTATCCTTTTCCTTTTGGTGTGTGATAGGGAGAGATCAAAATCCAGCAACCAACAGGCTGCAAAAATTTCCATGATATTAGGCCCACCTTGAAGCATGCCAACTTTTCTCTTGAAGCTAGATCAACATATTTGCAACTTGAAAGTGCACTCAATCAGCCACTTAGATTCTGGATGAAAGGGATATGGGAAGGACCATCATGAAGTAGACCTCACATTGTGGGAAGGAAGACCAATATTAGTGACCTAAATAAGGTCCTCACCTACCTCATAAGTAAGATTAACCCAAGTTGATTAACTTAAGGCCCTCCTGTGATTAATTTAATTCCATGTTCACAACTCCGTCCAAATAAAGGAGCACTTACACATCAAACCTTGTCCTCTGGCTGTAGTTTTCACGACTAATTATTCTGTGCTAAAATCAACACATAGCAAAATCCATTTTTGCATCTATACAAACAAAAGAACTGAATCCTTTTGGGATGTAAATGCATTCTGCCAAATCATTCATATTTGTCTTTGTCGGCCTCAGATCTTGACAAGCACAGGGACTATAGAACTGACAAGAACAGATGGCAGTCATTAGTAACATGAAAATAACATTACACCAGAATAGTATTCTTAAGCCAACAAAATAGAGAATCACAAATCACTCCATAGTCGTAATCAAGGTCGGAACAGGGGCATCGATTTATTTGTTATGAGATTTGGGCGATTTAGGCTGTTCGGAAAAGGAATTTGGGGATTTAGGGTAATGGCATTTGAGTGCTATGGGATTTAGGGATTTAGGAGATTTTGAGATTTTGGATATTGGGGCTTAGGGGATTAAATGTTGTAAGCCTTAAGGATTTGGGGTTTAGGATACATAGATTTAGGGGTTTAGCATCACGTAGATGGAAACTCGAATGTGCGGGAATGGGGATGAGGGTCTGGAACAAGGGACACCTTGAGAGAGAAAGAGAAAGGAGAAAAGGGTGGAGAAAGAGAGAGAAAGAGTCTCAGATAGCCGTTGTTGTCTCGACGTTTGATGCACCCGTCGTTGTTGAGGGAGAGAAGAAGAGTTCTGGGAGGAGAGATGGGAGAGAGAGAGGAGATTTTGGGGTTTTTTTCGTGGGAAAGGGGGAAATGAAAATGAATGGGCGGGTTCCATTTTCATTTACTTTAAATATGTAGTGTCCTAGCCGTTGGATCATTTTGATAATCCAACGGCTATGACCAGACTTCTCACAGATTATGTGAGAACTGTTCTCACCTGAATAAATCCCTTTAATAAATGGGTCAGGTAAAGCCATGAAGGTGAAAGTTATTTGGCTTGCCAACCAAACACAAACTTGACCAGTTGCTCTATATGTACGACCCCCCAATTCAATCCAAACTGACATATAAATTAAGTATTCATGTTAACCATTTTAACTTTTGGGCATTCGGTGAGAGGTCTCTCAAAGTAAAACTTTATTGCAAACAATCCACAAAAAAAAGTCATGCAGCTAAAGGTCCTCTAATACATTTTCATACCTGATATGTCTAATTTACCATTTCTCTAAATCATATCCCATGATTGGTGTGATATCCCATTAATAATAGTCAACTACCATTTAAGGGGCCACGATTAATGGAATCTCATTAATGAGATTTTCAAATAAAATTTAAAAACACACAAATAAATTTCAAAAAACGCAATAAATTTCAAAAGAACGCAGATAAATTTAAAAAGACATAAATAAATTTCAAAAAATATAAATAAATTTCAAAAGATGAAAATCAATTTCAAAAGATCCAAAATGAATTTCAAAAAATCCAAATAAATTTCAAAAGACGTAAATAAAATTAAAAAATGAAAATAAATTTAAAAAAATGCAAATACATCTGCCAAAACTAAGATAACCCAATTTTCTAAATTAGCGAACAATGTGGCAAAAAACTTAAGTCTTTTTGTCAAAAACTCAGTTAAATTTATTTCAAAAAATATAAATAAATTTTAAAAGACACTAATAAAATTCAAAAACACAAATAGATCTAAGAAAATACAAATAAATTTGCCAGAAACACAGAAAGATTCGTTCAAAAACTCTATTAATTTTTTTAAAAATGGAGATAAATTTGTCAAAAACTCACCTATATTTTTCAAAAAAACTCAAATAAATTTGCCAAAATCTCAGATAGATTTGTTTATAACTCAGATAGATTTGTTCGAGAACTCAGATAAATAGCCAAAAACTCGGATAGATTTGTTCAAAACTCAGATAAACTTGTCTAAAACTCAAATAAATTTGTTCCAGAAGTCAGATAAATAGCTAAAAACTCAGATAGATTTGTCTAGAACTCAGATAAATTTGTTCAGAACTCAAATAAATTTGTTCCAGAAGTCAGATAAATAGCCAAAAACTCAGATAGATTTGTCCAAAACTCAAATAAATTTGACAAAAAATACAAAATTCAGATAAATTTGACTTTGACTGGAATGGGGATGAACTTCTGAAACGGATCAGGTCGAATCTGACCTGGAACCAACCCGGAATTGCTACAGAGCCCAGGCCCACTTTCTTCTTCTTCTTCATTCTGGAATCAAAAACACAAAAGCCATCTTCCGTTTGCCTTCTTCTTTGATTCCAATGATGGTATGGCGCGGCGTCCGGTGGTGATCCCCCTTCTCCAGCTACACGTAGGATTGACGGTGGCTCAATAAATTTGGCGATGGCGCAAACGATCATATTTTTCTTCGTTTCGTGTTCTGCAAGTCTGCAACAGAACCTGGGCAAGGTTGTAGGGGTCTTCTTCTTCCTCTCCGGCAACTACGTGTGGGTTAAGGAAGCAGCAGCGTTTGGCGATACTACTTCTCTGAAAAATTCAAATCTTGTTCTCTGAAAAAAAAAAGAAAAAAAAAAAAGAGATCAGTCTCAACTATTGAGATCCAATCCGTCAATGTTCATGTCCGGATTGAAGAAGAAGAAGAAGAAAGAGAATGAAAGATTTAAAATTTCAAATTTTAAAATTTTATACCTAATCAGTTGAAAGGGCAAATCAATCATGAAAATATATGCGGTGGCGTGTCTAGGGACCTCTCACCGAAATATGTCCAAGCTACATGGACTACAGGCCTTAGAGGAAAAATTGATGGACTGGAGGCCTTACAAGTCTTATATGAGGAACCTTTCGCTAATTATCTCTTTTAACTTATAGGTTAGATTTAGATTGATGCGTTCAACCTAATTTGTAAGTCGATCAAGTTTGAACTCGAGTTCGGGTTGAGCCCATGAATGTTCCCTTAGTGCGTAGGATCCAACCCGATCCATAGATTAATCATGCGAGAAATTTGTAGCTGTATTTTCTATACATAGTAATTGGAATATGTAATTCACTCTAATTTGGCTAAAATGTGGCTGATCTACGGTACAATTGGTGGCATGACATATCAAATATCATCAAGCAAATGTGAGCTTCACATGGGTTAAATCCAGTGGTTTGCTGCCATCAACTGGACATATGTATTCATTTTCCATAAAAATAAATGTTCTACAAAATAAAAAAATTATTATTAAAAAAGAAAAGGAAAATAAAAATAGAAGTAGAGGAACAGACCAACCCTTCCCGAGAAGAAACGGGGGGGCGGGGGGGTGGTGGGTGGGAGGATCTATGTTTAGGAATTATTTGGCTGTGTGCGGCCCATATAAAAGGAGTTCTAGGAGGACTTTCCTTTTCATCATTGCAAGAGCAAAGGAGTTCATTTTTGCCATCTTAACAAGAAATGGGATTGGTTTTTAAAAGGGGATCCCATGGGAGTTTCTCTTGCCCCTAGGTTTTGGATTTAGGAGTTTTCGTTCTTCGCCTCTGAATGGTGACCCACATGAATCTTGTCTATCTTATTATGTGTGTTATTTATTTTATGAAATTTTTTTTTCCACATCTCCACTTTTACTGGTGCAACAACTTAATCTCTCACTATTTCCTTATTTTCCCCTTGTTTCTTTTATAATTCTAAGCTTGCTGGAGGGTTTGGTTATGAGTTTTTTTCATGGGGTCAGCTATAGGGGGTTGGGACCTTGCCCTCAAGTGAGGCAGTAGACCTCAGGACGTAATAGAGTCCTTGGTGAGGGAAGCTTCCTCACGTGAGGTGAGAGAGCTCTCGGGTGAGAGAAGGTGGCATATCGGGATTTTAACTCTAGACAGTTGGGTGAAAACTAAGAAAGGTGGTACGTACAATGAAAACCGTCTCCACTTACCACAGTACAAAAAGGTCTTTACGTGTGGATTGGTTGTGAGTTATATTAGTAGAAAAATCAGATGCTTCTTTACTGCTTCTGAGTGCTTATAGGCTCTCTACAAGTCCTAATTAAATTTGTCCTTTTAGACAGTTACAACAACTAGTCCTATTGTCCTGTGAATTTGGGTCCCATGTGGCAAGCTATTACATGGAACCTTATAACACATGTCACGAACTCATCATGGCCTCACAAATAGATAATCTAAACCGTTCGAGATGAATCTCATCCCCTTATCAGGATTTCTCAAATTCCACTTTAATAGAAATAGGCTCACCCATAAAATCGAATGCAATATTCAAAATATAGCTAGGTGCTCATTTTGCTTTGCTGTTAAAGTGGTACGTATCACACTTCCATTATGTACTCAATTAGAAGGTGGGACCCACTCTTTTTAAACTAAAATTTGTGGATATATCTATGGAGGGGATGGGATTCAACATGAATGGTTCGAATGATCATCACGTGATCCTCATGGTGGAAACTCAGACGTGTTAATAGTCGTAACTGGGGATTGGGAGTTGGGACCCATTGTCCGATTGCAAAGCACTTGTAAGTTCTATTAAAGTTGGCACCCCATCTCCAACACTATGAGTAATCTAGTAAGAGTGGCCAAACCTAAACCTAGCATGGCTTGGAAAAGTCTGCCCCACCATCTACTGGTTAGACATTTAGGGCTGGTTTCTTTACCATAATTTTTTACTGGAACTTTGAATGTTGGAAAATCAAAGACAATGACATGATGCTCTCCCTTGTTATTTTTCTGGTGCTGTAGTTTTTTTTAGAACTTAAAGGACTTCGCCACCTAAAAAGTCAAAAAGTAGGCTTTGGAGTTATCTATACTCCAACCTCCTCAACATTTCTAGATGCTAAGTGTAAAGGAGGATTCATGAATTCCACATAGGGGCTACTTTTGGAGAATTTATAAATTTTCCAAATAGGAGTTTTTGGAACTCCAATAAAGAAAGAGGCCCAAACATTACCCCTGAGCCCCCCCACCCCCACCCCCACCCCCTCTTTTTTTTCTTTTTATGATTTTGACATTTATAGAACATGCTTAAATCCATCTCTCAAAAATGCGAGTCATGCCGACTCGTTTGGGTATGGAGTGGACATTGGTTGGGTTGTCGGGCGCGGGCAACACTTGGTTGGGTATGTAATCTATGTGGCTCTCTTGTAGAAGGGCGTTGGGTTTGACGAGAACTGGGTATGCAATGGTGCATAAGTCCCACGTCAAAAACATGCTAGTCTTGATTTTGGGTATATATATGCGTGTGACCCGATTTTAACTCCGCTAACTCCGCAAGAGGCATTTTAAAACTGTAAGACAAAATTGAGTTGGAATCGCATGAGCCAAAGCATACAATATCATGTAGAAAAGCGGGCCGGGTCGTTACACTATCTAAACCCCAACTCTTAGCCCATCGTCGGGGTAAAGAGAAAGGCCAAGCTCGTGCCTAAGTCTTCTTGTATATGCTCCAGCCTAAGGGCTAATTAAGCCATAGTAAGAAGATGTGCAAATTTAGGACATGTTTTGTAGGTATGTGAAAATTCGGTTTAGGGGGTGGTGCAAACATATGGGCTGTTTGAGTAATTCACTTGTAAAGTAAATTGAAGTGAATAGTCATTTTAAGAAACAAAAAATAAGAGGGATCTTATAAAAAAGTATAAAATCTCAAAATACACTTTCTTAACTTTTTTTTTTTTTAAATCTTTTTGTGATGTGAGAACTGAGAAGAAACCTTTTTTACTGCAAAAAGTGACCAAAATATTTATGCATTTTCTACAAAAATGGAACACAAATATTCCCCCGGCTGCTTCCATGAGCATTGACCCTATTTTTTGGGGAAACATTTTTTTCTCCTTGCAGCAGCTTACAAGGCCCACCTAGCACCACGGGCACATTAGTTGGAGAGGGATGGAAAGGTCTCATCAAGGAGGGGTTAGGCAATATATCA
Organism: Camphora micrantha; assembly: GCA_003546025.1. Lineage (NCBI taxonomy): Eukaryota > Viridiplantae > Streptophyta > Magnoliopsida > Laurales > Lauraceae > Camphora > Camphora micrantha. The sequence continues at coordinate 7,388,350 of QPKB01000008.1, forward strand.
ACAATATTAGATTATTCTAAACCTTGAATTAGTAGCCTCAAACTAACCCTGTTTTTCATTTCTCAAATTTAAAATTAACACAATGGTGGATTAAAGTCAGTGTCAAATTCAACCTGATGCCAATTCACTTAGGTAGGTGGAAAGTTGTGAGTACGAAGAGCATAGAATTATCAAAAATGCGCCAACTAGGCGTGCTTGGCAATTAATTAGTTAAAGTAAAGTAAAGTGAATTCAAATAAGAAATGACAAATGATCGTATCAAAAGTACACAATTTAAAATTTTCCTCCAAATTTTTCAAAAAAAGTCAAAAAAATTACCTCCTTGCTCTACTAAAAGACGAAAAAATAAAATAAAATAAAAAAATAAACCTTCCCTTTTCTATACAAAAAGTAAAAAAAAAAAAAACTTCATATCAAACAAGTAAAAACAAAACACCATCATAACATTTTATATTTTATTCTTACTTGATTTGATGTTTCACCTCACCATACATCCAAATAGTTCCGTATACAGAACTAGAAAGTATACGAACAACTCTTAAATAAAGATTATATTGTCAATAAATTACTAAGTAGAAATCTGAGACAGACCCACATTTGAAAAATCTTAATTGGAGGCCCACCTCTGATGATCACATAGGTCTCTACCCACATTGAATGTGGATGACTGGAATCTGAAATTACAAACCCTAGAGCCTCATATAGGGTTTTGGTTGGGCCACACTGGTCCCGAGCCGACTCGCCGTGCGCTATTACCCTTGAGCGCATTCTAATAACCAACTGGGCTTCATAATTAGCCATGGTCCTGACCCATCAGTAAGGGCCCCACTCAGGTTGACTCGGACCATATCCAACCCGGGTAGACCAACCGGGTCCGGCCCTGTCCCAACGAAATATCTATCATAAGCACCATCTATTTAAAGCCTTCAATAGCCCAAAACCCTACATCGCTCTATCCCCATCTACAACAACAACAACAGCAACAAAAGGGCTCTTTCCTCCAATCGCGCCCACGAAAATCCCTACAATCTAATCCAAATCCGCGAAAACCCCATTTCAGATTCGCGCCTTTTCCATCTGGGTTTTTCGTTTCAGCTCGTATAGACACCGATTCCTCGATCTCTCTCGCTCCGCAAGCAATGGCAGAGGAAGAAATAGCCGTAGCAGCTGCTGCAGAAGAAGTCGCGACCGATAAGAAGAGAAAAGTTGATGACTTGGAGAGAGATGAGGCTCCGGAAAAGGACGTTTCCAGCCCACCGCCGGGTGAAACTCCGGCGGAGCTGGAAGAGCCGAAAGCAGACTCCAATGGCGTTGAAGAGTCCATTGCGAAGGAGGAGGTAGCCTCGGAGCTTTTGGATGAGCGCGAGGCGAAGCGCCCGCGTCGCGAGGAAGAAATCGACGATTCTGGTATTTCTAGCATCTACCTTGATTACCATGACCTTTTCTTTTAGGTGGCAGTGTGTTTTGAGCTCTGATTGGTTTGGTTTCTTGAATGGGGTGTTTTGAATTTTGTTGTGTTCGTTGCCACTATGGATTTCTTTCTTTTGTAACCACATTTAGGGTTTTTGAAAAAAAAGACCAATTAGGTTTTTCAGCGAACATGGTGGTTGGTGGGTTGAAGGGTTTGGGGTTTTTTTTTTATCTCCTTCAAATTCTTAAGAGACGAGCTGGAATTGATTTTTATGAGGAATCTGAACAATTTAGTTACGTTAGTTTTGTCTTTTCCTGGTTTACTGCTTGGATTAGGCTATGTCTATTTAGTTTTGCTTTCTTTTAAACATTGCTGGATCTTACGCTGAATTTGGATGTGCCACATTTTTTTATATATATTCCATCTGTGATCATCTCAAACCAACGCCCCCTAAAGAGAAAAAAAAGAGTCCCCGAACTAGAAAAAGGAAAACATTGCAGTAATCAAACATGATAATGCTTTAATTGTTAAGAGAATGCTACTGAATAGGGTCACCTGGATCACAACCTAAACTTTCATATTCTAATATTCAGATTGCATGTGTCCCATCTTACAAATGGCTCAAGATCCTAGATTTAAAACCTGACCCCACTTGTGAATTAAAAGGATTGTTTTGCCCTTCATAAACATAAATTATCTCATTCTACTCATGAGGAACCGGGATAATCGACATGAAGCGAACCGCAACCCATGAACCATGAACTGCAAATTATGATAGGATGGTTAACCCTCTATGATCAAAATGCAAGCCCTTGTTTCTACTTCCTATTGTATTCATAGGGACTCATAGTGAAGTGGGTTCTAATGTAGGACTATGAAAGAGATGAGTGAAGGATAGGTGGAGATGTAGATGGGACCCTCCCTTTCCCCAGGATTAAATAAACTAAAGTGATCGTTGGGGTCATTTCCTACCAAATGAAAGCCTGTTTGATGGCTATCCAGGGATCTTGACCTTAAGTTCTTCAATTTAGAGCCTTTGATAGGAAGGTCTTGCTTAGAATTACTAGGAATTCAACAATGAACAAACAAATGGCCCCTTAGGACCTTTTTTGGCTCGGCTGCCTGATAAGGGTAATGATATGTTGCAACACTGTGTTAAATGTACGATTTTGTGCCAACTCCTCACACACCCTTATTTATCTTTCAAGTATGCACTTGGCTGCAAACCAGTGTTTGTTTCGGTTTGGCCGAATTTGCCAACCTTTTTCGGTTCGGACAGAAGGCCGAACCGAAATACCCTTCCCTAAATATTCGGTCAGGATTTCGAACCATTTTGGCTGAAATCTGGAATTTCAGTTTGAAAATCCAGATATTGGCCAACATTTCTGGATTCCTGAGTTTTGGCAAAATGTGAAAAAAAAAAAAAGAAGAGAGAGAGAAAGGGGGCATTCGTTCTTCCTTTTCCCGCATTTCATTTCTCGAGGTTGTCATGTTTACAGGAATTAGGGGAAAGAATCTTTTAAGGGTCCGAAATGCCCCTTATGCCCCTTCTAATAACTCGTCTTTTGTTTTGGGAATGTGTGATATCTCGGTGGGGCTATCTTATTGCAAATCCAATCTGTTCTCAAAGTAGTATATGACATAAATGCTTCCTAGTCATATTAGTGCTAATTTTAGATAAATTAAGTCTCCTCTTAATAATTATATGAGCCCTGACCATATTTGACACTTAAATTGAAATAAGATAAATTCCCCACTAAAAATTACATGGGTCCTAGCCATATTTTAGCCCTATATTAAGATAAAGTAGATGTTACACTTATGATTACATGGGCCCTGGGCAAATTTCATTCTAATATAAAAATAGGGCCCTAGCCAAGTTTCACTTTATCAGAAAATAGAGCCCTGATCAGATTTCATTTAATATTTGTCTTATATAATGAAAATTTGAAACATTCCGCCGAAATTCTGAATCGACTGAAATATTTCTGTTTGACGGCCAAACCGAAACACAATCTGAAACGAATTTCTCACCACTGCAGCAAACCTTTTCATCTTTTACAACTAAGCCATCCATGGGGTCATCTATTCAGTCATCCATGCGTGATGGCCCTTAGGTGGGCTCTTAGCAACTGGGAAGTAGTGATGTTAGCAAGTCCATTTTATTTATTTTTGAATTGTGAGGTCCATCAATTTAAGCCAAGCAATTGACTCTCTCTTCCTCAAGCTCTTTTGGAATTCCAGTGGTCAGCCTGGCCCAGCACTGGTAGGAGCCAGTTTCGATGAAAAATACTTTTAGTTTACTGCCACACCAGTGGTCAGTGGATTTTAAAGAATCAAGCGAGTGGAGGTCGTGGCTATTTGGGTGACATTCATATTTCTGTCTTCACTTCTGGCTTTCTAATCATGAGCCTTGGTAGTTGGCTTTTATAGTTAATGAGGCTGAGGAATATTCTTCACTTCTGGGTTTCTTTGGACATTTAAAGGACATGCTTACAAATTGGTGGGTTTTCCTTTAAAATCAGGGGTTGGCAGGGATGGCATGTTTTTGGGTTCGTTATTGCCATAATCTCTCTCTCTCTCTCTCTCTCTCTCTCTCTCTCTCTCTCTCTTTATAATATTTCAGCCATTTTTGGTGGCATAGTTTTATACACTTTCCCCTTCAATCTTAATGATACATTAGTCTCATATACTTGAACAGTTTTTGCAACTATATATATATATATATATTCGTATTTGGAATTATATACCGTTGATGGTTCTATTAAAAAATGTTGATGGCTGAAAAAGAACCATTTGTAGCAACTGTTTGAATTCACCTACTATCGCTTATTTTTATTCTGTATTCAGCACGCTGTAAATAAAAGTATTTAACAGAGAACATGAATAAGCACGGGCAAGTCTATGCTTTCATGATTTCATCATACTTTGGCCTCCAATATGAAGGTGTATTGCTATCTCCCCAAAATAATATAATACACTTGCTGGTTCCAATGTGCCCGACTGTTGTGCTTTGCATATCTTTTACTGATATCAGATTATTTGTTAAAAAATCCACTGTGGCATCTATCAATTTTTTTTTGTGGAAAAGTATCATATCGCCTTGGGAGTTGTGAACTGACTTGTATTGTATCTGAGTTAGCATCTTCCATGACTTTTGCTTATGAATCCTTTGGAAGGAAAAAATGGCAATATGCTTGGGAGGGAGGAAAAGATATTATTATCCTTACCATCTGCTAATTTTAGATATAAATTTCTTTTATTCTGAGCTAAATATATTGTGACAATACTGATTGAAGTTGGGTTGGGTTGGGCCACATGTGAAGGATTTGAGGGAGGGCCCCTGAACTTTTAACTCTCAGATTAACTCCTTTTATTTTATTTTGTTTATTTTTTAAGTGTGAAATGAAGGTAGGGGGTTGGTTTGGCTTCCTCATATGTGAACTCTATTGGAAGTGCCTTATTTTGAGAATAAGGAACCGTTTGCCTCTGAAGATTTGCCTCTTAGTATTGATGAGTAACATGAAACATGAATATTTTATTTTGAGAGAAATAAGGGAGAAGCAGGTCCCACACATAACACAAATGTGACTATTTGAAAAAGAGAGTACAAATGTGTGCAAAACATATAGAAACATGGAAGTGATACTTCCATTTGTGATACCACTTCTAATTCTTGCCCCTCCAGGCCAACAAGAAGCAGAAAGGGGTGAGGTGTCACAAACAGAGGATCTGCAACATCCCTTGACAGAGAATGTCCAGAAACCTGCCATTGAGGATCCTCAACAAAACGATCTTTCTACAGAGAATATCCAGCAACCGGCAGCTGGGGCTCCCCAACAAGGCGATCTTTCTCCGACCAATATCCAGCAACCTGCATCTGGGGTTCCCCAACAAGGTGATCTTCCTTCGAGCAATATCCAGCAACCTGCATCAGAGGTTCCCCAACAGGGCGATCTTCCTACAAGCAATATCCAGCAACCTGAATCAGAGGTTCCCCAACAAGGGGATCTTCCTACAAGTAGTATCCAGCAACATGAATCAGGGGTTCCCCAACAAGTTGATCTTCCTACAAGCAATATCCAGCAACCTGCTTTAGGGGTTATCCAACAAGTCAATCTTCCTCCCGAACAGCCTAAGCTTGACGACCTTCTGCCAGTGTCTCGTAAAATTGAAGTTCCTAACAACAAGGTGAGTAATGCCACTGTTCTGAGTTTCTCTCTAGTTACCCATTTGTTTATCCTTAAACATCTGTTTATCATGTTTGGTTGCCTTTTTTGATATGCTAATTTGTCCAAAGATGCTCTTTTTATCCAAGTTTGTTAAGGCCCTTTCCGACTGAGATAAATATTTCTACTTTTGAGAAAAAATGCTGACAGGTATAAAATTAGTTCTTTGAGAAACAGGGAAATTAATATATAAAAAAAGAGAAACAAGGGTAGTACATATGGTATATAAAGAGCAGGAGCACATGCTGAGATATTAACTATTTATTTATTTTTTCTGCTCCTTGTCATTACATGCTGTACTTGATTTTTTTTCATCTCAAGTATAATCATATAGTTCACGGAAGATGTACCACCAATTTTTCAAACTGATTCATATCATAAACAGATGGCTAAAAATTTGAAATAATCAAATTTCTCGTTGCTCACTTTATTATTAGATATACTGCATTTATCAACTGTGCAACTGGTTTGTATGGATAAGGCTTTCGCCCTCTTGAGGAGAATTACTGGGGCCATGTATGGTTAGGGTGTTCTTCCTCTTGAGGAGAGGTACTTAAATTCCCTACCTTTTTTTTTTTGTTGAGAAATAGCCAAATTTTATTTTAAAAAGGAACAAAGAACGAAAGCTCCGTTTGAGGAGATTATAGAAAAAGGAAAATAGGAAAAAAGGGCTACACATTCAATAACCTATTTGAGGATGGATTACTTAAGGATACCTATATACATTGATTTCATTTTACTAAATCAACAATGTAGTTTGTTATTCCTACTTGTCAGAGATAATTTTAAGCTATTTGTGCCTATTCCAATGTTCAATTATGGCATTCATTGTTGTCATATCCATTTATCAATGTAATGCCCTAAAATAACATAAAATAAGCACCTAGCACCATATTCTAGCAGGACAAATTAATACCTGAGTCAGTATGAATATCATATCGATTTGTCAGTGTTATGCCCTAAAATAACATAAAATAAGCACCTAGCATTATATTATAGTGGGGCTAATTAATAGCTAAATGAATATGAATATCTTTAAAGAAATTGGAAAATGCACTACTAGACCCGGCCTAAAACTGGCCATTTTTGTTGGTATTTTACCAAAATTGACTGTTATAATTTTCAAGTTAAGCAGCACATAATTGTGCGTACATCCTTAAATTTCTATACGTAACAATGATTCTGCCTGTTTTAATGTTTGCAATTTACAAAGGCTATTGTTTTGAGCACGTTCCTTTTATTTACAGGAGGGACATATCCAACTTCATTTTACAAAAAAGAAAAAAAATCCGGGGCCTCTTATTTTGGGAATCAACTTTATCCCGTGAGGTTCCTTTGAGCAGGGCCCACTTATTAAAATCTGAACTGCTCAAAATAAATGTTCCCTCTTCTCACCGAATGTTAGGCCCACAATCAGATTAAACATGTGTAACATGCGTCCATAAATAAAATATTTACATGTTTCACATGTGATCAATCTAATGGTGGGGTCAACTTTTATTAAAGTGAAATTTGGTGAGCCAATAAAAGTGGGAGTGCGAAACATTTATTTTGAGCGGCTCAGATTTTAATAAGTGGGCCCTTTTAAGGAGCCTCACAAAATTTTTCATATTTTTTTCAATCAGAGGATCTGGGCTCCAAATGATATGCTGATGTAGCAGTGCACTTCCATCATTACGAAACAGACCATAAATACAAGACACATGTCATCTAGGTGGAATTGGTCCTACGGTACGTTAGAGGGCTTGTGGATTTTAGTTTTCTGCAAAGGAATGCCACTCTGAACATTGAGAATCCAACCAAAAGCATTTGTTTCAAACTTTTCTTTGCTTTCACATTTATCGTTCAATTTCAATGCCTTTGATCCAGTGGTTTGTAATGCCCATTGATGCTGATGTCTACTAATCTAACAAACCTACTTTTTATTTGGGGGCCACTAGGCTGCACCTCCATGCCATGTGTCATGAAATTAAATTGTTGACACATTTGACATTGGACTTTCACAATGTCCTTTTCTACGCAAGAGATGCATGATGGTATAATTTGTAGATCCCATTAGACCCGGAAATACAACAGGCAGGTGTAATTTGTGGATTGGCCACTTACAAAAAAAATATATGTATATATATATAATGAGACATTCTTAACTAATAAATTCAAGATTTTGAAATCCATCATCAAAATAAAAATCAGTTAATAGTTAACAATCATTGCCTTAGATCGGATGGCTAGAAATGCAAATAACTTTTCATTTGGCAGTTCTAGTCGTATGATCTAAGGTGGTGATTGTTAGTGGTTAACTATTTGTTATTGTCTTCGATCCGGTAGTAAATAATTTTTGATGATCTGCATATTTGGTAGATGCTCTATCTGCATCCTCTTGGGTTCCCTAAGTCTAGCGTGGGTTTCACAAATTGGCACACATTTTTTGATGTGAGATGTCAGGCTCAGTGTCATAACTTGCCAAGCTACATGCTTGTGTGCCTCTTGCAAAAGGGGAATAGTGTTCATTGTAACTTGTTGTGTGAGTCAAAATGGCATGTTGTTGAGAGCCATCCATCCACAAAATACAAGGGGTGATTGTTAATTAGCCATCTATCAAAAACCTATTTCATTTGGCGTTTCTAGGCATTCCATTGATTAGATAAATGATTTTTATTCTACTATCAATTTCAAAATCTTTGATCAAATGGTTAAGAACGCCCAATGATGCTCATTTTTGTTAGGTGGCTAAACCACAAACTCCTATTTTATTTCTTTGGTCCATTGGGCCTCACAAATTGCACTAGTGTTCCTTTTTTCAAAATGAAATCTTTTATGTGAAAAGGATGTTTTATTTGAAGATTCCTACTAGTACTGCTTTTATTTTGACAGCAAGTTGATCACGAGATGCGTGGCATGGAGGTGTGGTCTAGCGGTCACTCATGAAAAAGAAATTTGTTAGATTAGCTATTTGTAACATATCAGCCATATCGGTTGCTACCATTTATCTTACAATAGGACTTGAAATTGGGGAGTAGATGTGGTAGCAATGAAAGGTTGGAATTGATGTGTTTGATCAGATGGCTAGTGACATCCAACGAAGCAGATTTTTATAGAAAACTAATCCACCAAATTAGTCCTCTTGTGCATCGTGGGGTCCATTGGTCCTCCCTAGATCCTGTGCTTTGTGTATCCATGATGGAGATAGGATCCCCTTTTAATTTTTCCTTTTTTCACTGTGGGCTGTGATATGGCTAAGTCAATATGGGATGTCAGGAATATTGGGTGCTTGATGAGTTTGATTTAGGAGTCGTTTGCCTTTTATACATGGAAGAGGAAAATGGGTTTTACATTTGTAAATGTTATGTATGCGATAGGGAAAATGAGCCCTTTTATACGTGGAAGAGGAAAATGGGTTTTGCCATGTGTTTCTTCACATGAGCACATCCAGCAGTTTTAGATGTGTTTGGTTTTGTGGACTTTTTTCTCACATCTCTCAAAATCAATGAAGATTCAGTATGTGAAACTAAAACTCTTGTTGCTTATCATTAATATAGAATATTGAACGATTCAGATTTTTTTATTTGGGTTCCACAAAAGTGTGGAAAATCACATCTTTAGGTTGGGAATTTTTGGACATTTTACCCAAATTTCTCAGAATCCATTAAGGTCTAATGTATAAAATTACACGTCTCAGGATTCATTAGACCAATGAAGAAGATGAGATTACCAATCTGTGGCCCACAAATTGCAAAAAAAAAAAAAGTTTGAAGGGGTTCAAACCTTCAACTTGCCTGGTCGGCTGCCCCTATTGCAACCTTACCTGTACCAATGCTTCTGCTCACTTACATATATAACTGTTTACCACCTCCTCAGATATGTAAATGAGAGGCTGAAAATGGCCTCATTTACACCCATTTTCACACCACATTTATGCATCACATGCGTAAATGAGAGCAATCAAACGTGATCATGCATGACTGTTATGCGTGTGCATTATTCACATGTGTAAATGATTGTAGGCAAACGACCCCTTATTTCGATAATTAATAGTAGGTTCTTGTTTCTTTGTTGTACAAGATTCAACTCCATATAACAAAGTGGATCTGATTTCTCATATACCCATAAAAGTTTTAAAAAAAAAAAAATTTAAAAAACTGAAAAATCTTAGCCTGCTTCTTAGTCATTTTATATAATGGTTTGTCAAGTTTTTAAATATTTTGTGTACTGTTTGCTCATCTATACTTTTAACAGGTTGGAGTTCTCATTGGTAAAGCTGGTGATACAATCAGATTACTGCAATACAATTCAGGTGCAAGAATTCAGATAACAAGGGATTCTGATGCTGATCCATATTCCTCTACCCGACCAGTTGAATTGATAGGGACGTTGGAAAATATCAATAAGGCCGAACAACTGATAAAAGATGTTATAGCAGAGGTTTATTTACTTCTGGCTGCTATTAGTATTGTTATTGTTATTGTTCTTCTTGTTTCTTACTGGGGTGTAGATGCTCTTAACCTTTTTTGATTCCCTCTCCTTGTACTGTGGATTATAATGCAAACTTGGACAATTCCTTATGTGTTTTGCATCTTCCACAGGCCGATGCAGGTGGTTCCCCAGCACTTGTGGCCAGGGGTTTTGGCACTGCACAAACTGGTTCGGAGCAAATTCAGATACAAGTCCCATATGAAAAGGTTAATTTGTACCCATTATTGACCTCCACACATGCATATAAATCATCACATGTGATTTATTCTATCATAAAATTCATTCTGTCATAAAGTTAAACACACAAATGCTTTTGGACCATGGACAAATGGGTAGTCCAATCTTCCATTGAAACTGCTTTTTTTTTTTTTGGGCAAAAAATGAACTGATTGGATGATCCTAAAAACTCAAATCTCTTTTCAATCCATGAATGGATGACCAGCATCTGCCGGTTGATGCAATTCTTTAGTCCATGATAAGTCCATGTGGGACACATCAAATGAATGATTCTTATTAATGATGGGACTGTCCATGTATCTAAATGTGTCTGTATTTATGTATGTATGTGTATGGCACAAAATATATCAGCATCTTTTTCTATTTGGGCCATCTATGATATATGTGCAATTCTGTTCAGGTGGGGTTAATCATAGGAAAAGGAGGTGAGAACATCAAGAACCTCCAGACAAAATCTGGCGCTCGCATTCAGGTAGCTAGAGTTAGATGCATGGAATGGGTCATGGGATGCCAAATTCCTTTGGTTTGATGAGATAGATCTCGTGTTTGAATTCTCACTTTATCCATTACCTGAATGAAGAGAACCTTTCTGCCTTTTAGGTGATATTGCAAAACATACCTGAAGGGGAGGCATCTAAGGAAAGAACTGTACGAATTACTGGCAACAAAAGTCAGATTGAGACTGCAAGAGAACTGATCAAGGAAGTTATGAGTCAGGTTTGTGTAGCGGCTTGTAAATTTTGTCTGTTCTACTGACAAATGTAGTACTGGATGTCTGTTGTCCTTGTTTGAATGTGGCATCTGTTTGTTATCTGATCTTACATTTATGTGATTGTAGCTGATCTGATGATGTTAGTTTAACTTATTTGTAGTTTTGAAATCTAGTAGCCAGCTGAAATTGCAGATTGTTTTTAGGCAGTGAGAGTGCAGATTCCTAGGTATTTCCCTGATGGGGTAGATCCTTTTTTCTTTTCTTTTCAACCTTTTAGAGTCTGCATACCTAAAGTGCTGTCCTCCATAATGGCTGATGTCATGCTCCAAAATGTTATGTTGGTCTATTTTGTCCTCCTTTTATTTTGAGATAATTGCTGAGAAAAAAATCTGGTTAAATGATACATGGATGTGTGTATTCATGGTTGGTTGCAACACTGGCCAGCGAGAGGATTTTAACTTATTGGGGGTGCTGGCAAGAGCTCGAGCACAGTGCCTTCCCTGCAGAGGGAATGCAAATCACTGCAGTGTTTTAAAGACACTCATTTTTAAAACCCTTTTAGGTTGTTTTAGATGTAAACAAAAATTAATAATACCTTACTGAAAGGATTACAGATTGATGCATATTTAAAATGCCCTGTTTGGTGGACCATTGGAACTCAGCTGTCGTGTACTCAAGTCTACTTGTATATCTAATTACCTTGACTCCTTTTACCTGTACTTGTTAATGACAAAGGGCAAAACTACTGACACTTACAGGTAACTCAGTTTATCCAAATGCATGAACCCTCATTCACCTTTAATTGAGTTTCCTGCATTTGGTTTGCACTTTGCACTGATCCAATTGTGCCCATAGTTCCTTATACTTTATATTTGGACACTGTTGACTCCTATGATACCCAGATACTTGTACAGGCCTAACGTATCCGTATCGGACCTATACTACAGGAGTGAAAACAATGATAATTTCAATGATGCAAAAGTGATCTAAATAAAAAACTAGGACACCCGTATCTATATCCATGTCCTACATTTTCTAAAGTGAGGAGTCGTATCCCTGATCCCCGTATCAGTGTTCATATCTATATCTGTCTTGAGTTATCATAGGTTGACTCTGCGATGAAGCCAAAAGGTGTACTTTTGAACTGTTGCATTTTATTGTTATTATATGTTTACAACCACTCTTATCAATTATTTAGTTTTTTTCGATTTAAAAATTACAGATCTATATTATTTTTAGTTGTGCATTAACTTTGAACTTTTTTTCCCTTTTGACATTTTCTAATCCTGTCCAGAACTGTCTTATCTTTAATTTGTGGTCACCGTTAAGTGTTATAATTTTTATGTTGCTTAACAATTATTGGACATCCAACACTCCATTTTTGTCACATTTTGCCATACAGTTTTTAGAGTTTCCTCTGTTTTTTGGAAAAAAAAGATTTTAAATCTTACGATTTTATGTATTATATGATTCCCATTCTGAACTGCTTCCAGTTTTATTTTACGATTCGATTTTCAGAATATTGATTTGGATTATAAAATATGGGTCTGCTATAGATTCCTGCTATTGATCAAGATTGTATTGGTTAAACTTTTTGTAAGATCCTGTGTTCCTCAAGTTAGGCTTGAAGTACACAATTGAAGATTCTGCTTCTTGGAGCAAGGATGCTTTTCTTCTGAAGTAGGTTGACATTTATCTTTTGTGGTGAGCTGTTACTTGACTGCATGTTTCAATCACCATCATATTGAACCAAAAACCTTCAGTCTCTTTGCAAGAAAAGAAAGGCATTCCATGAACTACAACTGTTGTAAACATGTTTGTTTGCAAATGATGAAACTGTGAAGTTCTGATCTGTGTTTTCTACATGTCCGAAAGAGATTTTTTGTTAGTTTGCCACGGTTATAGCTATCAAAAATTTGTTCATGACTAGATATGATTGTGAAACCATGTACCCATAATAATTCTTAGCTTAAGAACTCCTTCTATTTTGGTCAGTATATTTCATAGAAAATACGACAAAATATCCCGTTCTTATTTGTCAAAACAATATGCCGTTGTTGTACATATGGAGTATGGACTATAGAATCTTGTCAGAGAAAACAAAGCATTGCATGCCTACATGTACTGTGCCCCCCAATATGTTGCCATTGCACGTCAATCTTTACCCTCTTAAGGATATTACGTAATTCTACAATCTATCGAGAATTGAGAGCTTGTTTGACTGAAAAAGATTTAACAAGGATTTAGTCCTTTCCATGCATCATCCATGAGAACTCACATGAATGCAGTTAAGAAGATCTTACGTTCAGTATAAGATGCCAGTTACCATGGTTTATTTATGTTGAATGTTCCGATTTGGAATTGGTTGGCTTTCATAATGCAGATCTGGCTATACCTTTCAAATGGGGTCACCATTGGTTTCTTCATGTAGCAATAAACAACTATTCTTCGGTCTCATACACTGCAGAGGGATGTCAAGCTTTAACCCTTGCAATTGCAGGATATTTATAGTTGGTAAGATGCTTTGAGACTTAAGAATCAAAATTCATAATAGTAAGACTGTATTATGATGACCTTAGCTCTATTTAGTGTCCCATTGTTCCATGCATGCATCATGTCCTTGAAAGTAGAAGTGTCTGCCTAATTCAGTCAACCGTATGTAATATTCAAATGGGATCAATATTTCCTTGAGTTGCTACTTGATGCTATTACAAAACCTTGAAGAATATGTTCTCTATGTCCTTGAATTCACAAATGTAATATGAGGCGAAAATTAAAAATAAATAAGCAGGTAACATGTGGGGTGTATTATGTGTGTTGAAAGTGCTGTTTTTCTCTTTCAGATTTGAAGCTCCAGAGATCTTAAATGACTGTCCTATCTGTACACAAGTTTGTCAATAGTCCATTCTAATTTCAGCTTAGAAGTACTTAGTTTACATAATTACAGAATATTCATGTTGCAAATGGGTTTTGGTAGCTCAACCAATTGTTATGACGTAGGTGAGTGGTGTGGAGCCCTTGTTTTCATGTATAATCACGTAAATCTTAGAGAGTTTGTAGAGTTTCATGTTACAAATTTCAAATGTTCTAAAAAATGGAAGCTGCAGAAATCATGTGTCCCACATTATTATCCTTTTTGTTAATTCGTGTTGAACTCATTAATGGAAGCAATGTGAACCCAATACTGATCGTATTGGTAATATTCCTATTAGCTATGCAATGATAACATTACACTTACATGCCTTCTTCTTCTCAGCATGCGAGTTTGAAACTCTGGGACGGGACTCCATGCATGTCTGAGCGTTAGTGGCTATAGTAAAATCTTGTGCTATAATTCTAATCTTAGGTTTATTATCATTTCTTTTTATATTGGAGTGTATTCATATTTGGGTGATGCATGTTAAATATATGAGTATTTTATTATATTTTCATAGACATATCGATGCATCATGCTTATTGAAGTTCCTGTGTCTGACCTTGTATGTGTGAGTCTGTTAGAAAATACTATACTCCCTTGAATCTCAAGCAATTACATCAGGAACTTGAATACTGATATTGATCTCTGAAAAAAGTCTGTACTCAACTACTTATATCAACACAGAATTTCATTTTGCCTATAAATTTGATGGAGTTCATCTAGACTTTTGAAATCTTAGTAGGGAGCGACGAGAATCTCACCTCCATTAACCTCTGTTACATTTAGGAAAAGCTCGGACAAATTTGATGATATTTTATAATAGAGTGGATTCTTGCATCCCATTTTATGGAGAAACAGTGTCATCTTGTGTGCTGACCTTTCACAAGTAACTATAAGTCTATTATCTGTTGTTCCATCTGTATCTTTGTGTTCTCAGATGTTTCCTCTCAGTACCAATTTTGGTTTGCTAGTAACCTGCTGCAGATGTTTCAATGCTTTGATGCCATGTGTTTGCTTAAATATTATGTTGGGTATGATGTTTCTTTATCACTATTTGGTTACTTGTTGGAAAATAACAACAACAACAAATGAAGCTGCTGTTGATGTTGATTAAGTGTTGTTTTGAAAATTTTGCCACATTTTTTCCTATTTTTCTTGGTCTGATAACTTGCTCTTGTCAGAATCCTGGGAGGCCTTTGCATCTCTCTGGTGGTTTTAGCCAGCCAGCCTATCGTCCACGTGGGCCTGCTGTCCCACCTCAGTGGGGGCCTCGTGTTTCTACACCAGCACAGCCCACGAGTTATCCTTACCAGCAAGGAGTCATATATCCATCTCAACCTTCACAGTATCCACCCCAAACATACAGTGGCTATCCTCAACAACAGGCTCCAAGAAGCAGCTTCAACCCTGGCTGGGATCAAAGGCCTTCAGCTCCTGTACAGGCTCCCCCACAGAGTGGTGCAGCATATGATCATTACAGTCAAGGAGGACTTGTAACAGACCCAGCACCAGCAGCCCACATCCCTGCTGCCTCTGCTGCTGCCCCCACCTCTGCCCATGCTCCTCTGACAAACTACAATTATGGACAGCCACAAGGTTATGGGCAGCCTGCTCCTTATCCTCAATCAGTGCCCCCACAGCAAAGCTATGGACATGATAATCAAGCCCCTACCCAGCATGCCTATGGAGGACATGGACATTCTCAGCCTGGTGCCTATCCGCAACAAGTCAGCACTGAACCTGGCTATATGCAACAACCATACAACAAGCCAGCTTATGGTACTCCATCACAAGGGCCACCACCGCAAACTTATGCACCACCTCCCAGAGCTAGTCAACCAGGAGATGTGCCATATCAGGGGCCTGTTCCATCAGCCCAATCTTATGGACCCCAGCAGACATACCCCTATGCATCAAGTGGGCCGACCCAGCAGCCATATCCATATGGCCCCACTCCAACCACTAATGATGGGTATGCTCAACCATCCTCTGCAGCGGCGCCTACACCTGGCTATGCTCCGCAAGGTGGACCTGTTGCACCCGGTTACTCCCAACAAGGTGGACAGGTAGCTCCTGGTTATGCCCAACAAGGACAGCCTGCACCTGTGTATGCTCAACAAGGCGGACAGCCTGCACCTGTTTATGCTCAACAAGGAGTAGTGGCTGGTGGTTATGGACAGTACCCATCTTCCCAGCCAGGATATGGCGACCAACCAGCTCCGAATAATGTGAATTATGGTTACCAAGGGTCTACTGATGCCGGCTATAACAGTATGCCAGCTCAAGCCTACGGTGCACCAGCAAGCGCCCAGGTTGGGTATGTGCAGCCCACCTCAAACCAGCAGACTTATGATCAGTCAATGCCTCAAGCAGGTTATGGCAGCCATCCTGGAACAGCTCCTGTTGGTTATGCTAAGAGTTTATCACCGCAGCCTGGATACAACCAGTATGAATCTGGTCAGATGTATGGCCACCACTGACCAAGTTTGGCGTTTATCCTGTGCAAGCAGGCATGCTTGGGACAGGTGTGTAGTGCTGGAAGTTCCAGAGGCCTGATATTTTAGAATGGAATTATTCGTTTTCAGGCTTCTTGAAGTTCACTGATCTGACCTGTTACTGGTATTTTATTTAACTTGGATGGATTTAGTGTCGGTCACTGCTCTAGAGTTAACATGATTTAGTCCCATGGTATATCTATTTCTTCTGTTTCGACATGCTTTTTGGCATGTATTTATCTGACAAATGCAACATGGGCGTTGGTGGGACGTGTCACATTGATGGTGATTTTGGTTTGAGCTCTCCTTTAGCATATTCCTTACTTAGCTTATCCCTTATCTGGAAACTCATTTTGGAGCAGAAACGCTGATATTTCTGGTCATATGGTTCCTGCTTATCCTTGAGAATTTTCAGATGCAAGCAGCAAAGACAGACTGTATGTTCTATGTCCTATTTGCAATTGAATGTGAGCACTTATTAATGTATAACGTAGTATGTTAAGACAATCTTTTATGCAATTAATCCTAGTTAGTACCGGTAGCATGTCATGTTGAATTGATCGCTGGATGTGTTAAGTGTTCAAGCTTGAGTTTGTTATGCTTGCTTGTGCACCCCACTGCATGATTGTACCCAGTTGCACATTTTTCTGAGATCAGGCCTTGCTTATCAGCAGGTGGCCTCAAGTTTGTTATGTTAATAACGTAAAATTGCTCGAGTTCATAAACTTGACGGCTGGTTTTATTGTCGATGAGCCACATCCACAGTGGCTAGGATCCTTTCTGTTATGCTTGTAGCCTATTGGTTTGGGCAAGCGTTCTGTTTGGCATTATATTTTATGTTGTCTTCAACTCTGTGTGTGTGTGTGTGCACGTGCACATGCATGTGATGTCTGTTGGTAAAATTAAGAAAAATGGAGTGCCTTTGAAGGCTGTCTGATTAAATTAAGAAAAGGGGGTGTTGCAAGTAAGAAAAGAACCAAGAAGATCATCAGGAGGGTTTTAAACATTGTTTCACACGAATTTGTATCCTTGCACTCAATTTACCTACAATACAACTCTGTTTACCTAGCTTGGTTATGGTAAAGAAATTGCAGTAGTCACTGGTAAGTGGGAACGAGGCTGTTGAAACTCATTAACCTCAGTTACTTTTAAACTGAGTTTCCTTCACTCTCGTTTGCAAAGATCAAAACAAACTCTTGCGAAAATGGAAATTTAACTGTGTCCCTTTTTTTTTTTTTTTTTTTTCCGGGTTTTGCTAATGGATGAATCGCAGGTGTTTAGATGCATCTAAAAACGATGGTGGTTCATGCGTTTGGATAACCTGGCTTTCAAGTAAATCATGGCTGTTGTCTGTGTTTTGATTGCCATTTTAATAAAATAAAAAAAAAAGGTATATATTTGATATGATTTTGCAAAATGTAAAATGGATTTATATAATATCAATATCCTCTATTAAATTGCATTAGGACTCAGATTAAAAATATGCTTCTCGAATCTATTGGGCTTCGAGAATTAGGATGATCTCATTGGAGATACATTTAGGGCACGTTTGGCAACAATCATCGCTAGGATGAGGATTCCTTTCTTTGGAGAATTTCTTTGATCAGCTAGAAACAAGTTATACTCAAGGAGGATTTTTGAAGGGAGTTCCGAGTTTGGTAGTTTGAGAGGAATCCTACCATCTACATTATGTTGGGTCCAATGGTTGTCACTTTTTTGGCAAGTTTCTAATAACTTTTGAAAAATCAAGGGCTGGGCTTTCATCACATAACTGTTTTGATCTCTCTAAAGAATTTGAACGGCTCAGATCTTCCAAATGGCCTCACATAAATAAAAATAAATAAATATTTTATTTTGAAATTTCTTTTTCTCGTATCTCAAGATTTATAATGGATCAACGGCTGATATTTGACCGCCTGGCCTTGCTTGATCTTCTTAAGATGATGTATGGTATGGATCATGACTTGGGGGCCCACATAAACCAAGAAACTGAAAAACACGGACGGTCAAAAATCCCTTCTTTAATACTGTGGCAAATCAATGGTCAATAGTTTTTTGCCATTTTCTCATCATCCATCATTAATCACGTTGCCAGATTTGACTGGCCAGACGTTTGAGGCCTTTTAAAGCAATTGAATTGAATGGTTCGGATTCAGCGTAAGGGCCCCACAAAATTCCATATCTCGTGATCTAATGGGCTGGATTTCTTCGTTAATATCTCAAGATATATGAAAAATCAACGGTCGATTTTTGACATATGGGCTGTTTTGGGGATTCTAAAGATAAAGAACGGTCCAGATCATAATTTTGGGACCCATAAAAACATAAAATAAAAACAAAAAAAAAAGTGTTAAACCCAAAACTACAGTCCGGTTACTGTAGCTTCGCAAATTCAGTCATGCCTGGCTTTATCCTTTCCGACAGGGGAGGGTCTGATCCCGAATATATTCAAACCCATGGAAGAGAGGACTCCTTCAAGGCTTTTTCCTCTTTGATCCAAACTTGGTTTTTATGTGGAAGCTAGGAAAGCGGCTAGAAATCCTCACCGTGGTCATTTGCCAAACGCCCCCTTAGTGTGTCGTCCATATCCCATCTGATGGGGGTAATTTGGAAGGTCTGGTATTCTTTTTAGTGTCTCACTCTGGCTTTTCCTCTTAGAGGAGCAAAAACTCTACAGTAGTACTCACCTATTCCTATTGAATATATAAGGTACTTACAAAAGGACCACTAATCACTATGAGAGTATAATATAGTTAATGAATATGAATAATGATGCATAACATTAATATTAATCACATTATTACTCATATTCTCAATCTTATATTGAGACAATATTTTATTCCAATAAAATTTGGATATATCCCATTCATGAGTGGTTGGTTCCATTGTGGAATTTGACCTCCTTCCTCTTTTCTTCTTTTATCCTTTTTTTTTTTTTTTTTTTTTTTTTTTGCTTTTTTTGCCATCGGAGGGAGGGTTCTCAACCCTTTGGGCTTGACTAATTCCTCCAGGTCCAAAGGCAAGCCGAGTAAACTCCCCTGTAACTCCAGTGTGGTAGTGCACTTTCGAACCTACAACCTCAAAATGCAAACGGTGGACGCCTGTTTGGATACCTCTTCTATTCTTCTTTACTCTACTAACAACTACTCTCACAATATACAATAAAGTCTTTTTTACTCCATCCTTTTCATTTAAAACTTTTAATTAGCTCTTTTTTTTTTTTAGATTTACACCAATCATCCATTAACCTATCAATCATTTTACTGACTTATATAGTGTGTGTGATTACTTGCTCAATAAGTATACACGCAGACGTATAGAGACAATTTGCATAACTCGTGGGACCGCCCTTCCAACTTCCACGCGGCGCGTTGATTGGAATCCAAATCCAAATCCTCCATCTCAGTCACAAGGAGAAGAAGCGGCCATCCGTTCCTGCACCGCACATATCAGAGATATCATCATCAACTATATAAGCCATCACTTTCCATTTCCAGATATCAGCAGAAAGAAAGAAAGACATATGGAGTCATCAAACCTCCCTCCTCTCTCCGAAGAAGGCTCGGATGATCATCCTTCTGCTTTTTCTTCGATTCCCGATCGCCCTGCAACTAAGTAAGCTCTCTCTTTTCCCTTCCCTTCGATTCATTCTTCGCTTTTTCCTCTTTATCTGATGTCTGATTCAATTAGATGAAGCTGTTGCCGATGTTTTTCTTGCCATTGGATTCGATTTCTAGGGCATCATTCTTCGTAAATACTCGAATCTCTCTCTCTATCTCCAAACGTAATCCACTTTGGATAATGATCCATCTCTCCCTTCTTCTTCTTCTTGTTGTTGTTGTTTAGGCATGAATTTGAAGGAAAACACACGGCTTTCGTTGTAGTTTCAATAATTCTCAGCATTCTCTCATTGATTTTCTTTAGATTATGAGAAATGATCAGATGCTGATGACGGCATGCGTCTTTCTATTCTGTTTTATCTTGTGTTGATCCAGATCGGGCTCGCTTTTGTTTGATTCAAGCCACTAATATTTTGTTTCCACATGAGTAGTAGCTGTGTGCGACAGTTTTCACTCCAATCTGGATTGTATACACCGTAGGATTGATCAATGCGTGGAAAGTTTGATTAAACGTTGAGCTGAATTTCGGTTTTTTTTCTCATGCGTTTGTTGCCATATTAGTGAATCTTGTTGATCCGTAAGAGAAAAAAAACAGAGAGATTGGATTGAGCTTTGTCGGACCTGCACATGGGCTAACACAGGGTGACAACACTGGATAATCCCGTGCGGTCATCAACAGGGCCATTTCTTTTAGACTATTGTAACAATAGCTGTGGCTTTGCATTCAAAGTGCTCTTTCTTGTGTATGCACTGCAATACTAAGCTTACTTTTAGATCCTTCTTACCTATATTTAGGTTTTATTTGGGGAGAATCATGCCATTGTTGAACTAGGTCTTCTCGCCTTGTATATGTTCAAATGTGACTTGCAGTTGATCTAATGTATACCACTTTTGAAAATCTAGGACATGGATGTGGATGTGGATATGGCTGTCCTAATTGCTTCCTTAGGGCGTTTTTGAATTAGTGAAATTACTATTGCTTACTTTCCTTTTTAATCTTTTGTTTTTTTTTTTTAAATGTTGAAATGTAAGAAAATTACAAGAATTATATGAAATAATGGACTTGGTATGCGCTAAACTTGTACGGTAGAAGTAACGTGCAGTATCAAGTACCGATACGAGTTTTGCATCGGTCCGACATGGATAAGTTGGCATGTACAAGCATCCGGGAGTTTCAAGATATATGGTGTCATTGGTATGAAGCAAACAGTTTCTTGTTGCGAAATAACCATATATTCATAGTTATGGTGATGACTGCTAGAATTCTTCAGTTATTAGATGCTTGGCTGATGGTTTTGGTTCATGGTGGTGTGTCATATTCTGAAAGTTGGCAATGATTGCCTTCGTTTAGTCATTGTGGCTCGAATGAACTGGCTGGGTTCCAAGGAAGCGAAGCTAATGTGGATTTGGTTGTGGAAAGATGCTTTTTTTTTTTTTTTTTTTTTCTTTTGAGTTTCTATTTATCATTTTTATAAATAATGCATGTATTCCAAACATCATGGATGGCCAAAGGTAAAGTGATTCTTGCAAAATTTAATCTTGGTGCAGAATTCTTTGGTTTTGTTCCAAATGGAACCGCCTTTCATATTTTGCTTCTCAAATCTCAATTGTGCATGTAGGACTTCAGCAGAGAAGTACTCACCTCTAGAGTGGTCAGGCTATTTTGACCAAGAGGATGATGTTTCCATTCCAGGATCAAATGATGTGGGTGATCATTTTTTTTCCTGATTATATTCATTATTTACATTATATGTTTAAAATGATTAAAATATTTTTGCGTCTGCTTTGATGTTTAGGTTTTTCATGTCTACATGGCGGGATCCCAAGGACCTGTCGTATTTTGTCTACATGGAGGCGGTTATTCAGGGTATTTACCACTCTTATATGTATTATCTTCTGCTTTTTGTTTGTATATGACTAGCTAGTTGCATACTTGACTCCAGTGGGAGCTTCCAAATTTCAAGGAGGGAGGCCACCCAGGCTCGAGTGGGAGAGGGGCTTAGCTCTGATCCCTCCTGCTTGGACTTAGATTTCTTTATTTTTATTTTATTTTATGTAGGTACATAAACATGATTCTTCTCTATGTATGTCCTTTGATTGTATTTATATGTAATAAAAATATTCTTCACTTAACTTTATGGATTTTCCCCTATAATTTTACTGTGTACTTTCATGTTGATGATCATACTTTTTTATCTATATTTCTTTTTTCTTTATAATCTTGGCGTATCTACCTAGTATTGATGATCATACTTTTATGAAGTATTTCTGTAATTGTCTCACATAAGTGCGGAGGATCAAGATTTCAAAGTCATCACTAGAAAAAAATGTAGACTCAAAGGAGCATTACTTAGGACAATATGCTGTATGTATCTTTACTATTCTCATGCGTGCGTATGTGGCTTCGCTTCTAGAATTATGCCCTGAACGAATAAATGCAGCACGAACAATGTTGCTGTCGAGGAAATCATGCAACTCAGAAGCCTGCTATCAACTTAGTTTTAATGAATGGGGAAACATTCATGATGAGGAAGAGAGCAACTTATTAAGCTTCTTTTTCCTTCGGATGTGTATGTACTGAACAGAAGTCTTGACTTCACATCCAGTGGCCACAGAAAGATCTTATATATATATGTGTGTGAAGTTGTTTTATGGAAGTTTTGTGAAAATCTCATGGGGGCATGGTGAAGATTTAAAAGGTTGATTTATTTGTGGAAGATGTGTTCTCCTCCTAAAGTTCTCGGCTTTTTTAGCAACAATGTTGTATAAGTTTCTTATTGTGGGAATTTTAGGACTAACACAGATTAAAATATCGGTACGAACCGATATCGGCCATCACCGTACCAATATTTTACTATGAACCGGTTTCAGTCTCGGCACACCAAAATATCGCCGCCATATCAGCCAAATTATCGGTATCGGCCGATGTAACCATTGTAACGGTTCTCAATTTTTTTTATCGGTAAAAAAAATGATAGAGGAAGATGAAGAGGGGGGGGGGGAGA
This sequence comes from Camphora micrantha, assembly GCA_003546025.1. NCBI lineage: Eukaryota > Viridiplantae > Streptophyta > Magnoliopsida > Laurales > Lauraceae > Camphora > Camphora micrantha. Next base: position 7,411,449 of record QPKB01000008.1, read on the forward strand.
CAGTGACAGTCTGCCACGCAATCAACTATTAAATGATGAAATCTGGAAAAAAAAGGATCAGCATGCTTACTTGAGAGAGAGAGAGAGAGAGAGAGAGAGAGAGAGAGATACCTGTGAAGAGCTTGGTTGCTCTTGCTTGTCTCCTCTTCTCCCTCCTCTTCCTCTCCCTCTCCCTCCTCTCCCTCTTCTCGTCTCCTCCTGTCCCTCTTCATCTACCCTTTTTTTTTTTGGTTTTCCTCCCTTTCTCGTTGGAAACAAATAACAAAAGTGGAAAAATGCCCATTTCAGGATTTTTTTTTTTTGGGCTTTTAATGCTATGTTGAGCAATGTGTTGAACAAATGCCCCATTTAATGTTGTGTTGAGCAAGGTATTGAATAAATGTCCCTTTTATGCTCACAAAATTCGTGGGCTCCACTCTTTAATGTCTAAAGTTATATCTAACTCAATTAAATGCCCCACTTTAATAGATGGGCTCCATATCACTGTTTTTTATTATAACCCTTAATTTTAATTATAACTCTTAATGCGCTTAATTTTTTTTATTATAACCTTTAATAAACTAAGAAGATTTTTATTTGTTTGAATGGCTACTTTTATTAAAAATAAAAGCGAGCAGTACAAGAGGACTAAACTGACAAGCTTACCACCCAAAGAACAACCAGAAAACAAGCACAATAAGAACACCACCAAAAGAAATACAACAAAGGCAAAAGACCAGAGAAAATGCAGACTATAATTCCACATTAAGACCAGCAACTTCTTTCCAGTTTAGCATGATTTGATCAACCGAGAGACCTTGGAACTTGGGATTGATGAAAACGCAACTAGCAATAGAGAATTTAATCTTTTCACACAGAAATTCGTTGTTCTTCTCCACTCCTTCAAAGCATCTAGCATTCCTCTCCTTCCATATAGTCCATATAACTGCAAGGAAAGCTAGATTCCACATTTCCTTGCCTCTAGGATGGCCAATGGGGGACAGAAGATTTAAACCACTAAAACGATGATCTCCTTTTGTAATGGGCCCTTTCAAATTTTATTACAATAAGATGTAGACCTACTATCACATCAATGACACTTATAAAGCATGTGAATAAAATATTAAAAAACTCAATGCAGTAACTAAACTTTTTTTAAATTAAACTTGTACCACTAATTAGGCCTATTGGGCCTCAACAAGATTTACTCCATAAAAAGTTAGACCCATTGTCATATTGATCACTAATAAAACATGTAAATAAAGTATTAATAAAAATCAAGTATATCATAATGGTTAAACCAACATGTCGGTCAAATCCTATTAGAATTAAATTAGTTTCTTCTAACTGTCTATCTAAAGTCATTAAATGGACAATGAACATAATTTTTATTTTGTTACCATGAATTAAGGATATTTGATCAACCAACAAGTGGTAGCTCAGTTTTCCAAGGATTCTACGCCTTAGGAAGCCGTGAGCTCTTGTGTTCGACACCTACTTTCATTTGTCACCTCCCATAGTTTTACCCGGTGCATGTGGATAGGAGGGTTTGCATGTGCCCCCTAGGGATTAGTTCTTGGCAGTCTAGAATCGAGTGTCCCTCGGGCTCACGGCCAAAAGGCTCCTGGGTTGGGCTGGGCAGGAGATACCCTGGGTTATAAAAAAAAAAAAAGGATATTTGATCATGAAACTTTTTTTACAAAGCTAATATAGATTTTTATAATTATTTTTGAGTAGTTTGGATTTTGATTATGAATTACATTGATGGATGTATAGATCATGAGGATAGGGCAAAATATTAAACGCTAAAACATAAAATATTTATTAGTCAAAGATTAAACAACATCAATATAGAATGTTATGACTTGGGGGGCCAATATTTTGATTTATAGCTGTTACTAATGAAAAGAAACATTGTTTTCTAGCTTTTTATAATATTCTGAGTTTTTGGGATATTTTTCAAAAAAAATTTGGGTGAAAGAAAATTCACGCTGTGATGACCGTGACAGACCATGAACTACAATCGTATCGGTTTTTTGGGTAGGCCGATACCGCGATTTTCATCCATGGGACAACATCTTGACACAAGTCTTGTATTCATATGTTTTGAATAGCCAATGGCTTTTTATAAAGGACGACCAAAGATGTCATGTCAACTTAAACTAGGAAACCTAATCCTATTCCCATCACGACTGTAGCTTAAAATAACTCTAATATAAACTAATAATAACTCTAATATAAACTAATCCTAATTCAGAAAACTAACTCTAAAATTACAAATAAACCCATTTATCTAAAATCACAAATTAACCCAACTGTTTCTCTACACTTATGATGAATAATCTCTGAATGAGGATGCACTCAATGGTTTTAGTGAATGCATGTATTTGATGTCTCTATGATGCAGGACTGTTCCTTTTTTTTCCTCTGTTCATTGTACCTTTGGTAAGGTGCGGGGTTACTTATCTAGGTTATTTGGTGATTTGTGGGTAATGCCATACACAGTAAGGGACTTGTTGGTAATTAGAGCCTCATCTTTCCTTGTAAGTGAGGTGCTCTTTTATGGGGATGCTCTTTACATCTTTGCTCCCTCTGGTTGTGGAGGAATCATAGGGTGTTTCAAGATAAGTTGTCTTTTGCTGAGATGGTGATTGAGGCTCAACTGAGGGTGATATCATGTGTCTTAACAACAAAAGAGTTTGTTGGGTTCTGAGTTTTGGCTCTAGCCTCTAATTACTTTTGAGGCTCTAGCTTATAATTACCATTGAAAAAAAGGACCGAGAGTGGAGAGGGTTTTATTTTATTTTGGTTATGGCATCATTGCTTGATTGGAATTGGTTGTATTAGTTTTACCTTCTTTGTGCTTTGTACTTTACTTTGTTTTTAATATAACTGTAACCATTTGAAAAGAAATGAAACTTGGTTTAAAATTTTAATCAGTGTATGTGTGGGCGCCATTAGACTAGCTGTAACACTGAACCCCATTAAAAGTTCATAAATTTGCATTCTTGCATGAGAGTGGTGCATTGATGGATGACTTCTTGGAATCCTTTTGTTGTACACCTTAACTTTTCTTTTTCCCCGAAAAGAAAGTGTGTGCATGCTTGTGGCCCTTTTTTCCCCTTTTCTTCTTCTTCTTTTGTTTATCAATTGGGTGTGCACCTATGATGCACATATATGGCATGGATATGGCAAGGACACGCCATAGACACGGCAGGGACACTGATTTTATACATAAAAAGTGAAGTATCGGATTCGATACGACACAATACGTTGCCCATTTTGAAGAATCCGTGCATCATAGGTGTGCACCATGCAACTTGGTCAACTCCTAAGGGAAACTGATTCCTATTTACCACAAGCTCTAGAGTACTGTTAATATGAAACATCCCTTTCTATTCTCATGTTTTTGGTTTCTGGTTTGATGCTCAACTCTTTATCAATCCAACGAATATGTTTTATTTTTTTTGGTGTGAGTTCTGTATGTTGATAAAGATAGAATAAAAAAAGTACTTTCTGTTTCCAGCAGACAAAGTTCATAAAATTTCTAAATGAACCAAAATACCCCATTCAGCTTGGTCTGAAATTTTCTGAATATTTCCAACTATCTAAAATTCTGAAAAACATACTGATGCAGTCATGGTGCCAAAAGGAACCCAAAGACAGTATGCAAAGTGTCGGAATACTGCTGCACTGCAGTACATAGGGACTGCTACTTCTTTGGAGTTTGAAATTGACAAGTAAGGATTCGGTCCATGCAAACACTAGATTTCACACACAAACACCGTGACCAATTGGGAATTAATAACAAGGAAGCAACGCAGAGGTGTAATAGAACAAAATCCCACTATTATTCAAAAGAGAAACTGTAGACTGCACACTATCATGCACCAGTCGACTGATACACTTTATAGATTTCATCGGATCTTCTAGATACATCAATCAAATCCTTTACTTTATTCAATTACAATCATTCCCTACTAATTTACTGCTAGATTGATTCATTGAGACAGCTAGAAAGCAAGAAATCCAAATCAACTTCACTGACTGGGTGGTCCAGACCCTTCTGGACTTTTCAGTTTGTGGGCCCCACATGGCTCACCTTTTGAAGTGGTGGGCCCTACCCTCTTGCAGCCTACCGATGGGCGACCCAATGGGTGCTGGACCCAATTGGGTTTGGGTCCAATTAGGCCCATTTATTTTAGCCTGTAAAATACAGTCAGCTGCTGAATTTTCTTCAGTGATATTTCTGAAATTTCACAACCCACTGTTGTGTACTGTTTTGACAAAACAGTGCAGTATCTAAACACATGGGTCCGGACCCCATGTGCTCAATTGTAGGCTTTCATATTCGCTAAAACTTGTCCCATTATCGGATTTTCTTGCACATTCATATGCTGAAGTGCACTTCATCATCAACATTCTCAAAATTAAGCAAAATGCTTTGCCTCCTTCACTAAAATGGTGCATAGGTATTGTTTGCTCTTTCATGGATCCGTTGTCTTTTTTTCTTCTCTCCCATGTGATATTTAGCTATTTGTATTTACAGGCTTTCATTTGCATTAGCAGCGAGTGAAATTAAAGAGAAGGCTCGGGTGGTAGCCATGGACCTGAGAGGTCATGGAAAGTCATCGACAGACAATGATTTGGACCTCTCCATAGAGGTAGAAACTTCCGAGAATCATAAGTATTTTTGTGAGGATATGTTGCCCTTGGTTTTATACGGATTCCTGTCTTTCTTGACCTGATTTGGTCTTTCTTTAACCTTTTGTTAAGTCAATGATTTTGATTGTTATAATGGGGACTGATCATTTGCAGACTTTATGCAATGATGTGGTGGTGGTTCTGAAGACACTGTATGGAGATTCTCCACCTGCGATTGTGCTTGTTGGCCACAGGTTTTACCTCCAACTCCGAGTGCTTTACTGTGGTTAATATATTAATATCATCTGACTCTGGAGTAACTCCAATGAATTCTTGGGAGTAGGTGAAGATTAAAAAAAAAAAAAATGGTTATTTTGTTTCAAATTACATTTACATATTTGCAAAGTGCATCTAAAGCTTGTTTATATCTAATTTGCCCTGTAGTCTTCATTAATATTAAGTTGATTTCTTGGAAATTGCAAATGTATTTTCTAAAGCGATGCTTGAAGCTCAAACTGGGCTGGCCCTTCAGACCATCACTGGCTGATTGGCTGGTCCCTATTCATTTGACCTGCCCACCAATCTATGGGTTTTGACTTTTCCTTTCCATTCTCTTAAAGAATTCCTGTTTGCCATTGCGAATAAGCCTATATCTACCTGTAAGAAATATTTTGTGTTTCAGTATTAAAAGGTTCAAAATGTGTTACATAAATAATGATAAAAGCTTATATACAGAACATGCTGGTTATTCTGTCATTTAGACCAATTCGCCTACCATTTGGAAACTCCCTATAAAATTATCTTCCTATTTTGATGTTTCTATTCCATTTATGTAATTTTCTCCTGTAAGTTTAAACTTTTTAAGGAACAAAACTTTATACTGCTAGAGTAAAATTACTTAAAGTGTAAGTAAAATAAAAATTTAAAAATTAAAAAAAAAAAGAGTGATAAATGTAGTAAATGATATCTCACAAAAACATTTTCACCATCAGAACCTAATGGCCTTTGTCCTATTAATTTGGGGTCGGCTTTGCAAGTGGTTTAAATGTGCATTTTAACTCTTGGCGTCTGTGTATTTACTATTTATCTCAATCTATAAGTGATAGCATGGACCATGCATAGTGTGTTGATAGAAATTCCCCCATGTACTGACAAAAGAAAGATAAGAATTCTTATGCACTTCACATTTTGAGCTCGTCATAAATAAATTCATATCATATATCAGAGGTTAAATAGAGATTAATGCATGTAAATTTATTTTCAGCATGGGAGGCTCAGTTGCTGTGCATGTAGCCATAAAGAAAGTAATACCAAGCTTGGCTGGTCTGATTATTGTTGATGTTGTGGAGGTTCGTTTTACAGCAACCATATCCAGATTGTATCAGCTTCATTTCTTTTTATGCTAAATGCCAACTGTACAATTGTAACTCCTGATTCCAGGGAACAGCCATGGCATCTTTGATTCATATGCAGAAAATTCTGTCAAGCAGAATGCAACATTTTCACACCATTGAAAAAGCAGTATGCAATGTTCTTCCTTCAAAGCTGCTAGTCTTTTCAATTAATTCTTGATAGTGCATTCCATTTAAAGTGATATGCTAGTTTCCTGCTCTGTGGTTCAGTTTACTCTTCAGATCTGCCACTATTTTCTTCATGAAATATATGGAAGAAGAATTAAATTTGTTAAGTACTTCATGGGCTATGGGAATTGTAAATTTAATCATTATTGTATTAGATATGTTTTTTTCTTTTTGGTCTTTTAAAAAGGTTGAGAAGTTGGGCAGTTTGTATAAATTTGTAAAATCTGGTGTTAAACATTCTCCTATTCTTTGGTGCTGAATAAACTGATTTTTAATAATGATCATGGCTATAAATTTTATTTTTGTTTAGTTATGGATCATCAAATCCGTATCTCAACTATGTTGGGGTCGTCTACGTGAATTTTGTTTCTCCATTTCAGTCTATCTTGGGCCCCTCGGATGGGTTTCACTTCTTCAAACTATCCTTACTACTTCCATCTATGTCCTCTTCCGCCTACTTCTTTTGCTTAAAGGCTATCAATTTGCATAGAAAAAATTTTCCTCAAGCATCGTCGCTGGCCTATGTTAGACATGTCCAAACCACCATCTCAAATGAGTTTCTTAATTTATCACCCTATTGATGCTACCCCTAAATGCCCTCATTTTTTATTCTATCTTTCCTAGTTTTACCATACATCCACCTCAATATCCTTATTTATGCTGCACTCATTTTTTTGCATGTGGTGTTTCCTCATCGGGCAACATTCTACGCCATAGGTCATAGTTAGTCTGATCATTGTATTGTAAAACTTTTTCTTCAATCTTGGTGGTATGCGCCGCTCACAAAACACTCCAGAATTAAGTCTCCACTTCATCAATTTGGCTCTTATTCTATGTTTGACGTGAGTTGTTGAGGATAACAGAAGAAAGAGTGAAAAAAAAGAGATTTTTTTTTTTTGGTAGAAAGAAGTGAAAGTTAAAAACACGAAAAAGATGAACGTAACGGCTAATGATGTTTCCTTCTTTAGTTATCAACACATTGAATGCATACCCAACATTTCAACCTTTTAAAAGAGGAAAAAGAAAAGTGCCTTCTTTCAATCTTAGCCATCCAATCAGAAGAAGTAAATCCCAACAAACATCCAGATCACCTTTGGGATCATCATCTGCCACCAATTGTTCATCTATCTTGATCTTTTAAACCCGAATGAGTGGCCCTTTATTGCAAGTGTCCTAAATTAGTTCCTTGACTGGTTCGTTACAGCACTTGTCCTTGCACGGCAGGTGCAACGTGACTATGTGTAACCATGTGGAGCTTGGATCGTTTTGTGGATCCCGATTCATCTCTTCTCTGGTACGGTTAAAGATTAAATAACCCGCTCTCACACGTGTCCATGTTACTTTCCGGCTATGATACCCGGATACTTGTACAAGTCCAATGTATCCGTATCGGACTGATACAATACTTGTAATGGTACCCAATACTGCACCAATACTTCTGGTGTATAAGTTTAGCATATCCTACCTAACAAGTCCATTATTTCATATAGTTCTTTAAATTTTTGTACTTCTCAATGTAGAAAATGTTAGAAAGGAACATAAACAATGATAATTTCATTAATTCAAAAGTGATTTAAAGAAAATATTAGGACACCCCTATCCGTATCCATACCCATATCCATATCTTGGCATCATAGCTTTCCAGGAACAACTTGCTTGTGATGTATAAGCTCAACATCACGCCAATGATTTGAACTTTTGCCCTTTCATATTTTCGTGTGATGATGTAAATGGTCCATGATAGATAGAAGGCAATGACCAAATTTTGATCATTTAATCAGATCAATGGTTCTGTCAGGTCACTGTTATGCTGGTAATTTGGTGAACTCCTTAGCTTTATCCCCTTTCCACTTTTTTCATTGTAAACCAGCTACATTAGCTATTTTTTCTTTTCATTACCAACTCCATGCTCTTGCCAGTCAAAAGTTCCTATGTTCCTATATTCCAAGTAGCAGGTCAAATTCTCTTCTTTAAGACTAATTTCTTTACCACACTCATCCAGATTGGTGAAAGAACCCCTGCTCACTTTTCACTACAAGTGGGCGCCACTTATAATAGGTAATTCCCTAGCTTGATCATGAAACAATATTTTCTCAGAATTCATGTTGGGATGTCAAAAGTTCTACACTGAGTGTAAGCCAACCTAACACAACCCTCCATTATCCAAGCTGGTGATCGGCAATTACAATAAGTGGCAGTGTTTTTATTTAATAATAGTTTCTTACTAATTTAAATATTATGTTGAAACCATGAACCCTATTTTCTAGGATTTTCTCCCATTCTGTTGGATTCTGATGTGCATGTCTACACTTGTGCAACATAGATTCTGTTTCACTCTTCAAATGTGACCTATTGAACATCTTTCAGCTTTATTCCAAGTTTTGATTGCCTTCTCTCCCTTATATATTTCCTTGATACAGTACAATTCTTTATTCTGGTGCTGTTTCTAGTGCAACTCTTTGTTCTGGGGCTGTTTCTAGTGCAACTCCTATTGAGTTCACTGACTGCTCATTTGTTGGGGCAGAACTTGGTCCAATCATCAAGAGTCCTTTTCAAGACTTCATAGATTTCTTGTTGATATCATTATACTATTCAATATAATTTTTTCTTAAAAGAAAATACTTTTGATGTCATCTAAATGTCAATTTTTTTGCTTAGATTGAATGGAGTGTCAAAGGAGGATCTTTGAGGAATGTTGAGTCTGCCCGTGTATCTGTTCCTCCTACACTCAAATACGATGATGCAAAGAAGTGGTAAGCACTAACATGTTCAATAAAAGGTTCTAATTTACTTAATTATGGTCACTGACATTTAAATTCATCTTTTGTATTGTCATGATGGCTTAATGCCTTTGTACACATTGGAGTTATAGGGTGAAACAATCTTCATGAATTCTACATTGGATGGATATATCTCTGATTTTGAAGGTGTGTTGCAGTTATACTTACCGAACACGCCTAGAAGAAACAGAACAATATTGGAAAGGCTGGTACGTGTAATCTTTAATTCTTCGTATATAGTATGGTTGTCCCATAAGGATTGCAATATGGCAACATGGTTCATTTATTTTTTGAAGCCATTTGATTAGGGTCATTTATACAAAGAACTAAGGAGTTGTTTGGATGAAAGGAGAAAGTGAGGGTGCTCCACCCATGTCTCTTTTATTTCTTCTTATCCAAATGATCCCTAAGTTTTTTTGCATTTTTAGTTTTCAAAATTGTAAGTTTCCATATACCTCTTGCACTATTATATCCTATATATGGTAGCTTGAGAAGACTTTGCTTTTACCTCTGTTGGAAGTGGGGTTTTCTCCCTCTACGAGACTCCCACACACCACTTGTGCAGGATTTTTAGTCACTGCCATGAAAGCAGGAGTCCCTGTCATGAATGTAGTATCCTTTGGCCTTTGACCTTAGTAATATTTGGTTTTTCCTTTGGGTGTTGCTAGCTTCTCAGTATACCCTATGCACATATTTATTGGCCGCATGGTTCAAAATAGGGTAGCGGCCAAGTGCCAATTCAAGTCGCACCTCAAGTCTCCTACTTGGTTGAGTCTTTTGATTTTGAGGCCCTAAACGCACTTATTTTCTAGTTTTGCTATTGGAAAAAGTAGTAGTAAGCTCTATGGGCATTTTTCATTGATTCTAGTAGATTAAAACGACTTTTTTTTTAAGAATCAAGGATTTGAAGATCAAATGTACTATTCACCTGACTAATTGAAATATAAATGTGGGTACCCATGAGTAAAACTATTTAATTTCATTATTATTTAATGAAACACAACACATCTTAAAATTCTAGATTCATAGAACTATATTTTCTATTGTTTAGATTATTTTTTGCTATTTTCATAGTTTTTAAACGTTATTGGAGCAACTCGGGCGAGTCCCATCCAACTTGACTTCCTTTGCAATGAGTTCCCTATTAAATTAGCACTTCAGGGCTTTGGAGAATGATAACTTATACCAAGTAACAGTGGCCAGTGGCTATCTCTAGTTTCTTATATTCATCATGAAAATTTCCCAGAGTAGGGCCCTCCGTTTTTGATCCATCGAGTCACTCAATCTCAAGATTTTCATAGTGTTAAACACTAAATTTGCTACCAGTTTGGAGTGGCCAAATCTCTTGCTATGCTTGAATTCATCCTATCAAAAGGCCCAAGAAATACACAAACCACCTTACCAAGCAGTTGCGAATGGCACCAGCAACATCTGTCAGGCCTTGATTGTCAGATAAACTTCCATCAAGGTTTGATTGCTGCTTCCGTTGAGTGGGGTAACGAGCAGCTGCTGCAAGGCATCACCAATGAAAGGCAACACATCCCATAAGACATGCAGTTGGTTTTGCTTTATTTATCTTCGTAATGTTTTCTTTTATTTATTTATTTATTTATTTATTTTTGTCATTTTTCCATGTGTCGTCCAAGAATTTTTGCATTTCAAGCTCTTCATTACATATGCTAGGTATGAAGGTCTTTCTGAGAAGTTTCTATCATGTCCTGTCCCAAAGCTCTTACTTTTAGCAGGAACAGACAGATTAGACAGGTACTACTTTGCTCTTTAATAAATTTATGCACTTATTGATTGCTTTTTTTTGTATGGACATGGGCATGTGATGCCTGGGATTCAGTTCTACATAGAGAAGCATGCAGCTTTTCAAAATTTCCTTTAAATTCATCAGATATATAACCTTTTTTATTGATATTTCAGATACTTATAAATTTCCCCTTTTTTTTTCCTGAGTTGTGTTGATGATCCATACATCATATTTTTACCAAATGATTTCTTCTAGCATGATATATTTCCAGTGAGCATATGTCTCTAGTTTTACTGCTTAACTCTAGGTTACTGAATACGGTTCAAAGTCGAGGTTGGTTCACAAAAGTTATCATGGACTTTGATAGAATCCAACTTCGCCACAGGTGCGAATGTTTCACCCAATCCACTGGTTTGAGTAAATCCCTTGGCAACCAATCTCATCTTACAACTTCCGAGACCCATCACCTCTATGCTTCATTGTTAATACCCTTTTACAAACCAATCCCTTTCAAAAGTCGCTTAAGCAACCCTTTTTTTTTATTATTATTACTACTGCTACTGCTACCATTGTTGTTGTTGTTGTCGTTTTTAAGAGCTTTCTTGTCTTCATTCATTGTTACTCTCTAGTGAGAATAGATAATAGATGGATAGAGACAGCAGACAACTTTAGCAAATAAATAATAACTCGAAGAGGAAGAGTCAGCATGATACGACACAAACGGTTGAATAGGATGCTCCATACACGACCATTTATCTTTGCCTGGAGCAATAAGTGAATTAGCTTCCTCAGCAACACAGCTAAATTAATCATCATTACTAAGCAATGAAATAGGAGGTATATGACATAGGCTAAACTCTAAACATCTCTCTAGTCTTTATCTGGTCGATGGTTAGATTTGAGATCAGAACTCAGGGTTTTTTTATTATTATTACTTTGAAGAACCAATTTGCAACCGTCTAACCAATAGCCCAAAATTGTGCAAGGTTGAGCATAAAGCATGATCACACATAGAAAAGGTGTAAAGGCTTCTTAACCTTGTATGATAAGAGCCGACTAAACTCCCTAGTTGCTGCAACAATCTCTCCATGGAGGAAAAAAAAACGAAAAAATATTACCCAACCTTGGTGAAGCCGCCAACTCAAGGTTGCAGTAATCTTTATATCTTTTTTTATCAAGTAAAAGAAGAAAACTAAATCAATCTAAACCATTAAAATGAGTAAGCTTAGTCCTAGCCATCTAAACATAACAAAAATGAAAATGACAAAAATACCCTTAAAATTTTAACTCTCTTACACCCTACTAGAAGAGTGGCCATAACTTTCTCAATGCGAATCAGTAATAGAATCGTATAAACATAAGCTCAATAGAAAGCCAATTGAATAAGCCATCCTGAACTAATTTCAAGTGACTCTGATGTCATTTGACACGTGAAATCCGGCCATCACTAAAAGGACAAATAAAGTTACAACTCGCCCACACCCATGAACTATTACTTTGGGTTGTTTGATTGAGACTTGTGCTCAAATGGGTCCCATGTATTTAAGATGCATTAGTATACCACTAGGAACATTACCTGCTTCAGGTGAATCCCACCATTGATGATCATTCCTAATATCAAGTTGTATCCTCTTCCTTGTTGGATATGTCAATCTTTTTTCCTTTAAAAAAAAGATTGGAGAATTTGAACATGTGAGTTACCGTCCATGACCGCATTTGATGTGGTATTTTCTTTTTCCTTTCTTTTTAAGCTTTAAATGGTTTTGGAAGGACCGGGTCTGCCTAGGTTGACTTGGCTCAGCATCAGGGAGTCTAAGTCAGACTAAAAGGTGACCTAGTCACGGTTCAAAATCAGTTTTAAACCTTTTTGCTCTTTTTATTTCATCTTATGCTGAATGTAATGTAGTACTGAAGTTCCCTATGTTCTAATGCAGAACTCTCACCATTGGCCAGATGCAGGGCAAGTTCCAGATGGTGGTTGTCCGCCATACTGGACATGCAATACAGGTTTCTTCCTTTACCATTTTCTCAGATGTTGATTCTATATAGAATATCAAGGATTGTTTCTTGTCACATTTCAAGTGTATTTAATGTGATTTGCAGGAAGATGTACCAGATGAATTTGCTTCTCTAGTGCTGAATTTTATCTCTCGCAATCGCTTAGGTCCTCATGGTGTAGAGGTTAGTTTTTAAAATCAGTATGAAATGATCAAAGAATGATCAAATTCTTTACTACTTTGTAAGTATATTCAAAGGCTCTACCGAATATGAATATATAAGAAATCTCGTTTCTTAATAATCTGGGCTTCTTCCTAAAGAAGAATGCACAGACATGGACAAGGGTTGATGCTAATGAAGAAATACCTGATGTTGTGTTCCTGTGAGTTTAACATGCAAAGGCCCGTTTGGATCCCTGTGAATCGAGCGTAGATGCTTGGTTTATGCATAAATGCGGTTCATGCATTTGGATGACCCGAGTTACATGGCCCAAAACTCGATGGTAACTAGAAACACATTAAACTACATCAACAGCAAGGTTGGATTGAATCAGTTGGAGCTTAAACTATTAGATTCTTCAGCCCTTGAAACTGATGGGTATCATTATCTCTGATCAGTCCTGTCAAGCTTTGTAGACATTTTGGACCACTAGGTGAAATAATCATTGGCATGCTCCCGTTCCCTCTTGTTCTCATAAATTATTTGACTATTATCATCTTTTTAGTGCTTAATAAGTTATTAAAAGAGAATGCCCCAGCCACTTTAACAGATAACTTTTTTTGCATCTGTGCAGATTCCAGGGCTTAGACGTCCGTCTCAACAATCATGATCACTAAATTGTTGAGCAGAAGGGTTGCTGATGACTAGTAATATGCTAGACTTGCGTTGTTAATGTTTTGAGTATGGAAACTAATTAATATAAATAGATACAGGCGCAATTTCAAGATGGGGATGGATAGTTCCTGTCTATTTGTATAATTCTAATTCTCTATGGCACTGTCTATTTTCTTATTTTAATGATTTTGCATTCATTTACGATATTTAATGACAAACTGAATCGTGCATTCTCACAAGTCATGTTGACGCTTGTAGTGTTTTTAAAGTAGTTGGGATGGATGTTTTCAATATATTTAACAGTAGTAGTCAACACAATTAGAATGGTTTCCAAACTTCGAACAGATTTCTGTCAATTCCAAATGGAATTGGTTAGAATACATGAGGTAGTTGTAAATATATAGGATGAGAAGTAGGTCCCATGTTTTTGGCAGGGAAGGGTTCCAGCTTTTTGCTCATTTGTTGCCTCTTGGTGGAGTCAGTGTACTTGAAGACCTTTAGATTTGATTGATCAATATTGCATCTCTGAGACCACTTTTGTCACTGGCTAAGAACGCAGAGGGTATCTTACCAAAAATAATTTAGACACAACTCATGCGTGTATGAAATAAATTCCTTCTCTGTTTCGGTCGATAGGATATTTGAATGATCGTTTTATTTTAAACCCATCCCACTGGCCAACCTTCAATGGTTTAGGTGGTCTCTTTTAAGTTGGGACTCTCTGGCGTGGCCTAACTTTATATTGGCGTATAATTGATTTGAGTGCCTGAAACCATGAAAACAGGAAGGTTTATTTTATCGCGAGAACTCAAAAATGACATCTGTAGGTGATAATCTGACCTTCCCGCTAGTAACTGTTGGCAAATATGCACATCTCTACTACAATCTCTCACGTTTTCTTGCGCATCTGGTATGTCGTCCTCAAGGTAGAAGATAACAATTAACAGGAAACTGGGTCAGAGATGGGCCTTAGGAGCCTATGATGATGAGGTGGTTACTGCTCATACAGAACCTTGCCCCACTCAAATACGGGCCCCGTTGCACTCAAATACTTTGGCCAGATGGGTATCCTGAACATTCCTGGAAGTAGTTTCTCAAGACTATTGATAGGGTTCTCAAAATCCTATGAGTAATTTGGAGGTGGTGGACATGGTAAAATTATTATTATTATTATTATAGCTTGGGTTAGAGTACTATATCATTATAGGCCCACCTAATTAGTTCAAATTTTTATCTTTCCCTTGTTCCCTCCTCCATCTTGCCACCTCTACAAATCTTTTTTATTCATATTTCAAATTTTTGGTTTATGTTTCCTTTGTATACAAAAACATTGCTTTTAAATTGTAATATATGTTTTTTCTTGTTTCACGGGCCTCTCACACTATTTTGACATGTGGTACACCGATCTCTTTACATGATTCGAAATCTTTTGAAATATTTGATTATCCCTAAAATCTCTCTTTTATCATACTTACTACAATCGGCCATTTTGGATTACTATATTATAATTCAAATGGGATACCAATTCTAATCCATTGAATTAGAAATATTGGTATCATCACGATATGTGAAACATGGTAAATATATTATGTGAATATTTATATTAGCTGAAATGACATGATCAAAGGACCAAACATATTCATCTGGCCCAATAATTATGATAGTGATTTAGAAAGAAAAATAATTTCAAATATATTCATACCCAATACTATACTTCTTAAAATTAAAAGCATAAGTTTTTTTTTTTCAAGACACTTCTCATTGGGCCTATTAGAAAATCTGATCTAATAAAAATAAATGGCCCCATATTTTATGGGTCCAATCAAATTTCACTCAATAAAAGTTACGCTGGTTTAAAATTCTCATAACCTAGCACTGCACTCAATGGATCAACGACAAGTTCATATGATACTCCTAAATGGAACCATCTTCTGCGTCTGGAGGATATCCAAACCAATCAAAATAATGGCATCATTAAATCCTATATGTTAGGGATAGAGATCCCTGTCTTTCTATACTTAGGGCACTTTAGCTGAAGTTTCCATCTTAGGATTTGATTGGGTTTAAATAGAAAGATAGGATTCACTATAGATTTAAATGGCTAATTGCATTATATATCGTGCAATCACAGGGCCCCTGGAATTATTTTCGAAAAAATGATATGTTGGTAAGTTATTTTGATAATTTCAAAACCCTTCTCATGGATAGATATTTGAGAGCTTTCTATGTGCAATAGACCACTGTCCAATTAAAAAGCGTTCTTCTAGAAAAAAAAAATTTTAAAAAGCATGCACAAATCATATAAAAGTGCCCTTTATTGAATTTTTGGGATCAAGTCCAAACTCAAGATACTAATATAAAACTCAATGCCAATTAGTCGAATAAAACCAAGTAGATAGAACGGAATTACTCTTACCAACTCTCTCTAAAAGTAAAGACTAGAATCGAGTGATTGCATGGTTTTGTAATATCAATTCCAAGAAAAAAAATGCTCCAAGTAAATTCAAGAATAAAACTGTTGAAGTCAATGCATTGGAAAAAAAAAAAAAAAAACAACAAATCTTACACAATATCAGCAATAGTCATCCCCCTTTCAAAAGAGATGATCTCCTTCGGAGAATGTAGGGTGCGGCATGTAGGGCACCTTTTCTTTTTATTCAGCCAAGCATCCACGCAGCGATCATGGAACATGTGCTTGCAACTCGGAAGAACTCGACAACGATCTCCTTCTTTAAAATCCTCCAAACAAATTGCACAGTTTGAGTTGAGTTTGGCCGTCGTAGAGTAATATGGCGGCTCAGTCTTCGGCTCTTCGGAGTTGTCTTCAGAGTTGTCTTTGGTCAAACGGAAATAGATGGTCAGACCGAGAAACCAGATAAATGCAGCCAACGGAAAAAATATTAACAGTGCCTTGGGCTTAGGAGGTTCCCCAGGGGTTATCATATCAGTGGGCAGAGGGTGACCAGGGGAGTTTGTGAGAGGAAAAAGGGCTGCTACTCTTGCTGAAGAAAAATTGCTTCTGTGCTATTATTAAGTTTTGGAAAATCTTGAACTTAGTTAGGTAGAATCCTGATGGTTCAGCATAAATACGTTTTTGGAAAATCTTGAAATTAGTTAGGTAGAATCCTGATGGTTCCGCATAAATACGTTTTTGGAAAGTTTGGTTATTAGGTAGAATCCTGATGACTCACGGTAAATACATTTTTGAATGTGTTGTAATCAGGCAGAATTCCGATGGCCTTATACTTGCAGGGGGAAAAAGATTTGTAGGGCTTAGGATTGCGTTTGGTCCGGGGCGTCACCATGTTGTATCCAGACCCGGACTCATTTTGTAGAGGGTTCTGGACCCCAACACCAACAGGAACCTGCATGAACTGGTTCCGGTTGGGACTTCATCACATATAGTTACCCAGTTCACAATTCAATTAATTTGCAATGGAGTACACAATTTGTAATTCGAGTATTTGCTGGATCAATGAATTCTATAGAGTAGGTTCATTTGATTCGCACCTCGTCTAATTCGCACTTCAATTTTGACAGATATAGGAACAAATTCATTAGTGTCCATGCTTAGCCAATCCTCCTAACCACTGATTCCCTCTGCCTCCCTCTCTTTCTCTCTAAACTTGTATAAACCTGCGGGACTATTAGATTTAGTTTAGCCAATCAGTTGGAGCTTAAACTTGTATAAACGTCCGTCTCAACAATCATGATCACTGAAGGGTTGCTGATGACTAGTAATATGCTAGACTTGGGTTGTTAATGTTTTTGAGTATGGAAACTAATTAATATAAATAGATACAGGTGCAATTTCAAGATGGGGATGGATAGTTCCTGTCTGTTTGTATCATTCGAATTCTCTATGGCGCTGTCTATTTTCTTATTTTAATGATTTTGCATTCATTTACGATATTTAATGACAAACTGAATCGTGCATTCTCACAAGTCATGTTGATGCTTGTAGTGTTTTTAAAGTAGTTGTGATGGATGTTTTCAATATATTTAACAGTAGTAGTCAACAAAATTAGAATGGTTTCCAAACTTCGAACAGATTTCTGTCAATTCCAAATGTAATTGGTTAGAATGCATGAGGAAGTTGTAAATATAGGATGAGAAGTAGGTCCCCTGTTTTTGGCGGGGAAGGGTTCCACCTTTTTGCTCATTTGTTGCCTCTTGGTGGAGTCAGTCTACTTGAAGACCTTTAGATTTGATTGATCAATATTGCATCTCTGAGACCACTTGTGTCTCTAGCTAAGAACGCAAAGGGTATCTTACCAAAAATAATTAAGACGCAACTCATGCATGTATGAAATAAATTCCTTCTCTGTTTCGGTCGATGGGATATTTGAATGATCGTTTTATTTTAACCCATCCCACTGGCCAACCTTCAATAGTTTAGGTGATCTCTTTAAAGTTGGGACTCGCGGCGTGGCCTAGCTTTATATCGGCGTATAAAATTGATTTGAGTGCCTGAAACCATGAAAACAGGAAGGTTTATTTGATCGCTAGAACTCAAAAATGACATCTGTAGGAGATAATCTGACCTTCCCGCTATAACTTTGGCAAATATGCACTTCTCAACTACAATCTCTCACGTTTTCTTGCACATCTGGTTTGTCGTCCTCAAGGTAGAAGATAACAATTAACAGCAAACTGGGTCAGAGATGGGCCCACGCTCTACCTGGACCGAAACCAGTACTGAAAAGAAAAAAATAAAATAAAATAAAATCCCCGTGCCATACCTGAAACTGTAATTAAACCGAAGTATTCATATATGACACGCTGTTTGGGTATCCCAAGCTCTCAACCAATTCGGGACCTAGATGTGGAAGATGCATCAATGATTTGGATCCAAGGACCCAGGCCTCAATGAACAAGGACTTATCAGCGGTCTCCAACTCTTATATGGCTTGGGAAGGAGCATTGGCTACTTTACATAATCTCTTAACAAAAAAAAAAAAAAACCAGCCAGCAATCGTGGAATCCTATAATTCATTGTAAATGGGAAGTACTGAGACAGCGTGCAGCCTGAACGAGCTGCATAGCTGCAGAACGGCAGATCAGGAAGGACATGGCATGGCAAAGGGTTATCATCCAGCAGTATGTACTAACCTTTACTCAAGCTAATCATTGACTGATCAACCGAGATAGAAAACCACAACCAAAGAAATGACAACTTCAAAGGGCCTGTTTAAGGGTGGATACGCCTTGAGGATCGATTTGTCCATATTAGTACACCCAAACACTCAAACCCCATTCAAGCATTTAACACAACAATATTGCTCCTGTGAACTTAACTGCAAGTTTTTGTCAACCATTTGATCAGCTGGATGCTCTCTCTCTCTCTCTCTCTCTCTCTCTCTCTCTCTCACACACACACACACACACACACAAGGATTGTAAGCATGCACAAATAGAAACTGATAAGTTCAAGCTCAAGACCTAATATAATTGATGGTGTAGATATATATCAGGAGTGAATCCAATGCAGACAATCAATATCAATCATTTTGAAGGAATTGAGTAGGGGGCCATTCCACCCACCACTGTTTAATGAGTTCATGACCTGTCCAGGTCTTATTACAGAAGAATAAGAAGCTCATCAGTCAACTGAAAAACGACCTCCAATTGCAGCAAAATAGAGGATGTAGAGATGAACGTCTCAAGAGGATGTGGATTCCTTGAGATAAGCAATGAGATCTGCACGCTCTTGGGGCTTCTTCAGACCGGGGAATACCATCTTAGTTCCAGGAATGTACTGCATGAAAAAACAAGCCATCATCAAAAAACATAGAGGAGAGAACAATTAAGCTGTTGCTAACCTTGTTCTAAACCACATACTCAGGACATTCATTCTTTATAAAAGAAAAGAAAAGAAAAGAAAAAGAATGTTACTTCCAGCATCTACTCATATCACAATTTCTGAAATGTACCAAAGCTCAGTAGACCGATTCTCATGCCACATTGGTTCAACCACATCATTTTAATTAGAAAACATTCTTACTATCGGAAGTGAACATAGCGTATAGTAGTTAATATAAATATTGTGCAAATTCACAGCCAATTTCTGAGGCTCTGCCCACTCAGTATCAGTTGATCATACATTTCCATCTGATTGCAACTTAATTCGGAATAACTTCACATTTGGGGTGGACAGCACCTTTCCCAACATACCTTTTTTCTTTTATTTCTGTTTAAGCACTCCTTGTACTTTTTTGTATATACTAAAGAAAAAAATGTCTGCCAGATTACAGTGCTACAACCCGCTGAGAACAAACCTCTACTGCTTGATGCCCTCTTCTGATGAATAACCATGTAAATTAGAAATAAAGTTGACCATTGTTCAAAATATCCTCCAATACATACTTGGCATCAGTTGACGTCATTATAGTATTTTGATGCAATATTGGTATAGGATCATATCATGATATTTCATCAATATTATCAATATTTTCGGCCAAAATATTGGCTGGCCTTTTCTTGAGGCTTCATTTTGTCGTCTTTAGCATTTTTAAATGTTGCAAAAACATTTCTACACATCACTCTTGCCTCCTTTCTGTGTTCTAGTAAATGAATAGGTGTTTGTGTCAAGGTGATTGAAAACATTATGCAGAATAGCTCAAGTTAGATTCATAAAGGTAACCATGCACTATTTTCTTCTTTTTCCTTGAATAAATTGATTAGGATAGGTTCATATTATTTTTCTGATCAATATATAAAAGATTTGGAGATTTCAAGCCCTGATCTAAAGATATTTTAATTTTTCGAATTCTATTTATATAGTTACAATTAATTAATTAATTAATAATAATAATAATAATAATAATAATATTATTATTATTATAAAATCAAATTGGTAAAACTACTACCATCATCACCATGATAACTACAATGATGATAATGATGCGCAACCTGGCCAGCATTCTGCATGGCATCGATCTTCATCACATAGCTTCTCTAGTGTTTTATGCAGTTATGTTTTATTTGACTCGTAAATGTTAAATCAAAATCCTGCAGGATTGACTTGATGTTATCATCTTCTCACATTTTTTTAACGGCTATTGATTAAAGATATTTGCTTTATTTGCATATATATGATTTTTATTATGATATTTCTACAAATTTTAGCCAAGACATTTCACCCAATTATTAAATTGGAACATATTAAATAGTTTTTTTATATAACAATGATATAAGATCTATGACTTTGGAAAACCTGACAAGTTACTTTATAATATAACCTGGTGAAAAAATACATTGAAATCTAACATTGTCAAATATTTTGGATTAGTTAGATGTGTTTTTCTTCTTTTTTATTTCCTTTTTGGAGACATTTTTTTTTTTAAATGTAACATGCTAGACCGCCGCCAATTGCGGCATACCAGGTCAGCTGAGATGCATCCCACCTCTCTCTCTCTCTCCTTTTTTATTTCCTTTTTGTAGACAGAAAATTTAAAACGTTACATGCTAGACAGCCACAAAATGCGGCATACAAGGTCAGCTAAGATGCATCTCCCTCCCTCCCTGCCTCCCTCCCTCCAAATTGCGGCATACAAGGTCAGCTAACCTCCCTCCCTCCCAATTGCGGCATACAAGGTCAGCTAAGATGCATCTCCCTCCCTCCCTCCCTCCCTTTTTTATTTCCTTTTTGTAGACAGAAAATTAAAATGTTACATGCTAGACAGCCACAAGTTGCGGCGTACAAGGTCAGCTGAGATGCAACCCTCTCTAGCCGAAACAGGAGTTCAGGTAATCAGATTTGCCACTATAACTGGAGGCACCTGGGATCAAAATGGACCGTAATTTTCAATTTTCAAGTTGTATTGTCCAAAAAACAACAATGGAGATTCTTCATAGATGAAACATTGCAGCAAAACCTTTGTTTGTATGACTCTATTTTGTTAATTTGATCTAATAGTTACAGCATTTACATGTTTCATATATAAATTTCAGAACTGACAAGTAATAACATAAAGCTCAGAACCTTATCTAATCATCAACATCAATAATCAAAGAGAGAAAACAACCAAATCCCCATGCAACAACCACCAAGTAAAATCATCTAGTGAGAAATCATTCAATGTTTAAACCAAATCTAACATGAAGTTATGGGGCATTTCAAGAATACAAAAAATAAAAACAAAATGGAAGCCTTAGGGCTTCTTTGTTTTTTGCTTCTATTATTTGATATAAGACTTTATATCAAATCTGTTTATGAAGAAGAGGAAGAATGGGGAGGAAAAGCAACTCCTGCAAATTGCCAGGTGAGTTTAATGCAGATCACTTGATGCACAGGCAAAGCAACATATACATCTAGAGCCAATTCACAGCACACAAATCCATGAGGTAAAAGGAGAAACCCCATGAATCTCCAAATCAGCCAATTAGATAAATGGAATACTTGTATTAATATAGCCAAAAGAGATTCTGGAAATCTTTATCCTTAAGACGAGCCACCACATCAACATCATAGTGTCACCTTGGAAGTCAGATCCAAAAAAGACTCAAAATACTGTCGAATATCACAATTATATATAGCAGGGTGTCATACAACAGTTACCCAAGAATTAATGGTAAAAGCATGGCTTAATATGCAAGTGCGGTAATAACATGTATGATTTCCACTTGGAGCAAGTCCACAAAAGTACCTGGAACAATAAACACATACCTTCTTTGGATTAAGCAAATAATCATACAAAGTTGACTCTCCCCAGATAACAGCCATGTTCTTGTTAGCAGTTGAGTAAGAGTAACCAGCAGTTGTGCCAGACTGTCGCCCAAAAAGACCGTTCAAGTTGGGTCCTACAAATTTAAGCAATTCAGAACCCAAAAAGAAATAAAATAAGAAATTAAAAAAAAAAAAATTAGTTCAGAAAACAGGGTTATAGCCTTATAGGGTTGACTAGATTGCAATCAATGGTCTGGGGGGTCATTGATCGCATTTCACTTTTTTTTAATGGCATGGGTATCCCTAACATCTTTAACCCAACAAGACTAATTCCCTTGTTGGTGCCCGCTAAACCCACACAAACGCACACCAGACATATCTAGGGCGGTTTTGAACACAAGACGTGGGGAACAAACTGACATCTTATGCCACTCCACCAACTTCCAAGTGGGTGATCGCAGTTCACTTAATGTCAAGGATCCTAGTTCTCTACGTGCAGGATGAGATAATTCATATTTATGGATGATTTGCATGGACACAAAATTTTCTTTTTATCTACTGGTGGCCCTTAGTATAGATTTGCAATTTCAATCCATTGATATGATGGGCCTTTGTCTGTATCCTAATCAAAGTGATGGCTTTCTTATGGCTGTTGCTGCTCTGTTAGACAAAACTAACACCAATTATGAGGACATTGCTCTGAAAATCAAAACCCTATCACAAATTGCTCAAGGAGCTGAATTAAATGTTATCATGAATCATATCACGAATCATAGAATATTAAAAAATAATTAATCCATCCATAATAACATAAATAGTGACAAATAAGACTATCATACAATCATATGAAGAACATCGTTGCCATACAACAACAACAACCTATCAATTTTAATTGGTTAGGATGTATCTAATGAAGTTAAAGTGTTCGCAGAGAAAAACTGAAGAGACATGAAGGACAGAACGCAGCCTTCCAATACATGTATGATGTATCTACTTCATGTACAATACCAAAACTCCTATATTCGGTGTTCACATGATTCAAAGTTTTTAACAAAACAACAAAGATAGATATTGGAGCCAATCAAATAAAAGTACAAGATAGACAGACTTCAGATCAGGAGACATGACAAGAAGATCCAGAAAAACGGTTAATACAATGAATACTGAAAAAATGCTAGGAATCGAAACTCATGCAAAGAATTAATTAACAAAACAGTAACAGATCAAGCAGATTCATAACAATAAATACCAAAATCAGATGAATCGACGGAAATCCTATTCGAAAAGAACCAGATACGACCAAAACAAAGACCGATTTGCTTCAAATCGACATGAATAATTCGATCCTCAACCAAAAAACCACCATTCTCAAAGAGATCGAAACAAAAACAACCGAAATCCTCAGCTTCTCCATGAATAATCCAAGGAAAACACGAAGAAGAAGGATTCAATAAGAAAACAAGAAAATGAAGAACAAACGAGCAATCGAAAAAGAGATTCAACACAACTTCATCAAGAGAGAAAGAGAGAGATATATGATTGATGAAGAATATATGCTTCTTACCTTGTTTGTGTCCGGCTCCTTTGTCGACCGTGTGGCATTGAGCGCACTTGGTCCTGAAGATCTTCTCTCCTGATTTTTCATTTCCTGCTGGTGCTTCTGCAAATGTCGCCATCGATTACTACAAACCCTAGTCAGAGAGCTCTCGAGGGTTGCTTTCTTTCGTTTTCTCCTTCTTTGCTCTCCTCCTCTTTTCTTTTCTGCTCGTCCCGGAAAGTAAAGAGGGAAAAAATGCAAAAGGCATAATGCACGTGGTTTCCAAATTCTCCGCGGAAATGTTAAATGCTTTGAGAAAAGTCGATGGCCCTTTCTAACCGTATCATGGTTTCTCTCTCCTTATTATTATTATTTTTTTATTATTTACTCTATGTGGGCCCAAGCAGGTCTCACTAATGAATGATATCCTTCTTTTTCTAAGGTCGTGCTGCGAACGGTTGATAGCTCTCATGGAGGGACCTCTATGCCTTGTGGGGCCCACCTGAAAGGGACCCATCAATCTCTGTCATATGTAGGGGATTGAAAGATCTGGATGTGACCTATTTATGTGCAAAATTCAAAATTCCGCCGTAGGATCATAATCCCTTGATATGTGACCTATACAGAGGAGAGAATTTCGACCCTAAGTTAAAATGTTCAGTTCATTTAGATAGGTGCAAATCCAATCTTTTATTGGGATTATAGTGCTCAAGCGGGCCCCATGCGGCCATTATGACACCACTAGAACAACTAAACCTTACCAAATCAATTCCAAGACGTCAGCTGAATGGTCAACACTACAGTTTCTCTCTCTCCATAGAGGCTAGAGGTCCTGGTATGGATTCCCTATTCTCATTTTTTGATAAATTGAAAATTGAATTCGCAAGTAATACCACTTGAGAGCCACGAGAGTTCCACTCGACTTTTCTCTGGACCAAGTCCCGAAGAATTAATCCAGCCGTACAGATTAGAAACCCTCCTTTACGGGGGGGCGCACAAAAAGAACTATCGAATCAAGGTCGTCCTTGGCTTACTCGTCAAAGAACCGAGGAGTTCCAACCATCCTAGCAAAATGGTCCAAGTAGAACAATTTTGACCCTACACGTCATTGAAGTTTGACAGACGCCCTCAAACTTTGAACGGTCCGATTCTTTCTATGTTGGGCACATGCATGTGAATGTGCACTCGCTTTATATTTGGTGGGTGGGCTTTGGGAGTATCTATTTTTTTTTAGGCCCCTACAGGGGCTGCTACCCTATACCCCAGGTGAGGGAAGAGGGAAGTAGGACAGCCCTCATGTGAGTGAAGGTGAGACCGTGAGAGGTTTAAGCCCCTGTGCAGTGAGATAAGAACTGTGACCCCTTTTACATTGCAGAGGTAAGAGACCATTCGGCTTTGGGTGGGACTAAAAAAATTTATGTCGCTGTGTTCTTTTTACAGATTGGTGAGTTGGTGAAAGGTATTGTATTGGGACCATGTATTGTTAAAGGTTGCAGACAAAGGAGGTTTCTAAATTATGATGCAGTGTGATCTCCTTTCAAGAGGTGCGGTTCAAGATGCGCCACGCGTCCTGAGACTTGTGGAGACGTTTATGCTCTACCCAAGGGCCAAGGGCCCTCAATTTTAAAATGGTTCCTTTGATTAACTACCACCTGTTTTTAAGTAATTCTTGGACTTCATGAGAAATAGAAGGGGAATTGGCAAAAACAACAGCATAGGAAACTGAGACATATTAATGTAAGTTCCATACACCTCTGCCCTCTGATCACAAGGGGATTCATGTCAAAGGGGCATTGAAGAGGCCAAGAGTCAGCCAAGCCACTCTGATCAGATGGTCTGAACCATAAATTTAGAGCCTCAAAATTTTATGGTTTTCAAGGTACTGTATCTTTTTTCCAATCCAATGGTTGATTGAAATTGGATCAGGGTCAAATAGGGTGAACCCAATTAGTGAGATCAGTCTAAATGACTTCTGGTGGTTTGAGTTTGTTGTAGTTGTGGTCGCCTTTTTTTTCAATCGCGACATTGAGGACTTGAACTCACCTGCTCATGCCTGCATCCCTGACTAACTGAGGTACAGTTGGAACAAGTTGATGCCAGTTTTATCTTAGACATGTGGGTTTGAAAAAATAATAAGACACTGAGAAAAATGTGAAACCAATACACTTACAAAACTTCTGGCTTTCAATGGCTAATCTGAATAAGAAGTTTTCAAAAAAAGACAGACTTGGATGCATCTTTAATCTACATACCAAAGAACGAGCGTTTCAAAGCTCTTACTGAGATATATGAAGCCGAAAAATAAAATCTTACAAGATCAAGTGAGGTGCAGCAAAATTCTCCCCTGACAACCAAACACAATTCCCTATATGTTTGCACTAGGATTTAAAACTCAATACAATCTACTTTGACTAAAGCAATCAACCAACACTAATTTATTATCATATGATTAAAAAAATTTAGGTACTAACGTAACTAACCATTCATTCTACTGTCAACTAACAAAATAACCAGGCTCTTGATCACATCCTAATCAAATTCTGACTCCCATCTCTTGTTTTCTTTGAGATGGTAATGGTAATTTGTATAAACTCAAAGAAAGCAATATACTCATCTCACTATGATTTGCGCTCATATACAAGCACTAAGCTCACAGCTCCAACCTCTCCAGTGCCATCCACGAGTCGCCCATCACTGACATTTTCAAAGATTCATGGCAAACTTTGTTACAAGAGTAAACATCTGAAGGTGAGAGACGGAGCGGATTATAATACTATAGAGTCATACTGGTCAATTCTCTGCTTCCAACTTCTGTAAATGGCGGCTCAGTGAAGGAAAGAACAACAATGTATCAGATCCCTTTGAATGAAAATGACTTTTGTAGATACCATCCGCTGAAGGATAGATCCCCATTTGCATTTTGGATTTGATATTACATTCGTTTGCATACTCGATTCACCGCCAACAGGGCATCGCTTGCCTAGATGAAAGCAAGAAAATTCATTCAACCAATTGCATAATAAATAACATGTCTTTAACATATTTCTTGCACTCAACATATCTTACCTAGACTTCGGACCACCTCTTTGATCAGCACAACGGGATGGTATGATCTGTAACTATTACCATGAAGAATAGCAAGTTGGTTTTCTTATAATCAATTATAGATTTTTGTCTTATATATTTAGAGAAGAAAGAGATATTTCAAAGACCTTTCTATGCCCTGATTTTGGAGTTCCATTCTTGGAGAAACTAGGTAGCTGAGAGCCAACAAACTTCAAACTTTGTGGGAACCGTCTGAACTCAGGTTCCTCTTTCACCTGCATGGAAATGAATAAATGTATGGATCACTAACAAATCAGAAAAGAAACTACTTAACCTGAAAAAAGATAACCATTTTATAATTGATACAAGGAGACAATTGCATGTCAAGCTACATTTGAATCACACTTATTATCCCAATAGGTGGTCCCACATGAGACACGACCACAAGCGAGCCCTCTCAAATCCTTTCAAGAGGCGAGAACACTCAACTCATCTGTAAATAACTATTTCTAGCCATGAACAAATCACTCTATAATTGATCATGGACAAAATTTAGTTTACATCCACTGCAATATTAGTACTACATCTATTGTACTTTCATGTAGTAGCTCTCCTTCAGTAGAAGAACAGAAGCAATGCACACCTAGAATTATATTTTAGACTGTGTGAGATAGCAAAGATAGGCCCAGTCCTAGAATGTTTACGTGTTGTTGCAGGACAAAAGACGTCAATCAGAAAATGTATGAAACCCAAGTTTAGAGAAAATCAGATCCTTAAAATTTAAATGCTTCAAGTGCCAAAATGGCTTAATTGCAATTTTTGTTGCATTCTGGCGTTCTCCTGACTTTGTTGGCTTCATACTCAGATTTATTTCATTGGACAAAAGAGCAAGCTCTACTGCTATAAACCAACAAAATGACTTTTTGGTTGGTCAATTACCAAGGCATTTCTATGCTCAGTGGCGGACTTACATGTTACGATGCGGGTGCAAAATTCGAGAAATCTCTTAAATAACTACTTAAAATTTTTTATTTTATTATTTAACTTCTTAACTTGACCATTGCCCACACCACCCAAATGAAAAACCTGGGTCCACCATTGTCTATGCTTGCTTACTTTCAGGGTGCAGACATATGCTTAGCCTCTATAGTGCCCAGCCAAAAAAACAAAAGGTTCTACTGTCAAAAAAGAAAGACATTTGACAACTCTTGTCGCTATTTGTTTAGGAGATGATGTTAATCAAAACATAAAATCTGTCTCCACCAAAATGAAGAAATGCCACATATGACAAAAAATTAAAAATGCAAACGGTCGTGGTTACTACACAGAAAAGGAAAAATGAAGAAGGTTTGCTGATGAAAGGCCGTGGACTTATGGCCTTGCAACTTAACTTTTCCAGAGAACATAATCTCCAAATCAAGGAAAATAGGACCATCTTTCTATTTTTAAAGTATCTGGGGAAAAAAGTAGAGAAAGAATCAACAGAGACCTGTCATGACCTGTTACCTCAATCTGTTTCTTTCCCATGTCATTACTGGTGAGGCTGCTTCTTGGGCTGGGCTCATGTCCTCTCTGTTGATTTGAGTGGCCCTTAAGATGAGGATTGATAGACCTAGGTATCCAAAAAACACACAGATGCAACAGAATTTAATACCAGCAGTTTTGTGTATAGACCATCATTTACCGTGACAATCCACCATTTAGAGAGAGAGAGAGAGAATCCTCAGCACATGGTGATTGAATATAAAATCAAAACAGAATAGACTACAAATTTCAAGTTTTCAGGGAAAGAATCCCAAACGAAAGCTTCAGCTGAACACATTCTAAAGTTAGATTAAATGATTATGAAGGTTACAAACTATATCACTCAGTCTGAATCTGTCTATTTCTTTCCTCATAAGTATGAATGCTGGACATCCTATATCAAAAACTTTCTGACTTATGGCTCCAAATTGTAGTTATATTTAAGATGTCAACACTCAACAATATAGTATCATCATCATCAAAGCCTTGTCCCAACTATGTTGGGGTTGGCTACACGAATTATGTTTCTCCATTCCGATCTATCTTGAGCCAAATCCTCAGATAAGTTACACTTCTTCATATCTATTTTTACCACCTTCATCCACATCCTCTTTGGCCTACTCCTTCCCCTTGGTGAGCCATCAACCTTCATAGCCAAAGTTTTCCTTACCGGCGCTATTACCGGCCTACATTGGACATTCCCAAACAATCTCAAACAAGTATCTCTAATTTTATCCCCTATTGTTGCTATCCCTAAATGCTCTCGAGAGTGCTCTTTTCTAATTCTATCCTTCCTAGTTTTACCACACATCCACCTCAACATTCTCATCTCTACTAGATCTATTTTGTGCATGTGATACTTCTTAGTTGGCCAATATTCTACTCCATAGGTCATAACTAGTCTAATCGTTCTCCTGTAAAATCTTTCCTTCACTCTTGTTGGCATCCGTCAGTCAGAAAGCACTCCAGAAGCAAGTCTCCACATCAACCATCCCATTTTAATCCTATGTTTGATATCTTCATCAATCTCCCCATCCTTACTAATTATAGAGCCAAGGTAGCGGAATGAATCACTTTGTGGTAACTCCGCCAGTTTTTTTTACTGCCGGTCCCAATCCCGGGTAAAGGAGGAGGGTTGCGTTAGGTAAGGTTAACAGCCAGCATAAAATTTTGTCACAAACCAAACTCAACAATATAGTATATACAACTCAAATGCATCTGTAGTAAGGACTTTCCTTATTTTAGCTGACAATATTTAAAAACTCAAAACTTGGTTCAAACTCAAGGGTAGGTCTTGCCATTCATTTGATCATAATATCATTCACACAATCACAAACTGGAAGAAGAAATTTTGGGGAATTTTGGGTTGGGGTCACATTCCTTGAGGATCCACCACTGTTTATATAGATTTGATAGACCCAATTTTGGGCTACAAACAAGTAAATTACAATCAATGAGATCTCCTAGTATGGTATGTTTGTGCTGTACAAGATTTGACAGTTGACCATCCTGTTTTAGCATACATTACAATTGGGCTTTTACATATGGGCCATTGGATTCTGGACTTTTATATAAATGGATCTTTAACAGGTCTAAGTCAACAACAAAAATGGTAAAGTTAAACAGTGTACAATGTTTCTTTTCTTTTACTTTTTTTTTTTGTGAAAAAAAAGCTCTAAACTCTTTTCTGAAAGTAGTCAAATAATCATTGAATAATTCTTTCAGACCTAATCAAGCTCTAGCCAAAATATTTTCAGGCTCTGAAAAAACAGAGGTATCCTGTTCTTAAACAATTGTGACCTAAAAAATATGTACCTTCTGGTTGCTAGAGATGTGCCTCTCATGCCACCCTTAACTGCTATCTCCACTGAAGTGTTCTGTGAAATGGAAGAAATTGAACACAAATCAGCATCAAATATCAATCATCCGAAACCAGAAACTTTAAAGGTGATGAGAAATTCAATAAACTAGTTAATATTGGTTTCTAATAATGAAAATAGATGAAAAGCAACAATGTATGAACTCAAACAAGACCACTCATATGCATCAATAGAATAAATGTCTAATCTAAGGATCACCTGCACATATGGGCTTCTTTTCTTGTGACCGGTCGGTTGGACTAATCTATTTGAGGCTTTAGAAACAGAATGCCTCTGTGAACTATCTCTAGTACTGGTAGGAGCTGCAGCTCGTTTTTCTGTTGAAAAAGTGAAAGGACGAGGAACGGTAATATTGGAGCGCACTTCCTTAAGTGGTCTATCTGATGAAACAGCCATCTGCATAGGAGCATTGTGCAAAAGAATAGTGGAATATAAATTTCAATTATGTCCATCCACAAATTTATTTTTTTTATAAAAAAGGGCAAATCAGGAACTGTCACATAAAACAGGATGCTTCCTTTTAATTTAAGGTATTAATGTTTTTCTTGCAAAGTTCACCTGTGAGTGTGGCATCTTTTTACTGTGACCTGGCAATCTTGCCAATCTGTTTGAAGCTTTAGAATCAGAATGTCCTGGCACATCACCTCTAGTTCTGTTGGAACCAGATGCTTGCCTTTCTTTCGAAAGAAAAATTGGCAGAGGAACCATAGTATTGGAATGAGTTTTCATAAAATGTCTATTTGAGGACATGGAGGTTGAACTATTATTTGGAACGTCCTTGCTAGAAGTTGTCTTTCTGGAATTGACACTGCTTTCAGCCCTGTAAGCTGGCTTACCAGGAGGGTGTTTGAACCCTTGGGATGATTTAACTCCATTGCCCTTGGACCTATGGTCTGCTGTTACATTGTTTTTGGCATAAGTAACAACAGCTTCCTAAGAAAAGATCACATGAAAACATAAGAATCCCATTCATTACAAAGAGAACTGAAAGAACACATTTTATGTTAGATTTCATATACCTTGTAAACAGAATCATTTTTCAAACTTGCAGAGTTTCTTATTGAAGAAGCCGTATCCTAAGATAAATATTACCTGCAAGTCAGTCAGCTAAGACAAAAAAATGAAAAGGAGATGGGACCCAAAATATCAAATACATTGACCTTGGATATGGATGTGCAGTCTTTGTGCTTTAGAGTACTCAGAACAACTTGGTCGGAGATTTGATCTTTTTCTTGGGGAATGTTTGAATCACTTTGAGTAATGGTTTCTGTCTCTTCTGATACAGTTGCTTGTGTAGCAGACTCAAGCTCAAGACACTCGGCAATAGCTACAGGACACTCACTTTTCCTAGTACCACATTCATTCCAGAGGTTATTGCATCCAATCTCGGGCTGCTTAATTTCTTCTATCCTAACATCGCTAACAGTTCTTGATGAATCTACAACAGGTATCATTGGCTCTTTCAACAAATATTGAAACTGGAAACCATCACTGAAGCTTTTTTCTTTTTCTATGCTAACATCAGCTGTGGTTTCTTCAGATAGAAGACTATGACTTGTTACTACACTTATTGTGTCATCAGCTTCAGCATTATGTTCTTCTCCACCTTTGCAGCAAACACTACCGTCGTCACCAGAACCCAAAGCCGCTGCAGTGTCCTGCCCGTCCTGCTCCCGCTGCAAAGTCTTAAGTTCTCTAATCCTTTTGTAGTATTCTTCAAAATATGCTTTCTTTTGGGCCACTATACCCGGGGCCTTGAATTTCTCTATTTCTTCTTGACATCTGTTATGTGAGAAGACTGACCATTTTTCCCAAGACAGGGACTCAACTGCAAACCTTCCAAAGGAAATTGAACCATGATCAAGAACTTGGCAGAGTGGCACATCCTGCATGTTAAAATATGAGTAAAATCTCAAGAAAGAAGATTAAAGGAAAAAGAAACTAAGACAGATATTCTAGGAATCTCGACGCCCACACTTATAAGAATGCCAGATATCTGAAATGCAGCATAATCTAAGATTAAGGCAGTTCCATGTTCATTGCGTACAAAAGAACCAATATTGGACTTTTGGAAATCTCAAACGTTCCACATTTTAAAAGAGAGCTGCTAATGCCATAGCAAGCGCACCTTTTTTCCATGACCAATATGTCCCTGTGTGAAATTACCTAAAAGGACATCCACCCCAACCCCCTTCTTTCTACACTCACCCACCCCCAGCCCAGCCACCACCGTCCCCTCCCGCAGGACAGGGAGAGAGGGAGAGAGGGCGGCGGCAGGGAGAGGGAGAGCGAGGGGGGGGGGGGGGAAGAAGCATAGTGAACTGAGAAGGGTATTTTGGGCACAATGGGGTGTGCAGAGTGAGAAGTTTTTAAAAGAGAAGGGATGTAGAAAGAGAAGGGGTGTGAAGGAGAAGCTCCAGCTGTGGCATTAGCAGCTCTCTTTTAAAATTACAAAAGATAGTTTTATGTTCAGTTTATAGACAAATATGAACAAGAGAATTCCTAAGCTAGGAACAATCAAGTTTTGCACATGTAGATCATAGGGAGGTTTTTTAGACCCCTACCCCCATGATTGTCAAGTGGGCCCCACAGAGTGGATGTGCCAATCATAAATTAGGAACAGTCTTATTCCTGAGAATGACTCTAGATATGATATGTTCAATAACATTCAATATGCTATCTGAAAGATTTGATAATTGAGAGAAAAGACAAGAGCCTGTGACATAGTGGAAGGTGATCACTATTGCCATTCTGAGGATGTGGGTTCAAGTCATGTTACAAATCAAAAAGGGAAAAAATTTGACAATTGAAATTCGTAGGTTCTCAAGTCACTATGTTACAAATATTTGTATGAAAGACCTAAATTAATACAAATATGCACCAAGATATTGTCAATATTATGGAGATAAATATTAACTTTGATACAACAGAGGTGCATTAGCATTTCCAGGCATGAGAGAGAGAGAGAGAGTTTGTTTAAAGTTTAAACAAAGAAAAAGGAATAAAGTATTAAGTGTCCTTTTTGAAGGTGGCGAATTTTATTGGAAAAAAAAAAGGACAAATTACAACAACAGTCCGGGAAAGGCCCAGTCAAAACGCAAACTCAAACATCAAACATAAAAGCGTAGAGGAAACGCCCCTATTTAGCAAGATGACCAACCGCCAAATTGCACAATCAACGAATATGAGAACAAGAAACTGCCTAAAGTTACACGTGCTAAATTTCACTTGTCCAATCCACAATCCTTCATGGAGAGATTAAAATAAAAAAACCCGAAAAGCACTTAATAGCACCCAGAGAATCCTCTTCCACCACTGCACTGCCAACTCCTCACACCCAATGATTTGAGATACATTGGTCAACTAAGATTTTCATATAGAATCTGAATACAGGAAAAATGCCGGACAAATGGAGGAAGACCATGAATGTCTCTTTCTACAGTGAATAATACTAAGCATTAAAACTTATGAGCCATACTATATAACATTATTAAAATATTTCATGGATCAATTTTAATTTATATGAGGAAGATCTACCACAGAAGCCATCATAGTGGATAAATCGACATCATACAAGACAAGTACAAAGAGGCAGTTATGATTGTAGGAACTGCAGGGTAACAAGAATTCCCAATTACAATTGAATTGCATAAAGGGTCCACATTAAGTCTATTTTGTTTGCCTTTATTATGGATAACTCAACAATAGTATCTACGATGAACTCCCAGAGTATATCATGTTCACAAATGGTATGGTGCTCATTCATAGCCAAGAAAGAAAGAAATGATAAGCTAAGATTTTGGAGTAAAGCAATCAAGTCATGAGGGTTGAAAAATATCATATCAAAAGCTGAATATATGGAGACTAGTTCATTGGATCTGAGAATAAAAGATGTGTTGGTCAAAATTGAAAATTACTTGCTACCAGAAGTGTGAAAGATTTCAATATCTAGGGGCAATTGTAGAGCAAAATTGTGGGTTTGAGATAGATGGAGCAAATAGGATCAGTGCCTCAGGAGGCAAAGTACAGACAAGCTCTGTATTTTGCAATTGCCAAGTGCCACTTCAGTTGAACACATTTTCATAAGACAAACAATAAGACCCACTTTCTTGTATGAAGCTGAATGTCGTGCAATAAAGAAACGGTTTGAAGCTAAGTGCATGCTAAGATGGATATGTGAACGCATAAAAATGACAGAAATATAAATGACTGCATCTAAGAGTGGTTTTGATAGAAGAAAATATCTAGAAAATGTGTATAGATAGTTCAAACACTACATAAAGGTTAAAATAAAATAAAGGATGGGCGATTGATCAATGCTAGGTGAATTAAAAAAGAGTCAAGCAAATTTTTTATACAAGCCTTTATACACAGTACATGGGCGACTGATTGAAACATTATGAATAGCAATACAAATACATTCCAAGGCTAATGAATCCAAGAAAATACAGAAATTTAAACTACCTGAGAATCGCCGGACATCTCTTCATGTGACCATTCTCGGTAAGGTCGATCCATGTCAGTAGCCATTTCTTGTTCTACAGACTATTTACACATAGCATAATGCGTTCTCCCTATGTCTCTGCAAAAGAGAGATTCAACTGTGACACCCAGAAACTATATCTTCCTTCTCCAATTTTATAAAGAACAGATTTTTCTCATTTGAACGCAAGATTTTAAAATCTTGAGCAGGAGAAGCAGGAGACCTCGTAAACACCAACAAGCCACAAAGGCAAGAGAGAAACTCCATGAAGAACGAACCTGTAACTGAGTCGTTAACTTGGTTACATCTCATTTCTTTCATGCATTCAATATATCATATTATTTTATTCAATATATTGGATCTGTAACGCCCCAAAATATAAAGTTATGAGTTGAGAGTAATTGAAATATTGAATGGCATTGCTCACAAAGATGTGAATCTGATTATGAAGTGATCCCATTTATGTTTGGGGACCAAGATCAAAATGGTTGGAACTAAAAACACTGGTCCAACCCACCTACTGAGGTACATACAATGTGGATAGATGGATGGTTGGATAAGAAGCCATTAATTTAAATAGATTGCCTGTACCTCAACACTATCCTTCATTTCATGATCATAAACTTCTAATGCAGGGTCTTCAAAATAAATTGCTGGAATGATGCTAACCCACAACTGATTTTGCGCTCTCTTAATTCAATGGTTATGATCATCAAATGTTCACATCAATATTGGAAAATGCTTTCAAAACCGAATGTAAAAATGTGGTGGGCCCTCCTATACCACTCTGTTCACGTCGATGATAGATGGTGGTCCTAAGAGAAAATAAAAATGGGAAGTCACAAGTAGACCAAAGAAGGTAGAGAGGCAGGTGTGAAGCGTGTGAGATAATAAATTTTTTGCTTTAGGTTTGCTCTGGTGGTCCTTAGTCCTATGGGTTCAGGTGTTCACTTTTTCTAGGCCTTGATTCAGATACTTCACGTAGAACCCAGGAAAGATATCCAGAGTCCAGACTCTTCAATCTTCATCAAATTGGCCCACTCAAGGAATGATCCATGGGCAGATTTTTTAAGAAAGACAACAAAATCCATTTGCCTGGATCACAAAAACAAAAACGCCCACTTGTATGGATTTGGACGCAACTTCATGGAGATTTTCTACCAGGTATGGATTTAAATGTGTAATCAATCAGAGTAACTTCTTTTAAACTTTACCTATAAAATAGGGTTCATGCATTTGACTAAATTGCTGTCCATCAGAGTTATAACTTATAAGTAATCTAAATGCAGATCCTTCCAAGGATCCAAATGGGGCAGCCAATACGATTGGTAGAATCTTTTTACCCAAAAAAAAAAAAAACATGGAGTGGTGAAATCTACCATGGTAGAGATGAGGGATGTCCAAACGGCCCAAGATGCATCAATGATTGGAAGATGAAAAACATCAGCTTTTCCTTTACTTTCCATAACTTTTTTTTTTTTTTTGGTAGAGAAACTTTCCATAACCAGTTTTTTTTTTTTTTTTTGAAACTTCAATAACTAGTTGATGATCTCAAATGATAAGCAGTTACTAGTCCACATGAACCTAAATACTTAGATGATTTGATCTTTATTTTCAAGGAGTACGCCCGGCCAAGTTGCAACTTGGGCGAGAGAGGCAGAGTACTAACCAATCCCAAGCCTGGCCCAAATTGCATGTGAGAAGCCCCAGCCCCAACCCGGATGATATAATTAGTGTATCTTAGTATCTGAGAGTTTAAATCATCTATTAGCCTAAGTCTACAGGATGAGCCCCACCCAAACTCCATTTCTAGGCTTATTTGGGCAATTTACTAATAAAGTGAAGTGAAGAAAATGGTCAAATCAAGTGAGAATAAGAGAAGAGGGAGTTCAATAAAAAGCGCTAAATAACATTTGGGTTAAATATAAAAAATTTAAATCACAAAATGTCATGTTATGGTTTTTCATCATTTAGTAGTATGAGAGTGTA
This sequence comes from Camphora micrantha, assembly GCA_003546025.1. NCBI lineage: Eukaryota > Viridiplantae > Streptophyta > Magnoliopsida > Laurales > Lauraceae > Camphora > Camphora micrantha. Next base: position 7,448,146 of record QPKB01000008.1, read on the forward strand.
TTTTTTAACTTTTTTTATAATAAAAAAAAAGAAGATGGTTTTTTTGTCATTAAGTAGCATGAGAAGGGTTTTTCTATTAAGGAAGAAGAGGTGATTTTTGAAATTGATTATTTTCTAATTTGACCCATCTTCTTTTTCTTTCCTCGAACCCTTCATTTCATTTCACTGTACAAGTGAATTACCCCAACAGTGGAAATGTAACCGCCCAAATTGCCCTGTTGACCATTGATTATGTGCTATCTAAATCTCAAGGAAGGCGGACCATTATGCTTTATCAGATTTAGTCTTGATTATCCTTTTTTTAATCTCTATAATTTCCTTAAAATTATATCCAAACATATGCTAAGCATGTGATACAGACAGGAATAAATAGATTCAAAACCCACCCCCCAAGCATCATGGGAAGCATGCAATCTAAACTTAAGAGCAGAGAACATTAAACATGGAAAGCATAGACAACGAATGGAAGTTATACCAACCGCTCAAGCAAGGAATGATTCTCTAGAAGAAGAAAATTAGAATATCACTAAAAAAATTCCAACCAAAATAAAGAAAGCCAGGCCTAAAAGGGCCTTTTTACATTCGGCATTAACCGCAGTGCAAAAAATCTGTGCTGCTGATACCTTGAGCGGACGTACAATAGGCCTCCATTCACTTAAGGGCAGCATGAGAATCGCACATGTTTGAAGGAATTAAAAGGGAAAAGAACTCTATGTATTAGGAATTTCTAACAACAAAGTTAATGTCTAACATCAATATTAATGATTGTCTCTAAAGCATTTAGATTTTCTTATTTAATTTTCGGAAAATATACCAGCCTGAATGGTCTTTGATATTTTGAATGCTAACGATGTGCGAAAGAATTTGAAAGATCTGCTTGAGGACATCATATGGAGATATCAGAATTATCCGTGGTAGGATTCCAAACAGGCCCTCGGGCCTGTTTCAATATTCAGATTAGACCAGACCCTAGCAGCATTCTGCCCTGAGTTGGTATTGGATCCAAATATTTGTTTTCCTCTAGATGTTGAATTATTGGTGCTATTTGGTAAGGTAAGTCTGATTTTATTTTATTTTTTTGAGTATAGTTGACTCAAAACTATTCAAAGGATGTTGGTGTCTTTTACTAAAATGACAAAGTTTACATGAATGGCCAATTTGAGAGCTTTCAACTTTTTTTTAAAAAAAAATACTAGAGTTAGCCATCCATATGACTTTCATAAAATGACAAGTTTGCATGCATTGTTAATTGTTATACTTTATGAGTATTTTACCATACATGCATCCTTAAACCTGCGCCAAATCTATCCGGAAAACTGAGCTCAGGTGATTGGCAAGCCTGCATGTCACCCTTTTAATAGTTGGTTCGATAAATATGGGTCACTATGAATTTGATTAACATGCACAAAAACTGCCAATTATCTACCTTTATTTTAAACTCAAACGCCTACTTGTCTTGCATCTATTTTCATGTTGTTACTTCTGCGTGAAGGTTTGGGCTATGTTTCGTGCAGAATATATAAATTAAGTTACAAACCCCATACAACACCAAACCCTCTTTTCCCAACTTTTGTCATTTAGATATATTTCTTCAGTCAAAAGAAAGATTATTTTAAAATTCAGTGATATGTGAAATCTTGATTATTGTCCCATCTTGTCCCACAACTTTCTTAATTCTCAGTTCAATAAAGAAAACTCAGACTCGTTGTATTCTCCGCAAGCTCCGATCATAAGTTACATAAAAGTCCTCAAGAAATTAGATTTTAGATTATGTAAAATTTACATAAAATAACAAATTATCCTGTTTGATTGAGACAATCATTTTCACATGAGCAAGTGAATGGGATTTAGTTGTCCAGAATTTGTGGTGTTTTTCTTAAGAGGCATGATTATCCAAGATATGAAACTTTCTACAGGTTCATTTGTTATATGAGAAAATTGAATGGTTTAGATTCTTAATTAGAACCACGCAAAGGCGCGGATCTATAGGTTGGGATTTATTTTGAGTGTTTTCATGTATTTATGAAGATCTAGAAAGATTTTTAAGATATGAAATTAGGAAGATTTAAGATCTGAACTAACATTTGGGATCCTTTTTTACTTGCTTTTTAGTACTGAGAATTGGCTCTCACTCCTATCAAAGTGAGACTCATCCAATTGATCACACCACATTTATTAATAGAAAACCATTAATTGGTTAGTTGTGACTGTTTGATGGGTCATGATAGTGTGGTTAGCATGGATAATTAGGGCAGTATTGAGAGTTATTCATCAAATTAAATGTGTAAATAATATGATAATGCAAAGTTAGAAGTTCCAATCTCTCATGGCACATTCGGCACGCACTATAGAAATCTGGATCCACAAATAAGTTTTTCGGCCGACAGCTGAGTGTCTGAGTCCAAGAACACCGGAAAAAAAAAATGACACTCAATTTTTTTATAGATGGGCCTGGAGTTCCTAATTAATAGGGTTGTAAACGGGTCGGTTCCGGTCCGGGTCCAGGGTGAAACCGGAACCGGAACCGGACCCGGACCCGATTCCGGGAAAACTGGTTCCGGAACCGAAACCGATAATATTAAAGGGAACCAGAACCGGAACCGGAACCATTTGTGAGGCGGGTCAGGTTCCGGTTCTAGGTATGAGATGTAGAAAAGTAAAAAAGTAAAAAGAGTTTTATTTTCAAGTATTAAAGTTACCTTATATCAGTGTATATTGGGTCGAGTCCCGGGTCCACGGATCTGAGCCACTGTGGATCCGGAACTGAAACCGTTTAGGTATCGGTTCCAAAAAAAAAGGATAAACCATTTGCTTATCAGGACCAAAATAAGGATTCAGACCCGGAACCTTCCTGATCGGAACCTTCGGATAACCAGAGAATTGGAACCCATTTACAACCCTACTATTCAATCAGAATGATTGAGACGCTCAAAATTGACCCCCTTAGCCCGACTTTACTCTGCCCATGCTAGGGTAGACCCTCATCGAATGGTTGAAAGGTGACTATATACTATATAAATTGAGCCAATCTAGACAGGCCACCAAATGAATATCACCTGAACCTGAAATATTTATGTCAGCACATAAAAAGATCCACAGTAGACCCCACTACTAAAAGTGACCATGTCGCAAATGGACCATGTCGTCAAGCCAGACTCAATCGCCACATCTGATCAATCGGGTACACCAGACAACAACCCAGATGCTAAGATGGCTCAAAGCGTTCTTACTCACACCTTATTCCTCTTCACGTGCAATGCACGTGCCCTTTTAAAAGGGTGCGAGAGACACCGAGGACATTTTCCGAAACAATTCGCCATTTGCAGTCTATAACTATTCCTCAAATTGTGATCCGAAAAATTCCCGCTCGGATTTTTCCAGAAACGGTACATCCAAACGCAACTAATTCAGTTTCATGTTTACGTTAAGCAAAACTCAAAAACCAGAACTCGTTCCCGCCATATACAGGAAAAAAAGATGGAGAGGATCTTCGATGAGATCATAATTCACACTCGAGAACCTCAAATCCTATCGAATCTTACTTCGTTTCAATGTTCTCTTACTCAAATAGAAGATTTAACAACTTGAACAATCAAGATTCTCGATTCAACATCAACAGGAAAATTAAGTAATACGGAGATCCAAATCAGAACTTGCAACAATGAAAAAGTCAGTGTTCGTAATCGTACCTTCGATTTGCGATGACAAAGGAAGCAATTGGAGATCCGAGATTGCACTCAAAAAGTCAGGAACTGAACTTCTCCCTCTCTCTCGCTCTCTATCCCCTTCTAGTATGGTGGTGGGTTTCTTCGAAAGAGAGCAAGAGACAGAAACTGATTGATGTATGAAAATGCGAACGTGCCTTAACCGAAGCGTAAGTTGATTCCCCCCACGCCCCACTCCCCACTCCAGTCACTTCACTGTCATGTGAATTTTATTAAGGTCCATTGCCATTCTACACCATACACGTGTCATATGTCAGCATAAATCTAGGCCGTCCATTCGTCCAGTGATTCTCATCACATGTAGGGGTCCTCATGGATCGAACCAATAGTGGCTCAACAAAGGCCTCGTTGCCCTTTCGTAACTCTGCTCTACCAGTGAGTGGGATGAACGATTGATTTAAAAAGAAAATAAATGAAGAAGGATCAAGTAAAGAAAGATTTTTTAGTGACACGAGAATGTAACATGTTGTAAAAGAAAATATTTTTTTTTATCATTTAGTTGAATGAGAAAATATTTTTTTATCTTTTCTTTTAATAAAAAGAAGTATTTAAAAAAAAATTGATATTTTTAATTTGACTCATCTTCTTTTATGCTCACTTGAATCTAGCTAGGGATGGCAATGGTCGGGTGTAAAAGAGGACTTACCCCGACTTGCTCCTACTAAAGGTAGATTTGGTGGTGGAAAATTGGTGTAAGGTGGATTTTGATTTTATTATCCCAACCTGGCGTGTCCTGAATATATAATATATGTATACTTATTACTAAAATAATAGATAAAAACTCGAGTGGCCTTGGTGGTTTTAGGCCTAAACATATGGCATATGGGAAGAAAAGCTGGTGTGTTCCACTTCCATCCCTACCACACTCATTCTCATTTATTTTTGAAATTTTTAAACTTTAACTCGACTTTATCCAACTAAATGAGGTATGTTTAGTATCATATCCTAGTGATCTTTTACGGGGCAAATCAGGTTTGGATCAGATATACGGGTTTTTTAGTTTTTTCCTTTTCTGTTAAAATACCACTAAACCTGAGTTTCCACGCCAACTGACTGCAATTCATTAAGGGCGACAAGGTGGCGTACGTACGCATGTAGCGTGTACGGAATGGAGTCACTGAAACTGTCGGTGGAGCGCGGCCCGGTGTATCTGTCCGACTCTAATTCTAGATGGCCCACTCGCCTGCTTGACAGAAGAATCAAAGGTTAGGAGAAAAGCTAATAAAAACAAAGGGGACCAATTGTTCAGAGTCATCATAATGCACGTTTTCCACGAATAATGAGGGCCCACATACGTTCAGTCAAGACCAGAACTCAAGTAAGGTCTTAACGAGTAAGGAGGATCCTCAACTTTGAAAACATAGAGATTTAATTATATTATCAGAATCAATTGAGCTGCAATGAAAGATTATTAAAGAGACCAATGGTGAATGACTCAAAGAGGTGAAGGATAAAAGCAAGTAATGTAGATGAGATATTGAATTTCTTAAAATTTGAATTACTAGAGTTATGGTTGGATAACCATTTTCCATCATGTCGATTAATCCACTTTTCTTTGCATTAGAATATAAAGGAGTTGAGTACAAAGTTCACTCTATATGTGGCTTAAAGCGAATATTAAATGTGAATTTTTTAGGGTAAATTAGCTAACAGTCCCTGGGCACAGCTTCTAAGACATGAATGACAACAACTTTTTCTCTAATGTCTCTGGTCTAGACAGCATGAGATATTTTGGTGAAAGGTCCCTAATATGCCACGTCATATATTTTCATGACTAATTTGCCCCTTTTAACCCTCATTTCTAGACCAAGTTCTCTCTTATTCTCTGCTGTCCCAAAGAACTCCTTCCTTCTTCTCTCTCACTTTTTTAATTTTTTGTTCATTTCCATGGTTGTGGAATATCGTTACAGAGCACATTCCTTCACCACCATGACTTCCAATTTTCTCTCTTTCATTTTTTCAAAGATGATAACAAACTTTCTCTTACTTTTTCATTTGAAGTCTCTTTCAAATCTCTCTCTACAACTAATTTGAAAGAGAGCAGTTTGCTCTTTTGCTTGTTTTTCCTCTCTCTTTTCTCGATTGAATCATGTTCATCAAGTGTTCTTGTTTTGGATTCCAATTTTTACTAGAATCTGATTTTCCGTATTCTGACATTTGGTGTCGCCGAGTTCCGATAAATTTCCCAGAAACTCTTATAAACTTGACAAAAATTTAGATAAATTTGCCGAAACTCAAATAAATTATTTGAGTTTCGACAAATTTATCTGAGTTTCTGACAGAACTCAGGAAGGGGAAGGATCACTTTGGTGTCAAGGTTGTTCTCTTCTATCTCACCGACCATGTAAATTATGTTGGGCATCTCTAGGAGTTGATCGAGAGTCAGCCCTTGTTCATCATAGGTCCCTTGTAATCTTGTGCAATTATTAGTGAAAGGTGTCTTATGCGAGTCAAGTTTTTCAAAAAAAAAAAAAAATATCGGCTATTGAGAGCTGAAGCATACTCTTGTTCAGGACGAAGGTTTTTTTTTTTTCCTTTCTAATTTAGGAGGACAGAGATTGGGGTGCCAAATGAAATAGTGGTTCTTGATAGATGATTATTTTTTTATACAGTGACATACATTGTAAACTTTTGAAGAGATACACTGATGTTATTATGTTTCTCTTTTGAGTGGTTTCCTTTTCTTTTAAAATTCCTGGACCATCTTGTAGTTACATTGAGGTGTGGAATTGAGCGTCATCGACCCAAATCTGTAGGCACAACTTGAATTGAATATCTTGCTGCCTGTTATCACTACTATAACAGATGAAGGGACTGAAAAATCATCTCAAATCTATAAGTCTCTAGCCTCTCTTCATTCTCATTTCACATCATTACAAAAAGCAAAACAAATTTATCCGAGCAGAAAAATTAACTACAAACTCAGAAAAACAGGAAATTTATCTGAGTTTTTCTGAAAACTTATGTTAATTTCTTGTAAAACTCATTTGGAAAATTTATCTGAGTTTTATCTGAGTTTTGTCAAAACTTAGATAAATTTGTCTAAGGTCTGCTTTTGCTGACGTGTATAAGGGTTTTTTTTGTCTTTTTCACTACCTCATTTTTACGATAGGACTTCCATCGGTACGATAAAATATCGTGGACCTTAGGCTAAAAATGCAAATGATGAAAGACCTACCGCCAAAAGCCCCAATTTTTTAAAATGACTATGAAATAGCTTTTTCTTTCGGGAATAGAGAATCAAATCAACTTTACTTTATGAAGTAAAATAAAGAAATGATGAGAAATGAATATCCAACCATCACCTTAATAATTTATTCCTAATCCCTCCGGACCCAGTGGGCAAACCGTGGTCTTGCTCCAACTGAGCTATCCCTTGGGGTTTACAAACATAATGACTTGAAAAGCAATTACCTTGTAACCAAACATCACATGAGGATGATAATGTAAGCAGTGAGATTCGCAAATGGTGATTTGCTTTGCATAGAAGTTAGATGATAGTTCAAGGAAGACAGGCACTTATATTAACATTTATTTTTGTAAGCAATTACAGTTGACCCGTATTGTTAGGCATAAGTTGAAACAGATTGGACAATATATCAGTCCAAACCAATTATTGTCAATTGTCCTTTTTTTCTTTTTCACTCAAACTTGTGTTCTAGTTGTTATTATTGTGCTATGGATGTACCACGAACCACTACATGACACAATGGTGGAGATAATCAGGTTGGGCTTAAACTTAAGAAGAATCAAGTTTGTTAATAGGGTGTCCGGAGGGTTGTAGATGTAGATGGACGTGTAGATTAATGGCAAGAGGTAGTTGCACTGGTAGTGATTTGCTCCCCTAAATACCATCATAGTCATAGCTATTGACCTCGCAAGGTGCTGGTTTAAGTTATTTGGCACCATTTGGTTTCTCTAGTCATCCATGATTTTCTCGAAATTCATGACCTGTTGGCTTAAGCAAGAATGCTACATGGCTAATCATACAGGCCTGGGTTCCATTGTAACACCCCGATCACTAATACACTATTATTTATAATTAATTGGTTGTTAGTTAATTAAGGGTGTTTAGAGTTCTAGCGAGTCGGATTTAACGTGTGAGTTACACGTGCGAAGTCTCGTGTGATTCTAAACACGTTTGGGAAGAGTATGGGGTTTGTTTGGAATTTCGGGAAGTTTTTGGAGAATTTTATGTGATTGTGAGTTTTTGTGCATCGGGAAGGTCTTAGCATTTCACGAGCATTAGCCTTCTATCGCATTTTGATCCGACGCATCGAAGGGGCCCAAATGATCACTTTAGTGGGCATAATGATTAAACGGTAAATTCCATAAGCCTAACCTAATATAAAGCCAATGACCCTTCTCTTCTTTCTTTCTCTCTCTTTTTCATTTCTCTCTGGCTCTCTCTCATTTTCTCATCTCCTTCACTGCCTCCTCTCCGACGACGGCGCCGGAGCTCTGTTCCTCACCTTCCAGACTTCAATTCTTCTTCCCCAAGCTCTTGTCAGCACACCCATCTCTCTCTTGAAGCATTTCACTCACCACCCACCTCTAGGTAAGCCCTCAAGCTTCTAGGGTTGGGACTTCTTTTCCTCTTTGCTTAGAAATGGATTGGGGAAGCTCACTTCATCCCTTTGCATGCATTTGTAGAATTGATTTTGGGTGTGAGAGTTGTTTTCTCCAAGTTGAGCCAATTCCTTTTAAGTCTTTGAAGCTCCTTATCAAGGCAAGTGAATACATATATATATTTGCTTAGATATGTTTGCCATGTTCTTGATTTTGAAAGTAATTGATGTCTTAGATGCCTTTTGCTCATTTGATGTTTTTGAGATTGAAAACATGATAATTATGTTTGAATGGAATGGTTTGAAATGGGTTGGAATGGACGGGATGTGTGTGGACTTGTGATGGAGGATGTCTAATGCATTTGGAGAGGGCCTGTCTATATGTATGGATGCATCGGGGGGGGGGGGGGGGGGGGGGGGGGGTGAAACTCCCCATTTTTGAACCTACAGAGCGTGGTGGGGGTGGGGGGTGAAACTCCCCATTTTTGAACCTACAGAGAGTTCGTTTTTGAATTCTGGGAGCAGTCAGTTAACTGAACCTGGTTGTCGGTTAACCGAATTGCAGCTCGGTGACCTGTCAGTTCCAATTCCAACGAGCAACTTTTTTGGGAAAAATGTACAGTTGGTCACCTGTCGGTCACGTCCTTGGTTAATTGAACTGGTCAGTTAACCGACTGTTAGGCTTATTTTAGCATGAATTCCTTTTTTTTTTTTTTAAGGGATTGTTTTCCCCTAGTTTAAGGACTTAGGTGGGACCTTAACTATCCCTTTGATGACTCATCTGACTATATGTGAGGAATGTTCTGAGCCGACATTTGCTCATGGTTATTTCGGATTTCTCGGGATTCAACCTATCTCAATTGTGGGTGGTGTGCGGCAACAAGATACCCTCTTTGTATATATGAACGATGATAAATTGTCCGGGTATCGCGAACCCTACGTCATTTCGTTAATTGAGTAGGGATGTACGAGACATTGGGAATGACATTTAACATAGGTTTGGATTGTTTATCGCTTCTAGTTCTGAACTATACCGTCTGGTACTTTTCTACATGTAATGAACATGTTCCCTAACTTTGTTTGCTTTATTGTGCTTAGGATCACATGAGAACTTAGATGATGGACTTAGGATCCCCTTTGATATTCTATTTGTTTTGAAGTTTGATCGAGGTGTTAAGCCTAGGTGGCTCTTTGATTATAAGACTTTGAAGAGAACTACTTTTGAAGTTTGTCAGTATGTTTGATATGATTTGATGTAGAGTATCGTCTCTATCGTTTGATGAATCTTTTTCACGCAAGAAAAGCCTTGCCCTTCATTATTGTACGATTATGATTCTTTGTTTCAGGCACCACTCAACTGTTAACGTTCGATGTAGCTGGGCCACCACCTGTGTTAGGGCTTTAAACTTTTGGTCGTCTGCCATACGGATTTTGATAGATGGATGTACACCATCGAATACCATAAGATAAAGGGGGTTTGACATTTGATTATTTGTACCCTAGTATCGAACTTTTGGCTAGGCTATTATCTCGTATTGATATATCTCTATCACAACTCAATGAGAGTAAGGAGGGTAATGATACTATCCCGTGACAATTAGCATATGTTGACTGTTTATCTTGATTATATGTACATGTTAGATGGATTATGATTCAAATACTATGCATTTCCTTTGATCCTGTCTATTTATTTACTCTGATTAGTACTGCATATCTATTGATATTATATATATATATATATATATATATTTGCCGACCTTTGTATTTGATGATGTTAATCTTGGTCCATAGATATGGAGCCCTTCTATTTTAAGGAAGAGGAGACGGAGGAAATTCAGGCGAATTAACCTAATGACCTCCTCGACTACTGTACAAACGACATTGTATAGCCGTATTGTCCCCGTACCGAGAGCCTTCACGTTATACTTCGGCTTAGATTCATCTTTTGGTTCATTTTGTTCTTTTGATTTGGCCCAAGTTTTTTATTTGGCCTTTTGTGTAAATTAGACTTTTGTCTAAATTGTTTCAAACTTGATGTTCATATTAATGTCTCAGTATTTGCTTTTAATTATACATCTTAAGATACCACTTGTTATTTATAAAGCTTCCACTAAACGTTTTATGTACCTGAGGAAATGTCCACATCTCACAGCGATCTTCAATCCATACGGGACTTGATTGGAGCCAAGTTTTGTGGATTAATGTTGAAAATTTTAATTGGTAATAATCTCAATCACTATCCCCGATTTGATAATATGGGGCGTGGCATTCATGGCTGGGTAATTAATGATAATGAATGCTGCATGGCTAATTGTACATACGTGGGTGTCATGGCTGGGTAATGAAGTTGGTAATGAATGGCAATGAATGCTGCATGGCTAATCATACATGGGTGTCCAGGGGCGGACCCATGTTATGATGGGGGTGGGGGGTGGGCAGATCCAATCTGGTAATTTTGCACCATGAACCACATGTGTCCCACATTTGTGGGAAGATCGCCCCACATGTCCGTCCGACTGGTGCAACTCCCAAAAAGACAAATAACTAGTGTAATGGTTTCTTCTCACATACATGGATGAACTCTTGAAACTGGAGATTAGGAATGTAAACAAGTGTGTGTCTCTCCATAGAATCTCTATCTAAAATGAATGATGGATTAGGTGGGGAGAGAGAAAAGAAAGGTAAAGATGTTTTTTTGAGAAAGCTGTCAATAACAGTGTGGTGGAATTTGCTGCAACCAACCATGTACAATTTTTTTTTGTCATGTTATTAGCCCACAGTTTTTTTAATGGATGATCCAACCATTACTATTGCTAATCACTCCTTGTTTTCTCAACTTAAAACTTGATTATCAGTCAATACGCCCACAGTGGAATTGGCTGGTAAGTTGTGGATAGATGACCTTCTGAAGAACACAAGTGTCACACCATGCCACCTCTCGATTCTATCGGCCTCTCTACCAACCCATCTCTCTCAATGCCCACCCCCATAAACCCATCATCATTGGCATCATCATCAAACCTGTCTACAAAAGTACCCCACCATAATCCCATTTCAAACCCTCCCATTCCCACACCAAAATATCCCCTTCCAATTCAATTCATGGAGAAGATCCTTAGCCTTGAGATCATGGGTGTGGTGAGTGAGTCCAAGTGTCATGTGAGTGTGGCATGGAGAGTATCTGAAAGTATAATGATAATATATGAGTGTTTTGTGGTGTAACTTATTGGGCATGTTGTGTGACATGCTGCTTTTGTAATTCAACGTATATTATGCCGGGTGCCCTGTGTATAATTGTGTCTATAAAAATTAAAGGGTTTATTTTATAAAAATTATTGTGAGCTGTGTTGTGTAGAGTCTTGGTCTATCTTAATTTTTCTATACTTCGATATACGTCATCTGGAAAAATTCACTTCACCGATTGAGCTTCTACATACTACTGCTGATTTTCATCACCTGTCCTTGTCCGCCCCACCCAAATGAGAATCCTGGATCCGCCACTATGGGTGTCCTCCTTGTCTCTAACATTTTACATTTTTTTCTGTTTTTTTTGCTGAACTCTTAACTTTTTACTTTTACTTGGGTGATTCTCCTTGTTCACTCTCTCGTCTCTCTTTCTTCCTTATCTGACGCTCTGATGTATGCTGAGAAAACAGAGGCTTTGGGCCATAAAATCCGTCAATGTGAGGAGAAAAAGATACGGAAGGGCGGACGGTATAAATACACAACACAAATGGGACAGTCTCTCTCTCTCTAATTTAATTATTTTATTTATTTTCAAGTAATATCTAAAGGGTCGTTTGTTTGCATTGAAAACATATGCAAAAGGGCTCACATGATAAAAAAAAAAAAAAAACATTCCACTGTTCGTGTTTTTCACACCATTTAACATGTGAATCTATGATAAATCCAATGGTTTAAAGTTTTTCACACATTTTTCAAAAAAATTTACGTTTTAAGAGCTAAGATTCTACCCTCGCCCACATTTGGCCTTCTAAAGGACATTATCGGTTTAGATTTTGAAAATGGGGCCCACAAGTCCAAAGCTGAAAATCTAATGGTTTGAACTTTTCATAAATTTATCAAAATCTATTGGCTTTAAGCCATGAAATTCTCTTTTTTTTTTTTTTTATTTACATTTTAAAGATAATGAACGGTTTAGATAATACTTTTAGGAGCCAAAGGAATTGAAAAACTCAAACAGAAGGACGAATCATTGTTTAGCAAACCCTAGTTGTTGTTAACCTACCAGATTGAACCATTGTTTAGCTCTTACCCGCTATCTTTTCTTTATAAGAGGATATTTCCTCTTGAGAAATATTTTCCTACAAATATCTAAATATGCAGTCCAGCAACATGGGGGCTACGTAGACCCACCTTTGATTTGGACCAGACCTTTTACTTTTATCACTAGATTTATAAGTGGGCCCCATGAGTTAGACTGCATTTCCAGTCTGCTCCTGCTCGAAGGAGAAGATAGCCCGTTTCCACCTAGAGGCTAGAGCACATCATTTTGATAGGGTGGGCCACTTTGATGTACTTAATTTCACGGTGTGGGCCCAATTAGAGAACATCTCCTCCATTCTTCAACCTTTTTGTCCTTATTCTTTGTTTTTCTTTTTCTTCTTCTTACATTGTGTTTGGGAAGGAAGTAAAATGGGAAGGAAAAAAAAAGAGAGGGAAAAATGGAGAGAATGTTGAAATTGAGGGTGTTTGGTAAGGGGGGAGGGAAAGAACTCAAAACCGGGGGGAAGGGGGTATTTTGATGAAATTACTAAAATGCCCTTTTAAAAGCTATCTTTCCAAATTCATTTTCCCTCACCTCCCTTACTTTACCTCCCTATCCAAACAAGAAGAGGGAAAATTAATTTTTCATCCCCTCTCCTCCCCCTTCCCAAACATAGTATTAATGTGGTATATATCTGGCTGCAGATTGCGGCTCGAGTCTCTATGGGCCCATTAGAATTGGGAGTTTCATATTTTTGGGTAAATTGCAGTTCCAGTAACAGTGTTTACCAACAATGATCGGACTAAACCAGTAGCCCCACTCAATTCTGTTTGGTCCAAAATTAGTACTTCGGTTAGACCTAATAAAATGGGGGAAAAAATCGTTGAAAGCCGATGGCTGCACTTTTAATTTAAAATTCTGTATGAATTCTTAGTCAGCGCTGAAATTAAGGTTACTAAACTGCTAAATTGGTTTTGATTCAACCGTCTAGTCTAGTTTCAGAAGTAATATTCATTTTTTTCAGGATGTCCAAGGCTTCAATTTGCATATAGTATCACAACTGAACTGAACCTTTACTGAGTTGAATTGGTGGGATTGGATCACCAACTGCTACTCTCATTTGCCAATCAAATTGTTAACTAATGCCCATGATCAAACTTTCATAGTTATAGTAGTCATGAATCATAATATACAGTAATTTTTTGCATATAGGGGGAGTTATGTCACTTACTAAATATAATTTGGCCATAAAAGCTTTTTACGTTAATAGATTGGAACGAAGAAATGTTACAGATACTGGATAATGAGGCCAAGAGGGAAGGATTACACAAAATGTTTCCCTTTGGCGAGACCCACATCTATAATTCAAACCCTTCAAAATCACAAACAATTCTTTCTGGCATTATGTCTTGGCACAAATTTTAACCCAATTTGAATATGCCCATTGTCACATCGTTTATGTGAGTCAAACGAAACCAATGCATGATGACTGATAATGGGCCCCACCTGCAATCGGATTTATTTTTGGGTCGCAGATTAGAGAACATGATGCTATTTTTTGTTGTAAAATGTGAGGACATTTGAGGAATTTCACATGCACTCTCTAATCCCCATCTTCCAGCCACATCTTATTCACTAGTCACTAGTCATGAGTCACTACCCCAGGTGACCGTTGAAAATCCTTACCCTTTCCATGAAAGAAAAACAAAAAGCTAGCAGACGAACCAACGTCCGTACGTTTTCTTGCAACCCATGCTGAACCATGAAAGTGGTCCTAGCTCTATCTAGAGCCCTCTCCCTCCCTGATATCCAGCTAGGGCCAGCTAGGATGGATGGATAACTGAGCTTCTCTGTAACATTGAAGGGTCTCTTCATCCCTCAAGCAACAGGTCCTAGATCTCTCTAGAGCCCTAGAGCCCTCTCCCTCTCCCTCTCCCTCTCCCTCTCCCTACCAGCTCTCCAGCTCTCATTTTTCCTCACACTCCCTCCCTACCTCCACACACCATCAGATATCCATTTATGTTTTCTGGTAGAGGCCAGGCTAGGATGGATGGATAACTAAGCTTCTCTGTAACATTGCATCTCACGGAAGGGTCTCTTCATCCCTTGAGCAACCAGGTGGGTCTTTTTAATTATATTTGCTTTATTATATTTGAAAATGACCTAAGGGGCACGCCCCACCACCCTTGAGAGTTGAGAAACAGAACCCATGTTATGATGACCCAGATCAAATCTGGTAATCTGGATGGAGTTGAATCGTGCCCTGCACCATGAACCACATGCGCCCCACATTTGTGGGAAGATCGCCCCACATGTCCGTGCGACTAGTGCAACTCCCAAAAAGAAAAATAGCTAGTGTAATGGTTTCTTCTCACCTACATGCATAAACTTTTGAAACCGGCGGTTAGGAATGTAAACAAGTGTGTGTCACTAAGAAGAATCTCCATCTAAAATGAATGAAGGATTAGGTGGCGAGAGAGAAAAGAAAGGTAAAGATGTCTTTTAAGAAAGCTGTAAACAACAATGTGACGGAATCTGCTGCAACTATGTACAATCTTCTTTGTCATGTTATTAGCCCACAATTTTTTAATGGATGATCCAACCATTACTGTTGCTAATTACCCCTTGTTTTTCTCAACTTAAAACTTGATTATCAGTCAATACATCAACAGTGGAAATGGTTGGTAAGCTGTGGATAGATGGCCTTATGACGGAACACAAGTGCCACATCATGCCAACCCTCCATTCCCTCGGCCTCTCTCCCAACCCATCTCTCTCAATGCGCACCCCTATAAACCCATCATCATCGGCATCATCATCAAACCTGTCTACAAAACCCCACCATCATCCCATTTCAAGCCCTCCCACTCCCATACCAAAATATCCCCTTCCAATTCAATTCATGGAGAAGATCCTTAGCCTTGAGATCATGGGTGTGGTGAGTGAGTCCAAGCGTCATGTGAGTGTGGCATAAAGAGCATCTGAAAGTGAGTCCAAGCGTCATGTGAGTGTGGCATAAAGAGCATCTGAAAGTGTAATGATAATATATGAATGTCTTGTGGTGTAACTTGTTTGTCAGGTGCCCTTTGTATTATTGTGTCTATAAAAATTAAAGGGATTGTTCTATAAAAATTATTGTGCACTGTGTAGTGTAGAGTCTTGGTCCATTTTAATTTTCCTATGCTTCGATATACGTCGACTCGAAAAATTCACTTCACCAATTGAGCTTCTACATACTACTGCCGATTTTCATCGCCTATACTTGTCAGCCCCACCCAAACAAAAATCCTGGATCCGCCGCTGTTTATATATATATAAATATATATATATATATAGTCAATCTTCAACGACTGACTCAAATAGTTTAAAATGAAGACTGTAAGTTGATCAATATACAGAAATGAACATAAAAAAAATTCCTTATGAATACTGACCCATCATCCTAATTTGCAGGAGCCTACTAAAGAACTGATGAGGAGCTGCAAAGACATTCCCCACTCATGTAAGCTAATTTTTTTGGTAAAATTTAACATTTTCATTGGTTCCATGTTTGGGTCTAGGCTCGTGTTAGCTCTCAATCCTACAACCCATACTCAAACCAAATGAATGCATCGGTTTTGGGTTAAGTCTAGTTCCAATTTGGATTTCATGAATGAGAGTAAACAGGGAGAGAATATTTATATGATTGCTGATCCAGTGCACTACTTGCGCACTGGATCAGTGTGTGCACCTCAACGTGGGACCCACATGGGGCTCCACCAAGGGCTTGGACCAGGGGGATCGGAAGATCTCTCATTACCCTTCCATCTCTGCAAAAAATCAGCATCATCCCTTGTCCCTATACAACTTCATCCGGGCCTCAAAAGTTTAATGGTGCATAGTCCATTTGGATGGGTATACAGTCGATCCAACGGTGTATAGTACATCGGATTGGTTCAAAGGTGAGCCCCATGTGAAATTCAGGGGTGTGTGCGTGTGGTCCATTTGGATGAACCATTAGGTGTGCTTGCGCATCGAGCGCACCTGATAAACACTCTATTTATAGGGGATATTCATGTGCATTCTTCCCTCACCATATGGTGAGGACAAACTTAATGGGGCCCTCCTAGGGACCCACTAATCATGAGACTTGTGAGAGATGGGAAGAAACACCTTGGATGAGACTATATATCAAATTTGGGGTCAATAACATTCCTCTAACCCCTTCATCCTTGGCCTACAAATTTAATGACTAAATATTAAAGGAAACAATTTGACCATCGATCTAACGGTCCAATCCATTTGAATAGGCGAAAACTCAATGGGCCTAGTGTACTTAAGGGGGTTCCATGTGTGTGGATGGTTCGGATGTGTTATAAAGTCAACTCTACTATGTTGTCCCTCACCATAACATAATGAGGGATGGATGCGTATGAATATTTTCCTCATTTATATATACAATATTTGTACATAAAATATAGATACTTATGTAAAAAGGGTAATATACTAATAAGAAGTATCTCTCACGGATTTGCATTAGATATACCATATGACAAATTCAACTCCGTCGCACTCACTAGCACACCATGAATTAACCATGAATTAACACTCTCTTTAATCTAACACTAACTAGATTATTCTATCAGTTGGATCAAATTTCATAAAAACAATATAACTTAAGAAACTATTGAAACTGACCGGCATGTAATGGTTACCAATCTCTCTCTGAAATATACTTCTTTTCAAGAGAATACAGAAAATACAACAGTAAGTATCACAATTTTTTTGGTAGGAATAGGTAGCACAGTTAAAAGGTGCTAATTGTCATAACTATGATATTGTAGGTTCATGTCATGTTTTTTTTTTTCTTTTTTGCTAGAAGGTAAATTAGAATTAAAGGAGGGAAGAAAGTACATGTGCTAAATGACCCCAAAAAAGCCAAAAGGCTGAAAAAACAACCTCAAAAGAAACAAAAAATGCAAGACCGAAAAGGAACATGAACAAGAACAGAACTGATGAGAAAACCAAAACTACACACTATATGGTTTCAGGTAGTAACTGTTTAAGAAATCCTTGAAGCTCAGTAGAATGTATGTTGCCAAGAAACCCCAAAATACGGTGCTGGAAATGATGTTTGAACCTGTGAACTGGTAAGAGATTCTTGTTGAAGACTGCTTAATTGTGAGCAAACCATAAGGAGGAGATGAGATGGAAGAAATTAGAGGCTGCAATTTTTCTTCCCGTCCCATCTCTGCCTGAGGAAAGGGCTTGCCAATAGTGACCAGCTGAGTCTGAAAATGCTGAGGACAGTTAAAGATTTTCAGCAAGCAATCCTAGATGTGGACCGCATATGGACAATAGAAAAATAAATGGAGGTTTGTTTCTGTGTTGGATTTGCAGAGAGCACACCTGGATACTAGGAAGATTCCCACCGATTGCGGCTAGACTTGAGTAGGAGTCCTTCTGTGAAGACGACGCCAAATGAAACATGATAGCCTTGGGTGGACGAACTTGTTCCAAACAATAAAAGCCCAAGGGACCTCTGCTACTCTAGATTTGATATGCTGCCAAGCATCTTTCATAGAAAGGGAGCCTGAAGAGTTGCCTTCCCATATGAGTTCATCATTAGAGGGGGTTGTTCCCAAGTCTATAGTATCAGCCTGTCTTAGGATATGAAGGATAGTCGGGGGAAGGTAGTCCGGGAAGAACCAATTCCTATATCAGCCTGTCATACAAATCCCCCACCCCTAACCTTTGATTTTACTTTTTGGAGAAGCTCATGAGCCATAACAACATGTTGGTGGATGGCTCTCCCTTTGACAAAGGCCGCTTGATTAAAAGATATGAGGTTGGGGAGAATGGTGGACAACCTGGTTGCCAAAATTTTAGCAATAATCTTGTAGGAGAAATTGAGCAAACTGAATGGTCAGAAGTCCGCAAAGGACTGATGAGAAGAGCTTTTTGGAACTAAAGCCAATAGGTAAGCATTACAGGCTCTCGGCAGTCGAATAGTTTGGAAAAGATGCTTTACTGCAGAACAAACATCCGTACTTACAATGTGCCATGAAGTGGTAAAAAGGGCTCCAGTAAAACCATATGGACCCGAGGAGCTACTCTTTTTAAGGGCAGAAAATTGTCTCCTAAATTTCTGCATCTGATGGGCTGTGATCAAAAGAGTGTTGTCGGCTTGCAAGACTGAAGGACCTTGCACTTGAAAGAAATTTTCTATTGGGAATTCTCAGTGTTGGACTGATGGGTCTCATCTTCAGTATTTCGCTCAAAGTTCACCATCGGATGCGGATTAGTGTTTACCTGTGCAGTGTTTCTCTCTTCTTCAGTGTTTCGATCTAAGATCTGATTAGTGTTTTCTTGTAAATTCAAATTATCAAAAAATTGATTTCATTAGTACTTCCTAACAAATCTGAATGAGCACCACTGGATTTGGATTAGTATTTACCTGTGTATTCAATGGACGCTCAGTGTTCCTCTCCTCTTTAGTATTTCGATTGAAGTTCTGATCATTGTTTCTCGGTAAATTCAAATTATCACAAAATTGATTTCATTAGTACTTCCTGGCAAATTTGAATGAGCACCACTGGATTTGGATTAGTATTTACCTGTATATTCGATAGACGCTCAGTGTTCATCTCTTCTTCAGTATTTCGATTTAAGTTCTAATCATTGTTTCCCTGTAAATTCAAATTATCACAAAATTGATTTCATTAGTACTTCCTAGCAAATCTGAATGAGCACCACTCGATTTGGATTAGTATTTACCTGTGTATTCAGAGAAATCTCAGCATTCATACCATCACCATTATCGCTTGCAGTGGCTTACCCTTGCAAGCGATAGTACCCATTCAAAGACAAAGGAGTCAGACATCCCACCAATCCAATAAGGTTGGGAATCTGATTTATAAAAACAAAAAAAATTTATAATAATAATAAGAAGAAGAATAAGAATGAGTGAAAAAACTTACCCAGGTGTATTTGTCACATCTAATTACCCCATAGGCAACCCATGCTGCACAACTAATTACTTTAAAAACACTTATTGCTATAGATATAGAAAGTGCAGTTTGGTTGTTGTTTTCAAATTCTCTTTTTAATATTACCTATATTTTAATAAATGGTCAGGAATGTTGTATTAAGTATTAACAGAAAATTTTAAAAAATGAATAAACTTAATACTTACAGAATCAATTATGGGACATAAAGCATACAGGCATACAAACACACCAGACAACCAGGCCAGGATCTTGCGACACTTGTCATGAGGTAGATATGCAATCATAAGGGAGAGTCCTATAAAGAGGAAGATACATACCGGATACAAAGCCAGTAGTGTCCAAGCAATGCTCCTCTTGTTTTTAAATCATAAGGGGAGCGTTGCTTGGACACTACTGGCTTTGTATCCGGTATGTATCTTCCTCTTTATAGGACTCTCCTTTATGATTGCATATCTACCTCATGACGAGTGTCGCAAGATCCTGGCCTGATTGTCTAGTGTGTTTGTATGCCTGTATGCTTTATGTCCCATAATTGATTCTGTAAGTATTAAGTTTATTCATTTTTTAAAATTTTCTGTTAATACTTAATACAACATTCATGACCATTTATTAAAATGCAGGTAATTTTAAAAAGAGAATCTGAAAAACAACAACCAAACTGCACTTTCTATATCTAAAGCAATAGGTTTTTTTGGAGTAATTAGTTGTGCAGCATGGGTTGCCTATGAGGTAATTAGATGTGACAAATACACCTAAGTAAGTTTTTTCACTCATATTCTTATTATTATTATTATTATTTTGTTTTTATAAATCAGATTCCCAACCTTATTGGATTGGTGGGATGGCTCACTCCTTTGTCTTTGAATGGGTACTATCGCTTGCAAGGGCAAGCCACTGCAGCGATAATGGTGATGGTATGAATGCTGAGATTCCTCTGAATACACAGGTAAATACTAATCAAAATCCAATGGTACTCATTTAGATTTGCCAAGAAGTACTAATGAAATCAATTTTGTGACAATTTAAATTTACAGGAAACAATGATCAAAACTTAAATCGAAATACTGAAGAAGAGAGGAACACTGAGCGTCCATCGAATACACAGGTAAATACTAATCCATATCTAGTGGTGCTCATTCAGATTTGCCAGGAAGTACTAATGAAATCAATTTTGTGATAATTTGAATTTATAGGGAAACAATGATCCAAACTTAAATCGAAATGCTGAAGAAGAAAGGAACACCGAGCGTCCATCGAATACAGGTAAATACTAATCCAAATCCAGTGGTGCTCATTCACATTTGTCAAGAAGTACTAACAATTTTGTGATAATTTGAATATATCGGAAAACACTAATCAAAATCTTAGATCGAAACACTGAAGAAGAGAGAAACACTGCACATGTAAACACTAATCCGCATCCAATGGTGAACTTTGAGCGAAATACTGAAGATGAGACCCATCAATCCAAAATTGAGAATCCTCAGAATTCACCAGTAAATACTAATCCAGATCCAATGGTGCGCATTCAGACTCGCCAGGAAATTGAAAATCCTCTGAATTCACCGGTAAATACTAATCTGAATCCAGTGGTGCTCATTCAGATTTGCCAAGAAGTACTAATGAAATCAATTTTGTGATAATTTGAATTTACAGGGAAACACTGATCTGAACTTGGAGCGAAATACTGAAGGGGAAACCGATCAGCCCAACACCACAAATCCCCCGTCTCCACCTCAACAGACTACTACTACTCAACAAACTACTACTGGAGTGGAGCATGTAATAAATGTACATGGTGAAGGTTCACCATCTAAAACTTCACCACCCGAAACTGAAGGACCTGGGGATGAGAAAAGTGGCAAAGGAGCTGAAGAAGATGGGAAGGAGGAAGATCAAAAGCTGATAATCCTTTGATTGAGAAATGACTAGCTTGAAGGTAGAATATATCTACTAGTTAACAGACAATAGCTAAAGAGGATACTTGGTATCATGAAGTGCTTTTATAGGATTGCAAGTTGAAAGGATATTAAAATTTCCTTGTGGAGTGATTTCTGTATTCCTTGGTACTTAAATTCATTCCCTCTGAAACACCACAATCTCTCTCTCTCAACACATACACACAGAAACACCCGGGATGGCTTTCAAGCACTCTTGTTAGAAAGTTATCTTAAATAGATGATAAGAGTTTATTTTACAGCTTGATGGTAGAACTCAAAATGTTGAACCCAAAATGATGGGTTAAGGCAGAGAAAATGATAATGATGATGGGCAGTGAAGGAAAATAACAGCAAACAAACAAACAAGTAAATAAATAAATAAATAAAGAGGGTGAATGAGAGAAATCATGTAAATTACAATCTTTCCTCTCTTTGAGCATCAGACAATTCATGAATAGAGCTGATTTTTCTCCTTTTCTTTCATCAGTAGCCCCATAAAATGGGGTGAGAAATTATTGGACCATGTAAGGCTCATTCCTTGAAGGAGAGACCTTGAAGCTCATCAACACTAATCAACATTGCCAAAATCTCAACCGCACAATCGAAAGTATTCTCTTTGCCTGTGATGATGAACAGAAGCTGACCAAGTAGATCATGGCAAGATTTCAGATATGCAACCTTCAACTATTTCAAATATTTTACATTCCTTTAAAAAAGAAAGAAAACTCCCACAACAAACAATAGATTCTTGTGTTGATTTTATAAGCTATAAAAGCTTTTAAATTTTTTTTAAAAAAGGTTCAAAACAAGATAAATTGAAACCTGAAGAAACATTATGAGTCTTTAAAAAAAGATGGACGACTGATCAAAACAAGTTGAATTAAAAACGAGTCAAGCAATTTTTTTATACAAGCCTTTATACACAGTACAGGGGCGACTGATAGAAACATTATGAATAGCAATACAAATACATTCCAAGACTAACGAATCCAAGAAAATACAGAAATTTAAACTACCTGAGAATCACTGGACATCTCTTCGTGTGACCATTGTCGGTAAGGTTGATCCATGTCAGTTGCCATTTCTTGTTTTAAGGACTATTTACACACAGCACAATGCATTCTCCCTATGTCTCTGCAAAACAGAGTTTCAACCGTGACACCCATAAACTATATCTTCCTTCTCCAATTTTATAAAGAACAGATTTTTCTCATTTGAATGCAAGAATTTAAAATCTTGAGCAGGAGAAGCAGGAGACCTCATAAACACCAACAAGCCACAAAGGCAAGAGAGAAACTCCATGAAGAACCTGTAACTGAGTCATTAACTTGGTTACATCTCATTTCTTTCATGCATTCAATATATCGTATTATTTTATTCAATAAATTGGATCTATAACGCCCCAAAATATAAAGTTATGAGTTAAATGAGTAATTGAAATATTGAATGGCTTTTGCTCACAAAAATGTGAATCTGATTGTGAAGTGAACCCATTTATGTTTGGGGACCAGGATCAAAATGGTTGAACTAAAAACACTGGTCCAACCCACCTACTGAGGTTGATACAATGTGGATGGATGGATGGTTGGATAAGAAGCCATTAATTTAAATAGATTGCATGTACCACAACACTATCCTTCATTTCATGATCATAACCTTATAATGCAGGGCCTTCAAAATAAATTGCTGGAATGATGCTACCCCACAACTGATTTTGCTCTCTCTTAATTCAATGGTTATGATCATCAAATGTTCACATCAATATTGGATAATGCTTTCAAAACCGAATGTAAAAATGTGGTAGGGCCCTCCTATACCACTCTGTTCACGTCGATGATAGATGGTGGTCCTTAGAGAAAATAAAAATGGGAAGTCACAAGCAGACCAAAGAAGGTAGAGAGGCAGGTGTGAAGCGTGTGGGATAATAAATTTTTTGCTTTAGGTTTGCTCTGTTGGTCCTTAGTCCTATGGGTTCAGGTGTCGCGTTTTCTAGGCCTTGGTTCAGATACTTCACGTAGAACCCAGGAAAGATATCCAGAGTCCAGACCTTCAGTCTTCATCAAATTGGCTCACTCAAGGAATGATCCATGGCAGATTTCTTAAGAAAGACAACAAAAATCCATTTGCATGGATCACAAAAACAAAAACTCCCACTTGTATGGATTTGGACGCAACTTCATGGAGATTTTCTACCTAGTATGGATTTAAATGTGTAATCAATCAGAATGACTTCTTTTAAACTTTACCTATAAAATAGGGTTCATGCAACTAAATTGCTGTCCATCAGAGTTATAAGTAATCTAAATGCAGATCCTTCCAAGGATCCAAACGGGGTGGCCATTAGGATTGGTGGAATCTTTTTACCCGAAAAAAACATGAGTGGTGGAATCTACCATGTAGAGATGAGGGATGTCCAAACAGCAAGATGCATCAGTGATTGGAAGATGAAAAACATCATCTTTTCCTTTACTTTCCATAACTACTTTTTTTTTTTGGTCTAAGCTTTCAATAATTAGTTGATGATCACAAATGATATGCAGTTACTAGTCCACATGAACCTAAAATACTTAGATGATTTGATCTTGAATTTCAAGGAGTACACCCGGGCAAGTTGCAACTTAGGCGGGACTGGCAGAGTACTAACCAAATCCCAAGCCCGGCCCAAATTGCATGTGAGAAGCCCCAGCCCCAGCCCGGATGATATAATTAGTGTATCTCAGTATATGAGAGTTTAAATCATCTTTTAGCCTAAGTCTATAGGACCCAAACTCTATTTCTAGGCTGATTTGGGCAATTTACTTATAAAGTAAAGTGAAGAGAATGGTCAAATCAAGTAAAAATAAGATAAGAGGGAGTTGAATAAAAAGTGCTAAATAACATTTGGGTTAAATAAAAAATTGCTAAATCACAAAATGTCACGTTATGGTTTTTCATCATTTAGTGGTATGAGTGTATTTTTTAACTTTTTTGATAAAAAAAAAAAAGAAGAAAATGGTTTTTTTGTCATTAAGTAGCATGAGAAGGTTTTTTTTTTATTAAGGAAGGCGAGGTGATTATTGAAATTGAGTATTTTCTAATTTGACCCATCTTCTTTTTCTTTCCTCTGACCCTAGATTTCACTTCACTGTACAAGTGAATTACCCCAAAAGTGGAAACGTAACAGCCCAAATTGCCCTGTTGGCCGTTGATTATGTGCTATCAAAATCTTGAGGAAGGCAGAGCATTATGCTTTATCAGATTTAGTCTTGAATATCCTTTTTTAATCACTATAATCTCCTTAAAATTATATCCAAACATATGCTAAGCACGTGAAACAGACAGGAATAAATAGATTCAAAACCCACCCCCCAAGCAGCATGGGAACCATGCAATCTAAACTTAAAAGCAGAGAACATTAAGCATGGAAAGCATAGACAACGAATGGAAGTTATAACAACCGCTCAAGCAAGGAATGATTCTCTAGAAGAAGAAGAAAATTAGAATCTCACTCAAAAAATTCCAACCAAAATAAAGAAAGCGAGGCCTAAAAAGGCCTTTTTACATTCGGCATTAACTGCAGTGCAAAAAATCTGTGCCGCTGATACCTTGAGCGGACTTTCAATACTTAGGCCTCCATTCACTTAAGGGCAGCATGAGACTCGCACATGTTTGAAGGAATTAAAAGGGAAAAGAATTATATGTATTGGGAATTTCTGACAACAAAGTTAATGTCTAACACCAATATTAATGGTTGTTTCTCAAGCATTTCGAATTTCTTATTTAATTATTGGAAAATATACCAGCCTTATTGGTCTTTGATATTTTGAATGCTAACGATGTGCGAAAGAATTTGGAAGACCTGCTTGAGGACAGCATATGGAGATATCAGAATTATCCGTGGTAGGATTCCAAACAGGCCCTCAGGCCTTTTTCAATATTCAGATTATACCAGACCCTAGCAGCTTTCTGCCCTGAGTTGGTATTGGTGCAAGTGAATGGGATTTAGTTGTTTAGAATTTGCGACGTTTTTCTTAAGAGGCATGATGATCCAAGATATGAAACTTTCTATAGGTTTATTTGTTATATGAGAATACTGAATGGTTTAGATTCTTAATTAGGGCCCCGCAAAAGTGCAGATCTATAGGTTGGGATTTATTTTGAGTGTTTTCACGTATTCATGAAGATCTAGGAAGATTTTTAAGATATGAAATTAGGAAGATTTAAGATCTGAACTAACATTTGGGATCCTTTTTTACTTGCATTTTAGTACTGAGAATTGGCTCTCACTCCTATCAAAGTGAGACTCGTCCAATTGATCACACCACATTTATTAATAAATAACCATAAATTGGTTAGTTGTGACTGCTTGATGGTGTGGTTATCATGGATAATTAGGGCAGTATTGAGAGTTATTCATCAAGTCAAATGTGTAAATAATATGATAATGCAAAGTTAGAAGTCCCAATCTCTCGGGGCACATTTGTGCCGCACTATAGAAATCTGGATCCACAAATAAGGTTTTCGGCCAACCGCTGAGTGGCCGAGTCCAAGAACACCAAAAAAAAATGACATTCAATTTTTTTTTATAGGTGGGTCCCATTGTAGAGTTCCTGATCAATCAATCAGGATGATTGAGACACTCAAAATTGACCCCCTTAGCCCCACTTTGCTCTACCCATGGTAGGGTAGGTAGACCCTCATCGAATGGTTGAAAGGTGACTATAAACCATATAAATTGAGCCAATCTACACAGGCCACCAAATGAATGTCACCTGAACCTGAAATATTTATGTCAGCACATAAAAAGATCCACGGTAGACCCCACTAATAAAAGTGAATAGCCCGCAAATGGACCATGTCGTCAAGCCAGACTCAATCGTCACATCTGATCAATCAAGTGCACCAGACAACAACCCAGATGATTAGATGGCTCAAAGCGTTATTACTTCTCACACCTTATTCCTCTTCACGTACAATGCACGTGCCCTTTTAAAACAGTGTGAGACACTGAGGACATTTTCCGAAACAATTCGCCATTTGCAGTTCATAACTATTCCTCAAATTGTGATCCGAAAAAATCCCACTCAGATTTTTCCAGAAACGGTACATCCAAACGCAACTAATTCAGTTTCATATTTACGCTATGCAAAACTCAAAAATCAGAACTCGTTCCCGCCATATACAGGAAAAAAAATGGAGAGGATCTTCGATGAGATCATAATTCACTCGAGAACCTCAAATCCCATCGAATCTTACTTCGTTTCAATGTTCTCTTATTCAAATAGAAGATTTAACAACTTGAACAATCAAGATTCTCGGTTCAACATCAACAGGAAAATTAAGTAATACGGAGATCCAAATCAGAACTTGCAACAATGAAAAAGTCAGTGTTCGTAATCGTACCTTCGATTTGCGATGACAATGGAAGCAATTGGAGATCCAATATTGCACTCACACCCTGTTTCTTTTATGGAATTCCTGTTGTCTGGGAATTCCGGAATTCCTATCAGAAATTCAGCGTTTCTTGGCAAGAATTCCTGGCATTACAAAATCCCAGTATTTACAAATGCCAAAAAGCAGGCATTTCCAAAACCCACCTCTCCATCTGGATTTCCAAAAACCCACCATCCCAGGAATTCCGAGAGAGCTCTCCGGTACTCAACGGTCATGACGGATCTTGGTTTTCCGGCCACGGCAAGGAGAAAGAAGGCCAGTTTCTTCTTCTTCTAAGCTTCGAGATGATTGCTGTGATTTTTTGTTCCCCTCTTTTCTCTTCTGTTTTTGTTTTTTTTTTTAGAGGGTTTGATGGAGGGGTCTCAGTCGTCCATTAATAAGAAGAAGGAAGAAAACAGAATGAAAGAAATAAAGGTAAACAGAAAGAAAGTTAAGAGAGAGAATGAAATGGGTGGGTGGTTTAGTCCATGATGGCAGCAAGAAGGGAGATACAGGGAATGAAAGAGAGAAAAACAGAGAAAGGGAAATGGGGAAAAATAGAGAGATGGACAGGTGGGTTCTGTGGTGACTGGCGGTGGCACAGGTGGTCGCCGACGATGATGGTGGTGGCTCGGCGGTGACAGAAATGGGTCGGAGATGGTGGGGCAGCAAGTGAGGTGAGGAGAGGGAGTGGAGAACGAGAGAGATGTGGGAGAGGGGGTTGCTGTGTGGAGTGGAATGAATGAGGGGGTTTTGTGACCTCTGGGATGGGGAAAGTGAAATGGGGGTGAGGGAGTTCTGCATGTGGATTAAGGGGGTGGGGTAAGATGGGATTGAGATGAGGAGGTGGGGTTCACATGGGATAAAGGTGGGGACTTTGGACACGAAAACAGAGAACGATAACATATGAAACCATATGACATTGATGAAACCAGATCTGGTTGTGGTTTGCATAGATTATGTTTTTTTCTTTTTGGCTTCTTGAATTGTGAAAGTGGGCCCAACATTGAGCCGTACATCTTATCATTAGTATTAAACACAATTGCGTATTGAGTTGTAAAAATACATTTTTGGGTTAAATTGGTATATAAACAATGCATACAGGAGTAAAATTCTGGTCAGAAATCTTTTTAGTTATAAAACAGAAAATTCAGGAAATTAAGAAATTTAGGAATTCTTAGGCAGGAATTCGGGCAAAAATGAAACATGAAATTCAAGAATGACAAGATTCAATAGCATTTCAGAATTCCAGACAACTACCATACATGAATTCTATAAATTCTAAGAAAGAAACGGGCCCAAAAAGTCAGGAACTAAACTACTCTCTCTCTCTCTCTCTCTCTCTCTCTCTCTCTCTCTTCTTATACGGTGGGTTTCTTCGAAAGAAAGCAAGAGACAGAAGTTGATTGATGTATGAAAATGCGAACGTGCCTTAACCGAAGCATAAGTTGAGTCCCCCCAACTCCTCACTTCACTATCATGTGAATTTTATTAAGGTCCATTGCCATTCTACACCATACACGTGTCATATGTCAGCATAAATCTGGGTCGTCCATTCGTCCAGTGATTCTCATCACATGTAGGGTTCCTCATGGATTGAACCAATAGTGGCTCAACAAATGCCTCGTTGCCCTTTCGTAACTCTACTTTACCAGTGAAGTGGGATGAATGATCGATTTAAAAAGAAAATAAATGAAGAAGGATCAAATAAAAAAAGATTTTTTAGTGACACAAGAATGTAATTTGTTTTAAAAGAAAATGTTTTTTTTTTTTGTCATTTAGTTGAATGAGAAAATGTTTTTTTTTTTTTACCTTTTCTTTTAGTAAAAAGAAGTATTTAAAAAAAGTTGATATTTTTAATTTGACTCATCTTCTTTTATACTCGCTTGAATCTAGCTAGGGATGGCAATGGCCGGGTGTAAATGGGGACTTACCCCGACCTGCTCCGACTAGGGGTAGGTTTGGTGGTGGAATTCTTACCGTTTCTTTCCTAGAATTCCTATAATTCATTTCTGGTGGCTGTCTGGGATTTTCAAATGCTGGAATTCTGAAATGCTATTGAATTCTGTCATTTCTGAATTCCTTGTTTCTTTTATGCTTGAATTCCTGCCTAAGAATTCCTGAATTTTCTGAATTCTCTGTTTCATAACTATAAAGATTTCTTACTAGAATTTTACTCCTGTATGTATTGTTTATATACCAATTTCACAATTCAATCAGCAAAAATAAAAAATAAATAAATAAATAACATATTCCATGCAAAAATGACATCAGTTGTAGCTTTTCCATATCATAAACTACCAAAGTAAGAAAAATCAACATGATTCTATCAAATTATAGACCCAAAGCAAACAGATAACACAAGATGTCAGAAAAATCAAGGAGGGATTGGATGTGCCCCAAATCCAAAGGCCACAAATGACATTAGTTGTAGCTTTTCCAGGTCCCAACTTCTCACAAATCTGTTTTGCCAAAAGTAGAAGTACACAGAGAATTGCAATCTGGGCATGCATTGAATCTTTCATAAACAAAACCAAAAACTACATTCACAAAGACAAAAGCCCCAAAATAGAATAAAAGAACAAGTAAAAGATTTGCTTCTCATGCACAAAATCTGAGAATCTCAAACAAATCCACAATAATGCATGATAATAACAAAAGAAATCAGCAACAAACAAAGAAAACACACACCATTTTGGATCCAAAAGACCAAAAAATTGAAAATTCCATCAATGCAAATGCAAATCACTCATCATTGCATTAAAAAAAATCCCAAAATCCACATACATTTCTCTACAAACATTCATCACATCCATTAGAAATAATAAAAACCCATACACATTTCTTCATAAAAAAAAAGAAACTGCAGTTCCGTTTTCCACACAAGGCAAAAAAAAAAAAAAAAAAAAGATACAATCACCTTGTCAGATTCAATGACCGATTTCATGTTGGATTTTGGGCGTCTAACTAGTACAGCAACTCTATATTATTTTTCATTGTGAGTGAGATTTGCATCATCACTTCATTTATTTTGGTTGGGTTGACAATTGTGTGGAGTGTCTTGATTCCCACCTCCTCCCATGCCATGTCTGCAACCTCTTAATTAGCATCTAGCCTCCAGATGAGATTGGAAGACTAGCATTACAAACCCAAATCAGAAAACCCCAAAGGGGATCCAATGGCCCCAAAGACAATGACAACCATCCGCACATAATCAATATTCAAACGCGCGTCCACAATCCCAAACAAATCCAGGTGAAAGCAACCTCATTGATGAACCAATAAAAGAAGAAAGACCATGTCATCAACACAACAACTAAAATCCCTCAATGGGCATTAAAAAAATCAAATCTTTAACATAGAAAAAGCATCCAATCAACAGAAAAAAAAAAAAGAAGCACAGATATCACGAAAAAAAAAAAACAGACTGCCTATCATATTCAACTTGCAATAGGGTAAAAGACAGACAATGAAGTCCAAAAGGAAAAGAAATGAAATGGAAACAGAGGAATAGAAACAGTAAAGAGAGGAGAAGAGAAACGGAGAGAAGCACCTCTTCCTAGAGATTTTTTTAGATTGAATGGAGCAGGAAAAAACCAAACCAGATCATAGCCTCAGATTCTCTCTACACTGAAACTCTTCTTCTTCAATGTAGCAGCTTCGATACTAGCAGTAGCAGCTTCGATCTGGTTATGGAAAAGATTCTCTCTACAATGAAACTCAAAATGATAGAAACTCAAAATGGAGAACGATGACAGTGAAGAAGAGTTTTAAGTGTAGAGAGAAGGAAATAGTTCTCCATTTTCATCTCCAAAGTCCAAACCCTCCAAAAAGAAATACCAAAAAAGCAAGAGAAAAGAGGGGAAAAAATCACAGCATAAAAGGTGTAGCAGAAGAAGAAACCCACCTTCTTTCTCCTTGCCGTGGCCGGAAAACCAAGATCCTGAGTGCCGGAGGAACTCTCCCGGATTTCCTACCAGGGTGGATTTTTGGAATGCCAATTGGAGAGCTGGGTTCTCGAAATGCCCCCCTTTTGGCATTTGTGAATGCCAGGATTTCTAAATGCCCAGAATTCCTCTCAAGAAACTCTGGATTCCTTATGGGAATTCAGGAATTCCGGAATTCAGGAATTCCGGAATTCGCAGACAATCGGAATTCCTGTCATAAATTTCAGAAAAGAAACAAGCCAGCGTTATTACTTCTCACACCTTATTCCTCTTCACGTGCAATGCACGTGCCCTTTTAAAAGGGTGCGAGAGACACCGCTCGGACATTTTCCGAAACAATTCGCCATTTTGCAGTCTATAACTATTTCTCAAATTGCGATCCTAAAAAATCCCGCTCGGATTTTTCCAGAAACGGTACATCCAAACGCAACTAATTCAGTTTCATATTTACGCTATGCAAACCTCAAAAATCAGAACTCGTTCCCGCCATATACAGGAAAAAAAGATGGAGAGGATCTTCGATGAGATCATAATTCACACTCGAGAACCTCAAATCCCATCGAATCTTACTTCGTTTTAATGTTCTCTTATTCAAATAGAAGATTTAACAACTGGAACAATCAAGATTCTCGGTTCAACATCAACAGGAAAATTAAGTAATACGGAGATCCAAATCAGAACTTGCAACAATGAAAAAGTCAGTGTTCGTAATCGTACCTTCGATTTGCGATGACAATGGAAGCAATTGGAGATCCGAGATTGCACTAAAAAAGAATCAGGAACTGAACTGCACTCGCTCTCTCTTCTTCGAGTACGGTGGTGGGTTTCTTCAAAAGAGAGCAAGAGACAGAAACTGATTGATGTAGGAAAATGCAAACGTGCCTTAACCGAAGCAAAAGTTGAGCCCCGCCCCCCCCCCCCAACCCCCCCCCAAAAAAAAACTCCATTCACTTCACTGTCATGTGAATTTTATGAAGGTCCATTGCCATTCTACACCATACACGTGTCTGGGCCGTCCATTCGTCCAGTGATTCTCATCACATGTAGGGGTCCTCATGGATTGAACCAATAGGCTCAACAAACGCGTCGTTGCCCTTTCATAACTCTTCTTTACCAGTGAAGTGGGATGAATGATGAATTTAAGAAGAAAATAAATGAAGAATGATCAAATAAAAAAGATCTTTTGGTGACACGAGAATGTAATTTGTTTTAAAAGAAAATAATTTTTTTTATCATTTAGTTGAAAGAGAAAATGTTTTTTTTTTTACTTTTTCTTTTAATAAAAAGAAGTATATTTTTTAAAATTTTGATATTTTTAATTTGAATCATCTTTTGTTATACTCGCTTAAATCTAGCTTGGGATGGCAATGGTCGGGTGTAAATGGGGACTTGCCCCAACCTGCTCCTACTACGGGTAGGTTTGGTGGTGGAATTCTTAGTGTAGGGTGGGTTTGGATTTTATTATCCTAACCCGGCATGTCCAGAAATATTATATATGTATACTTATTACTATAATAATAGATAAAAACTCAAGTGGTTTGGGTGGTTTTAGATGTAAACTTATGGTATATGGTAAGAAAAAATGGTGTGTTCAATCCCTACCACGCTCATTCTCATTTATTTTTAAAATTTTTAAACTTTAACTTGACCTGACCCAACTAAAAGATACATGTTTAGTATCATATCCTAATTATCTTTTAAGGGACAATTTAGATTTGGGTCAGAAAATTTTGAAATTAGACGGATTTAGGTTTATCCAACTCTTTCCAAACCAGCCCCATTGTCATTTTTTTATTGATTATTCACCTTACTTCACTAGTAAAATAAAATTACCAAATATATTAGTTGTTCGGTGGTTTTTTTTTTTTTTTTTGTTAAAATACCACTAAACCTGTGTTTCCACGCCAATTGACTGCAATTCAATGAGGGCAACAAGGTGGCGTACGTACGCATGCAGCGTGTAAGGAATGGAGTCACTGAACCTGTCGGTGGAGTGGGCCAGAGTACCTGTCCGACTCTAATTCCAGATGGCCCGCTCACCTGCTTGAGAGAAGAATCAAAGGTTAGGAGAATAGCTAATAAAAACAAAGGGGACCAACTGTTCACAGTCATCATAATGCACGCTTTCCACGAATAATGAGGGCCCACATACGTTCAGTCAAGACCAGAACTCAAGTAAGGTCTTAACCAGTAAGGAGGATCCTCAACTTTCAAAACATAGAGATTTAATTATATAATCATAATCAATTGAGCGGCAATGAAAGATTATTAAAGAGACCCATGGTGAATGATTCAAAGGGATGAATGATATAAGTTACTAATGTAGATGAGATACTGAATTTCTTAGAATTTAAATTATTAGAGTGATGGTTGGGTAACTATTTTTCATCATCCCAATTTGCTTTTCTATTCATTTGCGTTAGAATATTAAAGAATTGTGTATATGGGTCACTCCACACATGGTTTAAAGTGAAGATTAAATGTGAATTTTCTAAAATAATTATGAAATAACTTTTTCTTTCGGGAATATAGAATCAAATCAATTTTATTTTATGAAATAAAATAAATCAATGATGAGAAATGAAAACTCAACTATCACCCTAATAATTCATTCATAATCCCTCCGGGCCCAGGATGCCGGGCATACAGCCCAAGTGACAGTACTGCAATTTCAAACCTACAACCTCACGCTGCAAACTGTAGTCCTGCGTCAACTGAGCTACCAATTGGGATTTACAAACAAACAGACTTGAAAAGCAATTACCATGTAACCAAACATCACATGAGGATGATAATTTTAGCAATGAGATTTGCATATGGTGATTTGCTTTGCATAGAAGTTAGATGATAGCTCAAGGAAGACACGGGCACTTATATTAACATTTATTTTTGTAAGCAATTACAGTTGACCCGTATTGTTAGGTATAAGTAGAAACAGCTTGGACAATATATCAGTCCAAACCAATTATTGTCAACTGTCTTTTTTTTCTTTTTCACTTAAGCTTGTGTTCTAGTTGTTATTATTGTGCTATGGATTACCACGAAACACTAGAGTAACATAATGGTGGAGAAAATCAGTTTGGGCTTAAACTTAAGAAGAACCAAGTGTTAGGCTGGGTCAGAGCGTGTCCAAGCTGGCCCACTCAGTTTTGGGTATAATATTTAGGCCTTTATCTGACCATGCGCCTGAAAATAGGACCCGACTCGGCTCGTCTTCAAGTACATGCACCCTTTAGTTAAATGGAATGGGCAAGCCAGGCCTTTAAGAATATATAGGCAAGGTCGAGCCCATTTAATTGACAGGCCAGACAAAAAAAGGCCAAAGTGTAGCCCCCAAGGACTAGAAGAAAGGCCAAAATCCAGCCCAATCTCGGCATGGCTAGTGTTAGGCTCGGGCTTTGTAGTTAGAAGTGACTCATTTTCCATCTTTGAAGTGTTAAGTAAACGATATATGGTTGATTATGGTTCGCAAAAGTGCCATTACGATTATGGATAAATAGAGTATGTTATTGTCGATGCACTTATCACTGTCAAAAGTTCATTTGCTTTTAAGTCATTCCAGAAAGTTTTAAAAGATGTCGCTAATTGTTGTGAAAGTGGTAATAAAAATAAAAAGTTTCATTGGTGATTTGGCGTTTTATGTGTTCTTTTTAATAATATTTGAGAGAGAGAGAGAGAGAGAGAGAGCCATGATAGATTACCTAAAATTTTGAAAAAATTGGACTAGTGGTAAAGGTTCCCATTATAACATATTAAAGCAAAGGGATTTGGCTTCAATTCTGACCGGTGGTTACAGTTTTGATTGACAATTATACATTTTTATTCAAATGTTCCACATTCTCTCTCTACAATTTATCTTATAACTACCTACTCTTTTTCTTTTCCACCAAACCACTAATCTCTACTCTCCACCAAATCACTGATACCTACTCTTCACCTTTTAACGTTTCATTTATTCATTTCTGTAAAAACTTTCTTCTTTCAATTATTCATTTCTGTAAAATCTCTCTTCTACCCCCCATATCTTCTATTCCATTTGTTCTATAATTTTTTTATTTCTATTTTATACAGCTTGCTCTATGGAAGGAGGTACTTTCATAACCTTTTTAATCTATGATTATTTATTTTAAAATGTATTGATATACATCGCTAAGAACGAGTTATTGTGCTAGTTATAATATATTAAGTTCAGAGGTTTTTACTTCAATTTTGACTGTCGTTTATAATTTTGACCAACAGTTATGCAACTACCAACTCATTTTTCAATAAAACAAACTCATGTTTTAGTTGTTTATATGTAATTATACACTTTTTGCTTCAATTTCTCTATTTCTATTTTATTAAACTTGTCCTGTGGAAATAGGTAAATTTTGTTAATATGTGATTATTTATTTTGCAATAGAGGGAGATACTGCGCTGAGCACGGCCGCACAGGTTATTGGGCTAGTTATAATAATATATTAAGCTGGGAGGTTTTGACTTCAATTTTGACCGTCAGTTATAATTTTGACCGACAGTTATGTAACTACTCATACAACTATCCACTCATTTTTCATTAAACCACTCATGTTTCAATTGTTCCTATATAATCATACCTTTTATGCTCCAATTTATTTATTTCTATTTTATCCAATTTGTCATATGAAAATAGATAATTTTTTTAAATATGTGATTAATTATTTTATAGTATATGGAGATACCGTGCTAAGCACAGATTATGGGGCTACCGAGCCCTTATGCGGAAAAGTAACACATGTGGAGCACCACTACTGGAATGATGACTCTGACCATAGATTAGGCTAGTTTAGGGTTAAGATTGGTTCGAGTTCCTATGATCTAATGATAAAAATAAAAAATAAAAAAATAACATGAGAAAGATTTCCGCTAAACAGGTGGAAGCATATGCCAAAAGAATATAAAACATTCCTAATCACCCAAAAGCCCAAGACAACGACCCCAGTTCAATCCATTGACCGTTGACCACCCTACTAGAATGAATTTTTAAATCTTCAAATCATTTTTTACAGAAACAAAAGTCTTTAAATCATTGAACGGCTAACATCTCTTTGGGTGGCAAAGTGGTCCCAACTCCCAACATTACCTTATCACATAGGGCAATGGTAATTTCTACATTTCTCACACTAAACGGACGGGCAATGGTAAATCCAAATCGTTCAATATCAACATCTCACCATTCTTTAGGCGAATTTAACTCAAATCTAAATTACCACGGGAGAAACCTCCGCTAATGGGCCCTCATTATGATCCATCCAAGTGGACCATAAAACAGAGACACCTCCCACCCATGATCACCAATCGTAAGTTTGACATGCATCCAAATAGGTTGGACTTGTAGATCGATTATGCAGTTATTTGGACCATGCATAGATAAGCGGGGGATCTTTTGGTCCCTCGGATCCTATTTTGAGATGGGCTCCACAAGAACCGGCAGCCCGAATAGGGAGGCCCATTACACCACCATCAAATTGATCATGTGTAACACATGATCAACAAATAACTTTTGTTAAAGTTGAACGGTCTTGATTTCATATTCATGTCCCACTGATGGTTGGACAGACCAGACAAATTTTGTAAATCCAGCTCCCAGAGAATCTGGACTCAAGCCATAGAGATAGAGTTTGAGTGTGGATCCTTTAAAGATTTCCCCCACGGTGACCGTGAGTGGACCAATAAAGGCCTGGCACATCACCGCGGGCAGCCTACCATGTACGCGGGCAGCTTGGCATACATCCGGGCAAGGGCTGCCCACGATGACGTGGCGGACCATGATTTGTCCACTCACGGTCACCGTAGGAAAAATCCTTAGATGATCCAGATGAGGTTTTTGGTAAAGGGACCCCGAAACGAGGATGACGTAAGACTCATGACAGCAACCGTGTGTTTTAATCCGACCCGCTACGGCCAAACTATGAGATATTCACGTTTCCCACTTTCATTGCCCTTTTCCGTATTTTCTTCTTCTCCTTCCTCTGTCGCTGCTGCTGCTTCTTCTTCTCCTTCGTTTCCGTGTATGACTAGATAACCGAAATCTCTGATTTTTACTCGATCCGTTGTTTCGCATTCATCGATCGGAACATGTCGGATGCTTTGATCAACGGATTGGCAGGTGCCGGAGGAGGAATCATCGCTCAGCTCATCACCTACCCTCTGCAAACTGTATTTTTCTTCAGATCAATCTCTTTTTCTTGATTTCTCTTCTCTCCATGATCTTTCTTTCATTTGCTTTTTGTTTGATCTTGTGTTATTTTGGGCGATCTAGGTTAATACAAGGCAGCAGACGAAGAGGGATCCAAGAAACGCAACTGAGAAGAATCATGGAGCGATCCAACAGATGTGTCAGGTTCTTTCAGAATCTTCATCTTTTTTCCTTTTTTTTTGGAAAAAAAGTGATCTTTTTGAGAATTGAAAAATGGGTTTTGTTGGGTTTTTTTTTTATTTTTTTTATGATTTTTGTTGGGATCAAGTGTAGGTGGTGAAGCATGAGGGATGGGGGCGGTTGTACGGAGGATTGGCGCCGTCTTTGGTGGGAACAGCAGCATCACAGGTGAGCCTAGTGTAGAAACTTTATGAGAGATTTGTGGAAGTTGGGTAATGCTTTGTTTTAGAATGTTGTATTGAATCTGTGTGTGATGTACCCAAATTCAACTTGGTTGTGATGTTTTGGTGAAGTAGATAGTAATCTGTTTCCCATTTTACTAGGTAGTCATGGGATTATGACAGTTGGAAATCACCCTAGATTTGGTACTACCTGATGATGCCAAAAATGGATTTCCGGCACCACCGGTCAAATTTAGAGTATTTAATGTGAAAAATAGAAAGAGAGAATGAGAGAGAGAGAGGGTTTATAGTGGTTCGGTCAATGTGACCTACGTCCACTTTAAGATAATGGTTTTACTTCTCAAATATGTAGCGATTACAGATGGAAAGATGGTGGTAAAGATTGATTGCCAATAGCTTGCCCCTCAGTGTGGAGGGGCTCTGTGTTTTATAGTCGTCCCCTAACAGATGGGGACGACTCTTCAGCAGCGGACGCTTCCTTTAGGCGGAGTCTCCGAACTGCCCTCAACAGACGAGGCAGGTAGGATCTCCTCCGCAAGACTTGGTAAAAGCAGGTTAAAGATAACGACGCTCTGACTTTGTACTTTGTGGATCTGGATCCGGACCCGACTCATGAGGAGTGGATCTGGACCTGGGCTCAACACGGACTCGGGTCACTCAGACCTGACCCGACATGTCGAACTGAATCTCTTGGACCTGACGGTTTGGGCCTGACCCGTCATTGTGGATTGAGCCATTTGGGCCTGACCCGTCACTACCGTTTGTGCTTTCCTCTTTCCATGTCAATATTCTCAGTTGGGTTGGTATTTGCAGACGGGTAGGCAAAAAAAAAAAAAAAACTGTCTTGCACATAATGGGATATTCGATTTTGTTCCACATTAAAGTCAGAACAGGTTCTATTGTATATTCAAGCCAATTGCAAAATGACCCATTTCGTGTCCTGCTAATTGCACTTGTTTTTTTTTTTTTTTTTTTTTATCCCATTTTTTTATTCCGCATCAGTGAGGGTTACATGTATGCATATGAACATTGCCTGTGTTTTTCCTTCCAATTCGAGCCTGTATCTGTTTAGAATGTCTTTGCATGGGTGTATGAGCGGTGCATTGTATGGTTTGGCTAATCATGTAGCATGGAACTAATCAATTCCTCATGCATGAGTTGGAATTTAGTGGTGGTTCTCAAGGAGTTATGTAGAAGTAGGAAGTGGGGGGATTGCTTGAACTGTTGGAACCCCTCATTTCAGGAGATAATGGAGAAGAGGAAGCCTACACTTTTGGGGAAGAGATGATATGAGCACGGTGACTAATTGTGTTAAGTTAGCATATCTAGCTGCTAGGGAAGTTGTATGGCAGCAGCTGGATGTTTTAAAGGTATTTCAACTGGGTGAATATTGTAATGGGGCAATGGGTTCAGCTACTGGTGGTTTTTTTGGATAACCTACATTGGGAAAGTCATAAATGTCCACAGGGTGTAATATATAATGCAGGAGCAGCACATGCTGCAAGATAACAGGAATCAATATGAGAAAATATTGCTTGGCTAAATATTCTCACAAGTTGAACAGGGTCATGCCTCAGCTTATTATGGTTATGGTAATTGCAAAGTTGGTTATATGTGATCAACCATTATTCTATCATACAGTGCCGCATGAATTCAGTTATTGAACTTTTTATAACTCCAAGAATCTTTTTTTTTTCTTCATACAATTCAACCAAGATAAGAGATTGATGCCTCAGTTGCAAGACCCCATGTGTATGGTAGGTTAGAATTGCATGGAAAGTATGTGGATGTCAAGTTGTTGCAACAACACTGCTCCATTGTTGTAAGTTGAAGGTTTGATGCAGTGGAAGTCCCTATTTCCTGTAGGGAACACAGTTTTCATTGGAGGGATGTCAGGCAAATTATATGAGTATGATGTGTTAGTGTAATCTCTTTCAAGTTCTTGGCAGCGAGCCATTCAGTTTCTTGATGGCCTGAAGCCATGGATTTAAGAGATGTTGCAAAGCACTAAACATACCACACTAGAAAGCTCTAACTATGCAAATTTGTGGGTGAACTTTGCTATTTTTATGTGGACAATTGACTTCTTCTTTGAACCTGACCCTTACCTGAACAAATTTAGAAAATGATGCATTTGTATCGTTGGAAGAGTCACATGGACCCAACTTCCCTAATAAACAAATCCAAATTTTGGGTTTAATCCTTGTACGGTTATGTCCCCCTTAGTTGAGTAGTTCCTATTTTAAGCAGCTTTCCTATTTGTGTCCTAGCTGGAAAGTCTTCTAATAGTTAGGTCCTAGTTGTCATGTTATTGTACAAAGTAAAGAGTCCTATGTCCCAACTAGTGGATCATGATCTAAACATGATTCTCTCCTCTTTTTTTTTTTTATTATTATTATTATTTTTTTTTTTTTAAGAATGGGAGATGCAAAATAGATTTTTTTTTTTTTTGGAATGGTATATACAAGAGAGAATAGGTGGTGTATGTGCAAAATACCCAGCTTATAGAAAGAAGCTAAGACAGGGCAAAAAAAGAAAAAAAGAAGCATAATCATCACAATCCAAAGGAAATGAACCGCTATAAAATAACATGCATTTGATAAGCGAACTATTCCTAAAACTCCTTGTTTAGTAAAGGAATCTGCTACCGCATTAGTTTTCCTCAAGACATGAAGGGACTCCACTTTCCAATAACTGAAGAGTGATGCTTAATTTTTTACATCATGAGATGAAACATCCAAAGATACCCACATCTATGGTGGTCCACTCGGCAATGTTATAGGAAATTAAGAATCACTTTCTACGATCAACTCCCCACTGAAGGCCGTAATAAAGATCTTCTTCGGTTCTTTAACAGTGAGTGTACAATTCATCTTCATTGGAGTCGCTAGTCCCTATTGACCCCAAGAAAGCAGTGAGAACCTTGCTTGGAGCCCTGTCAATCCTGGTTCTATTGGGTTCTCTCTTTTTTATGTGGGAAAAATGTAAAATATTTACATTACCAGCAATAAAGATGACATTTTCATGCTCTCAAAAAACTAAGTTTTCCCTCTTATCTTGGTGTACCACCCTCTTAGAGTAATTTCAAGAGGTTCTCATGTTGGAGAAGACTGAAGAGTGATTCAAAAGCCTCCTCTTGCATTAGTAAACCTAATAGAGTGATAGCTATAGTGGATCAATTTTCCCTCTTTGGTTAGAACTAAGGTTTGAAATTCTGGTACCTCTCTTCGTCCTTGTTGGGATCGGCGCAAGTCTGTTTTGCCCGTGGTGGCCATGCTAGACTAAATACTGCTGAGCCAGTCTGTAAGTTTTTTTTTTAAATTTAAGAAAAATGAAGAAAAAACAGGAAAAGGGCTGAAAAGTGTGCAAA
Source organism: Camphora micrantha (assembly GCA_003546025.1). Lineage (NCBI taxonomy): Eukaryota > Viridiplantae > Streptophyta > Magnoliopsida > Laurales > Lauraceae > Camphora > Camphora micrantha. The sequence goes on from QPKB01000008.1 coordinate 7,488,904, forward strand.
TACGATGATTTAATAGTATCTTATATCGATTACATAAGTACTTAGTTTTTCTAAAGGCTAGCACCTAGCGCAATATTCATGACTTAATGTGGCCAGTAGAAGGATCATTTAGCACATACAATGCACTAAATTACCAGTGTATAATAGCTATATATAACTTACAAAAAGCCACAACCATTATATTAACTAAGAGGTGAGGGCTTGGGGCCATGGGGTGGTCAATTCTTCAATACAACGTCGAGTTTCAAGTTGGGTAAAATCTATTTTCATGATGGTCACCAGACTGTCCACTACTTATCAGATAATTTTGGAAACCCAATTTATATAATATCCAAATTATCAAAAGCTCTAGCAATACTGTCATGCTGATAACTACCCTATAGCATTGATCATCAATCTCATGTGGTTCACCACCATAAGAAGGCTGCTTGTTGGCCCCATTATCCATACCAATGACTATAAAGAGTTTGTTTTGGGTACCATGCTGGTACTTGTCTCTCACTTCATAGTTCAGATTAAAGAAGAAATAGAAAAAATGGGTTCTTATATATATAGTCTGTCTGAGTCTTGTGCCAATCAGAGCCAGTCCCATTCCAGTTTGTGCTGGTCTCGTGCTGCTCTGTGTCTGTCCACGTGGCCGAGTCATCGCCTTTTAGGATCCTAGTCCCAGGCTCATACATGCATTGACTGAGTTGACTCAGTGTCGGACAAAATTTCGAACAATGTTTACAACTATTTTTTACCTGGCTTACACTGACTGCTAGCTACTTGGGTTGTACTTATATTGCCCTTATGAAATGGTGCTAGCTTTACCTGCTAAGCTAGATGACCTTAACTGTTTACTATTGAATTTCTTCTGGTGTGGTGACTCTGCATTAATTTGGTTAGATTGGCTAAAGAGGATGCCATGGACCCTCGTAATATGATTGATGAATGCTTCATCTCCTTTTTGTTGGACAGATTGGATAGATTGCCTAAAGAGGGTGCTCCCAATTTAATTTCTTCTATTAAAATTTCTGTTACACGTTTAAAAAAAGTATGTGTACTATTGTCTTTATCGCTGCATAAAGTTTGTATAACTATCAGTCAGTTTCCTCATTTGTTTCATTTGTTTTTCTCTGTCTCTTTTCACTACAGGGTGTTTACTACTATTTCTATCAAATATTTAGGAACAGGGCAGAATCTGCTGCTCTTGCTCGCTGGAAAAATGGAATTGGGGATGGATCTGTTGGGATGTTCTCATCACTTCTGGTGGCTGCAACGGCAGGGTGATTTACTCAATATGAAACTTTCATATGCATAACTTATTATTGTTTCATGGAAGGGTGATAAATTTTCGTATGCATAAATAATTATACCTCATTGCACTGACGTAGGAAATTCTTCTTCTTCTTCTTCCTCCTAACCCCAACTCCATATACCACTATATTGGATGTACCTTGGTTTTGGTCCCTTCATTATGGGCGTCTATAACTGTGCTTTTAAAACCTTCTTCTTCTTCAAACCCAACTCCATGCCATAGTATTGGATATCCCTTGGTTTTTGCTTGGCCCTGCCATTATGGGTCTAAAACTGTGCTTTAAAACCATGGCCTTGTACATTAGAGTATGGTATGAAGAAACTTGTTTTTGTCCATGTTGCAGTTTCATGAACGTATGACATTTAACTGATTTTATCTGCTTTATTGTTTATATCTATTGCCTGTTTTATTGCTCAATATATCCCTGTCGGTGTAGGTGTGTGAATGTGCTGCTGACTAACCCAATATGGGTTGTAGTTACGCGTATGCAGGTAAATTTTCATATTAACAAATGCAATTTTTTTCTGAGATCCTTTACTTTATTGGCCTAAACAAACGTAATTTTTTTTTCTTTTATGATTGCCTGATTAATCCTGTTAGCCTTTAGAATTAATAAGGAATGCTTTCATTGGTTAAAGATTCATCATCTAAGTTGTACTTACTTGGTTCCCATGCTTTATGTGTGTGCGCATTTTGCAGACGCACACAAAATCATTGAAGAAAACCCCAAGTCACACACTATCAACCACTCCAGAGGAATCGATACCGATTGCTGCAATTGAGCCTCCTCCTTATGGAACTAGCCATGCGGTATGTGCATAAAATGTCATGCTTTCATCTTGCAAGCTCATAATATGTTGCTTGCATAAGTCTGTTTCTTATTAACACAAACCCTGTATAAAGTGGGCCAGTGCAAAATGAGTGTTTCAGTTAGCATAATAGATGTTGTCTGAAAATATTTGCTTTTAGACAGTTTATCCAGCCTGTAGACATGGGAATGTTATTTTATAGTTTACACCACAAAACATTATAGCAGTCTGAAATGTTTGAAGAATTTTTGTCTTATTATAATCCAGGCACCAATCTTTTTTCCCATTTTGTCTTTGTTCTCTTTTCTTGTGTTGCAGCTTTTCCAAATCAGTCCCATTTTGCATTTCATTTAAGACCCCTTTTCTATAGTTCTTTGATCTAAAATTATCTCTTATACTGACATTTTACATAGATTTTAGTTCTACAATTTAGGACCTTTTTATTGTTTGCATAAATCATGGTTACTTTGGCACAATAGGCTGATGTTCTCTTCTTGCTCTGTGTTGAGAAATATGGGAAACTGAAACCTTTTTAATATTCATGATTTTCTGTCCCAAATTAATTGTGAGATAAGAAGACCTGTTCTAAGATCACTTCTCTACATCAGTGGTGAGGAAGAACAGAACAGCTTTTTTTTTTTGTTTTTCTCACTATAATTTTTTGTTGGGGTGCATCTGTTCTGCAGTTTACAGTGGGAAATCCCTGTGTGCCTTTATGTTGAACATAATTATTCCGGCAAGATGTAAATCCTGCTGGTAGATCATAAGAATTGTTTGTGCTGTTCCATGATTTCTAAAAAGATGAGCTCCTTGGTTGCTATCTACAGGTTCAAGAAGTCTTTACTGAAGCTGGAATTTGGGGATTTTGGAAGGGTGTTCTTCCAACACTAATCATGGTTAGTAATTTGTCAGTCTCCAAGATGATTAATGGGGATATTTGATTAAACTTGGATTATCATTGTTCACAGGTAAGCAATCCTTCCATACAGTTCATGCTGTATGAGACCTTGATGAAGCAGCTGAAAGCAAAGCGTGCATTGAATAAGAACAGCACAAATGGAGTGACTGCTTTGGAGGTAGTTTTTCCCCCTAACTTCATTTGTAATTTTACACATGCTCTTTTGCCATCCTGTTCTTAAGCTGCCAGTAGCATAAATTATGGTTCTTTTTTGTCTGCTTTGTTCATGCATGCTGTTGATTGAAACCATTCAAGAGGTTGATGCCATAGTGGTTATGCCATAATTCCTGTTTTTCCTGTTTTTCCCTGTAAACAATTTTAAGCTTTTGAGAAATGAGCTTTGGTGTATCATTTTGAAGAAATTATCTTGGGCATAAATCATTTCCAATATTACAGTTTTAACTGTTTGTGGGTGGGGTAGGGAAGATTACCTCAATCTTTTCTGCATCTGATTACTCATAATTTATCCTCAACCAGATATTTCTTCTTGGAGCTGTCGCTAAGCTTGGGGCAACTGTCATAACTTATCCACTTCTCGTGGTGAAGGTAACTTATTTTGTAATGGCCAAAATAATTGAACTAACCATTTACTGCATTCAATTGATTTCCCTTGTACCTTTCAACTTCTAATCCAGATTTTTTAGACCTTGGATAAAAAGAAAAGTTGTTTCTAGGGTTACTTGGATCAATTAAGCTGTTATGTAACATTTTATGAACTGTATACTTGGATAAAAAGTTGTTTTCGTACATGTAGATCACTTGGGATGTTTCTTACTTGATATTACAAAATTTTATGATTGCTTGATATTTATTTCAGCCCCTTCATCTTGGTCTTTCCTTTTTTAACTTTGGTAAATGCACTATTGGAATCCCCAGGCCAAAATTTTGATAGGACTTGCCTCTTTCCCTGTGTGCATATTAAGTCAATGGTTTTGGTTTACTAATCAACTCACGGGTGTATAGACCTATACCCTACACAATATATATTGCGGTCGAGACCACTCATTAGTCATCTCTAAAAGTGTAACCAGATATATATATATATATATATATAGTACTTGGTAAGATAGTTCTTTCAAACTATAGACTAAAACTGTATTCTGATTGTCAGTTTCCATGAGTCTGGTAGGTGGCTATAGTGTGCAAGGCTTTGAATCACTTCATTTCTTAGAGTTGGCATGGTTATAATTTCAACTATGGTGGCCATGGTAACTGTTTGATACAACATGATATATGTGTGTCTATATATATATATATATATATGTTGTATTGATTGATATTAATGGTGCATTTTTTAATGGGTTAAACAAGGTGCAGTTATGCAACAGATCTATGTCCAACAAAGGGCTTCAAAAACAGAGTGCAGTCATATAGCAGATCTAGATCTGATTATGGGCTTTATTTTGGTTTTATTTTTGGAATGTTGTAATCAGACTTTTTTTTTTAGATTGTGGTAAAATAGGATATCCACTTCCGTCACAGCCAACTATGTTGCAGAAGAGGACTGTTGCATAACAGCCATTGTATAGTGGTAACCTTCATATTTAAAATATTGATACTGTGGATTGTGCTAGAAATTGAGATGTTATTGCTTAATGTCCTCGTTACAAGGCATCTTTTTTTAGCTTCCCTGAAAGCTGCAATTCTTTGCAGTCGAGGCTTCAAGCAAAACAAGTCAAGGATAGTGACAAGAAGCATCATTATAAAGGTTTGAAGTGTTTTTTTCCCCTTTTCCTTTACTGTGCACAAGGGCGCATCACTTTGTATTTTATTCTGAAAAGATGATATATGAAAGGGATTGGTTGGTGGGCTTCATTTAGATCATTTGCATTTAAACTATGCTTATTGCCATTTCATGTGGGTCGGGCTAGTTTGGTTCGTAGTTAGGCCTCGCTCATCATGGGCAAGTAGAAGGCTCTAGGCAGCCAAGGTTGGTAGGCTGTGTCAGGTATCAAAATAGAGATAAATCTTTCTGAAAGGAAAGCCTCACATCAAAGTGTCTGGTCTGCTTGAATTGGTGAGACAATGATTGTGAATTTTTTTGTCCCTTTTGTTCTGGGTGAATACAGGGACTCTTGATGCTATTATGAAAATGATTCACTATGAAGGGATTTCTGGTTTTTACAAGGGAATGAGTACGAAAATAGTTCAGAGTGTGCTTGCTGCAGCAGTCTTATTTATGGTCAAGGAAGAACTTGTAAATGCTGCTCGCCTGCTTTTGACAAAGGATGCTGGCCTGATTGATAAGGTATTATCAAAGCCACCATGAGAAACACTTTTCTTGATTGTTATATTTTGGTTTGTTTCGACCATGTAGGTAGGCTATTGTTGGGCCAAAATTTGTATAATCAAGGGAAATGCCCTTTTACTAGGTTATGTACTTGGTATAATTAAAGAAAATTAGATGATTCTTCAGAGATATTGCCATGCAGTGTTCCCAAAGAAAATTAAACAATTAATTCACTGATAGAATTTCATGTTGTATGGCTCTCTTAGATGGCTAACGTATATGCTTATGGCATAGATTTCGATGTCTAATTAGCATTCAATTCTAAAATCCTTGTGAGTAATGCGCACTGTGGTTGTTCATAGAAATGTTGCAACCCCCATGGAGAGGGTCCTATATTGGCTCATGCAGTTCCTGATGTCCCTATGAACCTGTTAAATGGCTGGTTGGCGGACTTCATTTGCATGAGTAAGATTGGTGTTACATTGGATTAGAAACTTACAGTGGTTGGTAATCTAGCGTGTGGTTAAGTAACTGAGTTGTTTTCTCTTTAACAAAACAAGTCCAATCATCACAAACACCATCGCAGAAGCTGCTTCCCTCAAGGGAGGTGCCTAATTAATTAACAAATGATAGGCATGGTTGGCAGCTCTTAGGGGTGTTTGGAATGGGGGAATTTTCACTTGGAAGCATAGTGCATGCTGCTCATATGCGGTCCACCAGCTTGTGGGACTCTCATAAATGCCTGCCCATCGATGGTGGCAATAAGGGATGGTTGGGAAATAAACAGGTCTTGTCATGGATATGGATTAGTCAAAAATAAAACTGAGAGTTGACGGACTTAAAAAAGTTTCAAGTCTTTTAACCATGGATGTTTGGATATTGTATCCAATGGTGAGTAAAGGATGTAAATGCACCTGCTGGCAGATCATTTTGGTTGTACTCTGGTGGGTGGGTGTGTTGCAATTTGTGTGTGTCAAGATGGTGCACTGATCAGAGATGGCACTGTCCTCCTAAATTGGGCCCTTCAAAAGAGGCCTTGAAGAAAATCTACATGCAGTCCACTTGGAAGAAGGTTTTCTTATTTCGAATGTGCCATTTTATGACATTGGGAATTGCCAATGGTTGTTTTACAACCATTGGGACGTAAATGCCCACAGGAAAGAGTAGAAAACATCATGAAAAGAAGGGCCTGGGACCCTCTCCTGCCTTTCCAGAAGGCTTGTGGAATGTCTTTATATGCAAAATCAGCCTCATTGGATTATCCTAATTATTAATATAGTATCATTAAAATGTACTTTGTTAGATTCAATCCAAATCGATAGGTTGGAATTCAACGTTGCCCCATGTTTACAATTCACGGCATTAGATAAGATACCTAAAAATATCTGATGAGTCAATTTTTTCCCCTTCTTTTCAGATGGCTAGTGAAAGTTCTCTTGAATCTAATTAGGCTAGTGGGATGCAGAAACTCTAGCACCGTAACTATCAAATCACAGACCTTTGATCATGTCCAATTATTCTATCTTCCTACCATTAGATTAACTACATCTAAACATATGGTTAAAAATAAAAGGAAAACAAAACCAAGATGGGACACATCATGTATGTAAGATGTGATTGATTTGCCACTGAGCATAACAATATTGATTAGAGTGCTTGTCTCCTTCGTAGAACAAGGTGGAACGGTGGTGGTCCCAAAGTATACCATGTGTCCTATTTATATTACCGTACAGGGCAGAACATGTGGCTTGTGAGCCCATTAACGGTCCGTTTGGGAGAGGGGAGGGGAGGGGAGGGTAAATTTGAGGGGGAAGGAAAATGAAGGGGAAGGGAGGGGAGGGAAAATTAATTTTACCTTCTCTTGTTTGGGAAGTGAAAAAAGTAGGGGGAAGAAAAGTGAAAAAGTAGGGTTTTGTTTGTTTGTGAGATAGAGAGAAAATTACCGTTTTGTCCTTACTTTTATAAAAATTTTAAAACTTTCTTTACAAATAAAAGGGCAATTTAGTCATTTCTCTCATTTTCCCCTCCTCTCCCCCCTTTTCCCCCCAATTTTGGGGGGAAATTTTTTTTACCCTTTTTCCCCTCCCCCTCCCCTCCATTTTCCCTCCCCCCCCTTTCCCAAACACCCTCAAAAAACATTTTCCCCCTACTTTCCCTCCTTTTTTTCCCTCCCCCCCATTCCTCCCCCTTCCCAAACAATGGGTAAAAGAATAGGGTGATGACTTGATTAACTATCTATAAGAACTCACTCATTAAACTTTGTTAGTCACTGAAATGAGAGTGAATGGGAACTTTCTTTCGAATGAGAAGTCAGATGGTCAATGTGGTTAATTCTTTCTAGGAGGATAATCCACCAATCCTCTTTTATGTAGCCAGACTTAGTGGGCTCCACCTATATGCCATGTTTATTGTTTAGTGCATTCCATTCTCTTTTTTGCATGTGATATATACAAATTTTAGGATTCCAAATTTCTATTACTTTTATATCATGACACTCACTAACATTTTTAAAGTAAGACATGCGGCAGTTTAAGGGTCGATTAGCCCTGTACACTTTTGACTCTTGTTTGAATGTATTTTCAAAAAATCAAGTCTATTGGTTGTTGAGTTGTTGTTGCTGCCTTTTCTTTTGAACAGTTACAGGCGATTTTATTGAAAGGAAACGCCCCGTAGCAACCCCAAGGAAAACGGGGTACAAGAGACTTACTCCCTACAAACTACTACAAGAAAGAAACCTCCCGAGGAGTAGACCTATCAACTCAACTTGACATTAAATTTCAACACCCTAAAAGAGGGGATTTGACTAAGAAACCGCCCGATGCAAACTTTTGTGGACCACTGACCATGCATGTCTCCCAATCACAGAGCATGTCATTAATGTTAAAAATTAGAGAGTCCTTTCCTCACCAAAGTCCACTTAGCAATCCTAGAATAAATCACAGATATGAGCTCTGCAATTGAAATTAGGGAGTTCGTGACGATCATGTTATTTCTTTTCTTCCAAATTGATCATAAAATCGTCAATGCAATAATCCGCCAAAAGGGACTATGCCACGGTTGAAAAAAGGCTCACCTCTTCATGAGTTAGTTGGCTCTATGCCCATGTTTGGCATTTCTATTTCATACCTTTATTTCTCTGAATGTCTAAATCGGACAAAGGTTTAAATAATTAGAGCGTTTGGCACAAAATTCTAGACTTTTTCCGCTTTAGACATTTAGAGGCAAATCCTCTAAAATCCAAATGCTCCAAAAGTGGGTAGATGAGAAATAGAGCCTTTAGGTCTTAAAATATAGAGGCGAGATATTTAAAATAAATTCGTGCGTTACGAAACGTATTTTTTTTTATTCTAGCATCTTTTTTTTTTTTATAGCTCTATTTTAGATGGATCTATAAAAAAAAGAGTAAAAATACCAAACAAGCCCTATATCTGAGAAACAAATTTTTTTTTTATTTTGCAAATGGTCAGACTTCAAAGTTTGGTGGCCTCCAAAACTTTGCATGTATCATGTTTTAAGATGTAATAGAGATGTCATACTGGATCAACAGTAGAGGCTCCAAGTCCCCCCTTTTTCTTGTTTTCCCCTTTTCTTTTAGTTGAATCTTTAGTTTACCACGTTTGGACGCTACTGATATCATAAAAATAATAGGCTGTTAGTTAAGAAGATGAATTTGAAGGAACAATTTGGTTCTTTTTTAAAGTAGAGTGGAACATATCCCATTCAATGAAACCTGAATGGGTTCTCATCAGGCCTATTGCACCACATAAACCCAAGACTAAATATTCAAAATCTTGTCAAGGGCATGTTTGTATCATGTAAATGAAAACCTATGATTATGAACATCCAAAACTGACCTTGAAATAACCTCTCTAATGAAATTGAACAAATGGAAGATGGAAACTATATAATACCAGCTCACCCTACTAATTCAATACTTAAAATAGTCAAGGTTCTATCTACACATCTTCATCTTATATCATTCACCCCTTGTCTTTAATAATTATTTACAGGCTCATTTCACCATAAATTCCTACGTATTCTTTCAATGTATTTTATGCAAATAAACATACCGTAATACTGGAAATCACAAAAAAATTCTCAAAATAATCTGCAACAGACAGAATGGCCGAAAATGCCTATCAATATTTGTGTTATCTAAAAGTGGAGGAATATTTCAGACACTACATATAAACACTGTTGCTATGACTACCGGTCCGTTTGGGAGGGGAGGGGAGGGGAGGGAAAATTTGAAGGGGAAGGAAAATGAAGGGGAGGGAAAATTAATTTTACCTCTTCTTGTTTGGGAAGTCAAAAAGTAGGGGGAAGATAAGTGAAAAAGTAGGATTTTGTTTGTTTGTGAGATAGAGAGAAAATTACTGTTTTGTTCTTACTTTTATAAAAACTTTAAAATTATCTTTTACATATATATAAAAGGGCAATTTAATAAATTTGACCATTTTCCCCTCCTCTCCCCATTTCCCCCAGTTTTGGGGGGAAAAGTTTTGCACCCATTTTCCCCCACCCAATCCCCTCTATTTTCCCTCCCCCCTTTCCCAAACACCCTCCAAAAAAATTTCCCCCCAACTTTCCCCCCCTTTTTTTCCTCCCCCCACATTTTCCCCCCTTCCCAAATAATGGGTAAAGAAACTCTGGTAGATACACAGTTCTTCCAAGAATTTTTGCCAAAAAACCCTCATGACCAATAACTACAAGATATATATGGTGCACCTGTGTTGTGGGGTTGTGCCACAAAACCCTCATGACCAATAACTACAAAATATAAATTTGGTGCACCTGTGTTGTGGGGTTGTGCGGTGCGCCCGGGGATTAGAACCGTGGAATTAAATACTATGGGATACCCTTGTCAGCTAAAAAAAAAATACAACAATATTCAATTAAGTATAGAAAACTTACATATTGAATCACTCAATCCATCAATGAATATAGCATTTATAACAACGATAAAAGAAATCCAACTGCAAATATCTTGTCGGACTCGGTCAACAGCACAACCTTGTCTGTCTGCAAATGCCCCCACGTGAAGCTCTCAATGTTGTCAGCCATACAACTATTTGAAACACACTTACACACACATGCACACACGCACATAAGAAGTGGCACGTGCACACACACCTAACACCATATATAAATGAAAAGCTCTACTATTTCAATAGAGAGCATTCCTGTTAGTTTAGTAGTCCCATAGAGAATATTGTTGCATTTGCATGTCTTCAGAGTCGCTCATTTCACCAGTGGTATCAAATTGAGGTGGTGATAGTAACATAGCCTCAGCCAACTCACCCCACATTTTTGGCGAGTCGAGCGGCGACTCATCGATCTGGCTCGCCAAGAAACCGGAGGCGGTCGAGGGTTGAGACCCGGATGAGCCCGCATTGGCATTGTCTGGCGAGCTCCGGAGAATCCCGGCGGCCTCAATTGCCGCCGCCCGGATGTCATCCGGGTCCGAACTCGCTGGCCGGGGGAGCCGGCCTGCTAATTCGGGGAAATTTAGCCGCGCATCCTCGCCCCTAAGGTAATGCGCGGCTACGTCGTAGGCCGCCGCGGCCATCTCTTGTGTCTCAAAGCTCCCCAACCAAATCCGGGTCTTCTTACCGGGCTCGCGGATCTCGGAGACCCATTTACCCCACTTGCGCTTTCGGACTCCTCGATACTTGACAATCGGCGGTCGCCGGCCGTCGTCACTAGTGCCCTCCATGCACAATTTTTTTTTTTTTTTTTTTTTTTGTTTGTTTCCAAAAGGATTAATGTTTTCCGGGGAAGAAGAAGAAGAAGAATGATCAGGTAAGGGAGTGTGTGATATTGTCAAGGTTATATAGGGATTGGGAGAGGGGATAATGCAAACGTGGGGAGTGTGTTATGATGAGAGGAGAGCTTCCTAGTAACTACGTTAGACTTAAATCAATGTGGTTTTTTTTGTGTTTTGGATTTATTTACATGTAAGATACATATGTATCATGAACTGATTGTGGGTTGGAGAATTCAAATAAATGGTGTTTTGTGGGGGAGGGGAGAGAATAGAGAGATTAGAAACAGCTGGATCATGGTAAAGTTCACGTCTTCATGCTCTGGCTCGCATTACTCTGCTACGCTTTCGTCAACGGTGGTGGAAGTTTGAACTTCTCACGTCATAAGCGTGTTACTACTGGCAATGGCCGGTTGGAAGTGCGGTGTACGTACGGTTGAAGGTAACCTATCCTCCTGCCCCACCCCTCTCTCTCTCTTAATAGTTTTTTAGGGATTTGAATGAGAGGCCCACCCACCTCTGGTGGGACCGAATACCCAAAGGACTCGAATTGTAAAAAAGGTGTGGACCCAAACATGGGCCCAATAAATTTGGGTCCAAGTTTCAGGTTCGGGTTCATGGGTCTATGTTTGTCTTTAAGAGGTTATTCATTTGAATTAGAATACATATAAATTGAATGCATATAAATTCAGTGTAAGATGGACTCCAGCCAAGAGTAACTGAAAAGGTAAGATGTGAATAATATCAGGTGAGGGAGAAAATACTATATGGTAGTAAAATAGACGAGGCTCCCACCTTTCTTCACATTTGAATTATTAAAGTGATGGTTGGGTATTTATTTCCATCTTTTCTATCTCTTGATGTACTTTCCATTAGAAGTGAAGTTATTTTAAGGTTGTTTTTGTGCGTGTGTGTCTATATATATATATATATATATCTTTAGTTTTCATTTTTAATCATTTATGGCAAGAACTCCTACATATTCTATGCAAACAAATTATTTGGCTTCAATTGTGGAGGGGTTAGAACCCCTTTATTCTCTAGTCTAGGTCTAGGTTTGGGCATTCACTTAAATTTGGGCAGTGTGGATAGGGTTCAAGTGCAAGCTCTTCTTGGAAATAGGGGTGTAAACGAGCTGAGTTGTGCCAAGGGAAGCTTTGCACAACTTGAGCTTAAGCTTTTTACTAATTGAGTCAAGTTTTTCATTTTTCTTTTTCTTTTTTTTTTCTACATTGGGCTACTGGTCGATCAAGGGCACAATATTTCAAATTGGAAAATTATTCATGGGCATGTGCATGAAACTTATAAGGTGGCAACACCGCTTAACCATGAGTGTGTTAGCGAGTCAGTTGATTTTGATAACTAGAGTCAAGCTCAAACTTATAAGAAACCGAGCCAAGCTAAGCTAAGCTGAAAGCTTGAGCATGGCTTCCACCCATTACAAACTTAAACTCAGCATAAGCTCAAAATATTATACAGTGTACTTAATGTATAAAGAGACAAATCTTTCTCAACTTACACTTACATGTAATACCGCTAGAGCACCATTATGTATTGACCACTTTGGGCGACTATCAACAAAGAGAGAGTCCTATATATTAAATGACAAGGGTTGCTAATACAAGGAGTTGTGTGTGGTCCATATCATCCATATGGTTTGCGTTTTTAAAAGATGAGCACACATACGCTAAATTAGATGGTTAGCAATGTTGCTGTAGTCTTATCGCTAGAAATATATGTCCATTTCTCATGTTAATGTATTATTGGCCGAAGCCTAAAACCATGACCATGTCTTACTTACTGTACCTAAAATTAGTAGTATATCATTTATTTATTATCAGCGGTCCTGGTTTTGACACCATGCATCAATGTAGACACCGACTCATCCTAAGAAGAGTAGGAAATAAGCTAGGAAAATAAGAGTATAAGAACAAGCATCCGTACAACATGGGTGGCAGAAAAGAAGGAAGCTCCATCCACTCTCTTTCCTTGGAAAAAGACCAAGGAAGACTCCTCCCAAGTTCTCTACAAAACGGAAGACAGCGAAACAGCCACCTCTTGACTTCCTTGCCTTGACTAGGTATGCAACCAACATATCATAAATTATCAAGTACAGTAATATTCTACGTACATTGCATTCTTTCATGTCTACGTACTGATTCAACCAATCTTAGTGTAGTCCAGATTTTAAATGCTGCAATGTATGGGGTTTATCAACTATAGTTAATTCGTCACCTTGTGATGAATGGGGCAGTCCATCAATTTTACATTAGCATACATAGCATCATACAAGTCTATATTTTCTTGGTTTAGTGCAAGTAAATGTGAAAGTAATCAACAATAAGTAACAGGTTTTGTGTTTTACTGTAAACAATACTGGGTACGTTGATTTTTAGGTAATTAGATTACAAGTAATTAAGTTGAGTGCAAGCCAAGTGAGTTCAAGGGTTCAAACAGGGCCAGGGACATCACATTAGTGCCATTACAATGTTTAACAGCCTGAAAGACTGACTAAACTTCCAAGTTCATGAAGGTTTTCTATTATTGCATGTTTTTTGAAAAAAAATCTTCTCAATATTCCTTCTTTTTTTTTTTTTTTAATAAATGAGATTATCTGATGTGGAAAACAAACAGTCACTTAATTTGAGTATCAATAAAGCTTGTGGGCTGGACCCCTAATCCCTCATTTATTTAAAGGGCCGAACCCAAAAATCCTGAGTGTGAATACTTTTCTTGGGTTATATATTTATAGACTTATAGTCAGGCCTGCTTCCATATTGTCCACAGTTATTCTCCAGGTATAGGTCCAACTGGGTTGGTATCTAAATACCCGGGTGTGCATGTATGGGATATATATTCACGTGGGGGTTACTATGCACACCACCCAGTGGGGCCAATTGGGGGCTCCACATATCATGGGATAGAGGGGAGATGGAAATATCCTAATGGATGGGGCCTGGCCCAAATATTAAATTTGAGGTCAATCTCATGCCTCTAACTCTTCATCCGTGCCTCACAAGTTTAATAGCTTCATATCAAACACAAAGATTTGACTTTCGACTCAACAGTCCAGTCCATTCAGATGCACCATGGGATTCGGTGTACTTTAGGGGGGTCCTACGTGTGTAGACGGTTTGCATGGAACAAAAGGTAGGCACACTATGTTGCCGTCACCGCAATACAATGGGCACCATGCCCGCAGGAAGATTTGCCTTTATATAATATACAATGATCACATAATAAACGGCTGCTTAGTCGAATGAGGTGTGCATACCTCCTAATGGGGCCCACCTAATCACCCATCCAATACAACCGTCCCTCCGCCGGGTAGTCACTGGTTTATTGGGTTTGCCATGCTATGAGCCATGGATTGCACTGTCGGATCAATTGATAGTTTTTTTTAAACTTAAAACTGCTAAACTTGTGGGCCATGGATTATGGTAAAGTATGATCTGATGGGCTAGGAATTTGTGCATGGGTAGGGAATCCATCTCTAATTACAAAATCATATCTTCTGTAGTATGCATAATGCATGCCTATTTACTTTGCTAGCTTATATAGACGATCACATTTTACCAAAAAAAAAAAAAAAAGAAAGCCGCTAACAAGCCCGGATAAAAAGAGTGTGTTAGGTAGGTTGAAACTCCGCGTAAAACTTTGTTCTAACAAAAATTTTCAGAGAAGAAAAATTCACGCAAACGACTCTTTATAATTCGGACGAGATTTTTATCATAATGATGATGATGATGATGTATAGTATATTAGATTAGATTAGTAACACTTCAATATAATACTTTTGGGTCTTCATTTGGGCCAGGAGTTAGGTCTAAGTCCAATCATGTCCATTGGAGTTAAAACCATGTCACATTGATTAGACACATGTTGGTCCCTCGTTTGGTCCAGCTAATAGTGGACCCATCCCAAACGCAGACCTTTTACATCCCTAAGCGCGGTTCTTCTCTAATGTGACATCTTTTATGTTGATGATCCCCTTTTCTTCAATTGAATGACATCTTTCGTGTCAGTTGACACAAAGGGATAAATATATATATATATATATATATATATATATATTCAAACGGAGGGTTGTTAATTTTTTGAACTGAACTAATCCCTCCGGGTCCAAAGAGAAGTCAGGTAAAACTCCTGTGGCCCCCATGAGGTAGCACTAGTGGACTAAACATTCGATTCCTGAAGAGGGAGGAACCAGGGATCGATACCAGGACCTTTAGTTTCGGAAGAGAAATGAACCGTGGTCCTAATCACTGGGACAACCCCTTGGGGTTACACAAAGGGATATTAAATGAATGTGACTCATTATAACATTGGAATAAGTGTTGCAGCTCATCCATATTTTTGGCAAACCTTCTTAGAATCCAAACTACACACGCAATCTAAATCCTTAAATGTTCCTAGAGGCTACAATTTCTCTCCAATTAGTATAAGACCTGCAATTGGATTTGTCGCATGATTTAAAATAAAAAAAAAAAAAAAAGCCCCATTCATTGTTCTCATCCATTATTATTATTAGAGAAAATAGAATCAGTTTCTAACCCTTCATTATGATAGCAGGCTCCATTCAGAATCTCATATACACTTGAAAGTCAGTCTGAAGACAATATAAAGAGGGTTAGATTGTGTGAGCAGTTTGAAATTCAGAAAAGTAAGAACACACCTTATTGGGATTTGGGAAGCTACAGAGGATTAGTCCAAGGCTGGGTTTAGAGTTTAGACTGAGTAAAGTTGGAGAAGGATATAAGAACCGGTTAAAAAGGGATTTCCAAGTTGGATTTAGATGAGTTGTCACAGGTGCATATTTGACATTTTGAATGCATAGATAGTGCTTTGAGAGGGCTAACGAGGTTAATTAATGGTAAGTCTTTGTGTAAAATATTTTTGAATTTTAGGAACCATTTCAGAAATTTTTTCTCTCCTGGGACTTTTTAAAGTTAAATGAGTAGATAGGGATTTTTGTGTAAAATTCCCAATAAAACAATAGATATTACTTAAATGAGAGTATTGTCTGAACACATAGCATATAGGGTTTGGCCCAATATTTTACTTGGGAATTGAATACACAGAAATTTATGGTAAAATGAGCTCCGATAAATAATTATTAAAGGGGGTGATGGTTGAAGGATAGGATACAAGGTAGATAGAGATGTGGATGGGACATTGTCTTGGATTTGAATTCCTGGGATGATGATTGGTTTCTTGATTCATTTTCCATAAATTGGGAGGTTATATGATGATCATTTTCATTATTTACATTTTTAATTAATTATACTTAACCACCGGCACAAAGAAAAGCCTTAGAAATCCTAGGAGTTTAAATAATAAAAAAAATAACCCAACCCCTACAAAAGATTAGTTAAAACAATTGCAAGTGTTGCTTCATGAGAAATTTTAGTGATATTCTCAAAGGGAAATGATATTGTACATGAAATGTACTTCCCTTTTTGAGTATTTAAAACCCAAAACTACAAGCATCATGTGAAACCCATATGTACAAAATAATCAATTTTACTGATAGTTGGAGCCACATGTGTAAAGTATATAAACAAGTGTTTCCAAATCATCAATTTTACAGTGCATATCATTCAATTTAATATAAAACTTGTTAAAATCTGAATATTGATTATACCGTTTTATCTTGGTTTTGTATTTGGATTGTTTTATCTCTATATGCTTTTATTTTAGTTCAACTACATTTTAACTTCAATTCTTAATATAATACAAATTAATTAATTTGGTTTTTTTTTTTTTTTTTTGCTTGACACTCTTTTCAACCTTTCAATGTTAATATTACACCAATTCCAACTTTATGTGCCTGACACTTGGATTGTCCTGTTCAACTTCATGTGCCTGAACAATTGTTTTTTATCTCTATAGGGGATCTACCGAAACACCATCCTCCCAACTCTAGTCAACTGAGCTATCATTCCTCGCATGAATCTGGATCCTGAAAGGCTTTGGCTTAGAGAAATCAGGAGTGGAATACTACAGTTTGGGCCACCGATTGATAAAAAAAACCTCTCAGTGCATGGAGTATCCCCAAAGTCCACCCCTATCAGCGTTGGTCCCACAGCACATCCACAATTGATGATTTGATAGAAAAAGCTGATAATGAAATGCATAACATTTCTTTAATCACATTCTTTATTATTAAATCATCAATTTTATGATAGATCCAACTATGATCAGGATAAAATTTAGAAATATCCCATACAATGAAAGATTCAATATTTTTGACTATTCGGATTTTCAATAGGTATATCAGACATTGGAGTTCGACTCCTTGCCCTGCGGACTCCACCTCATATACATCAACAACAGAAGAACAGCAAAATCTTCTGTTCCTTAGGGCCCGTTTGGTAATTTACTTTTAAAAAAAAGTGGAGTGAAGTGAAATGAAAAGAATGAATAAAATATTAGTGAGTTATGATGATATTTTGTTTTTAGTTGTTTGGGATGGAATATTTTTGACTTTTTGTATGGGGAAATAGAGTTTTTTTGTCTTTTAGTGAGTAAATGTAGTTGCTTTTTGAATTTTTTTAAAAAAGATGGAGGGAATTTTTTGAAAAAGTACTTTTGATGGGATGTTTAATTTGACTTCACTTCACTTGACTATATTAGTAAAATTACCAAACGGGCCCTAAAGTTGTCTTTACTGACAGTGAATCTTCTGCCCTTCTAGGTTGCTTACTATGAATTGACATGATGGAGACTCCTTTGTCTCTTCCATCCTCATTCCTCACACTAGGAGAAGAGGAAAACAGCTAATGTGCAAGATCCCCGAATCACCAATTGAGTGATTAAAATAATCAGAGATGTAAGATACAAGCAGTAAGAAATGGCACAAACAAACACCACATCATATTATAAATAATAAACCCCATGATATGGTGCTTTGACTTGGATAATGTAATAATGAATGGTCTATGAAACTTGGGTCAGTGTCGGGTTCATTAATGGATATGAGTAGATGTGAGGCCCCACAATTCACTAGGCATTTTATTTATGGTCAAATCATGATGCCTGTGAGTGCAAGTCGGAAAATCTAGATTTTTTTTTGTTTGGCAATCTTGTTGGACCAGTCTTATGTCTATTAATAATATTCAAGGGTGGAGGCATGAATTTTTGTATTAAAAAAAATTTTGTGGAGAGGGTCCTCTTAATTTGATGGTCAACATTCAAAGGAACTTTTAAAGCTTTTTTTCAAAGAAAAAACAATTCCTGCTGTGGAAAAACAATTCCTGCTGTGGGTAGCCTGGACCTGTTCCCCTTGGCTCTACCCCTACAGTGATGGCTGAGACATGTTTCAACTTTGGGTGGTTCAAAAACATAAAAACAAGAGGAAAATCTCTTATCACCTTTTTTTTTTTGCTTAGATGATGACCTAAATTTCATTTCCATCAAAGTTATAATTCATGTGAGCAATTCATCAATTGGTAATGTTTTTGTTGAATAAAAATTTAAGTAAAATTTCGTCCAATTCTTAATATGAGCATAACAAAGTAAGCATCTTCTTTCACTAGAAATGCAAGTATTCTTTGATTTCTCATGGCAACCCACTCTCCTTTTCTCCTTTCTCTATAAGGGGATTGCCTTTGAGAAGTCTCGCTGTTTGCCTCACATGAATTGTTTTTCATCTCAATTTGATACCGATCCAACCATTGGCTAATTAGTGATTGCTAGTTCATTTATGAAAATAAATACTCTTAAAAAACTTTTAAATTTGGAGAGTCTAAAACTAAATGCTAGGATTAACTAAATTAGTATCAATCTCTTTAGGGATGTAAATAGGTTGGAACCATATTGCATCCAAGAATGTTA
This sequence comes from Camphora micrantha, assembly GCA_003546025.1. Lineage (NCBI taxonomy): Eukaryota > Viridiplantae > Streptophyta > Magnoliopsida > Laurales > Lauraceae > Camphora > Camphora micrantha. Next base: position 7,507,801 of record QPKB01000008.1, read on the forward strand.
ATAGATTCGGATTCAACATGGAACTTATGTGTAGTATCCAAATCTGACATCTAATGAAAAAAAAAAAAAAAAAAAAAACAAATCCAATCATAAAATAATATAATTATATAAACGAAATTTAAAATAATAAGATTTTTAAATATACAAAATGCGCTATTAAAGAATATATAAGTAGAGGTAAGTAGCCTCTTAATATGAATATAAACTCAAAGCCATGTAGACCCTTTAAAACCTATCTACACTTGTAAAATTTGGTTTAATCGTTTTGAAGTCAAATCATCCAATTGAAACATAGAGATATTTAAGTCCAAATTCAGATGTTGTGGATCTAAATCTCTCATATTAACATTTCTCCCTCATTCAAAAAATAAGTTTCTTAACCAATTTATTTGAAACTGGATATCATGAGTGTCTGATAATATTTAGGAATTAGAACTCCAACTCTCTAAATACAGCATAACTTAGGAGTTGTTTAGTTAGTTGGCAACAATCGGTCCATCACCTGACTTGACTGTCTATGTATCGGTCCATCACCTGACTTGACTGTCTATGTATCGGTCCTTGATACGTCACTCTTCTCACTTATGTCTGCTGATCTTCCTTCTTTGTGGACTCTCCTCTCTTCACTGGACTTTCTTGAGTCACAACCCCCTTTTGCCAAAAACAACTATTGGCACAATCTTCCCTTGGAATAAAATAAATCATAGGTGGGCTTCCACAAGTTAGATCAAGGATATTTTAGAAGTTCATCCCATAGTCACCCAAGTTAAATTTGTCCTTACTTCCTGCAAGACAGTAAACGTGGCAGCAGAAGATCCTTCCTTTCAAAAAATATGGAGTCCAGAGTCCAGACTCAAAACAGATTCAACCAGGTTTCAATGAGGTGGCATGACGTTTTACGCATGTTAATTGCTTGCACTTTTGCATGAATGATCACTTGTAAAAAAAAAAAGGTCTACAAAGTTGGTTGGCTAGAAAGGACTGCCATCCATCCATCCATCCATGAAATAGCGACACATGCTATGATGAAAATGCCTACACGTGGCACTAACTATCCGAGAAAGTTGATGGATTATGATGTGAACCCTACCCACATTGGGTGGGCCATGGCGGTGCCGACTGGACAATCAAGATGTTTGGACTTGTTAGGAATGCAGATTACAACTCCGTTGTCTCTTCTAGTAAGTGTACTTGAACATGAGATTGAAAATGGCTAATGGGGGTAAGACTCAATTTGTTATTAGTCGGTGATGACTCAACTTAGATCACGACATCCATTACTTCTATCTTGATTTTCACTTCATTCACACGCAAATAGTAGATCTAAGATTTTCATCTGAGAGGTACGGACCTAAGTAGGTACTTATTCGATATGGACGTAGAGACTTCTACACGTGACTGATAATCCATGTGCGTTTTGGCAATTAGAAAACTTCATAAACCTACGTGCGTATGTCCAATCAATTTACTGGAATGAAGAGTATCAAACCATAGAGTTCTTATATATACAAGATCCGAAACAGTCACGCTTGCTGAAAACTTACTTGTGAAGAAACCAACATCCACTAATTCTATTGGAAGTGCTAATAAGACAAATCGAGTCTTATTTTTTATGGGACTTTAATTTCTACTAGAAAAGCATGCCCGCGCTAAGCCTGGGCCCTGAAATAAAAACATGTGCAATTTGTGGCTATTTTATGAGATATTAATTAATAAGAAAATAAATATAAAACAAACAAATATACCATTTATTACTGTTCGAAGCATGGCCCAGCTCGATATTTATACAAAATAAATATTATTTTTTATATAAATGAGTATAAAACTTCTATTCTTATGTAAATTAACATTTGCAAAATTGCATGTGGACCCGTATTTAGGAATTAGAATTTGAGGCCCACTTTAAAAAAATTTATTTCATGTGGGGTCCATATATATAAATCACTAACAAGGATTCACTTTTAAAAATCACAAACATTAAGGATTTTCAAACCATAATAGATATATTAAAATTCTAAATCTACCTAAAGAAGACTCATTTTTAACTTGGTTGGATAGAGTTCTTGAGGAAGGTGGATTTTCTCATCTGGACTCTTTAAACACCTATCCATAATAGATATATATTAAAATTTAAATTCACATAAATAAGCTTAACAAAAGTGGACTCTGAATTGATTGGTAGAGCTTATTTCTTGAAATTGATTTGAGATCCAATTTCTCAAATTGATTTGAGATTCGAGTCCAATTTTACAATCGATTAGCAAATCGGACTCTAATTTCGAAATCGAATCCTACATCTATAATATATATTAATTAGGCCTCTGTCGTGCTTGACTTGACGTGCTACTCATGGCATGCGGGCCATATGATATTCTACAATAATTGGGTTTAGGGGGTGAAGCTAGGATTTTACTGTAAGTTTTGGAGGTGGACCTAGGTCCAACAAGGGCCAAAACCATATATGTAGGTTCCCTCTTTTTCATATGTGATTATCAGATCATGGTTTTCAAACATAGTTGGAACGTTTAGAAGATAAAAAAAAATTTAATCAATCTTCATTGTTTTTCATAGGTTTTGTAGCTTTTAGATGTAAATAAAATAACGAGCCGAGGATGATACATTTAATATAGAGTTTCGTTATTTTAAGTTTTCAACCAAAGATAGAGATAAAAACTTTTATATATGAGGTGATACAACTTGGATTTTATTTATTTATTTTGGTTAATGCTTAACTAAATTGGAACCAACAAGCCAACAACTGGAGATTGATGGATGATTTCTAATCGTTCATGTGAAAAGGGGGATGCCGTATAAATTACCATTAAATTGTAAATGGATTTGCAGTCTTAAAGGCATTGTTGATATTTATTTTAGAATTATGACATGATTAGTGAGAACGTTTTTTTTTTTTTTTCCCTATGAGTGCACTCCAGTGCTAACGGCCCTACTTGGGCCTATCTATGATCGGTGCAACCCCTTTGACATTCTTGTCATCCCATGATCAAGCATCAAGCCTTGTTTTAAACTTATTATAATTTACACCTCTTAAATCAAGGGCTTGGATAATTTGAGAGAGCTGAATTTTTGGCTGACCCTTATCCACAAGTATACCTTTCGGCTTTTACTCTACCCTTCTCCCACTCCCACCCAAAGACATGCGTCTAAGTGGCCCTCATGAGCTAGACCGCATTTGAATTCTACGTGGATTGCTTGTTGCAGTAATATCCAGTTGATTGCAGGGGAGATCACGGACCAGGGAATTTGGGCCCAACAGAGTTACCCACAATATTGCCCATGGACTTGAGTCAGGCCTATGTTGTAATTCAAAGCTTTTTTTTACGAATCTTTCGGTAAAGAGCTCAATAGTTAAATTGCTTCAGCATCAAACTGAGTTACCTGATCGGCATGCATAGCTCAAGAACAACTACAATTATCAGATGGGCTGGCCCGGACCGAACTTTCAGGCATGTATAAAACAGGCTGGGCGTGGACGAGACTTGATGGGCCCAGCTTTTGGTCCATGAACACTCTTAGTTGATCGTCCATGGTCTGATCAGAAAACTAATGTTCTCAAATGAAGCTGAACTACAAAAAGTTTAATTGAATGGAGATTTCAGAAGTTTTAAACATACTAAGGTCTTAATTAGATAGAGGAATCTTCGCCTTCAAAGGAAAAACAAAAATAAAGATTCCATGGAATTCTTTTGTTCTTTTTTTTTTTGTTGGTAAAGAGGTTCCATGGAATTCATGCGATTGGTTATGGCATACAGCATTGGAGAATCCTGGTGTCCAATTGCACCAACTTTTTGCCATTCAGGCCCACTGGTAAAAGCCCCATGGACCCGAATGAGACTCAAATCTAAAATGGGCCGAATCCCAGTTCTAAATCATGTAATCGTACCTGAGTTCTTCAGGAGAGGTATTTATTATAATAGGTTATTAGGATATTCAGGGACCCATTGTAGAAGTTAGGCCCAGATATGACCCAAGTCCCCAGAAGCCATGTCATAGCAAGCATGACAGGTCACCAAGCGACCAAGCCCATTTCCCATCATGGCTCGTAGTCAATAGGTCTGGCCAGCACATTGGGGAACCAATTTTGAATAGGCTCGGCTTCAGTGGTTCAAAATCTAGGCCAAAATATTATATTTGGGCTGCCTTAATTGCATGGTATGAAACCCATGACAGATGAGAAGCCATATTGAGGTGGCCCATCTATGGAACTGGCCTCCCTGTTTTTTTTTTTTGGTTGAATGGCCTCCTTTCAAATTGAGTCAAAGTATTAAGTTTCTAACTATGCTTCAGGTCGAACTTGGGACCTAAAAATTAGAATCCAATTTGAGTTTAGGCAATTTCAGGTTGGGTTGAGGTTGGGTCAAGTCAAGTATATTTTGTATAGTATATACTTGGGGTCTGTTTTGTTTCATTGGATTGAATATCTGGAATTAAGACATGTATTTATTGAAGTTGTTAAATGAAAGAGTCAAAGATGAAGGTTTTACCCTCCCATGAAAATCGGCCACCACGATAGTAATTGAAATCCCAGGGCAGTCTACATGTTATCCCTACGCTCCTCACCTCTTTAATAATCCGGTAGATCTCATTTGACCAGGAATTCCTATGTATAGTATGCAAACAAGCATGATAAATTATGGTATTTGTTGACTCAGTTTCCATTCTAGTGCTTCTGGAGTATGCTGCTCTTTGCAACATTAAAACTAGGACTTGTGGCAAAGGTAATAGGGATCATTGGTCTTTCCTGATACAAACTACATTCATTTTTTGCACATGACGGAAAATTGCAGGTTTTCCTCTAATTGGAGTAGTGGAAAAGTTGCAAATGGTGGGAAATTAAAAAATTTGCAGGTTATCATCTGCTTAGAGTGGGGATTTGGAAAATCTGTAGGTTTTCCTCCACTTAAAGTAATAGCAAGAGTGTGAGATTAAAAACGCTGCAAGTTTTCCTCCTCTTACAGTAGAGGAAAAGTTGCACAGGTGGTGAGGTTGAAATTTTGACAGTATCTTGTCTAGTTTGCATGTCATTTACTTCAAAGTAGGGATTCTATGGGTCAAGCAAGCATAAGCTCAACTTAAACTTCACCAACACAATATTGAAATTGGATTGTGCTATTGGGCCCGTGGGATAAACCAGAGCCTAGCTTTTTAGCCTGGTTCACATATTTCAATTTAGACGGGCCTCAACCTTTATTTTAGGGACATGGGTAGGTGTTGTCCTAAACTTAGGCCTAATAACCAAATGGTTCATCATTCACAATCTTTGTCCAGGCTAAATCCAGACAATAAAAAGCCATCATGGCCTGATAAAAAGAGGAGTGACAAGGGTACTAATAAAACCTCATGAAAATAAAGTACATCCATGGGAACCTAAAGTCCATCAACATCCTCTTAGGCCCCAACATAAAGCCCAAAACCTTAGATTAAATACAGTGTTACATTCCCACAAAAAAAAAAAAAAAAAGGATTCATGTGGAGCCCGGGGTTCATTAAATTCCAGAAAAGCTGACTTACAACCCACTTAATGAAAGTTGACCCATGTTAGACCCATAGTGTGACTCTGCGAGCCCCGCCTAAGTACTAAAACCTAAGACCCAAGCACAGCCCAAAATCTGGTTGGGCCCAGATCGGGCCCGTGCCAGCGCGGTCCATGAGCACCCTATGCTGGTTTCATTAGGGGTGTTCATGGGCAGGGCCAGGCTGGGCTAAGGCGTATCTAGGGCTGGCCCGACTTTAGAAACACTGGCTCATGCCGACATAGACCGTAAAATTTAGGCCTGAGCCTGCCCATTTAATCAATCGGGCTGGGTCGAATCGGTCTTTTTTTGGACTAATTAAATTAAATCACATGAATTCCTTACATGGGTCGGGCCAGGCCGGGCTTTGGGCTTTTCCTCACTTAATCCAAACCCGACCCAATTATTAAACAGGCCCTAATTATGTATCTAAGCCTGGCCTAAAGCGGGCTAGGCCTAGATCGGGTTAGAGCTCGCTCGGCGCATGAGCACCCCTATTTCACACTAGTCAAGTGGATATTTATGGATGATAATTGTGCTCGTCTTGGGTGGGCCCTACATGTATGCTTTGTGTTTATTTTTTTCAAATTACTAAAGATATGCCTTATCTTAGGAGTTAGGATGCATTTAGCTATTTTTACTTACTTATCAATGTATTTAGTGCCGATCCAAGTTACCTAAATTTAAAGTATTTGCATCAATAAAATACTTATGTAGTTTTCATTCATATTATGAGGTAGAACATCAAGCCAAGGAGAAGTAGTTTTTTGTGGGAATTAGTGAAAACTAGAGTGTCGGCTCAATTTTGGGAATTTTGACTTAGATAGACATTGTTTATATTATTAATTCGTTATTTATTCATTTTGTTGAACATTTATTGGTCCATAGTTTTGTAATAGACCCCATTTTTTCTTAAAAAAATAAATAAATAGACCCCAATTCTTTATTGTTGACTTAGTTGACTTACTTAATAATATTGATGGATTAATTAGATAAATTGATCACTCTGATTCTTATGCTGTGATTAAATGTATTATTTCTTTGCATGATTTGATCATGCATGTGGAATGTGGAACTGTCGAGCATCGAAAATCTAAGGGCCCCAAAGATCTTGAATTTCAGGACATGACAGAGATGAAATTATGTTAAAAATACTAAATTCTAAAAATTTCAAAGCATTACTCACTAGAAAAAGTTACATGTGCTTAATGCTTACTTACAAAATATCATTCGCCGAAAAAAAAAGTTACACACGTGCGTGCCCACAGATACATTCCGAATTGCCGCCTCTACTAAAGCATGAAGGTGTTTGGCTGGAGGCGTGTTTGGTTGGAGGCATTTTTCGTGGAGATGAAAACGCTCTTATCTTATAAGAATTCTGATTTCCCTTGTCTGAATTATGAGAATTCGATAAAATTCTCAAATTAGTTATCGAAATATAATATTGTATTTGAGCATTTGTTAAATCTTAAAAAAATTGTAAAATTCACAAAGAGTTTTTGCATATAAAAGAAAAAAAAGCTCATAACAAGGAACACAAAATGCACCAGTGACAAAGATGTCTCATTATACATGGCTACCGAGGGATTGATCATTGGGCTGGCAAAGTGTTTTACAAGTTTGTACCACTCACCTATAGAAAAAAAAAAAAAGAAAAGAAAAGAGAGAGCTGCTAATGCTGTGATCCAAGCTTCTCTTTTCACAGTCTTTTTTACATGACCAATATATCAATGTGTAAAATTAATTAAATAGACATCTATCAAAATCTCTTCCTCTCCAACTTTTTTCTACACTCAAAGACTTTCACCCCATCTACCACCGTCCCCTTCTGCAACACCACCGTCGATGAAGGAGAGGGAGAGAGGGCGATGGGCATGGCGAGAGAGAGGGAGGGAGATGGAAAAAGGGAGAAGGAGAGAGAAAGAGGGAGGGTGAGAGAGACAAGGAGAAGGAGAGGGCGGCGGGTTGGGCAACGGAGAGGCAGGAAGAGGGAGAGGAGTGGGGGAAGGAAGGGAGTGAATTGAGAAGGGAGAGATATATCTTGGAAGCAATAGAGAGCAGAGAGAGAGAGATATTTTGAAGAGAGGAGCTTTTTTAAGTTGCGGCAATTGCAGCTCTCAAGGAAAAAAAAAAAGTGGACGTGGACCCCACACATTCAAGATCAACTACCCAAAAGCTAGGTCGAGGTCATGTAAAGCCAAATTCCCGGTTTTATTTAATAATATTTTATCCTCCCTCCCTTGTTTCCTCTGATGTGTGTTTGTTGAATCAAAAAATCCCAACCAAATACCATGCAAGCAGCTTCTCTCCTCAACTCCTCTCCCCTCTTTTCATCCCCTTCTCCTCTTCCTTCCAAAACTCATGTTCCCAGGTTTTCTCTTTCAATCCCCCTAAAATCCCCAAAACGCTCCCAAACCCCCCTAAAATCCCTAACTAGGGTTTCCTCAAGCCAGGCCACTACAGAATCCCCTATCTCTCCTCCTCCCTCTATCGATTCTGCTTCTGATGTCGTCAAGCAATTCTACAGCAGAATCAACGGCCACGATCTCGACTCTGTCGCCAATCTCATTGCCGAGAACTGCGTTTACGAGGACCTGGTCTTCTCTCAGCCGTTCGTAGGTCGCAAGGCAAGTGATATTCTTCCTCACTTTCATCTTGAATTCGCTGAAATTCTCATGTTTCCAGTTCCTTAGGTTGAGCTAATGAAAATACTCAGTAATCGAACATTTGAATTTGATCTGATTGGTTTTTTTTTTTTTTTTGCTAATAGCTTGTTTGGATTGCGTCTAAATATTTCATTTGTTTTGATTGATTTAGAACTTTGCTCTTTTGATTAGATTTTTGCGTTGTAAGGTATTTGTTTGCTGGCTTTGAGTTTTAAGTGGATTTGTTTGTGATCTAGGCAATTCTTGATTTCTTCAAGAAGTTCACAGATTCTATTAGTACAGACCTTCAATTTGTTATTGATGACATATCCAGTGAAGATTCCTCAGCTGTTGGAGTTACATGGCACTTGGGTATGTAGAAGAATTATATCTTCCATTCCTCCTTATTTCATAAGAATGTAAGGTATTAATTTCAGTTCAACTCACATTGCAACTAAAATGGTCTTTCATAACAGAGTGGCGCGGGAGGCCTTTCCCATTTAGCAAAGGATGCAGCTTTTATCGTTTGGAGGTTGTTAATGGGCAGAGACAGATAGTGTAAGTTTCATGAACCAAGACGAATATATATATATATATATATATCTGTGTGTGCGTGCGCACGGGTGTGTATGTGTGTTTGTGTGTTTGTGTTAATTCAGGAATTTATCAGTTGTTTGTCATCTTTTTGTTCTATTTTTGTGAGAAGTAGAACTCTGTTTTAGTTTTTTTTTTTTTTTTCCCCTTTCCCCAACATACTATAAGTATGCGTAGACTCACAAACAAAAATTCTCAGCACTGAATAAACTACAAAATGTCCCTCAACAGACATTTGCCAAACTGTCTGCATTGGCTCTTCATGTTAAAAGGACTTCTGATGTGGAAGGAATCTCAATGTGCGGCCTCCAACCAAAAGAAAACAATGGGCGATCGTGGTTTGTTAGGTTTGTGTTTTTTGAAGATTTGTAAGAGCTCATCTTAGATGTTCAAGGCATCAAGAAAGACAATGATGGGTTGTGGAGTTACTGAAAACATGGCAGTAAAAGTGTTAAGTGGAAACTTCAACTCACAATGCTGACCCTATATAGATGGGATAATGCTTGTTGTTGTTGATGGTGATGATAAGTGCAACTTACTTCAGATGTAAGAGGTGTCATAATGACTGTCCTACTACCATATAAATGCCTTCTAGAGTATTTCATCAGAAGGTTTGTCACCTTTGGATGCCTCTGAAGTTGGGATGATAAGACTGCTGCTGTGGTGCTGTTCTAGAGATGGTAGCAGTTTATTGGGTAAGAAAGCATGTTATCTTTCTGGACATTTCTGCCATGGGGTTGATCCAGGGGTTTTGGTGACAAATGAAATCTGATGTCCCCAAAAACTCTTCATGAGTGTAGCTACTGGGTTATTGTGTTGAGGTAGTTTAAGATTTGGCTTGAGGATGCTCGAGCTTAACCTCATATACAGAGAGCTTTGGCCTTTATAATGTCATTGGACTTGGCGTTGAATGAGATCAAAGATATAGCAAGCTAGTTGTTATGGATTTTATAGCATTTCTTGAGGAAATGAAAGGAGGAACTCCATTAGAAATTCCCCTTTGAAGCAGATAGGGCAGATAAAGATTGATCTTGGGAAGATGTGCATTGGTGAATCTCCTTTTGCAATTCCATTGTCAAAAGATGAACTCACAAGCATCCTAGTTGATCAAAGATTCAGCGTACTGATATGATAAATTGATAATGCTAGATTAATGCCATTTCTCATCTTAGATTAATATTTCTTTATTATTTTATAAATAATGAGCATCTGTTCATTCCTTTGCATTTTATTATATAAAGTTTTCTCCGTCCATGCCTATCATATAACAAAATATGATTTTATAGGAATAGCGTCTCATGTCGGTCAGGGTAATCTGATCCTCAATCCCTGGGTCCATCATTGAATAAATTTTCAAACAACGCCAACTAAAGGAGCTAGTGTTGACAGGAAGGCTGCAATTACTACTTGTGAGTAAGAAATCAGAGTCTCACCGTACGAAGTTGAAGTGTTGAATACCCAAGTAGTGTGATTGAGGATTCTTATCAAAAGAGAATAATATTTTCCTTTCACCTCGTTTTCTACGTTTTGCAGAAATACGGTGATTTATGTTTGTTGAGTAGATGCCTAATAGTGTTTTTTTATTTTTTTGGAATGGTAGATGCCTAATAGTTTAATTCCTACTTCCTTTCAACTTCTGACATTGTATTCCAACCCAAAAACTTTTGATACTGTATTGGTGCTTCTCACAAATTAAAGGCATAGTTTTTCGAATGAAGTGGAGATCTTACCACGTCATCGTTGAAATCTTTTACCCTAGCTTGTTATTGGTGTCCTTTCAGTAATCATTATCAATTTTGTTGGGAACTTGGGATCTTGTTAGTACAATCGACTTTGGAACGAATGTGAATTTTTTTATTTTTTATTTAGCATGTTTTTTTTTTGTTACTTTATTTGATCAGCTTGTCTGCTCTATGATGATGATAATTTTATATGGAAGACTGATGGCAACTTCTGATGACAGTTATGGACGAGACAGTGTGGAACCTGCTATTAAGCCTGGGGAGATGGCTTTGGTACGTGCATTATCTTTGCAACATACATGCATCCATACATGTGTATCAAGACATAAGACCTTCTCAACATGAAGATAATAATTCCATCTAGAATAATATCCCAATACAGGCACAGCTCACAACCAAGGTTAGAGCTGGAATTTCAGATGGGCATTGTAGCTAGAAATCATTCCAATTTTAAATAGCCATAGCAGCGACTGTATGAGCTACTATATTGTACAGACTGGTGTAGTGTATGCTGGTTCTTCCTCAAAATACACATTAACCAGCTAGTATTTCACCTTATCCTTCAATATATACTCCATTGCCTTCAGCATGTCTCTTTCCCTCCTAAAATCAGTGTTTTGGGCTCGTTTAGTGAATTTATTACAGCTTAATGCATCTCTTCTCCGTGATGCGAAATTTGTTTCTCTTTTTATCTAATGAAACGAATTTTGCTGTCCTATGCATGTAACTTTAACATGACAAATGTACCCATCATTTTAACTTTGGATCTGATTACTCTCATGAGAATTTTAGGTTGTTGATCAAAGTTCTTGAACTTTCCTGACAAGCTGCTTTCCTGTGGGAACATCCAGATGGCTATTGGAGGAGTGACTAGGCTACTAGAAAGCTTTCCTCAGCTTGCAGACCGCTTATGATAATAGAAACTAAATTTTGCCAGTATATATGGAAATGTAACTGTATCCATTCTGAAAGTAATCCAGCATGATAATGTAAATTACATTTGCTCTTCCATTAACACATTGTGTTTATAATACCTGTGCCAATTGACTTTACTCGCCGTATTCATTTCATATCTATTTTAGGTTCGTAGATGAAATCTGAGATGATTACCTTTTTGTTGACTCTTTTTATCATATTGTAACTACCCAATGAACGCTGTATTCTTCTGAAGGAGGGCTGGAAAAAAAATTTAGTCAATACCTGTTCTGGATCATCCAAAGAATAATATGGAAGGATGATGTATGAGAAAAATCTAATTCAGTTGAATATGGTAGAATAAGATGGAATGCCCCTGAGAAGAAGAAGATAGACTGTGAGATGGATTATAACATAATAATAATGCACAAAAGGCACAGAAAGCACTTACAGGCTTGTTTATGCATAGAGAAAATCCCGTGGTTTTATATATTTTTTCAATGGGAGAGGAGGATCCTGCATGCCTACCTTTTCCATTTGAAATAGAGTGAATTATATACTTTCATCTCCTTGAGCAAAAGTGGAGGCGAAAGTGTTTTCAAGTACTTTTTCATTATCATTATCCTCTTAACGCTGGGTTTTTTGGATTCGCAAGATTATCTCATTACCCATGAATCACCTGACAGGTCTTCTATATGAAATCCAAAACGCTCAAAATTAAAGGCGGTGAGTGCACCAGACTTGGGTTAAATCTTGTCTTCAAAACCACTTCAAATTTGCTCGTGTTCATTTGTGAGGGTTTAGCAAACCCCACCTAGGGGATTGGTTCAGTTGGGTCAAATACTTCAATAATGCCCACATCATAAAAGAAAAATTATAAAATAAAAATAATAACCTTTAATTAATAATAAAAATTATTAAAGGAAAATTATCTCAAAGCGCATAGATTTCAAGTCATAATCAGCCGTTAGTTGAGGCAATTTGTTTTAGCCTCTTTTTTTTTTTTTTTTTTTTGGGAAAGATGCCTATTTTCAAAATTCAAACCATTGAAAACCATTTTCTGGGTCAAAACTTCATACCGTTGAAACTTGAAAAAGCATATCCTTTTTACAGATGGGGCCCACTAGAGGAAATTTTGTTCTGTATAGTGCTGCGCGGGCCCACCGATGGATTCATAGGGCTGAGATCATGACAACTGCCCTCCGGGCTCCGACAACTCCAACACAACGCGACCAGCCTATGGTGTACGAAAAATCGGTGATCCCGCTAAGTACTGGATCACTAATCTTCGGCCAACTGTCAACTTCCCTATGCTCCGCAACCGATAGCAATTATACACCGACCCACTTAGAAAAAAACAAGAAGAAAGCAAGGAATTGGTCGCCGACCCGCATTTCACACGTGTGTGAGCTATTAAAAAATTGGGACAATGACTAAAAGGCTGCATTTATATACTTAGAGCAAAAATAATTAAAATTTTAATTAGGAATATTAATAAATATGATCATCAATTGGCTTTTACAATGGGCCCTATATATTAATCTTACTCAATATTGAAAAAAAAAAATTAAGGATAAAAAAGTAGCAGAATAAAGTCTATAAAAGTGGCCCTCCTAAATTTTGAGTTTGGAAAGGAAAAAAATGGCTTTCACAAGGGACCCATAGATTTATTTAGTTAAATTAGTAAATGCAAAAATTAATGAAAAATTTATGATAAAGAAGAAAACTCATGAGAGAGATTTTAGGCAGCTGAAAAATTATAGAAAAAGATTAAGTAAATAGTAAAGATTTTATGACCTTAATTTAATTATATTTGTATTTAGACATCAATTGAGTGTTATTTTAAAATAAAATGTGGATGTTGAAATTAATTGACTTCCACAATGGGCCCAATAGATTTACCCTATCAAATATTGAAAGAAAAATAAGAAGAAAAAAGTAGCAAAATACTACTTACGAAAAGTGGCCCTTGTAAATTTTGAGTTTGGAAAGGAAAAAAAAAAAGCTTTCACAATGGTACCCAAAAATTGTTCGTACTTAAGAAAAAAAAAAGTAAAAGAAATAATTTAACTTTCATAATGAGCACCACAGATTGATTAAAAACAACAAAAAAAATCGACTGTGAACTATAAATAATTTGAATGGACAGAAAATATTGAATATATGTATTTGACCGTTACAGATTATAGTATTCATGTACACATTAATAGTTGTTTTTTTCTTGTACTAGGATGACTCTTGCAAGTCCTGTGTAATTCAATACCACAAGTACCTTTGTAAGGCCTAATAACAGGGGGCTTGAGCTTGATTCAATCAGGAGAATACAGTGAAACGCGATTATCTAATCAGAACTTCAATCCAGGTGTACCCTTTCAAGACACTTTCCCAACTGAAAATGCACTCGTATGGATGTGCATTAATCATCTACATTGCAAATTAGCTTCCTTTACAGCATGTTTCACCTCGACCCAATTTAATTGTGTTTCACCTTAATTAATTATATCTGTCATTCTTCTCTTTCTAAATACAACACAAAACTGAATAGGGAATGAGTCTCTGTATCAATAGTCCGAACCCAACGAGAGGACAACTCCTCGAAGCTTAGAACAACTCCACTAGAGAACCCGGGAGGCACCAATCCACACCACAGTATTCTTACTACATCCCACCCGTGGTCTTTTTATTTTATTTTATATATATATATATATATCTTTTCTTTCTTTTTATTATTGTATCATATTTCTTGATTTTCATTTTTTGATTACGTACATATATCCCAATTGCCAATACATGCACTTTTTGCAAGGCACTTCTTTATTTGAGCCGAAGTTTTCTTAGTTTCATGCTTGATTATAGTAGCATTATTTAGGCTAATTTCTTATATTGCTTTGCACTATAGATGGATGGTTGAATATAGGATGGATTTATAATTCTTATATTTGAAAGCCATTGTTTTTAATTGCCAATTTTAATCTCAAGGGATTGGCCAAGTGGTCAGAACTATGGTTCTTTTCTCTTCCGAAACTAAATGTCTTGGTATTGACCCCCAGTTCCCCCTCTTTCTTTTGACAGAAACTAATTTAAAGTCAAAATTTTAGCCGAAAGGAAATAAAATTGATAACTATATTTCCATTGTATAACAGATGTCCACAACTCTACGTTTAGACAATTTATGTGCTCAATCTCAATACAAGTAAAATTCGGTCATATCTTATCTGAAGAGGATTACATTCATTTTGGAGGCTCCATATTATCATTTGCGAGCTCTTATATACACTACAACTATAACAACCATACTGACTCATGCGTGTGGACTACACCTACACGTAGGTATAGATTAGATGAGCTGTTGCAACTCGCAATTAAACGCGGAGCAACAACACGACGTACCAGTGACAAGTGACGTGTAGCATAAGCAGCTGAAACTTGAATAAATATGGACGACAAAAGGCGACGAGAGCCATGTGGAGAGGAAGGCCGTGACACCACCATTGCCTTCGGTGTCTCCGCCCCCTCTCCATTTCTCATCCTCACAAAACCCCTCTTTTCTTCTATCTACCACTTTCGCAGATCCGTAAACCCTAATCGAAGATCTCTGGTCCATGATCTGTTAAAATGGCTGGGATCTCGAGCTTCCAGGCTTGCCGATGGGAGCAGAAGGCGATTGTTGTTGGGGACAGAGGATTAGGGTTTTCTTCTCGTCGCGGCGGCATTGATTGGAGGGCGAAGGCTAGGAGTTTAAGGCCTTTTCATGTACTCTCTCACTCTTTCTCTATTTCAGATTGATCCGATTCGAACTACTTTTATGTTGGATTTCTCTTCTTCGGATGGATTTGAGACGTGTGAGAAATGCGAAGGAGTTTCGTTGAGTTTTTGGGATTATTGTATGCATTTTAGTATGGGGAGTAGTTTATGGGATTAATATGTGCTTGGACTTTGGATTGTTGCATTGTAAGTTTGATGAAACAATTTGGGTTTCTTCGGAATTGCTTCCTAATTTCATTCGACTCCCATTCAACTAAGCAAATAAATGAACCAAATCCAATTCATCCTATATACAATGAAATGATTTATTTAGGTTTCATCAACTTGCCACCATCATTCATCAACAATCACCACCATTTATAATTAATCAATCACGAACATCCACTTGCAAGCAGCCTTTTTTTTTTTTTTTTCTCTCTCTCTCATTGTTAGTTATTATTTCTGCTTCTATTCTTTGCTTTCTTTACTAACTGTGCCATGTGTAAGTTTTGTGATTTTCTGGTCATGAGTAGGAATGCCAACTGGGTTAGTTACTTGGGGTTGAGTTGGTTTTGTGGGGTTCCATGTGACAATGTTGAAATTATCAAATTGAATGGATCATTGGCGCCTTTTTGTAAAATTTGTTTCCAAACTCTTGAGTTCTGATTGGCACAGATGAGGTTGAACCTTTATTTATTTATTTATTTCACAGAATGAGTTTGTGTAGAACAGTTGCCTTAGTCTGTTAGTCACTTTTGCAAATTGGAACTATTGTGGTGTGAGTTACATTAAGGCGTAGACTTCAAATGAGCTTGATCTACTAGCCATCATTCTGGGCTTTAGCTTTATAAACCATAAAAAATATCTGGCATCTCCTGGTCATAAACTGATTCATTGGTACCTTGATTAATGAGCATATGAAAGTCCATATAGAGATGATGGGTAATATTTGTTTTTCCAAGTCTCTTCGACATGTTTCTCACATATGATATTTGACTTGGGGAAGGCTGAAGATGACTTTCTTAGACTATTAGATGATCCCATCAAGGGATTTCTCCCCATCAATTATTCTTATAGTATTTACAATTTACAAATGACCAGGGGCAAGGATAACTTGTGTGAACAAATCTCTCATATGCTTCCGGAGATAGTTTTGGTTTTCTCAGAAGAAGTGTTATTGTCATATATATGTTATGGAGTGCTACATTAGTTTTATGTTATGTAAATGAAAAGGTTCCTCCTCTACAGTTTGCTGACAATGGTTATTTGAAACTTCTTTGTTGGTTTTAGGGTGAGACACAACATCTCAGTCGAGTAACTCTCAGTCACCCGAGAAGGGCCTCTCTTGATGTATCCCAGTCAAGTTCTTGCATACGTATGACTTTGGTGGACGAGAGACTTACTTATGGCCCGAATGTTGCCAAACCTTCTGGAGAATTGGTAATTAGCGTTTGCTTATTTGATGCTAGACTTAATATATGATATGCTCAGTTCATTTGCTAAACAGACTACACATTGTATACAGGCTTTTCCAGCCATTTGTTTGATGCAGTGTTGCTAAGTATAAACAGTTAAAACACACAAAGTGAAGAAGAAAGTTGAAACAGTTTTTAGCTGCCCCTTTTCTGACCGAGCCACTTTATGTTCTTTTGCAGGCCTATGATCTTGTTCAAGGTGCCCTTGTAAGTTCAACTATTTCCCTTTCGTCCCTTTTCTGTTGGCAACTACTTGATAATAATTATAGTTTTTGTAACTCTTTAATGCAAATGTTCTGCAGTTCATGCAATTCCTTTTCTTTTATGTGTTTTGTTTGTCTACTTCTTTTCCCAACATAGCTGGGTCCCAACATAGTTGGGACAAGTCTTTGGTGATGATGATGATGTCTACATCTTCTAAATGCAGTCAATTGCCTTGTCAATGCCCTTTATATTTAGAACTCTAAATGTAGATGGTGATGGGAGCTGTGGGTTAAACTTAAATTTTTTACTGACTTTAATTTTTGGAAGAAGAATCAGAAGCATATAAGTAACATAGTTCAGTTGTGGTGCAGGTTAGATGGAGCTCTTTCATGGATAAATCAATACCTGATCCACCAACAGCTGTTCTTTTACATGGTATTCTTGGTAGCAGAAAGAACTGGGGTAGGTCTTTTTTTCTGTTCAAAAGGCAGTTCGTATCTCTTTCATTTAACACGCGTTTCCCACCATAAACTGCATGTTTCTTTTGATTGCCCTATGCTTGCATCTTTGATCAATATCTTGCTGTACTGAGATGAACATGTGTAAGTATTGCCAAAAATATCCTGATTTTCTATAAATAGTTGATGTACCATATCAAGGCTTAGTTGGAAGGTTTACTATTCAAAAAAGAAAGAAATTATTTTTTGGTTGAGTTTATGGTCATTCTTCTATTAATTTATCATGCCAAGTGAGTAAGCATTATTTTACATTCCTCTGTTCATGCTTTCCTGAGCTTCCCCTATTGTGTGGCCTGTTTAGACTTAAGATGCAATGAGTTTAATATTAATTGTAGCCTTTGGTGTCTCAATGTCCTGCACGGGGTTGGTTCAGGTTATATTTGCTATAGCAATGGAACTACTATGATCCTTACCACAAACTATCTTGATAGTGAGTTCTTAATTCGCAGAATTTTCCAGGACAACCTCTCTGTCCCTGACCATGGGATAGCATGGCCTATGTGACCCATCTTATGATCAGTCTAAACCCCTCAGAGCGCCAACACCCCACTACCAAAATAAGTAAATATGCAAGGAAAAAGGGAAAGAAAGATTGTCATTCTTCCAGGTGGCCCCCACGGGGCATAGAACGGCCTGGCCATTCCTGAAAATGACTTGAGCAGTGAATTCCCAGCACAAGTATGGCAACAAAGCTGATACTTAGAAGGACGCACAAGTATGGTAACAAAGCTGATACTTAGAAGGACGCACAAGTATGGTAACAAAGCTGATTCTTAGAAGGACAAAGGAATTCAATTAAACTACTTGTTTGTCATGATTTGCCCCACCTGGCCCCTTATGTAATAGGCAGAGGCCTCTTAAATACATTATTTTCTTTTCGATGAAATGACTGCGGGCTTAATAGAAAAGACTGGACAAATGTTGAGGATTGAGAAAACAATTGCCTGTTACACCAGTAGTGATGGCACGAGTGTGTGGTCATTGTTCGTGATGACCTGATGGCTATATTATGCTTGAATACGTGGTATGCAGGTGGGCACCACCAAAAATAGAGGGTTTTATGGATTACGAGCATCTGCAAAATAGCCCCATCAAATGTTGCTGGCTGTACAGTTAGTAGATGTGATTCTGGGTAATCAATGGTTTTATCTCAACCATCCATATCGTCACCTTAAATCAGATGGCTGATGATGGGCTGATTTTTGTTATATGTCTTATCACAGGGCACTCATTTATCCTATGATAACTGTGCCACATGACCTACTTTAACTTAGCTTTCAGTTCGGCACTAACAAAAAGTTGTCACTCTAGCACTACTCTTTTATGTGCTCTTCTAGTTGAATACCCCATGAATTCTTAACTGGTCAGGGTCAAAAGTAGTGTTATTGATTGTTCCTTGTAGGACTTCGCAGTTTCTGTTAGAGCCTCTTTCTCTTTAGGATTAGCACTTTGGTGTGTTCCTTTTTCTATGATTAATTATTTTACTTTACTACAATTTTGTTATACTGAGATACTCCAAAAATACCTGTTTCTGGATACTCCTTTTGTGATAAATCTCCTGTTCACAAATATGGGCCAGTTAGTTGTGTAGCCAATTTTGGCATTTATCTACTGATATGCTTGGAATATGCATGGGACATGACCGTTCATTCATTTTCATTAGGCAAATGTCTCTCAAACCATGATGGTATTTCCTTGTTACTTCTAAATTACATTATTCCTAGTGTTATTTGTTGGTGATTATTATTAAGAACGAGCTTCATTATTTCTTTGGATGCTTCATTAATGTTTGGTTGTATTATTGCATAATAATTTTAGGATCATTTGCTCGAAGATTGGCACAAGAATTTCCTACGTGGCAGGTATTTACAGAGAACTTGAACTTGCTTTTTATTTCCTTCACTTGGATGTGTTATCTTAAAATAGACCGTGACATCTATATGATTTCATTTGTCTATGCTTTGTTCATGTGAAGATTCTTCTTTGTTATCGAATAAATACTTTCTATTAACTATTTATTTGTTTAAGCATACCTTTTTGGCTTTTGGTCATTGTTTAGTCATATGTATGTTTTTTCCTCTTTTTTTTTTTTTAATTATGGAGCTTGTTGGGCCCAGCTGGATTTCTGTTAGTTAATGCGGCAGAGCTCTTTGCTATTCGAGTGTCATTGTGGAGGGTTGATTTCAAGTGTGCTATTCATTGGGCTTGCAGCTCTGGGTGGGCTCCATGGTGCCTCCTTGATGTAGTTAATGAAGCTATTGGTCTAGCCTGTTAGGGTCAAATCTCCTTTCGGCATTTCTATTGTACTGCAAATGAAGAAGCATTGAAACACTCAGCAGAATGTAATTTATTATTTTCATTTATTTATTTTTGCTACACTGGGGATTTGAACATCCGTATCCCTAACTAGCTGAGCTAGAGCTGTGGATAAATGTTATGGTCCTTTGACTTTGCCATTGTAGTTCCTTTCCCGATTTGATTTCTTGCCCCTGCTTTTGAGCAGCTGTTTCAACGGTCTATTATTTTGTATATTTTCTATATGGGTGCCTTCAGTGGGCAGTTGCTTTGGGCCTTTCTGTTTGCCCACTCAAATAGCTCTGTTATATTGTACTATTATCCCTTTTTGTATATTTTGTACATGCTACCTGGAGGCAGCTGTTTTGGCCTCTCCGTTTGCCCACTCTAATCTCCTATACCATATATCCCTATTCTTTATACATAATATATTTTTTATTTTTAAAAAAATTATGTATAAAAAATAGGGATATAATATTATACATAATATTATATTGTCACCATTAAGGTAAAAGAAGAAGAAGAAGAAGAAGAAGAAGAAGAAGAAGATAGGACCCATGAGTATCATAGTTTTTTTAATTGGTACCTATAACTATTGTAGTAGACTAGCGAAATTCGAAAAATTGCGTTTTAGTTTTCCTTTCCAATTTCATGCATACTGTTACTATTTATTTAGTTCTTGTCGTTCAAAAGAAAAAAAAAAAAGAAAAGAAAAGAAAAAGAAACGAAATAGAAGAAGGAAAGAAATGTTGCAGATATTTACAACACATTTGTTTTCTCACTTGGAGTTCCCAAATTTGGAAAACTACTTTCTAGCTATCCAGTGCCACGCATGCTGATATTTTTATTGGTTCATGAACCCAGATTTTGGTAACTCATTTTATAGAATGCTGATGTGTTTGCACTATATAAACGCTGTCCCTCTTAGTAGATTTGCCTTGGTGACTCTGCATTGCTTAAGAAGTGTCCATTGCAACTCCAAAATCTGGAAAATTGCTTTCTATCTATCCAATGCTATACATAATAATATCTTTTTATCAGCTCATGTATACTTTTTTTCATAATACATTGCATAGAATGTTAAAGTGGTTGTATTTTATAATGCAGTTTCTCTTAGTTGATTTGCGTTGCCATGGTGACTCGTCATTAATTAAGAAGCGTGTACCTCATACCGTTGCATCAGCTGCTCTTGATGTCCTAAAGCTAGTGGGTAATTCATGACCATCATCTGTTAGATGTTGTTGCTCAGTATAATTTTCTTTAATCTTGTATCAACATAATCATTTTTATGTTAGTGTAATTTTATGATTTTTTTTTGGGCGATGATTTTTTTTTGGGCGTATAGTGCCACTCACCTCACTGGCAAGTTTTTTTATTTTCAAAGTAATCACCAGGGTTCCAACCTAATCCTCATCTTCCCCATGAAAGGGGGCATGCCTTGGCACTGATTCATCAGTGGGTTGGCAAGTGTAATTTTATTGAAACCTCAGCTAATAGCCTTTTTTTTTTCATCAGTCTATTATTCAACTAATTCTGCATTATGTATAATAGCAACACTCCATTATTCTTTGAATGCAAGAAAAGCATATATGTCTTCTTTTTTACTCTAAAGTGTGATATTTTCAGAGAAAAAATGAGTGCTAGACACAAGCTACAACTAGCTCCCTATGACTAGTAATTGAATGACTGGCTATAATAAACCAGATGTGTTCAATATCATCAACTGACTAGTCTCATGAGGAAGATCCCAATCCATTGTTTACTAAGCTTCTGAGCATTTCAAAAGGTTATCTGATACTTGATTCAGTTCTTGGAAAACATGCAAGGTCAACCACCCATTGTGGGCTGAAGAAGAGACTGCAAATTAGGCAGCAGAGTTTGTATTTGAGGACACACTTCTCTCAATACAATATCAATGACATTTTTGGATTCCCTGTGTATGTAAAGGGACTGCTAACCAGGCTTGAAGGCAATAGACAGGGCCAAACATAAAGCCTAAGGTTCCTCCTATTGAGTTACTGGTATACCTTGAAAGGGCCTTAAAAAATGGCCTTATTAGCCCCTTTGGATGTTAACTGGATTTTTTAACAATTCAGACCATGGGGACCGGATGTTGCTGTTAGGGTGTAGGGTGCCCCTTTTGCTTTGGATGAATCACATCCCAGCATTGAATGCTTGAGTGATTGGACAATGAAAGGAAGTCTTAGGTTTTTTTTTTTTTTTTTAATCGACTGACTGGAGTTCAAATGATTAGTCTAGGTTAGTGGTGACTGTTCAAAAGTGCTAGCTTATTTAATTACTAGTAGTTTGAAGATTTAGTTTTGAAGTACACCTTTTTTGGTGAAATTTAACATTGTATTTTGTTGTTGTGGGGTTCACATTTGATTCATGTCTTCAGTTCCTGTTTAACTGTTTGAAAGTATGTTCTGTTTATACCAAAGTTTAGCCTAGTTGCTGCACAAGATGCCGATGATGAGGAATGAGATGATCAGTCAGGCAGGATCCTGCTAATAAGATTTTAGTGAGCTGCAGAAGTGCTAATAGAAAACTGGTCGGCATATCTGCATTCCGTTTGATGGTTAGGTCAAATATCATTGAAGTCCACGACAGTCTCGGCTTCACACCCTTTATTTTGGATTTTGGGGATCAAAAGCGAATGCCAGGGTGCAACAATTTGACACTCGTCAGAGCACGAACCGACTTGCCTTACGACCACTGATCATGACTCTTCCAAACTTTTACAGTCAAGCGACATTTCATCTATGCAAACTATTTGAGCTTGATTAACCTGTATAGCGCTTGTTTTGAGAAACATCCAGACCAATTGGTGTAATTGCCTTCAAATTGGCTGGTGTAAAATTGAAAATATTCTTGAACTTCCTATTTAACCACAATGGACCACCATGTTCTTGATCATCATCTGAGTTAATACTAATAAAGTGAATCCTGAATACCACTTGAAGATTGATCAGATGTGTGAGGAGGCTATGCATTCAACGACTTGGACCGAGTTCGTTTGCAAATTCTCATTGGCAAGTGATCTAGGCTTCTAGCAACCATATTTTTAACGGTAAAACCTGTTAACAAGGAAGTTGATTGCAAACATAAACATCATTATGTCTCTTGATTGGTGAGCAAACCATATGAAGAAATGCACGCCTGATATGACTTTGCCCAGTTAAATTTCAAATGGAACCAATAAAAAGTTCATATCAGCAGTTCTGAGTGCTTTATTACTACACAAGTAGAAAATGACCTGTTAGCATATTAAGAGAAATGCAAACTATGGAATGAAATTTATTTTCCTAATTTATGTTATATTTTCTCACTTTTATGGAAAACTTTGAAGTCCTTGCAGTTGCTAACTTCAGCATAATATGTTATAGAATTATAGCCATTAGTTTAAAGGAACCTTATCTTCTAATTGGAGTGTTTATGATTGCACAAACTCTTTTGAGTTGTCAGTCAGTACTACACATGTTATTCAATCAGAAAAATGATCCAATTAGACAATTTCAGGATATTGCCCTGATCTAGATGATCCAACTGTTTGAAGGCTGCAAGTCATCCTTGAGTGACAATTGGTTTATTTTTGTTTTGTTCCTCAAGTTTTTGGGAATGATTTGGCTAACGTGATGTTGGATTTTTTATTGAGCAATAAATGTTGTCTTGCTGGGTCATGTGTACGTAAAATTTAAGCATTTTTCACACTATCCACATGACAACTAATGTCTCTCATTCTTTCTCACTATTTTAACATTTTTCTTGTATTACAATATCTTCTATTTTAGGAAGGCCCTTTACCTTCTATTCAAGTTTTAATTGCAATACCTTTACATGGATTAGGTAGCACAACTTAGAGTTACCCCTCGAGTGCTTGTGGGTCACAGCTTTGGAGGCAAAGGTACATTTATAGCTGCAACTATTGTGAATCCATACTTATATATGAATATCAGAATTTATTTATCTAATTCTCAATTGTCCTCAGTTAATATTGCTGTCATATAGACTCTTGTGTACTGCTTGGTTTATATATATAAATGATGTTTAATAATATAAGGAGCAGGATTCTAACCAGTAACCTATGCAGTTGCGTTGAGCATGGTGGAACAAGCTGCAAAACCTCTTGCACGACCTGTTAGAGTGAGATTACAGTCTCTCTGATGTTGAACAGATAATACTGAGTGCTTCATTATTATAGAAATAGTAAAGTCTCTAATTGTGAGATAATTGTTTTGCCTGTCTTCCTGAAGGTTTGGGCTCTGGATGCTACTCCTGGAAAAGTCCGCCCTGGTGGAGATGGGGAGGATCATCCTGGTGAACTTATTGCTTTCCTAAGTAAAATGCCAAAGCAGGTGGTCTCCTTGCTCCTGGTCTTGTCGTACTTCTTTGATTCAAGGATCATAAACAGGCAAAGCATTAATAGATCAGTTGAACAGTGTCTTCCAAGCATAATCCTATGGTGTAGCTTTTTGGCAGGTTTCTTCCAAGCGCGAAGTTGTGGAGGCTCTTGTTCGGGAAGGGTTCTCTAAAGACGTAGCACAGGTATACTCTCATATGTCTATACCTTCTAATTCTAAATAAGTGCTATAGAATATAGTGGATAGGTGGTTCTGGGTGGGTGAAGTGTTAGCACTTGAAATGGATACCAAGGGGAAAATGGCTTGGGCATAAGAAGGTTGGGTGCTGTACTTTTCTTTTGGTGGCAATGCTATAATTCTTCCCATTGTGGTTTTAGAAGGTCATCATCATCATCAAAGCAAACATTGTTATTATGTACCTTATTTTCCTCAGTGTACTAGTAGCTGTCCATCCCATAAATGATTTTATAAAATATTTTTAACCAGTAATCTTCAGAAGGCCTTATTTTTGTGGCTGTGGAACTGTGGCATTATTATTTTATGACTAGGTAGAAATGCATGTTTCAATATGCAGCATCGTCTTTTATGTTTTTTTAAAAGTGTTTTTCCTGAAGGATGTGCAGTCTTTATAAACTCAATTAGTTCTTTAATTGACTAATTTGGAGGATTATATATTTCCTTGTTGCATGTGATTTAGATAAAGTAAAATTAATTCCTCTTACTTAACATAGAATATCTATTACTTTATAGTTTATAACCCTCTCCTCCCAGCTCATTATATTGCCACTGAAATCTCAAGATTGTTCTTTTCCTGTCTCTTTTTTTCAGTGGGTGGCAACTAATCTTCGTCGGTCTGGCTCTCCTGATTCATCTAGTTTCTCATGGGTCTTTGACCTTGAGGGCATTGCTGACATGTACAAGTCTTATGAAGAAACAAATTTATGGTATTTCCATTTAGCACTGTTTATTTCTCATTTTGTTTTAAAGTTTCAACCTAGGATTTAAGATGGCAGTCTTTAATGCTAGTTCTTTCATCTGCTGTGATGTCTGCATCCCCCAAATTTAATTTCTGTGTGGCTCATCGGTCTATCAAATGAAGTTGTACTTAAAAAAAAAATTCCGAATGAAGTTTAGGTGTAGTTGATTGTACCGACATTTTTTTTATTATCCGTACAGGAAGATTGTGGAAGATGTGCCTCGAGGCGTTCATGTGAATTTCTTAAAAGCCGAAAGAAGCTTGCATCGGTGGGCCCTTGAAGATCTTCAGAGGATTCATGCTGCAGAGGAGCTGGCTGCAGATGAGGGGGGTGGTGTTCAGATGCATGTTCTTGAAGATGCTGGACATTGGGTATTGTTAAAATATACTTTATACGCCAATCTAAGTATTGCTTTCATACTTATATCTTAGATACCATTGTTCCAACTTCCATGGATGTGCATGAATTTACATAGGCAAGTTTCTAGGAATTGCCCTTAACATCCTTCATCAACTATACAATCCAGACAGTAACCTGCATGATTTGGAACATTGTTCTTGAAACTGCTTATGATATTGTTTTTCTATGATTTTTTTTTTTTGGTCAGTAATAGAAACTTCTCATCAAAAGAAAGAACAAAACAAGGAGACACAGGTCCCCCATGGAAAGCCAGAAGGGGCCTGAAGGGTATAAAAGCATTATACCAGCACTAACCACAAGGGAAAACAACAACATAGAAATACAAAGATGAGCTAAATAAAATCCACCAAAGGATGCGATCTGTCCACCCCATGTTTTTCTATCACAATTGGGGTTACCATACTTCAGTGTAATCATTTTATCACTTGCTGAAGGATGAAACATTATAATAGTACACACATTTATTATGTGGTCACCACACGGCTGTATCCGATATTTCTAGCAAATCGAAAAGGGGTGTTCTTGTAGTTTTACTTAAAATTCAAATTGTTTAGTATCTTTTTCTCCTTGGCATCCTTGTCGCCCAACTATTGTTTTAGTATCTTATGCTCCTTGGCATCCTTATCTCCAACATAGTTGGGACAAGGCTGATGATGCTCATTGGCATCCTTTTCTAATCTCAGATTGTAAAATTGAGCCTTTTGGCTATGGTTTTAAAATCAGCCAAATTGAGTCAACATGATTTCAGTGCTTGCCTAGTTGAGTCACTCTTCCCGGTGGCTGCCCTAGTTGAGTCTTATGGGAGAAGGCCTAAACTCATTTCGCCTCTACTTTCCTGCTCAAAAGAATCTTTGGGAGGCTTTTTAGGGACTTTTGCACTCATTTTAGAACCGCATTTGTGTACTAATTGGACAATTGGATGCGCTGTTCATTCAATGAAATGAAAACAAACGAGGATGCCTACATTCCCCTCACACGTTGCGGTGTGTATGCACGCACAGGGGCGCACTGGATGACTGTGTACTGATCCAAATAGACCGTTGACCATTAAACTTTTGGGGCCCAGATGAAGATGATAAAAACCATGATTGAGGCTGATTTTTTGCGAAGAAGAGGGTCTAAGGAAGTCCTTGAAATCCCCCCCTCCCCAGGTTGGCCCCACCACACACTTGAGCTTACCAAAGCTTTAACTTAGGAGAGCTGCCCCAAATATTTACATATATATATATATATATTTATATAAGCTTATTTGATTACTTTTGGAACACGTGCTGATTTGAGGCTTCGGGTTTTCAGTATAGGGTACGCTCCTTTGTGGTCGACATTTGGTTTCCTTTGCTCATCTTTTTCCAGGAACAAACTTTTGTTGATAGCAAAATCATCTTTTGGAGCATAAATGATGCTCCTGGATCTGTTGTGTTAGCAAAAACACTAGTTGATTCAACTTCCCACCTTTTATGTCTCAGCAAGTATTTCTTCATTATTGTTGTTAATGTGATTTTTTTTATTAGAAGTTTGGTCTATAGATAATTTAGAGAAGATTAGTCTTTGTATTCAACATGATGGTTTTTCATATTTGTTTACAACAATTACACTTTTCTGCCTGTGTGCTTGGTAAAAGAATTATGTTCGTATATTTTCTTTAAATGCCAGCACTGTCCAGAAAGAAAATTATTAAAAGATTAATTTTTCTCTCATAAAAAAATATGCTGGAATGCTCCTGAGCAATGGCTTTTCATTTTCATATTTATTTATTCTTCCTTTGGCAGGTGCATGCTGACAACCCAGATGGGCTTTTTAGGATTCTTTCATCTTCTTTCCATGGGTTTTAAATCAAGGGAAACAGTTTATCAGAGAAATCAGAAAGGGTGAAACTTATAGAAGGAAGTCTCATTTTCTTCAGTTGTTCTATACAAATTCTTTCTGCTTGTATAATGATGTGGTAAAAAATGCTTTATCAGTGTGCTAGGCTTATCAATTTCTTTATTTATTGATGTTAATCCTGCCATTGTGGATTCTAACTTTTGAAAACCTGAATGGAAATGTCTTCTTCTACTACTCTCGGATTCTTTAAAAATATTCGCAATCATGGAAATGGGACTCAACTCTAGCAGGTCCATTGACCTCGTGAGCGTAGGGTTTACCGATGGACGTAAATCAATTGTCATGCCATCAATAAAACGACTGGAAATTTATATATTGGTCCCTGCCAAAATGTCTATTATTTGATTGTCCAGCTGCTCAGAGGACTACTTGGGGTTGGGGTTGGGGTTGGGGGTTCCTCCTCTCTTTTTGGGCCACTACTTTGCAATAAATATTGTTTGCCCCCGGTATGAATTGATTCTACTTGTACTGCATTTAATGGATATGCGACATTATACTCATATTTTGTGTCCAACAGAGGCCCGCAATGATACTGGTAAGGAAAAGTTCGTTTATACATATTGATGGCCCACCAAGGAGAAGGGGTAGGCCGAAGGGGTTTCACGTGCTTAATACACTTATATAAAAGTAGTTAGGTCGAATTAAGGAACCGGACTTATCTAAGATGTATAAATATTCTCCAATCTCAAACCAGTCCTGCACTGCAAGAAGAAAACAAAAAAAAAAAAGGCGTCACAGTAACCTGACTCTTCCCCCAACTCCTTGCATGTATGAGTCCTCTCTCTCTCTCTCTCTCTCTCTCTCTCTCTCTCTCTCTCTCTCCATGTCCAAAAAATAATAATAATAACTATGCCCTGGTCTCTAGCGAGTTTGGATCCTATGAGGATTTCCCGCCACGTCATGTATTGAGGCTGCCCAAGGTGACGTGCGGACCAGCGGCTTCGATTTCTAGTTGCAAGTGCCTGGTGGCGTGTATGTTTTATGTACAGGTGAATTAGAGAATTATTATCTGATAGTCGATTCTTCTCTGAGTCAATCCCTATAAATGCATCAGAGACCCACATCTAGGAACGAAACCATTTAATCCCTCTTTTGATCTTTCCATTTGTAGTTGCGTCCATCAGAAATAGTTATTCTCAGCAGTTCGGATTTAGATGTGTGGTTCCCGATGGATCATTTATGGAAATGGGCTGAGACTATAGTCAGAATGTACATTCATCTACAGGTAAAGCCGTAAAGCTCAATTCAACTACAAGTGACCAGTGAAAACTGATGAGTACCCTCTAAGATTCCTGTGTGTTTGTGTCGGCTTCGGGCAAGTATTCAGGCAACTTTGACCACCGGGTACACGAAAATGGGCACATGAAGTTCCCTTGATTGGAACATTGAGACTGGAGACTGGCCGGATGGCCATCTCTCGTAAGAACTTGACCATTTCATCTGCATGAATTTCCTCTTCCTCCATGGACCCATGTGGATTTTCTTCTCCTTCAGGGACCTCTTGCCGGCATCACAAACCACTCGTACCAATGCATTCAGGTGCTCGAATCTTCCGACATAGGAATCCGGCAGCTGGTTTACAAGCCTCAGGTAGTCATCACATGCTTTTGCCATCTCAAATTCTGCTCGGAATTCTAATTCTACCGCAAATCGCACCGCCTTCTTTCGATCCGCTGGGTGCATGACTACATCTATATACTCATGTTTCCCTGAAATTTAGATACTATAATGTAAGGAATTATGCAAAATTAAGTAAATCTAAGTACAATTCTATATGCAAATGTATGTATATATTTGTGGACAGTCAAAAATACTGCTATTGTTTAGAGAACCACAACATGTTTTATTCTTGAAACGTTACTAACCTGTTGATAAACGACAACGACGAGTTTTATCATGTTGAAATCGTGATTTATTTTTATTCCGTTCTACAATATTTTCCCATTATCAATCTGCGAAAACCCAAAAATTTGCAGCTCTCCTCTTACTAAACCAGTTACAATAACCCAATAACTTTATTTGTGACCATGGGCACAGATTTAATTTTCAGGCATCATTTACCAAGCAGAATCACTACGTTGAGCTTTAGTGAGTCGAAATGAGTTTTAAAGCTATGGTGCTGTTGGTAAGTTTGGTGTAAACATGCATGAAACAAAAGAAATGCATTCTGTCTCATAAAATTTGTTTCATAGTGTGGCTTATGTTGCATGGGTGTGCTATACATATAAAACAAATTGCATAAAATGATGTTACCACTAATAATAAGTTAACTAGCAAAATTTTAATATAACTAGCACCAAAAAGTAAATCACAATGAAGCAATAATGTTTAAAACAGACAAAGGAACTTGAATGATAAAATAGTGAGTGACAAAGTAAGTGAGCTTTCAATTAAACATGATTTAAGCTTGCTGCAGAGAGCCTACTTGACTGTAAGAATCCATAAATCCACTTTTGGAGAATTTCAAAAACCCAAAGTTCATTTGATCTCATTAAAGGAGACATGTTTGTGAAAAAAAGAAAAAAGAAAAGAGGATATGAACTCTAGTTTCCATTGGTTTCCAAGTGCCCCAATAGAACCAAATCAGTACAAACATTTTAAAAGAGAAAAACCCAATGACTCTTCTCATTATTTTTCTTAAGAAAGAACAAACTAAAGAATATTTGTCTTTCATGGGGTACCTTGAAGCTTCTCTGTTCCCCTCATAGAAATGAGCTTCTCTATCCAAAGCTTGCCATATGAGAGATATAGAGAAAACCTTAATAACTCTAATTTTTCCTTGAACTGTTAGAAAAGAGAGAGGTGTGAAGGTGAGATAGGAAAGAGTGAAAGCTTACCTCCAGGGATGTCTCTGGTGGGCTTCCATTTGGAAATACAAAGAGCTGCATCATATCCTAAGTTGTGAAGGTGATCCACAACAATTCGACGCAGACAGCTCACACATTCATTAGAGATGGGATTTTTGCAATGGCATGAGGTTGTCTCCCTTGACATTTTCATGGCTCTGTTCACTTCTTGCCTCAGTTTCGACCCAGGCGATCTGCTGCGGTATAGAATTTCCTGAATAGAAAGAATTTCTACTTCAACCAAGAAATATTGCAATAGTAATCAACCCTTTCATTTATGATACAAGAAAAAAAAAAAAGTGGGACATACTAGTTTAATTAAAAAAAAAAAACCATGGTTTATGTCAGATATCAAGGAAAATCGATTTTGACATTACCTTGTCAACTTCGACAATGTCATTTTTACTTGTGGTCTCAATTAAAAGAAAATAACTAAAGAAACCGCAAATCTTCATTTAATTCCTTGAACTTTTAGAGTATTTTAGATGCAGAAAGAATAATAGACTACAATATGAAGGTGGTGAAAAATGAATTCTCAACATATCTATTCTAGAGGACTAAACCCATAAAAAAGTGGTACCTGTCATGGCTAAAACCTTTACTGCCTTGATAAATGTAATCCAAATTATAACATTATGCAGCCTAAGTACCCAATAATTATAAACAGAAATATTATAAGCGTGCGCATAGGAATGAAAATGGGTATCCGATTCTCCGATTATCCAGAGGTTCCGACCTATTAAAAACCGGGGCTGGGTCCTTATTTAAGCCCCGATAAGTAAATAAGTCTGGGTCCGGTTCCACCTTAGTTCAGACCTATGGACCCGACATGTTACCTTAATTTTTAAAAATCTATCCCAAAAACTATGTTCTTTTAATATGATTCTCTATTTAGACCTGGACCTAGATCCAAACCCGTCTCATATATGGTTTTGATTCCGGTTCCGGAGCAAAAAAAACAGGTTCCGAAACGGTTCCGGGTCCGGATCCTGTTCCACCATCTTCTTAACGGTTCCGGGTCCACCATAGACCCGGACCAGAATCGACCTGTTTACAACCCTATACGCGCACACACATAAAAAGAAAAAAAAAATTATTATCAAAGGTCATGTGATCTTTATATAGAAAGAAATTAATTACCTTGAGCATATCTTCTTGGGCTTGCCAGAATGCAGCCCTTTCCTCTAGTGAGGTTCCCTCTTCTACTTCTTCTTCATCGTCGTTGTAGTCACTATCTTTTACATTAGAATGATCAGATTGGTCGCATGGTCCACTGAAAAATGCAGAAATTTGATCTTCAAGACTCTCCAAGGATTCATCTCCAAGATTATCCATCTCAGTTGTGGGAGAGGAGAGATAGGAGGAGCAAAAGTAGTTCTTCCTGGGGGTTGATGAGGCTGACATTATATAGGGTGTGCCACATCATTAGCATGGGCTGATACTTGATAGGATTAAATTTTAATACATGTCATTAGTTAGGAGAACACGTTTTTGCTGTTGCTGATGCATCGTTATGTGGACCAATGTCATCTATATTTAGTGGGCGGGTGATGTGATGACGATAGAGTTGTAAACGGGTCAGTTCCGGTCCGGTTCCATGGTGGACTCGGAACCGGAACCGTTAAGGAGAAGGTGGAATCGAATTCGGACCTGAAACCGTTTCGGAACCTGTTTCTTGGCTCCGGAACTAGAACCAGAACCATATATGAGACGGGTTTGGATCTGGTTCCGGGTCTACGTAGAGAATCATATTAAAAGAACATGATTTTTGGGATAGATTTTCAAAAATTGAGGTAACATGTTGGGTCTCAGGTCCACGAGTCCAAACCAAGGTGGAACCGGACCCGGACCCATTTACTTATCGGGGCCTAAAAAAGGTCCCAGACCTGGTTTTTAAC
This sequence comes from Camphora micrantha, assembly GCA_003546025.1. Classification (NCBI taxonomy): domain Eukaryota; kingdom Viridiplantae; phylum Streptophyta; class Magnoliopsida; order Laurales; family Lauraceae; genus Camphora; species Camphora micrantha. The sequence continues at coordinate 7,539,850 of QPKB01000008.1, forward strand.
GGATCGGAACCTCCGGATAATCAGAGAATTGAGTACCCACTTACATCCCTAGACGACGACAACATCTTTGGAAGGTAAGATATATAAGATGGAATGATGGATTATGCAGGGGGCAAATGTTCTCCTGCATAGCAGACTGCATAGTATTCACAAGCACTAGTAGGGTCATTTAGATGCATGTAGTCATGCAGACTAGTGGGAGGGGGCAGGTGAGAGAGAAAAAAAAAAAAACCAGTCTTATAAGATTATCCTACCCTTTATTTTTCAGCCATGAATTTTAATGGCAGTTTAATTAACCGTATTTATTTTTTATATTGGAGAAACCTCTCCCAAGCATCAGTGCTCATCATAAGGTGAGCACCGCTTGTCTAAATACCTAGTGAGGCCCGTCTTATGATTCATCTGAGTGGACCATAAAAGGGACTCCACTTCATAGTCAATGATCCTGAGTTTGGCACCCATCCAACTTGACTGACCGTTGGATCGAATGTGTACTCGTTTTAGATATATAGTGAAAACATGTTGGGTACTTGAACAAGTGTTTAGCATGGTAATTAGAGTCTCTATCACCATACACAACTTGGTGGTGAGAGGAGATCTTTCAATCCCCCCGATCTCACCCCAAACGATCCCACCCCAAGTGCCCCAAATGGGTCCCACAAACAATGGTACTCACCTTATCATGAGCACAGTGCTCAAAAGACCAGCCCTTCTATATTTAATTCAATGGTGAGGGGTGATTTAATGAGTGCAAAATTGGGCCTCATGCCAACGCCCCCCTCCACAAATCAATTCATTAGCAAGGAACTTTAAGTATACAAGCGCGCACAATTTGTATAGAAGAGCTAAAATCATTTAATTGGAGCATTAACAGCTCTCATTTAATTGCACACCCCGCCCCCCCCCCCCCCCCAGCCCCCGGCGTCAAATCATTTGATTAGCAAGGAACTTCAAGTATATAAGGCCGCTAAATTTGTGTAAAAGAGCTAAAATCATTTAATTGGAGCATTATCAGCTCACCCATAGTCGACATCAAGATCTATCATCAATCGTCATGCATTTATGTAGACCACATGATAGAAACATAGTCAGCCTTATGCATAGATTGTTTATAACGGAGAAATTGTTTCAGTTAAAATTCAATCTCCTGCGCACGGTGGACATGAAAACTCGCATCTGCATCTGCATCCACATCATGAAGAAGCATCTGAATTTCAGATGCGAGTCCCGCTTTTGTGATGGTCTGCACAGTTCCCATGGCACAATGGGCAGGAGAAAGTTTGGGTTAGATTGATTACTAGTGAATCCCACTACCTCAAAACAGTATAAAAGCAGAAAGTTTTCATATATCCCTTGTCTTTCTTTCTTTCGCATGTTCCTTTTCTCGCCCATATACGACAATTCACAGCAATATTAATATCTGATCAAATGTATAACAAAAGATTATTAAAAGTTGAGTGGTGAAATATAATAGTGAGGATGTAGATGAGGTTTTGACTTTCCTATATTTAAATTATTTAGGCTGCGTATTTCCTTCAAGAAAACATTATTTGATGCTCATTTTTAGTTCTTCGCATGTTTCTTTAATTTTAATTACTTTTAGAATACATTTTTCTAAATTTCTAAAAACCCAATTACAGAGCCTCCTAGCCTCCGCCGAGCACATGTGCTTGCATTATCTCGCACTTTCTTGTGGGGCTACATGGGAATGGGACCGAGAGTGATCCGAAAATCTCCCACTCCTCGCCTACCTATACACGGTGATAGTGGCCCAAATAATCATCCAAACCAGTTGATCAACAGCCCACGAGTTTCCACAGTCCAAAATAAATTTATAATCAATTCAATAATCCAGTCTAGATGAATGTCAAAACCATGATCAATGACTATAAGGGGGTCCACTTAGATGGATCATGAGCTAAACCAGTAGACATAAAGAAATGTGGCCCGAGTTTTGTAGGGTTTCTCTATTGACGTCCTAGCCAACTTTCTTATTTTCTTATAATAGAGGGTGTCCCGGTCCTTTAGGCCGGATTAATCCCTACCTACGAGAGCGCAGGAGAGCCGGATAAGTCCCTGTATCCCAGTTTAGAACTCTCATCTTAGCTAGTCCTTGCGGTTACCTTACCAACTGATTAAAAAGAATCTTTGCAGCTGAATTGAGGAAAGCGCGTGCTACGTGGACAGCATCCACACCGTTCCTGGGGCAGGCCAGGAGACATAAAAATGAACGCATGATTTCATCCAGACCGTCCGATGGATAGCCTACAGACACGACAGAAAACGACATTCTCCCCAACAAGCCAATCCAAACGAACAATGCACGTGCCTTTCATTCAGGTCCCCATAGCTGATGGGCCCCACACAAAATACAAACGGATTAGATCCAAGCAGAACTAGTCGGGGCCATCATCATTAGGGTGACACGTGTAAGCTTAATTGAACGATAACGTGACTACGTGGCCCACTTTTGTTTCTTATGAATACTACACTCGATCGAATGTTCTAACTGATGGGCCCCACTCACTATATATAAACGGATTAGATCAAAATGGAGTGAGTGCGAGTCAAATCATTTCATATCAGGTGAGCTTTGAACGATATCAGGTGGGCCCATTGTAGTTGTACTTATTCTGCATCTCAAGCTCTATCCATTTGTATGCCGGGTAGTGTTTTTGCTTTTTCTTTTTTTTATTACAGATTAGGGTCTTGATCTAAGTGGCCAGTGAGAGCACGGTTGGAGTTCCAAAATATTAAATTTTAAAATAATTATATATCCGAAACACCTATACAACATAGTATTTATGTATTTATAAGTATTTAACTAATCGGCACGAATATATATTATTTATATGTTAAAGTATAAAAATAGAGAAAAAAATATAAACTTTACAATTTGATCACATAAAATAAATAATAATTAATAAGTTAGAAGAAGTATATTCATTTAAAAGATAAATGTCAAGTTTATAAAAAATAAAAATGCACATAAATTAAAGATTTTACATGGTTCGCTTCATATAAAGAATCAACGTTTACCGTATTGATTGGGGCAGTGTAAATACTTTTCAATATTCCCCTTGGGTGAAATCCACTCCTCAACCATATTAATAACCCCAAGACGCGTCATGCTTGAATAGGAGAGCGCCTTCACTTATAGCCCAGTGACTGTATAGTCTCATAATTGATGTCAGACTTTACTCTTCGACTTTGATACCATCTTAAAATTATTTAACTACTCATTTATAACAAAACCTTGAGTCGTTAATAGAGGAAACGAAAATACCTTCTAATATTTTCCTTTGGATGGAGCCCACTCTTCTACAAATTTTATTTCAATAAAAGTTGGCCCTGAAAGTAAAAATCAAGGACATCACCACTTGAGAATCATTGAAAGAAAAATGTTAATTCTTTAAAAAGCAGATTTTATACTTTTCATTTTCAATATATCCAAATGGGCCATCATTGTAGCTAGCTTCTACAACCTTCATGATCCATTCTAATCCTTATCCTCCCCATATCATCTCTTTTGATGTAGACGCCATTAGTACTGCAAGTTTATTGAAACAAATGTTAACACATTAATAACAATTAAATGTTCTTCAAATGACATTACCTTCCTAGAGCCATGGGGAAATTAATAAATTTTGTCAACAAGGCTGGCCCATGTTAAATCAAGAATACATAGACTTAGAATACCTATATGCGTCAAAAATCAATTTGGTTGGCACTTCAAATCTCCATAGTCAGTAGATCATGATGGCATCAGGTACATTCGAAAATGAAACAAAGAAAACGTTTTTTCAAAAGCGACCCTGCTGTCATTTCATAAGACTTATTTGTTTCTCATGAAATAGAATAAGGATAAAGTAAAATAAAATCTATCAGTAATTTTTCATACAAACGGGTCTCATGAATAGTTTTGTTGAGAACTAGAAATCCCTCAATGTTTTTTTATTTTTAATTAGGACTTAAATTAAAAAAAATCTTGCTTTTGATTCTTTAGTTTGGATGGATTTGCCCCTCAGCTTGTTTGTGTTGTTGAGTCATCTTCCCACACCCACTTATGTTGAGCCATTTATTCTGAAGAAAAACTCTATTTTTCATATCCAAAAGTTTAACATTTATGATTATCAGTTTTAGAATCTCTATCATAATTCATGATTATTTTTGTTATGTATGGTTTTTATCTTCCGTAATGCCTTTATAAAGCAATTAGTAGCCTTCCATGGTGGAGCTCACCGGGATGCATGCCATCGTGAGACAATGAAGAGTCGAAAAAGCTATATATGATTTAGGGGTGTGCAAAAAGTTGGATTATTCGGTAATCTTAACCATTAATTTAAGAGTTTCAAAAAAAAAAAAAAAAAAAAAACACAGTCCTATGAATTACCTCGAAAATGATTTTCAGCTATATTTGAAAGTCTTTATGCAAACAAAAAAAAAAAAAAAAAACAAATTATTTGAAAGTTATTCTAATGGGACATCTAAAACAATCACACCTTTTAGACAAGACTCTTAAATAAACATAACCATAATTTGGTGCTTCAATTATGATAATTTTAAGAACATGTCACAAAAAATATGACCAAGTCCATCATCTCAATATTATTGATAAAGTTAACCAAATGAAAATGAATTTACTGATAAAGAAGTTTTTAATTGAAATAATGAATTAGAGCTAGCATCTGAATAATGCTATCCTAGTTGAATAGTATGTTAGCAAAAGTCAATACCTTGATCATTTTACTAAATGCAAGAGCATGGTAATGATGCCAAGAGGTCGATTTCTTTATAATTAGTGATTATCAAAGTGATAGAGATTGGAACCTAACCTCGTCATTTCCTCCTAAAACGTGTTTCCTGATCCTTTTTATGATGCCTTTGAGTTTGAGGTAACAATCCAAAATATTGTTCATTGATGTATTCTACCCATTAAGGAAGTGACATGTAGGCATGGATTTATATTTTCTAATGATAGATTTTTCCTTTTCTCACCTAACTTGAACTCACGCACTGATGCACAGTGGCACACTGCAATGTCCCTAACTAGTTGAGCAATAGTCGGGATATCTACGAACATTATATGGGTTGCAGGATGCATTTCTTTTGTTTGATGATAACAATTTTCTTGACTAGTAATTCTTATGTCCTTATTAATTTAGCTAGAATTTGTAGGAATTGAATATATCATGATTAAATGATCTCCATCTTTAAGATGGTTAAAGACGTATAGTGTGAAGGATATGAGGTGGCTATGTAGATGAGTTGTTTTTTTTTTTTTTTAAGACTTGAATTATTGAATGATGGCTAGATATTCATTTTCCATATTCCCTTAGGTCATGTTGGGTAACCAAATCTTCGAGAAAAATATTTTTATTTTCCACAAAGCTGTAGAAAACACAAGTTTGGCAATTGTAAATCCCCAAGGATTTGGACCAATGAAAACCCTCATTTTTTAGGAGTTTCAAGTCCGACCTCCCCCCATAGGATTGAAAATTCTCACTTTTGTGGATTTGTACACCGAGACGTATTTTTATTAGCTATATGAATTGATATGCACCCATGTCAATGTAATATCCTCAGCAACACGAATTATCAATGAGGAATTCCTATTCCAAATTCTGGGATGGATCCTTAGATCTGCAGATTCCTTACAATGTCAATGTAATAACCTCAGCTATACGAATCCTCAATGAGGAATCCAAATTCCAAGGTCTAGGATGAATCCTTAAATTTACGGATTCCTTACCTATTATCATACGTGCTCTTATTCTATTTTTTGAAAAAGCTATGACATGCTTAGGATATGTATTTCTACATATTTAATCATTATGTATCCTATCCAAACGAGCAGGTTTTAAGTATCAGTTTTCCTTTTCATGATGATGAGAATTCAATTGTGCAAAACATTTCTTTTTATTATTATTATTATTATTATTATTACTATGTTGCTAGGTAGGGCTACCTAGGAGTGATACTACCAACCTATGTGTTTCATACTGAAGTTTCAACATCACATAACATTTGTGTGTTGGCCAACACATTTCTAATTCAAGAGTGGAATATATCATTTTGACTTGAATTACAAATCATTATTGGAAACAAATCCAAGACGAGATTAACTGTTTGATAGGATGATAATTGCGAGATGGTTAGTTGTGTTCATTTGAAAAGATCATTTGTTTAGGGTCTAGTTGTTTGCATTGTGAATTTTAAGAATGAAAATCCGATCAAGTGGCTAAAATTGAAGAAATGAAAGTGAAGATTTGCAAATGGACATAGAATAATCTCCTCGTTGCTAAAAAATTAATTAACCACCTATTAATCACCTAGAAAATCATATCTAAGAAAGCCAGCCCCATCTACAACTTCACCTAGAAATACATGACAAATGATGAATAGAGCTGTCTCTTCTTAGTATACATTGAATCACAGCCCTTATTGTATCTACTGGATCGACCCTATTGTTTCTGACTCACAATCCATATTTGATTAGATGGCTGGTAAAGTAGTAATACAAATCATAACATATGGTTTTGTTCGTTTTTTCCTATTTTAACCAAATGATTTACATTTCTTCATCCTTATTATGGGACCATGCTCATAGTTGTTAATATTGTTTCGGATCTCATTTCGCTCTAGCCTACAAAATGAAAAGTTTTGGCTAATTCGGAATTTCGGTGAAACTTTTCGTAATTATATTTCGGGGAAAATATAACATAATATATATACATATATAAGTAAAAAAAAAATTAGAAAAAGTAATAAATATAGATTTAATCCATTATAGTAATTTTTTTGGAATTATATTTTGTGAAAATATAAGAAATACAAAATATATGTGTAAAAAAAGTAAAAAAAAAAAATAATTAGGTAAAATTTCATTTTAGCCGAAAAGTCACATTTCGGCCGAAATCTTGAATTTTGGCCCATATTGACCGAAATTCAAACCGAAAAGTTTGGGCCAAAATTTCGTTTCGACCGAAATTCAAACGAAAAATTTCGGCCGAAATGAAACAAAATTAATAACTATGACCATGCTTGATTTGGATCTCATAGGTACACCGTACAAAGATAGATTTGCGGCTTGTTTGGCAAATTAATCTATTTGAAATAGAGTTGTTTTAATTAGATGTTCTTATAAATAGATTGTTTGGTACATCAATTCAATCACTAAAAGAAAAATTGTCATTGTGTGAAAGTTATACTAGCAAAGTTACCTCATTGTAAAATTAATCTAAACAAGTTTGGCATAAAATAAAAATAATATAGACAAACTTGTCATATTATAAAAATCATAGGGAAACTTATCAAGAAAAAAGCCAAAAGTGTGTAATTGCTTAGCAATTCATGTTTATTGGAAAAAGTTATTTTTTAGTTTATTTTTGGAAAAGAGGCAATAGATAAATTGATTGGATCAAATATCCACATGATAATGGTCATCCATCACCAGGTTTGTTTGTACTCATTTGTGCATGTGAGACGTGAAAATGTTGTGTAAATAAGGCAATTTACACACTAAGATCTTCACGCTCATACAAGTGTGTAAAACCCTTCTTGCAAAAGTGCGTTATATAGTCTCTTATAATATGATTGTGTTCTTATGGGCTCCATAAACTATAATTAATTTTTCTCATTCATATGAGCCCTGTGTCTTTAATCCAAACTGTTCATTTTGTCATTGAACTATTGAACCCTTCCTTTGACCTTGGGCTTGATTATCTTAAGTTTTTAAAGATCTTCAGTAATTTGTTAAAAAAAAAAAAAAAAAAAAAAAAAAAAAAAAAAAAAAAAAAAACAACAACAACGTCTCAACCTATAAATCTAGTTTTCTACACTTTTATGGGCTCCTAATTCACGATCCGAGTCATTCAATATTCTTATATTAGTGGTAGATATGAAGATGTTTAGGTGTATGTATATATGTGTGTGTGTGTGTGAGCAGGGCTTTTTTAAACTAAAGCTTACTTTATCTTAAGCTGGAATGGTGCTGGTCCCATAAATCAAAGTTGATTATATCTGTTTTTTGTATGATAGAACTGAAAAATCCAGTTCTAATTAAATTTATCTTGGTTTTGGAGATGATCATCATATAAAAAACAACAATAATCGACCTTAATTTATGGGACCGACATTATTTCAGCTTAGGGTAAGGTAAGCTTCAACTAAGGAGAGCTGGCCCATATATATATATATATGGAGATGCTCATATGAAAGACATTTCTCACCTTATATGAGAGATAAGGTGGGGGCTCTTTCATCTATATCCAATGCTAACAACTTAAATATGAGGGCCCCTACCCTTATCTCTCATATAAGGTGAGAGATATCTATATATATATATATAATGGGTATAAATATAGAGATATTACTTAGCCTCTTCCTTAGCCTAAGCTCCAGCTATCCTTTTATATTATAGTTTTTCATGGATCATGAGATATTTTTGAAATATGATAAATGTTTACATGGTCACATGTGTAGACATGCTAATGTGTTTCACATGTGTAATATTTGCACATGTGGTATTTACAGCTTTAAATCTCATTTTTTCTATCACATTTAGAAGGCAACTAATCCCCTAAAACACTTATAACAACTATTTGAATTAGTTTTAAATAAACTAACATGCAAGTAGACTCATAGTTGAATGGTGTTGGTACCTTTGTGTCATAGAAATACCAAAGATTGATCTGTGGGTCTTCAAGCTTAAATTATCATTTCTAACTAAGAGTCTAACATAGCAAAATAAAGAAAAAAGAAATTTCGACCATACAACCGCCTTTTAGGCTGGACATTTGCCCCAAACCATTGAAGTTTTAATATTTTTCGAAAGTTGTTCATACAACTAAGATATCGAACAAATAGTTATGTAGAAAATACTAAAATTTCAACTGTTGAGGGGCGAATATTAGGCTGGTCATATGTACGGACAAAATCCGAAAAAAAAAAAAAAAAAGACCTTTATTTTCATAAATCCAACCCATACTTTCATGTGGGACCCAACGACACTATATAAATCACATGTCTCCGTGGGTCCCAGCGGATCCGAAACCTATAAATTACTCCAGCACTGTTGCCCTTCTCAGAACCATACTTTTTCTCTTTCAACATTATCCAAATCTTGTGGCCATGAAATCCCTTCTCTTCTCTAATACCTCTTTCTCTCTCCTAATGTTAGGGTTTTTTTTGTTCCTCCTTTTCATGTTCCATCATCTCTCCCAAAGTCTCCATGGCCATTTCCTCCAAATTCTCCACTGCAGTCCTCTCCACCTCCCCTCATCCTTGCTGCAGAAAATCTCTACCTCTCCGCCAACGCCTCCCTGCTCAGAAATCCCCCTCACTTCCTTCCCAAAACATCAATGTGCAGATTGTAAGACCCATCGGAAACATCGTCTGTAAGGCGATGGAGGTATCTGTCGCAGAAGAATCCCCAGCTTCCGGCGACGGGAGGAACTGGGTCCCGGTGGTACCACTGGCCGCTCTTCCAAGGGGGGAGCGGCGCGTGATTATTCAGGATGGGGAGACTATTCTTCTGCTGTGGTATAAAGATGCGGTTTTTGCGATCGAGAACCGGTCGCCCGCAGAAGGAGCTTATAGTGAAGGGCTGCTCAATGCCAAGCTGACACAGGTTTGAGATCAAGCTTTTTCTTAGCTTTGGTAGAATAGTAGTGTGCATTTTGTTAATTATTGAGTTAACAAAGAATAAGAAGATTGGGTGTTTTTTTTTATAGAAAGATGGTTAGTGCAAGTAATTCACTTTCTCTAGTAGAATGTATTACTTTGATGGTTGTTGGATTTATTTACTTGAATTTAGAGTACTGGTTGCGAAAAAATGTGGGATGATTAACTCTTGTTAAACCTACTACTGTCGTATCTGATGGATTCAGATGCGGAGACTCCGACATGCGGCCCGAGATCTACGTGCCTTTTGGCAATTGGGAAGCTCCACGGATCTCTTTGCCTCTTGCTTTCTTATGGGATGGAATAATAAGAAACTCTAGGGCTCTCTTATCTTATATAGACAAGTCCCAAATTAGTCACACTAGAGACTTCTTCGCCAAGAAACCTACATCCACTAATCCTATTATGAGTCTTATTAGTGGGACCAGATCAGGCCTTATGTTAATTGGGATTGTATTTTCTATTGACATAAGCCTTGCCTGATCTAACGTGGGACCCGCGACATGCGGGCCACACTATTTCGTACAGTATCTGGCAAATTGTACTTTGCATAAGATTCAATTGCAAAATGTTTGAAAGGCTCCCATTTTGGTGTTCCAGCTATTGACAACAGGTGGGATGTAATCTTCCATGGTTATTGTGGCTCTTGCCACTCACTTTGATTAGGGGTGGGGGGAAGGGGAATCATAAATGCAAATTGTAAACCTGAAGCTTTGGAAAAATGGGGTGGAAATGAAACAAAATTATGTTTGGAATGCAAGTTATTCTTGTTTATATTGCCATTGATATTCCATTTTTAGCTACTGGTATTTCCTTCTCTATCTTTCAAGTAGGGATTGGTTCCTGCTGCAAAATGTGCTTCTGTATTATTGCTCCAAACACAACATGGAATCTTAATGTGGTGGTACATCCTAATGGGACATACCTTCTACTTAGTTTTTATTTTTATAATTTTCTCTTCTTGTTGCATTCCCAGATTGATTATGTACAAATAGCTTGAATAGTAGATTATGTCCCTGTTCTAGTGCAGGGTTAGACCAAGAAACCGCCTGATCTATTACTTTTGTAACAGTCATGAGGGTATTCTTGAAGCTCACTTGAGCATGAATGACTCCTTTTATTCCTTCATCAGTCACAAAGAACCCACATGCCCAACGTCAATTTGCGTTTCCCTTTTTGTAGTCAACAAATGGTCTTGACTTTCTTCTTGATAAATCACTTAATGCCATTTTGTTAATGGAACAGATTTCTTTAAGTATATCCGATGGATGGCTTACATCTTTTGACTATGAACTGCCAACAGTAAACTTGGAGGAGAAGATTTAAACTGAGGTAGTTTCACAGTAAAATTTGATGGCCCTCTTATGGAGATAGATCCATTGGGATGAGATTTTGTACTCCTTTGATCAATATTTTGTTTCCTTAGTTGATGAAGAAGCCTTAGAACAAATTATATAAAATGACCATTAACACAAATTATATAAAATGCTGCCCTTTGTATTTGATCTCATCATTTTTCAGCAGGTGTTAGATGCATTCATACATTTAAAGCTCATAATCCTCTTAAACCGATGTGTTATGATGATAAGGCTTGATTCAGACCTCTTATAAATCCATCATCCATGGAAATCTTTTCAGCTGATGACTGTCTAATTTGAAATATGAATGATTGATTGGATAAAAACTGGGGCACTTTTGTGCAGGATGGTTGTATAGTTTGCCCCACCACAGATAGCACATTTGATCTTAGAACTGGTGAAATCAAGGAGTGGTACCCAAATAACCCTGTCTTGAGAGTCCTCACACCTGCTTTGCGGACACTTTTTGTTTATCCTGTGAAAACTGATCCAGAAAACATTTACATCAGTATGGGAGGAGGTCTCAAGTCTGGAGTTTCTGCCGAGATTGTCTTCAGCGGAAAAGCTCAGCCTGGTATGACTGCATCTGATGTCAATGTGGATGAGGTATGTGCTTCTTTTCTTAGTCTTTTTCCTTTTATCTTTGCCATGTCTTATGTAGCCACTAACAGAAATGGCCTTATTTTTCTGGCAAACAATAACACTCGTTGTTCATTTCTTGAGATCTAGAAAAAAAATAAAATAGAAAATAACATGTGAGATATTCAATAGAGATGGCAACTGGCTATATTTTCAGATGAGTTTGTATTCAACTTGAAATTAATTGTTCAGTTTTTTAATGAATCAGTGTTTATTTGTTAGTTTGTTGCTGATTTGTTACTGTGATGGATTTAGGTGAGAATGGTAGTTGATGAGGATGTAGGGGGATTTGGTTTCACAGGAAAGAATGAATTGATTAATGGGAAAGCAGCGATAATTGGCTTCCTATTGCTGTTAGATTTTGAGCTCTTAACTGGTAAAGGTCTTCTTCGGGGAACAGGCTTTTTGGACTTTCTTTATGCAGCTTCAAGGGCTTTTGATTCCTCCTAGACACCCACCTTCTTTTCTTCCTTCTATTGAGAAAGTGAGAAGATCGTCAAGAGCTTTAAGAAGGTAAATCTCATTTCTACAGTGCTTGCTTTAATATGCATGGCTAAAACTAGTGTCGGCCCCAAGTTTTGTAGGCACCATTTATGTTCTTTATAATGGGCCTGTCAATGATCAATCATTGTCACAGACCAAGCAAATCCACTTGATTCTAGCTTGTGAGGTACTTGTCTACACCCTGTGCAAACTAGTGAGTAGGCCTTCTACCAATGTTAGTGTTCTTATGCACACAGGTACTGTGAGGTTCAAGCCCCATTTTTCCAATTATCAATTTTGGTGGTCATTGATGATTAACTATTGCCAATAATATGGCAAATTTATTGTAAATACTGTGATAATATCACAATAAGAAAAAAAAAAAAGGGGATAAATTGTATTTTTATAAGGCTTCAAGGGCTGTGCCCTCTCTCTCCAACTTATGCCTATGACTTCTTATAAGCTACACACATCAGCCCTTCCCAGTAGCTGCTGCTGCTGGAATCTGGATCCTCAGAGGCTTTAACCTAGAGAATTCCTGAGTTAAAAGGAGTGGAACTCCACAGTGCAGTTGCATCATCATCTTCTCTTTTTTCCTCCCTCACCACAACCAAAAAATTGTATTTTTATGATAATAAGATATTTTTAAGAAAACTTCGTGATTTTATCGTGATAAATTCAAAACTATTGGCGATGTTTGCAATATGGATTGCCGCATATAGTTCCCACCAGAACCTGTTTTTTTGTTATAACTTGGTTATCAAAGCATGCCTTCCATATGAAGCCAGCGTCTTGTTTGGGTCAGAAAAGCTAGAAAATCCACTTGTTTTCTCCATATACTATAGACCTTTAAAGGAATGTGTGGGACCTCAATTTAATTTGTGATCAAATGATTATTCTTTGATCTTATGAAGGATGATGAAATGGAATTGCAGGCAGGTAAAATAAAGACTCAATTCATTTTCCGTGTCTCATAATTTTGCTACCCTGCCAAATATAGTTGCATGGTTGCGATTGACAAATGATAATCGATTTAATCTTAATTGTTATTTGTTAGTTCTAACAGCATGTGAGGCCAGATATATACGATGACTTCCAAATGAAACTTTTGAAATCTCTTGTGGTAATTGTTTGTTCTTCTTTTCAGCAGAATCATATCTTGTCGATGGTGGAAAGCCGAATCTCTCACTTCACTACCCAAGATGCGGAAACGCTTGTATTCATTGATGCATAATAGGAACATGGAGTTAGCTTTTAATTATAAATAAGTAAAGACTGTACACTATCCTCAAAATCTTGTGTCGAAATCTTCATTCTTTATAACCATCTAAGGAATGCCTAGTTCTCATCCATACAAAAAGAGTATATTATTTTCCCTTCACATTCAATCTTCTCCTGCAGGCAAACTATTGATAAATGTGATGTGTTCAGTTTGGTATTCAAGCACAAGACTGTTGCTTGTTTTTCTTTGCCAAAATCTTTGGCTTTTTTGTAAGAACAATAGGTCCACAGTTGACTGCTGTAACTACTTATTTATGCTTTTGGTTTGAAGCCTTGGTTGGAATGTATAAATCACCATTAGAGTTGGTTTGCGTACGAATTCCGGCATTTATAATCCAAGATAACATTTGGAATTGTGTGTTGTGTGTGTGCATATTTTTGTCTGATTATTTGCTTATTGCTGCTGCTGTTATTCTCCTGTCATCATCACCATTGGATTTGGAGGTTTTTTTTTTTTGTTGTTGTTGTCGTCCCAAACACTTTAATATTCTCTTTTGGGTTTTTTCTTTTCAACTCTTTTGGCTCAGAATGGAAGGGAAAATTCTACCCAACCACCATTGTCTCAAGTCTTCCTCGTCTCAGAGGATCAACGGAAATTTTCAACCCTGGAAAATCCCATAAAAGTGTCATGGGAAAAACAGGAATAGCAGAATAAAAAACTAGGAACAGGAATTCCTATTTTCAGTCAAATCCATTGATTTCATGTTAGTTGGCCAAACTAAATTAATTTTTAAGTGGCGAAACTAAGGAGCACCTTGATAGGTGGTTTGTACTAAAGAAGTCTGCTACATGTTTTTCTTCTTCTTCTTTTTTCTTGTAGTCAGATTTTAATATGAATTATCAACGACTTCTTCAGTAACCACAACCAATTATTGTCTATGGGGTTAAACTAATCTTACTGTGTGATTTGGTTGCATTAAGCAATAGATTGGGCACAAGAAAAGGAAGAGGAATAAAGATTTTCTGCCGTGTGATTTGGGAACATTTATCCAATGGATTTTGAACAAATGAAGAAGAAAACCAATACTTGCCATGCGATTTGGGTAGATTGATGCAATGGATTTGGCACAAAAGAAATCCCTCTTCTAAGTTTTCCACCAAGGAATTATTGATGATATAGTGAGGTCAAGCACCACCTAACTCAATCCTTGAGTCTTCACGTGGGACCATGCTTTGCCGATTCAACCTATTGTAACTGATGGGGTCTCTCTTTGTTAGACAATGCTCCTAAAACTACCCAAGTTGGAAGATCCTGAACATCTTTAAACCCTGCTCAATGCATGTTTGGCAATTAACTAATTAAGTTAAAATAAAGTAAATTCATACAAGAAATGACCAGGGTTAAATTAAAAGTATATAATTTTAAAATTTCCCCCCAATTTTTTTAAAAAAGTAAAATAAGCAGCCTCCTTTTTCCACTAAAAGACAAAAAAACTTCACTTTTCTATATAAAAAGTCAAAAAGATTTTATATCAAATAACTAAAAATAAAACACCATCATAACCATTTATATTTTATTCTCTCTTGATTTGATGCTTCACCTCACCCTACTTCAATTCACCGTACATAAAAAAATAAGCGTTCAATGTGGACTGGATCAAGGGGTTAAGAAGTTTTCAGGTAAGGTCATCTGTTACAAGTAACATGCCTCGTAAAATCAATGGTTAGGATCAAACAGTCGCATTACTTTATGATCATGATGTCATGCCAGTGACAGTTAAATGGCGAAAAAAAAAAAAAAAAAAATGTGTGTTGCCAAATGTGCACTGAAATGCTGATGAGAATGCCAAGATATCAAGATAGCTTCTCATCTGTCTTTACGTCGACAGGTACAGCCTCTTTGAATCTTCTATTTCTCCTATTTATTTGTTATTTGATTTGTTTTTGTAAGTCAGATTTACTCTCTGTTTTTGTCGAGATTGACTATTTTTTGTTGAGACCCAACAATGGATTGAGAGTAGACATAATAGTAGTCATGGATCGCTTGTGAGCCTTGTTGAACACAATAGAAGTCGTATTAGTATACCACCGTTTGACTCCAGATGAAGAGAAAGTAAATATAAAAGCATGTCTAAGGCTCTAAGTTGGGCCTATTTAGCTATTGATGCCATTATCCAGCCCACATGTTTGGGCTGGCCCATCTACATTTTTTTTTATTGGTTAGAAGGCCCTTTTACACTTGGCATATTTAATTATTAGTGCTAGCATCAGGCCTGTATGCTTGGCCCAGCCTACTTGTTAAGGGTATGTTCATGCATTTGCACCTTGTTTATAAGCATACACGTATTTGATGGTGAGAGCAATAGAGACTTTTTTTTTCCCTTTCTATCGGAGGGTTCCCAACCCTTTGGGATTGACTAATCTCTCCCGGCCCTAAAGGAAGCCGGGTAAACTCCCTTGTAGCCCAGTATAGTAACGCAATTTTGAACCCACAACCTCCGAGTGCGAACCGTGGTCGTAGACCAACTGAGCTATCCCTTGGGGTTAGAGCAATAGAGACATGATATTACTAAATCAGACAAAGTGAATTTCTTTATTTTCTGTGTAAAATAGATACTTCATTCTTATAGGCAGAACCCGCCGGGTCAGTCGGTAATACACAAACATGCCCCAAATGGGTCAGGCTGGATTGTAATGACCCATTTGATTCCAAGCAACCATATAAATAGAGCCCAAAGGCCCTACCACCCAACCTCGCCCATGAAGAGCCATATTGCCAACTGCAAGTGAATATAAAAGCATAGGCCAAGTATTCACAAACTCCCATTTCCCACATCCAGTATTGACTCAGCAAGTCAACTCACCCAACTTGGTGATCGACATAGTCAACTCATCCTGACATAGGCCGAGTTGAAAAACGACTTTTCAAAAACTACATGTTTCCATCCACAAATACATTCAACGGTCGGCACATCACAATCATAAAGAACTGCTACCATATCCACACAATTCCATTATTTCATTCACCTTGACCCAGAAAAGTTTTTAACACTTTTAACCCACCACCACATGATCCTACTTTGTTGACTAATTGAATATTCAAAGTTTGACACTCAAGATCATCTGCAGTTGACCTTTCCAATTCTCAAACTACATAAACTCTCTTCAGCAGCTCTGCAATCCACAAGAACTCGACTAGATGAAACCAACTAAAGAAGGGATCAAGGACGACGGCAAGAAGTATAAAGGCGTTCGACGTCGGAGATGGGGGAAATGGGTGTCGGAAATTCGAATTCCACGCACTCAAACCCGCCTCTGGCTGGGATCTTACACCACCCCAGAGGCTGCAGCCGTGGCACACGACACCGCCGTCTTCTGTTTGCGGGGGCCGTCGTCAACTCAGGGGCTGAATTTTCCTATGTATGTTCCAACGTGCCTTCAGACAGACATGTCACCTGGATCCATACAAGAAGCAGCCTCGCACACCGGCATGGCTGTTGATGCCAAACTAATTGCTAGATTGGCAGAAGACAATGAAAAGGTGAAGAGAGTAGAGAATTCTATATGGGGAGATGGAGATGTAAAGGTTCATGAGGAAAATGATGTGTGTATAGAAGCCTTCAGTATTTCCATAGATGATATGGAAATATATATGTAGTCATTCAGATGTCAACAAATAACTGACAAATGTTTCCTTTATCTCAAATTTATGTGGGAGAGGGGGTTCTTCCTTCTGGGGGATGGACAGTGATTTTGTTGGGTCGAGTCTAACATGAGTCCATGGATTTTGACCTGAATCGGGTTCAGGGGTTCGGGCAGGTTTGGTCTCTGGCTGCCACCAAACCTCTCCACTCTGTTTATGACATTTACATATTTGGTAATGAAATATTACACAAGAAGTCTAGTTATGAGGTAAGTAATAGACGTTTGAGACTCTGGGAATCCAAGTTTGCAAGTATGAAACTGTTTGGTGTAGGATGTATATATAATTTTTTAATATTTTAAAAAATAAAAGGACAACCATTACCAGCCCCACCCTGCCACTACTGTCACGGGGAGGTTTGGTTTGACACATCGTAAACCCGTCACGGGTCAGGTCGGGTATGGGGCAGGAGAGGCATGACTTGGGGCAACCCCAACCAAGAGACATTCCTAGTTCCTTCCAACAAAAAATGTTTCCTAGGTAGGCAAAACCAGTGATGATGATATGAAGATAAGGAGTAATCACTAATCACAAACCAACAAGTGGAATCAGATGGTTAGAACTTAGAATCATCTGATCAGTACAATTAGTCATTTGGATGATAAAGAATTTTTTTTTCCATACAAATCAGAAAGAAGAAAGTGCAAAGAGCCTTTATTCTGCTATTCTCCCTTATTCAAACAAATCCAACAAAATGTATTATCACACAGAAATGGTCCAAGCTGATTTTTATTATGCATACACCACAGCACAGGAACTAGTCTACTTCTACTCTAGATTTCATACAGATGTAATGAGAGAACATGGTCTATTCCTAGTTTGGCCTTTTTATTCAAGCTTATGTTGCTGCGGTGGAGAGAGCAGCGAGAAGGCTTGAGGCCCCGGCAAGAGCTTCTTGGGAGAGGCAGTCTCCGAAGGGGGCCTTCCTATCCCAACTAGGGATTTCCTCATAAAACTTTGAGTTGGAAAGAGAAAGCGAAACGTCCAATCAATGACATCAGGAGCAAAAATCCTGTAAACTAAAAAGATGTCATACCAGCTAGGGAACTTAACATACGCATCGCCCCTACAAGCTCCTGATACAATTGACCTCGCAAACTCCTCAACATAGCCTTCACTGATGGGCACCTAAAACCAAGGGAACAAGAGAAAGTGGACACCATTAGGAAGGCATATAAAAGAGAATCATACAATCTGCTACATATACAGCCGAACAGGTATAATTATATAGAATAGAGCCTGTGGCACAGTAGAACGTGCTCACTAATGCAACCTTGAGGTTGTGGGTTCAAGTTGTGTTACTAATTAAAAGAAAGAGAAATGGAAATAATTAGACACATGCATACATTTGTGCTTCATCAAAATTATGTACTTTATATGCATATGGTGTGTGAAGAGAATTGTATCCCCACAAATGTATGCATTTTGTATATATATAATATATATATAATGGGGGAAATTCATGTGCATCCATCCCTCACCATAGGGTGAGGGAACTTTCCCTTTTTGCACATGACACTTTTTTTTATGCATATGACCATTTATGACTTTTCCTCTTTTTGCACATGAAAATTTCCAATTATGGAAGTGTCCCTCACCCTATGATGAGGAATGGATGCACATGAATATTCTCCTATATATACATCCATATGGAGGCACATGTCTAGGCTATGATAAGAAAACATACTATGTGTATGCAGCATATTGAGGCACAGGTCTAAGCTATGATAAGAAAACATACTTCTCTTTCTTCCTTCCATAGTATCTCTGCCCCTTCCTCTAGCATTAACTTGCCACTGGTCATTTCACTCCCAATCCATCCATGTGTTGCAATGGTTATTCCAACGTCATCTCCCACTTCAAACCTCAGTGTCTCATAGAAGTTCATCACAGCTGCCTTCGCTGCCTAATCACGTCAAAGAAAACCAAAAGGCCCATTGAAACAGAGAAGGAAAATCCAACCGTAACCATGTTTAATACTACATACTTTCATATCAGGGGAAATTTTTTTTGGCAATAATCCCATCATATAATCCATCACGTAAATGTGACATGCTACAACCACGTTCAGAGTGATAAGACACAAAGTTCACTATTATTATGAACCACAGGAACATGTTTTTGAGACTGTGTAGAGTTAATCTTTGGGTTCTTTTTGGAGGCTCTATGCCTTTGTAATCTTCCCCCCTTTATTATGAGCCACAGGAACATGTTGATTCATTGAATTGATATTGCGAGAAACAGATCGCCAACCACAGTAAGACTCAACAGTATACTCACAGCATATATGCTCATTCTTGGCATGGGTAGCCAGCTTGATACTGATGTATTAACGACAATTCGACCATTGCTTTGCCTTAGGTAGGGAAGGGAGACGAAGGTAGGATATATGTTCCCCCAGAAGTTAACATCCTGTTATAAACCAGTTCAAAAGCATAATATTAGTCACAATCTGGTGCCAATAGTTTAATAAGTAAAACGAAATGCCAATCTAAGTGAGACCAATATGCCTGAATAAACCAATTAGCTTCACATTACTTGCAAAACATGCCCATACCATTAAAAGAGGAAATACAGAGGTGTCTGTGGCATCCTCAAAGAGGAAGGTGCGTCCCAAGCTTGTTGTATTTACCAAATGATTCACTGCAAAAATGGGGCCAACAACAATATGAATGTATATTATTATTATTAGAAAAGTTAGCCATAATTGCTCATTTGTGTTGTTTATGATGTATCAAATCAAAATTTGTTATTAAAATAGTTAGTGCCTTGGAAGAAATCTAATACTAAAATGCTTTATGATATTTCGAGATCAGAATTTTTGTATAATGGTAGCCATCCAAACAAAGGCAGAATTTCTGTAAGATTTGGCGTCGAATGATGCAATAAATAGAAAAATGTAAGCATCTTTTGCAGTACCTGTTAGAAGGCCAAATGTTCTCACTACTTGCAACATTTGGCCATTGTATTGGAAGGGCTCATCATGGATGCCCTAGGCCCTCTCCTCTTTGTTGAAATGATCCTAACCATCTATCAAGAGCCTGAAAACTGGAATGTGGGATCATCATGGATGCCCTAGACCCCCTTCTCTTTGTTATGATGATCTAACCATCTATCAAGATCTTGAAAACTGGAACGTTCAACAAATTATGTAGAACTGCCCAGTTTTTGGAAATTTCTACCAACTTCAGTACACGCTACATTTCTTGGACTAACCAAATTTCAAGACCCATCTTTATTTTTTTGTAAAATGGAACAGCCTTCCATTTTACTGGATCTTGATTGATGACTAGGATCATTTACCCATAGTGATAATGAGTTGTGTAAAATGCATCTGTATAAGATATATAAAATCAAATAATTGCAGATCCTACTAGATAACTAAATAGTGACATAGGAACGGAGCAAATTCAATAGCTTTAGGAGCCTTCCAATAAAATCAAATAGCTTCACTTTGCTTGTGGGTACTATTTTCTTTCAGCTAGCAGCTTTGCTTTTAAAAAGAAATTGATGCAGAACCATACATATTAGATAAAGGTGCGTGCTGTCTAATATAATACCTCTACTAACTCATTCCTCAAAAATAGAGATGCTATAAAAATTCATATAAAAATAAGACAAAAACATATGTAGGGATTATGGAATGTTGAAGAAGAGACACAAAGATAACAACTCTGCATAACCCAGTCATTTCTCAGTTGCTCATATTAAGTACTTAGTTGTCATTTGGCAAATTTAAAAATAAGGTCCATTTGATTTAAAACAGATTCAAACTGATGTTTGAGTGCTTTTGATTGTTTGGGAAAGTTTATCTATTGCCTCTTTTTCAATGCTTTTGATTGTTTGGGAAAGTTTATCTATTGCCTCTTTTTCACTAAGAAACAAAAGGGTAACTTTCTGAATATACATCAATGTCGCTCTAAGCAATCACACAACTTTTGGTTTACATTTTTTTACAAGTTTGCTCATATCACTTTTCCAATATGATAACATTGTGTGTACTACTTTTACTATGTAAGATTTTTTTTTTAAAATTCAATCAGATATACCAAACGGCATATTTATATGACAGTTCAAATGAAACAGATCTATTGTAACAGATAACTGAAGCAGCTCTATTACAAAAGGCGCAGTGTCAAAACAGGACATTACATTTGTTTGAACAATGGCATCAATACTAACACATTTACAGGTATCCCAAACCATGAAACCTTGATTATTACCTCTCTTCATTAAGGTCTTAGGTAAATATTATATACAGGTATTCTAAACTAGGTGCCCTGAATAGGGATTGAGCACACCAGCTATGATTGTATGGTACACGTGCAATAATCTTAATACATTCAACTTAATGTTATTTAAACCCAACGTCTTAAAGTGGGTGAAGATGGGCAGACTAACCTTGCCCATAGTAGTTTATGGTTTCATTGATGAATCTTCTGCAATCCTCCTCCTTTACAACATCTGCAGCCATGACCAACACATGCCTCGCACCCATCTGTTTAGCATTCTCACGAATCCCCCACAGTCTCTGCTCCCCTCTTTGCCACCAGCACAAGATTTGCACCCCTCTTTGCATATTCATATGCTATTTGCTGCACAGAAGTAAAGATAATGAAGACATATTCATCATAAAAAAATGCATACATGTAAATTCCTAGATGGGCTTGAACAAACTGCAAATACACTTTATAATATTACACTTATAGATTTGGTGCATGTAAAAAATTCATATATTCCTGTAAATTCTTCTCTCTTTCTGGCTGTGTCATATCATTTGATCATCTATTTGTATAGCATTCTTCATTTCCATTGAAAAACCTTACCATCCAAATCCGGTATTTTTGTCAACCAAATTACAATATAATATATCTATGCAATATAAAAATGATGATAAATGGTAACAAAAACTATAGTAGTTAAATCAATGTAAAACACCCAAAAACTCAAATTGGACAAATTATTGGAAAATCACCTCTCCAATTCCTGAGGAAGCCCCAGTAATCAAGACAACCTTGTCATCCATATCTTCACTGTAGAGGCTCTGATAGACCCACTGGCATGCATGGAAGAAAGAGAGGCTGGGCCATGCAAAGGCCAACATGACCAAGCTTGCTGGTGTAACCACCAAATTCAAGAGAGAATTGAACAGATCCATGAATAGGAGATGACACACTACTACTCAAGGAATGGAGATGAAGAGAGTTGGAGCAGGAGTGATAGTTTGAATGTTTGTTTATTGTTTGAGAGGAGGAAGTAGAAGAAGAGGAGGAGGGGATAAGCACGAGACAGAGACTGTGGGTGGAGTGCCCAAACGTTCAACACCAAGGTCTCATGCATTTGACACGTCCAAGACCACAATCTATGCCTTTGCCATATGGAGCAGCTTTTGGAGCTTCTCTGAATTCTCAAGAGGAAGAGAGAGAGGGATAGCGGGAGGTCAATCCGGACCGTTGAATGGTCGCTACCTGATTGATGAGGGGTATGGCCCACATGCAGGTGCAACCAAGTTTGTCAGTTCCAACCCAACCCAACCCATTTGTAAGTCATTGGATTAGGTCATTAGGTTCAGTCGGGTCGACGGTTTGTTGTGCCTGCAAATATTAGTCAGGTTGTGTGACCAAAACCCCAAATACATCAAGCCTGTAAATAGGTTGGAAATGTCATTGCAAAATTACCCTTTTAAGGCCTTCCTTGTTTGCATGATTTTTTATTTTTATTTTGTTTTATTTTTTTGCTTAGGTTGGCATACTGGCAAAAAGTCATACTATCCACCTGAAAATAAGGAATTGTCCCTGAGCATATATGATACCGAAGTACCAGCACCACTCAACTCAACTGTAAGTGTGTTGGCTACATGAAATTGATTTCTGAGAAACATGATTTAAGTGGTTAAAATCGAAGAAAGGTAAAGATTTATAAATGATTATCAAATAATCATTTCCAAAATGAAAATAGATTAAGGGGATATGAAAAATGAGTACCCACAAATAACCCTATTAAATGAAATCCTACAAAAGTCAGGTGTCAACCGCATCTCAATTCTCAACTTGAAAATTTTCATGCAACCAAATAGGCCCAACTTGAACCTTGAATTTCCACTTTTTAGCGTGTCAGATTAACTAGTGAAAATGGATTAGCCCATGATCACGATCCAAATCATTCATTATTCTCATATAATCAGTAAACCTTAAGACATGAATTTTTCATATCTTAAATCCCCGTAGATTTTGATAAACATGTGAAAAATGCCAAAACACATAAATCCTACTTTCTAATTATCTGCACCTTTGTGGGCCCCAATTCATGATTCAAGTCATTCAATATTCTCATAGATACAACAATCCTCAATGCTCAATCTTAAATCTTCATGAGTTTTGATAAAATCTGAGAAAACGAAAACGAAAACAAAAAAAAAAAAAAAACTTACACCCATTTTCTATTATTTTGCATTTTTGAGGACCCTCAATTCATGACACTGTTTGAGACTCAATATTTCTTTTGTAGAAAAGTATTGGATCCTGAAGCCCACTAAAACTATATAAAAATTGATATAGATCCGTTCTTGGCCTTTCTCTTTCCACCTCGTATCATGTACTCATGTCACATTTGGTAAAATGCAAACGTCCCCTAGAATACTATATCAACTACTTTTGTTCCATTGAATCTTTATTATTTATATAATCCTTCTTGGGCTACAACTGCAGAGGTATATAAAAAGGGCAAGCGGATATTGATAACTACCAACTACATATGAGGACATTAATGAAGAAACAATGTAAATTTGAAGCTATTACAGGGAGGAATGCAAATGGGTCTAATCCAAAGGGAACAATGGTGGATTTCAGAGCAACATTCATTTTCTAAATTCGGATTTGAATTTGAGATGGAACCTGTGTTGTAGCTGGATTTGGTATCAGATAAAAAAACCAAATTTTAGTTCCAAATACAGATCTGAAATAAGATGTAAAGTACACTGGTTTAAATGGATAAAGTCGCCTTAAAAAATTTAATATAGAAGTGAGCCTATGAGATGGTATATGATAAAACTTAAGTAGACTCTCAAATATGAATATAAATGAAGCCATTTAGACTCTTAAAACCTCTTTATATTTTTAATATTTGAAAGCAATCATCTTTGATTGGAATTCTGCTTGAGTAGGAATATGCAAAGATTTGATTTTGAATCCAAATATGTAAGTTCTATATGCATAGATCCGGATTGAGTTCCTTTTAATACAGAAATAAGTTCTATATACTCACTTTATTCGAAACCAACTTGCAAGTTGCAACCCTAAATATAGGACCCATCTTTGTAGATCTCATCATGAGCAAGTCCTTAGAAAGGAGAGACCTATTCAGATTTTTCTATAATGGAAATCTAAACCACTTAAAGTCAATGTCTCCAAATGAATTTACTGTCAAATTTCTCTCCATGAAAATTGCCCCCACTGTTGAACTGAAAAATGAAAGGAAGTTTGATCGATATGACAGTAGACTAACTTTCGTTCAAGAGATATTTTAGCCTAGTTTTAACTTATCTACTAGCACAACCATCCGTGCTCAGCACAGTACATCCATGTATTATAAATTAAATATTTGTACATTAAAAAGGTTACGTGGATTACCTTTTTCCATCCATTAAGTTGAATAAATGAAAAAAAAAAAAAAAAAAACCTTGGCGAGAAAGGGTGTAAAAGAGATGGGCGGAGTAAGAGACTTAAAAAAAGAGGAAAAAGTAGAACTAAAGTGGAGAGTAGTGGGTGGTTTGATGAAATAGAATATGAGTGAATAGTTATGGGGACAAAAAGTGAAACATTTAGGAAAGAAAGATAACTGTCGGTCAAAATCGTAACCCACGGTCAAAATCCAATCCAAAAACACTTTAAGCTTAATACAGTATAATAGGGTTGCAAACAGAACGGTTCCGAATAAGAACCATAGTGGACTTAGACCTGGACCCGTTTCTAAATAACAGTTCCGAATCCGTTTTTGACTCGGAACTTGTTTTGTTGATTCCAAATTCAATTTTGATAGCCCAGATCCGGTTCCGAAACCGGGTCCTCCTTTCTAGTTCCAAAATCGATTCTAATTTTCCTTTATTCTTCATTTTTTTTTTTAAATAAGTATATCATTAAGCTTATAACAGCACATCAAGTCTACTATCTCTAATATTATATATAAAAATGTCAAAAAAAAGTTAATTTTGAGGTATAATCTGCAATATCAAAGGCTCGTATGCTAGGTCCCAGGTCCACGTGCCGGAACATATATAGACCTGGAACCGAACTCATTTATCAATCGGAACCTAAATTAGGTTCCGGATCCGGACTCGGACCCGTTTATAAAGCAGAACTTAAAATAGGTTCCAGATCTGGTTTTTTATAGGTCGGAACTCCCGAGTAATCACAGAATCAAATATCCATTTGCAACCCTACTTATATATAAGAAGAGTAATTTTTAGTAATTTAGATTTCATTATTGGAGTCCTGATTGATCTATAAAAAGTGGATAGAAGGAATTCTAATCAATCAAACCCCATAAAACCTTATACATACATATCAACATCCCATTACATTTTATCATGTAACAGAAACACCAAACTCAATTCCATACGTCTTTTCTCATCTCACCCTCACCTCCTCACACCAAACACACACTCAAATGAAATAATGACAGGTAGCACACGCAGACACCTAACAACCACTGATCAAAAGAATAAGTTGTTCATCCCAAAACTCAATATCCATCTCACATCTGCTATAAATTAAATTACAAAGGTGGTTTAGTTGGCTTAAGATCACGGATTGTATCCAGAGATTATTGTAGGTTCGGAACTGTACTATAGGCTACAGTGGAGTTTACGCATCTTCTTTTTGGGTCCGAAGGAATAAGTCCAGCCAAAGGGTCGCGAACTAATTTAGTAGAAAAAAAAAAAAAATTCTCACATCTGCTGTGGGGCACACCTGGATGTACGGTCAGATTCCAATTCAAACACCTCATGGCCCAGCAATTTGGTGGGAGACTTGACTCGAGTGCCTTACACTCCAAGTTTTTTTTATTTAATTTGGGAGTCCTCTCTCTCTCTCTCTCTCTCTCTCTCTCTCTCTCTCTCCTAATCACAATTCACAGGGACAGGGGAATCGCACTACAACGTCAGATCCGGGCCCACACGCTACCCGTGTGGGGTCAAGCAATCTAGTCTCGGGTTTCGGATCCTTCCTTGCAGCGTCCGTCCTTCCCACAGGAAGGGTCGGCTACCTCTCTTTGTATCTGCTGATTTGGTGAGTTTTTGATGATCTGGGTCAGCATTTCGATCCCAATATCGCTCGAAATTACGAATTTTTAGAGCATTGAGATCCGAAAAATCCTCTCTTTTTCTCTCTCCTATCTACCAAACACCCACCCAAAGCTGACCCATTGTGTGTTTTTTTTTTTTTTTTTTTTGTTCTTAGTTCTTACCTATCTTCCTTGGTTTCCTTTCCTTTTCTAACTTATTTGGGCTTCCTAATAATAGGTGTTTTTGATGATGCTATAGAGAAAGAGCGGAAATTCACAGCGCTGAAAACGGTGGAAAAATCTGGGATTTCCATATACAAAGGTGGGATCTTTCAATTCGATTTTTGTGTTTAATGCCGGATTCCTGGTGTGGGTTTCGACGGATTTTGAAGTATTGGTTTTGGGTTGCTCATGGTTTTACGAGTTTTATAGAAATTTGATCTGGGGTTTGGGCGTTTGGGCTCATTTCATATTTTTCTTTAGGTATATGATTCACTTCCCAGCTGGGTACTTTGAAAATTTTTTTATTAGTATTGAGATCTAGTGATTTGGGATCTGGGGCTGTGGGACTTCTGGATTTAAGATCTGGTTACATGTATGAATTTGAGAACTTTTCTATATGGGAATTTGGGTCTTGAACCTTGGGAGGGTTGTGGAGTGATTGGAAGTTAGGATGCTGATTTATTGAAGTGTCCTTATGGTTTTGAATGCTTGAGTTTTTGAGAGGAAGCAATGCTGGTAGTTTGAAGAGGATTTAGGGTTGAAAGGAGTACTGACACTCTGACAGGGTTATTGTTATCTGAAAACAACTTGATTGATTAAGGCTTATTTTTAAGAGTTTTGGGAAGTTGGATTCCAAAGGCATTGTTGGGTTCATTGTGAGGTTAATGCATCAGAGATTGCAGTCACTAGGTTTGGTAAACTACAGGAATTGGGCACTGAACTCTGTGAGAACAGGGGTCAGTTAAGAGTATGGGCTGCATTAACTCCAAAGAAGGAGATACAGCCGGATATAATGGAAATCAGAGAGAGAAAAGACTGCGCAAGTCATCAAGACGGTTGGTCGCTCCCTCGAGGAGAGACGAAGTTGTAGTGGAGGCTGATAGTGGTCGTGGGAATGATGGGAGGGAGAGGTTGATATCGAAGTCGCAAGAGAATGTGCTTTCTACACCACTTTCATCGGATGGGGAGAAGGAGAAGAAGTTGGTTATTGAGAAGCCAATTACAAGCTCCCATCAAAGGCATGCAACCGCAGATGTGGGCGTGAACAGAGGGGAACAGAGTTTAAGAATTCTTAATGTGCCAAATGGCATTGAAGGTGAGCAGATTGCTGCTGGGTGGCCTTCTTGGCTTACAGCAGTGGCAGGAGAAGCGATCAAAGGGTGGTTACCTCGCCGGGCAGATTCATTTGAGAAATTAGACAAAGTCAGTTATACTCTCTGTTACCTCACTCATTTTATTTGCAAAACTATGCAGCAATTGATAGTTGTTGTTGTTGTTAACTGTGTTGAAGTTCTTTCACCATATATGCTAGGAATTTCACTTTTAATTCTGTAATAACAAGCTTTCATGGGTTCTTTAGAGCATTTCCTTTACTAGTGTGGGCTATGAGCTTTCCTTAGATTTACTTATGTAGAGAACATCCCTCATTTTATTATCTTTTAAGGGTGAGAGAAATGCTAAACCCTTTGCATGGAAATGTCATATGCCAGGTTTCATTTGATTTTATATGTGACATTAGACATTTATGTTTAAGGGCCATTATGCCCACTTGCCCTTGAGTCAACTGGAATCTTCCATTTGGGAAGGTATGCATTGGATGCATTCTTTCTTCTTAATCATAGGGCAAAAAGAGTTTCAACAACAAATCATTTTACAATCATTGAGCACAACAGTATCAGTTTTTAATTTATGAACCACCATGTAGAGCCCACCTTGATGCATTCCAATAAGCAAGGATAGAGGGATGGGGAGGTTTCATCACAGATTGTGGTTGGCTGGAAAATCAGCCCCATCAGAAGATCGTAACCGTTGATATGAGAGCCCCAAGTGCTATACACTGCTACAAGTTTTTTAACAAGGGCACTATATTCTTTGCGGAACTTCTTTTTTTTTTGGTAAAATTTCTGTGGAACTGTTGCATAGACATGAGGACCTCAAAGGCTCAAACATAATTATGTTAGAGCTTAGTTGCACAAACCTTTTCTACATATTCTCTCTCCAATGCCTATTCAGAATCTCGGTGGAGTTTCCTAGTGTTTAGACTCTACTGCTCAAGAAATATTTGGGAACTCTTCCTCTGTACTCGCACATATCCTCTGGCTCTTACTCCTTTCTTTTTTGCAACTAAGAGTTAGGGGAGACTTTAATTAGATCTCTCTCTGTCCCCCTGTCCCCACCCCCCAACACCCCCCCCCCCCGCCCCCCCCCCCCCCCCTGTATTCTATCCTTTCATGCGTGTTGGAACTAGTTTGGTTTCCTTTCGAATAGATATGCCAAACTACCATCTGGCCCTCCACGGTGTTAAAAATGGACTTGGTAAAAAAATAAATGTACATATGGTTTCTGCAGCCCTGCACAAAGAGGGAATCAGCTTGAATTTCTAGGCTGGGTGATCTACATGGTGGGTCCCTCTTGGTACTTAAGAACCAGTTCATGCTTTGATGCTGCCCATGCATATGCCAAGTAAACACCCATAGGTGCGGAAAGCAGCATCATTTTATTAGCATGCCTTATTTTTATTCCTATCCCGGTTAGTCGGTCCCTGTTGGTACTTAGAACCGGTTCATGCCTTGATGTGGCCCATGCATCTGCCAAGTAAACACCTGCAAGTGTGGAAAGTGGCACCATTTTATTAGCATTCCTCATTTTATTCCTATCAAAATGAAAATTGTATTTTTCTCTATATCATGATAAACATGCTTGTTTCATTTCATTTCTTTTTTTCCCCTTCTCAGCAACATAACAGTGTGTCTTTAAGAGTTTCTGTTTTGATCTTTGAGTGCCTAATTGCTACTGTATATACAGATTGGACAAGGAACTTATAGTAGTGTGTACAAAGCACGGGATCTTGAAACAGGCAAAATTGTTGCACTGAAGAAAGTACGGTTCGCTAATATGGATCCTGAGAGTGTCCGTTTTATGGCAAGGGAGATTCAAATTTTACGTAGACTTGATCACCCAAATGTTGTCAAGCTTGAAGGTTTGATTGCTCCACGGATGTCATCCAGCTTGTACCTTGTCCTTGAATATATGGACCATGATCTTGCAGGACTTGCATCAATTCCTGGTCAAAAATTTACTGAACCACAGGTACATTCTACCGGATATTTTTGTGTGAATACGTAGAAGTTACAGGGTTCTGAATTCTGATGTGACATGCATTGTGTCCTGATGCACATCTTATACCATATAAGGCATCATTTGGTTTTCTGGACTCTAATCTGATGCCATCACAAGAGATGGATACCAATCCCCCACCCCAACCAACCAACGACAAAACAAGAAGAAAAGAAGAGTGAAGAAAACAAATAAGTTCAAATTTTAATGGTTCTAGCCATCCAATTTTTCACCTTTGAATATGGATATATGGTTGAAGGACAAAAAAAGAAAGTGGCATCCATGGAGGTTAAAGATAGGATGGCTAGGAGCTTCCAATTCAGAAGAATTTTTAAGTTATCTCACATGCAGCCATCTTATCAGTGGTCTATATCGGCCTTACTTAGATGGATGGTGCATCAGGATTCAGGACACCATACAGTCTGATGAAAAACCAACCATTCTTGGGAAGTGCATGGTACAACCTTACAGTTTAAGGCTTGTTTAGTTATAAATCCTTGAGAAAAGAACATCCCTCCTTTCCCTTAATTGCATGGAAAAGTCCTCATAGGAGGAGGCACTTTGGGACCATTTAAAAAAAAAAAAAAACAATGAGCTTGGGTTCTCTTGAAATTTGATTTTAAGAAATGGGCCAAAAGTGTCCCCTTTTGTTAATCCTTTCATGCAGTCAATGCAAAGATTGGGATGTTCCCAACCCAATTCCTTTTCTCATTTAAATTACTTTGCAGTTCTCTTATGCTCATAAAAAAATCTTGTGTTGTAACCTTTTGCTTCTCATTTCGAATGATCCATGTTCGGGTTGCAGATCAAGTGCTTCATGCAGCAGTTACTACGTGGTCTTGAACACTGCCATAGCCGTGGTGTTCTGCATCGTGATATCAAAGGATCAAATCTTCTGATTGACAATAATGGCATTCTCCGGATAGCAGATTTTGGTCTGGCCACATTTTTCCATCCTGATCGGAAACAGCCTCTTACTAGCCGTGTTGTAACTCTGTGGTATCGGCCTCCAGAGCTTTTGCTTGGTGCCACAGAGTATAGCGTTGCAGTTGATTTGTGGAGTACGGGTTGCATTCTTGCAGAGTTGCTTGCTGGGAGGCCAATAATGCCAGGAAGAACAGAGGTATTTCTGCGATCCAGATTTTTTTATTATATATTATTATTTTTTGGTCTAGGGAGGAACTATATAAGGAGATCCCTAGTCATGATCCCCTCAGTGGAAAACACCTGAATTCATGAATTGTGAGGGAGTGGTGATGTGTAGAGCAAGTGTGGATGCATAGAAATTAGTCAAATTACAACCTCTGATGAATGTAAGGTGTTTTTTAGTGGCGAAAATTTTAACAATTTTCAAAGTACATCTTTTGGAAATCCTAAGATGGATAACAGTTGGATCAATGTCAAAAATGAGGTGAGTGCCAATTTATGGGGTGTGAGCAGGTAGCAAGTGTGAGCGGAATGGATTGCTTTTTAGGTGGGCCCTGCATGGCAGGTATTATTTTTTTTAAATGCAACTCAGTCTCATCAGATAAGATGTGTGCAACTACATACGAATCTACTTCTAACTGGGTTTCTCTAAAATTGGTACTAGTGTGAGCTTCTACCTGCAGCAATAATGGTTGCACACTTGCATTTGCAT
This sequence comes from Camphora micrantha, assembly GCA_003546025.1. Lineage (NCBI taxonomy): Eukaryota > Viridiplantae > Streptophyta > Magnoliopsida > Laurales > Lauraceae > Camphora > Camphora micrantha. Next base: position 7,571,195 of record QPKB01000008.1, read on the forward strand.
CCTGATGGGAGATCATTGCTTAACTATCATCGTATTTCATTGGGGTTTCATTTGAATGGAATTAGAGCCGAGAGTCGACAAATTGTGTAGCACTCTTACTGGTAAATTTTGTACATGTCAGTTCCATTATTCAATAATCCATTCAATTGAATTGGATAAACCCAAATTTGGATGGGAATTCCTTGAGGGCTCATTTGGATTCAAGGATCTGATTGGATATTATTGTTATTATTATTATTTATGTCAGTTCTGATTGGATTTCTGAATCCATATATACCAAACGAATTCCAAAATCCTGCTGATGAAATTATATATTAGGATACATGGTGTACTTATTTCTAGGAGATTGTGAAATTCTTGGATCCCTCATGGGGATGTTTGCCTTTTACGCATGGGATATGAAAATGGGGTTTACCTATGTAAGACTTTATATGCCTAACAAATTCCAAAAATCCTGCCGATGAAATTTTATGTTAGGATACTTGTTGGACTTATATGTGGGAGATTCTGAAATTCTTGGATTCCTTAACAAGCCGTTTGCCTTTTATGCATGGGATATGATAATGAGGTTTACCGTTTACATATGTAAAATTTGCACATGTGAATTTTAGATATGTAAAACTTACACGTGTGAAACAAATTACCATGTTTTTTTGGAAGCACCATCTCACATGAGTAAAAGTTGAACGCTGTGGATTACTCGTGCAAAACTCTCATTTCTCTCAAAATTATGAATACGTAAGACATGATAAACATTTTATGGTTTATGAGGCAATAGAAAAATTGAATGGTTTGGATTAAAAATTCGGGGCCGATAGGAGTTGCAAAAAATAAGACAATGTGAGGGTTTGATACCATGACCTATCCCAAGCGGGGACATGCAGTGGCGCCGTTCTAGCCAAAGGGGTGTGAAAGTATGGAAATTGCCTGATTTACACACCATTTCCGCACCTCATTTACACATGTGATGTATACATGAGTGCAAACAAATATGCTTGTGCATAAATATTACATGAGTAACATTTACATATGTAAATGGGTGCAAACAAATGACCCTATTTTTTTTTATTTGGATATTTGCTGGGGTTCTGTCTAATTATTTCTATATATGTGTTTTAACTCATTGTAAAATGTGAAATTATTATTGCATTGTATATAAAACTAATCTTCTCAAAGCTCTAACATGCTTCCACTACATACTAAATAAAATATTACCACATGCAGACTTGATGGTTGTTTTTTTTTTTGGTATCCACACGCGAACCCGGATTCAACATGGGTCATATGAAAGGAGATCTTGTTGAAATTGGACATATCCAAATAAAGCAATATCTGTTTTTGTTCACCGTTCAATGATTTTATTCTTTAGTAACTGTTTAAAAAACTGGTGCTTTTCTGTCCTCTCATTTTATGTGGCATGGATATGGTTTTAGAATCTGATGACTGTTGCCATTTTCATTGGTTTTCTTCTTTATTTGATTGTTGGCGACTGAAAACTTTGTATTCCACCTCCTGTAGGTGGAGCAATTGCACAAAATCTTTAAGCTTTGCGGTTCACCATCTGAGGAGTACTGGAGGAAATCAAGATTGCCGCATGCAACCATATTTAAACCTCAACACCCTTACAAACGCTGTCTTGCTGAGGTGTTCAAGGAATTCCCTTCTCCAGCTTTAGCCCTCCTGGATGTCCTTCTAGCAATAGAACCTGAACACCGGGGAACTGCAGCATCTGCCCTTAAAACCAAAGTAATTTTAAATCCAGTGTTTTCTGTTGTGAAAAAAAAACAAACTCTCATGTCATGTACCATAAATAATTAAATACTCCCTTCTTGGTTTACATGGAAGACAGGTGACGATCTGAATTGCTTATTCAGCAGGTCCATTTATGGCCGGACCATAAACCAAAGATCAGAGCCATTGGACAATCCAAACCATTTAATAATTGTGATATTAACGACCTCAAAAAAGTTTTTGGTTGTTCACATCCAACGAAGAAAAAGTCCATTGTCTGGACAACAGGATTCTTCAACTGAGGCAAAAAATTTTTTTTTTTTGGTAAAGATTATTTGTTTGTGGTCTGTACAGTCCTATGACCTTTCAGCTGCCCCATCTCGCTACAATTAAGTTGAAATCATCCAGCTTGTATGCAGCCTCTTAGGAACCTTGTTGTGATTTGAACTTTCATATGCCATATTAGCTCCTGTTTTCTAAGGAAGGAAAACTCGGCGAATTGACTCTTGACACGGCCGAGTCACCTTATTTTGACAAAGGACCAAGTCAAATATAGGGGAAACTTGGCCAAGTCACCTCGTTTTGATAAGTTATGTGCATTCTAGACCATTTGATAGGTAGATCTGATTTTAAACAGGCGATACTTATTTTTAAGTAACTAATGCTTAAGGTTTAGCAATTTAAAAATGATGATTGAAATGTAACTTAAGACTTGTATTCTATCCTTTACATTCGATGTTTGGACTTAAAATTATGTAATACGTAAGGTTTTTCCCCTTATCCTTTCTCTATTATAGGAATTTTCTTGCATATATAAATTTATTAATTTGAATTGATTATTATTAGTACATGTAAATGAATAAATATTTAAATTTTTTAAGTATTTGATCTATTTTTAAATATTTTTTTAGAAATCATGACTTTCCCATGTCATTGTTTTGACTCTCCAAGTCAATTTTTTAGAGTTAGACGAGTCGAGTCTAAGTCATGAGTTTTCCAACCTTGCTTTTTTCTTTTGTTTCTTCCTTCTATCATGATATTGTTTGTCCTTATTCTTGAGTTGCCCTTTCTAGTTCTTCACAACCAGTCCTGTTGCCTGTGATCCTTCAAGTTTGCCTAAATATCCACCAAGCAAGGAATTTGATGCTAAACTCAGGGAAGAAGAAGCCAGAAGGTATACTGTTGAACATTTACTTCATGTGGTTTTTTTTTTTTTTTTTTTTAATAGTACTACTACATGTGAAATTGCAGCTCCAATGTGCACAACTCACTTGAAAGAAATCAAAGTAGAATCCTACTATCATAAGCTTATTATAAAAATTTCTATAATATATTTCAATTGCATGAGTGAGACAGATGTCTACACGGACCATATGCACATGCGCTGAGTGCCATAATAGTACTCTTGATGGACGTTAAATTTTGCAACATTTTAAGGGGGAAAAAGAACCAATATTTTGAATTCCAGGAAAGCTTTCCTTCTGAGTAATTGTGATAAGCACATTCAGCATAATTTTCCAAATAACTCTCTACTTCCATAAGCTATTTAAAAATTGAAAAGAAGAAGAAGAACTCATTGAGACTTTTATTCATGTTTTGTTGAATAAAAAAGAAAATTTTCTCCATGTTTTTTATATATTTTTTTCTCAATTGAATAATTACCTCACCAATTTTTTCGAGAATCCTTATTGTGATTTGATACCTACAGTTGCACTTACTAATAACCTATTACACCAAATTACTTGTATATGCTTACTTTACCTCTGTCTAAAGGATAAGTTCATAAGATACTAGTAGCTAGTTCTTTAAACTGCACTAATACTTGTAGGGTACAAGTTTAGCGTCACGTACAGTGCGTGAAATTCAGGGGTGGGCACCACCTTTGGAGATGGTCTGGTTGCACACTCATGCAGAGCGCAGGAGAGAATTTTCCTGATTTCCCTTTCTGGTATCTAAGATTGTAAGTAATTTGACGCATACGTATGCTTGGGACTGATCATCACATGAAGTGTTTTTATTATATTACTTCTCTATCAGATTAGGAATTGCTCATGACCTGCTTGACTGCTAACTTTGTGGTCATGGGTAAATCCGTAAATACACTAACTGCTTGTACTTGAAACTTTTCTGACAATAGTTGAAACAGGAAATGACAATATCCTCTCCATTTTACTGCTGTATCCTCTAATCAGACTAATGATAACCTTTTATAATCCCCTTTTTTTGGTTGATATATGAAGAAACAAAGACCTTGTTAACACTTGTTATAATGTTAACGCCCTTTTTTTGTGTTTTTTTAGAAAAAATGTGTGATCTGAGCGAATTGTGGACAATGCAAGCATACAGTCATTGGCACTAAAGCAAGGAATGATTCTGAAAATACAGAATTTCAATTAAATAACAAAAATTCTTTTCTATTTATTTGCGACAAAAATCTATTTTATTTAGTTTGTTTGTTTCTACATATATGGCCATTTGATGATTCTCTGTAATGACTGAATGTTAAATATAGGTGTCCTATAAAAGATCATGTCATTACAACATTTTACTGTGCCTTTTGTTTTTGGAGTGACACATACATTCTCCTCCATCTTGAAACCAGGCAAAGAGCAGCAGCCATAAAAGGGCATGGACATGAATCCATAAGAAGAGAATCAAGAGAGTCTAAAGCAGTGCCAGCACCAGATGCTAATGCTGAACTGCAGGCATCATTACAGGTGTCATATTTCTCTTGCTCTAAGGTTTTGGGTTATGGAATTCATATTTGCGTTTATCTTCTTCTATCACTACGGTAACTTTTGATGTCACCGGGGTGCCTTCTGTACCATCGGTCCATCAGAGTTACATGGAATTTCTAAAATTAAAAAATGGTAACTCATAGAATGTGAGGAGCGAATATATTATTATTATTATTACCATCATCATATATTATTTCTGATAATAATTCTTATGATATATATATATATATATATATGTAGAAACCACCCAAATTGGTAATGGTCCTTCTGGCTGACATTATTTTTAGAAATGCTGTGATTTGTCCATTTGTATGATGATTTGTATTAACAGTGGATAATGTGCGTTTACTTTATTAGTTACAAATCCATGCACTTCTCTCTTCAGTTGCTGGTCAAAATGGTTTTGGTTTGATAAATAATTTGATGTGTATAGATAGTATTCGTAGTTGCATTTGAGATGCAGGCCAATGTCAGCCTGAACTAGCCCAGGCCACAACACGAGGAGGTAAGGAATCAAACAATTCCACAATCTCACTCTGCGCAAACCTCAATCCAAGTAGAAGAAAGAAAATGAATCTCAAATCCAAATCACAATATAGGTCTTCTAGAATCATAAGAGTATTTGTACACCCAAGCTAAACAGCTTGAAATTACGTCCACATGAACTAGGCTTCAAATTTTCTGTATGGAGAATCACATGACATGAAAATTTTGACTCCATTTAGATTTATCTTTCATTTCATGAGCTTATATATACTATTAAATGATTTCAGTGGAACTTCAATGACATGTATACTTCCTCCTAAATGCAACAGTTGTACTCCAAACATATCCCCCTACACGTGTTAATTGCACTCCAATCTCTCATAAAACTGTTTTGACTTACTCCACACGTATTGCACTCCACTCTCCCATAAGATTCTTTTACTGATTACTTGCAAACATTAGTTACCAACACACATTAATTACAACCCAAAGACTATGCACAAGTAACTATATTTGCAATAGTTCCTTCTTTGACCATGCACAGCTATCAATGCAGAATTAGTTATCTCATGCAACAGACATAACTAACTTGTAGGAAAATATTTATGGATAAGCTGGATATTATTATGCTGATGTGTATGGGTCTCAATATAGATATGAAATATTTGACAATGACATTGATGATTCAATTATGGAAATTGTAACCTCTTGAACCGCATCAATGTGCCATCTATTTCAATTGTTATTATCCAATGCTTAAAGTTTCAAAATTGGGAATTAGTCAGCGGGTTCTCAAGTTGGGTTCAGCCAAATCAACGAGAAATCCTTTTCTTCTTTTCTGTTCGATGTTGTAGGAATTTTGGAGTGTTTAAATTATTAAAGACCCCCTTTTAATTAAAAAATTGAAATAATAAATAATAAGTCAGACCCAATGGGAGACTTTTGGCTTCCACAAAGTCATGCTTATTTCAAATGAACTTGAAATTAGTGACTTTTGGTCTGTTTTTAATTCCTACTGAACCAATTAATGCAAAGTACCGAGTCCAACAACCAGGTTTTTGACCAATAAATGAAATGTATATTTCTTTGACAAGAGCCCGTAGCGCTGTCATAAGGTGCTTATTGTTGCTATAACAAGGTTGTTGGTATGAACCTACTTGCCTTGTTAGAAAAAAGCTAGCACATATCTAATTCCTACGTTTTTTTTACGATGATTAATTTCCATTTTTGTTGCTGTGCAGAAGAGACAGGCACTCCCAAATCCTAAAAGCAGCAGTGAGGTATACAATCCCGAGGAGGATACTGGATCTGGTTCTTCCATTCATCCCTCAAGGGGAACTGCACAGAATGGATACTCTCATTCTGGTCCATTGATCCATCCAGGTGCTTTTGGGTCCTCATGGACCAAGAAGGTAAAGGAGGATGAGATCCAGATGGCTCCTGGCCAAGCGCTTGGTTCAACAAGGGCTTATGCGCAGAGATTGCATGTGCCTCAGGGTGGTGCTGACCTATCCACCTTATCTGGCTTGGTAGCAGCAAGAAGCAAAAATGACGGAGAAAGTAGTAGTCATTCTCAGTGGCACGAGCAGGGATTGAGTAATAGTTACAGTCAGCTGGATTCTGCTGAAACCTCTGAAAAGCAGGAATGGACCCACCATTTACTAGATAGGCAATCTTCTTCCCATAAGAAGGCCGACAAGATGGGTGGAAAGGAATCTACGACTGTAAGTGGTTATAAAAATGGTTTTTCTATTTCTATTTGAATCTTGAAGCTTTAATAATTAAAATTAATGCATAAAGCTTAATCTAGATTTTCAGAACTCATTATCATCTCCGAAACATTATCTCAAATGAGTTCTACTTCTCCACTCATCCCTACTTAGAGTTGTGTTCTGTCACTCCACAATCTTACTTCATAATCTAATTAGTTCATTCTAAATCTTTATTGCTGAAACTATGATACCAAAAGTATATTAGAGATCAACATTTTCTGAAGAAAAGAATTAGGTTATGGTCATGTTAGCATTAAAGGGAATCCCCCATGGGTTGGTCGGGCACTGGCTATCTTTACCCCTCAAAATGTACACAGGACCAACAGCCATTTTATACTCCAGATATAATCGTTATGGCTTCAATGATGATGACCAACAATCATTTTATCCTGTTCTATCATAGCTGTCAATTTTCATTGTAGACCCTGTTCCAATTTGACTTCAAATGAAGCATTTTTTGCCAGTCAGCATTTCAGTGATTCATTTTAGAGTTCTGTTTGGGAATTTAAAAATTAAAACGTGAATAAGCTAAATATTTTTATAGAAAGATGTAGTCCATTACCCTAGTAAAATAAATCTCATTGGAGTGTGTGTGTGTGTGTCAGATTTTGGGGGGTTAAGACCTCTTTCCCCATTTAGAAAAGACCAAAAGACCTTGAGTTTTGCCTTAATGGAGGACATTTTTGTTGGAATAAAAAATTAAAGAAAAAAATCTGCATGAATTCAGCCGAAATTGGGAATTTTGGCCTGTTGGCTAAAATCAATGAATTTGAAATCAGAATGTAGATTTCCATTGGAGAGTTCTGAATTCTGGACCAAATATTTTTTGGCAAGATTGTTTGGTTTGGTACGCTAATTTTATTCGGCCAATTCTGCTGAAAGAAATCAAATTTGAGTGCTATGGTTGCACTCCTCATCGCTGTACAAAAACATATAATGTCAGCTATTCATTGAGTACTTTGACATAAAAGAGATGTCTAACATTAGACAGAGTTGCTATTGTATTCACTTTTTTATGCTTGTGCACGCATATCCGGCGTGTCATTGTGATGGCTCTCCACACCTTTCACTACTAAAGATTGCAACTTCCCTATGAAATTGTTTAGAAGTTTTTTCCCCCTTTGTCACACGGGGGGGTTCCAATTCATGCACTGTCACTCATACACCCATGTCCCTAACAGCTAAGCTACTACCAGGGATGTTGAGAAGGTTTTTACTTTTTTACTTTTTTCAAAAAAGGAAAATATGAACATTACAACAAATATATATGAATATTTGACTTTATTCTTTTGACATCAGGGTTATGGCTCTAAGAAGCACAGAATCCACTATTCTGGGCCATTGATGCCTCCTGGGGGAAACTTTGACGAAATGCTCAAAGAGCATGAAAAGCAAATCCAGCAAGCTGTGCGCAAAGCACGGGTTGACAAAGCCAAGAGCAAGAAAAACTATAGCGAGAAAGCCCAATTTGAAGCGCTTCTGTTCCCTGGGAGGAATGGAAATTCAGACGTCTAAAGAGCAACAAATGCTCAACACTGTTTTTAAAGAGGCTTCAACAGCTGACAAACAATGTTTTCCGAAGCCTATCGGAATTTCTCTGTTCACTGCATTTGTTGGGGATTTGGCTTTCTCATTGCTGATTAAAGACAACTCTCCAGCGCGGAGCGACTTCCAAGATTTGAAACCATTTGCATAGTTGGGATTCAGGTTCAACAGTATACGTTTGGCATCTTGTCTGGGTTAATGTTTAGTACATAACAGATTTTCAAATCTTCAAATTTATAGAGGTCTAACATGGCAGAAGCTTGTGATGCTTTGGATCTACGTTGTTATTGCTTGCAGCTGAATAGTAAATATGATGGAAACAAAAGCTCTGAGATGGAGGATTGAGGCGGGTTTATAGAGGTCGAGAGAACTTATGTGGCCTTTTTGATTGATACATAATTTATGAAGAATGGGATATTTGGAAGCTATTGGGCTTAATCAACTGCAGACTGCCCTTTTGACTGATGTAATTCAGGTGGTACGGGATTTTTTTGGAAGCTGCTGGAATCGATCAACTGCACACCTCCTGGAAGAAGCAAACTGTGTATATGGTGGAGGAATGTGATCATTCTAAGCAGACCTGGTCCCTTCACTGAGTAAGACTGTATCCTTCAAAACTAACAATTGATCATATTTTGTTTATCGCACTCTCTAAGCTGGTTTTGGCTTTAATGGAATCCTATGAAATTTGAGTCTGTAGAGTATCTAAATTGCTGATAACCTCATCAAGTTTCTGTTTTTTGTTTTTTTTTTTTAATTCTTGACAAACTTGTGCCCATTTCAGCCAAGAGAAGGCACTCACCATTGAGTATCATCCTGTTTGGCGAAACAAGTACTGTCCCTACCATTCCTTTCTGCTCTGTATTGTTAAAGAACATAAATTAATTAATTATAGCCTGTTTAGCTAGTATTTTGAGAACAATCATGTAATGAGACCCCCTATTTGTGGAATCTGAGTGGCTTAAATTGATTGAACAGCCTTTCTCTCATTTCTCTTCTGCCTCTTAAACTTTGATTTCAGCACAAGAATGGCCTACAAAAGTTGATTCTGGATGATCATCCAAGTAATAAGTTCTAGTGGTTGGGGTTTTTGGGACCACTTGGCATTTCCGGATCCTTAGTTTCTTGACAAGAATTTATGAATTCCAGCACATGAAAAAAAAACCCAATTAGCCTTTAAGAATTTAGGAATTCCATAATCTTTGCATTTAAATGGAATTCCTGAATGTTCAAGTCCAAAGGAGGATGCAGGAATTCCACCTTGTCTAGGAATTCAGGAATTCCCGAGGCATGAATTCTTGAAATTCTAGTAAATGAACAGGATTCTCTTACAAACCCACCTTGGAGTTGGTGGAGTGGCAGAAGGGGTGGGTTTGCCCCTTACTTTTTGTGTTCGAAACCACCCCAAATTTGCCTGATGTGCATTTGTGTGGATTTAGTGGACGCCGTAGACTTTGGGGATACCCACATCAATAATAATAATAATAACAACAACAGCATCAACAACAACTTACCCAGTGGGACTAATCAGATATTGGGAATTATGGTGGACCCATTTATCGTCTGTAATTATAATGGGTCATGTCCTAAGTGGTTCAAAATGAATATCAAATGTGAATATAAAAAAGGGAGGCGGCAAATACCCTTTCCTTTAATGAAAATACAGTCTCATTTGGAAAACCAAGGTCTCATCTACATCTGTGTCTAATATCTTTCCTCCTTAAGCTTATATTCTTTGTACCTTACCTCTTCAATGATCTTAAAAAATTAATTCATATGTATTCAATTGCTGTTGTTATTTGAATATCCAGGACCTCTTTTTTATTTTTTATAATTGATTAAAAAGAACCAAAGGTGAATATCCAAAAAATAACCATCAAATTACCACTCCTCTAATGGAAATTAAATAAGAAAAGATGATAAATGAATGAATTTCTAAGGCCCGCTTATATGTATGTTTATCAATGAGAGGAGGGTAGATGGAAGGCTCCTCTCATGGACAACTGGGAGCAAAAAAAATAAGCTATGCCAAATTATCCTTTCCATTGATTTAACAATCTTAAGGTTTAATGGCATCTTGACATTTGAGTTTTTTAACATTCGATCTAACGGCGAGCAAAGGTTTAATGATTATAAAATTGGGACTTAAACTAGATCAACGGATGATTAGAGTATCAAAAGAGCCACACCGATCAAAGGTGAAACCAACATAGCTAGACTGCAGATGCGATTTCTTCATAGGAGAATATTTTCACCGATCATCATCCTAGTAATTTAATGCCTATATAAGTCAATGTTTTTTTTTTAAATATCTATCTTATATCTTTCACCCATCACCTTTTTAATAACCATTCAATAAAACTAGGAAAACCCTAGTAATCAACTCTAATATATTTTTACGCAAACAATCAAACCAATCCCACGGTGTATTGTCAAATCCTCATACCTTTTGAACCCATTCGAAATCTATTATTTCCTAAACAGAGCTTTCATATGAAAAATCTAAATCCTAAAAAAAAGAAAAAAGAAAAAAATTCCCTTATATGGGCCTTCATCAAATTTTAAAATACATAATGGCACGTTTGTGCAAGAGAGATTCCGTGAAAACCAAACTCCCGTTTCCTTTCTATATCATATTTCTTTGTTAGATACAATACAAATCTTTACTAAAAATAATAGACTTCACTAAAAAAAATACTTTTTCTTATCAGAAAAGGAAAATCTGTTTCCGCGGAAGAATTTCTCCACCGTTCAAACTTATCACTTTCCAAAATAATATAATTCAAAGAGTACTCCCACAAGAAGAAAAGAGAGTGATTTATATTTGTCAATTGTCATAATAAACGTAAGTGGACCGGGCCAGGCCGGGCCGGGCCGGGCCGCCTCCAGATCCAATAGGATCCGAGCTCAGTCTATATAATGGTGTACTCAAACTCAAACTAGCAGACGAGCAGAGTAGTAAGAGACAGAGAAAGGCCTCTTCCGCAAGAAAAGAAAACGATTCTCGAGTTTGTATTTTTGCAGAAGAGAAGAAGAATGGATGTTGTGAAAACGCAGCAGATCTCGTCGAAGCCGATCGACAAAGTAATCGTTCACCCCCTCGTCCTTCTCAGCATCGTCGACAACTACAATCGAGTCGCCAGGGACACTCGCAAGCGAGTAATCGGCGTTCTCCTCGGCACCTCCTTCAAAGGAACCGTTGATGTCACCAACAGCTATGCCGGTTTGATATCTTCTTCCATCTCCTTCTTTTCACCATACAAATCATTCATTCATTGTATCTCTAATGCAGTTTCCCATCTCTTCTTCAGAGAAAAGATTCGATCTTTGGGTTCAGATCTAGGGTTTTTACGGTATTATGTGAACCAGCTATGTGTTATTGATTTTGAGGTCGTAGGGTTTTAGATCTTGTTCTTCGAGTTAGTGTTTCAAAGGAAGGCTCGTGGATGTAGGGAAGTTGTGATTTTGTGTGTCGGGGTTTGGGGTGTGTTTGGATGTAAAAGAAAAGGGCATGGGCGGGCGTAGTTAGATTCTTTTAACTAGTCTTCTCGGGCAGTGAACTGAATTAGGGTGAGTTTCTGTTTGGATCTTTGTAAATTGAGTGGATTTTATGTGTTTGGTAACCGGAGTAGTCTCTAGGTAACAGTTTTTTTTTTTTTTTTTTTGGTTCTTTGCCATGACTAATTATAGGTAAATTGAGTTCAGGGGAACTGGTTTCTTAGGAACCAAACAGGCCATGGGTTTTAATTGATCTAGGGTTTACAATTCTGGTTGCCATTGCGATAGTTGGGCAATGGCATTCGGGTTTTGGCCGCGTTGAAGAAAATATAAGCTGTAACCTACTAGAAAATCTGTTAATAAAGAAAACCACTGGCAGGTTACGCAGGTTGACAAAAGGGGTACTGTCAGACTGGCCCTTCTAAGTCAAAGTTTGGATGGAAAACATGTTATTCTAAAGTTATTGTTTTTTTTTTTTTTTTTCTTTGGTTGTGAATTTGTGGTAGATTAGAAGTTGATGATGTCAATTATTGTTGCTTAATCCCATTGCCATATTTACAGTTCCATTTGAAGAAGATGATAAGGACCCAAGCATCTGGTTTCTTGACCACAATTACCATGAATCAATGTTTTCCATGTTCAAGAGAATTAACGGTATTACTTTTGCTCTCTGCCCCAATGATAATGCCTTTCCATTTCTCGGCACTCGTTAGTGCGGACCGGACCAATCCGCTCTCTTTTTCTTCCTGTGATGATTGAATTATCTGTGTTTCAGCAAAGGAGCATGTTGTAGGGTGGTACAGCACAGGCCCCAAGCTGAGAGAGAATGACCTAGATATTCACAAATTATTCCATGAGTAAGATCGTAATAACGTTTTTAGTTAAAGATTTGTTGCTTTCGGTGCTGGCAGAACTTATCATGTATGACTCACCTTCTGCATTCCTAGGTTCTATGCAGTTCTGTTTAGATTCTTATTTACATGCATATATCTCCATGTGCACAATACTGTTGACTGATGTTGCTTCATGTATAACCAAAAAAAAAAAAAAAAATTAAGGTGGACCTACATTCCTACAATCATTCTTCAATGAGACTGATTTACCTGCAAAGTTTGATGATCTATTAATAAAATTCTTATGATACTCGATTGTAGTCCTTCCCTGCCTTAAATCACTTAGGTATTGTTTCCTGTAGTGTTGTCAGAGACCTACCCACTAGACTTTTGTCTATGATACTCAGATTGTAGTCCTTCCCTGCCTTAAATCACTTAGGTATTGTGTCCTCTAGTGTTGTCACAGACCTACCCACTAGACTTTTGTTTGCGTTTTTTTTTTTTTTCCCTCTTTCTAGATGGAAGTTAAGCTGACTTGCAAACAAAGCCCCACAACTTGGGCCTGAGGTCCGTGGAGCAGACCTAGATTATTGAGCCAAGCTCCAGGCCCAATGACTGGACCAATAGGCCTAGCCGTGTACCGCAAGAGACCTAGACCTCCCGGTCAAGCAGACCAACCAATTCCAACTTGAATTTATTTAATTTGTTTCGTTATAACTCCTTTCTAGATACTCCTTTCTATTTTTTTATAAGCTATTTTTAGTTTACTTGATTGACAATTATTTGTAATTAGAGAGGAGAAATCCTTATCATAATTAAAGTGTATAAATCACTTACTAGTGCAAACAAAAGGTCTTTATATTGTACCTCAAGTCAGTCATTTAGGGAATAAATGAATGAAATTAGGTTTTCTTGTGTTGTGTGGTCTGTGGCTCGGCCCTTTGGTGAGTCAAACTAGGGAAGTGAATATAGATACTAATCCTGTTTCTGCAACCTCATGGTCGCAACAAGCTGACGATGCATGCCTTCTATCTACACTACAGGCTCTTCTTGATGTTAACGTGGGCTACTTAGCTACTTAGGTTATTCCTGGTGTCGGCCTCAGGGTTCTTAGGCGGTGAGGCCCTTTTGGGGCGTAGCAATAGCGTATGGTCCAACAAGGCAATTGCAGAGCTCATTTCTTGTTGTTAATTGATTATAAACAATTGAAGAGTATTTATTTAGCATTTTTAAAATATATATAGCATTTTTTCGGATTGCTACCTGTAAAAAAATAAAGATTGCTTCTAGGAATTTTATGGTGTATTCTCAATATTACTGCATTTACTATGAAGTTTGAGACATGATGGTTTGGGCATCATTTACTACTTTTGTACTTGATGTTTTATTCCTTTTTTTTTTTTCAAATGGCTTTAGTGTGTGATGTCTTGGAATCTTGTAGGACTTTTAGTCGTTTCAAATTGTAATTAAGTGTATTTTAATCAAAATAGTAGCCTTTCCCTTATTTCCAAAATACAAGTATCATCATCCCTTTACATTAACTAACCATCCATCTTTTTCAAAATAACTTTGACAGAATTGTTTTGATATTTCAAACTGCAGGAAAGGGTTTTTTTTTTTTTTTTTTCCACGATGAATCCGACATGTTATCTAGACATAGGACCGTATCCTCCTCAACAGTTTGTGCCCAATTTGAAGAGTACCATCAGTCTAATTTAATATTTTTCTTAGAAAAAGGCCATATTTTGTGTCAAACAATGTTTAAATGACAATGTTTTTTGAAAAAGTGACTGAATTAAAAGAAAATTTAAGTGGCACAAAATTGGATGAAGTTTATGCAATTTTGACGAGTATTGAAGGAATTATAGTCCACTATCGGGTTCAGTATAGTTGCAATTTGGGGATTGTTTAGTTTTTTTTTTTTTTTTTTTTGTATATATTTATTATCGAAACATTTATAGGTGGTTGGAGTGATGGATATTGTTTTTAGTGCTTTTATTTTGTCTCAGACATGATTAGTAGAAATAATAGATGCACCCATAGCTTTTTCTGTGTTGTGAATTTTGACATTGTTTGTGCTAGATCCCAAAGGGTGGGAGCGTTCATGCCTTTGATTAGTTTGGTTGTACGAACTTCAAGGGTGGTAAAGCTTAAGGTTTCCATAATTTGTAGCTCATTTAGTTTCTTTCTCTGGGTAGTCTTACTTCAAGAGTGGTCAAGCTTTAAGTTTCCATAATTTTTAGCTCATTTCGTTTCTTTCTTTGAGTAGCCCTTGGATTGAGCGTGTTTTTTTTTTTTTTTTTTTTTTTTCCGGAATATGAGTGTGGTACCAATCCTTGAACCCTTGACCTCTTGATGTACTCCTAATCATGCAACCAGTGACCTTGAGGAACAAGGAAGATTGGTGATTGAGCTATATGAATAGAGATATCTAGGAAGGAAAAGTCTTGATGTCTAGGTTAGGACATTATTTTTTTTATAAGTGGATAGGATGGTTAGGGTTGAAAGGTGGAAGATAATGTACAAAAGGTATTTCTCTGAGTGGTCATATCACATATGTGCTTGGATTGAACTAATTGAATAGAGATTTCTAAGGAGGAAAGGCCGTTATGTCTAAGGGATTGTATTTCATGTCATTTGCATATGCAAGTGGATAGGATGGTAAGGGGTGAAAGGTGGAAGATAATGTGCAAAGGAGTATGGCCGAAGGTGAAACCATCAAAGTTTCTCACAATGGTGGAATTTGTTTCTCTAAGGGAGAGGATAAGAAACTAATTGCCATCAAAAGTGGAAAAAATTGGATGTTCTTCTCTTTTGGCAATACTCATTTGCATATTGTTTTTCACTTTTTAATTTTCACCCATTTCCAACCTCTCGACTTCCATATGTAAATGATATGAAATTGCCAAATGCCACCTACTTGTTATCATTCCGGTTATGCTCGACCAATTCTTAGCTGCATCAATGTGCAAATGAGTATGTCCTAAAGAGAAGAGTGTCCAAAATTTTCCACTTTTGATGGAAAATAGTTTCTTATCCTCTCCTTTATAGAGACAAATCTCCACCACTGTGAGAAAATTTAATGGTTTCACCTTTGGCCATACCCTTTTGTATATTATCTTCCACCTTTCACCCCTCTCTATCCTATCCACTTCCATATGTAAATGATATGAAAATGTCAAATGCCACCTACTTGTTATCGTTCCGGTTGTGTTAGACAATATTTTGCTATATCAATTTATTCGTCCTTCTCAATGATTATCTACTTCAATCAATTGGAGAAAAAATTGTCATCTACCACTTATCTCTTCATCTTCAAACTTCCCTTTAAGGTCCCAACACCAAGCAAACACACTATATCAATTTATTCGTCATTCTCAATGATTATCTACTTCAATCAATTTGAGAAAAAATTGTCATCTACCACTTATCTCTTCATCTTCAAACTTCCCTTTAGGGTCCCAACACCAAGCGAACGCACTTTGTCTCAAACCCTTGTTGTTGATGTTTTGAGGCAATTTCTACATTTGCAAGAGGGGAAATTAATATTCAATTTACTCATCCATAAGTGAATGGTTTCGATCTCTCTCTGTGGACACATGGTTGAATTATATTTGCCCTTGAATTTTATAACACTTCCAAAGAACCAAAAGGAAAATGTCAAGAGTTTGGTGTTGTCTAAGTTTTAAAAGTTTTGAATGGTCATCACTTGTTTTACTTGATTCTATGTTGATAGTTTCTTTTATTTGTTGTCGTCGTCGTCGTCATCATCATCATCATCATCAAAAGCCTTGTCCCAACTATAATGTGGTGAACTACATGAATTCGGTTTAGCCATTCCAGTCTATCCTGAGCCAAATCTTTAGATAGTTTGCACTTCTTCAAATATATCTTTACTACTTCCATCCATGCCCTCTTCGCCTACCCCTTTTGCTTGAGAGGCCATCAACCTTTAAAACTTTCCCCCAGTAATGTTGTTGTTGGCATGCGTTGGACATGTGCAAACTGTTTCAAACGAGTCGTAGTTCATCACCTAATGATGTTACCCCTGAATGCTCCTAAATGCACTCATTTTTTATTCTATGCTCATTTATGATTCTATCTTTTTCTAATTTTATCTCACATCATCTTAACATCTCGTCTCTGCCAACTGCCTTACTTATTTTTTCGCATGTATTGTTTCCTGATTGACCAGCCTTCTGTTCCATAAACCCATACTTAGTTTTTAGCATGTATTGTTTCCTGATTGACCAGCCTTCTGTTCCATAAACCCAGTAACTCAGAATTCATGTAGTAGGCCTGACAAAAGTTTTACGCCGGCTGTCAACATGATGCGACCCTCCTCCTTTATTTGCACTTGGGACCAGTAGTAAACTGTCTGAGTTTTAATGATTTCTTTTAGGGAATTATCCAATTCCTTTCACTATGCAACTATAAAGAACATGGTTGAAATAGGGTTAAGTGGAAAATTGGAATTCACAAAGCCAACCAACCCTATATGGATGGGTAAAGGCTTCATTGGTGGTGGTGTGGTGATGATGATGATTATTGTTTAGATGAAATAGTATGCTATAGTTTAGTTACAAATCATTTGTTTTATTGTATGCAATTGCCTGTTGATCATACTATTTGCAGTGAAGTTCTCTCTGTTCTTTTTTTTTTTTGGGGATTAGAAAGAGTTTCCTGCTTATTTCTTTATTGTTTTTTGCCCCAATTGGTTCTTCGTAGAGGCATAATCCTTATTTATTTGGAGTGCCTAGTCTTATTGTTTGGGGTCAACTTTGTGAGTTTTATGTTTCCACTGTACCCTATTTCATTCAAGGTTTTCAATGATGGTCTCTCCCTTCTCCTGGTTCCATGTACTTTAATAACACTTGAATATTTTATACTACTTCTATACAATGCTATGTATGTGGTCAAGCCACCTCAAATGCCATTATGATGGGACCTAATGGTGGGTATAGTCTTCACATATTCACCATGAATGTTAGATTTAACTCAAGAAATCTTCACACCAAGTAGAAACACTAGCGGAATGCATTGACAATGATGAGAGAGCCTATTGGGATCTAAGATTGGTTTTCCTTTCCTCTCAAGAAATAATTAGCTGCCAATCTTTTCACACTAAATAGGATTTTTTCCTCTTATTGATTACATGTCATCAATCAATGATCTTTTTTTTTTTTTTTTTTAAATTACATGCAATCAATTATCTTTCTGGATCTAAATTATCTGGGGTTTTTCTAAACTAAGAATGTCTAACCTAAAGATAGGACCCTTTTTTTCTGTGTGTGAATCTTATTACTTTGTGGACATGGAATTTGCAGAGTAATTTTGACATGTTTTGATATGGCAGTTATGTTCCTAATCCTGTCTTGGTCATTATCGACGTCCAACCTAAAGAGTTAGGAATACCTACGAAAGCTTACTATGCTGTTGAAGAAGTGAAAGAGGTATGGAATC
Organism: Camphora micrantha; assembly: GCA_003546025.1. Classification (NCBI taxonomy): domain Eukaryota; kingdom Viridiplantae; phylum Streptophyta; class Magnoliopsida; order Laurales; family Lauraceae; genus Camphora; species Camphora micrantha. Next base: position 7,589,261 of record QPKB01000008.1, read on the forward strand.
AAAACTCCACAGTGCTTGCCACGCTGCATTGCCTAATTATGCTCAGAAGGATTTTTTAAGGAACTTGCTAAATATGTTTTCTTGAGACATGAATATAAACGTCCTGGCCATCTCATAAATGAGAAAATTATTTTATGAGGTTGCAAGGTTTAGAAACTGTATAATTCTAATCTCAAGAGTCAACTTAGAGTGGCAGGCCTCGCATTTGAGTTGATAAGTTGTTTGAACGCTGTAGCTTTTCAAAGTTGAGAGTTTTGAGGCTGTATTTGTTTGTGTGTATGTTGTTTGAACGCTGTGTGTGTGTGTGTGTGTGTTTGTTTGTGTATGTGTGCGTGCGTGCGTGTGTTTGAGGCTTTAGATTTCCTCACCTAACATTTGCACATGGTAACAGAACGCTACTCAAAAAAGCCAGAAGGTATTTGTGCATGTGCTTTCAGAAATTGCAGCTCATGAAGTTGAGGAAATTGGTATGCTTATTCTTTTTACATGAGAAGTAGAGCAGAGCAGCTAAACTCTTTCCTTTTCCTAGTTTTGAAAAATGTGATAAGCTTCCATGATTGGATTTTGTGTCATCTTGAGAACTCCATTCCAAGTGTCTACAACTGCACATATCTGTGACTACATAGGTTAGTTATCCGCCTGTTGTGCACCCTTTGCACCTGACTTAGGTGCAGCCCGGCTTGGGGCCCAACTGGCAGATCAACAGCAATCATGGGGAAGTTGGGAGGGACAGATCTCATTGCGACACCTAGGGTTGGGCAAAAACTCAGCCTCATTATTACATCATCCCAATCCATTGATGTTTGGCTCTTAAAGTTTTATGTTTTTTAAAGTCATTGATATTTTGGATTTTCAATCCAACAATGAATAACATTAAAAAATAATAATAATAAATAAACCCAACAATGAATAACAGTTTGCTGAGTTACAAATTTTGGTGTGTGCCAGTTTATGGGGGTGATAGTGAGAATCTGAGGAGGGGGATATTGGATGGAGATCATAGGTACCTGCCCAAATGGATGGTTCACAATGTATCATTTTTCATAATGTATCATTTTTCATAGTTGATATATTGCTCTACATCTTTTATTCTAAGCTGCATTTGTTTGTAGGAGTGGAGCACTTGCTTAGGGATGTGAAGGACACAACCATTAGTACCCTTGCAACGGAGGTTTATTTCTTTACTAATATTTCTGCCGTCTTGGATTTCTGTTTAAAGTTTTGCTTCTAGAATGCAGTACAAAGTTAATTCCACTGTGGCTTGCTTTTTATTCCATACAGGTTGCAGGGAAACTTGTAGCATTGAAAGGGTTGGATGCCCGGCTCCGAGATATACGTGGTTATTTAGATTATGTAGTTGAAGGAAAGTTACCACTCAATCACGAGATTCTGTACCACCTACAGGTCTAAAATTGTTTCCATTGCAGATGATATCTGATTTGGTGTTTTTTTTTTCTTTTGTTGGTTCTTATGTAGTCATTCCTTGCAGGATGTATTCAATCTACTTCCGAATCTCAATGTCCTTGAATTGATCAAGGCTTTTGCAGGTAATGCTGGCAATGTCATATTTGTACTTTGGTTGCCACACTAATGACTTGAAACTAATTTTTCTAGTCCTCTTGCAGTGAAAACAAATGATATGATGTTGGTAATATATCTTTCTTCTCTCATTCGGAGTGTAATTGCACTTCACAACCTGATAAACAACAAGGTACTGTGCTTTTTCCTTAACTCATTGACAGGTTCTCTGCTTCTGTCTATACATTTCTGTACTATGTAGATTGCAATACAGAACTTCATTTGCATGCTTCTAACTTGCCTTAACCTCTTTCTTGAGAGAGAATGGAACCTCTATTGAAACTGAAAGATGATGTTAGCCAAAAAAAGGGGGGAAAAGTCAACATGTGGAAAGCCTTTTTTTTTTTTTTTTGTTTGATTTGAAATGTCAATGGAAAAAATACTAATGTACCCTAATAGGGGATATTTGGTATCTTCATATCATTTACATAGCATAGGAAACTGGAGGGGTTGTAGAGGGATGAAAGGTGTAAGATAATGGCTAAAGGAGTATGGCCAACAGTGGAGACAACTGAATTCTCCCATATGTGGATGGACTTGAAAGGCTTTGGTTCGTCCCACCCAGTCCATTTGTGGGTGGCTTTAGGCCTGGGCATTAGTCCCAATAATAAGTTGGGTGGACTTGAAAAGGGTTTGGTTCGTCCCACCCAGTCCATGGCCAGTGCTGTTTGAAGTGCTGAGATATTGATTCTCATCGTAGGCGTTCAAATCAGTGTAGAGGGTGCTGTGGACACCAATTCCTCATGTGGCCTAATGTGAAATTTTGTGTCCAAAATATTGTGTAATTGTGAATTTGCATATTTTGATTTCAGATGCTTAACAAAGAGCATGAGAAAGCTGAAGACGCAAAGCCAGCCACCATACCAGCTGCTCCTGGAAGCTAGGGATTGACTGTGTAGTGTTTGACACGCACTATGCAAGCTCATACTTCATGCCTTCATGGTTCACATGAAATTTTTTACTGTCATGATGTTGTAATCTTTCTTCGTCTCATTTAGAAATATTTACTTGATACATTTTTAGTGTGTTTTTACTGCTCAATGCTCTAATTTAACGAACTGGTATTTTTGCAATTTATGGTCAAATGAGCTCCACCAAAAGATTTATTAAAGAGGTTTTGGGATTTTTGCAATTTATGGTCAAATGAGCTCTACCAAAAGATTTATTAAAGAGGTTTTGGGTGAAGTATATAAGATAGCAATGTAGCCTTTCCTGGAATTTGACTTCCTAGGGTAATGACTGGGTATTTACTTATTATCTTCCCAGTATTCAAACTCCATTAGAATAAAGGTTATTTGGTGGTGGTTTTGGATATTTGCCTTTGATTCCTCATTTTTAGAATTCCTTGGAATTCTTTACATGAAACAAAACGGGGTCCTCAAAGGAAATATTCAATGCCTACCTCCATTTTTGTGAGACAACAATGCAATTCAAATGATGTTTCTTACGAGTAGTAACGCCTCCTATTGATTGAAGTGAAGGACAATCGATAATGAAATACAGCGGTGCTATCACTATTTGAATGGTGGAACTGTCACTATTAAAAAAAATAAAAATGGTGCAACTGTCACTATTAACCACTGCTGTCATTTGAAGTATAACAAGAAATATTTGAATGGTGGAACTCGAAAATATTACAAACAAAGATTGACAAGGTCAGTATCGTTGTGACCACCACAATGTGATAATTCCTGTAGTTAGAAATAAACATGTAAATATTGTGGTAGGGTTGTTTTCTTGGGATGTGTGATAGATAATTCGAAAATCTTTGATTCTTCTGAATCATTCAGTAAAATGAAAATTCAACTTTGGGCTATTTCAAGAAGAGCATTTGAGCCCAATGCTAGCATTCATTCGAGGTACATGTAAATATCTCAAGTTACATGAAACTCTAAATACCCCAATGCTATCTTTATAGTAGTTATGCATAGTTGAAACGGTAAAATAACAAAACAGCTGTCACTTATGAGAATCCAAACACAAGAACTTCCCATTTACGAATAAGTTACATAGATGAACCAAACAGGCCCAGATTGAAAGATATCCAATCACAGGGCCTAAAACGAAGAACCCATTCCTCTAAAACAGAATAACAATAATGTACACTCAATGATACAAATTCAGAACCCTCTCTCTCCCACTCTCACATTTACAGTTTCCTAGAATCCTGTATGGATTTGAATCCTTCTTCAACTTGATCCATCTCATTCATCATCAGCTTCTCACAACAATGTATGATGATAAATGGCAAGTCGTTTGTTTTTTACATCCTACTATAGACATGGAGGAGCAACCAACCCTCCTCTCCTCTATCCTGTGAGAAATGATGGAAGGTTTAAAAAAGGCCTTCATCATCATCAAGATCTAACATCTAACCAATTATCGGACGTTCCAAAGAGACTCTCCACGACGTTATTGCAGCACCTCTTGGAGAAGGGAATCCTCGAGAGGAGCTCTCCTCTCTCAGGTGACTCTGACCCATCTGACTCCCAACCCCTCACATCCAACACGCTTGTTGGCGTGCACAAATCCATGGAATTCGAATTCCCTGAAATAAATGGATGGCTGAGCAATTCCTCACTTGTCCACCTCTTTCTTGGGTCTCTCTCCAAACACTTGCTCAAGAAATCCATCCCCTGTTTGGAGAATTCTGAGGGGAATTGTGGCGTTTCATTGCTGCAAGTGATCTTGTAAACTGCAGCCATGGGGTTGGAAATGTCTTCCCCCCATGGAAGCTTTCCTGTGGCCATTTCAATGATGGTGCAGCCCAGAGACCAGATATCAGAAGCGGGGCTCAACCCTTCACTTCTCAACACTTCAGGTGCCATCCAGAGAGGAGTTCCACACATGGATTGCCAGAAATTCTTAGATTTCGTATCATTTTTAGGAGAATTCATCTTCCTGGCAGCCCCAAAATCTGCCAATTTGACGTTTCCTGAGGCACCCATGAGCACATTCTTGCATTTGAGATCGCAGTGGACGATCCCTTTCCTGTGCAGATAGGCCAGACCATGGAGGATGTCGCGGGAGTAGGAGCGAATTACGGATTCGTCGAGACCGCTGCCACCGAATTTCTTCGATAGATCGGACAAGCTTCCTCCCGCCATGAATTCCATGAAGAGGTTGAATTGCCTCTCGCCGTTGTGCTCGCCGGAGACCTCATGGCCGATGCACCGCACAATGTAAGGTGAGTCAAGGCTCTTCAGGATCTCCGCCTCATTCTGCAGCGACCGGAAGCCTGCACCGCCCCCGCTCTTGACGACGAAGATCTCACCATTAGATCTGTTCATGGCCAAGTTGACGACTCCAAAAGATCCAGACCCAATTGGAGTTCCCTTCACCCATTGGATTTGTTGTTGGGAATTTAAATTCATTTTTCCCTCCATTGAATTGTAGAAAGAGGGAAACTTGATTTCTTGATACTAAAATGGAAATGTCTCTGTTGGGTGACGAAACCCAACAAAAACAGACAAGTTTGAGCCTTAAAAACACATACAAAATTTCAACCAAACCTCAATAGAATTCACGAAAACAGAGGGAGAGAATTCGAAATTTACACACACACAGACAAAAAAAAAAAAAAGAAAAACACCCAGAGATTAAAACTGTCTTAAAGAAGAAATGGGTGTGACTAAAGAATCTCCTCTCTTTCAAATAACCCAGAAAGGAAGATTTGATTGAATGGAAGAGAGAATTGTGATAGAAGAGCGGTTTTCCGTTGCTTGGAAAACCGCTCGTAAAAGAAGAAACCCCGAGTGGGCTTGTGATGTTGCTATAATCTCTGGTTTCTTTTTTTGCTGTGTTGTGTTGTGTTGAAAAAGAGAAGTGCATGGACAAAGAGAACGGGCGTTGGGTTTTATAGGGATGTTGGAAGGAGACCGTTGGGAGATTTTTGTGATTTTAGTGTGGGATTGTGAGGCTAGGATTGGCGATCGGGGCAAGGCTAAATGGGAGTTTGACATGTGGCAGTTGGCAGTTATGGAAGGTAATCTTGTCATGGAAATGAAATGGTGTGTTTCATGCAGAACCGACGTGAGTGCAAACTGAATGCCTTTCTCAATAACAACCTTGACAGAGTGATTGAAAATATCACAAGTGAGAATAATACCAAATTTGATTATTTGAAGTCAATCTCATGCCCTTGATCACGCCTTCATTCATGGCCCAAAAGTTTAACGATATATAAATCAACCTCGATCCAATTGATTTGCTTCCATCATAAATGTTTCTTAAATGAGAAATTCCATTTTTTGGCTTATAAGTTTGATAGCTTATATATTTTCAAAACAAATTGAAGAAATATAAAAGATATTTAGAATGGTCTTCAAACTTAAATAAAAAGATGAATTGGAAAAAGGTACATAAATAAACATAAAACTGGGGTTGCAAAACAAGTCTTTGTAATGCAAAAAAAAAAAAAATGAAATATGGATAAATTCAAGATTTCAAACTTTTAAATGTATATAAATTCTTATGCTTTTGAGCAAATTATAAATCTCCAGGTGAATTATTCTTATTTTATAAAATACAGATAAATTCAAATGTAGAAAGAAAAGAGAAAAATTTTAAATGAAAGAAAGAGAAACATTTTCCTTATCAATCAAATGAACTTCAAATTTAGTTTTCACATTCATTGTAGTATTTTTAAAGTATTTATTATGCAATTTATATACATTATGTAAGGGCAATGTGATTGCAAAATCATCTTTCAATTTTGCAATCAATTTAAATCAGACTTAGAAGATCTAATGGAATGATTTGACTCTTTTAAAACAATGGAGTCGATATATCTTTGAATTCAAATCCTAGCTCTTTTAAGATAATGCAGTGTATCGTGAGAACTAACGGCTCTTACCAATGAAATGTTAGATCCCTCATACTATAGGCATTGATCTACATTTCTGCCGGTTATCCTTCACTCTCACCTTTTTAATAATTCCTTCCTCGGTCGCCTCTGCTTTATTTCCAATTCTTAATCAATGGACGTCAAAGTTTAACTACTTTTAAAACGTGGGGCATGTTTGTAATGGCAATTCAAAGGAAGATACTTTTTACAACAGCATTCATGGAGCAATATGAGGGTAGCCAGCAAGGGATGGACTAAAATTTGAATGGTTAACAATAATTGGGCCTAAACAGTCCTATAAAATTCATTATTACTGTGCATGGTGCTTGTTTTAAAAATTCTGAAACTGCATTGGGTTTTTGTGATTTGCAGAAATTCTGCTGCAGAAGTTAACAGCAAGAAGGCTGCATTTTAGGCCTAATTAAATGGGTCAATTTAACACTCAAATGCACTAGGGGGATGTACCCTCTAGGTCACCCAAAGGTCCACTTTAAAAGGGTGGGGCCCATGGGCAGAAATGTCTATGCCTGGGACTCCCAAACCGTTTCCATTTCTGTTTCTTTTGTTTATTTTAGTAAGTTCACATTTTTTTTTTTTTAACATGGGAATCCGCCGACCCCCTTCAGTCGATCATTGGTAAACTCACAGATACATAGAACCACTCACTAGCCCTATGTATCGGGTAAGGCCTTAAGGGATTCAAAGGCAGGACCTCTAGATTAAAACTGGACTTCCTAACCAAACAAACATTTTAAGTGTGGCCTTTGGTAGGAATGTAAAGATGGCGTAGGAGTCTTTTCTTTTTTTTAGGCTCTTTTAGCATTTTATAAACAATGTATGGGTCCACTGATGTTGGCATCTCTATAGTCAGTCTGTGGTTGATTTTTGTTCTTTCAATTTTACATTTTCTGAATTTTTCTACATATCCCTGCAACTTGTTGAATTTTTTGGTTGTATCTAAAACCTACTGTACCTACATTTCCTTGATCTAGCTGAGGTTTGTTCTATGTTTTTGTCAAATATATCTAATATGTATTTCCTTGATTTTTCTCAATATGTGATTACTTTTTATCTAGTTAACTCCAGTAACGAACTTTTACCGACAAGAATCTAAGACCAAGTCTTGTAAGACTTATCCCTTATATTAGGATCTCCCACTCCTCTTAAATGTAGATCTTTTCTTATTCTACAAACTACTGCCATTTCTCAAGAGCATTGTAGAAATCTGCATCAGCACAGGATGTCAGAGGTATGATTCAAATATTATATTAAGTTTCTTCTTGTGGTTCTTTCAATTAAATTCAATTTTTGTTGTTTAGATTACATGGTTGCATCCAAATCATTCACATGAAAAAATATTCTGCCATTTTTCCTCTTAAATGTTTGTGTTCAGAAATTATCAAATAAGTTGAAAAGTTGGTGAGAAATGAGACATTAATAGTGACTTGAAGATTGAGATCCTAATCTAGTTTAAGTGGAGTACGAATCTATCCATTTTTCTGCTGCAAATTCTCATTGATAAAGCTTGGTTTGGGGCTCTTAGTTTCATCAATCCAAGAAAGCATCTCCTTCTCAATTCCTTCCTAAAATAAAATATCCATGACTAAGATATAAAGAAATATTGAGTAGAAAGAAAAGACCAAATCTTCTTCTAAGGAAATTGAAAAAAAAAAAAAAAAAAAAAAGTTTAGAGATTTCAAACTTAGACATCCCTTCATCCTTTATCTTATTATTTGGTATTTAAAATCTGTTTCATGGGGTTCAATGGAACTCTTCCATCTTTACATAATTACATCTCTGCTAATCATAGTTTTAAAACTCGACCGAGATAAAGTCAAGTCATTGCACCTGATAACTGAAATTTTAATCCATGACAATTACCAATATATCACTTAAAATGTATTAAAATCTCATTCTCACACATTTATATTATTTTCTTTTATTCTATTTACATCTTGAACACTCTAAAGGCAATGAAAAAAAAAAAAGATTTTCATTTTTCATTTTTATTACTTTTTAGAATTAACTCTCTCCCTCTCCCTCTCCCTCTCCCTCTCTCTAAAACCCAATCATCAAAAAACCTAGATGGTCACTAGGAGTAAATTGGAAGTTGGTCTTTTCAGGATATTTATACAGAGAAGAAAACAAAAGGAAATCTTCACAAAAATGAAAAGATTAGGATTATGTTACTCAAAGGTATTTGTCGTAATTAATGAAATAAGGCTACGATGATGATGTCCTTCAAGATTAAGCCACACAATTTAGCATTACTATCGCTAAAAAAGAAACTAATTATTTAAGAAAAATACTTTACTAGTTTGGAGAAATGAGTCTTCTTTTATAATCATCCTACAGTTAAATTCTTGTTCATTAGTATCTAAAGTTATTTTCTTGTCAGGAAATAAGTGCACAAGATAAAAAGGTGGAAGACTGGTTGCCTGTCACAGCATCTAGAAAGGCTAAATGGTACTATTCAGCTTTTCACAATGTAACAGCTATGGTAGGAGCTGGAGTTCTTGGCCTACCATTTGCAATGTCCCAACTTGGATGGTAAAGATGATATCAAATTCCAATGATGATTTGAGTCCTGTTTATTTATATGGAATTGAATTCCTGAGAATTTTAAGAAATGTATTCCTATCAAAATAGTTAAAATTGAAGAAACAAAAGGTGAAGGTCTACAAATGGCCATCAAATAATCTCCTCTTCAGTAGAAAATAATTACAAGGCATTAACCTAGTAATCAAATCCTAAGTCGGATCCCACTTCTCCACCTTTTGTCCTTCACCCATCACATTTGTAATTAACCATGAATTTTTAGGAATTCAATTCCTGCCAAATGAAGACACCCATAAAAGTTTTCAGGGTTTTACATCTTAAAAAAAAAAAAAAAATTGTCATGTTTTTGCATTTCTAATGAATGGTTCACAGGGCTCCTGGAGTGATTGCTCTGGGCATCTCATGGTTGGTGACACTCTACTCACTGTGGCAAATGGTCCAAATGCATGAGGCATTACCTGGAAAGCGGTTCGATCGCTATCATGAACTTGGTCAATTTTCTTTTGGCCCAAAGCTTGGATTCTGGATTGTGGCTCCACAGCAGTTTGTTGTTCAGATGGCTACAAATATTGTGTATATGGTCACAGGAGGAAAATCACTGAAGAAGTTCTTTGATATAGTAGTTCCAGAATTTGGCTCCATTAGGAAAACATATTTCATTGTTATCTTTGCCTCTTTACAATTGGTCCTCTCACAAACACCAAATTTCAACTCCCTCAGAGGAATTTCACTTCTTGCAGCATTGATGTCCTTGAGGTAACAACTTCTCTGTTTGTTAAATAGAAATGACTCAGTGTATAAACAATCTTTATGGTAGCACCTATGAATGCAATTGGGACAGGTTGACTAGGCCATTGGCTTTACCCTAAGCACAATCCGAATTGTATGTAGGCAACCTGGTTGAAGCCCAAACATACATGCCTGAAATTGTTAATTTTGTGATACAACTGTAATTTGGGTTCAGTCAAGCTGACTTGGGTCAGGTCAGATTCCAATCTTTTAGTTTGGTTTGCTTTTTAAATGGTATAAAATTTAGAAAATGTATATGAGCTATATATGTTACTGTCCACACATAGCATGGTGCAAATTTATTTGTGGGGCCCACCTAAGGGCCATCCCAATCATGAGGAAAGTTGGGGGGTTTGAAAGATTTCATTGATACAGGGTACGTAAAATATCAACTTCATAAGATCATCCTAACCCCTTGATTTTTGCCCATCAAGTTTAATGGTTTTATAAGGCATCTTTTTATATTTCTTTCAATCAAGTCCTCAACATATGAAAATGAAATGACAAAACTACATTTATGTCATTTTTCAGATTTAACAGGTCGTTTAAGAAAAATGATCAAGTCTAACCCAAGTGACCTACTGGGGCCCTTTTTAGCTACCTTAATGCATAGATGATTAAATAAGAAGGATTTTTATATTGATTCCAACGAACTGAAAATCTAAAAGGATTTCTACATTGATTCCAAGTAACTGAAAAAACTAGCTTAATTAAATAGTTATGATGTTCAAAATCAAGTTGAAGATTAGACCATATGAGAATCCAAAGAAAAGAACCCCGAACCATCAAAGCAAGGAAGGTAACCCACCATCAACATTTGATGAGTGAGGCCCGTAAAGTGATTTTTGGGTTGGCTTTGGGGACAAAAGAATGATAAGAAAAGACAAAGCTTGTCATAAGGGTACTTATGTCATTTAAAATAAATATGGAGATGGCTTGATTGAGAAAAATATAGAAAACTTTTATACTTCGTTTTTAGATATTCAAGTTCTTATGTACATTTTTGAAAATGAGTTAAAAGTTTTATACTCGTTTTGGAATCTTTCCTTTTAGAAATATATTGTTACAATTTTTTTTAGGAAGATTTTCAAATAAGGCCTTACATTTTTGCCTTATTTCAAAAAAGGACACAAGTTTCAAAACTTTTCAAATTAGACCATAAGTTTTTCAATAAAACTTCAATTAAGGCCATATGGTCATTTAAAGGTATTTTTTTTATAGAATCTTCTCTCGATTTTTTAAAAATACCCAGAGTGCCTTTAGTTACATTCATGACATGGTTCTGACAGCAACTACATTTAGTCAATCTCTGTAGAAATGCTAGTTTTTTCTTGATCACTATAAAGCTGTCAGTGAAAAAATTGAAGAAAATACAGAGGAAGTGAATGGGGTTTTATTTCATTGAAGAATAATTTGGGTAGTTTAAAATTTTTGAAGAAAAAAGTTGCCGGAAAATAGCTTTAAATGGATGAAAGTCCTAAATTGAAAATTTCATGAAAAACTTAGGGGCTAATTTGAAAAGTTTTTAACAGTCGTGTACTTTTTCGAAATAAGGCAAAAACTTAAGGCGGCCTTATTTAAAGTTTTCCCTTTTTTTAATTGTTGTATTCTGATTTCCTTTCAGTTACTCTGCAATATCTTTCATTGCTTCCGCTCTGAGAGGTCCACACCATGGTGTTCGTCACGGTGTAAGATCATCCACACCAGCAGGCATTACATTTGACGTGTTCAATGCTCTAGGAACCGTTGCCTTCGCTTTTGCAGGTCACAGTGTCGTTTTAGAAATCCAAGCCACCATGCCATCTTCTCAAGAAAGACCATCAAAGATACCAATGTGGAGAGGTGTTATTGTGGCTTATATTATTGTAGCTCTTTGCTATTTCTCTGTTGCTTTGTGTGGTTACTGGGCTTTTGGAGATTTGGTGGATGATGACATCCTCATCTCATTAGAGAAACCACCATGGCTTATTGCTGCTGCTAATATGATGGTGTTCTTACATGTTGTGGGAAGCTATCAGGTAATACTAATAGAGCTCTCTGGGGGAAAAAATGGACTAATAAAGTGATGATCATGAAACTCAAGGGTATAAAATTTAGAAAATCTATCAGTAGTAAATCATCTTATATCACTTAATCCAGGTCTTTGCCATGCCTATTTTCGACATGATTGAGGCGCTACTAGTAATTAAATACAAGTTAACTCCTAGTCTTCCTCTTCGCATCATTGCCCGAAGTTTATATGTTGGTAAGCATCTCATTGTTCAATTTAATTTCTTGACTAATCTTTTTTTTTTACTTTTTACTAAACAAAATGTGTCATGACAGCTCTTACTGCTTTTGTTGCAATCTGCATCCCTTTCTTTGGTGGGCTGTTAGGGTTCTTTGGAGGATTAGTCTTTTCACCAACTTCATATTTTGTGAGTGAACAATGAAAACCATCTTGATATTGGGTTGGCATACATCTCATTTAACTTTCTAAACTATATTATTTTGCAGCTTCCCTGTATAATGTGGCTTATCGTCAAAAAGCCAAAGGCATTTAGTTTCCATTGGACTGCATCTTGGGTAAACGCAATTGTTCACAATCATTCACCTTTAAATTCATCTTCATACAAAATAATCACCAAATCTTCTATTTCATTTACAGGTTTCAACCATAATTGGTATTTTACTGATGATCGTAGCGCCCATTGGAGGACTAAGACAAATTATTCTAGACGCGAAGTCATACAAGTTTTTTTCTTAAGGTACTAATAGGGCTGTCAAGTATGTTGTTTCATTGGTAATTGTAATTTTTTTATTCACTCGTTTGGTTATTAGCTAATGATTAGCAGCATATATTAGCATATTGACTTGTTAAAAGTGGGGGAAGAAAATTTCCTCTTCCCAATCTCCTCCTTCTTTGAATTTACTTTTCCTCTTATGCATAGTTGCAAACAAAAATCTGCAATAGGGAACCTACCCTAAAAGTAAAGAGGGTCCTGCATTGTTGCATTCCAATGATCATGTTTTAGAAGCTTGTGGGTCAAAAGGGTGGGATCCCAAGATCCATGGTACTCCTTCACCTTGAATGTGGACTGGTGATAGGTTGGGACATGGGTTAAAGCCATGCCAAAAAAAAAAAAAAAAGAGAAGTTTGTTCAGGCCCAACTTGTATGGTTACCAGGATGTATAATCACCCTTAAAGTTAGACCTAGGAATGTGAATTCTGGAGAGTGACTTGTCAAGCAGGTTAAGCACACAGGCTGAAATTAAACTTGAAAAAAAAAAATAGGTCATATAAGTTAATCATATGAGCTTGGATAAGCTTTGGCCTAGCCTAGCCTAAACCTGTCTGCAACCCTACCTGCAAAAAATCTAAAAGGGTGAGTATTAAGTCCTTAGGCACAAAGCAAAGTGGAAGCCCCATTGATATTACCATCTCTAAGGGCTCATTTGAATGCCTCTGTATATCAAGTTTTTCAAGGAAGCAGGGTACTGTCGATTTCCCCTGTGAGTTTCTAGCTTTTGAGAGGGTAATCAAGCTAGCAAGCATTAATGCTGGAACCATATTTTTGCGTAGCTACCGACATCGAAATGCTTGAACTCAAGGCTACCTGCACTTGATTACATAGATCCTAATGGAGTATGGACCTTTATTTCCATTGGGCCCATTTGTTTCATCTAATTAAGTTCCTAAAAATTGTATGACTTGTATAGATTTTTATAACCTATATTCCTAGAAGTAATTAAAATTGGAGAAAATATATGTGAATATCCAAAGTCTCAAGCTGTAAATCAGCTAGTTGAGACATGAGCGAGCGACTGAAAGTGCATGCATTTGAGTTTTCAATATTGCAAAAAAAAAAAAAAATTTGTGCATCCAAAAATGACCATCAAATATCTCCCCCCCAATATAAAATGAATTAAGGACTGATGGGAAATAAATACCTAGTCATCATTCCTACAATAATTCAAATCCTACAAAAGTTAAGGTCCCATATATATTTCACGCAATATCATTCACCGCTCACCTCATTAACAATCCTTTCATGGAGCCCATTCAACTATGAGTTTCTATGTATTCAATTCCATGCAAATAATTGGGCCTCAATGAAGACAGTGGTCAATAATGCATACTTAATACCGCCTCTATTTTATTATGCTTCATTCACTGGTCCCTTTACTCGTTGCAGGGATTTTAGCCTTCCAACCAGAATGCTGTCTCTCCCTGCTGCTGTAATAAATACTCACACCGCCCATAGTCCCCCACCATAAGCGCTACAGCCAGAAATTGTTTCATGATTGATTTTATGGAAGGGAGGTGCTTCACAAATTAAGGTGCTAGACACGGTTTACTTTGGCATAAGTAAACTATGTCATTGTTTTTAAGAGGTGGCCTATCTGGTGCTTTCTCTATATTGGGGTTGACATACATAAATGACTATCTCTTGAATCACGAAAAAAAATGATATATTATCAGACTTAGTTTTTTGCCTTTTGCATGTCTAAGATGACTGAAGTCGCACTAAACCTGTAAAGGTATAAGTTATCAAAACAAGATACTAGGAAATGAGAAACCAATCAAAAGAAAAATGAAATACCTGTAAAGGTATAAGTTATCAAAACAAGATTCTAGGAAATGAGAAACCAATCAAAAGAAAAATGAAATACTAGGGACCTCTTAACGGCCCATTTCTTTGCATGGAATTGAATTCGTAGGAATTCATAGTAAAATGGTTCCAACAAAGGATTTATAAAGAGGAAGGGTGAAGGATACAAAGTGGAGATGCAGGTGAGGACCTTACCCATAGGATTTGACTTACTAGGGTCATGGTTAGGTATTCATTTTCTATCTCCACTTCACTTATCTTCCATTGGAGAGATTTTTTATATCCATCTATGGACCTTAACCTTTTCTTCTTCAATTTTAATCACTTTGGAATGCATTTCTCATATTTCTAGGAATTCAACTCCATCCAAACAAAGGGGCCCTACACGTGTAAAATATAATAAGAGAAAACTCAAAAGGTTGGTCAGAAGATTGAGAGCAGCACCAAGATTCTAAAAAATGTGATAAGTACTCATAACATGATACACTGAACATATTCTCTCTTTTTTTCCCTTTTTTTTAATGGTTACATTGAAAATGTGATTGCATGGTTTAGCATGTTGGCATATGCAATAAGACTCCCATGGTATATCAAGTAAGCATGCATCCATCTCTTTCTAGGAAGGTAAAATAAAGATCATATGAACTACAGACTCATTTGCCCATGCAGGGGAGCATTCATTATTCATTATCAGCACTAGAAGCCCTATTGCCCCGATCCCATGCATGCATTCATATGCGCATGCATGAGTAAAAGCACACATGTTAGAAGGTACAAATACATGGTCCCTCAAAAAAATCATACAATGATCCAAGCCATTGAAGATGTTCTAAAAAAACATTAAGAACTTAAGGCCCTTCTTTCATTAATTAATCAAAAAACAGAAATGCAAAATGACCTCCTTTTGCATTTATAAATAGACATCATTAAGAGAACTCATGAAAGATGGAAAAGAGAGGTCAGCCATTACTCCCAAATTCCTTCTGGATGTCACTGAATGATATGTTCGCTGAACCCCTCCTTTTGGCCTTCTGTTGAGATGGATGTTCTCTCCATCCTGTCATATACATTACCTACAATGGTGGAGCATGATTTGATCAGAAGACTGCCAAGCTAAAACCGTTTTTTGCTCCTTACTATTTTTAGAATTTTTGAAGCATAGAAAATTCTCTAAACTTGTTGGATTTTTACCAGTAGAGAAAAAAATTACATCATGTTTTAACCATTATCAAAATTTCGAAGGTGAAGCATTACACTTAAAATTAGCAACATCATATAATTGGCCTCGGGCTCTTTTCTAAAAACCATAACATATTTTCCAAAGTTGATGTGGGATCGGTAGGGAACAAAAGTCTAGTAATGAGCTAGAGGTCCTGGCTTCGAACTATTTGGGGCCTTACTCGATACACAATGCTAGTGGGTGGTGTTGTGTATCTGGGGTTTTACCAATGATCAACCATAAGGGGGTAGCGTCAAGCAAATGAAGGAAAATACGAGAAAAAAATGAAAGGATTTGAGATGGGAAACATTTTTTCCTGTTAATGTTCTACATAAATTTACCTGAAAAGTTGCAGGGACTGTCCCATCCTCTGCTCCAAACAATGACTGGTACACTGCAGCAGTTGCTAAAGCTGTCTCCTTCTTCAAAATCTGCCATGTTCAAAAACTCAGAAGGCAAAGAAATTTCTTGAAAGTTGAGACCGACTTGTAATGTAAAATTTCTGTTGCAAGGGAGCAGTTATATGTTGTGAAAAGACTCACATTATTTCTTTGAAGAAGAGCATTAGTTTCGCCCATTGCACGCAGATGTTCAATCAGCTCCAATGCTGCACCAAATTGACAGTGCGTGGTAAGGAAAGGCAATTCTTTTTATGGACTAGTAAGTGAGGTTATGTAAACAAACGGTTGTAGCAAATTCAATTAATTGCGTAAACCATCAGGGTTTACATTCTAACTAAAGTTGCAACAATAGTATTATATATCTATCCAGTCACAGTTTCAAGCCCATAGCAGAGCCAACTGTATCATTTCATGTTTGCAATTTTTCTCAAATCTGAAAATCTCTGATTCTATTTAGAACAAAACAAGTCAATGGTTTTGCTCAGTTAAGGGGCACATTTGGAATTTGACACCATGAATTTCCCTTAACTGCTTTGCACTGGATAAGGGCTAAAAAAAAAACCTGCCTCTTATGCTAACTGCTGAAAGTACATTAAAAGGCAGAAAAGACCGAAAAACTCTCTTCCTGAATCCTTATACCTACCATGCATACACCAAAATAAGTGACACAGCATAAATGGTGAATAGTTTACACCACTCTACCATGCCCCGATACCAAGCATGCCCAAAATATTATAAACATATATAATAATAAGGTTCAAGGAAATTTAATCCAAACAAATAAGGAGGAAAATACGAGATTCAACAGGAAATTGAGAAAAACAATTGAAAGGTGAACATGAAAATTTAATGAGGAGATTAAAGAGGTAACTTATAAAAGGGACTGAAAAACCTGTGACGCAAACAAGGTAAGTGGATGACAATAAGAAATGACAAACTCGATAAGAAGCAAATATAGAGAATAATAACTAGATACTTGGCAAAATTAGGACGAACAATGCAAACTCACATCTAGCCAAGATAGTTCAACAATTTGTTTCAGCTAGGTCATCCAGAAAAGACAGGCCACATGTCAACCCCAACTGTAATGCCCCCGGTGCAGGGGGTAGACTAGAATGCATGTTGGAGCATAATTAGGTGAAACTCTTTATTTTGACTTATATAAATGGATTTTTCTACATCTTATCTTACCTGTTTTCCATATTCTTTTAAAGTTCTCAGAGAGAAGTGAGTCAAATCAGTTACAAAACGTAATGGTGGATGCAGCATATGGACAAAAGCCACTAATTGCATACTGGGGCCAAATAACACCAACAGGCGTGAGCGCACGCACACATATGGGGAGCGCTAGACAACGCCCGGGCATTTTTTAGGAGAAAAACACCCCTCCTAACTGGGCCCATTGAGATGCATGATGATCATGGAAGTCCATTGGATAAAAAGATCTATATGAGACCTATCTATATGCGAAATTTAGACTCTATAAGATCATCCTAACCTTTTGATCCATGGCCCTAAAATTTAATGGGTTTTTTTTTTTTTTTTTTTGGTGAAATGGTTAGCTTGTAAAATCTATAATAGTTTAGAGGCATCATTTTATTATGATTTCAATCCAATAGTGAGGAAAGTTGGATAAGTGTCAAATTTGGACTTGTGACTACTCATGAGGTGTAGTATGTGTGAAAATACTAGATTGACTCAAGATGGGCCCCGTGACAAAAAAAAAAAAAAAAAGAGGGGCAGAAAAAGTGTGTTTTTAAAGTGGTGCATTTTGGAGAATTACCATACATGTATGTATACATACATGTGTGTGTGTGTATATAATATATGAGAGACAGAGATTTCCAAAACATGGTAGAACCCATAGGCCATAATACCACATCAACAAAGGCCATTATGTGCTTGCTTTGACAAAATAACAGAAATGCAGGTGCATTATAAGTTAACTGAAACGAGTGACTTAGCCATCACACACACACACATATATCCACCAATCTGCTTTGATGTTAACTTTTCTCAGTACATGAAAAAAAAATCTGGCATCTCCATCATTTGGGAAGGCTATGATTCATTTAGGATATAAAAAAATGGCCAAGTCTCATTGTCCATGGCTCAGCACCACTTGCCCATGTGACACTGTTCCCCAATCACCTTCTAGCCTTCAACCGGCACCAGTGACCAGACCATGCACCATCATCATAAAAGCCTTGTACTATCTATTTTGGTTAATTTTGTGAGTTCTATTTTTCTACTCACTCCTATTTACAGCCATGTTTTCAGTAACTCTATAATCCATCATGTCCTTCCTTACTACTTCATTTAAGGTTCTTACTGGTCTCCTTCCTTTTCCTATTTCTTTGAACATGTGACCCATCAATAGATTGTACAGGGGCTGTTGTTGTTCTTCACTGCATGTGCCCAAACCATTTCAAACGACATCCTCTTGATCATGCAATTCTGAGTTAGTAAGTATGAAGTCCTCCTTTCTTATTAACATCTCCACTCTATTTGTCATCAGTACCAGCCAGCCCAAAAATGGACATGATAAACTACATTTTCATCCCTAATTACATCACTCATGCCTGATGGCTTTGGATTCCATTTGTAGGAACCACTCACATCCAACTTGAGATGCCCACTCTCCAAACACACCCACTGCTGGAGATACTCATCTTGATGCCCCTTAGCTTTCTTCTTATTTGCCTTCCAGTGGTCGCCAACCACTCTATACAAGTAAAAGGCAGATATCAAATGGAACTCCTTGGCCTATAGACTCAATTAAATTACCATTGATTTGTTCCCCGCCAACATGTGTGGCTAAAAAGAGCCACTACCTTCAAAGCTCTTTTGTTCATTTCTTACCACAACCCCACAAGATTGCAAGAGGTAACTCCTTTTTTCTCATTTTTTCTTTTCTTTTTTTTTTTTCTCTTTGAAAGAGGTAACATTTGCCTACTCTTTTTGGAAGGACCCAACTGGCCGAGCACCATCCATAAGTGAAGGGCAGAAGGACTCCAGGAGGTCCCATGAAATAGAGAAAAGCAGGTGCATGATGCCCACAACATAAAGAAAAGCCGGTACAGGATTGCAGATCACTTAGACTATTTTAAATTTCATTAAAATTTTAAAGAGAGAGAGTAAAACTCTCAAAATGGTACCAATGCTTTCAGTATGATAGACTCAGAAACCACAACCTTGCATGCACACAAGAATGGACACTATTGCATGAAATGAATATCGGATAGATATGACTTATGACCATAAATTGGCAATCTGAATATGCCTAGAACTCTTCCAAAGTAATGACACAAATCAAATTTGAGGTCGATGATGGTTATTGTAGCCATACGCACAGATCTATTCTAAACTAGATAGCACTTCTTCCCTTAACAATTTGGCACAAATATGAGGATGCAGATCTCAAGCTTTAATATATTTGACATTATGCAACCAACAGCCTTAAGCACCAGAAAGGTTTTGCTTCATAATTCTAGTAACCATTGTGTTATGTTAATGAAAACAAAAAACTCACCACTGTCATATCGAACTGTATATTCATCAACATCAACACCGGGAAGGGTAAAGCCTGCCCTTGTCAGAAGGTTGCCTGCATCCCTGACCTGAATAAGGTAAGCAAAAAGTCTAACAATACCAAATATTATAGCACTCCCCATAACTCAGCTACTAATCTGCCTCTTTTTTTTCTTAAATAATTCCTAACCACTTGCTAAAATAATTTACAAACAGCAAGCAACCAATCCATAAGTTGTACATAAAGAATAAAACACGAATGTCTTGCAAGATGCATAAAGACATACAAAATTTTCAACAATATGCCATAGAAGTGCATAAAGTTGACATCTCAAAAAGAATGATATCAGTGGATGCTTTGCATCTGAGATTTGAATATTTTCATAGCCTTACAGAAAAATGTTCATAATAATTCGCTAGTGCTAGTGTCACTCGCCATGCTCGATGCCTCATTGCCTCAATCTATTGAAATGCAGTCTTCAATGGAACACGTGAAAAATGAAAGTTAAGGACCGTAGACATGGAAAATATATGCCAACAAAATAGAGAGAATAGCATCTATCATACAAAAGAAAGAATACAATGTAGAAGCAACCAAATAAAATTCCCTGAACGCCCCTGTTTAGCCAAGGAATCCACCATTTCATTAGCTGACTGCCCCATATGCTTTAAAATGGCTTGCATCAAAGAAGATGGTAATTTGATTTTGTTGAGATGAAAAATGAATGCTTAAGACGTTAAAAATAGTATTTCATTACTAGACAAGATATAGCCCATCAGATGACACTACTTAAATCAGAAACAGTTTCTCATACAATCTTTTATTAGTATTCAGCCAACCTCTAGTTTACTATGATTTTATTTTATTTTATTTTTAATGGTAAGTTTATTATGATATTTTCTGCCTTTGAAACTGAATTAAGAAGTATGAACATTGTTAGGACTAAGGAGTTTGCTTAAAATATAATAATATAAACAGCATGTAGAGTCTTGCTTGAAGCATTCAATCAGGTGATCGCTGCATGGCCTGATGCTGAGTGTCATAATGTTCACTACAGACATCCACTTACCAGTTAGTATAAACCAACAATTGATACTGATGCAAGCAATTGTCCAAAAACATAAGGCTGTGTACAATAGTAATGAATTTGTAAGTAAATGTCCAATCACCTACAAAGTCATTGGCAGATGGCCATTAAAGTGGAAGGCAAATCATCCAACAAAGTCCAAACAAAAGACAGTTAGCATCAACCAATAGTGGAAGTACCAGCTATGTCTCATTGAAGGGAAACTACAAATTGATAAATATATTTGTAAACCAAATCAACCAATTATATAATCAATGTCGTGGTCTCTTACACCACTTACTGACAGCTGATCTAAGAGGTGAAGATCATTGGACAGCCCAGATTAATAAAGAATTAACCATTTTTTGCCATATTAAATAATTGATTGTTAGTATGCAAGATTGGAGTCAAGAAATCCCATGTACCCTTACATAAATGCAAAAGTTTATGCTCATACATGCACATGATAGACAATGAGAGGACCACGACCAAGTACATACTTGAGCAAGAGGGGATATGCGTGGACTGATGCCTCCTTCACGCTCCATTTGTGCTATAGTGCATGCAATCCTTAGCTCCCTATTATAGAGACCAGTCACAGAACAAACAGAAAAAATATCAGGTGTCATAACCTTAAGGGGGGAAAACTACAAGCTTCTAAAAATATAGGATTGAACAACTTTAGAGTCTCTCCACCAAGAATAGCAGCTAGAAACAACCCATCAGGCTTCAACGCCAATCTACACTGCCATAAGTGCACATAGCACATCAACTTTAAAGAATTGATAACCATGGAACAATGCAAAAGAATACATAAAAGGTCACAGAATTGAAAGGAGAAAAACTATGCAAAGCCCATGTACTGGATAAGCTACACAAAAACACGTACTTGAATCATAGCTCCAGGAAGATCATTTGTCCAATGGAGCCCCAAACAACTAATTACCAAATCTACAGAACTTCACAAACAAAATATGTCACTAGGTTATATACAAAGGGTCCCCTTACTCATGTCATCTACTGAAGAAAATGCACAGGACATAAATAAACTGTTAGATATACTTGCTCTCTCCGTAATATGGTTCCAGCAAGATGCTGAAGAGACATACATTCCTTTAATAGTCTTTCAGACAAAAACAAAAAAAGGTATACCTTTCCTTTATTGGCAGGAATTCTTCATCGCCAACCATGAAGAACGTCTCAATGCCGTCGTCAGACACATTTGCCTCAGCATCTCTACAGAATTTTATTGTGTCATATGACATATCCATCATAATTAGTTTTTGAATACCACCTGAAGGGAGGAAAATATCAGGAACATTAGGCAAAAAATCAGGGGATGAGGCCATGTGTAGGGGACCACATGGATAGGATGCAACTGAATCCTCACCCAGTTCCAAACACAAATATTTGCAATGCCTGAAACACGCTGGGTCTAAATCACATGACAAGAGGGCTTAGATGGGGATGAGGGTTCACATTAACACATATCAACCATTCATATGTCGCACATCCCCCACAACTAAGTGGGCCATCTAGTGCCAATCACACAACATCTCACAAATAGATTTTATCTCATAGGATCTTTTTCTACACACATACATGGTGCAGTAGTGTAATGAAACTATGAGGCCTGCCTGAGCCAATGCCAATTTATGCGAGTCACTGAAATGTATAGGGGAGTGATGCAGCGCATCACGCCAGCCCTAACCCTAAGGCCTGCACTGGGGAGATTACAGCCGGGGGTGGATAAAGTGCAACCCATCCAATTATTCTAGGGCTATGATTGAGAGTATTATATCCTTGATTTTTCATGGGTCATGACACTGTCCTAGGATAAGCTGGCGTGAGCAAAACTGGACCAACCCTTATCTACGTTATCCCCTAAATATCCCACCCACTCATGTATTGGAAGTCACAAATAGACACACTATCGACCCTCCACATCCCAACGCCATTATGTATTGGAAGTCATCTAGGTTGCCGGCCCTACGTTTAAATTGAATATCATGATCTTTCCATCTCACTCTCTATACTAAACCCCCCACACCGCACACCCACAAAAAACAGAATAAACAAATTGGAACAGATGCCTACTGCCTCCTACATCAAAGAGTCGGGTTTTTTTTTCTTTTGTGTGTGTGTGTTTTGGGGTGTGTGTGTGTGTGTGTGTGTGTGTGTGTGGGGGGGGGGGGGGACTTTATTCATATATTGGAAGAGGGAATAAATAAAGATGCATCAACAAAACACTAACATCGTAAAAAATAACAGTAAAATTACAAATAAATGGATAGTGAAGTCTCACCACGCCCACGTAGTAAGCGCCTAACAGCTTTCAAGGAGCCCCCCAAACATAATGCGGTAGGAAATGTTCTTTTGCAATCCTGAAAATAAAAAGGCATAATGTATAATGGAAACATACCCATTATATGTAATGATTCAAAAGATCATAATTTCGTAGCATCTAAAGCCATTTGCATGCATAGAGAACTGACATGGCATCCTGAGGTCTATGGACAGGAAGTTTATTCTTGAAGAAGATAAATGACAAAACTATGCACATGAGGTACAGTGGCAATTTTAACCTATTTACATGGACTCCGTCTACAACCAAAAATCAGGTATAAGAACGCAGTTTGACCTATTTAGCTTTCTAGTCCAAAAAGAAAATGAAAATTTTTTAATCTGCTTAGGCCCATAAAGGTATTTTTGTTGGGCCCAAAGCCCATTATTTATGCAACCTACTTGTATGCAAATTTTTGGAATAATTTATATTAGCTCAAGCGCCCGTCATCTTGGAATAATTAATTTCCACATAAAAACCTCTACTATTCCATGTGGACCATGGCCAATTATGGTCACATGGTAATTGGGAATATCTTTTAGTAGAACAGTTTTTATCATAGAGTAAACCAATGCAAACTGGTCATGTCATGTTGGTGCTCTTTGATGACATCAACTTTCATGGATTGTGAAATGTTTTACACTAGCAGGCTCATTTATGTAGACCCATTTATCATTTAAGCCTATTGACCTTGTTTTACCCCATTACCTAACTTGAGTACTAGTTGTTGGGCAGTTATACATAGTCCTCTAGTACTTTGTATAACTCCAACAATACATATGACCTGCTTTGAAGGACTGATGTTCAAATGGATGATTAAACAATTTCTCAGTCTCTAACCCACCTTCTAATTTGTAAATGCCTCCATCAAAACACTAAAATACAATAAAGTTACCTCCAAACGATCTAACAAGTTTTCAGCTACAGCATCCACAAAGGTATCATTGTCCTTGCCACGCATCAGCCACGCAGCTCGATCGCGCTGGAGGATGAGAGAAAGAGTGGCATGATGTTCTTATGAATATAGATGTTTGAATTTATACATGGATAGATACCCAAGTTGACATGCAAGCTTCTGTATGAGTTGAAGATGAAAAGAGAGATGATGTGCGACATGTGTTCGTGAAAATGCGGGAGAGTGGAAGAGGAGGGTGATTTACTTGTTTTCGTTTGAGATCTCGATCGAAGATCTTGAATCGAGAGTTCTGAGAGGGATCGTCGTGCGTGCAGAAAGCTGCGGGCAGGAGAGAGGGATTGAGAGATTTGTGAGGAAACCCTAATCTCCGAAAAAGGGACCCCAACGAACCTCCACGCATCGCCGCGGGAAATGAATCTCCGCACTTTCTAGCAAAGTTGTGCGAGTGTTTTGATGAAATCCTTCCTATTCAAAAGAGAAGAAATGTAAGAAATGTCAGCAATTGGGCTGTTCGGTCGACATCATTCTGGGAATGTTTTGTTCCGAGAAAATGAACGAACGAAACGAAAAAAAAAAAAACGTTTAGCAGACCCTCTGTTCCTCTGGCTTTTACCTCTGGCTTTTATCTCCCACGAGATACCTAGGAATATGAGTTTCTCTTCGTTCATTTTAAAAATAAAACATTTCTAGAATGATGTTAAATAGCCCACCCTCCCTTCTTATCTCGGTGCCGCTGAGCCAAATATATGAAATTTTAACAAAAAGCATCATCAAATATCACTATATCTTAAAAAATATCCTAAAATACATATAATGTCCAAAAGATTTTATATAACATACTTAGATTTTTTTTCGGATCAAATTGCCCCTCTGCCCCCTATCTCGTGACATCGAGGCTTGATCTAGCACGTT
The DNA here is from genome assembly GCA_003546025.1 of Camphora micrantha. Lineage (NCBI taxonomy): Eukaryota > Viridiplantae > Streptophyta > Magnoliopsida > Laurales > Lauraceae > Camphora > Camphora micrantha. The sequence goes on from QPKB01000008.1 coordinate 7,614,015, forward strand.
AAAGTATTTCGAGGCTAGTTCAACTATTTTCTCGTAATATCGAGACTTTATTTGGTATGTCACATTAAAGTATTTCGATGTTAGTTCAACTCAATTCTCTCGACATTGGGACTTGATTTCACGACATTGAGACTTGATTTGGCAGGGAATTTTGAACTCATACCAAATAAATCTCATTAAGTGACTTTAATTTGAATTAACTCATCTATGAGATTGATAATACTTAAAATACTTGATCATAATGAAAAGAAAATTCAAAATACTTGACCTGCATTGAATGATTTTCAACATCACTTAAAATTTATTTTTATTTATTGCTTCTAATTAAATTTAGGGATTTTTACGGAATGGGTAAACTTAAATTTTAATTAAACTACTTTATGAAGAAAAACTATAAAATGACTCTAGAGTTGTCCATGCATTTTTTTTTACGAAATTACCCTAGTTGACGATGTCATCAACCTTCAATTCATCTTTTTCGTTTGTTCTCTCTTACAAGTCTCTTACATCTATCTCATCTTACAATTCCAATTAGAGCTCAAATATGAAGTTCTTAAAAAAGATATATATGAAGTAATCACCTCTGCCTATATCAAAATTTCAACTTTCTTTCAAGAGTCTTACCATCATATCAATGAATACCAAACTATGAGCAACTAAGAAGGCTACAAACCAAATTATTTGAATTAATGAATGAAAGGACGGAACTAATATCTAAAAGCGGCCAATAAGAAGTTTTGGGTAGAGTTAAATAGAGATGTGAAGTTTTTTGTAGAGGTAAATAGAAATGGGCATTGAAGAGAATGCCATGTCCAAGCAAGTACTTTTCCGGTTCGAGTTTCCAAACACGGCCTTTTGGCGGTCTATAAAGCCGTTGGATTCAATTACTTGATTTAAGCAGATTATGAAACTTAAATTAAAAATCCAAGAAGAAATGCATGGGTTTAAGAGAATTGCTTGAAGGGAAAAATAAGATTTTGGGGAAAAGAGCATAATGAAAGAAATAGTTTTTGAGGGAAGGGTTTGAAGCAAGATTAGTGGAAGGGAGAGAAAGGTAAAATATTTTGCATTTGAAAGATAGGATTTAAAGGAAAGGGGCATTGGTTTCTCCAATCACTAGGTGAAAGAAGATGAACAAAAATAGTTTTTTCGCAACAAATGAGGTAATTTTGAAAAAAAAAATGTACGAACAACTTTTTCATCATTTCACGATTTTCTTCATAAAGTCATTTAATTACAGTTTAAGCTTCATTTTTTTGGAAAAAAAAAACCCTAAAATTTATATTATTTTTCTGCTTTTTATAATTTTTTAATATTGATACCAATATTATAAGACTATCTATCAATATTCAATATTGCTATGATAAATAAAAATATATAAATTATGACATTTAATAGTGCTTTTAGCACTTGTGGTTAAGCCAGTATTAATCACATTAAAAAGGACCCAGTTATTGACCAACCCGCCAATCAGGCCTAAACCCAATATGGTAATTCAGGGTTTAAGCGATTATCCCTTTTTATTTTATAATCGAGGAGGGTTCAGGTCAACTATTTTTAGTCGATAGATAGATGCACTGAGATCAAGTTGAACCACACTTGCTATGCAACCCATGGATTTATATGGATTTTCGGCACGTTCGGTGAAAGAGATGAATCACGTATCACGTACCTAAAGGATTCCTTCATTCCACATGAACCACTATGGATTTACAATTTGACGGGCAAAGTGGAGACCAAGGAATCAATGGAATAGAGGATTTTTTTTTTATGAGTTCGGTAGATTTAGAAAATCTTCTCACACTTTTCCTTTCTTCACCCAAATCTGAATTTTCGTCGGCATCAAGAAAAATCAGAGGATTCATCTCCGATGACATTACCCAAACATGCCGAAATTGTGTTTGCCATCGAAGAAGATTTGATTTTATTCGAATAAAAAAAAAGCCCTGGGGCCATTGATTTGGTATAATGTTAAAAGCATGGTTGGAAAACTCTCCGAATTAACTATTGACTCTCCCTAATCTTTTCATATTGCCAAAGGACCGAGTCAAAAATACGGGAGACTCGGCCGAGTAATCTCATTTTAATAAGTTATTTGCATTCCGAACCATTTAATAGGAAAATTTAATTTTAAACAATTAAAATTTATTTATAAGTAATTATGCACGATGCTTGGAGTCAATAATTTAAAAATGATAACTGAAATGCAATTTAAAACTTATATTTTTATCTTTTACATTCAATATTTGGACAAGCAAATTATGTAATATGCAATAGTTTTTCTTGATTATTATACATTTTCTTGCATGTATAAATTTATTACTTTGAATTGATTTTCATGAATGCACACACATATATATATATTATATTATATTTTTATAAACAATAAATTTATTTTAAAATATTTAAGAAATCATTTAAAAAAAAAAAGTCGAATATAATTCCTCTATAGCCCGAATGTGGCCGTACAATTTCAAAACTATAATCTTCGAATGCGTTGCAAAATGTAGTCATAGACAACTTAGCTAACCCTAATCCAATCCTTAAGTAAACTCGTGACACTGATTTGAGAGCTGGCAGGGCCACTTTGTACAGAATTGGCAAAGCTACAGGAGGCAAGAAAACGTATAAAAGTGCACTACCTCGAAAAAGAAACATTATTCGTTGCTTCGTTTGATGTTAGCCGTCTCTCCCTACCCATGCTCTAGATCACAAGGTTTTCTTTCTACCCTTCTCTCAGTTTTTCCAATCTTGAATTCTGGAGGGTTTGATTTTCTATCTTCTCTTCTGATTTTCGATTCTCTCTTTTGCACCTGTAGTTTGCATGTTTGATTGTGGTTTCCATGAGTTGTGTATGCAATGCATGATGGGTGAAATTTTCCAATGCAAATGCATACAGTGTGTGCACATGAGATGGTAGATGCATATAGACTTGTAGATGCTTACAGACTTTTAGACATTTTTATTTTGTCTCACCAAGTGTTGGAAAATCACACTGGTCATAAAGTGTTTGCAGAAATTCCCCAATAACAAGATGCATATAGTCTATATAGACTTGTAGCTGCACATGTCCATTTCAGATGGGACATTTTAATGACAGCAGAACTGTTATGTATTAGAACTAATTTGACTAAATGAAACTATATTGCTTGAACATCCTTTATCAGAAGAAGAAAAAAAAAAAAAAAAAAAAAAAACATTCCTGCCCACTCACTTAAAATTCCAAACACCGGTCGTTTAAGAATATCTAAAGTGCCCCTCATTGTTGAAATTTATTCACCGTTCTCATTGCTAATTTTTGGCATTGCTTTATGATATAAAACAATCAATCCTAAAAACTTGTAAAAAATCATGGAACAAATATATGCATACACTAACAAATAATAGATCTCGAAGTTGCCTTAGAAATGAACTGCTCAAAATAGACATACAAGTACAGAGTATTGCTCTCTAGCAACAACTACGTCAGTTTATAATGTATAGAAAACCAATGAAACAATGCCAATTACGAAGACACAGAATACTACACTAATGATGCAATTGGCTGTTTGCTCAGTAACAGTAAACTACTGTTCCTAAAACATTCTACTGTCACACGTAAAAAAAAAAAAAAGGACAAACGAGTGAACAACTATTAAAAGACAACATCTATGCTGATGAAAAGGCAACTTTTTCCCCTTTGAATGTTTGTAGGTATTCTTTTTTACTAGTGAAGTAGCCATATTGCATGCCTATTAATTCATTTCTTAATATATTTTCCACACCCACAGAAATGTCAGATGAAACAATACTAAAAAACCAAAACACAACTCTCTTATTTAGATAGATATGTTTTTAATATTCTATAGTCACACCATTACTTCCGAATGCCAAGCAAGTAATGACCATAGGGCCTTAACCATGTTTAGGCGTTGATTTTAAAGTGGTTGTCAAGTTCATGTGCTTTTGTATATGATACCCACATTAGCGGTTCATGTCTTGTTCATATGCTAAAATCAGTGCAGTATGTTTTACTTGCCTGTAACACATCATCTGTTTGTTGAGCTCTGTTAATCATATGTATATTAACAGTCTGAACATTTTGTAGTCGTAATAGCGTCACAGGCAGGTTCCGAACCTCTTCCTTACAAACGTCACAGTTTTTGTTACCTTTAATGCTAAACCATTTGACTGCACATTCCTGATGGGCTAGTGCAAGTTCGCCTTTGCAGCTACATTCTAACTTGAAACTACTACCCTCTTCACCCAATTCGATCAAACAAATTCTACAGACAGCCTCTTCTTCAGGGATATCTTCACCGTCGTCATTGTTCTCTGAAGTAAACTAGATAACTACAGGTATTAGAAGTTAAAAGACAAAAAATATAGCTTGAAGTATTGGAAACCGTACTGTGGGAAAGAGAGATTTCTCAGCAGGAGTGAAAAACTAACATAAGATAAACTAAGATGGAATATACCGACATTTTTTGTCGGAGTATCAATCAAAGGGGTGCCACTCCCTTCCGCTGTACGTGGAGTTGCAGGAATTGCACGAATTACACTGCCCAAAGAATCCATTCACTTGATGCTTTTGGTTTTGACATTCACTGGCACTGAAAGTGAAAGTGACATGCCGCTGGACCCCTTTTTTTGTATAAGAAAGAACTCTGTAAGAACAAAATATAGAGGTACAATGTCCTATAATAGATAGAATGGCATCATAAAGTATATATTAATGAACATCTACATATGTACTCACATGGTCTTTCCTCCTGATATGTGATGCATACAAAAACATACATGTGTACGTGGAAATTTTGTTCCATATTTTTGTTTATGAATTTGGGGGCATTTTGTAACTTTTGTGCATATCTTTTCAGAAGTCTTTTATATATGGCTGTATTTGGGCGGAATTGAATGCTAAGGCATCACCCTTCTTCCAAATTGTGTAATATCAAGACATTCAACATGAAACCAAAAGTTTTGGTATGCAATATCCACAACAGTTTTGATCGCAACATTGCGATATTTCTACAGTTTTCACCCATAGCGGCAACTACTACCAACATAAAAATATATTAGATTTTAGGGCCTATTTGCAGATTTTAGGACAGCGAGGACAAGGAAGAAGTAGAGGGAGTCAGAAAGGCTCATTTCAATTGGAAATGTCTTTTTGTCTCACTTTTTAGGCAAATGCTGAGAGGTGGGACCTTGAGGGCAGGTTAGGAATCTCGTTTCCTTAACATGTCACTTTACCATAGTTTTCTGGCATTTTAATTTGAAATCCACACCATGCACAAACAAGCACGTTGAGGAATTATAACCACGAAACCAACGAACAATGATGCAGTAGAGGAAACAAAAAAATAGAAAAAATGCATCAGCACAAGCAAGCCCATAGAGTTTAGCAAGACCACGGTCCATAGACCTGTACTTTTAATGTGAGGACCCTTTGACTCAAGGAATTTTCCATAGAAAATGTCATAACACAGCGGACAACCATTGCACACAAGGTGTTTGTGAAAATACCAAAAAGTAAATATACACACTCTTGCCATCTTTTCTTTTTTTCTTTCCAAAAACCGATTCCTGCTCTATAGTTTATACTTGTTGTCAGTCGAATAAATAGTCCGAACCAGTGTAGATGTTACGAGGCGCAACATTTATACTGCTTGTTAAGAACCAAATCTCTTATGTAAAGTATGCAAGAGTTGGGAGAATTGATTATTTAATTGAATAAAACAAGTTGGCTTAAATAGCCTTACAAAATAACTGAAACAGAAAAAGATGCAACCCACGTTGTATGTGGCTAAGGAATAGGTCAAGCATTCCCTGAACAACAGGGATTATTAACAAGGCAGTAATACTAAGTCCAAACAAATCCTAACAACTTAACACTGCTTTCATCTTTTTCGGTAAGCATTGCATCAAGGTATAACTAATAGAGAGATTGTTACAAATATCAAGAAAAACTTGAGAGAGAGAAAACCTGATGCGGTTGGTGGCCACACAATGGTAGAGATGCGAGAGCGAGCGAGAGAGAAGGATGAAAACGGAAAACCCTTCTTCGGGTTAGTCACTCTAATTCTAATCCCATTTGATTTCATGGAAGGAAATGAATATCTTTCACTACTCTTATTTTTAAAAGGAGTGGGACTCTACAGTGGAGCCCACCTACTGAAATCCAAACTATTCAAAACAAATTTCCTTTAGTCATATGATGTATTCTCAAATTTTATTTTCCATTCGGAGTTTTTTCCACTGTTGGATGGACCGTTTGATTAAAAACAATGATTAACACTATCTTATGCATTTTCATAATCACATTTTTCATCAAATGGTATAGGACAAATTTTGATTGATGTCAAATTTGGGGATGTTCCATAGAACTGGAGGGATTTTATTTAGAATAGTTCAGATTTTAATAGGTGACCCTAATTATGGATTTCCACTCCTTTAGCTCAGGGTTTATTTAGGTTAAAACCTTAGAGGATGTCGACTTGTAAAAGACGGGCCAGGCTTGTGTGGGGTTGATCGGGTTAAGCACTGGTGGTTATGTTGAGAGGCTCTAATCCCATCGATGACAATCCAAACCAAGCCCATAAGTAAAAGGGTCAACCTAAACCCTTAATTTTAAGTTGGGCATGGGTTGGGTTGGTGAGTCAAAGTAAAATCAGTTAGTTAGCTCGAGTTCATGTTGGTCATCTACGGCACGTTTGTGCCAAGTGATGAATATGACCTGATAGAATTCCTTGGAGCCCCATTTTCCTTAGCACTTGAAAGGCATGAAACAATAACCCATGCTATCATTTTTCATGCGTTTGGTACATCAAAGAAAACAAGCTGCATGATTCCTACATATTGATGTTTGGTGCAATATATTATTGCATTAGAAAATAAACTTATGGTTACAAAAATCATTAGAAATGTTCATTAATTTTTTTTTTCAACAACAACACATGGACAAACTCGGCTAAATCCAATCACTTAGAAAATTCGTTGTGTTTAATCCTTGGATCAAAAATTGGTGAATGTATGTTTGAAACCCCAATCCAGGCTTGTCTTTTACAAATCGACATCCTCTAAGGTTTTAACCTGAATAAACTCTGAGCTAAAGGAGTGGAAATCCATAGTTAGGGCCATGTATTAAAATCCGAACTGTTCAAAAATAAAATCCTTCAGTTCTATGGGATATCCCCAAATTTGAAATCAATCAAAATTTTTCTTAAACCATTTGATGAAAAATGTGATAATGAAAATGCATAAGATTGTGTTAATCATCATTTTTAATCAAAGAGTCAATCCAACAGTGGGAAAAAACTCCGAATGGAATATAAAATTTGAGATACATCAAATGACTTAAGGAAGTTTGTTTTGAATAGTTTGGGTTTTAGTAGGTGGGCTCCACCGTAGAGTCCCACTCCTTAAAAAAAAGAGTAGTGAAAGACGTCTTGACTAACCCGAAGAAGGGTTTTCCGTTTTTAGCACGTGCATGTTTTTGTGTGAATTAGGGCTATGCTTGAATTGTTTTCTGCTATTTCTACCCTGGATAATTTGGTATGATTTTATAGTCATGCCTAAGTTTATGACACGGTTGCTTTGGGGTGAACAAAAGAAACTATATATTATAGGATGAAACAGCTGTTTTGGGCAATACTGCATACCATTTGAGTCTTAATTAAGCATGCTGTTGACACATGGTTTTGGGTCTTTTAGACAGATAGAAACATAGAATGTGAAAGGCTGATGGATAAAGTAGTTTTAGGTTTCAGATGATTACCATTTAAAAAGGGTAACAATAAAGGGTAAAACTGCCAGTAACAATTGATGTTTCGAACCGTCCCAAGCTATAGCTTTATCTTGAAATAGAAGGCAATTCACTTTTCGCCAATATTTTCTACAGTGGATCACTAAAAATTATCATCTAAAAGGGTGATGATAAAGTGTGAAAACTTTAGTAACAGCTGTATCTTTAATAACTATTCCAAGCACTAGCTTTCTCTTGGACTAGACTGCAATGTGCTTTTCACCAGGTTTTGATATAGCCGATCACTGAACCTCCACCATGTAAGATTCATGAATGGAGTGGTATCCATGAACATGAAATTATTATGCTAATTTCCTCAACTTTTTTTTTAAAAAATACCTAGCAGATTGGAATTGTTTTTTTTAACTTCAATCTAGATCAATATAATTTGTTCGTAAAGATTGCCTCCAGTCTAAAATCGTGGTATCGGCTGACCCCAAAACCCGATATGGTATTGCTATCGGTTGCAGTTCGCAGTCCGTCGTTGCATGGATTTTTTTTTTACTCATAAAAAATATGAAAAATATCCAAAAAACCCAAATGTTGTAAGATGCTAGAAAACAATGTTTTTTTATTATTAGTACACACTTTAAATCAAAATATCGGTCTCCCTAAGTCATAACATTCTATATTACTATTTAAATACTTAATTATTAAATATGTAAGATCTTAGTATTTAATCTCTTAGCCATCATTATAATTTGTAAATTCATCAATGTATCATGGAGCCAAAGTTCTAAATTCTAACAATAACTATCACCCTCGAAATAAGAGATACAAAATTTACCAGATTGATTATTTGAAAGTCTAAATTTCTCAAAATGAAAGAAAAAAAAATCCCTCATATAGGGCTTTCCAAATTTCCCTCTTATAAAAGATGGCCAAATGTCATATGCAATTATAAAAAAATGAGATATATAGTGTGGCCCACTAGTTAAAAATTTACACCAGAAAAAGAACATCTTGTAGGGCCCATGTGCAATTTCTGTCTACTTTTAAATTAATCTTCTATTTGTGGGCCATCTTCTATGGAATTAAAATTTGGTGTGAATAACGGTTTGGATTTTTCAGATGTGGGCCCTACTGTAGGGCCCATGGCTTTAGTTAAAGCCATGACACGTATGAGCTGCACACGTAAGGGGGGGAAACCCCTAAAAAAGACTATTCGCTACCCTTTTTTATTGAAAAGAAAGTGAAAACAAAGGAAAAAGGGAAGACACAAAAAAAAAAAAAAGAAGAGGGAAAGAGAGGAGTTTTATCGGTATTAGCCGATATTTTAAACCATTGTTGACACTCGTTTCATATTTTCTTATCTTTTAGATTGTTATAGGTAAGTTTAATTCTTTGATCGTTTCATATTTTCTTATCTTTTAGGTCGTTAAAGGTGAGTAAGTTTTATCCTTAGAAGATAACCTTAAAATTCCCTCTACAGAATTTGGGACAGGTGGATGGTCTGTAAGGAACTGCATGCTGCATCTATCTTCTGCAGCTGCATTTTCACAGACTAGTCATTCCATTATGAGGAGTTCTTTATTTGGCTTTTCTAGTTCATGGAAAAGAAGCATAAGGCATGCTGGTATTAAAGTGACTAAATTTGATATCCTGTTGATGAGATTTCCTGTTCAGTGCTACTCTACTCGGCGTGCACGTGCTTCTCGATTGCCAAAGTCCAATCCAGGACCAGCAATGGAGGAAGAAAGCAAGGCTTTCTATGTTGTTCGGAAGGGGGACATTATCGGCATTTACAGGAATCTAGATGATTGTCAAACTCAAGTTAGCTCCTCAGTAAGTCTTATGTTCATATACTTTTTTACAAGGACACACCATTGTTATATTTCTAACTTCTGTACGAATTACTATGCAGTTGGTGTGTTCCATTCATATAGACTGATAGTTACACTTACACATTTTACATCAGGCAAGAAACTAACATCAATTTCCTCCCCAAAGAATACACTGCCCACGCCCCCTTTTCTCTGATTTTCGTAGTGAATTGGCATTACCACAATTGGACACGAACCTGATGCCTATCTATTTTTGGTTCATATGGTCCATTGGGATTGGATCGAGGGTCAAAGTTATTTTTGATATAAAACTGTTAAAATTGTGGGCCACAAATCCAGTGGTTAGGATCATCGGATTAACTTGAAATTTGATATCTGGGGTGGTCCCACCTGATCTTTCCATCCCCACACATACAGTGGTCTTGGGGCCGTATGTGGGCCCCAGCAACAACTGTCTCACACAGTGTATAGGAGTTTTGCCCATACATAGATGTATGTATATTCCTCAATTGCTCAATATTTTCTTTGGTTCTTTACCCATCTGTTCTTTGGAGATAATGTAGCCTTCACCTGCCAACTGCCAATATATAGAAACCAACATATGCTGGCATATAAACCCTGAGGGGTAGCTCAGATGGCCTAGGACCACGGTTTGCACTCGGAGGTTGAGGGTTCGAAACTACACTACCACACTAGGGCCACAGGGGATTTACCTGGCTCCCCCTAGGCCCGTAGTGATTATTCTGGCCCAAAGGGCTGGGACACCCTCCGCTATAAAAAAAATAAAATATGCTAACATATAGTTCAATGGATATTAATTTGTGCTACCTGTTTACTTGGTGTGAGGCCCATTAACAGCCCCAGTTAGCTTTTAGGGTTGTATCTCATGCTTTGTACTATTAGCACTTTTGACATTGTTATGAGTCATTTAGATCCTTATTCCTTTTCCCCTTACAGGTATGTGATCCATCCGTCAGTGTGTACAAGGGATATTCTTTGAGTAAAGATGCGGAAGATTATCTTGCCTCCCGTGGACTGAAAAACGCTATTTACACCATCAGTTCAGTGGATGTAAGAGAGGATCTCTTTGGTGCACTATCACCTTGTCCTTTTCAGGTACATATACATAATTTTGCTACATATTAATATTAGATCGGGGTACATTTACTCTTATCATTGTCTACTTGTTGATAAATAATGACTTAGATTTATTACCATGGAACTCTCTTATATTTCAGATGACAGTGTAGTGTTTGTCGTCCATATAGATAGCAGTGTTGACTGATAAGAGGCCATAATTTACTTAGTCTTTTGAAGCAACATACTATGATTGAAGGGCCACATGAAGCTCGTGATACCCAGGACTGCCATACCCTTGCATTATTCCTCAATATCTCACATGATCATGTATATAATCTGTATCTTTTTTACATTGTCATGAGCTCTATAAAGGATGGTTTTCCCTCTCTTCACAACAGACAAGAAAGGAAATTCATTCTCCTTAACTACTCTCTCTTTATACACCTCAGTTCTTAACATTCTCTAAATTTCATGACCCTGATGCTGGGATCCTTCTGGTTGAACCCATTTAGACGTTTCTTTCTGAATGTGTTTTCTGATCTAAGGTGGGGTGCACAAAGGTTCGATAGAACCCTGTAGAAGGAACAGTTGGTTAGAGCTCCTTTTTACAACCTTTTCGAACAATTTTTGGTGAATTTATAACTCAATGACATCTGTCATATTTAGATTCTCCAAAATCTCTTTGGAAAATATTTTTTACCTTCTTCAACTTCATATAACAGTTGCCTTTCATATTATTTGTTATCTTCAAGGGGCTTTAGGTCACGGACTCTTCATTTGTGCAGCTATGCTCATATTTGCATCTCACTTCTCAAGACCTGTATAAATTTGGATCACAAGTTGGCTTATGTATCTAGGGGATTCTCTTATGTGTTGTCTTTATAAGTGGAATACCTATCCATGTCATTTGCTTGCTTAGAGATTGTTAGGCTGTAATGTCATCCAAGTGACTTGGTTTGTCTTTAGATGACTTGACTTTTTGTTTTTTGGAAAGTTAAATAATTGTAATCCCAAAAGAGAAAATACAAGTATAAACAATGAGGCAGATCCACTTACTTGAAACTCCCCAACAGTCGGCGAAGCAAGCAAGAGGGAACAACCCAAAAGATGAAAAACAACACCCACAAGTTGGGTTTTTCAAAAGATCCCACAGCCCTGACTTGACTTTATGTGCTGAAAACACACAAGTTCGATCCAGATTGCATCCAACAAGTGCTGAATCAAATTTCTCGATTGGTTTGCTTTCTGCTTGATGGCTAAACCTGCTTTTATTTTTATCCTGCCCCTTTCTAGTTTTTGTTAACATACTGCTTTTACTAGGTGGACCTGAAGCAAGTATCTCCTGTGTATCAATAAATTCATGAAATTCTTAAAAAATGAAGAAAAATAAATTCATGAAATGCTCAATGCAATCAATTCATTTGATTTTGATTGCTTTCAGTTGTGTGGGGCACATGAATTTGACTTTTCGTGTGGTATTATCATGTACCTTTTTCTGAATGTTAAAGAATTCTTCTCTTAGAATTAGCTTATCATTTCATAGAGTAATATATTTCCAATCGTTTGTGGTCTCTTTCGTATTGTTTTGCATCATTATTGGGCCTTATAGTTCTTGGTGATGATATATATATATATATATATATATTTCTCACATATCATTTCAAGACTACCCAGCATTTTGAATACATCTTGGAAGATTGCATGGGGTAGACTTTATATCTTATGGTACTCATTGCAATACCTTCAAGATATTCTTCCCTTAGAAATTTGATTCTTACATTTTTCACTTTCAGCAACCAGAAGGACCTGTTCCTTCTACAAGTAAAGCATCCAAAAATGCTTCTGTGCAGAAGAGACCTCAGGAAGATATGGAAATGGTGAGCAAGGTGGTGAGTACAACTTGTAGAAGAGTTTCTTCGTTGATATAACAATGTTAACTAGTTAGAATTTGTTCAATGTTGGGAATAATGCTGCTCTAGGGGTATGCAGTTTTGGTCATGCAAATGGTGTCAGGTTTTACACTATTGGTTTCTGACTCTTTTCATTATCTTGTTTTCATCCATGGTTCCTATCTTAGCTGAAAGAGTGAATATTGAAATTTGTGTGCACACATTCACCTGTCAGCAAAAGTGTGTATGCCATGTGATGAATGCCGCATTGGTGAGTATCATATCATGGGGGCTACTCACACAAAAAACTAGATATCAAAATGATATTTTGGGCCATAATTTGTATTATATTGGTTCCATCATCTGTGTTTGGTCCACATGGTTTCGGCATTTGTCACCATGCCACAACTATGGATGTCCTGCACTAGGGACATCCTAGTTACTTATTTCCATTGGTTTTCGTTTTCTCCTAGCATATATTTATATTTCTGTTGGGCCGCATTTTAAGGCACCATCACGATGATGCCTCGCATATATTGATTTGGTTGCACTTAGCTTTCCATTATTGGGGCATTTAATTATATTACCTTATTTTTTTTCTTAAGAAAATAGAATACGTTTCGCAAAGTCATTAACTTCAAAAAATCTTTATGGTCTCTCTTGTATTGTTCTGATCACTGTTGCACCAATTCTTGGTGATTTTTGATACATATATTTTTTAAATATTTATATTGGGATGGACTAATATGTTATGGAACTCAGAGTCATTGCATTACCATTCTAAAAAAATGTTTTTTTTTTTTTCTTTTTGGAAATATGATTCTTGTTATACACTTTCAGCAACTGGGTGGATCTGTTCCTTTGACAAGTAAAGCATCCAAAAAAATTTCCCTGCAGAAGAGATCACAACCAGAGGTGAAATTGGAGGGTAACATGGTGAGGACAAATGCTTAAAAGAATTTCTGCATTGTTGAATCACTGTTTACTAGTTAACTACGTATTCTACGTCTGGAAAAAGGACGCCACATGGGATGCTGTTTTAGTCATACTTGGTGCCGCATTTTACACAGTACTGAATTCTAATCCTCAATTAATCTGATTTTATTTCATGATTCCAGTCATAACCATAAGAAAGATGATTGAAATTTTATTGTGCGTAAATTCCTTTGTGCATGTTTGGTGAAGACCTCATCGACAAAGTTCCCATCATGGCCCATTGCCTGGCTATTTGGTACTTCCAAATTTACCCATTGAGAAATTTATACATTGTTGGTTCTGTTGCTCTCTTATTTTAATGATTTTTAAACAATGTGCAAGATGCGAAACAAGTGCAACTAGCACACAAGCCTGGCCTGCATAGGTCTCACAAAAAAACACAAGCATGGCCTGCATAGGTCTCACAAAAAACCCTGGAGGAATTAATGGATCAACAAAAAGAACACAACATGTGGAGATACTATCACGACTTTTCCTACCAAATGTTTCATGTTAAGGACAATTTTTAATGTTGTGTTAAGTAGGATTGTGTTTTTAGGATTCTTTATATTTTTAACAGTTGTAGAGATGAGAACACAAGCCTTAGAATTGCTGGTTAGTATTGGTTGTATTTTTATTTTTTTGTTTTTATCAATTAAAAGAACTTCAGGGATTTGCTCATGGTATTATTTGGTTATTTTTCATTAATTGAAGTTGGATATTTGCCAGGGTATGGAACTCCCTTTTGGCATGAAGCCTTACATATCCCTTTTGGTTATGAAGACTTACTCTATTTGTGGAGCCTTTCTCCTTGTATGAAGCTAAAGAACTTGATTGTGTGAATTTTGGAGAAATATTTTGGTGTGATGTCTGTACTCTTCTCGAGCATTTCCATGCTGTATTTAGTGACTATTGTGGATTGAATGCTCGGATAGAGGAGTTATTCCCCTTAATTTTCAATTTTTTGTCAAGAAAATTTCTATTCCTTGCAAACTGTGTACATTACCAAACTTTCCGAAAGCCCCATTCTAAAGTTCCTTAAATCTTGGTCCGTGCCGTAGAAAGTCCTCCCACTTGCTATGGAATACAATATGATTGAGGAAGATCTCATTGTCGCTTATACACAGTAGAAAATTTAATGGAAGGACGTATAGAAGATCCTGTGATAGAATATTTGGCAGTGGAAGACTCTTATGTAGAAAAAACAAAGAGAATTATACGGAAGATTCTTATGTGGAAGATCCAGTGATGGGAGACCTGGCATCTGAAGTTGTAGGACTAGATCAAGCAACACTACGACTGAGCCAGTTGAGCAATATCACAACAACAATTCTAGATTTGATGTGTTGTAGTTTATCTCATTATTGGAAATCTTAAAGGCCAACCCAGTGTGCAACTGGTGGACAGATGGAGGCTGTTGTTAATGAGGTGGATCTGTGGAGTCTAAGATCTTAGACTGTTTGCCAATGACTACATTTCAATTCAGTTAGGTGGGAGGGTTCCATCACTTTCTTTATACTGAGCAGAATATCTAGAGGTTAAAAGAAGCAACAGCATAAATAACATAATCATACCATGATGCGTGTAGCGTTTTCTTTGGGAGGATGGCGTTGCCAACTCTAGATTTAATTCCTCCAAATCCCGCAGGGAATGACATTAGTGCGACTTTCACATGGAGCAGTGGCCTACATGGGGCTGCATGAGGACTGAAAGGAATTAATTGAGTAGCAGACAGGAAAAATAAATGGAGATATCTATGCAGCTTACCTTTACTGTGATATGTTAAGGACTTTTTTCTTATTGGATTTATTAGGAAAGTTTTTTTTAAGTCTTTTGCATTTACAAATAGTTATGGAGATGAGAATAGATGGCTTAAGACAAATTATTGATTTTTTTTTTCCTTTCATCTCTTTTTCTTTGGTGGCATAGTTTGTTAACTGTTGAGGCAAGAATGACAGCAGTCACAATGGGCCTCACATACGTTGATCTTGAAAACTACTCCTTAGTGAGAGATTCCCACAACCTTCACCCTAGTCGCATGGTTCGTTGTTTTATGTTTTTAAACAATTGCAGGGTCATCGCCCAAGGTCTGTATCCATTACTTCGATTAATTGGAGTTGGTCTTTTCACTCTTTTGTTTATGTGTATCGAACGTTGTCTTGGCATGAATCCTTGCTTATCTCTAGGTGTGAAACCTTTCCATTTCTTGGTGTGAAGCCAATACATTCTTTTTGAAGAAATACTTGGCAGAGTCTATTCTCTTCTTGAGAATTGCCATGCTTGCATTTGATGACTGCTGTTTTGTCTGAATGCTCGAACTAGGGAATTTTGCCCTCAATTTACACTAGAATATTGTGTAGTACATAGGTTAATGCTTTATCAGTGCAAGTCTTGTCTAGCTCTTTGCTGTATTGGAATTATCGATTTTGAAATTCATAGTCCTTATTTGTCTAGTTCTTTGTTGTGTTGGTGGTTATCGATGTAAAGCTCCTATATTATTGTCATGTTTTGGTCCATTTTCACATTATGACATTCTACAGGAAGCTATTTCGTTCTATGATGCATGGATACTTCAAAATGGGCAACATATCGTGCCGTATCGTATCTGATACTTTGTAAAATCCGTGTCCCTGTTGTATCCATCCATGCCGTGTCCTTTTTGTTTCCATGTTGTATCCGGGCATCATAGGTTCCATTCATTTTAACAGATCAAACCAGAAAAAAATTGTCGGATTAGGAGATGGTGTTGAGACACAAAAGTCTTCCAACTGTGTAAGTTACTGCACCAGTAGCGCTGGTTGGATGCTATGTCATCTTCTTTGTTGGCATAAAAAAGACAAGATTTTGGAGAAACTCTCTTATATCTTTCTTCCATAATGTATTTCCAATGTTTCTTTGAACATGTGAATTGTTCCTCGATTTCTTTATTTACAGCTTGTTTAGATGCATGAATTTCAATATGGATTCATGAAATCCGCTGATTTCTTTCGTCCCTGTAGAATCTCTTGTTTGGGTAGACTGGGATCTGTAATAAAGCAACTCAATAGTGGCAAATAACAAATCCTCTCTTTGACCACGTTATTCCTCAAGTTTGCTCCAAGTTGGATCGTGCACTTGTTTTGAGCAAGGTGTCTAATTTTGCATTGAAAGAGTAACTTAGGTATTTAGATTTATTGTACATGTAATTTTACGTTCTAGAAGGTACTTAATTTAAGGCATATTTCATGTGTTAATTGTCAATTATTAATGTATACCATTGTCTTTCTTTCAAATGTATATGGTATATATGAAATGGTATGTATAATATGAAATCATGCATAGTATGAAATTCTGTGTTGCATCTTGGGCTTCTATCTATCCAGAGTTCTGTGGTCTTTCTCTTGACAACATCATATACAAGTGGAGGGCAGTCGCTGCTTAATGATAAGGGATTCCCCTCTCTTTTCTTTGTTTTTGGGTCCTTTGTTGACCTTTCATGTATAGTTTTGCTTCCTTTGGTTGGTGGCTGTATTTTTGGGGTTTTCTTGCTGCCCCTTCTTAGTATAATCCTTTTATACCGTAAAGCTTTTGATTAATAGGAGTTACCATTTCACAAAAAAAAAAAAAAAAAAAGTTTATAGTACATGTAATTTTCAAATGCAGGCATCAGTAAAAATGTCTGATCATTTATGAATGTCAGAAATCTTTCATTGGGTCCATTACACATTGGACTCTAATATCTGAGTTCATGTTCTTCGTTGCTTCCCAATATTTATGATATGAGAACAATAACAAAATTTGCTTTCCTTGTGTATGACAGCTGTCCTGTGTTCTTGAGTTTGATGGTGCTTCAAAAGGAAATCCTGGAAAAGCTGGTGCTGGAGCTATACTGAGAAGTGAAGATGGAAGTGTGGTAAACTATAAGCAATCACATCCAATTCATGTTTTTTAAATTTTTTATTCGTTTATTCTTGTTAACAGAAACAACGATTTCTCTTTCATGAAAAGTTTACCATTCTAATAAAGAAATTTGATGAAGGTTTGGCGCTTACGAGAAGGCATAGGCATTGCTACCAATAATGTTGCTGAATATCGCGCTTTGATCTTAGGATTGAAATATGCCCTTGAGAGGGGGTTTAAACGAATTCGTGTTCAAGGCGACTCCAACCTTGTTTGTATGCAGGTTTGATCTTCTTTTGTATGCAATGAGGGTTTTTTTTTTTTCCAAGGACTTCACATGTCCCTAGCCAGATGAGCAACAGCCACGGACGTAAGGAGCTTTACTGGTCATTGACTTTTTTTTTGGGCGTGCAAATTTTTATTGCCTTTTGTAACAATTTAATTCTAGAGGATGTAATATATATGCAACATTGTGATTGTTACCGATAAAAAAGAGAGGATATGCTAGTGTCACAATTCACTGGTGGACAATGGTGATGTTATTTTTCCCTTAGAACACGTGCAAGGGATCATGTAGGATCTTTTTTTTTTTTTTTTTTTTTTTTCATTTTCATTTTACCTCAGAATAATGTGTTTGTTAAGCAGGCCCAAGGCCCATGAACATATCCTATCCATAATATCATATCTCACGTGGATATTGATTGGGTCAACTTGTAATTACAGCTGTACATATTCTCTTGATTAGATTTTCAGGAGTGAGAGAGGATGAGGGACCAGGTTGTGAGGACGCAGATGTAGGAGCAGGTATAACCGAAGAAGCAACATACGCATGCGGAAGCGGATACTGTGGAGTCTGAGGCTGTGGTGATGAACGTTGGGGTCGGCGGCGACATTCAGAGATGATATGGCCTGACTTTTTACAGTAACTGCAGACCTTCTGTTTGCATTGAGTTGCAATGTGCCCAAATTTTTGACAACTGTAACATTGCGTTTTGCTCAAGTCACGCGGCGGAGGCTGAGAAGTTTTATTAGCCGAGAACGCAACTGAATAGGTCTCAGTCGTTTGTTGCGCTATATGAGCCGAGGTCACAATGCGCTGTTCCTCACGTAATAGTTCATTGAAGCATATATCCAAGGAAGGTAATGGCATCCGATTCATCAGGGCAGATCTGACACTTTCATATTCATTCCGCAGTTTCATCAAAAACTGATCCCTTTGACTAGAGGCCTGAAGATCACGAATCACGATCAGAACGTCGGGAGCCACATCTGCATACTTAATACTATCGTATTCCGACCATAGGGTTCGGAATCCTGAATAGTAGTCTTGGATTGACAATGTCCCTTGTGCATATTTAGCAATCGCACATTCCAGATGAAATTGACGTGCTGAATTATCTTGATGGTACACTTGCTTCAGATATCCCCACATGTCTTTAGCGGTGGGATAAGGTTTGAGGTTCATTATCAGATGTGGATCGACGGAACCCAATATCCATGTTTTTATTTTTGCATCTTTAGTAAGCCAGGCGGATATCTTTTTCTCATCTTCCTTGGGTTTAGGGTCAGATCCAGAAATATAACCCCACAATTCCTTAGCCTCAAGGTACATCTGGAACTGAAACGACCAGGCGGGATAATTTTTTCCCGTGAATCGGATCAAGGTAACCTCAGATTTTTCCATCTTCAATCTTGATTGCAAAGAAAATCCAACAACAGTGAAGAGATGAATTCTAAATGCTGATGATAAACTGTGCTGTGTGTAGATACTAAGATCTGATCAATCAGAGATGGAAAAAATCAACACAGAAATAATACAATCATCATTCAAGAACTCTCGTTCCATTCTTGCATTCTAAAATTGTGAGAATGACATGGTATCAGAGCCATGTTCAAAGAAGTCTAGGTATTTGGTCTTACACAGCATCAAGGCAATAGATTAGAGAGAATTTGTTAAGCAGGCCCAAGGCCCATGAACATATCCTGTCCATAATATCATATCTCACGTGATAGTTCATTGAAGCATATATCCAAGGAAGGTAATGGCGTCCGATTCATCAGGGCAGATCTGACACTTTCATATTCATTCCGCAGTTTCATCAAAAACTGATCCCTTTGACTAGAGGCCTGAAGATCACGAATCACGATCAGAACGTCGGGAGCCACATCTGCATACTTAATACTATCGTATTCCGACCATAGGGTTCGGAATCCTGAATAGTAGTCTTGGATTGACAATGTCCCTTGTGCATATTCAGCAATCGCACATTCCAGATGAAATTGACGTGCTGAATTATCTTGATGGTACACTTGCTTCAGATATCCCCACATGTCTTTAGCGGTGGGATAAGGTTTGAGGTTCATTATCAGATGTGGATCGACGGAACCCAATATCCATGTTTTTATTTTTGCATCTTTAGTAAGCCAGGCGGATATCTTCTTCTCATCTTCCTTGGGTTTAGGGTCAGATCCAGAAATATAACCCCACAATTCCTTAGCCTCAAGGTAAATCTGGAACTGAAACGACCAGGCGGGATAATTTTTTCCCGTGAATAGGATCAAGGTAACCTCAGATTTTTCCATCTTCAATCTTGATTGCAAAGAAAATCCAACAACAGTGAAGAGATGAATTCTAAATGCTGATGATAAACTGTGCTGTGTGTAGATACTAAGATCTGATCAATCAGAGATGGAAAAAATCAACACAGAACTTAAAAAAGGCCAAAAATCAACCCAGGCGACCTGGATTTTGCTTGCTGATCTGCTATGTGGGCCCCACTGAAAGATCTGGACAAAGATCAGATCACTAATCTGAAGAAGTGCAGTAATTTGCTTTCAACTGGAAAAAGAATGATCGAATTCCACCACAGATCCAAGATTCTGGACGGTCCAGATGAAAACAGTATTAAAAATCTGGACAATGACGAGAATGTGTAAATCACCAACCTGGAAGAGATGAAAAAATCTGAAAAAATGTCCAATATTCCTAGAAAATCCAGGCGACCATGTCTGGATAGGTTGCTGAAGTTGTCTTGATTATCAGGGGTGGGCCACCATACAGATCCGTGATCTGTATTGCTCGAAACTCTGTGGATTTCTCGAAACAGATCCCTGATCTGTCTTTCTTCACGAGAGAGATTGGATTCTCTCTAATCTATTGCCTTGATGCTGTGTAAGACCAAATACCTAGACTTCTTTGAACATGGCTCTGATACCATGTCATTCTCACAATTTTAGAATGCAAGAATGGAACGAGAGTTCTTGAATGATGATTGTATTATTTCTGTGTCCCTCCCTTTGGAGATCATGCCCCAATATATAGAGTATTACATGCCTCAATCAAGGCTTCTAAGTTAGGAAACTAGCTAATTACATCAATTGCTATTCTAACTTTAGGAAACTAACTAATTACAAGAGAAAATCTAATCAAGAGAATATGTACAGCTGTAATTACAAGTTGACCCAATCAATATCCACGTGAGATATGATATTATGAATAGGATATGTTCATGGGCCTTGGGCCTGCTTAACAGTGTTAACTGACAAGAACTTGTAGCACATTCACAGGATGCTTATTGTTGAAACCCTAGTCACATTAGCAATCAAACGAGAAAGAAAGGACCTATCCTTTCTAGCTCTTCCATAAATGAATGCTTGACCAACTTTAGGAACTTTTGGTTGCTAATCACTCGTCTCAATTCAAGGGTTGTGAGACTAGTGACAAATGCCATTTTTTGTGTACTTCATGACCTTGAATTTCTCCCTGATAAAAGAGCCTTGAGTTTCTTAGGATTTTTTTTTTTTTTTTAAATCAGTTCTAGTTTAGGGAAATGCTTCTTTTTCAGTACAACACAGCCATCTCTGTTATTCTAAGTAGGGGCAGGATAAAGTTTTGAGTCTGGGGCCACACCTCAGGCAAAAGATCCATTCAATCTGTGGTCAGACTATTGTAAAATTATAATAATACAATGCCAATGTTACCAATTTTGGTGAACTTTTGAGAATTCATTATATTTTTTTTCCTTGCTTTCTAGAAAATATTTTTCATATATTCTCCCATCATATCTAGTCTGGGTTTATATCCTGTACAATCAGCATTTGTCTCCTTAAATGTGAAAGGGAAGCATAACTTGTGCTGCTTTTCATTGTTGCCACTATTCACTGAGTTTCTCCTCAGTGTATGCAGTCTATCAGTATCATCACTTGCCCGCCACCACCATCCCTGCTCTACCGCCACCACTCTTCTCACTGTCTTCCTCCTTTATTTTTACCTTCATTCTTGAGCAACCCGTGTTAAATCACAGCTGCATAGTTGCATAAGCATTTGGTCTTTATAACTTCCATGTCCAGAAACATTTTTTTCTTTAACTGTTAGGGCACATTGCATAGCTCCAGATAAATGTTTCCTCTGTAGCAATTTTTTTTCTTTTTTGACTGCTGGCAATTGATGAATGTGATACTGACACAGTACTTTACACTGATATACTCTATAAAAACAGGTTCAGAATTTATGGCAAACTAAGAACAAGAACATGGCTGACTTGTGCCAGGAGGCCAAAGAGCTCAAGGACAAGTTTCTGTCTTTCCAGATTTGTCATGTTGCTAGGGTATATAATTGTTTTCTTTGAAAAGTTAAATATTTATAATTTTTAGTACTTGCTTTTACTATTAACCAAATGCTTCTTTTATGCTAACAAGTAACACCCACCAGCCTATTGCAACATTTTTCTCTTGATTTGAAGAAATGTTACTTTTTTTGATGGAACTTATGATGGAAACTGATGGTATCTGTCTAAATTCTAAAAGAAAATGTGTAACTGAGTCCGTAGATGCTGCTGAAATTTGAATCAACTTCGGTAATCTGCAATTAAAGATAAGCAAATAATCTATGGAAGAATAATTTGAATTACAAAAGTGCTAAGGAATAGCAACAATTTTTTTCCAACTTTAAAATGGCAAATATTTAACTTATAAAGGCAATCACGATAAATACATTAAAAAGTAGAGAGGGATGAGATGCACCATGTCTAGCCAGCTTATTCCTTGCTTTCACTATCAATATATCCGAAAGAAAAGCAACATATCCGTGGAATTCAGTGCATTCTCACTTAATCAGTGATGCACCACGAATAACAGGTAGCCACCAAATCCCATGGAATTGCCAAGAGAAAAATATCACCCCTAGACCTTAGTAACTGCATTAATGGCCAGCATTCTTTTCAATTCCCAACACCCATCCACCAGCATGGCACAAGCCTCAAGCCTCAGAATCCAAAACTATAACTGGGCTTGAAGATGAATTAAAATTTTCATACATTTAGCTGTAAAATTCCACAACTGTACCTTTAAATGATATTTTATACTAAACCTAAATCCTCCAATTTAGTCGGTTCTTTATTTTTTTAATCCTGTTGAACCTTCTGACTTAGAGTAATCATATCATTTCAGAAACTTAATATTTTTTTCAAGTTCTAGTAACGTTTGGCGCCATGAAATGTTTCTATCCAGAAAAACTTATTACCATTTTTTCTCAGAATGAGCAAAATTCATAAAAAACACTAAATGTCATAAAAATTTGGTACAAGATGACTTACCTTCGAGGGACAAACTTACAAAATATTGCTAGACATATAGAAATTAGCCCTAGATTTTGGAGAGCATAAATGAACTATATCTCATATCTAATCGTTGATCAAGAACAATGTTGCCTATTGGCAGTCTACAAATTCGTGGACAATACTTTCACTATCAATACCAAGTACCAACATTTATTTGGTTTTTGTTTTATTTTGAGCTCAAGTCTTATGTTTTAGGCTATAAAAACTGCCTTTACAAGCTTTATAAGTCACTTCATTGTACCTAGTAGATATCCTGCCAAAAGGGCTCTCTCTCTCTCTCTCTCTCTATATATATATATATATATCAAATGAAGATGAATATGTAAATGGCTGACTCCATATCTCAAAACATCAAGTCTTTAAACCCTAAATAAGAGTATAAGACATCACCAGCAGAATTGAAAAGCCTGAGGGGTCTGCCCTGGCCCTCAAGCTAGGCAGTGCCTGTGCAAGAGGTGGTGGAAATATGATTTGTTTCACCTTGTCACAGGCATCTAAACAATTCTTTGTTTTCCTATCTTATTCTCTTCTTATAAATTTACCTTTTTTTTGAAGGAGGTAACTCTTAATTTTGAGATGTCAATCTCTATTCTTAATTTTTAAGTCTCTCTCTCTCTCTCTCTCTCTCTCTCTCTCTCTCTCTCTCTCTCTCTCTCTCTCTCTCTCTCTCATAAAAGGAATGTCCTCTGAATTAGATTTTAAGACTATGTTTTAATTATTAAGAATGAATTTAAGTAAAATAGTTATTCTATTTTTATACTTAATCGATTGATCAGTTATCCGATCTTTCAATGCTTAGATTTTCTCAAAAAATATGCTTTTAATCTTCCAGAAACAGTGGAAAAGGTGCCCAGATGCCTCCCAAAACTTCTCTCCCTGAGAAAATAGTGGGAGAAGAAAGTTTATACCTACTCCCATAAAACACAGTTAAGAGACATGACTCCGGGGTTGAGACTTGAGAGGTCTCTAACAAGGTTTTGAAGTAAGTTTTGAACATCAAAGCTATTTTTTTTTTTTCAAGATCCTATGATACAAAGGTCAAGGTTACTATTCATTGGGTAAGTCTTGAGTCCACTGGACTCGAGTCCAACAAGCTGCACCAGTTTTAAGAACTTGGTTGTCGTAGTACATCTCTTGCATGACTTATATTTCCGTCTTAATTAAATATCGCATCTTGTGTGTTTTCTTAGTTACTGTGTTGACTCTAAACCATTTAATTTCCACCTTGTCTTATTCAAGGAATTTAATTCAGCAGCGGATGCTCAAGCAAACTTGGCCATAAGTCTTGGAAGTAAGGAGCACCAAATTTTATTATTATTATTTTTCTTTTCCTCTTCCAGTTTGATGCAATTCAATGGTATTTCTTCTTTGCAGATGGAGAAGTTTCTTTGGACTCTGACGGATAGGTCTAGTTTTGGTTCATGGAAGAAGATCTGTATGCATTGCACCCAGTGGCTGTTCGAGCATGTGCCTTTCATTCCTTTTGTTTTGTAAGGATGAAAAAACCGAAATGTGGCCTGCTAATTAATTGGATGATTCTACAATCCACTCCATTTTGCTACAATCCCAATGCAGGTAGCAAGCAGTTTAAGGCAAGATGATAGCCCTTTCTTTAGTTTTATGGGTATGGATGTCTCTCAAGCAAGAATACTTTCTGAGATTTGTAATGGAAAGTGTTAGGGTTTTAAGTGAAATATGATTAATGAGTTAAATAACAAGTCCTGCTTGGTGCATGGGTTGGGTCAAACCAGTTTCTGTACCAGACTTGTCTGGAAATGCATCTACTTCTTAATTTGGATCCAATGGATCACAACTGTGTCCAAGTCCCAACAAACCTAGGAAATGATTATGGACCCAAGTTAGACCTTAATGCTATATATATTTTTTTCCAATGCTTTTATGTTTTATGTTGTGAATGTGTACCCGAATCAGACCAGAATAAATATTTAGGTCACGTTTGGCAACCAAATTTTTAGGGAAAAGGTTTTCGATTTCCCTAAAGATTGTAAATTCATATTTGGCAATTGTAAATTTATGAAGATTTGGACGAATGAAAATCTTCATTTGATATGATTTTCAGATCCGACCACCCCCTATAAGATTTGAAAATTTTTACTTAAGTGGATCTGCACACCGAACTCTATTTTTCTCAGCTATATTCTTCAGTACACACTAATATCAATGTGAAATTCCCGACTATATAAATCTACAGCGAAGAATCTTTGTTCTAATGGTAGTGAAGAATCATGAGATTTATGAATTCCTTGTATGTTACCAAACATGCCTGGTCTGATTTCAGGTCCAACCCTCAGAATATGGTTGTTAAATCCAATTGGGTATGGGCCCTCAATCTAGTAAGGCTGGAGATGTAGAGAGGTTGGATTAAGCTACATCCAGGTCCATATGTGGATGTTTTTAGTTGGTCCATGTTCATGCTAAGCTGATATTGGGCTTCTCATAAGAATATCATCAGCCTAGCCAGCTCAGGTGGGCTCAACTGGGCTTGTGGTTTTGCTTGGCTGGTGGTAATCAAGCCAAGCTGAGACCGGCTCGATTAGCTCACAGGCTTGAGATTTGAGATGGAACCTGTTTGGCTTGGATTGTCATTGTATGTATGTTTCAAATGAGTGGAAGAGGAGGGAGACGATGCCCGACACGTGTTTGTATAAATGTTGCGGAGAGAGAGAGAGGAGGTAAATGTGAGGTTTTTGATGAGCCCTTTCAAACTGAGAGAAGAAAATAGCAATTGCGCTCTTCAACATCATTCTGTAAATGTTTCATTATGAGAATAAATGAATAAAAACACTTGTTTAGTTCGTCCTTTTTTGTTCTACTACTACAATGAAGATGAAGAATATTTTTTATTATTATTTTGACATACTCAAGAAAGTCTAATATGTAAATAGCTTGAATAAACAACAAGTATTTTTTATAGTAATATCTTAACCCATTTAGGTTTGCATGCCTACATTTTCAATTTACATGACAAAACTTATTCAAATAGATGTTTAGTGTTTTAGATTGTTCACAAAAAACGTATTTGAAATGTCTAACTCATTGAGTTAAAATTTGTTTGACTTGCTAAGAAACACAACAAAAGTCTTCTAGTTTTCCATTTTATAAGTTTGTCCGTATGGACTTATACCATATAATAAGTGTCTTATTACTAATAAAATATGACAACTTTGGCCCTATAATTTTTACAAATTGAAACAATTCCTTTGGATTTTCACATAAACAAATTCTCTAAAATTAAGAAAAACACTAAAAAAAGCCTCGAGTTTTTTTTTTTTTTTTTTTCTACATAAACAAAAGACCTCTATTTCATGATATTATATAATAATCTAACATTCTACCTTACCATGGAGCAACTTGATATGCAATTTCACAAAGAAAAGGATAGCCAATGATATCATAGAATAATCTAACACTTCATGATATCATAAAATGTGCATTTGTATGTCAATTTATTTCCACCATATTATAAAATAGAAGTTCTCCTGCGTCATTATGAAGCGTTTAAGCCCATATTAAATTTTTTTCTTAAAAAATCCCAGAGTCTACTTAGAACTTGTTACAAGCACTATTTCGCTAAAATAGAAGGAGAATTGTAAACAACTTTATTAAAAACTAGTTAACTAAATTAATTCTAATTTTTCTTTAGTTACCTCAGCCAAGGTGGCTACGACCTTGGACTCAAGAAATAGCTCACATACATATGGAAAAGCAGCTCATTCAAGTGGAAAAGAAAATTCGCACATCCAGAAAGAAAACGCATAAAATAAAAAAGAGCCCGCACAACCGGAAAGGTGGAGAAATGGAGCCAGCGCAGCCACTAAAAACAATTGAAAATGATTTGACTTGACAAAGAAGCCCAGAGCTGCTCAAAGCCATCAGGGCTATCATGATTCATGAACATGTTGGCTATGAACCTAAAAAAAGTAAATACGCCATCGCACCATGGCGACCATCTTTTCCTATGGTCCCGCAGACCACCAAGCCGCAGCACGTTTCCTTCCCTATAAATACGAGGAGTTAAGAAAGGGTGAAAACCCCAGCAGTCTTTCTTGCGTTTGGTGTACTATTTTTGTTTTCTAGGGCTCTCGTGTGTTTTCCTTCCCGTGACCATGTCGAGCAAACAAGGTAATTTCACTAGGGTTTGGTTTCTCCTCTTCATCTCCTTCCTAAAATCTTTCCACGAATTCCAACCCTAAGCAGATTAATTCATCATCCATCTTTTCCTTCTCTCTCATGTCTGTTGTTGGTGTAGGTGGAAAGGCGAAGCCCCTCAAGCAACCCAAAGCTGACAAGAAAGAATACGACGAGGTATAGCCTTTCTTCTTCTTCTTCTTTCTTCAATTAAGATGAAAGAAACCATTCAGATTGGATCGTTATTTCTGATAACATCATACAAAGCTTTTTAACCCATAATTTTGATTGCTATTGAATAGACTCAAATCCTTTGAATCTCAGATTTTTTAGGCCCATGTATCCATGCATAGTGATACCTTTACCATGACTAACAAGGCATTCAAGTTAAGGGATGAATGGAATGCTTTTTCTTAATGAGTTGTTGAATTATCATTGGGATCTTTTTGGATGGTGGTTTATCTCGTCGAAAAGTGATTAGGATTGGTTTACATCTAGTTTTAGAGTTTATAGGATTTTTTAAACTCTTCACTTACCAATTATTTGTAAGCTCTAGGATCTTACTATGGTATACTTGCGAGAGGGCAGGTGCTTTACCACTGATGTAGCGGTAGTTGTAGAAAACGTAAAATTAAGGAACATCAATTTTTTGTTGTAAGGTTCCTTGCAAGTTATGTTAATTGGGGGATTTGCTTTGGGAAACAAGGTTGGAAACAACATTCAGATGTGATCTGTTTGAGTTCGATCTAGGCGAGAAGTTCAACTCTTTGGGTCATCTTCCTCATGTGATTTTTCCATTGGATTTGTTGGGACCATACAATCAAGAATAATATCCTCTGGCTGCAGATTATTCAGCCTTCTGTACTACATCAGATTTTTGTTAGTGCTCTGCATCTTTCATCAAAGCATAACCTTTTTCAATCACTTCCTCCGAGCAGGGGGCCCCACTGGTCTCTTGCCCGTGAAGCCCACGCAAAATCTCACTCTGGAGATGTGCTTTGCATGAAAAGCAATAGGAATCACAACGACATACATCTACGAGAAAAGCAAGAAACAAAAACAAAAGAAACTAAAATTACAAATAATTTACCAGATACACAATTGCTCTATCTACTGCACGCTTGGCCAAGGAGTTTGCCACAAGGTTCCTGTTGGTTATTCTGCACCACAAAATGTTTTCTTTTTTTCTTTTTTTAGGTTCATGCTTTTATCCAAAATTGAGCTGACTTCCCTGTTCCAAAGGATCCCATTGGTTCTGGATTGATCTGACGAACTTGTCTTACATCCATAATCATCATGAAGCCAGTGCAATTGTGATTGCAACACATATCACTGCAATTTGAAAATACAATGAAATTATTGCAATTTTTTTTCCAAAGAGAATGACTTTAACATGTTATATAAGTTTGAAACATTGGCATCTATCAAATTGTTGAAAAGAAAGAAGGCATAGATTTTATGTAAATTTCACTATAAAAAAACAGTTGATCCTTTCTAAACTGCCACCAGTTTTAAGTAATTTGTTCCAGAAATTATCATTTTTCTATTATCTTAGGATAGATGATATTATTTCTCTTATTATTCATTCTAGTTTCTATTACTTCGGGTTAAAAGATGAAAGCAGCTTAGATTAAGGGAGTCTTTAGAAGGCAAAGCTAGGCCTAGTATGTTGGATGAAGAAGGAAACATGTAAATGTGAAAGTTATGTGGCCTATAGATGCCCATTATTGGAAGTGTAGTAGAATTAGAAGTGAGTACTTTACAAGTAATCTTCGTATAAAACTACGAGGAAAACCTTTATCAACTGCCAACTTTATTTTGACAGTATTAAATGATCTGTTATATTATTGTTTTCTACAGAATGATCTGGCCAACATCCAGAAGAAGAAAGATGAGGAAAAGGTGAGTTCACTTTTTAATTCTGATTTTTGTGCAGTGTCAATTATGGATTTGACTTTAGATGTTTCTTTGATTAAAAAATAAATTCATATATACATGTGGTTTGGACAGGCACTCAAGGAGCTGAGGGCCAAGGCAACCCAAAAGGGTGCTTTTGGTGGTGCAGGGCTCAAGAAGAGTGGCAAGAAATGAGTTGCAATCTCAACTAGAATTTATATAGGTGCTGGTTCAATTACATCATGGTGCTGGTGTGGGATGTGTGGGATATGATGAACCATGGGCATCTCTCTTTGAGATGTTGTAGTAGGTATTTAATTACATACAATGGTTGCTACTGATTTGATTGAAGTTCCTTCCTTCTCATATTCTCATATAATGTTTGCTGTATGTGGCTGAGTCCTCAGTCCTCACATTTACTGGTTTTAACAAACATGTGTTATCCGAACGACCCACTATACATCCTATAATCTATTTTATATTACGTCGCTTATGATGAATGATCTGAAAACCCCAGGAAACCCATGTTGTGGTGCCCAGTTAACCAATATTGTTTTATAATCCCACTAGTTTTTGGCTTTCTTATTAGATGTGCTGCTGCTGATTTCATTGCAGCAGATCATCCAGATTCATGTTTCAGCATTGTGCCTCCTATGTGCATGGATGGACTTGGCCTAAATTGTCTTCTATTGTTTTGATAATGGTCAGATTGGGTTGGATGCTATCCATGGAATATGGATGAGCTCTCACCTATTGAAATAGTTGGGCCTTATTTGATGAAACACATGGATTTTTTGTGATGTTTTATTTAATTGGATTGTACTTGATTAGTTGTAGTGGACCAAAAACATAATGGAGCAAAATTTTATCATCTCATCCAAGAAAATTGCGACGAGAGGCAATTTTTTTGTGAGGGTTCACATTTTAAGTAAATGGCCCCTACTTTGTTTAACTTTTTTTTTTTTTTTTTTAAAATAAACAAAACCAAACCGAGCATTTTCCCACTAGGTGGGGTCGGATATATGGATTTGAAGACGCCAATCAAATCTGTTTAGGGCCATGTCCTCCGTTAGATCCATGTAGGCAGTGTCATGTTTAATAGTTTTTTTCCAACTTCTCTTGGGGTTCTCTCTCCTATTCAAGGCTATCTCCATGCTATCACACTTTTTAACAGATGCCTCCGTTGGACGTCTTTTAATATGGCTGAACCATCTCAGTCGATTTTCTTTCATTTTATCTTCAATCGATGCTATTCTTACTTTGCCCCTAATCTCCTCGTTCATAATTCTAGCTTTCTGTGATCCCGCACATCTATCTTAGCATTCTCATCTCTGCAACTTTCATCTTCTTAACATGATTATGCCCAACACTCTCATCCATATAACAATGCTGGGCGTACTGCCACCGTATAATACTTTCCTTACCTTATAATACTTTCCTTTAACCTTGAGGGGGATTTTTCGATCACACAAATGCCCGAAGCACTCCTCCATTTGGTCCACCCGGCCTGAATCCTGTAACTCACATCAGTATCAATCTCTTCATCCTGTTGCACTATAGATCCAAGGTATTTAAAGTTTTCTTAGATATGAAATTCCTCCATCTTTTTTTTTTTTTTTTTTAATATTTTACTTAAATATATACTAAATCCTTAGGTGGCCTAAAAAAATAAATCCAAATTATACTAGATCCCACTGGAAAATAAAAGCATTCAATTTTAGTGGTTCCAATCATAAAATAGGTGGGGCTCTATTGTCGAGT
Organism: Camphora micrantha; assembly: GCA_003546025.1. Taxonomy (NCBI): domain Eukaryota; kingdom Viridiplantae; phylum Streptophyta; class Magnoliopsida; order Laurales; family Lauraceae; genus Camphora; species Camphora micrantha. The sequence continues at coordinate 7,644,832 of QPKB01000008.1, forward strand.
CTTATGAGGTGGTTTGGCATTAAGAAAATTGAATAGATGGATTATAAGGAGGGAAATTGATTTTATGCAGTGAATGTTACTAATGTCTTTGTGCTACTAAAGATATCATAGGAGGAAGTGATTGAATAAGGATATGATACTTGCCAATCAGTGCAAATTATTCTTTCTTCGAACACATGGTATGTAATGGAGATGTGAGAAAAAAAAAAAAATATTCCTTTGAAAATCACATCGTGTTTGCTTGTTTCTTTTCTATTTCTATTCTTTCTTTCTTTTTTTTAAATCCTTGTAATAGCATGGAGTAATCAACATGCATGAGGCAAAGGATGCGAAGGCCTTTTGATATAGGGGATGTTTGGGTGGAATTTGGTGACAGGGGGCAGGAAGGTGGTAGCATTTTGAAAGGTTAAATATTGCTGTGCAGCGGAAATTCGAGGAAGGAAGAATAACAAAGCACAGCTGAACAATAACTTCAGTAAGGACATCACTCCAAAAAACGTACATTAAGCCACTCCAACGAGGTGGATGGGCTTGTGGAGGAGTGATATCCGCTGATTAGGAGTTGCACATCCAATAGATGGGGTGATCGGACAAACCCGATTTAGGATGGGTGAAAGAAATGGCATTTGTCTAATCTCATGTCCTGGAAATGGGAAGGGATTTGAGCCACGAGATTCCCTCTCAGATTGTACCGTTACTGCCACGTCACTACGGACAGCCTCTATCCGAATGCTTGGCAGGCTGTGTGGCGCACCATATATATTCCATTTACGGTCACCTTTGGGTTTTCCCTCACTAGATTTGGACTCAAGTTTCATTGGGTCTCCTTGAGGAAGGATGCCAATAGTGATGTGGCGCACCATGTATGGTACACTCACGGTCACCTTGGGGTTAGATTCAGACTCGAGTTTCACTGGGTCTGCATGAGGAAGGATGCCAATAGTGATGTGGCGCACCATGTATGGTCCACTCATGGTCAACTTGGGGTTAGATTCGGACTCAAGTTTTATTGGGTCTGCGTGAGGAAGGATGCCAATACTGATGTGGCGCACCGTGTATGGTCCACTCACAGTCACCTTGGGGTTAGATTCGGACTCAAGTTTCACGCAGTGAGGAAGGATGCCAATAAAGAGTGCACAGGTGTAAGAGAGAGAATCGTCTGTATTTGTGAATGTTAGATCCATGGCTGAAAGACCATTCCAGGTTTTAGCTGTGGTGCTGGCACCTCCATGGGTTTTCAGAGTATGAAGTAGAATTCTTGACCATTAGTCTAACTCAGCGAAAAGATTAAAAAAAAAAAAAAAAAACCAGGGAAAAAGTGGGAGTTCGATGGGCTGATACTTTTCATGACTCTTATGTGTAAATAGATCTTTCCATCCATCCGAACATGAATGGTAGGAAGACATCTGAGTGGGCACCATGAGCTAAGAGTCATGTCCGCTCATAGGAGAAATATAGGGACACGTTTATGAGTTGGGAAAAATTTAAGGAGTACACTTTAAAATGTCTGAAAATAGATTGTCTTGGTTAATTTTTCTGGTTAGCATAAATTTAGGGAGGTATGTTCAATATCATGCATATTAGTGGGGCCCCCGCAGCTGGTAAGTGTCTTTTAAAGGAAACAGATGTGTGTTGTGGGGCCAATAAGGTTGGGTCGAAATTATGCTCATTCTTTTCCCCCGGTAGAATAGAATCACTTGCATGCATTAGAATATGATGTTAGTGCAATTTTGTTTCTGCTTTGGAAAAAGAAGAAGAGGATTCTTTCAAGAGGAAAAAAAGGTGGTGATGATGCTAGAAAAGGAGTTCAGACAATCCTACCCCTAGTCAAGGCCGGACCAAGGCATAACCACGTGGATGGGACCACAAGCGTTTACCCGCGGTGCGTTTCAAAAATTCATTAAAAATGATGGGCCCACTTTCAAAACTCACAAGAAAGTCCTCCGTGCGTCCCTAAAATCAAACTACCTATTAAGGTTCGCACCCCTCAAACGAAAATCCTGAATCCGCCACTGCTCATAGCCATCTTTTGTTTAGCATGAATCCGCCACTGCTCATAGCCATCTGTTGTTTAGCGCCCAGTTCTGATGTTAGCCCAATCTCATGGTTGGGCTTAGGTGAGCTCGAAGACCCTTTCTTGTCTTCTATTCCCTGTCCTACACTAGTGCACAAGGGAAGGCATCCTAAACTTATCCACGTATGGATCGATCCCTAGGGAATGGTAGAGTGCAAAAGTCCTACCCATATAGACATCTCTATGCTCTCACTTTGACGAAGGCATCAACTTTTATAGTCAATTGAACACTTTCAAGGGTGTCGCTCTTCCACAGTTTGATGTTGCGCTTTTCACATAAAAGGTCAAAATATTTATTCTCGCCTTCACACCCAAAAGGCTCACAAATGTGTTTGGAAGTTCCTATATTTCCTATCAATTGGAAATGTCGAAAAGAGCCTATGTTGCCTAGAAATTCGACCATCACACAAGACGTCCAAAAGTTACGTATTTCCTAATTGATTTGAAAAACTACTGCTGCAAATGTGGTTATGAACATGGGCTAGTCCAAAATTGTGTCAACCCCAGCCCGTTAAGGGGCCAAGAGTTCAATCAGGGGAGCCAGAAAATTAGACCCAGCAAGCGTTCCAAAGTAACGAATAAGGATCAATTCAAAACAAAATAAGATTCATTTTAACATGCATAATATAATTTTGTGAGTTAAGAGAGGCTATAAATGACTTCAGCTATATAAACTCTCAGGCGTCAAATTTAATGTCATCATTTAACGGCTTTCTCTTTTCTTTTTTTTTAAGCTCTTTTCGGCTTTTAAAACTCGAACTCATACACCCATGTACAATGCAGTTTTCCTCATCAGCTTAGTTACAGTCGAAAACGTGATGCTTTTGAGAAAGGGATTCAATAACAAGTGTAAATTATAATTGAAAATCTTGATCTTGGCAACAAAGCTGTAATAAGAAACTTTCTGAGCCAACTCATTCTAACCTGAGTCAAAAAGTCATAAACTACACAAAAAAAAAACTCTTTAACAAAGCTTTCTTCCATTTTGATCATGGATTGACCAATTCCACATCAACTTAATCCGAGTTTCCCTCAGAACTCATTAATAACTGAGTTCCTCCATTTTTCCCACCGAGCCAAGTGACTCAACCCGAGTTTTAGAACCATGGTGTTCCGGGTCATCATCAATTTTTTCCTTTCACCCACTTCTCCTTCTCGTTTCAGAAACGTTTCTTCCAAAAGCATAAAATATCATTTTCCTCGCTCCTTTTCCCATTTCCGACGTGGATCGACGTTCTCTCTCTACAATCTCCTTCTTCAGGTAAAAAAAAGAAAAAAACGTGGAATCCTCCCTCTCCTTTTCCTTCTCTCTCACATAATTCTTGCTTTTCCATGTAATTGTCTTTCCCTCTATCTCTATCTCTTGAATTTCTGTACAGTTCTTCGACATTGCAAGGAATCCAAACCCAAACTCCATTGCTTCCAAAACCCTAGATTCGAATGCCGGCGGGCGTCGAATAGGGTTTTCGTTGGAATTCTCCATGTCAAATGGGATTTGTTTTCATGTCCAACCCCAAACATGCTTCAAGAAAAGCACGAAACCCTTGCTTGCGAGCTGGAGATGTTGGTCTTGTCATGTTAGTTTGTGTGCTGTTGATTGAAGGAGATGAATGAATATCCCCATGGAAGAGGCCCTAGGTTGGTTGCTGAAGTTGTAGGGTTTTTGATTTTTTTTTTTTTTTTGATGATTTCTGTTTCTACATCATGGTTTTTGAAAGACTATGGTATTTGGTAGAGGTTTTTGGTTTCAGTGACGTTTTTGATGATATTGCGTGTTGAGTAGCTGGAGTTGATGAAATTGGTTCAGGTGCCTGTTAGGTGTTTGGTCTTTTGCATTCTATGATTCATGTGTTTTGCATATGTAGGATGTTTAATTTGGTAATTTTTGGCTGTCCAAAGAGGTCATGGATTTTATCCTACAACTCATGCTGTGTTTTTTTACTGGAGATGTGAATTGTTTGCAATTGATAGTTTGGATCTATTTGTTTATCTTGTAATTGTATAAATTCTTTGTGTTAGGCACTCGTAGGCAGGCGTTAAGTAGCAAATCTATACTACTTCTATAGTTCTATGACATTGTCATGTAGAATTGGTTTTGGGGTTTTCACCTTCTTTAATTTTCAAATCATGCTTAGCTGGTGAGTGGTTATGAGTGTATCTAATGGCCATTTAATGGATGATGGCTGATAGGTTGGAAGTTGTTAAACACATTAATTACACACGAATATTAGAATATACTAAAATGATCTTGGGAAATATCCCCTTTTTTTTTTCCTTTGTCAATAAAATCTTTTGTTGACTATAAAAAAAGATTATGAAATTGGTGGATAGTTTTTATCAGTTATATGCTAAGGTCTGCATTTCTTATTACTCTATCCATGTGAACTTATTTAACCACGGGCTATGTGGAAGCAGGTTCTAGCAAATCTTAAGTTTGAAGTTGATCTTGGATTTTGCACCTAGGGTCAAAAGCGCAAACACCCACAATTGAAGAAACTATGAAATGTTATCTATTGATGTAAAAGTTGGTTAACATAACACGTATTTATAGACTACCATTAAAAAAAAAAAAACATGTATTTATAGACTGAACTAGACATCCCTTTGGAAGTGCACAATTTATACTCTGGCTGAATGACTAAACTTTGTAACTGGGACTACAGTCTTGCAATTAATGGGTTATAACTTCTCCAAATGGTGTCAAAATATGCAATCATGAGTTTGTTGGATATTAACTGATTAAACTATTTAATGAACCAATATTATGTTAACCGGATTTTGTTTTGACAGATTTCATGTTGATAGGATTTCTGTAAAAGGCAGGATTTGACTCCAACTTTCTACTTTGTAGCCAATTACAGCCAAGGCTCCTATTACTTGCTCTATTTAGCATCTATAACAACATTAAGACATCGGCAAACAACTTCTTAACATGACAAGACTTGCGGGTGAAAAAAAAAAAAAAAAATCTATAAAATATACAACTGGGCTTGATGGCTGATGGTCCTTGGGCTGGTTTCAAACCAGCATCCAAAAATAGTTTGTACAACCTCTATCAGGCTTCATCAAGGTTGAATGTTGTTCCCCATTTTGCAGCTTTACCAGACATAGTTTCAGTCAGTCTCCATGTGTTGGTTATCTCATGGAAAATGGGATTTACAGCAATAAATAATTATGAAGAAAAGGGTGACCAGATTTTGAACCCTTGACCATTTATGTACAGCAACCTATAAATATGGTGCCCTCTCTCTGTCACAGCATAACATATTCAGTGGGTCTCTTCTGACTATAGATTAAGCGATGATAGTCATAAATTCATACTGGCCAGTGGGCATAGCTTTTTCCTCTGTAACTAGATACTACTGTTTGTGTTCCGCTCTTCCAAAATATCAGTTATTAATCAATAATAACAGCTGAGAGTGCTGCTGACTACCTACAGGAGTGTAAACACAATTCCTTTGATATAACAGGATTTTATGTATTTCAGTACCTGTGGACAACATCTAAATGTTTTCATGCTTACCTGTATCTACTTTATATTTATCTTTAATTTGTCAAAGATCTGAGTTCTGGGATTTGAAGTTTAGCTAAATCAATTTTTTTATTCTTTATTTATTTACTTTCAAATCAGTCCATATTTTGAAATGAACTATAGTAACATTCTGATGAAGTTCCAACGAGTGGTATTGTATTCACACTGTATGGCCAGCTTTCACCATTTTGTGTGTTACGCTCCTGGTTATATCTGTGAAAGAGGCCACTATTCTTTTCTGCAATTAATCAATTTATATTTTTAGTCGGTGCCCTTTTGTTTGAATTGCATATTTTTTTGATGATTAAAATATTTTTTTTATAACAGTAAAAAAAATTTATGATTAAAATATTGAACACAGGTCTTATTTTGATATCTTTTTTATGGTTCTCCAAAAAAAATGTCTGAAGAAGCTAGGCAAATGATAGAAGCTTACGATGATCCTTCAGACCAAAGATCATACTCCTTGGATGATACTAGCAGCAATGATGAATCACCAGAAGAAGAGACAAGGTTATCACTAGAAACATCAAATGATGCAGTTCCATATATTGGACAACGATTTGTCACTCATGATGCTGCATATGAGTTCTATAGCGAATTTGCAAAACGATGTGGCTTTTCGATTCGCCGTCATCGGACCGAAGGAAAGGATGGGGTGGGCAAGGGACTCACAAGACGGTATTTTGTCTGCCATCGTGCTGGCAATACACCAGTAAAAGCATCGAATGAAAGTAAGCCGCAGAGGAATCGGAAATCATCACGTTGTGGGTGTCAAGCATATTTGCGCATCACTAAAACAATGGACATGGGAGTCTCAGAGTGGCGTGTTACGGGCTTTGCAAACCACCATAACCATGAACTCCTGGAGCCGAATCAAGTGCGTTTCCTTCCTGCTTATCGTACCATATCAGAAAGTGACAAAAACCGTATCTTCATGTTTGCAAAAACTGGCATTTCAGTTCAGCAAATGATGAGGCTAATGGAGCTAGAGAAATGTGTGGAGCCTGGATACTTGCCATTCACAGAAAAAGATGTGAGGAACTTATTGCAATCATTTAGGAAGGTGGATCAGGATGATGAAGGCATTGATCTTCTTAGAATGTGCAAGAATATCAAGGATAAAGATCCAAACTTCAGATATGAATTCACAATAGATGCTAATAACAGGTTGGAAAATATTGCTTGGTCATATGCTTCATCCATCCAGGCATATGAGGTTTTTGGTGATGCAGTTGTCTTTGACACGACACATCGTTTGGCTGCCTTTGACATGCCACTTGGAATCTGGGTTGGCATGAACAACTATGGCATGCCTTGTTTCTTTGGCTGTGCACTTCTGCGGGAAGAAAATACACTCTCTTTTTCATGGGCATTAAAGGTAGAAATCCCATCACTTCTTTAGGATTGCTGATATTTCATGTTAAGAATCTTGATGGATTTCATATGCCAAGGTGGACAGCATGTGTGAGATCAATGGCAATGTCGCACCTGCTGCCAATGATTTGAAGATATTGCAATGTTATCACAATTTCTGTGTGAAATGATCTTTTTCCCTATATTTTTGTGATATTTTAAAGTCTTCTGGTGCTTGGCACAGTCGTGAGGCATTCCTTCCATTATGGAGAGCCTTCCTGTTCAAAAATCTGTGAGGTCATATTTCTCCCTGAGGCTACCACTAGGGCAGCACGTGAAGAAAAGACATTGTGATAATATAAAAAGAATCAGAGAAAGAAATTTAAATTTTAATCCTTTATTATTTATGTGCGTCTTTTATAAATTTTTCGCATTTTTATGTTTTAAAATATTTCTATTTACGGTAACATTTTTCGATGATATTCCAAGAAAAACAGCCCAAAGTCTGAAACTATTCAAAGGTTATCCAGAGATGAGAAAAATCCAGAGAAAAATATTTTTTGACAGTGATCCAGGGGTTGCTATGGCCTGGTGTGGCAGGGCCCTGATGGACTGCTTTTTTATCAGTCAGGCCTGACACTCAATACCAAGCCTCTCATTTATTGATTGTGTCTGAAATTCAAGGCTAAGCCCAATCAATAAGCATCTTAGATCACAAACTTGGCCAATCTTCCTCAATACAATCTAAAGTTGCTCTAGCTCATTTGATCTGAAGCTTAGGTCCTGATGCAACCAAAGGGCCTACTAGTAGAGATCCGAACTCCAAAGCTGGATACTTTTAGTGCCTTCATGGGATCTGTGTGCTGTCCTGGTGGTGGGCTGCTATGTCTGGAATCTGCATGTTTTGACCTGAAACAAGCAGAACTGATTAGATGGGCAATGTAAGAAATAAATGGACTCTTGGAGAAAACCTGGCTTACACTCAAATTTCCATGTGCATGAGGTCCATTTGAGTAGTGGACCGACTCATTTTGGGCGAAGGGATGTACACCATAGGTCCCACTTGATGCCCATCTTACCTTTCCCTCGTGAAAATAGGATTTGAAGGAGCATCCTGTGCTATTAGCTACCAAACCTCTTAGGGCATGTTTGAATAATTTACTGAGAAAGTAAAGTAAATGTCAAAGCATTGGGAAAGTTAATGGTTGTGTAAAGGATAAGTATACTTTCTAGTAAAGTAAAATGTGTTTTTTTAAATGAGGTAAGGTAATTTGAAGTGAGATGAGAAGTCAACAAGTGGTAGAGTAGCGATTTGTGTTTAGGAGGAGTAAAAAGTTTTGGCAGCTGGTAAAGTAAAAGTAAATTTTTTTGGCAGCTTTCCCACTTGTGACCAACCAAACATTGATAAAGTTAAATTTCCAATCATCGGAATTACTTTCCCACAGATTTTACTGTACCTGTTGGAAAAAAAATTTCTTTAATTCATGCTGATTATTTCTTCTAGCTCCTAACAGTATTCAATTTGTATTCACAGGCATTTTTGGGCTTCATGAATGGAAAGGCTCCACTGACCATTTTGACTGACCAAAATATGTGTCTCAAAGAGGCAATAGCAATTGAAATGCCAAGCACAACGCATGCTCTTTGCATTTGGATGATTGTGGCTAAGTTCCCATCGTGGTTCAATGCTGTTCTTGGAGAGCGATACAATGAATGGAAGGCAGAGTTCTATAGGCTATATAATTTGGAGACAAAGGAGGATTTCGAACTAGGATGGAGAGATATGATCAACTTTTTTGGACTCCATACAAATAGACATATCAACAATTTGTTTGCATTAAGGACACTTTGGGCACTACCATACCTGAGAAGACATTTCTTTGCAGGAATGACTACAACGGGCCAGTCTAAGTCAATAAATGCGTTCATTCAGCGGTTCTTGAGTGCACAGACCCGGCTAGCACATTTTGTGGAACAAGTATGTCTTTCTCATAGCTTGATAAGTCATCAAATCTCTGCAAAACTGGTTCGTCAACTTGGTCGAATAGCTAGTCTAGCATGGTCATATTTTTTACTAGAGAATTCTAGATTAACTGAACAATTTGAATTAGAAAACTGGTTTATTCCAATGTTCTTTAATATATATTATGATGCCTTTTTAGTTGACTTGTTGGCCTAATTGAAATATAGTCATTGATTCTAGCTGACTTCTCAAAATTTCAGTCCCCATCTCTCTCATGTACATATACACATACACATGCATGCCCATACCTGACCTTGTTACCTCGCTACGCACACGTATTATAAGCCGACCTTAATACCTTATCACAACTTTTCCTTTCTGAATTGACCCATTCCCATCTTGTAGGTGGCTGTGGCAGTTGATTTTAAAGATCAAGCGGGGGAACAACAGACCATGCAACAGAATCTCCAGAACATTTCTCTCAAAACAGGCGCCCCAATGGAATCACATGCAGCTACTGTTCTTACACCTTATGCATTCTGCAAACTCCAAGAAGAGCTTGTCTTGGCTGCACATTATGCATCATTTCAGGTGGAAGATTTCTTTCATGTGAGACACCATACGAAAATTGATGGGGGACGAAGGGTGCACTGGATACCACAAAAAGAGCATCTTTCTTGTAGTTGCTATCAGTTTGAGTTTTCAGGTATCCTCTGTAGACATGCCCTCCGTGTCCTTTCAACAATCAACTGCTTCCAGATTCCTGATCAATATTTACCCATCCGTTGGCGCCGTGTCAATGCATTGCCTGCAAAGCTTATCGTTACACCTAATGAACATTCAGAACGAGTTCATGCTTTCCAATCTATGGTTTCAACTCTTATCACAGAGTCAACCAAGTCAAAGGAACGGTTGGATATTGCAACTGAGCAAATCTCCACTCTTCTGTCTCAAATAAGGGAGGTACCTGTTTCTGCACAAGGTATGAGAGACATCATTCACAGGAGTAATTGATTCTATTTTGAAATGGAAGAAGTAAACCCAAACTTGAACATGTGGTGCTACCCATTTGCTAATTTCTGAAGAATGGCTAAATTGGGAAAGAGAAAAAAAAGAAGTTATAGATAACATTTGGTTACTCAAAGATGTGCCACAGTATCGCGAAGCTGTTTGTGGCGCCTGTTGAATTGGTGTGATGATAGTAGGTGTAGTGAATGGTATTGGATGGAGTTGTATTGTCTGATTTAGGGGCTGTACGCTTTAAGAGTGAGTTGGAGGTCGGCCACTGTGACACTAAGCAAGAAGCATTCCAGTTCCACTATACATTTTTGTAGCTAACCCATGTGGTCATACCATGTATGTTTTGTCACTTCCTTTAACCCTTCCACTTCAGTAGATTATCTTTTTTCCCCGGCTGTGTATCTGAACATGCTCGAGATTTGTGTATCTTGCATATATTCTACAAAGTTCAATTGGAGAAACTGGAGTAAATAGATATGTATTGTCTGTTGCTACCATCACCTTATGAGAGTTACTGTTTTGGATTTGTCTTGCTAGTTTCCTTTTAATGCAATGTTGGTCTATTGAAACCAACAGACTGGAAAATTTCAGTGGTTTTTTATGTTCTGATGAACTTCAAAGGCTTGAATGAGGAAATTGGGGCTAACTTAAATGATTCAGACGAGGCGATTGAGGCCTTTTGAGGTGGAAGAATATTCTTTTCTTGAAGTGATATTACCTATGGAAGGAGATTTTCCATGTGTGGTTCAGCATTGTTAAGAGAATCTGAACTTGATGGATTTTTTTTCCCCAGCCCTTTGCCTCAGTTTCATCACCCCAGGAGAAAAATCAGCGGAATCTTCACCTTATTGAGATTTTTGGGGATGAAAGGACTGATGAAAAGTGGGGTCTGCTTGTAAATTTCCAGTCAATTTTCCTTCTCAATGAAAAATTCAGCTGCATTCTCTGAAGGCGGGAGGCTTTTTTCCTGTTCATAATTAAACCTCAGACAAGGACCCCTTGGTAGATGAGATTTGGTCTGTTTTGCGGGGGTTATTATTCTTATTATTTTTCCACACATGGGAAGAAAGCCCACACACATGGGAGGAAAGCTCACGTAAGTGGGAAGAGGGATTGAACCCTGGTCCCTGGGCATCAGGTGAGATTGAGAGGAGAGTTGCTTACCGAGCAACTCCTGTTTTTTTCACAGGTTTTAGGTCAATCATCTTATTTTCTGATGTGGGTGGAGTAGCGGCAGTAGCCAAGATATCATTGCCCCATGCTCAAAAGGCCCAAGAAGATTGCTGGCAGCAGTAGGTGCCGTAAAGAAGAATCAGTACCCACCACAATATACACAATATATATATATATATATATATATATATATATATATGGGGAACACTGCACAGCACCCCTAAAAAACACCCCAACTCTGTGAAAAAACGCACATCTTAGTTGGGCCTTGTATGATGATCATGGAAATCCATTGGATGAAAAGATCCATATGAGGCCTATTCATAAGATCATCCTAACCTTTTGATCCACGACACTAAAACTTAATGGTTTATAGGCATCTTTTTATCATGATTCCAATGCAATGGTGAAAAAAAATTGGATGAGTGTCAAACTTGGACTAGTGACTATTCATAGGGGTAGTGTCTCAACATGGCGCACATGGTGAGGGATGGATGCACATGAATATTTCCCAATAGAATAATATCAGACATCATAACTTCAATGGTTAGTAACAAAACAGGATGATGACAATAATGGTCCACTTGCAACATGTGAGTAGAAACAACAGATTCCTTGGACAAATGCATGGCTGATACAGTATATAATTTTTACAATTCATATCTCAATGAATATATTCTGAACTTTCCTCTCTACAAACTTTTACAAAACTGCAAACTGATTTCAACGCCATGAAAATCATAACATTGTGCTGATGAAAACATCTACAATCTTATCTCCAAAACAAAATCCACCTAGTTAGGTTTCAATTATGTGCATTTCAGTCATCAGCCCCAACTTCAACATCCGCTGCAGAGATCAAAGAAGTTGACTGAATCTTTCCAGCATGTTCCAGTCTCATGAGAATAACACCTCTGAATTGTATTTCCAACAGAAAAATTAGATACGAATTATCGTAAGCAGGGCAATACTTGTAATATAAATCTGTTGAAGGAGGTATCAACAGGTCAGGCTACGGAGCAGTGTCATGAAATGGTCAACTAAATATGTACAATGTGAGCCACAACTAAATGTCCACATTGCACTGAACATCCTCACCAGTGAGTGATATCCACTATTGGATCAAATTGCACCATGTGACTAGATAAATTAACCTTTTAAAATCAAAAGAAACTTGACTTTGACTTCTTTGTTTTTTTTCAGATTTGTACGACTTAAAACTATTAAAAAAAAAAAAAAAACAGAGAGAGAAGAAAGAACAAATATTCTTCAATTTACCTTGCATAACGTGACTGTATAGAAATATCCTGAACCTTGATTCTGTTGATAGTCCCACTTTGGCTCACCAGAACTAATTGTTCATCGCTTTCACCGTCCTCTGTAAGATTAAAGGAGTTTAGTGATGACATAAGCAAGTAATGCAGGCAAATAATCCTGTAACAATATTGCAGACTAGTAACTTGGAATCCACTGAGTAGGGTAAGGAGTTGAGCCAAGTTGGTGACTTGGGGCATCAAGTTAATCTTTTCATTTAAATTGAAAATTAAGAAAGTAAAAAATGATGGATTAATAACTTAGAGGTAGTATGAAAAATTACAAAGACATTTCAATTGTATTTCAAGGGTTTTTCTAGCTAGAAGAAAGAAAAAAAAGCCTTCGGACCCTTTTTTTTTAATTATTATACTTTTGGTTGGAAAATTACAACGCAGAGATATGCGATCTCCTGGTGATCAGCAAGCCACAGACCCATTCCTACAATAGATACTGGGTTGAAGTCAACAAAATTGCACTTGTGTTAATACCCACACAGAACTCAATTAAGTGATGTAACTCGGTAAGTAACACCCAAGTCAATTGAATTGACCGCATTAATAATATGACTCTGTCAAACTTAAGCGTTTAGAGTTACATGCGATCCAACCCCTTCCTTGGCGAGTCAAGTCACCAAGTCGACTAGGCAAGATGGCAAGCTACATATGTAGCACATCATCATCATTAACCAGAACCATTTCCCATCAAATGAGATTGACCAAGTGCCACTTTCTCAAGATAAGACTTGAAATTTTGTTTGGTAAGTTTACTTTTTTTTTCTTTATGGATAACTGCTTGTGTGACACAGGCCCTCCTTTTCCAGGGTAAGATTAGATCGGCACATTCCAAGGCATCACAGATGGCACAGGATCAGTCGGACTTGCAACAAATTAGCCTTCATACAACCTTCACTAGTGGGCTTGAAAAAGGGCAGGTCTGCACCAGCCCAGGCCAATGTCTCACCCACTTAGGGCAAGTATATGTGTCAGTGGAAGAAAAAGTTCATTTTTTGACCTCTCTGAGCAACAAAAGATCCGAGTTTTTTAACCAAACAATGAATTGGTCATACGCAGTGCAATTCCTCAATAAGGGCAAGAGGGCAACCTGGCCAAAGATAATTAGGCTAATGGTCCAGCACTGAGCCCATGGGCCTATCTAGGCCTGGTTGCTACCCCAATCCTCATCAGAAAGCAAAAAATAGTACCTGCCAACGAAAACCCAACCACAAATACTGCTGATAGACATACATCAGGAGGAAGCTACAAAGACGAAAAAAAAGATCATAAATTAATAACTGGAATTGGAAATTAATACATGCTGCATGCAAACAACTTTCATCAGAAAGTTAAGGAAACCTTTAGTTACACGTATATATTTTTTATAATAAAAAAGGGTCTTTATTGTTAACTAAATTTCTACCTTGTAGCCAATTAAACCCACTCTTCTCAAAGGTAACAAGCGGAAGCTACTGAGAGGCACACGCTTCCCATGACCACTTTCGGAAACGAAGAGCAACCAAGGGGCACCTGTATCCTTAATCCTGTAAGTATTTTGTATACCAAATTAAGATAGACACATTTACCAAAAACAATGAATCAAACCACAGGACTCAGAAAGGTGAAAGTCAATTGGAAGTTGAAAAAAAGAATCAACAACACTAGCAGCAGTATATTGCCAAATACTTTTGAGTGGTGGTGACCCCAAGTGATCCTTACAAAGTGTTCATATATCTATTGAAGAACGTCCCTCATTCGAAGTTTATATGCACATGAAATTGAGGAATGTTTATATGAAGGTTGTATCAAGTTCATCCGTATGTGGTACAATTTGTGAAGGTTCAAGCTGTTCAAAAGAATGGCATACCCCTGTTTACCCATGCATGTCCATGATTCACTGCAACAATCACTGTTTGGATCGATAGATATTAAAAATAAAATAAAAAAGAGGTTGAATCACATATTAATCATATTTTTTTAATAACAAAACTTTCCATAAATTAAGGCAACATAACATGGAGCAAAACGATCAATTTAAAATTTAAATGCCCCTACATGAATGGGAATTGGGAACCTCACAAACGCCCCCCCTCTCCCTTTTCATCTTTTTCCTTCCCCGCTTTTCTCTACTTCCCAAAACAAAACAAAAAAAAAAAACAAAAAAAAATCTAAACAAAAAAAAGAATAAGGTAACAAAAAAAACAACCCTGTGACAGTTTAAGACTTACGGGCCAAATGGAGAATATAATACATTAGGACTTAAATTTCATTCAGTTAACAGGGACTATGGCCAGTTCAAATCATTGAAATGTAGGCCATACTGTGTAGAGAAAATCAATTTATAAATAAACCATGGAAAAAGAAAGTGACTAATCATATTCCTGTACAATCCAACAGTGAATATCACTTTCTATGTAGAAAAGTCTGGCCCGGGCCGCAACTAGAACACTTTGGATCTTTAGAAGGTGGACCCTACACGTACTTGATTCAAACATACTTGACCATTGGTGTGGTCGACCTTTTGCAATCATTACCACAAACTGAGCAAAAAAGAAATAATAATCCTGTTGCTCCTACTGAGTTCAGTAAAAATAATGACTTGGTTCATAACAAAAATAACAGCAAAATTTACCGGCTGTCAGACTCCTCCCACACCCTTTGTAGATCTTTCTGCATAGTTGCTGGTATTATGTCCATGGATGCCATCTTGTCCCCTTTCTTCAGTCTCATGGCAATCATACCCCTCGTATTTCTTCCAAGTGCGCGAACCTGAACACATAGTAATCAATGAAGAAAAACAGAAAAATGTGATAAGTTGAATTTAAAAAAAAAAAAAGCTTCAGAGGAAAATTAATATTTCCAGAAAGTTCCTTAAGGACCTCAATTACAATTCACAAGCTTCAGAGGACAAAAAATATTTCCATAAAGTTCAAAAATCACCCAATCAGAGTTTAATGCTCTACGATATTAGAAACCAATGTTCACAAAATGACGCAATCTGGAGCAATGAGTCATCACCATTAAAAAAAAAAAAGGAATAGGTCATTCATGTGGAGGCTGCTACCATTTGCAACACAACTCTGGCTCTGTTTATACATTTATTGGTACTTATAGAGCGACCCAGAGCACATTTCAAGATCAATGATGGCTGTTTATTCATATTTCATGAGTCTCGTCATTTCAGGCTTCAATATATGGCACAAAAACTAATGATGATAATAATGACAAATAAAGGTTTTAGAGGTACCGATGCACTTAGACGAACCCTTCAGGGAAACGTCCACAACAAAGCCCTGGAGGTTGGAGCTCAAAAGAGACGCACATATGGAAGTTCACAATAAAGCCAAAAAACTATCAAGGACATGATGAATCAAAGAATAAGGCTTTCTTTTTTATTGCTAACGAGATGTCCAGGCCTCTTACAGCACCCGACAAATCCCCAGGCCGTGCAGTCCCCCAACCCCACACGACCGGGTAAAGACACTGGATAAATCCCAAGGGTGGCACCAAAGGGAGAGATTCAAACTCAAGACCTCCGATTCCGGAGGTGTGGTCTTGGTCAGTTGAGCTACCCGTTGGTGTGGGGAGCCCCAACGATCAACAGTGAATACGAGAAAAATGGATGTTTAAATCGAAGGGTGATAGTCAGTAAGCATCAAAATCAGGCCTCTATGTTTTGTATGTGAGAGTCAATGGGTGAATCAACTCTTTTCTATTGTCACTGGCCTTCCCCGCTTTTCCCGTTTTATAGTATTTTCCCGTCTTTCTGTAATGAAATTTAAGTAGTTTGATATTATTATAAACAACAATTAAGATGCAAACACCTCTGTAGCACAGCTGGTAGCTGTTAGGATGGGCAGCTAAAACATCAAGATTCGAGGGTTCTAGTTTTGCATTGGTCCTTTATATCAATGATAAATTTTCTCTATTTTCATGTTAAATCGGATCCAGACTCATGTTTGGGTCCAGTCTGGTCCAATGGAAACCAGTCTGGTCCAGTCCAAGGAATTTAGATTAACTTGGTTTCACGTCTGGGTGCAGCTTGGACCTTCCTGAAGCTGATTTGTTTGGATCCATAAAAATTAATAGAATAGCTGCTATTTACTATTCTAAATTTGTGCATTTCTCCTCGAATTATGTCTCATTTGGGGTTTTTTTTTTATGAAAAGTTAGGGGCATGTATTATTGATTTGTAAAATAACTTTTCTTTTGTTACCATTCAAAAAAAAAAAAGTACTACTGATTTGTGGATTTCTGCAATTTTCTGGTGCATAAATATATCAGTTATTATCATTTAAATTAAAGTATGATGCTATTGACACCTGATGATTAAAAGTGATTCAGCTTGATAACTTTGTAGTTTGTACTATCAATTAACTATGCCCTCAAGAAATATTCAACACATAGCCATAGACACAAGATTTTTCTTTTACCTTATACAAATATATTCTTTTTTTATCAGCTTTACATAAACAGTTACTACATAGATGATTCTCTCATCACAGTAACCAAAGAATACACATTGCATTGTATTGAGTACATAGGTATCAGCAGCATGGCAACTTACAGTCTTACACGAACTAAGAATAACCATCCCATTCTGTGATGCCATTGCAATAAGGTCATCATTTGAGCTACGCCGGACCCATTTAAGCTCATCACCAGGAACCTGCCAACTTAAGAGAAGAGACCCTTAGAATCTGTAGGTGTAGACGTTTATCGGGAAAAAGACTAGGCGACAATAAAGCAAACAAAAGGGAACAGGACAAACCAGCTGTATTGCAATAATCCCATTCGATCGGATTGCCGAGAAAAAATTCAAAGAAACTTTCTTTATGTACCCATTCACTGTTAACATAATTAAATATTGGTCTTCAACAAACTCACTAACGGGAATGAAGGATGTTATTCTCTCCCGATCGGATAAAGCCAATATCTGGGCCCCATAGAAAAGGAAGCAAAAGAAAATGGTAAGGCACACACCAAGTACCTAAATATGAAAGCTTCATTAGACGACATCTCAGTTTAAAGATTAAAATACCTGGACTAGAGGTGTGCCCGCAGCAGTCCGAGTGCATTCTGGTATTTTATAAGCACGAGCAGAGTACACTATTCCCCTATCACTGTACAAGGAAATAAATTTGTTGCTTCACCATGAATGGTTAACTTGTGTGGTGCAAACTTCCAATGATTAGTAACAAAATGTAATCCAACCATCCTTCCCCCATCCTTTTCCCTCCACATTTTCCCCAGAGAAGAAAGAAAAAAATCCAGAAGCATCAGATAATGAACTCTGAAACAAAGGCAATTCCCCAATTATTCTTAAAGCATGAAGCTGCAATTCCCCAATTATTCTTTAAGAACGGAGCTGCTTGTTTGCTATAATATCCAAGGTTACACCCATTACTTCAGCTCATAGGTATTATGTCGTTGCCTTAGATTCAGTTTTATGATCACTAAAGCAATGAGCACCTGGTTTGATCAAAGTGCTGCTTCCTGATTTCATCTACCCTCCTCCCACTTAAGCAGGCAAAAGAAGTAGGAAGTTTCAGTGAGATTTAAGTGTGCTGAAAAGTTGGGACAAAAATCCATTTCGGTGCACCATCAAGGATCAAAATAACGGTTGTGGAGGGTGTAGCGGCCAGTGGTATAGTGGCCTATTCGTAGTGGTAGAGGCGATACATAGCAGTGTGAATTGAAAAGTAGTCAAAGATTTTGAAAAAAAAAAAAAATTCCAAAAAACCCAGAATATTGGATAATGCTAGAATTTGATACTTTTTTCTATAATAACTAAGATAGGGGGTGCAACGTTCCCTTCAATGCATAGAAATCCTATATCACTAAATGATTATTAAAAAAAAAAAAAACAATATTGATCTAATTTTTCCCATGTACTCATATTGGTTTGCCATAAGCAGCCACTACGCTACTGGCATAGTGGCTATGCTAAATGGTATTTAGCGCCGCTCACATCCGTAGGGCCGCTACGGTCTGCTAAGGCTACTACAGAGCGAGACAGACTGTAACTTTCCAAAAAAACTTAAAATGCATAAGACTTGTTTCTTTTCTACTTTTCTCCAAATAACATTTCTACCTTCTACACTTTTATGCTTAAAAGAAAACCAAAAAACACAATATCTCGCCAAATTGCAATCGATACAAAGAGTTCCTCTCAAGGGCTTTCTCTAGGTATTTCTTGGTAGACACCCACTTTGGTAGATGTATTCTTTTCTCTACATTCAACACAAATCTATTGTTTGTTTTGATGAAAGGTAATTTGTTATTCGGTTTGAACTTTAAATTTGAAATTTAAACTTTATTTAAGCATTATTTTATAATTTATATATCCTTTGTTATATATAGTTGCATTAAATTGCTTATTTGAATTATGAATTTAGAAATGCATAATAGAATTGGTTGCTAAGTAACAAAAACCAAACACAGATAATACCAAATCTACATTAGCACATATTTCTTTGACAAATCATTTTTGTTTTTCCTTTACAAATGATTCTATGACAATACAATATGCATACAATTTAAATGAAAGGAATTTGTGGTCATAGAGCCATTCAAAAAGAATAAATCTCCAGATGTTGGCCACGTGAAGATCCTAAGATCATAAAATTTACAAATGCATCACAAGAAGAAGAAAGTAGAAATATCTCCAATGTAAGGTGTTTGAGTTGCAAATGGCAATACAAGCAATGAGGTCAACAACATTAAATTGATTAAGCAAATAAATATAGAAGACAAGAAGACAGAATCAGGATCATTAATGTTGACTTGCAAATGGCTAGTTAAAATAGTGAGGGAAAAATGGTATTATTTCATTCATATTTTGGTTAAGGCTGTACCGTGAGTCATTCATGCTGACACCCAAGATACAGATGATCTCAAATTGACCAAAAATGCAACAAATTGCATGTTAGTGCGAAGTATATGAAAGCCCCACTTAGCATTCCTGTTTAGCACTTTTATCTTCTTTCTCAAAGAAAGCTGGGAGTTACAAAATGCTTGAATAGAGGAGTTACAAAATGAAAAGGGTCCGCACTTTTATCTTCTTCCTCAGTTTGAATAGAGGACTGATATTTCATATAAATGACAGTACGAAATACAAGTCAATTACCAAGAGGCTCCACCCTAGATCGTAAGAACACAAAATTACACTGATTGGGCATCCATTCAGTCGGAGTACCTTCTCAGGGAAGCAAATGAATGGTAAAGAAAGATATCAATCAAAATTCTTCCAACCGTCAGTTCTGCTCTAAAGCAGTCCTCAATAAGAAGAGCTGGGGGTGGTCCAATCAACTTGAGCTTGGGGTGGTCCATCAATATATGTTACCCACAGCATAAAATGGGCCACATGATTCGATAATCTCAACATCTCACTTATTGGGTCCAATCTAAATTAGGAAATAATAGCATCGGTATTTGGGCCTACATTGATTTTTTTAGGTTGGAGCACAAATAAAGATCCAATATATTCTTTTGGACGATTAGAGTCTATCGTTGTGTATGGATTTGCATTTGAATTTGTGAACAATTTGATAGGAATCTTTCATACTAGTTTTGATAAGGACGACTAATATATCCTAGCTTACACTTGCAGGCCTTAATAACATCCTCTTTATGGCTCTGCCTTTTGTCCCATATCCACCAAATCCCCTAACTAATTGGCATCTATCCCACGAAAACATTAGAAGAAAAAATAAGAGTGACCCATAAGTATCATATTGGTCAAGACAGAGCCTATAAATGACATTTATAGCCATTCACAACCCTATCTAGGCACATCGGCTGATACCTCCTTTAATAGTCTACAAGCCTATTATTTTCGGTGTCTTGCAAAGGAAACATGAGGAAAGTGTTTTTGGCATTTCTAGCACAAAAAATCCAAAGAGAAAGCCCATATTGAATATCCAAACATTTTGCACTACGAAAAATACACAATCCATTAGCTTGAGGGTTATCTAAGGTAAGAAAAAATCCGAGAATGAGGGAAATATATAGATGTTTTTGGTCTGTTTTGTGTAGGAATGAGTTGTAAATCATAAGTAGTGCATCTTAAGATCTTAGATTTGCTCTATGTTTAGAAAAAAATTCAGTTCAGTTGATGAATTGTTCTCTTAAAATTCTCTAAATTAAGTCCTAGAAATCAATCTGTGGGGCCCACCTAAGAAATCCAAGTTGCTCAAAAGTAATATGACCCTAAGAATTAACTCTAGTCCATATCTAACTCCGATCAAAGCTATCCCCACTTTAAATTGATCTTGTGGAAAAAAAAATGGGGTTTTACTTCCTCTGTTTTTATTCCAATCATGTGATTTAGATGTGAATCATGTGATGAATATGATGAATGGTGGACCCAGGATTTTTGTTTGAGGGGTGCGGACCCTAATAGGTAGTTTGGTTTTGGGGGCAAACTGAGGATTTTCATGTGGATTTTGAGGGTAGACCCATATTTTTATTGGATTTTTGGAAGTGGACCCAAAAGTTTCATATAGGTTTTGAAAGCACACCGTAGTTTGACGGGTGCGACCCCACCCACGTGGCCGCACTTGGGTCCGCCCCTGAATCTGATGGTGGGTCCAGCTCATTGGAGTGAAAGTTGGACAAGAGGTTTATAAGTGGACAACTATTTTGAGCAATTTGGATTTAGATGTGGGCACTAGTGATGGATCTATAGCCTTGACTCAAGTTCATAGTCCATTGAACTCACCAAACTCAAATTTCAAAATAGAGAAAATGAAAAGAAAATCAAATGAACAAACACCATCAGAGTTTAATCAAGCTGAGTCTCAAAGTATGAATTGCAAACTTGAATGCATAGTGGTTGAATTGCAAACCAAGTAATTATCGTTTCAATTGTTTATCAATTAACATTTTATTGGGTAGTAACCTTTCTAGACCTAAGTAACATAAATGTAGACACGAACAAACAATTAGTTTTTGGTATTGTTTATCTAAAA
The DNA here is from genome assembly GCA_003546025.1 of Camphora micrantha. Lineage (NCBI taxonomy): Eukaryota > Viridiplantae > Streptophyta > Magnoliopsida > Laurales > Lauraceae > Camphora > Camphora micrantha. Next base: position 7,666,229 of record QPKB01000008.1, read on the forward strand.
GCATACAGTGATGCAGAACCTATATGAAATGGAAGGGTCTAACACATACATTTTTCTTTTAGTTGCTAATGAAAATAGACATCAAAATCTAAGATTTCACAATATTTTGGATTTTTTAAAAAACCTTAAAGAAACTTTAATACTCAATATTTATCATTTTGGGAGGCAGCTGAAACACTTTGTCATCATCGTCATCATCAAAACTTTGTCCCAAGTCCCAACTATGTTGGGGACGGCTACATGAATTTTGTTTCTCCATTCCGATCCATCTAGGGCCAAATCCTCATGTAACCGATACAATTTGTAACCACCCTTTTAATCCTTGATCTCAGGTTCAACTAACTGCTACGTGAATTTGCAGTGTTAAAAGAAAATTAACTCATAGCAGAGTCAGCACATCCACATAGAATCAAAAGAAAAAAAGAAAAATAAATGCTAAAATAAAATAAAGAGTCAAGATACTGTACAGTTTCTGAGTTTTAATACAGCCATCATTTTCAGAAAGGGAAAATTTCAAAACAGGGCGCATGTTTTCCCCAAATTTCAAAACAGGACTTCAGTTTTCCATTAACATTTCAAATCAGGACATCTGGCAAGAATATGGATTTTCCAGCGAGAATATGAGTTTTCCGGCAAGAATTCTCATGGCATCCCCTCTTCTTCCCTCCCAACCTACAGCCTCACCCCAACCTCAACAAGACTCTCTCTCTTTGTCCCATCCCCTTCTACCCATTTTCTTGGTTCTCAACCACAACCCAAACAAAATCACAAAAATGCTAAGCGATCTCCATTGTATTCCTCTGTAAGCCACTTGCTATGTTGAGAAACAAACCCTACAAACCTTATAGGGCCCGTTTGTCACTTTACTAGAATAGTAAAAGTCAAGTGAAGCCTCCATTTTTCAGACAAGAGGTCACATCAAAAGCTCTTTAATTCAAAAATCCCTCTATCTTTTTTTAAGAAAGTCAAAAAGCAACCACCTTTATCCACTAAAAAACAAAAAAAACTCCAATTTCCTATACAAAAATTCAAAAAGATCCCATACCAAGCAACTAAAAATAACTGCCATCATACCCCACTTATATTTTATTCTCTCTTGATTTGATGCTTTACTTCACTTCATTTCACTTGATTTTAAAAGTAAAATTACCAAACGGGCCCAAAGTTACCCAACTTACCAAACGGGCCCAATAGAATTCTCGCCAGAAAATACATATTCTCACCAGATGTCCAGATTTGAAATGATAATGAAAAACTTAAGTCCTGTTTTGAAATGTCAGTTATTTTTTGTCTTGATTTGAAATCTGGGCAAAACTTGAGCCCTGTTTTGAAATTTTCCCTTTTCAAAAATAAATAATAAAAATAAACGTCAAGCCAAAGTGATGACAATCTTATGGAGAATATAATGAAAGTATGTTTTGGGAAAAGACAATTCTTCAAATTGAAATAAAAGTCAATGACACAAGCTTCTCTGTAGGCTCCAGCAAAAAGTGAAAATGATACGCAAATGCAAACATCAATTAGAAAAACCTTAGAGAAAATGTAAACAAGGAAACTTCCAAGAACTTGGAAAGTAATTTTAGATTGTAAAAAAGAGGAAGTTATCTCAGTAGACATCAATAGAAATTTGGAAATTACCTGAAATAAAGGACATGATCATGAGCATGACAGACAATGAAATCAGACAGAGTGTCATTTACACGCATTTTCCCAACAGATCTTCCAATTGTCCCACGATTTTGTAGATTAATGGTATTAGGTTTCATCCGCTTCATATAGCCTTTTTCACTGAGCGCCTAAAATTTATCACAAATAATTCATTTTCAAAGTTAATTAGAGGCCACCTATCAACAAACCCTATCATTCACTTTCTTCAAAGTCAAACAAGAGATCATTAACAAAAAAAATTAAAAAAAGGAAAGGCAAAAGAAAAAAAAAAAAAAAAAAGAAATATGCATATTGAAAGCCTTGAAAGTTCTATACCAAAAGCATTTCTTCATTCGGAATGACATCAATATCTTCTAGTTGACCACCATCTGCATCCTCCAACATTGACCGCCTTGGAGTTGTAAATCTGTTCTTGAGATCAACTGCCTCTCGTTCTATCAACTAAAAATACAAGTTCATAAAGTGAAAAGAGACATGAATCTAACAACTTCCTAAGCCATTGACTCACAATAACAGTATCTTAGTGAAACATAAGCGCATTTAGACATAATTCAACACAACTGTTACTAAATGATATAGACAACTAGGCGGAGCACATTCACAAAGCACAACAATGACTGAAGTAATACAAATAAAAAAAAGAAGTGAAATTTTGCCAATGTGCACAAGGGGTGTTACACACGGACTGATGCGGAAACTCACTTCATTTCAAGTGGCATTGAATCTAGATTGCTTTTATGTGTGAGTATTTAATTATCTAGAGTCCTAGTTAAGTAGTTTTGAATGCCTTTAGAAAGCTATGATTAATCCTTCGCTTTACTCCTCGGTCAAGATCAGATCAAAGATTTGCTTTCTTATTTTCCAGTATTTAAACAATGAACGGTTTGCTGCCCATTCCATTATGATGATTGAGATTTCTGAGAAACATTTCTTAGGGTTCTCTTTGCAAACCATGCATGTGAGCCTCTTTCCCTTGGCAAAAAGCTCTGTTACAGGGTTGAACCTATTACTATCTCCCCCTTGATGCTTCATGTGATAGTTGGACAGTAATCGATGATGTGATCTATGGATATGGATACGGAGTTACGGATACTGATACAGGAATCAGAGATATGACTCCACTTTTGAAAATCTAGGATGCGGATAAGGATACAGGTGTCCTTCTTTTCTTCTTTTTTTTCTTTAAATCTTTTTTGAATCAATGAAAATTTCATTTTTTTAGTCCCTTTCTAGCATTTTTTATGGTGAGAAGTAAGAATATTAAAAAAAAAATATGAAATAAAGGACTTTGTAAGTAGGATATCTTAAACTTGATCCCTAGAAGTATCGGTGCATAGTTAGGTACCAATACAAGTGTCATATCTGTCCAATACGAATAAGTTGGTCTTGTACAAGTATCCGGGTATCATAGTAGTAATATCATATCCAAGATCGTGGAAGGTGAGATAACATACAATTATGTTTACAGTATTGCTAAATCTTCTTTTTGGTATGGCACTCTGGCTAGAATATACATAAGTCCAATCAATTCTTTGCATGGATCATGCCCAACTAGGAGGCAACTCCAAAGCTAGTGGCATTAAACCATGATCAAGTGCAATGTATATTGCTGTGAATTTGGTTCAGAAGCTGTTGCAGGGCATAAATGATCAGCATTTCCCTCCTTACACTATTCACATGGAGTTCTAGCATTCAAGAATTACAATTTGTTGAGTTGAATCCTTCCATATCCCTGTTACTACAAGCAGTACGTCGCACGAGATTGATAAAGGGTCAGCCATTAATCTGATTAAATCCAAGTACAGAGGTAATTTCAATAGATATAAAGCTTCCTTCACAAACAATTCCATCCCTATCACTCCACCTTAATTGCTCCTACAGGTTTCACAGTACTCTAGGCTGTGATGGTAGCATTCATGGCAACCCTCACTGCGGCACTTTCCAAAAGCATGTGTGGCATGAGATTAGTCAGCAAAATCAATGTTAACCAAAAAGAGAGGACTTCTATTTCAAAACAAGACCAATTCAAAATTAGGAAATAGGGCATTTATTACATCCAGAATTGCAATCCACAGAAGGGTAAAAAAGATGGCATCTGCATGGCCCAAAAATTGCTTCTTTCATCAAAATTCAAGTGGAAAAAGGGTATGATAATCTCAATTCTGAATGTGACACCACTGGTCAACTTGACATAAAAGAATTTTGAAAGAAAAAAATGGTGGTGAATGGTGAGCACAATAATTTTTTTAATTAGGATATTTTCACTAGCAGAAAAATAAGGATGCTTACTGAATCTGCTGATGATAAGAAATTCCAGCGATGTTTTAGATTTTTCCTTTCTTTAGTTTTGGTTCAATTTTCCATGGGATTTTTTTTTACTCTGTAAATTTCCAGCACATGTCACACTATTTGGCTTCCTTAATAAAATTCCAGGTATCATTCAAAAAAAAAAAAAAAAAGATATTCCACAGTTGCATTTCCAAACAAAAAGAAATAAAAGGACAATCCACAGGTAGTAAAGTGGCGAGAGTGTGTTAGGGTGTGTACGTCCCAGAGGGGGATAAAGGATAATTAGAAGGCCAATCAGATAATGGAACCTTTCGAGTTCTGGAAAGATAGAATTTCTTAATCAACGTTTACCGGACAGATTCTTAAATCCTGCTGGTAAAATATTATATTTGCGTATTTGTTGGATTTTTTACAAGGAGATTTTGAAACTCCTGGATTCTTAAGATTTTTTGTTTCAATCTCTGCTGGAATTCTAACTGATTATTTCCATTCATGTGTTCACTTATTGTAAAATATGAATCTTACCACATTGTATATATCGTCTCCTAAACGCGCTTTTTTCTTTTGAATGAAATTGTCTCCGAAACGCTAAGATGCACGAACTTCATAAACCAAACCAAACCAAACCAAGCTTTTCCCCACTAGGTGGGGTCGGCTATGCACGAAGTTCATAATTGTATCAAAATTTAAAATACCATTTTACTTGGGCCCCATCAATGTTTTTTAACCCACACTTGCACTCAGACTCAACAGGGGTATACTATATTGGTACCTGCCACAACTCTAATGGACCAGCGTGAGACACCAAGACCAACTCAAACCCGAAGCTACTGTTGATTAACAAAGCCATGGATTCTGCAAAAGGGCAAATCCATGTCTATTCAACCGTGATGCTGGACATGGAAGCATTTCTAGAACCCATGATAGAAATCCAAACAGCCCATTAGTAATATATGCTTCACACATCAGAACCAAATAGTGGCGGTGGTGGTGGTAATACTAATAATTCACATACAGCCTGATGCTCTCCTAAAGACAGATCTTCATGTACCTCCTTGTAGTCTCCACATGGTCCACGTGGATAAATATCAATCACAAGGGGTTCCATACGCATGGATCCCCCAGAAATCAACCAAGTGAGATTGTCATTGGCATAAGTTTTAAACTTCAAAGATCAACAGAGTAAATATTAAAATAAAAGATGGTTAATGCAACGAGTACCCGATATGAGAGATAATTTGGAGGGAAACAAGGGGGATGGGGAAGTTTGTGTGCGTGGGTGTATGCCACAGTAGGGTTGTGTTGTTGCATATAAACATTTATAACTGTAATGCCCTATGTTATAAAGGCTCTAAACATTTGTATGCAGATCTTCCAACAAAAAAATTACCTCAAGAATGTTCTTTTTGCATGACAAGAGTTCATTTAACTTGGAAATTTCATCACTTAAGGATTCACATTCATTTATGAACTTTTTTCTCTGCATTGTAAGGAAGAAAATGCATATCAGGCTAACAAACAGTACATAAAACTAGACATAGCTTCCATTACCGCAATAAAAACATTAAAAAGGCCATCAAGGTCACACCCACCTCAAGAAAAGTAAGTTTTCTCAGGGTTATGTCCAATAAAGCTTCAGCTTGCTTCGAGGATAAATCATATTCTGCATAAAAACACATAACTATAAACTACACCCAACCACTAATTATAACAAGGACAGCAACTTAGGAAAAATATAAGTCAAACAAGAATTAGTGTTAAAGTGTACTTAAGTACTGCTATCATAATCTCTAGTACCATTTGATCCTGTTTATCATACCATAAGCTAAGAAACCAGATAATCGTAAATTCTTAAAAAGACTTCATTTTTTTCCCCGAAAGGTGACACTTCTTTGTTCCAAACCTTCAAATTAAAAAACCAACAGAGGCATAAAATGGTGGAAACATTATTGAAGAAATTAAAAGATACCTCCACAATCTACCAGATGAAGAATTACAATACATGAAATATTAAATATTTTAATATGATTTTTTACCCTTCTTCAAAGCAGCTGAAGCCTTGGCAAGACTTGAATTTGCTTTAATTAATTGAATTACACCATCCAGATTGTCAAGACCTATTATAATGCCCTGAGAGATAAAACAATGTCAGTGAACCCTCTACTATAGAAAACATTACGTTTTTTTTTCCTTGCATTCTTTAATATACCTCTACAATATGCTTCCTATCTTGAGCTTGAGAAAGCTTAAATTTTGCACGTCTTTCAATAACAGAGCACCTAAAGTCAAGGAATGCCTGAAGCATAAAAATGAAAAAGAAAAAAAAAATAAGGTGTTTCCAAATAGCATGATATGTCCCCTTCACATACTTCAAATTCAGCATAACCAAATCTCAAGTACTAAAATTTCAAATCAAACATAGAAATCATAGGTACTAAGCATATAGATCAAATAAATTGAGATCACTGGGCTTATTGCTAACCTGCTAAATAAGATGAATGAACAAAAATAATGCAATATAACTATATTAGTCATCACATGTACAACCTTCACCTCTGCCTCCTTGAGGTCAGTTTTCCTTTATCTTTAATTCTTTATTTCCACCAGTTTCAGTAGATCATAGCTGACTGGCTGACCCCACCATACTAAATAAATGGCTGTTAAAAACTTGTATCAATTCATGCTGATAACCAACAGTGAAGAAAACAGAGGGTTTGAGTTGAACATATCAAATAGGATTAGTATCGGGTCGGCAAGTGAAGAGACGCTAATAGAGTTTTATGTGATTGTCAAGTGCCACTTCGATAATAGGAGCATTTTATAAGATGACAGATCTGAATTTTTATATGGATTTAGATGTTGGGGAATGAAGAAAAGAGGAGTGGAAACATGTTGCTATGATGCACATGCTCAAATAGACGTATGGAGGAACAAAAAATAAATAAATAAGTAAACAGAATATCAAAAACAGCCATGAACAATGTGTTGAAGGGTTCCATGCTATGATGCCTTACAGGATGTATATAAGGTAGGGGAAGGCCATGGATACAACGGGGACACAGCCTTGCACATAAAAAAGTGAAAGTATCAGATACGTAATGATACCATACATTGCCTACTTTTAAGTGTCCATTTATCATAGGTTACAAGTTCAAGTAGCCAGGAGATGGGGGAGACCAATAAAGACCATAAATGAAGTAGTGAGGAAAGACATTATGGTGTGCAGAATTACTGTGAAGATGGCTAAATACAGGGTTTAGTGGAAAATTATAACACAAAATCGGCCTCAAAAAGAGGGATAAGGGTCCCATCATGATGAAGATGATATAGATAAGTTAACTGAATTATAATTTATATCAAGCTGTCTGTGTCATTAGATTTATAGGTGCAAAAGGTCATTGGAGGCCCACCTAGCTGAGCGCTAAATCACATGGGTGGCAGGATGAGAAGGGAACCACATGGGTAGGGGATGGATGAAGTTTCACCATTATCAAATCATCCAACATATCACATGGGCCATTTAAATATAAACTATTGGAAGGATAAGAATAAGAATCCTAATCGAATGACTAGGGTGATACAATAGGGGTGATTTCACCCATGCCTTACCTAGATGGTAAATGGCCCCTGGAGGGGACACTTAGGTGCCATTTGGCAAGTCTACTTTTGGGTCCATATGACTTAAAGCTGATTCAAACATGTGTTTTGAGTGCTTTAGACTGTTTGGAAACTATATTTAAATGTTTTTTTTAATGTTAACTATATTTGAATGTATATTTGAATCGTCTTTAAGTCTTCATCACCTTTTGGCCCGTTAACAAAAAGATAATTTTTTTTCAAAACAGCATTGAATGTCTAAAGCTAGTTATAAAATAAATAAAAAAAGAATGTCTAAAGCTATCGACCTTTTTTGGGTTTTTTGATAAGTTTTTGCCCATATGACTTTTGCTATACTTTTTTTTTTTTTTTTTTTTGAAATGGTTACTTTCATTAAAGCAGCAAACAGAACAAGAAAATAATACTGACTTGCTCAAAAGAAGCACAAGAAGAACAAAACAAAAGAAAGAGACCCCTTACATATCTATATTGACTCGACAGAATAGGAAGCAATCTCCTTCCAATGGAGATTGCTATACTTTTTTACTATATGACAACTTTGCATGTACCACTTTTACTATATGACAAATTTGCTTCTTTTAATTGAATCGCACATACCAAATGGTCAATTTTTAGAAGGGTCTAACTGAAACAGCTCTATTTCAAACAAATATGTTTGAATCAGCTCAATTTCAAATAGATCAGACTTACCAAACAGGCCCTTACTGAAAAGTTTTGTTGTGCTCACTACCACCATTTCACAAGGCAGTGTAGGATAAAGGTTGGTAGTTGGGACATAGATTAGGGACAGCATGAAAATCATTTTGGTCTACTCTACATCTTCATTCATCAAATTAGCCTTATCCCTTCAACCTCGTCAAGTCCGACTGGCCAATGCATCTCAAAAGCTTAAGATTTTAGAAAGAAGAAGACCAATCTACTTAAAACACCACCCCCCCCCCCCCCCCCCCACCCCCCCCCCCCCCAAAAAAAAAAAAAAAGGGAAAAAGAACAAGACGTCATTCGAATTCAACAGGTGCCAACCCATGCGACTTGGGGAAGCAACACCTCCCTAGGGTTCAAACTCGAGACTTAGCATGGCTTTAATACCATGTCAAGTCTGACTAGCCAATGATCCCAAAAGCTTCAGCTGTTAGAAAGCGGAAGACCAATCTACTTAACAAATCTGGGGTCCAGTGATGATTAGAAGAAACCTATTGTAATGAAAAATGAACCCTAGTTTGTGGAGTCCAAAGCCTATTGTAATGAAAAATGAACCTTGGTATATGGAGTCCACCTGGATGCACGCTAAAATGCCTCCTAAGCTGTCACCATGAGTATTATAGATATAGCTAAGTGAGAACCATTCATGAACTTTTTATAGGGCCTATCACCACTATTCACAAGGTCTGAAATGAAGGTTGCATCATATATTAGGGATGGAACCTAAATCATTGTCATCTGATAATGATTTAAAAAAAAAATCATAATAAAAAAGAAAAGAACCCTTCTCGACAAATTATTATTTTTATTTAAAAAAAACACAGTTAGTTGAACCCGCCCGGATGCACACCAACAATGGGGGAAGTGTAAGTCTAAGTAGGGGTATAGGAAGGTCTTGGTATGGATTATGGGTTGGGTCAAAATTCATCCCAATCAAAAGATATTGCGCATAGATTCTGAGGGCCCAAACTATAACTGTTTCATGAGTGTAGCTTTTATCACAATTCATACAAAGGGGCAGGTGTGTGCAAGTGTAAGGGTTTGAATTGATCATAGGTGGGGCCCAACATATAGAATAAAAATGAGAATTGCTCATAAAAATCAACTAAGTAGAAAATCAAATTGAATGGACAATGATAACCATCAATAAAATTTATTATTATCAAACCAGAGTTATCTTTTAGGGCAAGAAAACAACACGTGCCTTCTTTTTTTTTTTGGTAAAAAACACATGTGCCTTTATTAACTGATTCAATGCAATACTCACACTTACAATGAGTTTAGAATGATGTGAATTCATTTGTGTAGGTGGGTGAGAGTTTGTTGCAAAAAAATTTAAAAAATGCCAATGATTTGATAAACCGGGCCTCATAGTGTAAAAGGCATGATCAGATCATCGATACAACATTACCTGTAGGAGTTCTTTTAAACCCATTAGTTTCGGCTGCCCATCAAGAATACTGCCAAAAAAAATTATAGAAAAATAGGCACATCATAAGACAAGATTCTTTAATAACATTTCTTTTTTATCAAAGAATACTAATTTTAAATCCAACCCCTGGTAAACTAGAAATACAACGCAGCCAACGGACTACCCAAGAATATAAAATCAATGCAAACTATGTTCTGTTATTTGTTGAGCTCTCTGAAGATTCAGAACTGTGGAAGGTATTGGAATTTTTGGGGAAGGCACCCATGATCTTGTTGATATCTCATCCCTGCTGAGCAGGGAGGCAAACTAATATATTGCATTTTGACAAGATGGAATTTCAACAAGGTTTGCAACAAATGAGAACTTGAAAATGCTCAGAGTTTTCTAAAACCTCATAAAAAAATTATTCTAGCCTAATCTCTCAGTCAGTAAAGATATGTTCGTTACCATGAACAAAAAAAAAGGTCAGAAATTAACTCACCCTACCATATTGCAGCTAAAACTAGATTGAAGAGAAGTAAGGCGGTACAGATTGTTGAGAACAATAGATGGATCTGAGCCCCTTTTTAGCTGCAAGAAAATTATGGATAAACGATCACCATCTGAAAAATACAGCTATGGATCTCCATGTCCCCAGATAACTGTGGGAAACAGAAAGATAAGCCAGTACTAGTAAAATAGAATTGAAATTAGGATATCACTAAGGTCATACACACCTCTATAACTATGCGCATTCCAGAACGATCACTCTCATCACGAATGTCACTTATCCCCTCTAAACTCTGCACCAAATACAAAAGCATCATATTTACTCTAGCATGAAACAAAAGTATCAGATAATAGTAACAACTTTGTATTTCCTCCCAAGGATTTTGATCTCCTGAGCACTGTTCTCATGAGAACCATGCATCCTAACTGTCGCAGAGGCGGGACCCCACCTGGAAAATCACCTGCTACAGATGCGGATGCATGGTTCTCATGAGAACCATGCGTAGGAGAATATTTTCCTTACTCCCAATGCTAAAAACTAATTGTACAAGGTGAAACAGTGAAAGTTTGAGTCTCAAAACAAAAAATGACAACAAAGAAAGATCGGTAGAAAGAGAAAGGTCAGGCTTCAATACTAAACACAACACAAAAATAAAGAATAAATAACTTCAGCTTCCGGGCAACCGAACCAACGAATAAAATCATCTTAAATTATGATACCGCGAAGTTACAGGCTTGCAAATAACAGGTAATGGATCGCACATATAAATTAGAACAAAGAAATGATGATGAGCGATGACAACTGTCAGTATTAATCTTCACTAAATATTTTACACTTCCAAAATGCACATTTCCCTAGACACCTGGCATATCTAATCTTTAAGAATTAGAACCCAGTCTCGAATGCCTTTCTTTGGTTCCATATACCAAGTGACATTTTTTATGTTTTAACAGGTGACAGATAATATAGATTTTTACGAAAGGAAAGTAGCATTGGAAAAAAAAAATTGAAGCTTTAGGAATGACAAAAATTAGCAACTTATCATATACTTATAATTGGTGTAACACGGCCTTAGTTTTTTATCATGCCCACTGATGGCTAAAAGTTAGACAGAACTCCACTTGGAAGAATAAGAGCGCTTTTCACTTTCAAAAACAAAAGAAGAAGAAGAATAAGACCTCTTTTTGTCAGTACAATACCTTGTTTTCCACAAGATCTGCAATTTTTTCAACCAAAGCAGACTTGTTTGTCTGATAAGGGATCTGCATCAATAATAAAACATTAAAGACAGAAAAGGATTTTTTTAACCTAAGAGTATCATAAGAAATACCTGTCTACTAATAAATTAAACTGGAAGAAAATTCATTGCACCAAATAACCAAGGTGTTGACCTCTGTAATTATAACTGCAGTTCGCTTGGTTTTCGCATCAAGCAACTCCAAATCAGTTTTGCCCCTGACTACTATACGGCCATGTCCAGTTCGATATGCTTCTAAGATACTGCATCAAAACAAATAAAAGTCCGAAAATCAATTCAACTAGATGTTGGATCACTAGGATGTGTTAGCTTTTGCATCATGTATGCATTTATGTACTCATGTATGTATGTACATATGAGCAAATGTACATAAGTACATATGCATACATAAACAATAGGTAGATAATCAGGTAAGCAATGTGCTTATTTAAGCTACCTAAGCACATCTGTGGGCCCACCTGAATGCATGACAATCAATAGGGGGTTTAGGGTAGGCATGCCAAACGCCCGGCCCGGCCCACTCCAAGCTCAGCCCGCCCGGGCCACGGGCCGAGCCAGACGGCCCACCAGGTGAAAACCCTGGCACGGCCCGCCATGGGCCGGGCTGGAGTGGGGCGGGCCAGGCGGACCTTCACATTTTTTCCTTTTTTTTTCTTATCAGTATTAAAAAAAATTAGAACATAAGCACGGAGAACAACAAAGATATTTAAGTGGTTCCGTCAAACTCGACCTACTCCACTGAGAAGAGAGAACCATTTGGATCTTAACTTCTTCAAGGTTTCTAAATAGGATTACCTTCAAAACCTTACAATCTTTTTAGAAAATAAAAATAAAAAAGAATTACAATGAAGGAAAAAGTAAAAAAATCATATGCATAGTCCACTAATGTATTATGCTGGATCATAATCTTCCATTGATGTCAACTCTTGCTTCCTCTTATCTGCCAAATACTAGTCTCGTAGGCAAACACAACACTCCACCGTTTCTTCAATTAGATTTGTTCTTCTGTCATCCACCATACGTCCACCTACACTAAAAGCCTGTTTTGATGCTACAGAAGACATTGGAATAGTCAATAGATCACGAGCCATGGCGGCCAACACCGGATAAATGCTCTCTTGTTGCTTCCACTAGGCTAAAAGGTCAAAACTAGATGGATCTTGCACCCGTATTACACCAACGTCAAGATACGATGATAACTCAGTCACGGTGTTACTTGAGCAGCTTGAGCTAGATGTCATGCCCGTGGACAGGGAAGAATACCACACATCCCACTCACCAACACCTATTTGTTGGACTTCTGAATGGCCCATACTAAGCCCAGTTGTACCCATTTACTCATAATAAAATTGAAAAAGTGCTTGTAAACTTGCCCTTACATTTGAAAAAATATTTTAATCTATATAATTCATATTTTTATTTATTCCATCAATTAAAAACTGTACACCCCTTAATTTTAACCTAGGATCAAATACAACAGCTAAAGAAAATGTCATTGGAGCTTCTTTCCAATATTTATTAAATTATTCTTCCATGTTTCTAATAGTGTTACTCAACAAAAAAATGATCTCTAAATCTACTAAATTGTAAAGTAATTTTAAAAAGCTTCATTAAAGATTCATTAGATGTGGGATAATATATCCCGGAAAAAAATAATGTTGAAGTATAAAAAGCTTCTATTAAATCTCTTATATGGGCACATAACTCTCAATGTTCATCACTAATCATCAAATCTTGTGCATGAAAAGCACAAAATTCATTCAAAACAGTTTTCCGGTCAAGTGCCTTGTTTAAACAAATCATACATAGAATTTCATCTATGTTCTACCTCTTTAGGCAATTTAATAGCTATTACGCCTTGCCTCGCACGTATTTGGGCATACAATTGTCTTCTCTGTACGGAGGGGAAAATGAATCTAGCAATGTCTTTAATAGCATCTGTGTAACTTACAATATGCTTTAAACCAACCTTTGCAATAAGATTTAAGATGTGACATACACATCTATTTTGAAAGATAGAGCTATCTATCAAAATTGCAAGTGGCATCTGCATTCTCATTTATTCAATAGCCACTGTATTATTAATGGCATTATCTAAAGTTATTGATAAAACTTTTTCCTTAATATTATATTCATCTAGTTTTTCCAAAATAAATGTACTTATTCCAGTGCCATTGTGTGGCCATTCAAGACAGCTAAAACTGATTATACGTTTATTAATAATCCATTTTGCATCTATGTTATGTGTAGTATTACAAAGAAAACTATCACCCCCTTTAGAAGTCCACATATCTGTGGTTATGACTATTCTACAAGGAATTTCTGCAAGGTAATTTTTAATATTTGTTTTCTCTTCCTGCCAGAGTCTAATAACATCATTTCTGGCAGTATTTCTTGAAATACTGTGAAATTGTGGTTGACAGTATTTCTGGACCCATTTTTCAAAAGATTCATTTTCAGCAAAAGAAAATGGTAATTCGGATAGCACAATCATTTTAACAAGATTTTGTCTAACACTTTGTGCATTAAAAGAAAAAAGACCCAAACTGCTACTACTATTACCACCACCAGTAGTAGAAATTTAAGTCTGTGAACCAGGCCCCCTTGTCCCTACATCCGCCGGCTTATGTAAGGTTAAACATTTTTGCTTATGTCTTGTCAAATGGCCGGTACCTTTTTTTGACTCGCACCATAAATCTTACTACAAAATTTGCATTTTGCCTTTTCAACTTTATTTCCATTTTCAATAACATCCAACCTTGTAAATACATCCCAAATTATTGAAGTTCTATTCCTCTTGGTTGGTTTACAGGAACTCTGAGGAAAGGGGGGTGGTAAATCACCTACTTCATCTTGTAATTCAATAAATTCTTCTTCTACCCCTAAATTAACGGAAGAAGATTCTGTGGGAAATCTTCTAACCATATTTCAAAAAATAAAATTTATAAATAATAATAGTAATAGGCTAATAGCCTTCTTTTGTGATAATTAATATAAGAAAGGGGAGAAAATGAGAGTTAGTATAATATAATATAAACTTATATATATGGAATCTCAACTTTAAATAATATAAATACCTCTAAATCTTTGAAGGCCCCTTTAATCTTGTCTCTTGATGACTTGATCTTTGGCCCTCCAAAAACTTCTTAGAGAGAGTGAAAGAGTTGAATGCTTTGAGAGAGAGAGCTAGAAAATGTATAAAGAGTGAGAGAGTTGTGTAAATTGGTGAGGAATGAAAATGGGAGGGTTAGGGTATTTATAGACTTTATGGAAAATGACACAAAATACCCCATATATGACCATTTTATAGCTTTTTTTTTTTTTTGGGTTGGGGGGGGGGGAGGGGGGGGGGGGGTGTTGTTGTTAAAATGGATGGGGTTATGGATGTTGGGCTGGCGGGCCAATCCAGCCAGGCTTGGCGGGCTGCGGGTGCCAGCTCACTAGCCAGGCATGCCTGGCGGGCCGTGCCTTACCGGGCCCAAGCACCTCGGCTTAGCACGGCCCATGTCACAGGCCGTACCGTTGACCGGGCTAGGCCAGCCATCCCTAGTTTAGGGGGATGGAAAGGTCTCATTGTAGCTTAGGGTTGGGCAAAAATTCAAGTTATCCTTACCCAGATTCAATTGACCTCAAAGTTAAATAGTTCTATAAGTAGCGAGTTTAGCAAAATTCAATTTGACAGTGCACAATGGCTGGACAAATGTCAAATGCAGGCTACTGCCAAATGCCAATTCATGGTTGGTGGGTTGGGAAGGCTGATAGTAAGCATAGAGGGCTGACACATGTTGGCCAAAAAAAAAAAAGCAGTAACATTCATAATGGTAAGCAGGATGCTTCTTGATCTTCTTCCTTTTTTTTCTCCTTTTTTAATAGGTTAATGGTACAATCTTAGTCGATCAAATGTCTCTATTTATCTACTTATCCACACGCATGCACGCACGCACTCACGCACAATGAATTATTATGCAAGGTCAAATCAAGTCTGTGCACATGGGCCTACATTTCAAGAATATGAATGCATCCAACCATCTTTACCTAAGTGAGTCCATGGTTAACTGCAGCAATGACTGTAGGACTAGACACAAAAAAGCTGATTAAATCCCATCGTTAATCGCCGACTTCTAAATAGAACAAATGTTTCCATACAACGGGGCCCACCCAACATAGATAGCACCATCCATGCAACCCGCCCTCCACAAACTGGTTTAATGTCACACATTTCATGCCAGTTTCAGAGGATGATTAGATTAACCATCAGATTAGACATGACCAGAAACATGGACAAATCATTTTGTCCAGTCCAACAGTAGACATCACTTTGATTGGTTTAGAATTTTATTTGAAGGGAAAGAATATATGCATCCAGTGACAGATCCCTAAAATGTAATACCCACTATACAAGAAAATCAATTTTTAAAATTTTTCAAATTCAGGGGGCTTACTCGCATTTTATTTAATCCAATAGTGAAAATCGCTTTTTTTGGGGTGGATCTAAATCCCACATTGGGAAAAATGGATGGGCAGAGGATCTGACTGGTTCAGATTTTGCACGTGTGCCCACGCATGGATTTGATTTCACCTTTCCATAAGGTCAACCTTAAGAAGTCATTCATTTAAAAATGTCACTATGGGCTCGTAAGGCAAATCTAATTTGTTTGAAATAAAGCTGTCTCAATTAAGACTTTTAACAATAGCTGTTTGGTCTACTTGATTCAATTTAAGAGGAGGAGGGGTGGGGGGAAGCAAAGTTGGTAGATTTATATGGGAAAACTTGTTATACGGTAAAAGTTAGTACCAGCAAACTTCTTAAATAATAAAAGCAGTAGAGGCAAACCCTTTCTGTTACTTTCTGAAAAAAAGAGGCAAAACGTAGTAAAGCTGATTCAATCAGAGATTCCAACTTTCCCAAATAGTCTAAAGCAGCATTTAAAAGATTTGGACATGACAATCATCGAGTCAAGGTCGGGTCGTACTAGGCCAAATCCGAGAACCATCAAGGTTTGATGATAAAAACCCTTCCACTTCCCACTCCTTGTTCCCAGTTCCATCAAACCCCTTCCACTTCCAATTTCCCAAGTCCCAAACCCCAACCCTTCCCAGTCCCATCAAACCCTGCCACTACCCATTTTCAACTCCCAAATCCCAACCCCTTCCCATTTTCCTACACCATCAAACCCCCTCGACTCCCTAACTCCATTAAACACCTCCCCCACTTCCCAAGTGCCAACTCCATCAAACCCCTTCCAATTCCCAAATCCCAACTCCATCAAACCCCTTCCACTTCCCAAGTCCCAACCCCAGAGAGGAAGGGGCCGTGGGGATCGGGGGGGATCCAAACTCGATCTGACTCACCAAGTCGACCAACCCTTGCCGAGTCCCAGTTTTGAATCACCGGTCAAAAGCACTCAAAAGTCTATATGATTCGGCTTTAACTTGTAAGTCAAATGTAGCCAAAAAGTAGATATGACAAACAGCACTTATATCTATGAGTAATGACATCAGCGTGATTTTTAGTGGCGCACAGCTATGCCAGTGTCAATTCAATAGTAATGGATGTATTCAGGGGGCCCACATGGATAGAGTTGGGTGAAATTTCACCACTTCACAATTATTATGGCTGTGATCCAAATCATACCTAGTTGCAACAGAAAGGCCAGGCTAGTGATGCAGGATGGAGGGGCTGGAGTCACTGCTATCATGTGGACACCATCTGAGTTTTTAAATCATGAGGCATCAGGTAAAGGTCTTGGTGGCAGTGGTTTTTCACCCACTGGTGGCAGTGGTTTTTCACCCAATACCCATGCGTGTTTGTCTATATGGGGAGAGAGAGAGAGAGAGAGAGAGAGAGAGAGAGAGAGAGAGAGAGAGAGTATTTCCATACCCTGTGTTACCCATGATCAGTCCTCCTGTAGGGAAATCCGGTCCAGGCATATATTCCAGCAATTCTTGAAGCTTTGAAGCACAAATGTGAAACAAGTAACTCAACATATGCAAAATCCAGATAATAATGTCAGGAATAATAGTCTATGCAGTTAAGCCCCAAAAGGAGTGACTTAGGGGTGTCAAGGATGATACTCAAACATGGATGATGGCCAGGGCAGCCAAGCAAAGCGCATTCATATTCAGGCCAGAAATTTAGTGCCATCTCACCATTGGGCCTCATTATTAGGCCCACAGTGTTAGGCTCAAGTAGAGATTTCTATCATTAGATTGTCACGTGGAATTTTCTGAAAGCTAAAACAGAACATGCTTATGGCAGCCACTTTTAACAAATATCCATCATCTCAATTAAAGCAAATCATGCTTTCTAGGAGAACAGAGCACCTCATGAATCACAGTGATATGCAAGAGAAAGCTGTGCTGACTACAATTAGACAACTGTACCGAATCATGTTCAACAGTATCACCAAACAATTTGCAACCCACTCCAGATTTTCAACAGATGGCTGTCTTATGGTATTAATAAAAATAATGTTAGGACACAAACAAAGAACGGAGAACAATGAAATGCGAGAAAGTTTGGTATAGAGCTTTAATTTTAAAGAAATAGAGCGACAAACAAAGAGGAAAATAATAGATAAGAAAAATTGTGTGGTAGGGAGAGAGCAAAATCTGAATGAGGTGTAAGACATTTGGCTAGTACCTGCGTGTTGAGTTACAGTGTTTTACTACAAAACAATCTTTCATTTTAAGCATAAATAAAAAATGAACAGAAACCAAGACAAAATAAAATAAAATGGTATATTTTAGTAAGTATGTGGACTAAATAGTAAGTCACCAGAATGTCCTAGATACCACCTCTTGAACTAGCAAAGTGTCAATTAGAGGTCTAACTGAGCAGTTCAGACACATAAGCTAAATAATTCTAGTACCCACAAGGACCCTTTCAATCTTCAAAAGTTGCATATTTTTAGTCCTCAAGCATTTGCATCCTTAGCAAGTAAGGTGGAAAATTTTACCGTTGCATCGGGGTTATGAATCAACACAGAAAGTGCATCCACTAGCTCACCAAGATTGTGAGGGGGAATATTGGTGGCCATTCCAACCTGCCAATAACTAATGGATCAAATGAACATTGTGAACCATAAAAATAAAAGAAATACAAAAAATTAACAACAAAAATGCCTAAATCAAGAAGTCCACATTGATGGCATTACCGCTATCCCAGATGAGCCATTCAACAAAAGATTTGGGACCCTAGCTGGCAGAAGTGATGGCTCATTTTGTGAACTGTCAAAATTTGGAACAAAGTCAACCTGAAGCAGAAAGGAATTGCGAAACAACAATATCCGGTAAGGAAGTTTTACTGCATAAAATAAATTAAATAAATGGAGGAAACAGCGAGCACCCACCGTATTTTGCTCTAAATCTGCCAAAAGCATTGCCTCTGTAAGTGCCTGCAAGAATGACAGCAACCAGTTTCCTTAAAATGCTTCCAGCATTTTTACCTCCTCTGAAAACAGTTCACAACGGCAATGGGCTAATAAATCTAGCCAGCCATAACACAACTCAAGATTATGATTCAATACAGATTTCACCTTCTAGGATTGTCCTTCCTCAGATATTCTTTCCTGGTGCATTTTCTTAGAGATCACACCATGACACAAGCAACTAAATAGATAAAGAAAGATTGCTATTCATGAAACTTTTTCCTTTTTATCTCAAGGCAGTTTGCAACGCTATCCACCAATTATAATTATCACCAATATTTTAAACAAACTGCAATATTATTGAGATAACTTTGCAAAAAGATAGTGCCCCCAATAATATCATGTTAAATTAAAAGTACCAGTAAAAATGAATTATAAATGCAATATTATTATGAAAAAAAAAAAAAAAACATGATGAAATTAAAATGGGCCTTTTTGATAAGTTCTGATTTTTGTATTAATGATAATTCAAGTTATATATTTCTAAATCTTATCACAACAGAAATCCAAAAACTCGAAAATATTCCAATATTATCTCCAGCCAGTACAATATTTGTGAATATGATTAGAATAAATCTAAGAAATCCCTGCCAGCGAGAGGTAACAGAAACTTCCGCATTAAAAAATAGCTCAAACAAAAAGACTGGAGCTTTATAGAGGTATAAGAGGACAGAGCAAGGTCTAAGAAATAACATATTTAAACCTACTTCCAATCTGCACTCAGTGTATCTCATTGCCGCAGGAGGGTCTGCATCAATTGATCCAAAATTTCCATGCCCTTGAATAAGCGGGAACCTCAAGGAAAAATCCTGCAAGTTTCCAAACAACCAGACAGAGTGAGTAGAACACAAGATTTGGAAGTGAAGTAGTTGGACCATTGTAACTTGTAAGAAGCATGCATGTGCAGACAAATGCACGCTGGCAAATCCAATAAGAGAGAAGGCATACAATGACAATATCCATAATTACCTGTGCCATCCGCACCAATGAATCGTAAACAGCATTATCTCCATGTGGATGAAATTTTCCTAAAACCTGTATAAGAAAAAGCAGACACCTACCAGCTATTAAATAATAAGAATCTGGTGTAATTGTGAATCTTAAATGCACATATTTTAGCTAATATATAATAGTATTTTAGCATATGAGACAACAAAACCTCCAAATATGGAATAAATCTGCAAATAGGCAACACAAAAAATTGAACTTGCAATAAATTAACAGGATAAGAACAACTGGTCAATTGTGTACCTCTCCAACAACTCTAGCACATTTCTTGAATGGTTTCCTAGATGAAATGCCCAATTCATGCATAGCAAATCTGTTGCAAGAGTTTGAAGAGAGAATGCACGTAATTAATTCAGATAGACAAGTAGATACAGAATTAGTAACATCACTAAACAATTAACTAGAGAACATGTGACCGAAAAAAAAAAAAAAATTGTCCGGTCCGGTCCATTAATAATAATGTACAGTTGGCTCAACTACACATATAAGTATAAAAGTCCAAAGAAATGTAAAGAAAGTATCAAATTACTTCTTTTTTTAAATGGAAGCATCAACTTACCTTTATCCATTGGGAAAAAAACCAATTATACTAAAAACACAGCTACATATACACTAGTTACACCATTCCCAGCATAGGAAGCAACTTGACCAGATATAATGCTTTTTGTAATGTGTCAAAAAAAAAAAAAAAAAAAAAAAACCTGAAATCATGCAGCATGCATCAAATCACAGCACAAAATTGCATTTTCAATTAAAACAGCCACCCATGACCCATTTCAAAGCAGTAGGAAAAAAAAGATCTTCCTTGTGTTTTTTTCAAATTTCGCAAAATCCCAAAAGTGTAAGGATGGAAAATATTTTGTATCAAGCTTGATTCAAAAACCTTGAGGTTGGGGAATAGTTTAACTTACACCAGAGCATTATCTGATCAAGAAAAATGAAAGGATGTGGAAAAAAAAAGGGTCTAAATGTTATTTGAACAACTTATCTCCATTACACTGGATAACCACCGATACAGTCAACTAACAAAAACAGCCTATACAATCTATAATAACAGCCAATAAATGTGAATTTTGGTTGCAACCATTACACATGGTATTTCTCACGTCGATCACTTTGATCAAAGAGACATTTTTGAAATGGCAGTTCATATGCATGTTATAAGGAGCTGAAATTCAATCAATTAAAGGCGAACGAATGTGAATGCCTAGTAATCATCATGACATCTCTTCTCTAAAAGAGAAATGCAATAACTGCTAACTGACTGATTGTTGCTCACACCAAGTACCTTGCTACCTGAGCGCATGACAATCAAGACCATTCATCTAATAGCGCACAACACGGATGGGTCATTGCCCATAATAACCACACCACACAAACAATTAGAAGAATCGGCCACATTTAATAATTTTAGATTAGACAATGTGGAAGTAGAAATTCTGTGGCGAGTGGGGCGGGACCCACCAAATCAATGGCAGGGAAATTCAGCAGTTTAAGGAAGAAGAAGAAGCAAGTAGCAATGCCTGCATTTCTATTAAAAATAACACTCAAAGCATTCACCCAAACAGAAGAAAGTCCCCAAAAAAAGAATCCCCTCTTACATAATCCGGCGATGAACTGGCTTCAATCCGTCCCGAACGTCCGGCAGAGCGCGGCCGAGCAGCACCGACATCGCGTAGGCCATATACGCCTCGGTCGCCTCCTTGTGGAGCTCTGTAGGTACGGTTCTTCCTTCTCCGACCTTCTCCTCCTTCACTAGGAGGCTGCTGTTCCCGCTATCGCCTCCTCTCCCTTCACCTCCCTCATCTTCCCTTCTCTTCGCCCGTACAGCTCTCACAGAGGGCGTCCTCCGAGAGACGCCGGAGAGGAAACGGAGGTCGCAGAGATCGGGACGGGGCTTGAAGGAAAGAACGGGAAAGGAGAGGCACAGCTGGCGACGAAGCAGGAGAGAAGAGGCAGTGAAACGGATCCAGGTCGAGAACGCCATTGGAGAAAGAACGAAGAAGAAGAAGAAGTGGAGAGAAGTAAGCAGAAGGGTTTATGTAGGGTTTTGGAGGAGTACAGTTGGTTCTTACTTCATTTTCAGGAAAACGAGGAAGCGCGCGCCAAGTTTCTGGTTTTTGACGCGTGGGGAAAGGGCACGTGAATATTCAAGGATTACGCTCAAAAAAATTAGCTGCGAAATCTATTGAAGGATTTGGTGTAAAATCTATTGAACTTAGATTTTTCAATTATTCGAGGGTTGTCCAATCTAGGCATAAATTGAAAGCGCCTACTTTAAATTCTATCCCGTGTGTGCCTGGAATACGCCTGAGCTCAGAATATTCAATTTTGTCTCGGACGGGCCTGCAGAGAGTTGTTCAATCCTAATCCTAAATAGAACGTGCCTAACTATTTCAAATTCTATCCAGAGCTGGGCCAACACTTGCTCTGAAATATTTATTCTAATATGATAATTGATAAAATCGAATTTCTCAATTTCAAAGAAATAAGGCGATCTAGACTTTGGTTTAGAAAAATAAAAGCCTTGATGATAACACTTCCTGTATAAATCTCCAAAATCATCTACAAAATGCAAATGTTAAATCTCCATTTCCTTGAATCAAGCATTTTGCAAAAATCTAAGTAGTCCTCCCATCACTCGTAAAAAAATTGGTGAAAGTGGTTCACGTTTCATCAACTTTCTTGTGCTAGTGAAATGACATTTCAGGAATTCACTAAAGAGTATAAAAAAAATAAGCTATATATAGGCATTTCCACATCTACTTTTAACGTGTAAATTGAAACTTGGTAAGTAGATGTTTTAAGGAAGTTTTGGGAGCAAAGAACAATAATGATCATGTCTCATGCACATGTTTATAGATATGCAAATGATGAAACTTTTAATCTTGCATTCTGTTTCTCTGTTTGGCTTTTTTTCTTTTATTTTAAATCTTTTAAGTGTTTGGATATCATATTTTTCTGATTCCTCTAATCCCATGACACTTTTGTTACTCTCTAATTTTTCTTTATGCACCGCAACAAATCAAATTCCAATTACTTTGTCTTTGCTTTCCAATCTAGCAACTAAAAGAGAAAAGCTAATTATGTAATGATATTCTTTCCCTTTTCAATGCTACGTTCTCTACTATATGATATATTTTTTTTAATGACAGCTGTTGAATTTGTTGTTAGACCCAATCAACTAAAAAGTAAAAGAAATTAAATGATCCTCATTTGTTTCACAACTGATATTTTAGAACCAATGCTCAATTTGTTAATAAGTACCTGCGAATGGGCCGGGCCGAGCTTTTTAAATCCTTGTCCAAGTCCAGCCAACCAGGCTCAATTTTTTTTAAAAGCCCTGTAATATCTGACTTGGGCCGGGCTGGGTACCCATTTTAAATGGCCCAATTGATAAGCCTACTCCACTATGGCTCATGCAGGTTAGTCAGGTCCATCCCGATTTGTTGTGGGTTTGGACTTTGGAGTGGCTGACCGTTAAAAAAATTTGAATACGGGTCAGGATTTGATACGTATATAGGCATGGAATTATAAACAGAAACTATAACTGATTTTGGAACTAGAATTTTGTCATCTAGGTGGACCCAGTTCTAAATTTTTTTATCGGAATCGAGTTTGGAACATACAAAACAAGTTCCCAAACAAAACCAGATCTGGAACCGTTACTTAGAAATGGGTCTGGGGCCCACTATGGGTTCGATCCCAAACCGTCCAATTGGCAACAATAGCAAACCCGCAGGCCTTTATAGCAAACCCGCGGGCCTGTATCCGACCCGACCCGACCCGACCCATTCGCCACCCCTAGACTTTGTATATTTTCCTACAAACCCTAGAACTAACTCCTCCTTCTATACTTCCCTGTTCATGCTCGCTGCTTTCTCCCTTCTCTGCCGCCCAGCTCTCTCTATCTCTCGTAGGAAAATCATCATCATCAAAGGGTAAGAAATACAAAGAATCAACTCTTCCTATCTCCAATATCTGTTTGTTTAGTGGAATTTCATTTCCTGACTTCTATGTTTTTTTTTGAATGATATCTCTATCACTGTTGCCTTCTTTGAATCTGAGTTTCTACCACTGGATCTGGATTCTGGGCGTTTTGGGGCAGATTCATAAAATGCATCACTTCTCTTTTCCCTTCCCCCCCCTTTGTTCAGTTTGATTCACTTTAGTAAAATTGATTAGTTTCTATTCTCTGTTGCCTTGTTGCACTTTTTTCCCTCTATAGTTATAGAAAACCCCCTTACCTTTTCTTCTCTGTGAAACAAAAAAGATGGGTGTTTTTTTTTTTTTTTGGATCGATCTACATTAGTGATTAGGTATTCATTAGCCAAGTCTGGGTTCATTGTTTATGGGGTGTCAGCTGGGGGCTGATTAGGCAATGATGGAGTCAGCCCAATACCATCATTTTTATAATTAGGCCTCAAAACTTGAATTGCTCAATTTTTTTTAGTTATTTTGCATGTCGAGCCGTTCCAACCCTATGAAAAGGGTTCAGCCCCCAAACCCAATAGTTATAATTAGTAAATGTTTCAGTATAAAAACTAAAATCTGCATAACTATGTGGAATCATCCAATTTAGGTTTAGCAATATGAGAAAAGTCAAGATATGATAGGATTCTTTCTGGGTGAAAGTGAAACCTGCTGTAAATTGCCTTTTTGTTTATGTATGTGTATGTTTGGGTGTTGGTTTGATATCCCAGTTTTTGGAAATTTAAATTATGGGTCTATTGCTGATGATTGTTGAGTAAGAGAGGAAGGTGGAAGGCTTTGTGAAATCGATGGCTGGTCCCATTTTATCCTTTGGATTAAAAGGTGGATCCACTGTCCATCGTGGGGATTTGGGGCATTGCTTATCAACATTACCTAGAGTAAGCTAATGCCTTCACTCCATTTCTTGGAACAAATCCAACGGGGCATTTCAAATGAACAATGGCAGAAGTCAATCTGTGAATTCCAAAATCCATCTGTGGTGTTTTTATTCTTGATCAATTGAGCTGGTTCTATGGATAAAGTGTTATGCTGCAAACTTTTGACTATACAATTCTAAGTTAGATTTGAGCATTTTAACTACCCAGACTGATGGGATAATGTTGTGTTGATGATGGCAACAACAATGACCATAGATTTATGACTCTGAAGAATTATACTATTTACTTTCATGAATATTATCATATCTTTATGACTTTCTTCCTTTCATTGTCTATTCTACAGTAAAGAGATGGCATTGAGCACGGAGAGTGGAAAGAGCTTTGCAAGGAGGGATCAGCTGTTGAAGATACAAGCTGAGTCTCAGAATAGGTGGGCAGAAAGTGGTGTTTTTGAGGCTGAAGCCCATGACAAGCCTGCTGAACCCGGCGAAAAGTTCTTTGGGAATTTCCCCTATCCTTATATGAACGGCTCACTTCATTTGGGTCATGCATTTTCCCTTTCTAAGCTTGAATTTGCTGCTGCTTATCATAGATTAAGAGGTCGCAACGTGCTGTTGCCATTTGCTTTCCATTGCACTGGAATGCCAATCAAGGCATCTGCTGACAAACTAATGCGGGAGATTCAGGAATTTGGAAACCCACC
Source organism: Camphora micrantha (assembly GCA_003546025.1). Lineage (NCBI taxonomy): Eukaryota > Viridiplantae > Streptophyta > Magnoliopsida > Laurales > Lauraceae > Camphora > Camphora micrantha. The sequence continues at coordinate 7,691,698 of QPKB01000008.1, forward strand.
TGTCTTTCCTTCTGCAGAAGACGACAATAGTGTAGAAGTTAGTAATGGGAGTAAACCAGAGGAAGAAAGTGCAGAGCTGGTTCAACCAGATAAATTTAAGAGCAAGAGGTCCAAAGCTGCAGCAAAATCAGGTGGAGATAAGTTTCAGTGGGAGATCATGAGGATGTTGGATATTTCCGACATTGAGATTGCTAATTTTAAGGACCCATATCATTGGCTGAGCTATTTCCCACCTCTTGCAAAAGAAGATCTGAAGGCCTTTGGTTTGGGTTGTGATTGGCGACGTTCTTTCATCACTACAGATATGAATCTATTTTATGATTCTTTTGTCAAATGGCAGATGAGGAAGTTGAAGGAAATGGGTAAGATTGTTAAGGATATGAGATACACGATTTATTCTCCCTTGGATGGCCAACCGTGTGCAGATCATGATAGAGCCACAGGTGAAGGTGTTCAACCACAAGATTACACTCTTATCAAAATGGAAGTGGTGCCTCCTTTCCCATTGAAGTTGAAAGCATTGCAAGGAAAGAAAGTCTTTTTGGCAGCTGCAACATTGAGACCGGAGACAATGTATGGGCAAACAAATTCATGGGTATTGCCTGATGGAAAATACGGAGCTTTTGAGATCAACGAGACAGATGTATTCATTATCGCAAAGCGGGCTGCACTGAACCTTGCCTATCAGAAATTGTCTAAAACCCCTGAGAAGCCTACTTGCTTGCTTGAACTGGTTGGAGAGGATTTGATTGGGTTGCCGCTCAAATCACCACTTGCGTTTAATGAAATCATATATGCTCTTCCCATGCTAACAATTTTGATGGATAAAGGTACAGGAGTTGTAACTAGTGTGCCAAGCGACTCTCCTGATGATTACATGGCTTTGCTTGATTTGAAATCGAAGCCACGTCTTAGAGAGAAATATGGCGTGAAGGATGAATGGGTTATGCCATTTGAGGTTGTACCCATCATTAACATTCCAGATTTTGGAGACAAATCTGCAGAGAAAGTTTGTATTGATTTGAAGATCAAGAGCCAAAATGAAAAGGTAAAGCTAGCTGAAGCAAAGAGGTTAACATACTTGAGAGGTTTCACTGATGGGACGATGCTTGTTGGGGAATTCAAGGGGAAGAAAGTTCAGGAAGCGAAGCCTTTGATAAGGAACATGCTTCTAGAAACAGGTCAGGCAGTACCGTACAGCGAGCCTGAGAAAAGGGTCATGTCGAGATCTGGCGATGAGTGTGTGGTGGCTCTCACAGATCAGTGGTACATTACATATGGGGAACTAGAATGGAAGAAAAAGGCTGAGGAGTGTTTGTCCAGTATGAATTTGTACTGTGAGGAGACACGGCATGGTTTTGAACATACCTTGAGCTGGCTGACACAGTGGGCTTGTTCACGTTCTTTTGGGCTTGGAACACGGCTTCCATGGGATGAGCAGTTCCTTGTTGAATCTTTGTCAGATTCTACCCTTTACATGGCATATTATACCGTTGCCCATCTATTACAAAATGGAGATATGTATGGATCAGCTACATCTTCAGTTAAGCCAGAGCAGATGACAGATGAGGTTTGGGACTTTGTTTTCCATGATGGGCCATTTCCCAAATCTGATATTCCCACTTCCCTTCTTAACAAAATGAAGCAAGAGTTCCAGTATTGGTACCCATTTGATCTGCGTGTGTCCGGTAAAGACTTGATTCAGAATCATCTGACCTTTTGCATCTACAACCATACTGCACTTCTGCCCAAACATTACTGGCCCCGTGGTTTCAGATGCAATGGACACATCATGCTAAACTCTGAAAAAATGTCAAAGTCAACAGGTTAGTTTTGTTTTGCATCGTCTCTTTATTTTTCACTTTCATCTCTGCTTGGCTCCTGCATGTTAAGTATAGTGTTATCTGCTGCCTCTAAGCTGGTTGTGTGTTTTGTTGTGTGGATATTTGACTTCCTGTTGTATCTCTTCGTACTTACTAGTATATATTGTGGCTGCTTATTAAAAATAAAAAATAAAACAGGTAATTTCAGGACTCTACGCCAGGCTATAGAGGAATTCTCTAGTGATGCGACTAGATTCTCTTTGGCTGATGCTGGGGATGGAATGGATGATGCAAACTTTGTTTTTGAGACGGCTAATTCTGCTATCCTACGGCTTACAAAAGAAATCACGTGGATGGAAGAGATACTGGCTGCAGAATCGTCTCTGAGGACAGGTCTCCCATCTACTTATGCAGATCGTGTTTTTGCCAATGAGATAAACATTGCTGTCAAGATGACTGATAAACACTACAAGGATTTCATGTTTAGGGAGGCCCTCAAGACGGGCTTTTATGACCTTCAGGCCGCTAGAGATGATTACCGGCAATCGTGTGGGGCAGGAGGCATGCATCGTGACCTGTTGTGGCGATTTATGGACGTCCAGACCCGACTAATCACGCCCATTTGCCCACACTATGCAGAACATGTATGGAAAGAAATTTTGAAGAAAGATGGCTTTGTCATAAAAGCTGGCTGGCCAACAGCTGATTCACCAGACCTCACTCTCAAAAAGGCAAATAAATATTTGCAAGACTCACTAGCTTCAATGCGTAAGTTGCATCAGAAGCAAGTGTCAGGTTCAAAGAAACCTAAAAAGGGTGGTCCAACTCCTCCGGCGGAAGAAAACAAGCCGATGGTAGGCATAATATATGTGAATGAGCAGTATGATGGTTGGAAAGAGACGTGCTTGAAGATACTTCAAAGTAAGTATGATGCTGCTAGTGGGTCATTTGCGCCTGATCAAGAGATTGTTGCCATGGTGAAGGAAAGTGTAACAAATTTCAAGGAGATCCAGAAGAATTGCATGTCTTTCCTAAAGTTCAAAAAGGATGAGGTATTGTCTGTTGGACCTCAAGCTCTAGATTTGAAACTGCCATTTGGTGAAATCGAGGTACTTAAGGAGAATACTGATCTGATAAAGAGGCAGCTGGAGCTTGAACATGTTGAGGTGTTATCTGCATCAGAAGATGGTGTTTACAGTAGAGCAGGTCCTCACAGGTCGGTCCTAGAAAAAAATCCTCCCTCACCGGGAAATCCCATTTCCATTTTCTTGAACTCGTCTGAATATTTGCCGGTTACTTAGGCAGGTGCTTAGAGTTTATAAATGGGATTTGCCTTTGCAGCCCATCTTACAAAGATTTTGAAGAATCATCTGTTCTTTTTTTAACCCCAAAATTTTTGTAGTTTGGTATTTCTCTTATGGATACTAAGTTATTTATGTTGAAGAACAGTTTGTCTCCATTTGTATGTGTTCATTTTATTGTTATGAAGGTGAAATCAACTCCTATTTTTATATACTTTTCTTTTTTAGAATTCTCCTTAATAAGCTTAAGAAGAGAAGCAAAATTCACAAAGCCAACCAACCAATCTTTCGAATGAGGCTTAGATGGTGATTTCTTGTAGCTTAATGTAGACCATTCCAAACTTTACCTTTTAAGTGGTGATTGCAGCTTAATGTAGAATATGCCAAACTTCATAAGGACATTCCTTGTATGTGGCGAGATCACTTCTGCTGCTGTCCCAATAAGAATTTTAGGGGACTGCAATACAAGGTCCCACCGCTGTCTTTCCTTTCTACAGGATTTGGCATGTAGATATAGGAATGTACATAGTAATGAGCAGCGAAAGTCAGCAATCACACTGTTTGGCAATTAATTAGTTAAGTTAAAATAAAGTGAATCCAGATAAAAAATGATAATTGGTCATATCAAAAGTACACAATTTTAAAATTCTTTCCGAATTTTTTAAAAAAAAGTCAAAAAAATAACTTCTTTTCTACACTAAAAGGAAAAAAAAAGTCAACTTTTCTTTATAGAGAGTCAACAAGATTCCATACCAAACAACTAGAAACAAAACACGACTATAATGCCTTATATTTTATTCTCTTTTAATTTGATGCTTCACCTCACCATACTTCAATTTCACCGTCCATCCAAACTATATTGAATGATGAGAAAGTAACCAGCTGCTTATTCAAAAGTACGAATTTGGTCCCCTTTAAATACAATACTTCAACACGGATGTCCACATCCGCCGACCAGAAAAAAAAAACCAAGACCTCAACAAAGCCTCTCTTATTTCACTCTTAGCTAATCCTTAATTGCATTTGAATTTAAACGATTTGTTTCATCCACATCACTCTCCAACCTAATAGCACACTTTTGATTTTGAAGTATGTGCTCGTATCCTTTTGGAAATGAAACTGTAAATAAAATTTAGGATTTTGACCATACAGGATATAAAAGACCATGAATTCTTCAAAATGGTGTTGACCAAAATTATATTCCAAATGTGGTTATTGTACGTAGTGCTCCAAATTCTTTTTCCAATTCTATCCATATTGTGCGATATCACACAAACCGAAGGTGATAGATTATGTAATATTGCACAAAATGGGTAGAATTGAAAAAAACAATAGAGGTCCCATATATAGTATCCAAATATTGTTTTGGCCAACACAATTTCGAGGAATTCATGATTTTTTATATCCCATATGGTAAAACCCCCATAAAATCTTGGTTTTGAAAGAGTGTATATGTGCAGAATCCAAGCAAAATTTTGTACATGTGATGGCACATGAAACTACCTTCCAGTCTCCAGATAAGGAACAGTACATCAAACAAGCCACTAGGTTTTGCCTTGGGGTTGTGTGGATATTTACAAAGCCAAGTATTGTAGGTAAATTAATAAATGAATGGATGAGGGTCCCTGCATCTGTATAATTTAATGACCTTGTAAGTTTCAGTTGTTTTGTTCTTTGTGATTTCTAGTGTGAACTCAGCAACAGATAATTAGATTTACAGGTAGCCTGAATGCAGGGTCCAGAGAGTTCCAAGGATCCAAACAGGGCCTCAGGAATAAGTTATGAGCCCACCAAATTTTAGTCACAAGGAAATCTAACACTCAGCAGTAGTTTCCACCTTCAACACACAAAAGCTGGCTTTGTTCAGATGGACCTGTCCTTATCACACAAAGCTAAAATAAAGGGTGACTTGACCAAATTTGGTATATAGCCCTAACATGATTTGGCCATGCGCAACCAAGCTAGGTTCATTCCCATTTGGGTCCGAGTCAGGTTGAGTTTTACGCCCAGCTTCTTTAGTCCGACAACAAATTTGGCCAAGCCCAGCTGGGCCTACTTTGTCCTCAAGGCGTCAAATAGGCTTTCCACTTGGAACAACAGATGGCCCCATATTTTCTAAAAGGGTGCAGTGTGCGCCTGAAACACTGAATGGGTGGACTTGGAGAAGCTGTGGTAGTTCAGTCCTGTTCAGCACTTGCCTGGGTCACTGATGTGTCCTTCCTATCCCACAACTCATCCAACTTCAAGGACAGGATGCTACAGGAATTACAGTTGCTCATTCTTGACACCCCCAAGAGCTTGTGTTGTGGCAAAATTGATAAAAACTAGATAAGAACTGTTGGAGCTTTTGTGCTAAATTATTCTATGCTGAAAAAACAAACTGCTTGCTGTAACAGATCATACAATGAATTTACAATGAAACAGGTAGCTGCTGATGCATGGCTTAATCTTCATCAGCATATGTCTGAAACAGGTAAGATAAAATCTTCTTGTAGTCGCCCAATTGGATTCCAGTGTTGGGATCGACAAGATAAGGTGCCTGCAAGACTAAAAGCTGTTGATCAGGCATTGCCCACCTATGTTTGTTAATGCCCATTAACAGCATTAGCTATTAAGCTTGTAATGGGTTCTGACAGGCAAGAAAGATTAAACACAATCAACACCACTACTAGTTGTTATCTGCACCGTGGGATCTATTTTCGTCAAATTATGGGGCCTTTGGATAAGAAATTGCCAAACCACCACATTGTGTAGATTCTGCTCACCAGCATTGCAATAGTTTAGTGCTTCCTGATTTAATCATTTCTCCTGGCGGTTAAATAAATGAAATAGCAAATAACTGATCAAGCAAGCCAAGCATAGTGTATCATGTTAGTAATGAATGATCACATCTTTGATTTACACAGCAAATGCTTTGTTGATGTTTTCGACCAAAAGCTATTTAAGACAGAAGTGCTGAAAGAGGCAACTGGGCTTAAGTAGGTATACTGCACAACACAAATTCTACAATTCATTGGGCATAAAAAATAGTAAAGGTCTGGCAATTTGGACTGATCATCTGATCATCTTTTCTTGACTGCGGACTAGACTACAGCCCCAAAAACTACATCAATGAAACAATCCATGGACTAAAGTCTGCAAAGCAGCCTGCAATGACAGTGCCTGGAAGAGTGGGGAATGCTCCACATTCAATTGGGAAAAAGACAACTGCAGATAAGATTGTCCAAATAATGCAGTTTTTGGAAATTGGTCTATCCACAGCAAGGTCCCACAGATGAACAATGATGAAAGATGCCATTAAGCAAGAGGGGGAGAATTAAGATGAATACAAAGGTCTATTTTCAACAACAGGGAAAGCTCTTCTAGAAGTTATGTTCTCAATTTATTTATTTATTTATTTTTTGTATCATGTTCTCGAACATTTGAGAAGTACAATAAGGTTTCTGCATGCCTACGAAATGACCAAAACCTCACCTCTTTGGATCCCGATTTCTGGATCAGTAGATCAGATTTTGGTGACCCTTCTCCCACATTATGGAGGATGTAAGGAAGTTCCAATTCACAAAGTGCTTCCCGAACAATCCTTGCATACTGCAAAAAGAAAGGGTGATTACTGGTTACACACTCTTTGCTTTGTTTGCATACATGTCACACACGGAACTGCAAAAAAAAAAAAGCATATTTTTTAAGTATTCAAAAGAGTAAATTATGCTTATAAGAGAGTGAAGACCTTGGATTTCAACTCCCTGGTTTAGTGTTGTGCTGATGGCCAAATCCATGGTTAAGACTTAAGCCAACCAATTGAGTAGTTCTGACCGCTCACATTCTGGTCACTGTTCTCTGAGATACATGATTATATTCTACCTGGCTATGTGGCACAGGTCAAGCTCAAGGTCTACTTAATTGTGCACTACGACAACATGCCAAGACTTAAATATAATCGTAAATAAATTAATAAATGAAATAAAAGAATACAAATTAAGATGTCAATTTAGGCCAAAGCCAGATGACATTGTTAACCTATTTATCTAAGTTTTTTATCAGTGATTGGATTATGTAAATGCAGGAGCATGGGCCCTAACATAGGTGTGCGTAGGTCCCACTAACACCCATTGGACCATTCTACCACTCAATTGTAGAGGACAAGGGAAAAGTCATAATCTTTGTTGACCATTCCTTTTTCAAATCCCCCCGGTAAGAATTGATCAATCAATGAACTTGAGATATGTCCCATAAAGAAGGATTATATATATATATATATATATATATATATATGGGAGATGCTCCTATGAAAGATAAGGTGGGGGCCCTTATATATATATATATTTATATGGGAGATGCTCCTATGAGAGATGCTCTCACCGTATTATGAGAGATAAGGTGGGGGCCCTCACATCCTTAAATGTGAGGGCCCTCACCTTATCTTTCATAGGAGCATCTCCCTATATATATATATATTTATATGCCTTAATTGAAGTGGGGCGTAGTAGTCTAATTGTTGAGGTGGCTGATTCTAAACATGAGATTTCTAGCAGATTTAGTGGTAAAACAGTCATTGCTGAGAAGGAAGCTGTTGTTACTGAGTTGTTACAGCTTGGGTGCAGTTATGTCTCCCCTGATGTGCCCTTTGGTTTCCGTGAAGCTGCTTGGGAACAGGGAGGACCTCGATGCCAGACATGGACTGGTGCAGGATATGGCGTTAATAAAAGCTCACACTGACTGACTGGGATAAAAAACCTTCTCATACTGAAGCCTCCAAAAGTTGGTTCATCCTCATATTTAAGGAGGAGTAATTCTCATAAAGTCTGGATCTGTGAGGCGTGGAAATGGCATCGATAGAACAAATGCCATGCATTCAGGAAATTCAAACACATGAAAAAGAAGTACCAGAAACACTACGATATTGAATTTTTGAAGAATTTGGGGATCAAAGGTTTCAATCCTTGCACACATATGCCACGTGTGCCAAAAAGAATGGCTCCTAATATTGAAGAAAATTTGTCAAACACTTTGTTTCTTCTCTTTCTAGTACCAATTTGTAAGAAAATCTTAAAAAACATGGCCTATTGATACAATATGAAATGCAGACCAGCTGTACTCTAGAACAATATGGATTTTTTTTTTTTTTTTTTTTTGAATGGTAACAATGAAGCTTAAATGAAAAGCATAAGAAAGAAAATTGAAGCAAAAATAAAAATCTATAATGGTCATAGCAAGAAATACTATTTGAAGTGTCCAACAATGTGTCATTTTATGATGATGTCATCAGAATATACTTCATTCAGTGTAGTGTGATGGATCTAAGTATTTCTGAGTGTCAGCATGACAAAATATCTTGGCAACACTCCATAAGTTTCTTGATTTGATTTGCCACATAACTATAGCTAATTTCAAAGTAAAGTATAATGTTTACCGGGTTGTTTTCATATGAGAAAAGTTCTAGCTTTTTTGGTGGTGTTTCTGGTTTGGCTTTTGCCCACAATGCCAACCCCCTACCAGCTCGAAAGATTGTAGGCATCCATCCTGTGAACAATGTGCTGTTTCAAAAGGAAAAAGAGTCAATGTTAGTTTCTGTAAATCTATGTTAGGGAGAAATCCAAAGCCCAAAATTTGAGCAAACAATTCAGATATAAACAGGACTTTAATGACAATGATGGAAATGGTTATCCGCATTGCAAAAATCCAAGACTAAAATGTTTAAATGGTGAATCAACAATCTTCATGACAATGATTATAGCCTTAACAATGATGATGGGAATGACAATCCGGTATGGCTTGAAATATGTGACTTTCGGAAAGAGGCTCTTCCTGAACATTTAAAATTCAGGACTAATTTTCTCAGCACCCAAACTCCCAAGGAGCCACACAAAGTGTTAACTCTCGATAACTTCAATCAAAATTATGCTACTTTAAAAAAATAAAATGAAAGAAAAAGAAAGAGATGGCAGGTATTACCTTTCCAAGAGCCCAGTGGAAGGTTTTATTCCTTGGCCATATTGCTGGAATAAGTATTTCACGATATCACCTATCTCAAAGAAGATAGAATGAGTGGGTCTATATTTAATGTGCAAAGTTGACACTGCTAAAAATATGTAAAGTTGATCCTTGGTTACTAAACTACCTAGTAACAAATTTGGTAGAAAGCAAAATCTAAAGAAAGATGGCTCCCAAGGAAAGCATATGAGAAACTATTCTTAATAATACAAAACAAAAAATTATGAAAATATCGTAATAATATCAATCGATGATCATCCGTTTGTGCAAACACATAGGTATCCATATGTACATGTAAAACAGGTGTTCTATCCTCTCGGCCTGAATTGATTGAGTTTCCTGGCTCCTTTCACCTTGGGAATTAGGACAATTAAGGTGTTGATTTACGTAAGCATCCTTCCTTAAAAAAAATTCCTTCACAGCAGCATGGACGGCCCACCACCTCCCAAAACTTATGGAAAAAGAAGTTAGCTATCAGTGGGATGTCGCTGCTGCTTTTAAATTCTTTTGGTTTGCTGCCCTAGTGGCAGACTTGCCTATGTAGTTCAGTGATCCAGCCCCACCAATAGCAGGGGTCAGTTAAGGCAGACTGAAACATGTAGTCCACGTTCCAGCCTCCAGGAACCACTTTCCCTTGCAAGGAAAGTTTCTTACCACTTGTTTTACGCACAGGTGGCTTAGCTGCTGGTTTACATCCTCGAAGACTGGCCAAATGGGTGGTAAAATTCCATAGTATTTCCCCTACCTGTGTTCTGCTTTTAAGCTATCAAGAAGCCATGACTAGGCTGATAGGTAGGCTGAGAATGGTGCATCTTGAGCCAATCTAGTGTATGATGTATGGTTGATTGATAGTACTTTTCCTTGGGGCGGCTAATCAGTTTATTTTCCATTTCAATAAAAAGAAAAATAGATCATTACCTTGCAAAACTCAGAACAAAAATTGACTTGAGACTATTCGAATTTGATCAAGTTGACTCAAATGCTTGGTTGGGTTGTACAGTGAACTTGAAGACTGGATGGGGTACTTCATATGTACACTTTCATGGATTGTAACATCAATGTTATGTGGGATGAAGAGGTTATTAATAATTGAAGGGGAAATTTCCAAATAGGGCTCAAGTTTTGCCTGGTTTTCAAATTAGGACAAAAAAAAAAAAAAAAAAAACCCTCACATTTCAAAATAGAGCTTCATTTTCCATTGACATTTCAGATCAGGACATCCGGCAAGAAGATGAGTTTTCTGGCGACTTTTCTCTCCATTTTCTTGAAAATACCCAAAATGCCATTGGAGCCCTTTCTCCTCGTTCCCTCTAAAAAAACTGTACGTTCCCAAAGTTGGACGACGACTCAATCTACAACAAGCATACTAATGTTTGGCAATGGAATGGCTTCCTGGCAAAATCACTGGAAAGAGAGGGAAGCCGATGCTAGATTCACGCAGGTGAGCAGATGATATAGGCCACTGATTTTCAACCTGTTGCTTCTCACAGTTCCCCAGTTGGGGGCCTGTTGCTTCTCACTGAAATGTCAATGAACCAAGTTGCTGATGCAATAGACTCTGAGAATGCATGATATTTCAATAATCACCCTAGATTGGAAAACAAGTCACACATCCATCATTGCGGGGCTTCTCTCTGGGGTATCAATGACGATAACTAATCTCAACCTGGGAGACCTTGGTGACATTGTCCATTGCGATGAGATGACGGCATGAATCACAGAACACGAATTTTTTTTTTTTTATTTCATGTTTTTGTGGTTCCATTGACCAATTTGATTCTCATTTTGGCTAAAAGAGGGCTGTTTTTCTTTTTTGATTCATGTACTTTCAATAGTTCTAAAACCATGAAGAATTTCAACAAACAGAAAAATAGATCCATTTGGGTGGAGAGCAATGGCAGGACTTTCAATGCCAAAAATGGAAACTTGAACATTTCGCTTTACAAGCTTGGACGAGGAGACGTGGGGTGAAGGTTGGGAGGGAAGAAGAAGGGCTCCAAGGAAGTTTTGGGTATTTTGAAGAAAATAAAGAGAGAGATTTCCGGAAAACTCATCTCCTTGGCGCATGTCCTGATCTGAAATGTAAATGGAAAACTTAAGTCCTGTTTTGAAATGTAAGTTTTTTTTGTCCTGATTTGAAAACTGGGTAAAACTTGAGTCCTATGTTGAAATTTTCCCATAATTGAATTTCAAAAGTAAATAAACAAAGACAAAAGCTCAATGATTTTGATTACTGAATATGCAAGGTGATATGACTCGGTTGCAATCAGATGAAATATGCTATGAAGAATTAATTGGATATCTTCCAAAAACTTGTAACTTCACCATGTTCAACATTGAATGGTAGCAATCAACAAATTCACATTGCAAAGTAGCATAACAGGTTTTCCTACTAATATTCATGAACAAAAAGAAAGGAATGCACTTCCATGAAAGCACTAAAACAAAATAGTAAGAATAAAAAATAACAACAACAACGATGATGACGATGAGGATGAGAATGACAACAACAATTTCACACTATATATCTTGATAACTTACCACTCTCAAACATTGAAATGCCAGTATTTGGGTCGACTAAGAAAGGAAACCTGCAAGAAAGCTTTTCCAAGGTTACAACTATCGAAGCAATCATGCATGTTTAAATTTAAAGCGGTCGAAATAGGCATCTGGAAAATCCTTGAGTAACATCATGTTAAGGCAGCATTTACATAGGATCTTTCACTAGATTGGTCTAAACTAACTGACCAAGCATTGATCTCCCTGAAATTGAACTTTCAATTGAAAAATAATAATACATACTGCTCTTTGCCACCAATTATTCTGACCGCTTCCCTGTGCCTTAAAGAGCCTTTGGGGCAAGGATAGACCTGCATGGTTAATCAAATAACTAATTCAAAACCAAAGGCATGTAAACCAGGAACTGCCGTCTTGTCATTTCCTGGTGGACTCACCTTAATGGCATAATTGTATATCAAGCTAAAGAGAAAAATAGGATTTTTTTGAAGCATATATATAACTTCAAATAATTCAATGAAATATCAAACCCCTTCTCGCTTTTTTTCATCTAGATCTTTGGTAAGAAGGAAATTGTCATGATATAAAGCAAAAGACATTAACTGTGGAGACTTTCTACTCAATACCCTAATTAAAAAAAATATTGAGATTCCCTTAATGGACAGATAAGTTTGAGAAGTTCCAATCAAACATCAATAACACTGTGTGTCAAGGTAAGGCAGGAAAAAAGGGACTCATCATGGCATGGTATCTCTCACCTCTACAGAAAGATCGAGCTCTGTCATGGCCTCTCGAACTCTTCTGCAGAAAGGGCATGCCTCTGTTGAAAAATAATATTTAGACATCCCATTTGTGAATCATTGCAACCCCTAAAAACAGAAGAAAGTATCTTGAGATTAAAAATCCTACAACAAAATAAGCTGCATGCGACAGAAGCCAAGTTTGAGATACTTGAAATTAGAGCTTGCATGTCAAAATGAATTAAGTCACAAGGTTCTAATCAACACTTTCAACTGGGTAGCACCAAGGATTTTTTATAATTCGCAACCACAGTTACCCACAAAAATTCCTGCCAGTGCAAATGAACAATATTGCCCACAAGGGCCACAACAGCACTTTTATTGAGGAAATTGCTGAGATGAGACAATTTATAGTCCATTTATAAAATTCTTTTTTTTTTTCAAAAGATCTGAGCTGTTTAGTTTCATCTCAAGTGCAACAATCCAATAGTCACGGCATCATAAAAAAATTATGAATACCTGCTGAAACCGAATGTAAGATGTTTCTTTTCATACTTTCTCCAAAATTGATAAATCAATTGGTAATTGATAAAAAAGATTGATACTAGTTGGCAATAGCACTTCACTTTAATTTGCAACAGCATTTTATTATATCAACGGCAAACTCATGCCTGAAACAGAAAAAAATGAACTTACCAAATTCATAGAGTTGGAGAAATGTTGGAGGATTTTCTGATGACTCTTGGTTGTGTGAACTGCCTAATATTGATCTTGATCCCCATGGAAGCCTTGCCAAAGTAGACAAAGAAGATGTGGCTACCTATTTAGCAAGAGGAATGCAGATGTGGAGGGTAAGAGATTGTCCAATATGGGAACATCCAATTTTCATTTAAAAGAAGCATCCAAATCCATAATCAACTGAATAAAGATGCTGGCACTGGTATCCATATTCTACTCAAATGTATAATAAAATGATATAAATTTATCCTATTTACTTTCTCAATCTCTCAAGGAAGTTGTCAGGTCATCTATATTCCGTTTAACTTTCAGTTTCAGTAAACCTAACCATTCTCCAAAAATAATTTTTTTTGTGAATGTTATTTTAAGGAATTTTTTTATATAGATCCCATGTTTGCTTTCTATATGATCACCCCTTGCTTTTTAATAATTTTATCTGAATCAAGTTTCAAATTCTTTGCATATATCCCCTCCCCCCGCAAACTAGTGGGTTGATAACAATCGTTACTTAATCAGAGGACACAAATGCCCCTACTACACCCCCATTACAAGCCCAATCACTACAAGAATAACATTAAAAAAGCCATGCAATGGAAAAAAGGACGCTATGGAACCAAGACCGTTGTTGTAGTTGACTGTCATATGGGCAGACTGTATCACAAATGGTGGAGATAAGACTATCATATCATGTAACATTAGTCAGTTTTACGGTTGAATGTGGATTAAAGCTCAGAAAATGAAAAGCTTTTGTGGTTAAAATCATATTGTCTATGTGCGTTTCATGACATAATCTGCAGTTTGGTAGCTAAGGCCATTCAAGACCATCAATAGAGTGAGATTGAAAACTTACAAAGAATTTTATATATTTCAATAGGAAATCATTCGTAAAAATATAGGACATCCAAGTAATATAAGCATAGCATATGTTTGTAGAGATGAAAATATTCTAGAATCCCAGGCCTATCAGAGGTACATGGTGCAGTGGTTCTTAAAACTCATATGAAAATCCTGTACCTTTCGCCAACGGAGTACAAAATTAATAGTCAAAACATGACAACAGTGAACAGTCTACATCAATGTATAATATTGGATGGCTAAATTTTTTAAACTTAATGATTCAGCTCACACAAGGCCCTGTAATGTCAGAAAATCAGAATGGGACAAGGAACAGATGAATGATGCCCATCTAAAGGGCCCAAATGGGACCCATTAGATGCTTTGACGGAAAGATATCCCAAGTGCGGCCCGTAGTTTAGAGTCTAAAATTTTTCATAGCATCATGGGCTTCAGCCCTCCCTCTTTTTTCGTGGGTTCCCTTTGGATATCATTATGTTCAACTAGAGGGAGATGTTTTTCATCTAATTTTGGTGTTTTTGGAAGTCGTTTGGGTTTGTTGTTGTTGTTTGTGTTTTTCAGGTTATTGTAGATTTTTTTGTGTTTCCTGTTTTTCCATAAGCTCATCAGCATAGCTCTCTTGTACTGCTAAGCTCCCGGTTATTATTTAAAAAAAAAAAAAAAAGGAAAATTAAAAAGAAACAAGGGGATCCACTAGGTAGAAATCATCCAGCCATCTTTATGGGAGCCACAATGTCCAACTCACCCAACTATCGACATGGGACCTATGAGATATGATACTACCCATCAACTCATCCCAACCATGTTCCCTTCTACATGTGGACCTGCTGGATGCTTCCCATTTATTATATCTTACATTCTTACCCATCCATCCATTAGATCTTACATGGGGTGATTTCTTGATAGTCCCACATGGATGAGATAGATGTAGTGGGTTTAAGCGGGTCCCACTTGGATGAATGGACGAGTGGGATCTTTCATCCACAGAATTACATGTAGATGGGTGGATGCTAAATCTAACGGGTCCCATGTGGGTTCCAGCAGATGAGCAGGATGGGTTGATTGTTCATCTGGTGGTTGTTCTCACAAAAATGACAGAGGAGGGAAAGTTGGATCTAGTGGGTCCCATGTATATGGATAGGATGAGTGGATGGATAAGTCATTCATTCAGGGAGTCCCACATAACTAAAGAAGAGGTTTAAGGGTTGGATCAAGCAGGTCTCACGTGGGTCACCAATGGAAAGAGATGGGTGTTTCATTTGGTGGGTATTGTGTAGATGGGCAGATGGTGGATGAGTTAGATATAGTGGGTCTCATGTGGAGAGCAAGATGGGTGAATGTCCCATCTAGATGAATAAGATAGATGGACGGGTAATATTTCATCTTGTGTGTTCTACATAGATGGGTAGGATCTAGTAGGTCCATGTAGATGAGAAAGATGTGCAGGATTGATCACATGTGGGTCCCGTCCCATCAAGCCACCCTTTCTTACAACCTTTGTTGTTGCAGCATGTAGTAAGAATTACAACAAGGACATCCTGCTTCATTTCATTTTCATTGCAAGTTTTCTAGTGTCATGTAATCTTCATGGAAATTTTGAGCCAATGAGTTGGATTGGAAATTGGTAAGGAATGAGGTCTAATAAAGAAGAGGTAACTTTGCCAAAATAGAAATCTTTAAACATTTGTTTGTTTTGGTGAACTTTCCTGCAGATCTACCTAATACAGTAATGGCTGTTAACCATCCATTAGTCTAAGGCTAAAGGGGTACCTGATCATGCAAGAAAGTTGAAAATAGGAGAGAGCAACTACAATCATCACAAGGTCAGGCACAATTACATGAGAAGCCAAAGTCTTAGGGCCTTCCTAGAAACTTCCCTTAGACAGATCCTCAAAAAAGTATGGAAGATTTTATTTTTTTTTTCCTGGAAGCATTGTCAAATTCAAGAAAGTATAATTTCAACCCTCCTACAAATTGTAAAGTGTTATTATTCAAAAAAGAAAAAAATATATGAGTTGTAAATTGGAGTACATACTGAAGTGCATGGTATTAACCCAGTTACTGTATATCTATGCATGAAATAAGAGACTACCTCAAAAAACTCATTCCGTTCTTGGGAAGGATCTCCTCCCTGTCATCAACAAGACACATGCCCATCACACAAACATGTAAAACAAAACAAGCAGTGAAGAAGATCATTATAACTTCCAGAATTGTGGCTACCAGTTTCTCAATAGGGTTATGAAAGTGCTAACAGTATAAAACATGTTCAAACTTCAATTTCTCAATGCATATAAGAAAGCCTTTTCAACCTTAAACAGCTACCAACATAGACAGAGATGGTTATATAAAGCTATGCATCATGGCAATATGGCTAAGTACAAAGAAAGCTCATGATGTGCAAGAATAACCCATTAAAAAAAGTGCAAGAGCAACTTAAAAGATGCAATCATTAAAAATCACATTGGCGCGTATGCATCCAGCAGCATCCGTGATTACAATATATGCCTGCGTGACGGATGTCATCAGGGCGGGCCACACAAGATGGTCCCCAGTTTTTTTTAATGGTCTGCATGCATATACCTAATAGCTATCTGTGGAGTAGCCCATGGTTGAAAATTTTCCATATAAGCCAATTCAGAAAAATTAATAGCACACTAATCCCACCCCAGACACATGGGAAATGGTTTTGAGATAATGATGAGAATAACAAAAAATAAGATAACAAGTACGCATGATTGCAGTTACAGAAAATATAGAAGTGATTCTTATCAGAGGATAACATGTGTATCCACAAAGAAGATGCGGCTACAGGATTGAACAAGTTCAGAAGCAAGCTTAACATGGAAATAAATGAAATTGGTAAATATCTGCCAAATTGTAAGAAAAAATATGAGCGATAATGATTTCACTTTATTTACAATCCATTAAGTACAGTCCCAGATCAACATGACAACCACTCCAATGATTTGATAGTCAGTCATATAATTTAAGAGTCATTTTCTCATACAAGTAGACTGCATATAGTTTATAAGTGAACATTTAACTAAATATACTTAACAAAACTTCAAACTTATACAAACACTCAACTAAATACACAAGTAGTTTAAACCACGAGGATCACAGACTAATATAATATGAATTTATTTTCTGATGATTACACAAATGGCTTTATCGTTCAATCAATTCATGTATTTTTTATTAATTAACACTTAATTTGGATATTAATTTTAATTTAGCATTTCATTTTGCATGAGACTTAACCCATGCATCACACAGGCTTTAATTCTAGCATTCCTTACACACACAAAACACACATATGGCTGTTAAACTTGTGGACCACGGATGAAGGAGCTAGAGGTATTAGATTGACTTCAAATTTGATATGTAGGTTGGCCCTGCTTGGATCTTTCTGGCCCCCTCTGCTCCATGACCAGTGGCGCCCACCTAGGTGGTCTGTACCGTAAGCCTGTAAGGACTATGGGGTCCCAAGGTAGGCCCTACTAGGTAGTCCTCACAGTAAGATTGTGAGGACCGTCTCACAGGATCATTGCTCTGTATATATAACAAAGGCAAATTATATTATGTTTTAACAGAAATTTGACTATATGCTTGCATGGGGCCGTTCCCACTCATGAAATTGATATAACCAGGGGCAGACCCAAGTGTTAACACGCGAGTGAGTGCGGTTGCACCCATGAGATTCGAGAAACCCATTATATAAGAATTTAAAAAACTTGATTTTATTATTTAACTTCTTCACTTGATCATTGTCTGCACAGACTGCACCACCCAAATGAAAATCCTAGGTCCACCATTGGATATAACCAGTTCAAGTCCTCCAATTCATTGTCCTACATCGGACGGGGTATTGCCCAAGATCATCACATTAACCGAGAGATCCAAACCATATCTGATCAATTAAACAATCATTAACTCAACTCAACAACCAAACACATAGTTCATGCCTTTACTATAACCAATTGGACGCAATTTTTAGTGCCAACACCCCATCCATAGAAGAACCCATGGCTTTCATAAGTGTTATTCAGCATCACAGCCAAAGTATCATGTAATCACTTCTATAAAAACAACATAACAGAGCTCCAAACTATAGAACAAGAACTGAAAGAAATCAAAAGGCACACTGAACCAAAATCATGTCCAATAAAAAGCCATGTATAGGATTTGGTATAAAAAGCATTCACATGTTAGGAACCGGTGACAGTGCTTTACCCCAAAGATGTTGAGCAAAGGACAGAGAACAGATAAGAAACTGGTAGATGGGTTCCCAGCATTTTCAGTGACAGTGATTTTCTCCTCTGTAACTTGACTTGTTTGGTCGATATCTGCCTCTGATTTCGCGGGTTTTGCATTAAATCTCCTCCTGGGAGAAACCCAATTCCCATTTCTGCATAATAACGTTGAAGACCCAGAGGAGAAATTTGTGGGGGAGAGAGGAATCTTAGGATTTCGTAGTAGAATCTGCTTCCCATGATGCTGAGGAGGAGATACTGGGAAGGATGAGAAAGAGAGAGAGTGAGAGAATGGCAGAGATGTCATCGTTGTGGACTGAATTCCCCCTCCCCTGGATAAAGATCGTTGGTTTAGAAATGAGCATGCAATGCGATTGCTCATTGCTGCCAGTAGGGCTGCAAATAGGCCCTGATCCACACCCGATTCTAAATAACTGTTCCGATTCGGATTCAATTTCGACTCACAACGTTTTCTCATTTTTTTTTGGTTTTAGACCCGATTTTGATAAAAGGGCCTAAATCAGATTCCGAAACTGAGTCCAGCTAGACGACCGTTTGTTTTTGTTTTCCTTTTACAAAAAGTAAAAATATCGTTCAAACCTTAATACCCAAAACCTCCTTTTCAGCCCTCCCGATCCCGTTCCGCCAACGCAGATCGGCGCTTTCGAAGTGGATCTGCCTTCGGAGCATGATTCAATCATTTTCGAAACGCGGTTCGACCGAATATGGAGCAAACCGTGCAGGATTTTAGTTTTTTGTATATTTTCTTTTTTTGTAAGCTTGTAATTTACCTTTCGAATGAATTGAAAATTATTTTGACTTATTAATTATTGTCTATTTTATATTAGGGCCGTACACGGATCGGATTGGTGCGGCTTAAGCTAAATCCGTCACCAATTTGTTACCTACGGATTGACGGATTTAAAATCTGTCACCAGTCCATAGCTATTAAAATCCAATTCATGGATGACTGGATCAGATCGGATTAATCCGTTCAATCCGTCCATGTACATGGAAAAAAAAAAAAAAACAACCCATTAACTACTCTCACAACAGCAGCACATCTTGTCAAAGAAAACCCCATCAGACATGTAGCAAATGAACACAAATAACTTACTAAATGCAAAAATAATAACAAAAAAAAAAAAAACATATTTCAATTAGAATATGCAACCCAAATATACAAGCAACAACACAAACCCAGATATATGATAAGGCAATGATTATGCAAGAGTGACAAATACAAAAAAAATCTATAAAAGAAATCCATGGATTTTTTACCCTTATATATATTTTTTAATATTTAATGACAACGGATCAGATCGGATTGAATCCGCAGATTAAGGGTCAAATCCACCACTGATCCATTGAGATTACACAATTTCCAATCCGCCACCAATCCGTTGGCCTTTGGATCGGATCAAAATCTGCGGATCGGATCGGATTGGATCAGATTGGATTGACGGATCAACGAATTTTTTGTGCACCCCTATTTTATGTGATCAAATTGCAAAGTTATTTTTTTTCTATTTTTGATACTCGAATACATGGATAAAATATGTTTGTACTCATTAGTTAATTGTTTATAAACCCACGAGCATTATTTTGTATAAGCGCTCCGGAGGTGTTCCAGATGTATAATTAATTTAAAACTTAGCGTTTTGCCGCTTTTGTCTTCGCCTCCGCTCTACGCACTTAGGTTCAAACTAATAACAGTACACAAATCTATTATCTCTAAAATAAATATACAAATATATAACAAAAGTTTATTTTGACCTACCGTTTATAACATTAAAAACTCATATGCCTGGTACATTAAAACCCGTGTGAATCTAAAGGCAGACTGATTTATCAATTAGAACTAAATTAGGTTTGGAAAACCGCCCACCCCCACCCCCACCCCCACCCCCACCCATTCATCAAGTATAATCCGTGTGAGGAATTCCAGGTCGTTCATCACCCATTCATCAAGTATAATCCGTGTGAGGAATTCCAGGTCGTTCATCAATGGGTTCCACAGTCTTCTAAATAAGTTATTTATTTATTTATTTATTTAGAGTTTTTTAATGGTATTGATTCATGGGCATTGATGTTTAGAAATTTAAAAGAGGAAGATGTTAGCGATCTAGGTTGGGGCTTACCTTTCATCGGTGCAGTCCCTTTCACAATTTTTTTGAGTCTGGATCCGCTTTTTTGCATAAACAATGAGATAATTCCCATTTGCTACTTATACGAAATTTTACAACAACTAAACTTTTCAATTAATCTTTTTAAGAATAAAAAAATCAGAAAAGAAATTTTTATTGGTGGGGAATGTGAATTTGACGAAACATCATTTACTTTTGTATGAAATTTAAAAAATTTAGGGTTAAGATGCTATTAACTTGAAGTCCTTGTACCCAGAAAAAAAAAAACAAACAGAAAAACACAGACTTTAAAGCCCTTACATCAAAGGCTGAGATGATTTGATGCGGCTGATTTTTTAATTCTACATGTGGCCCACCATGCGAGCAAAATCCACTTCAATGGTCCTGATGTGAATGTAATTTTCCAGTTTCTTGCAGTAGGTTTAGATATCTCCAGCTTCACCATCCTCTCAAATATAGATAGCTCTGTTATCTTCACCTCTCTACCTCTCTCTCCAGCAGTGAAGATGAAGAAGAAGCTGCTCGAATCTGCGCCGTGGAGAGACGGACCAGAGCCCAACAAATTCGAAGATGCAAAGCTGAAAATGACGAACCAGCCCGGAACAACCCCCACCATGCACGTCCCTGGCAAGAAATCCCTTTCTTCCAAGTCCACCGACGACAATGACTCCATCGAAATCGACCCGGAGCTCAGATACAGCTTCCAAAGGAATGTTCAGGTCTTCCTCTTTCACACCCACCTTTTAATTTCTATTCCTTGTTAAGAGATTCCAGGCTTGTTTGTTGTTTGGCGTTGAATTTCTATGTTTCTTGAATTTGGAGTGTTTGTAGGTGAACATGGACTTCTTCCATGGAAGTGGAGATTTTGGGTGTTTTTTTTATCCCAGACCCATTTCTCTATTCTTTGAACTTCTGAATGGGTATTGGTTAATTTTGGTATTCGTATTGATTTTAATTCTTTGAAGTGGAGATTTTGGGTGTTTTTATCCCAGACCCATTTCTCCATTCTTTGAACTTCTGAATAGGTATTGGTTAATATTGGTATTCGTTTTGATTTTAATTCTGTGATTTTAGATGTATGCGTAGAGAAACAAGCCTATACAACCAAATTGGAAGAACCAAATGAAAACATGGAATTCTTAATTCTCCACACCCTAGGGTTGCCAGAATATTGGTAACAGCTTCTTCATAGAGTTCATAATGATCTGTCAGAATGTTTGTTGGTGGGAATCAGTGTTGAGATTGGTATTATTGTTTTAGATACAGATTTATTTGTATGGTGCCTATTTATAGTTGTACAAAATGTTTTGCTGGATGTCTAATTAGTGGGTTAATGAAGCGAGTAATGGATTATCTAAAACTTTTCAAGGAGGCTTTTGACTCTTAGAGTTTGAAAATTATTAGAACAAAGACAAAATACATGGAGTGTGGCTATAGCGATGTTGAGAGTACGAGAGAAACCACTTAGTGCCATAATGTGATACATATTGATTATTAGGATCAACTATTGAGCAGAATAGAGGGCTTGAATGAGATGTTGTAAATGGACTCAAATCTAGGGTGGGGGAAGTATAGACAAGCTAGTGGAGTTTGTCTACTGCCTCTTTAATTGAAAAGACATACAAGTTACACTTACAACTACATTGTTACATGAAGTTGAACATTGGGCAATGAAGAAACAATGAAAAGACAAAGTACTGCATGTGATGTGGGTAGTAAGGTGGATTTTTGGAGTACAGGAAAGGATAGAGTTAGGAATTAGTATATAAGATAAATTTTATGGGTGGCTCTGAAAAAAAAAAATTTAAAGCAAAAAGAAAAATAGAGGAATGATTTTTTTTTTTTTTTTTTTAAAGGTGGTTTTCTTTATTTAAGGGCTTAAAAGATCGGGAACAAACAAAAACTTAAGTGTTGCAAGTACAGGGCATTAAGAGAAGGGAGAGGCCAAATGAAACTTGAATACCTCATCTTAAGATGGCAATGAATTTATTTTATGGAAAGAAACTGCTTAGTATAGGAGAGCTGTACTGACTTCTAAGAGCAAGGGGAGGCTCAAACAAAAATAGAGACCAACAATGCCCAAGCACTCCTACATACGAAATGTCCAAGCTGAACTGCTCAGAGCAGAAGAGAGTGGACATTGTTATAACAAAAGTGGATCTACATTGCCAGAAGCAAGCGTACTCTTTTGGAGTTTGGTCTCTTTCCTTAGTGAAAACATCTACTCCAAATTCACTCTGTGAAGAATTTTGTTGGAGGCATAAACCAAATTTACCAGGCGTCTTTAATTTGTAGAAAGTGTTCTTTAACAAATTTGTGTACAGCAGTGTCATTTTGTTACAATTAAGATCTCTTCAAGGAAAAAAAGAAGAAGAAGAGATAACTGATAACTCTAGGGGCATGTTTGTGCAACAAGTTTTCTGTGGAAGCAGAATGTGTTTTTTTCCCTTCCATAGAACATAAGTGGTTGTTAAGTGCGATGCAAACATCCGTAGAAAACGGTTTGTTTTGACTAGGTTTTCTCCACAATGCCCATAAACATGGGTCTGACGCCCCCTTTCAGATTTTCATTTATGTGGAAGAGGAACGTGGGTGTCCTTTTTTGCGGTATTGCACAAACATGCCCTAAGATTTACTTCATTATTGTATTTATAGTGGTGCTTGTCAGAATCTATTTCCTTTTATTAAATTATTATGTATTATTTTAGTAACCTGGTTCCTCTTTTAAGATGGTTTGGGGTGATGAAGAAATCTCATACGGTAAACCAAACCAAACAAAACCAAACCAAGCCTTTTCCCACTAGGTGGAGTCGGCTATATGGATTTGATGACGCCGATCAAATCTGTTTAGGGCCATGTCCTCCGTTAGATCCATGTAGGCAAGGTCATGTTTAATAGTTTATTTCCAACTTCTTTTGGGTCTCCCTCTCCCTCTCCTACTCCTGGCAATCTCCATGCTTTCACACCTTTTAACAGGTGCCTCTGTTGGACGCCTTCTAACATGGCCAAACCATCTCATTCGAATTTCTCTCATTTTATCTTCAATCGGTGCTCTTCCTACTCATACCACATTAGGAGGGATGACGTTTTGTGCTTTTTCTGTCCCAAGTCATTGGTTTGGCCGAGTTGGAATGCAGTATCCCCCTCAACATGACTTCCTATTTCTCAGTGCAAAGGATAACCATACTGCACTAATAATTATTGAAACTTGTGTTCCAAATTCTCCTGTCTCTGTATATTAATTACTCAGTAATATATGTGGTGAGTTTCCCATTTCTTCCCCATCAATGCCTGCACAAATTGCTTCCTTGATGACCATCGGTGGAAGTACATGTGCTTTCTGTGGTTTCTTTTTCGTGCATGCATTTGTCTGTCTATATATGCTTTGGGCTGGCCATGGGTCGATAGGTAGTTGTAGGTGCATGGATCTTACCTGAATTTCCCCATCCATCCAACCTGTGGTGATGCATATTATGAACTCAGTTTTGAATAAGGCTACTTAATGTGCCTAGGTCTGTGGTGACCATATCGTTGAATCAGGTGCTTATTTGCACACTGAACAATCTATGTTGTTGATGAGAGGGAGTGACACAAATGTAGGCATGTTTTGTGGTTTAGACTTGTGTTTAAATAGGACATGATGAGATCACTGGAATCTCCAACAAAACCACGATGTGAACGTGCCTGTGTAAATGAAGTACATTAACCATAATTATTGCTATTTAGATAAAGTTAGAAGGTTGCTCATATCTCATCTATTTAACTCCCATTTATGCAAAATCTTGAGTAGTTGGCCAATTGGTTTTGATATGAAACAATTTCTTGTACCTGCAGTTTCTTAGACGAGTGTTTAGCATCGACACTGTTGTGAAGCCTCTTCCTCCTGCACTGGCATACAATGTTTCACGGAATTTGAGCTTTTTCACTCGCATTTTCACTCAGTTCTTTGGTAAGTTTTGTTTATTCTTTTAAATTTATATTTATGTTAAACTCAATAAATGTATTGTTATCATTTCTTGATATGTGGGTGGTTTGATAATTTTCCAGTACTCCCTCATATTTTTGTTTCTAATAAATTCTTTGAGTATTTAATATAAAGCTGAATGGTCTGTGAATATATGGTAATAATGTTCGATCACTGTTGAGTTATAACATAGAAATCATGCAATCAGAAGTAACCTATACTACTTGTACACGATATGGATGCATAAAGAATTTTCCTTAGCACTTAGGGTGCGTTTGTGCAGACAAATTTGCTGCGGAACTTAGTTGTTTGGTGCGGCGAGGATCTGGATTTTCCGGTGCCAGTATTTTTTTTTGCCAGTGAGGATCTGCATTTCTCACCCCCACTTGATCAGACTTCAAGTGCCGCAAAAGCAGTTTCCTCTTAAGCAACTCCTGCACAAACGCACCCTGACTGACGCAATCATTAAATTATTAGTGTAATCAACGTTTTGATATTTTATCTGATTAGCCGCACTAATTTACTTGGCTTTCAAAGTTATTTCATTTTATCTTGGGCACCTTTAAGCTAATTCTCAAGAGGGATGATCTGATGCTTTCTATAAAGCAGAATTGGGGTGTACTTTGTTGTTTATTGTCTGCCAAAATATTCTTTGGTAGGACTCACATGCTTCCCTAGGTTTAGGCAATGGCGCAAATTCCACTCCTTTGGGCTGATTTGCACCGCTGGATTGATTGTAATGATCTGATGCTTTCTATAAAGCAGAAATGGGCTGTACTTTGTTGTTTATTGTCTGCCAAAATACTCTTTGGTAGGATTCACATGCTTCCCTAGGTTTTGGCAATCTGGATTGATTGTATATGAAATATGTAGTTACACTTACATTTCCTACACACAACCGATCCAACAGTACCTATCATTCCAGTTGGTGCAAAATATAGTCCAATTCCTACTCATTGGGTGGTGTGTGCTGTACCCAACTGTGATCAAGTAAAGGTGTGTGATGTACCCAACTGTGATCAAGCAAAGGTAGTGCCCACTTGGTTCATCTACCATCGACACCATATTGACTGCAACATGAGATCATTTCTCATAAATGAAATACAAAAATATAGATCTAAGGAAGTAAAAAATAAAAATACGAGCTATATGAACAATATCTATGCTGCCATATCCATGCCTAGACATGTGCGGGTCCCAAGGGCAAAGAAAGGAAGAGGGTTTGTTAGATTGACAATGGGCCATGCAAAACTTGCCAAATTAAATTGAGTTTGCTTTAAGAAGCACTTTGAAGAACCCAATCAGACGTGATACAGTTTCAAGAAATGATGGTGATTATATATATTGTCCAAAGAATACCAAATAAGTAAAAATATAGGTTTTGCCTATCCACTGCTGGATCGGTGACAAGTTGTGCCTCCTTTTATGGAGAAGACAAGGGTTTGAAACTTGGTAGGTAGTTAAAAAAATAAAAAAGCTAGCCATTGTGGCAAGTGGCATTCCTAGCCTACAATAGAAAATAAAATAAAATATTGATTTGGCCTTGGTTCTATCATTTTGCTTATCAGATTTATTATGGCCTATAATGTTCAAAAACTGAAAACAGTTAATAAATAGTATAAATCATTTGGACATGCAGCAGTTTATGAAATGAATCCTTTTCCTTGCCTTTCCTATATAGTATGTTCAAACTTGGACACTAGTTGGAAATTGGTCATTTTTATTTCCAAGCTTGGCTTAGCAGTCAATGAAAAGTTTAGCATTGATCATCTTATCATCTTAGGCCAAGTTACCTTCTCAATTTACTGCCCTGTTACTGTTGTTTTTATTTTTATAACAGTTAAAGTTTATTTCACCAAAAAAGTGAGTTACTGGTGTTTTATTATTCTTGTTTTTATCGCTTCCTCTTCACTTTCTCATTACGACAATGATTTACCAAAACCACTAATATGGAAATTCTGGCTTGCAGATCCTGAGGGCATTTCAAATGCTCAGAAATCACTTGGGCTAGGACAGGAAGAGAAAGTGCGCCGTGTTCGTTGAAGTAGTTCTTGCTTACAGAATTCTGTTACTCAGACCTGAAGTCTTTTACCAAACTCATCTATCACTGTACTTTTGTGGCTTCTTTCATGTGATTAGGTTGTTAGTTGTCAGTATTTCATTTCCATGCCATATTTTTGCTCCCAGATGGTGGTGTTGGTTTCAACACCCTTACGTTTGGTCTGCATTGTGATTCACTTGGTTCAGTTATTGCTTGGGTGATTATTTTCTTGGGAGCACGTTGGCTGTATTTCCTCTGGTGGAGAGATTATGGTTTCCATGGCATTCATGGGACCTGACCGTCGGATGGGTGATTGACAATATGCCTCAATTTTCCATTGAAAGTGGATCATTGGTCATTTTCTGCTACTTATATTTGTTCAGCTCTCCATGACCTGTGGCTTATTAGATGGATGGGCTGGATTATCCATGGCGTTGTGCATGAACAATGAATCATGCGTGCCCTCAACCAAATCAATATGTAAATTTGTAAAATTGAGGATTTCCAAATTGGATTGGATCTAAAAATCCTAAGAAATGATGATCTCCTTTGGCCCAAAAGTTTCAGGGATTTACAGCTGAGAATTTGAATGCCAAACTGACCTAATACTTGATTCAACCCTGCACTTTTAATTATAACTTTTAAAAAATTAAAATAAGAAAAACAAAATGAATAAAATAGGTTAAAACAACCTAGTTTTCAATAAATCCTTTACACCGATTCAAATGGTTTTGACCAATTAACAGCAGGCACCCAATCCACAAATAGGAAAAATCCAGGGAACATCGGTGAGAAAAACCATGTTCTGGCCTGTTTGGATGCATGGTGAATTAAAGTATGGTTAGGTGAAGCATCAAATCAAGAGAGAATAGTGAGTTGAAGTAGGGTGAGGTGAAGCATCTAATCAAGAGTGAATAAAATACAAAGTGTTATGATGGTGTTTTGTTTTTAGTTGTTTGGTATGAAATTTTTTGACTTTTTGTATAAAAAAGTGGAGCTTTTTTGTCTTTTAGTGTAGAAATGGAGTTGCTTTATTTATTTATTTATTTTTTGAATAATTTGGAAGAAATTTTGAAATTGTGTATTTTTTATGTGACCTCTCATCTGGATATTTCACTTCACTTTACTTTAACTAGTTAACTGCCAAACACGCTCGAAGTCAAGAACATACGACTTACCCACAGTTACCATGTTGGTTTCGGCCTCCATTTTAAGTTTGTTGGGCCTATTCGACATTTCAATTGTTCTAAATTCAAACACAGTTCATTGACCGCCTAATCAGCTTGATTGATAACACTAATAAATCTTGCGGTTGGAAGAAGGCCTGACTGCACTGAGCCTAGCCCACTTTCAAATCAAAAGAGCTGGAATGAAATAAAATTAAATATTATATCAAGAGAAATAAAAGAAAGAGTAAGGGAGTGTTAATGCATCCCGAGTCGAAAAGTATCCATCAAATGATGGAAGCTTGAGCCACACGGAGAATTAGAATAATTTCTTCATCACCACACAGATTCCTCTCTTTATTACCGAATGAAATTGTGTAAAATCTCTCTTTTGATTTTTTTTTTTTTTTCATTCCAATAAAGCGATTGAAAGGATGCATTAGATGACATAAGATTTTACGTGGTTGCGGATGTGGATTCAATGAAACAGTGTCTCACAATTTTATTGGACTCCGAGCATGAGATTCTACACAGATTTTTTTTTTTCTTTTTTTTTTTTTTTTGCTATCAGAGGGTTTTTCAACCCTATGAGCAGGACTAATCCCTCTGGATCCAGAGTGAAGTCGAATAAACTCCCTTATAACCCAAGTGTGATAGTGCATTTTCGAATCTATAATCTTTGAGTGCAAATCATGGTCCTAGGCCAACTGATTTACCCCTTGGGGTTCTGTACATGGTTGACATATGTGGCTTGGATGATGCAATATCTCCCTATAGACTAATCAGGCGATCCGGATTCATTTCAAAGGGGACGCCTGGCTGATAGCCCGATGATCCTCCCTTTGGGCCACACGGCCCTAACCCGACTAAAGAGTGCATGTAGTCACACGTGCGAGGCTGGAGTCTTCTTCGCGCGCAATCTACAGCGCACAACTCCCTCTTCTTCTTTCATTACGATCAATCTCTTCTTTCTTCGAGCTTGTGAAACCCTAATTCAAATCTCTCTCTCCCTCTCCGTCCCTCGCCATGGCAGAGCTCGAGATGAACTCCGTAATCGATGAGGAAAATCCCAGAACCGTCCTTCCAAATCCCCCTCTCTGAAGAAGAACCATCAACTTCCGTAGCTGAAACTCTAGATTCCACCTCCATTGCAGTAGTCGGTGTTTCCAGGGTTCATGATCCTCCTCCTTCAGGTAAAGATCCCCCGATCATATCTCCTTCCCCTGAGGAGGAAGAAGAAATCGATTTGGCCGAGAAACGAGAAACTGGAACCTGTAAGGATGGAGTAGTTTGTAAAGATATTGATGCAGGCAAGGAAGCATCAGAAGATATTGATTCGGAAAGACAAGGAATTGTATATGGTTCAGTGAAGGTTTGATCAATACATTGTAAGTAAAGTTCCACTATGTAGAATCTTTTTTGGAATCACTTCTTATTTGTTAATTGCGTTCTTACTTGTCAAAGTTAGAAGATTGAAGTAGGGAATAGAAAATTTAATTGTTTTTCTTGAATGGATCAGTTATTTGGTTCTGGTTTGTTTGCTATTAGACACTGGTGTGCATTCCATAGATAAACTGGATTTTAAATGGGTGGTGAGTATAGTACAGAAATCACCTCTGTTCCTTGCCCATTAAAGTCTGAGAGTTCTGGTGAAATATTAACTTGAAATTTTCTGTATGAAATCATTTTGAACTTTGGTCAATCATTCAAATCTTGAAAGGTAAAAAGCAGTCAGTTACATTTGCATACTCATGCTTCAATTTTTAAAAATTAAAGACATTTGCTTACATGGATTAGCTCAAAAAAAAATAAAATAATAAAAATAAAAAATAAAGAAAGGAAAATGAAAGACATGTTACAGTTTGATATGAGCTAGCTGTTGTTATACCTCTAGTCCTATCTTCATCAAACCTGCACAACACTATATGTATGCCATTTAATCTTTACCTTCACGTGTCCTCTGCTTTGCCATTTTAACAATGTAACACTCATAAAACTTCAATCTCTTATACCCTGTCATGACATATCTCATTATTCTATGATCTGCATTGTATCTGGACCATGCATAGACACAAACCTTCAGCAGAAAGATCTCTTTCATGACAGTGGAATTGGAAAACTTTTATCTCACCAAGAACTTGTGGTTTCTTGATTAACTAATGATTGCTTGGGCACTAGTGATTGAGATTTTTTGGGCACAAAGGCTCATATACTCTTATCATGCTATGGAGTCTGCCAAGTAACCTTTGGGGTTTGATTTGATTACCTTTTTCTTCCTCTTTTCTTGGTTTGAACTGACATCATGGTACATTATTTCGTATGTACACATGAATCTGTTGTTTGCTTGTTTGCCGATCATGCAGCCAGTTTGTGACAAGTGGGATAAAAGGATGATGCTTTTGATTATGCTATCTTTTCAGAGAGCAAAATGACGTTGGTGTTTGACTTATAAGAAAGAACCTACAAACTCGGATACTCTCTCAGGTATTGTGCGAGTTTACTTAGATGGATAGAGGCAAAGTGAAGAGCTAAGAAAACACTAATTTAGTTGAGCTGTGCCCTTGAACTTGAACTTTTTTATTTTTGAACAAGTGGATTACCTTAAGCAATCTAAACAAACCTCATGAGCTAAGAAAATCCTTATTTAGTAGAGCAGTGTCCTTGAACTTTAACCTTTTAGTTTTGAACAAGCGGATTACCTTAAGCAATCTAAACAGACCTCATCTCTCTCTCTCTCTCTCTCTCTCTCTCTCTCTTTTCACACACACACACACTCTAGCATAGATCATAGGCCCAGTATTTATGTGTTGGGCACTTGGGACTGATATGTTATCCAGTATTACACTGATACTTTTAGGGTGCAAGTATAGCATATCCTACTTATCAATTCCTAAATCTTTTAATTTTCTTACTATATTTAATAATTAGTATCTAGAACCCTTAAAGGTGAGTAGAGATTGCAGCTTATATTGCGATGAACTTTGATTAGGATATACAAAAGTCAATGTGGAAGAAGCCTTATTATACATTTTACACTGGTTACATTAGATACTAGAACTGGAACTGGGGAAATTTAAAAAAAAAAAAAAAGGACTAAAAAGCCATATAAATTGTGGCTAAAATTTTGTTATTAGAATAAAAGTTTTAAAGTGGGTACATGATATAGTAACTGGAGAATGTCCAAAAAAAAAAAAAAAAGGAAAACATATGTCTCAAAAAAAAAAAAAGGAAAAACATATTATTCTTTCCAATTAATTTGAGATCTAAATAATATGAGGAAAAAAAATTAAAGATAAACGTGGTCCCGGCGGGGCTCGAACCCGCGACCTTCGGCTCATAAGACCAACGCTCTAACCAACTGAGCTACGGGACCATACATTCATTGATTCCAGATTTTAACTACTAATTGTATATGTTACACAAAACCATCCATGAAAGAATTGGAATACAAGTGTATGCTTGATGATTTTATATAGTTATTAATCCTAATAACATTATTATTATTATTTTTGTAATATCATAAAAATACCTAAAGGCCCACTTCTAACCTGACCCAGATCACCTTACTACATGATACTAGTCAAAAATTTCATCGTCCACATATAGAGGGGATTTTTTTTTTTTTTTTTTTATATTGTGAATCTATTGATTCTATTACTCTCACATGTAACATCACAACCTCCTTTGTGAGGAAATGACTTGGGAATTAAAAGAAATATTCCTATAGAATCCAATACATGGATATAAATTTAAGCTTTTTAATACAGATAGTTACACACAACTGAAAGTGTTTAACAGCCTCCCATTTGTTTAGGGTCACAATCTGAAAGCTTGGGGGCAATAAGGTTGTAGGGGAATTGGCCAAATGTAACGGGTTTGGTGATTACATGAGACAAAGTTGAAAATTAAACTACTCATCCAGTGATGTAAGGCGGTAACCATTGATGCTGAGGACATGAAAAGGATAAAAGTAAACGTATACTCATAATATGCTAGAGAGGCTAAAAAGAATAAGGAATGATAATGAAGAATGAAGCATGTTTAAAAGATGAGGATTTTACTAAAAAAAACCACGGACCGCAGCAAAAAGGCTCTCTTAGTTTACCTTTCAGGGACCACTTCCAATTTTTTTGTGAAATGAGATCTGGGTCAGCATTTGCCATGGGAGGATCGACACGCGAAATGGTTTTAAGAGAAAAGATTAGTTTCCCGTTATCTTCATCTTTCTCTCTTCCCCACAATAGGGAAGACTAAAATGCTTCTTCTTTCGATAAAACTATCCAATAAATTAAAACCTAAAATGAGTTTTTGTAACCTAATCTTCTCTAGTTTATCACATCCCTAATACAGGTTACAAATCAAATATCAACTAAAAACCTCAGATGGGTTTTTTTTAACCTAATCTTCTTTAGTTTATCACATCCCTAATACAACTTTTTTTTTTTTTGGAAAAGAGCACAATAATCAAGGAAATGAAAAGGTCATATTGATTTAGAGGTGAAAAGGTCATATTGATTTAGAGGTCATGGTTTTTTCTAGATAATATGAGGACTCCAATGTCCTCTTACAAATCTCCAAAAACCAAATTTTTTCTAGTTTCAGAGGAGAAGCCAAGGAGGGTCGATATCGACCTCCCTTGTTTAAGGGAGGGTTAATATCGATCCAGATTTTGTCCCAAGGGACCACTTTCGTGCAAGAAAAATAAAGAGGGCTTTTTTAGTGTAGTCTGCATTTAAGGTGATTTTTCTAATAAAAACCTCTTAAAACATTCCCTTAAAGTCAGAATTTCAACGGCGTTTTTATCTTTTATCTTTTAATTTGTAATTTTTATTTTTTCTTATAAAGAAGGGCATCTTTGTCAAGGCATCATTCCCACTGTAGTGTAATTTGGAGTGATATTACAAAGAAGCTGAGTAATTGATCCCTGGCCCCGGAGGTTATAGTGTTGCACCTCCACTAGTAGCACGAGGGACAGATTGTGGTTCATTTGACAATAGAAATACGTAGCCATGCCATAATATAAAATTATGATAGTCTGTTTAATGACAGAAAGAAAAACATTTACTAACCTTGATGGTAGTATAGGTGGCTAAGACCACAGCTGAGGAACCAAAGAGCAAAAGCATGACTTATTTGGTACGAGTAATATTGTTCTATATCTGAAATAAACACCCTGAGTTCCCTTTGGTCATAACTGAGTTAAAGTCAAGTTAGTTGAGTCAATTTATACTAGGTCAAGTTTTAAACTATGCTATTATGATTTTTTAATATTTCGGCGGCTCACATGTGTCTCCATGTTTATCCGGACATTGCAACTTTTTATGAAAATACCTTCTTTTTTTAAGATTCAAGAGAGTCTTTACTTCAGGAGCAATACTTTTATAAATTGTGAAATTGAAAGCACCATTCCTTATACGTCCTCTCGAGGAGAAAAATTTGCAAAAATACAATATATTACAAAGAGGAATAAGATATTACGAAGAGGAAAATGATTTATGTCATGACCCTAAACTCAAATGTCATGTCTTATCATTTGGAGTCGTGAGAGTCTTACATATGTGAGTAAGAGTATACTAGCCTAAGACCCGTGCTCAGCACGGTTTTCCTGAACCGCAAAATAAATAATCACACATTCAAAAAAAAAATAAATCTTTCCGTAGAACAAGTTGAATAATATAGAAATAGAAAAATTGAAAAAAAAAAAGATATAGTTACAGAACAACAGTGGGTAATTGCATGAGTGGTTATATAATCGGTAGTCAAAATTATAACTAACGGTCAAAATTAAAGCCAAAATCTACTAACTTAGTATATTATATTGTGAGAAAATATTTAAATTTGGGCCGTAAAAGTTTCCAAGCAAATAACACAGAGATGGTGAAGGTCAAGAGATGTGCTATAATTTATTTATTTGGAAGGTCTTTCTTATTTGGAAGGTCTCTACTTTAGTGGGTCCTACCAATCATTGTCTTTAGAAAGAGAAAGGGTCAAATGAAATAAAAATAGGGGCATCTTTACTCATTTTAGTCCCCCAACAAAGGGAGAAAAATCCGAATGAAGAAGATTGAGAGAGAGAGAGAGAGAGAGTGCTTTCGACACTTTTGACCGACAGCGGAAAGACCACATATCCTATAAATCATCATCGTCATCAAACCCTAACCAAGACAGAAAGTGAAAAAACCAGATACGAAGAAGGTTTTCTCAAATCCAATTCCAAGAACAATGAGCAACGAATTGTAATAATCTCAATCTCTCTCTCTCTCTTTCTTTTGATTTACTACATTTTCTGATGCATCATCTCTTCTTGCAGCGACTATCTTTTCAAGCTCCTTTTGATCGGAGATTCTTCCGTCGGAAAATCTTGCCTTCTTCTCAGGTTTGCGGTAAGCTAATCTTCACAACGAGAGTAGTTTTAGGGGTTTTTGGATTGTGATTCACTTCTGATAGCAAATCATTTGCAGGATGATTCGTACATGGACAGCTACATCAGCACAATCGGTGTCGATTTCGTAATATTTTTTCTCTCTCTAAACCCTTTGGAAACTCATCAGTCTTTCTAATCTATAGAAACTCGCCTGGGTCGACTCGGCTTGGTAGGTCTCGCCCGAGTTATTCGCCACTGGGTTCCGTGACCTTCCGAGTTGAGTCCAGGTTCCGAGTTATTATATTCTGAATTGCGGGTCTGAACTTGGTGTGGATGCTTGTGAAGCAGTTTTTCTTTAGCTTTGTTCTTGTGATTGATTTTTGCAAAATTTTCTTTTGATGATTTTCAGAAAATTCGAACTATCGAGGTGGATGGAAAGACGGTTAAGCTGCAGATTGTGAGTAATTGGAGATGATTCACTCCACTTATAATTTTTATTAGCTAACCCTAGTGAAAGATTTATGCCTTTTGCATTTCCTTTCTACGTTTTTATTAGTGGGATTTGTGTTTGGATGTGTATTCATTCACCTTGGAAAACTGAAACCCAAGCAAAAAAAAAAAAAAAAAAAGTTTTGTGTGATTTGTTTATGTTTGATTTAATTATTTTTAGGCGGGCAAGTCGCTGTCGAATGTGGATCGTAGTATCCTTATTTTATGTCCATGACACTAGTAGAGATGATTTTTCATATTGTATTAGCCTGTCATATAGGTGGGAGCTTCTTCGTCGTGCATGCTTCATTGATGCATCTTTTTGTTACCAGTAATTTATTGAAGATTAGATCTGATAATTTCTTGTATAGACTACTAGCTATCTTTTTGCCTATGCTTCATCTACCTATTTTCTGTTTTTCTTTTTCTATGGTAAATGGCAGTTGGAGATGGTGCATTATTTTCCTACTCACATCCAGTTTTTTTTTTTTTTTGGGAGTATTGCACCTTTGAGGATCGCCTCGGAGCGGGACCTTCCAAAAATGCCTCATGCAGGGTTGGGTTGCATTTAGGGGGTGCACATTTCGCTTATGATGCATATTTGAGATATATACCCCATATGAAGTTAACCCAAAACTAGTTGGGATAAGGCTTTGATGATGCTAATGACCCCATATGAAGCGCGCACACACACACTTCATAGTTCATATCGAGGAGCATAAGCGCCATCAACGCATCTTGTCTTTAAGAAAAAAAGGGTGGGGAATGGGGATTATATAATTTTAAGAATTTAAAAATATTTTCTTTTTTTTTTTTAATTTAAGATTGTTAGAACTAAATGTAACTTAGTTCGACCCTAGTTGGCTCATGAAAGGGCGTTAAGATGGCCAAGTAGCTACTTCTTCATTAATATATTCTTTTTAATGTAATTAATTGTTTATTAAATAATGCGTTCATGAGGCTTGGACCCCACTCATTGAGGTTAATGCCTCACTCTTTGGTTGCCTCGCCGTCAGTGTTATGAAATTCGGTTCGGACGCCATTTAAGTTTGGCCTCCAAATGAAATATTTCAGCCGTTGCAGCAATTACAGTGAAATGTTTTGGGAAAAAATATTTTATATATTAAAACCAGAAAATAATAAATGATACATTTAATGTATTGTATTAAATCAATGCAATATGTCAATTTATGTTTGATGGGCTATTTCATATTAGAGTGAAACTTGGCTACCTTATTCATAATAAAATATTTTTTATTGGAATAAAACTTGATTAGGGCAATAGGGCCGGTATAGTTATTTAGATTTTAATATATGGGTGGCTCCATAGTCGAGCCCACTAATTTCTCTAACCCCAAAGGCCAAAAATGTATAGCCCCTTTAGCTTTCATTTTTTCTATTTTAAAGGCAACCTACATGCTGGGAAAAATAATTGGACGAATTGGCCGAACTCATGAAATTCGGACCGAAACGGACGAATTGGAACGAATTCTGAGACGAATAATTATAGGGGTCTTGTTCGTTTTGGTAGAGCGAATGAACCGAAATTATTCGGAGATTTCGGCCGATACAAACCGGATTTCGTAACACCGCTCGCTGTACACCCATCATTTTAAAGTTTTCAGGAGTTTCAATAGACCATACTTTTATGAAACTCAAAATAATGAATAGAAAACAGAAAGAAATTATGTATGGGCGAAACAGTTATTTCCAAGTAAGCATAACATTAACATCGTGATGATGATGATGATGATGATATTGTTGTTGTATACTACTACGCTGGGCCATATATGTTTGGATATTCCAATTTCATTATACTCATTGACAGTTTCTTAGACAGGAAAAAAAGGCCATGATGTGGCTGTATTCATCTTTTGTCACCCCTTCCTTATTGGAAAATAATCATGTGGAACCATTAAATTGTTTTTGGTGATAAAAGCTACCAAGCAATACTTCATCTCTAGAGTAAAATAGAAAAAAAAAAAAAAAAAAAAAAAGAGAAAAATTTCCCCTCTATTAATTATAAATGGCTTTCTTTGTTTATCTAGTGGGATACTGCAGGACAGGAGCGGTTTAGGACCATAACGAGCAGTTATTACCGAGGGGCACATGGAATCATTGTAAGCAACTCATTTAATGCATATTCTGTTTTAATTTCCATTACAAGTCGGTTTTCCCATCACATCAATTTGTTTTTCCAAGGCATATTTCTATTTTCCAAGGCATATTTCTATGTGTATGTTGCTAGTTGTTTGCATTTGATTATTAGAAAGTGGAGCAGGGATTACTGAGCCCTTAAACTGCACATTTGCTTCATAACAATTAGTTGCCATCTACTTATTTTTATTTTTTTATTTTTTATTTGATTTTATTGTAAAATGAACCTGATTATTTAATTGGGTTTTCTTGCTTGTAGTTGCATCTGCTATTGTTTGCTAAATTTCCTAACCTTTATCACACACACACACATAGAGAGAGAAAACAAGTAGTAGAGAAATTCATATTGTTCTCATGGCAGTTGGTGGTTCTATATAAAAAAGAAAACATAGAAATTCTATATTGATAAGGGTTTTTTTTTTTTTTTTTTACTGCCTCCAAGAGATGAGATCCATGGTTTTGTTTTATTTTAGAAAGGATGCTTATATAATTAATTTGCTCCACTGTTCAATTGTCAAGTCGTCAACCCATTGTAAGGACCCTCTTTTTGGTATTTTACTTGTTGATAAATATGAAGGATGTGCATGAAATCTTTCTTCAATTGGGTGAACTATGATACTCTATTTTGCTAACACTGGTTACCATCAAACTTACATCTGGTTACTGTTAGTTTGAACGATTCTATGGCCAGATTCAACATACGGGACTAGTATTGTGAAAATGAGATCATTGTTGAAGTGATTGGTCTTTATCATTTTCAAACATTCACTTTGGAATTTCAAAAGTTTCCAACAACCTGACAAATTAGTGCAATATGTTTGTGTACTTCCATGTTGTTCGATATGGTATGGACAGGCATGCAACTGAAACAGCCCCTATAAGATGTATTGAAGGGCTATATGGTCAAGGAAATAGGAAAAGAGAGATAGGCAAAGACCTTAAACGAAGTAGTGATGGGATAATAAGGCTGAGACCAGTAAAGACCAGAAAAAACATGTACTGTAGAGTTACTGAAAACATGACTGCAAAAAGGGTTGAGTTGAGTAGCAGAATTCACAAACGTAAAATAGATGGGATTAGGCTTCAATAATGATTTGTGTAATTGACCAGCATAAGAGATTATGAGACCTTTTTTTAGATTAAAAAAGGACTAGAGGATATTTTCACATATGTTCAAGACCCTTTACTGATAAGTTTATTTTAGATGTCCGGAAACTGCTTCTGATGGACTGAGATTGCTACAGATTGTTTATGATGTTACTGAGATGGAAAGCTTCAACAATGTCAAGCAATGGCTGAGTGAGATTGACAGATATGCAAGTGACAGTGTGTGCAAGCTCCTTGTTGGCAATAAATGTGATCTAGTTGAGAACAAGGTTGTGGACACACAAATGGCAAAGGTAATTTACTCTCTCTTTTTAAGGTTCAATCTGTTTTTTAATCTTTTGGTTCAATGATGCTACTCAGTTTGCATCGGTCTCTAAATAAGGACTGCTGGTTGCTTTTGAATAAGTGGCAGTTACTGGCCAAGCCATTTAAGAAAATTATATTGTTTTCTGAAGCCTATTTACAGTTCATTTTCTGCCAATTGCTTGAGATATTATCTGCTCATTCTGGGCCTACGAACACGCTATTATTTCCGTCTCTAAAAGAGACCTATCAGATACTCATATCTGTATCAGACGTGGGTACACCTTGATACTTATAATGAGAAAAGAAAAAATACATATTAATTATTGCTGTCCGAAACTATATTTTTTACTGTTATATTTTAGTAACATGTGTATATTATTTACATTGTCATAAATGTACTATCCTTTTAGAATCTATTTTTCCATAAAAGTGATTAGAATATACCAACAATGTATAATTTTAAAGTATCAATAGATTTGTAAAATTGTGTCAGTAAATGTAGCATCTTGGAGTTGCATTATCAGACCCCTCGTATCCATGCCTAGTACTGGTACCTGTGTCAATGATCATGTTACATATTCTGGGCTGGAATCACCACTACATATAGTGATTGCAGGCATATGCGGATGAGCTTGGGATTCCTTTTCTTGAGACAAGCGCGAAAGACTCAATAAATGTGGAGCAAGCTTTTTTAACAATGGCCGGGGAGATTAAGAAACGGTAAGTCATGCAGTAACTCATTTGAATTTGGGTTGGAAGTCCCATGATTTGTACACATGCTGCAAACATAAATTCAATTCCACCTATCATCTTCTTTTATGCTTTCTTTGGAGGAACCCCTTGATACTAAAGATATCGTCTTTACATCTTTTTTTTTTTTTTTTTCACTGCAGAATGGGAAGCCAGCCTAGCTCAAACAAAGCAACAAACACTGTTCAGATGAAGGGAGAGCCGATTCAGCAGAAAAGCAACTGCTGTGGTTAGCCGTTTCTCCCGTGTTGTATTACTATAATATGCAGACTGGCTTGGATAGTAAATTATGTTACAATTAGATGGATTTCATTTTCCTGTCGCTGAAAAGTTTATCTGCATGGTAATGTTGGTAGTTTATAGTTTCAGCATGACTCAGCATTTGGATTTTGGATGATACTGAAATTCTTGTTGCAGAATGTGAAAACATTAACGTCTACTGAAATGCTTCAGCACTCACTTGTGAATCTGTAACATGGTGCACATTTTATAGTTTGGACTGAGCTGGGTACCTTATAGCTAAAGTGCAACAATCAGTAGTTAACATTCTATGCACTGTTATAGGCCCCACCTCCTTGATGAACCACTGTGATTTTGAGCCAAAATATACGTTCCATTTGAATCTGCCAGTGTGCCAGTTCAAATTAAGTTTGACCTTGCCATTCAGGCTTCAGTTGGGAGTCCATGAAATGCTGGTGTGCAAGTGCAGTCCATCGGCATAAAGTTTGGGTTGGGTTGGTGGGTTGATCAGTACAGTTTAAGGCCAACTCCAACTCAACATGTATGTTAAGCAGGTTGGAAATGTCAAACCAAACCTACTCAGAAGAAGTGCAGTCAGAGATTATATTACGTGGTCTGTTTGGACTTGGGAGGTTGATGTGGAATAAAGACTAAAGACTGGACTCAAAATCCGACCTTCTATTAATTTGGTTGGGAATTTCTACGCAAATCCTCCAACCCAGGAAATGCCCGTTTGGCAATTCACTAGTAAAGTAAATTTAAAGTAAAGGATCACTTTAAAAATATAAGAAAAGAACGTGAGGTCTTATAAAAAAACCAAAAAAAAAA
Organism: Camphora micrantha; assembly: GCA_003546025.1. Lineage (NCBI taxonomy): Eukaryota > Viridiplantae > Streptophyta > Magnoliopsida > Laurales > Lauraceae > Camphora > Camphora micrantha. The sequence continues at coordinate 7,731,481 of QPKB01000008.1, forward strand.
AAAAAAAAAAACCCTTAGTTTTTTTTTCTAAAAGGTAATTTTTATTTTTTCCTCCAAATACCATAAAATGACAAAAGGTCACTAAAATGGATTTTGAAAATTTAAAGTGGTTTGACTGGTTGGGTTGGTCAACCCCGACCACCCTCTTGTGAAAAAAAGCAGTACCAAAAATCCCAACTTTTTGGACCTTGTAAAATACTCATTTAAACCAAGGGTAGAATTAAAGCTATTTGCAATTATCCCTCACGTTTAAAATGAAATCAGCCCAAAACCTTCATCTGAAGAACAATCCTGTCCCTGAGTCCTGCTTTGGCCTTAGAAACGGACAAGGGTTACTAGTGTACTACTGTGAGAGTCTATCGTATCATTTTCCACCTTTTTAGTTATCGCTCTTTGCGGGGACCCACTTGCGCATACAAAGATAGGGCAGACTGCAAGATGGGAAGCTTTCATTGTCGATAAGTGCTAAATTATTGGTTTAGGACCCACCATTCCTATTATTAGACCATCATCTTTTTTGTTAAAAAAAAAAAAAACACTTTTCTAAATTATCCATCTATTTTTTCTAAAATATCCAGAAAAATCAATATATATATATATAAATACATAAATATATATATAAATATATATTTATGTTATTTGGGTGATAAGATGTGAATACAACATTGGGCCTGTTTATTCCATGGAATGGAATTCTAAGAAATATATTGTTTGGTAAAAACACTTGTAGGGTGAAATGAAGTGAATTGAATATTGAAGAGAAAATAAAATATTAGGGAGTCTAATCATAGTAGGATGGAAATTTATTTTTAGTGGCTTCATAATGAATATTTTTGACTTTTTAGGTATAAAGCAGATGGATTTTTGGCTTTTAGTGGCCTAAGAATGATGTGTTTTTTTTTTTTTTTTTTTTTTTTTTTTTTTTTTTTTTTTTAATTTAAGAGAAAATTTTAAAATTTTATACTTTTTGATATGACCTCTTATCTTTTTTTTTATCTTTTTTTTTTTTTTTGTCTTGTGAAAGGAGACTTTACTTCACTTCACCTTACAAGTGAAGTGGCCAAACAAGCGGGCAACTTTGTACGGCCACATCTCCACAGAAAAGAGAAAAGTTAACTGTTAGGTGTGGCCACTTCCTCTTGATGAAAACCGCAAAAAAATTGCTTAATTTTTGGTGATTTTGTAAAAAAAAAAATATTTATTTTTATTTAATTTTGCTAGAGATGAAAAGGACTGAGAAAACGTGTGGAAAGCATAGAACGTTTTCCGAGTTGAAGTGGAAAAATAACTGAAGTTTCCACGACCTCCAGAAAATCCCTCCCTTTTTTTTTTTAGAAATACAGACTAAGATTTCCACAATTTTTTGGAAGGCGTGGTAGCACAGCAAAAACACGCCATAAATAACTTCCAACTTGGTGTAGGGTTTGGACAGAAAAAGATTGGAAACTAATATGTAGTTAACATGGGAAAATAAATTATGCAAGATAAAATTCAGTTTTTTGCCTAGTTGAAAAACCATGTTTTAAAGATTTAAAATGAGACTTCTACTAATCGTGGTTAATGAGCACAACATGACAGTTTAAGTAAACTCTCCCTCTTCTGCAAATTAATAAATGTACTGGTCTATATCACTCGAATCAGAGTGAAATCCGAGGGAGTTGTGTGATATGAATGGGGATTGTTAAGGGGCATAGACCTGGACCTACAGAAGGTGACAGCATTAAGATCATTTTGCCACACCTTTTCTAATTTGCATCAAGACATACATTTAAAAAGCCAAATCAAAGATCTTCCCTTCCATTTTCAATAGAGTTTTCAATAGAGAGTCTATATCAGATCCTTTGTGAACCTAACATTGTATGGTATGCCATTTATGAGAGAGAGAGAGAGAGAGAGAGAGAGAGAAGAGTACTGGAACTAAAAACAACTGAGTTTTTCAATAAACATCACATCTAGAATAGCATATTTCTTTTCGTGAGCAATTTCGAAGAACTCAATTTTTCTGAATCTATTCAGAGAAGATAAAGCAAATATAATAAAATCCAAAGGAAAAAAAACCAGAAAAAAAAGGAAAAGAAAAAAAAGCATGCGGTCACTCGAACAAACACCCCAACCAATCTCAATTAACAACACAGCCAAAAGTTCAAAGTTAAAAAAGGCTAGGAATTGGGATCTGGAAAGGCAAAATTTAATCACCTCTAAGTCGAGCAGCAAGTCTTCTTTGTGTTAGCCTCTCCACTGACGAGAATCGTCTTTCCTTCTTTTATACTTGTGGCCGCAGGCTCCTCTGATGAGAGAGTCTTCTTACTTATTATACGATATATCTCTGCAAGGATCATCTGGAAAGCCTTCTCCACATTGATTGCCTCGAGTGCGGAGGTCTCGATGAATGATAGGCCTTCCTTCTCAGCATAGCTCTGGGCATCCTCAGTGGCAACTGCACGGAGGTGTTTCAGATCAGTCTTATTTCCAATAAGCATGATTACAATGTTCGAATCAGCATGGTCTCGTAGCTCCTTCAACCACCGGCTGACATTCTCAAATGTCGTTGGTTTGGTCACATCATAAACTAGCAGAGCTCCAAGTGCTCCCCTGTAATAGGCACTGGTTATCGCTCTGTATCGTTCCTGGCCTGCAGTGTCCCATATTTGCGCCTTGATTGTCTTTCCCTCAACCTGGAAGAAGAATAAAAATAAAATCCAAATATCATGATACATAAACAATAGGGGAGATATACTAGTTGAGCTACTCAAGCTTTTTATCCCACATAATTGCAACATGAAATGTTCGTTTGGATATAGTGGGAAACCCGCATTACAAAATTGATAAAATTAACTACATAGAGGTCTAAAGACTGCCAGAAAGTGATTAAAATGAAAAACAAAGTTTTTATACAGACTGCCAAAATTTATGGATGCCTGATACATAATTACTCCATGGTAATCTAGTTATAACAAAATTCTAGTAATAATAACATAGAGAATGAACTGCCAAACCTATTGGAAACAGGACAGCAAATCCTTATCATCAATTTTCTAACCAGTTACCAACATTTCCTTCATCTATCTGTTTCTTTTTTTTTCTCTCTTTCCCTTTTTTTTTTTTTTTTAAATAGTCATCTAGAATTCAGGGATGCTCAAGCAAAAATGCAACAGCCTTTCAACTTCACATGTGATTGTTGATTTTTATCTGATTAAGAACTAAAAAAGACTTGAAAATGGCCGCATATGAATGAATAAGGAACCACTGTCCAAAAAAGAATAAAATAGCAGGGTCAAAGTTCAGCATGTGATGGAGAACAAAAGTAAAATGATGATAAAATATTACAGGAAGTTGAATCAGAAAGCGCACACCAGTGAAACATAACTCATATTTGGACATTGGAACAACATGCATCAATATGTTTTATCCCGAGGAATGTCTTCAAAGTAACACTAAGATAATTGTTAGAACCAAAGACATGACAAGATCACATTAGAGTCTTAATGCAGGTCCAAACGTACCGATGTTTTTGACCTATATAGATACACCTTTTCTTTTATATCATGTTGGAAACACTAATCAGGATCCATCCTATAATGATAGATAAAATCTTGTAAGGGCATCTTAAATGCCTCCCTGTAACTGAAAGTGGAAGGAAAAAAGGAGCAGTCGAATGGCAAACAAACAACTTTAGAGTTTTAGCTACATTAAGCGATAGTACAAATCCTCTCCAAGTGAAGATGGACATTTTTCTCAGAACCCATATAAGTATGTTTCACTCAAGGTTAGTATTCCAAGCTATAAGTTTTGAAATTTCTCATGATCATCATATATTGGGAAGTACTCATCTTACTCTTCCCTGGCATAGCATTATCCTAAGTGTGAATGTGCACCATGCCAATGATAAGTGATCATGCTAATTAAAATATTTTTTCATAGCTTGGTTTTACAAGGGAATTCATCTTCCTCCATGCACAATCATTGGGCTCAAAGAACAAGATGACAATATCCTCCAACATGCAAGAACCTATAAATATATAAAATATTCTCCTACGAGTGGTCTGCATGTGAAGTCTAGGTCGATAGGGCCAACTTAGGCCCACCTATGATCAGTGCAGCCGCTTTCACACTCTTGTCATCCAATGATCTCGCATGAGGCCCACTTTTACACTCATCAAACCTTCACTCACCGTGGAATGAATCTCAAAAGAATTTATGGTTGAAATTCCATTAAATTTATGGCTCTTAAATCAAGGGCAAGGATAATCTGATAGGGCAGATTTTTGGCCCAACCCTTATCCAAGAGGAGACCTTCCCATCTAGCTTTCCCCCATTGAAAGCCATCCATCTAAGCAAGCCCCTTGAACTAAAATGTATATGAACAATAATGCAGTCCGCTCGTAGGAGAAAACTTTCGCTATAAATACAGGGATGGGAAGATGGATCAAATGGATAATGTAAAAGAAATGTGCTAAATACAGGACCATATAAAAGGTTAGAAACTGCCACAGTGAGAAAATAAAAATAAAAATAAAGGGTTACTTGTTGAAGGTACTAGTAGAAAATAGAGGCCATTGAAGATCTTGGGTGGGTGAAATGGTCAGGAATAACATGCCATTTTGTAGCAAAACTAAAGCATGCAGTTACAAGAGGGTTGAGTAGGAGAACATGACTCGCAATCTAAACCTAAATAGATGTTTTTTTTTTTTTTTTCTTTCTTGCATTATTGAAGATCAGTAGATGAATCTTTACACAATCAAAGGCGACAAGGTATACAGAATTTCTCATAGAAATGCACAAAAAGTGTGTTTGTGTTTGTGTGTGTGAGAGAGTTTAGGTAAGTTTTGTAACTTTGGCATTATTGGAGGGTTCATTTTAGGAGTTTTAGAGTGACAACTCTGATATCCTGGCTGAGCTGTCTTTCCTAAGAAATGTATGTTTCTTCTCCATGTAAACATGCCCAATCTCCCTTACAACCCTCACACCAAGCACCTCTATTTCTTTTCAAATCAATATTGAGACCAACCATATCTCAGACATAATGGTTTTTCATCAAACACAACAATGTACAATGTCATTAGGGGAAACACCAGACAAGAGAAAATTATATATCTTATTCCATATCCATACATGCGCATAGAGGTTTCTGTGATCCAGACTGCTGATCTGATGCACTGATCAATCACAGATTAGTAATATCCACACATCTCACACTTTTAGAAGATCCAAATTCCAATTAATTGACTCCCAACCACTGAGAACTCTGTTAATTTAACTTCTGCAAACTTCAAACTTCTGCTCAAATCATGCAACCAAGTCTAGATTTACAATCAAATCACAATTCACATAGAATCAGCAAGTAATTAACCAGATCTCAACAAAAATGCCAAACAACAATTCAGATCTACCTTACTAAAAGTCCAAAACCCTAATCAGAGATTTTTTTAATAAAAAAACCAGAAAATCATACTCAAATTCAATAAAAGAAGTCAGTAACTCAATCACAAGATCCATTCTATCTCTAATTGAATTCAACACAACCAATATCCAATAAAAAATTAGAGAAATCCTGCTTCAATTACACAATCAAGAAACATCAAACAGAATCAAGTAAAAAGAAAGCGATAATCACAAAGATTCACATCGAAATCGATCAAATCAATTGAAAAGAAAATCAACATTTCTTCAAGATTAGCAGATAAGTAAACATTTGTTTTTTGTTTTTTTTTCAAAGATCGAGATAGAGATCGAGAGAGAGAGAGACTTGAAGAGTTCGTGTGGCGAATTCGACTCCAATGGTGGACTTGGATTCGAGGCAGAACTCGTTCCTAGTGAATCGGGAGAGCAGATTGGATTTTCCAACGCCTGAGTCGCCGATTAATACCACCTTGAACAGGTAATCGTATTCCTCGTCAAGTCTCCTCGCCATCTTTCTCTCTCTTGTCAAAAATGACTCACGATCGGATTTCTCTCTCTCCCTCTCTCTCTCTCTTTCTCTCTCTGTTGATGAGGGATGAGAAAGAGAGGAGATGTTTTTTCTTCTTTGTTGTGAAGACTCAAGAAGTAGAAACTTATAGCAACCAACAGCGCACCCCACTCACGCGCTTATTTTGGGTTACTTTTCAGCGACGGAGAGGGAAAAGAGAACAGTGACAAATACCATTCCTTTTATGGAGAATTTAAAAAAAGTCCTTTAAGTTTAGAACTTATTTCAAAAACGGACATAAGTTTCAAAACTTTTCAAATTAATCCCTAAAGTTTTTCAGAAAATTTTCAATTAAGAACATCCATCTATTTCAAGTTATTTTTGGGTAATTTTTTTCCTTTTTTTTTTAAATACTCAAATTATCTTTCATTGTAATAAAATTCTCATTCACTTTCTTTATATTCTCCTCATTTCCCTCCCCGGTATCCTCACGGTGATCAATGACACCCAATGGCTTCCGAAAATATGTCATGGGTTTAAATGAAGGGTAATTTGGGTATTTTTAAAATATTGAAGGAAAAATTCACCAGAAAATACCTTTAAATGACCGGATGTCCTTAATTGAAAATTTACTCAAAAGTTTACGGACTAATTTAAAAAGTTTCAAAACTTATGTACCTTTTTAAAATAAGACAAAAACTTAAAGCCATATTTAAAAATTTGGCATCCTTTTATTAACAAGGTTGGAGATGCCACTTTCTTATTATTAAATTATTTTACAGTCACAATTGTCAAACTGAAATCACTTATGTCAATGCGTGAGCTCGGACATCTCAACAACTAAACAAAATTTTTATTATGTTTGTGTAAACCGGTTTTCATGGAAAATGCTTGAAAACAATTTTTTTTTTTTTTTGCCGGTTTAGAAAATTAACATTAGGAATTTTACCAAAACAAAACACTTTAATTGGCTCGTGCACCAAAAAAAAGTCACTCTTGTTTGGCAACTCTATTAATAGTGTCAACTAAAGTGAAGCTCCCATTTCTTAAAAAAAAAAAAGGCACATCAAAAGCACATTAATTCCAACCTTTTGTTATATTTTTTTTTAAAAAAAGAAAAAAAACAACATCCTTTCTCTACTGAAATACAAAAAAACTCAACTTTTCTATATAAGAAATTAAAAATATTCCATAACAAACAACAAAAAATAAAATACTATCATAACCAACTTATATTTTATTCTTTCTTTAAAATAATATTTATTTCACTTAACTCTATTAATAAAGATCTTAAACAGTGGGCCTGTTTGAAGAGGCAAAAAATAATGTAGGGTGAAGTTAAACGGGTCCTAATAGTCTAGATTTTTAACTTTATCCTGTTTGGATCACCCAGGCCCCATAGATGAAGTAATGTTGTAAGCCACATGTACTCCATTTTACTGTACTTCCATTTTCTTGAGTAAAAGTGGATTTTACTCCAAACCTTAACTTCACGGTAATCATCCAAAATAGAGTGAAGTGAAGTACTCTACTTTAAGTTCAACCTATTTATCCTCCAATTCACTCCTCATGCGAAATCCACTTCATTTTACTCTATTCCTCATTTATCCAAATAGGCCAAGCATAAAACTAAACCAGCCTTTCCGCCTAAAAACCTTTTTTTTTTTCGAAGGTCGACGTCGACACTCATTTTATTTATTGAGGGTCAACGTCGACCCTTGCTAGATTGTTCATATGCGTACATGTGATTCTTCTCCGGCAAAGTCAATGCCGGAATTTATAATAGGTCGACATCCAACGCTAAGCCCACCATCTAGAAACGTAAGTAAATTTTCTTTTCTACTGTCTCAACTGCCCACCATCTAGAAATATTACTTTAATCACATTTTATCTATAGTTTGTTTTGACAACCAGTTATGAGAGGGAGTAGGTTGGACTTGTTCTTCTGTAGAACATAGAATAAAATTTTCATAATATGCCTAAAAGGCAGGGAAATGTGTTGGAGTTCTAAGATTATTATTTTTTTGGTTTTTCAGCCAAATATCTTTCAAAGAAATGTATTTTGATGGAAGCTACTTTGGACTCATGATCCTCTCCTGACTGAGTCAGCTTGGATCGGCTGGTCACACTTATATGCAATGTCCAAGAGTTAGACCAATTACTTGGAGTCTGAGACTTTGAATCATCTTGTGCTTCATGTAAAGGTGTACATTTTGAGTTGTTTAGTTTTTGAATAAGTAGACCCACTTGTAAGTTCCATTCTTTAAGATTGTCACAGGTGTGACTGAGTGACACACTCCAAGACTTCCACTACTTCTGATATGACTTGCAGGGGTCACATAAATGGTTGACCTTTCCAAACTATCTTTGGAATTAAGATGGAATATGCAGAAGTAATCTACTAAAAAAAAAAAAAGGGTAGGTAATATTGTTTCAGATATGCACAGGCTGAGTAGGTCATATTTTGGAGATCAAAATTTCAGAGATTTTATTTTTACCAATTTTAATAAAATAATTAAAAAAAATCCATATTTGACAATTACAAATTTCTAAGAATTTTGGCTGATGGAAACCCTTCTTTTTTAGGATTTTAAGGACCAACCCTCGTACATGGGGTTTGAAAATCTTTATTCCTGTGCATTACGGATATCAATTTTTCTTATCTATATGCATTATTACGCACTAATATAAATGTGAAATCCCTAAATATACAAATCCCAAGTGAAGAATTGATATTTGAAGGACAACGAAGAATCCTTAGATATGTGAATTCCTCACCTATTGCCAAAAATGCTCTCCTCAGCAAATAAATCGTTAGATATGTGAATTCTACTTGGTGTGTGCAACTCTAATGAAGCGAAGGTGTTAGCAATTTTAGAAGGTCTTAGATTGTTGTCAACAAGATGTAGTGGTGCCCTTGTGTTAGAAAGTGATTCTTCAAATGCGATTATGTGGGTATCTAACTGAAAGTCTAACCTATGAAAATTTCAATTCCTCTTCAATGAAATTAGGGAGATTTCAGTTCGCATTAATGTCTCATTCTGTCATGAGATTAGATCCGCCAACTCAATGGTGGATGCGCTAGCAAAGCAAGGGATGGATAGGTTAATTCCTTGGATGGGTGTCATCTTGTAATTGGAGTTGTAGCTGATGCTTCTCTCTTGCACCTTCCAACTCCTCTTTTTTTTTTTTTTTAAGTTTTGATGTATTCTTTTTTCCTTCTTTTAATAAAATCTTTGTGACCGTTTGTAAAAAGAAAAAAGAAGAAGCAGGATGGAGAGTGGAGATTTCTAGCCACCAAAATTAGATAAAGAGAAAAAGAAAGTCAAACAATTATGGAGGTTTGTTTCAGCATATATAGACACCTTCAGATGGAAAGCCAAGAAAAATCGTGAGAGATTTTTGAAAAAGAACGGGAAACTGGGTACTTGTTTGGGACCCAAAGGTGAAGTTAAGCACGTTAAGGTGGGTTAACTCTAACCTGACCCTTTTTGGGCAGGTCAATTTTTCTTGACTCATAGCCGACCCGTATTTTATATGGGTAGAGTTCGGGTAGAATTAGTGGGTTGGGTTAGGTTTTGCCACCTCTGTAGTGAGTTATACGCTTTAATAACCCCCTTTTTCACCTGCGTTGGGAAAGATCTTGGAGGATAGAAGATCCATTATTTTGCACTCTCATCAACATCTTGAACATTTTTTTGCTTCATTTGTAACATGATTAAAGGTTTTGAATCTTCTGTTTCTAAGGGTGAACAAAAGAAAAGAATTTAAAGTGTGTTATGGGTGAAAAAGGATTTTTAAAGGCATGTGGTGTTAAATCCAAATTAGGAAAGGAGTTTATAAAGTAGGGTCCGCTAGCAACTTCTTTTAGGTGTAGGTGGTCGGATGCAGCGATTTAAACTTTAAAGGGGTCAGTTGCCGGTTTTTATACGCTCTCAACAGAGGAAATCCTGCAATTGAAGCTTTAAGAGGTGGGATGTAGGTTTTCCTCTGCTTAGAGGTGAAAGACATAAGTGGAGATATAAATGAGACTGTGACTTTGTTAAGATTTGAATTATAAGAGTGGTGGGTAGGTATTTATTTTCCATCTCCCATTTATTTATGCTCTCTATTAAATGACACATTATTTCTTAGCTATTTATGAATTTCACTTTTGTTTCTTTAATAATTACTTCTAAAAATACATATATATATATATATATATTTATTTTGAAAAATCAATTCCATACTTAATAAACTAAATTTGAAGAAACAAAGGTGAAAAATCCATAAATAGATCTACTAATTGAAACCCTAGCAAAGTCAAGGTTCCATCTACATCTCCACTTATGTCTTTCAGAACTTAGCAGAGGAAAACCTGCATCCTACCCCTTAAGGCTTCAATTGCAGGATTTTCTCCTCTAAGAGAAGAGGAAAATCTGCATCAGACCCCTTACCTCTACGTGACCCCTTAAAGCTTGAATCGGAGGATTTCCTCCTCTTGGAGCATAGGAAAACCTGCATTCGACCCTCTAAGGCTTAAATCGCAGCATCTCCTCCACTGAGAGCGGTGGAAAACCAGCATCATTGTTAGATCATCACAATTGATGCCCTATTACTCCAAATTATTCGTAACTGTCAGCAAATGAACCATGTATAGGTCTAGGTCCACAACAACTTTCCAACATCCAAGATTTCTTGACGGAGTTGGTTGGCCACCTCGACAGCTCTGATCTACCTCCATGCAGGGAATAAATAGTGAATAATGCTGGCCCATTTAATAATAAAAGAAAAAAACACACAATGTGCACTCAAACCCTACTGAAAAAATAATAATATTCCAATCATAACATCAAATTGCATTAAAACAACCATACTTTAGCGGTTGATTTTACATTAATATTTCATAGTTTCTCATATATTCTAATCATAACATCAAATTGCATTAAAACAAAAAAAGCATACTTAGCAGTTGATTCTACATTAATATTTCATAGTTTCTCCTACAGTCACTAGATTGAAAATGCCTCTCCATTCCATCAAGAGTAAATTAGGTTAAATTTCCAACTCTGCAAGCTGTTTAATGTTCATGGGATATGCCACACTGGCGTCTCCATTGAAGGCTGTTCTTCCCAGTATGATACTCACAGCTGCTGTTGGATGGAAAGCATCCCACCATACATACTGGTCTCTGTTTGCACAAGGAGTCTGCAATGGAAGGCATGTGACTTGCCCTCTGTTCCGACCATTACCGCAGCACCCGCGATCGATGACCGTAAATCCTTTTCGATATAGATAATCAAGAATTGAAAATTTTCAAAAATATATTAGGAATTTAGAGAATATATTGGATGTGAGAAAACATGGAATAAATATAGAGAGAGAATCTCAAAATGGTTTCTGAGCTGATATTATGAGAGTGTCCTATATATCACCAATATCAGAGTAGTTTTAGAAGTTTTTAATGACTATCAAAGTAGTTCATTGTGTCAAATTTGATTTTAACACCAGCATGGTGTACAAAACACTCAAAATGCTGTTAATTCATACTAGTTTTCAAGTGAATCCATCTTCATCCACTCTCACTTGTTTTGTGATTGGGCTTTCATCAAATTTGACTAATCTGCTTCTCCATATCTTGTGTCGTTTTATTCATATATGCTTCATCCTTATGATGAAGTTGTTTTTGAAAGGGGGGTCTGATTGACATTTATATCTTCTAATTTCCTCCATTCAATTTTTCTTTTTGTATTTTCTTAATTTCATGGATGATGAGGGCAAAGAAGATTAAGTACTACGGAGAAAGTTTACAGTGGATTTAAAAGAGTTTCTGGGCCAATTTGGGTGAAATAGTTGGCTCACAGGGTTCCAATTTTTTTTTAAGTTTTGATACAAGTTCAGCATATGGTGAGGCCCATTTTGATTAGAGATGATGTATGAAGGTGAACTCACAATTTGCAGTCCATTTATTGTCAAATATATAGTTGTTTTATTTGGATTGTAGAGCGGCCAAACTCGTGAAAAATTGAAAATACTAATAGGAATTCTTCATCAAATAGGCTCTAACAAAGGATTATTATATAGGTGAGCGAATTATATTAGCTCAAAAGTTGGGCACTCGTCAAAAACTTCCAAATACCAATTCCAACTGGAGATGAGATAAAGTGAGAGCGCGCATATACCATATTGTGTGGGGCGACTGAGAATATCCATGAACATATGGTAGACATCTACAAAGATAAATCTGGCTCTGGGAAGGTTCGCATTGAGATTATCAACCATATTTCTGATGTTTTGATTGAAAGGAATAACGAGTCCATTAACAGCCTCCGAGCAATGGCCAGATGTACTTTGTGCAAGTATGCTTGGAACACAACCCAGTATCCCCACCGCCGAAACCACAACTTTCCGAGCTCCCAGGTTATAAAGGTTCTGAAAGAATTGAAAAGATGGAGATTAAGAACAAGGGATATGTTTGTTTAAGTAAATGTCATATCAATGACAAAGATAAGATAAAACAAATGTAAGATTAAGTGCGTGGTGAAGCAATGTTAGTGTTTGGCATGCAAGAAGCGACGAGAGAGTGGTAAAGCAGTTAGTTTTACCTTTCATTTACTTTACAATACTTTAGGGCCCGACGAGAGAGTGGTAAAGCAGTTAATTTTACCTTTCATTTACTTTACAATACTTTAGGGCCCTTTTGGCAATTTACTAGATTTGTAAAAGTAATGTAAAGCTTTCATCTTTTTAAGTAAAAGGTCACATCAAAAGTTCACATTTTTAAAATTCTCTCATTCTTTATACAAATGACAAAATGTAAAAAAAATAAAAATAAAAATAAAAAAACAACATCCTTTCTTCACTAAATAGCAAAAACACATCCACTTTTTATATAAAAAAGTTAAAAGGATTTCTTACTAATCTACTAAAGAAAAAATACCATTGTAATCCGTTTATTTTTTATTCTCTTTTCATTTTATACCACTTTTACTTTAATAATAAAATTCCAAGCTGACCCTTTCACCCTATAGTTTTAATCAAACATGGTAGACCGCAAAAAAGTGACCGTTGGGCCAACTTCACCTTCACTTTTACATTACTGCTCGCAAAGAAACCTTTTACCTTCACTTTTACATCACTGCTTGCAAAGAAAACCAGGTGTGTGTGTGTGTGTGTGAGAGAGAGAGAGAGAGAGAGAGAGAGAGAGAGAGAGGAGTTACAGTTAGTTGAATAGAGTACTGGTGAATGAGGAGATCTGCGAACTGTTGGGCGTTGTATAGGTTGCGAGTGGGGTAGTTGGGCATCATGTAGTTGTTGAGGTAGTCATTGCTGCCGAAGCCCACGAAGTAGATGCAGCGACCGATGGACTGAGAGACTCTGACCGGGCCAAGCTGTTGGATGATCTGAGCCTGGGTGCGTGCGAAGTTTCGAATCTGTTTATTGAAGGGTATGCGGCCCACCTGCATAAATCGCCCATTCAATATTGCAGTTGGAAGAGTATAACTGCAGTGAAATGCATAAATAACTAACACTCATGGATTACTTTGGTTAATCCTCTCTAAGAGATCTGATTGAAGATAATTTTATGATACTAGAAATATTGACTTTTAGAGACTATTTTAGGACCTCACTAGAAAATTTGATTAGATCATGGGGATATGACCTATTTACATGGACCATGTGTGAAAAGCTAGCATGAATCTATTTTTATCAAAGATCAGTATAATGATGTATATATGACACTCAAGGTAGGAAAATTGGGCTAGTTGACTCGACTTTTCCGAGTCAACTCGTTTTAGTAAAAAACCGAGTAAAATATATGGCAAACCATCCGATTCGCCTTTTTTAGGTAAGAGGTACATATGTTGAGCCATTTGACAGGTTAAATTGATTTTCAACAATTGATGGTTATTTTTAAGTATTAATACTTGAGGTTCGGCAATTTAAAATTGATGATTGAAATGTAATTTAAAGCTTATATTTGAACTTTTACATTTGATTTTTCCACTCGGAGGTCCCTCAACACATGACTTTATGACAAACCGTCTACAATCTAAATTCATTCAGCCAAATGTCCCTCTCACACATTCATATAGCTAAAATGTAGAAATTACCCTTTCTTTAAATCATAACAGAGGGAGAATACAAGATTTGAAATTTGAAATTTCAAAATATTATGCCTAAAACGGTTGAAATAACAAATCAGTAACGAAATATGTGATCGTGCGAATGTAGGGGCCTCTGGATGCAAAATATCTAGCTGCGTGGACCAGAGCCCTTAAATAGAAATCGCATGGACGAGAGCCTCTACAAGTTTCACTTTAGGGACGTATCGCTAATTTACTCTATAAACTAACTAATAAAACAAAATCCTAATAAATGCGAAGGAAGTAAATGAGAGGGATGAATTTTTACAAAATTTCCGCCGGTGATGTCTAGGATTCCTGCGGCAGCAGAAGCGTAATTGACGCCATGAAGGATGCCTTCTCCAACCGTGTTTAAGTTCGGCGGAATCAAAGGAAGTCCCAAAAGCACAGCTGCAAAACACAAACACATCTTAGCCGTCAAAATTCCATGTGGCAAAATGGACGGTCTTAGATCAGTTCCACCATAATGTTCTGCTTCCTAAATATGATCAGTGATCAACAACTTAGGTGTAGATGGGTTGAGCCCCTCACTCAATTGGATTGGATTCAACCACAAAAATACTAGAGTCTAGAGGTGGATCCAACTTGAGTCGACTGATGAATTAATCCTTGACAGTTTTTTTGTTCTTGGAAGGTATTAATGTTTTAGGAAATTACTGAAAAAATCATTTTAGATGTCGGGTGCACCAAAAAGGCCCTCATAGTTCCTCAAAAATGATAAATGCCCTCATAAATCATCGGTGATGATAAAGGCATCCTGCCAATTTTTTCTTTTGTTTGAGCAATTACGTTATCGTCTATGATATCATCACTTGTATCTTCCCTATCGTCACTCGAACAAAAGTAAAAACCTAGTTAAAAGGCCTTTAGAGACTTTTTGGTACACTAGATATTTAAGGTGATTTTTTTGGTAATTTCCTCTTACGTTTTTTAAAGGTACTATTGGAAGGCCAGGACTTTTCAAACCTGGCCCACTTTACACCTCTGTTTCAAATCTGGCTGGGCTGGACTGGGCCTTTAATGGATGTATAGCTCAGGCGCGGCATATTTATTGGTCAGGCCAGAAGATTAGGTAGTGGGACCCTGACTACTACCTTCAGATCATATGACACATAATTTATTGGAAATATTGCCTTTTCAAACTTTTATATTGAATGTTGGATGGTATGATGTCAGTGATGGGGACTGTCCATCCATTTAATGGGCAATACTACATGCCACAAAAGTTCACAACACCTTATGGGATTTGGGCCATTTGGCACTTGGGAGATACTACTTGTGTGACTATATATATAAACATGCACAGGCAGCAATAAGCAATAAATTGGAAATATGGGCTTGTCCATTTCAATCTCTGACAGAAAGAAAACTGCAATTATGGGATGTCTTAATTTGCAATGCATGGCCCACATGCAGCAAAGATAAAGAGCCATGTGAAATGTTTTCCCTTGCCATTTATTTCTAGAGCTTTGGCACATAGCAGTTGGGGCCAACTAAAACATTTATATGGATCTATGATTGGAAACTTCAATTTGCAATCACTTCTCCATTTTCCTTGGTTTACAAATCACAAATGCTAAGGAAAGTGGGACCCACATTTCTTAAAATGATAAAAAGTAATGAAATGCAGTTGACCCACTAAAAGGAAGACTCCACTCGGTCAGTGTCACTGTCATGTAAAGGTTGCTGTAGAATGGTAAATGGCAGTGGGTTGGGACTTGGGAGTTGGACCAGTGAGATAGGGTTGAACAACATGGGTGGGTGACTTAACATGTATATGTCCATTGTACTGGTAATCTCAACTGGACCCAACCCTAGATCCTAAATTATTACATCAGGATAGGCTCAGGCATTCAGGCTGACAAGTAATAATACTAGGTTGGGTTCAAAACTTTTGGAGGGAACCTCTCCCAGTGAGTGACACTTCTCTCTCATGGTTAGGGATGTAAACAGACCGGATGGCATTGGCTCCACAGATTCTGATTACTGCCCATTTAAATGTATAGGATCTAAATTCAGATCTGATTTGGCTTTCCAGATTTGTTACCCAATTCAGATCCCAGGCTGAAGTTAGTTCCAGGTCCAACTATAAATATGAATTCAAATTTTTGGGTACTAATACTAAATAAAGAGAGCTATAAATGGGATGAAGACATAGGAACTATTCCCAACCAAGTAATGTTACTATGGATATATTATATATATCTGGGTCTAGTGGTTTAGGTTGGGCCCAATCCAGAAGGAGAGTGAGCGCGTGAGAGAGAGAGAGAGAGAGAGAGGGGACGATCAAATAAGATTACGGTCTAATCCGTACCAATCTAATCCGTGTACATGACCTCGAGTGGATCTATAATTTTTAGAGGAGAAACCTCTTTTTTGTTTTTTCGAAAACAAATATAGTTGCACCGAGTTTGAGGCCCAATACCCTATCACATACGACATATATTTTAGATTTAGCCATTTAATAAATTCAACATTTCATATTTCTTTATTTGAAATCATGAGGAGTACTGTCAACATAACTTTCTTTCAATTCTCACTTTCCACTTCTTGCTTTAAAATGTTTGGAAAAAATTTAATTTAAGTTTGAAGATGGAGGCCTTGTGCCAATCTAGTTTGAAGATTTGAATGCACATTGTTAAGGTCAATGTCTACCCTCACTCTTGAGAAGTCATAATTGTGGTCGAGCCCTCTCTCTCATCATAAAACTATAGTTATCTCCTTTCCTATCACAAATTGATTTTGAAATAAGTGGTAGCTCAATGAGTATAAGATTCTAAAAATAGTATCAGAACAGCTTCAGAACCGTCATAATTGTTGTTGTGCAGTTTTCTAAGTCATCTAACAAGGTGGGTCCCACCATAGAAAATTAATTCACTCATGCCAGTTCTCTCAACTCTGGACGAAAACATTTGTTACCATAGTTCGATGTATCTCCTGTTTTATTTAAAAAATGACTAGAAAGACACCAGAGGATGGGATCCAAACAGGAATAGATGGTTCCACTTCCCTGTAAACATGTCATATATAGCCTCCCAAGAGACTTCCCATGAAGAACA
The DNA here is from genome assembly GCA_003546025.1 of Camphora micrantha. Classification (NCBI taxonomy): domain Eukaryota; kingdom Viridiplantae; phylum Streptophyta; class Magnoliopsida; order Laurales; family Lauraceae; genus Camphora; species Camphora micrantha. Next base: position 7,748,574 of record QPKB01000008.1, read on the forward strand.
TCTACAGTCTCAAACTGTTGCTCAGCCGGCAAAGAACATAAGATTACGTAAAAAAAAAAAAAAAAATGCATGCCAAAATAAATGAGGAAGAATAGTACCGACCAATTTCGTCAACCATGGTGTAGCCATTAGAGAACCTTCCAGTTGGGCCACCAGAGAAATCGATCCCATATGGGTAATAGTCTGCCTTAGCAAAAGATGGGAGATTGTTGTTGTTTCCATTGTCTATAAGCGAGTCGCCGAATATAAACATTGCTGGGACCAGCTCCCTCTCTCTACCTCCTCCTCCTACAACATCTTGTTGAGCTGAAACTACACTTAGTAAGAACATACCCAAGAAGACATCATACAAGAAGCAGAAGCTAAAGTAAAAGCCACCCATGAGACTTGAGAGAGAGATAGAGAGAGAGCCTTTTATTTTTATATTTTTTGTTGTTGTTTGTGCTGTGAAGTGTGGGAGATTTATAACTGTTGGATTGGGAGTGGGTGGAAAAGAGTTAATATGGTGGTCTGTATCTTTACAATAGTAGTGAATGGAAATTCGTACAATTTACCGAAACGTGGTGTCCTATGGCTAGGGTGAGATCCTGCTACTGAACCATGGTCAATCTGTATCCGTATATGATTAATGAATTGCCACTTTTGATGGTTATGGTGGGAATTCTTACCACTGGACAGCACCATGTTTTGATGAGTCCAGATCCATCTCATGATGGCGCACCCCACGTTTCACTACTATGAACCATCAAACCAAATCCCGGTCGCATGGAGTGATAATCAATGCCAGTACGAACTCATGATATTGGCACACCCCACATTTCACTAATTTGAACATCAAACCAAATCCCGGTCCCATGGAGTTATAATCACTGCCGATTTCGTTGTGGGAAAACACAGAGAGCCCATTTATTCGCATGAAATTGAATGCACATTATGGGAATTCACAGAAGAATGGGCTGAAAAAAAAAAAGATTATTAAATAGATGAGGAGAGAAGCATATATTTTAAAAAGAGATGCATGTTGACTTTACAAAGATTTGAATTATTAAGGTGAGGGAGGCTATTCACTTCCATCTCTTTGATTCATTTTCCGTTAAAAGGAAATATTTTCCTCTGCTTGATTTTAAGAATCCAATTACATGAAACAGGCAGGGTACATATAATTGTAGTTTAGTTGCTAAATCATCTTTTCTCAGTACACATGAGTAATCGAAGGGTGAAAACCACTTCAATCAAAGGGAGATTCGAGAATCAAACATTATATTTGAATAGAAAGTAACTTGATTAGAATCCATATCATGAGATGGAAGAACCTCAAATTTGATTTGATATTATAAAGTACAATGGAAGGGGCCTTTCATGGGCCACCATTGAATGGCCCTGACGTCTGCAACATGTAGTGATGCCATCATATTTAGTGTAAAGTGACCGAGAAGCTATAACATAGTTCTGATCAAAGAGAGAGTTTGAAGTTTACCATCAATGAGAGTAGGACTTATTTTTTTCTGTAAATATGAGATTAGGACTTAGATTTTATAATTTTAATTTAAGAGTGGTGCGCCCATCATCTTGAAATGAGAGGAAAGACCAGCTGCTAACTAGTTTCCCTAAGAACGCTCTTTTACAATGAGAAAAATTTACAATAAAGAGGAAGCCGTTTTGATATCCCATGTGAGGGATAGAAATGAAGGGTATTCCTCTCTGTAATGCATATGTGAAGTATGCACTCTGCTCGTAGGATAACCTCCTCCTCACGCGGAGAAACCCTCTTCAAAGGGTTAGCTTTTAGAGTTATTTTCATTAGACCAGTTAATAAAACACAAATCTTAGCTTCACTACCACACAGCAAAAAAAAAAAAAAAAGGAGGAATAGACAAAACCACCGGAATGGTTATTTTGGAGAGACGGTAACCACAGTTTCGCTTGCATGGAAGGATTGGAAAACATGAACCAATTTATCAGGTTATATTGTTTACCTGCTATGAATGTATGTCAACTATATTGTTTGGAGAGTTCTTTACTATTACATTTATTTCGTGTGTGTCTTATTTTAAAGAAATTTTAAAGATGTGTACTTTTGATGTGACCCATTATTTAAAAAATGAATATTGACGGACGCGCCTTTTAAGAATAGAGCCAATACACAATAGATCAACCAGATATATTGGATTCTGCTAGTGTGCTTGAACATGGGCAGGCTCCATCCTACATGCACACAATTTCATTTTTACATGATTTTATTCATCAAACTTCAAGGAATATCATACATTTGGACCTGTTTCCGCATAAAGGGGATGGATGAGGTGTTAATGGAGAGAGAGAGTAATGAATGAGGTACTTTAACCATGAAGATGATGTTTAATTTATTAAAAAAAGAAGGATGGGCTTAAATCCCCCCCGAAAATTAAATAAGGCCTCTTGTTAGTGTAATTACAGCCCAAACAAGGATTGAGAAGAGAATTATTTTTTTATCTATTGAGCGGTAGTTCTCACCTAATTATTTAGAGATTGACCTTCAGGAGACCACTTTACCTCACTCGAAGGCTCTTTATCTTACCTGAGGTCTTCGTCCCTCACTCGAGGTCTCCTTCCCTTGCCTGTAGGCTCAATGTGGTTCAAGCCCCCCTTTAGGAAGGGTAAAAAAAAGAAGGATGGCGAAGAAAGACACCCTGTGTTTGGGGAAGAAAGAGAGAAAAGAAAAGTTAAAAATCTTATTTGGTTGCTTTCACTAAAGGGTAATTTTATCTTTTTTTTTAGTAAAACAACTACCGCTGGTGGGGAGAATGCATTAATGTACTTGTTTGAAAATCAGCCAAAAGTTTTGTTATACTCTTTTGAAAATTTCTCTTTTTTAATTAAAAAAAAACAATCTTTTTTAATTTTGATTTGACCCCCTCTTCTTTCATATTTTCTTAAATTAATTCTTCATTTTACTTCACTGATAAAAAAAAGTTTACCAAACAGATTTCTTAAAATGAGTATCTAATAAAATCACCTTTTAGAAAATACAATCCAATCAGCAGTACTTTTAGAAATATAATTAAAATAATATAAAAAACAAATACCCAACCACCACCCGTATTAACTCAATTTTTTGTATTTTAATGCAAACAAAAATGCCCCTTGTTCTTCCATATAAGTCTCCCATTCCCTACTCAACCCGGTAATTCATACATTGGCGGTATGACCACAGCTTAACGGTATACTAGAAATATCAAATATACCTACTCATCTGGTATGTATATGGTGGTAAGTTACCAAAGTCTCCAAGGTTTTCTTTTAAATGGGTTTTGGATTCTCCAATTACCCAGAGATTCCAAGCCGTTAAAAACTGATTATAAATTCTTATTTAAGCCTTTATAAATAAAGGGGTCAGCGTCAGGGTTAGGGTCCTTTCTTGTACTGGTGACCTAAATGGTCCGGATTTGAATTTACCTAGGTTTCGAGATGTGGGCCCGGGACCCGCTCAATTTTTGAGAATCTCTCTTAAAAATTAAAGTTTTTTTCCCATATCATTTTCTATTTATACCCAAACTTAAACATATAATAGAGTTTTGGTTTCGATTTTGGTTCCATCTTTTCATTCAATTTCGGTTTCAGAACCAAGAAACTGAGTTGTGGTCCACTTGTCATTAACAGTTTTTACATCCTTATCTTCCCTGGAGATTCTGAGAACCCAAGTGTTGGCACTTAGAATTCTCTTTTATTAATCCGGTGAAGCGTGTGATAAAATCGCGGGAAGAGTATAAACGAGTATTGGAGCAGAGGCTTCCGATTCACTGCAATTATTCAAAGAGGTTCTTCAATCCAGAGAAGCCACTGCCCAAGTAACGTAAGACTTCATTTTGATCTTATCAACTGTTATTGGGTAGCTTAATTTATCCATTCCCTGAAATGGGTGTTTACCGTTTTGTGTATTCAATCTGTATTTGTTCTAGGATCAGCCTTTCTGCTTCTTCTTCTTCTTGGATGATTTATTTGCCTTCCCTTTTCAATTTCCTTGTTTGGGTACTGCTGTTTTGTACATTTTAACTTCATTTGTTCTGGGATTTTTTGTTTTCAGCTCCTTTCTCTTATGGTTTATTTGCATTTATTCTCAATTCACTCATCTGGGTATCTGCTGTTTTCTGCATTTATTCACCCAGGCTGGATCTTCTAAATTCAGGTCCTTGTAGGTATTTTGGTTGTGGGAGAGGCCAGAGACTCCCTTTAATCCCTAGGGAAATCTTTACCCATTGGACTATAGCACAAGGACAGTCATGGATTGAAATCTCTACAGTCTACAAAAATGGGACCACCTTCCTTTAGAATGCATAGGAGTTACATAAACTGGTTAAAAATGAAGATTAAAGGTGAATTTCTAAAAATGAATATCAAATTACATTTTATTTTAAGGAAATATAATAAAAAGAAGATGCTATTTGATGCTAATTTTTGGAAATTCACTGATCTTAATTCCTATGGATTTCAATGTAAACAGGCAGGGCCTAAAGGCTCCTATTGAAATTCTCTCAAGATTCTTATGCGAAATCCTCTTAGGTGAAAAATCATAATAATGTGTAAACAGGTAATAAATGGGTAAATGGATTGAAGTGAACAAAAAATGGTCCCAACTTGGTTGATATCTATAAACTTTACCCAACTTTTTTTTTTTTGGGTGGGACCTAAGTAAGAGCCTGCACACACATGGGAAGACAGCCCACTCAAGTGGAGAAGGAGCCCACACAAGCGGGAAGAAAGCCCACACAAGTGGGAAGGGAAGCCCTGCACACACAGGAAGAGGTGGCGTATCCAGAGTTCAAACCCTGGTCAGGCAGGTGAGAACTGCCACTCTTTAGTCCTTACCACTTGGGTCTCAACTTTACCCAACTTGAACCTGTAAACTGCCATTGAACCTGGGGATGGGCTAGGGTGAATTATCAATTTCCTTTTTCCTGGTGAATGGACAGCTTACCCATTTAACCTGACCATTTTTGTTTCTATATCTTGCTGCAAATGAAACCGATGGACACCCCCGAGTCCCTAACAATCTGGTATTGCCTAGGCTCATAGCCCACTAGAAGTTCAGACTTGAGAGACATGATACCTTGCTTGGCCTGCAAAGATGCATTAGATTTGACTTACTAGTTTGTTCAAGTGAGGTCCATGGTTCAAGTTACCTGTAACTCAGGTGATGAGTAAGAACGGAACAACCATGTCTTCCAGTCAGTTATCCGGACTCATGAACCTTTATTTATGCATAAACCAAGATATAGAAGGGCCCTAGGGATTCTATATATTAATTCTTTTTTGTTACTTTGTTTCTAACAATATCTTATGTGAACTAATATGAAAGATAAGCCAGATGAGAAAAGGGAGTGTCTCTGTAGGACTCAGTATTACCAGGCATCACCTTCCTCATCTGCTCAGATGTGCCTAGCTTCTTAGATCCAAACTACTCTTGAAAACTGTCCCCTATGTGTTGGTGCTGGTGTCCACCATTGATTGACCACATATAAAACATCAAATCAGTGTGATTTTTGCTCCATCACTTATCTGACCGTGGTGGAGCCAATGATTTAAAAGCCTCTAAGGCTATGAATATGATCCTCCAATCGGTGTCAAGTCTGGTCCATTAGTTAATCCGTGCTTTGCGCTACCTATCCACATGACCACTTTGGATTAAGATGCGCTACACATGGTTGTTGGCATGCATTGGATTACTGCTTTTATGAAGATATCTAAAATATATGGAATATTTCATTCTTATAATAACTTTCAATAGCACAACATTTAACAAACATTATTACAGATACTGTTCTAATGCAGTATTCAAGCAGCACAACACATTCCAAACATTATTGTAGAAGCTGTTCTAAAGATGTATTAGGGTCATCACCTGTACACCATAGTACTTCCTATCAACTCTCTCTCTCTCTCTCCAAATCTTACCAATTGGTCTGATTCAAACCTTCTAAAATTGGAATATTTCACTCTATACAGTTAGTGGATATGGAATCCCAGCTCATGGGAGGCACATTAAAAGTGCCATTTTGCTCTTCTATCTGCCAAACAAAAATTCTTATATAAGCTTCTATAATAGTTATACTTAAGGTTTTACAAAGCTTTATTGTAATAGTACCTTTCCTTGGAGAAACTCATTTGCTGCTTTGAGTATTCCCTCCTTCACGCAAAACCAAATGACTGTTATATTCTTTCTTTAAACAAAATAAAAAAGAAAAGAACAGATAAATAAACGAGATCATTGATTCTCTTTATAAACAATACAATTAACCTGAGTGTAAAAAACTAACAATGCCTACATCTGTTGGGTAGGTTCACGTTGCATGTCCAGGTGCTTCAATGACAGGTCATGTCTTGGTGGGCAACAATCAAATGGTCACATTTGTTTACATGCTACAACTGATGTTTATCAAGAAGTCATGGGCAGTTGTTCATAGGAATGTTCTTTGGGACAAACAAATGTGGCAATGAAGCAACCTCTAGATTTGAGATGGTACTATGAATGGGCACAATACAGATAGGTAGTTTGCGTAGAAGACTGGGAGTAGCCCTAGTACAAAATTTTGATTGTTGCATGTTGTAACTAATAGGAATTAAGAGCCAATTTAGATTTGGTGTTTTGCAGTCCAAACTAACATGCTAGAATGTGGAGTGATAGAGAACATAGACCTAAAAAGTAATGAGTACAAACGTTGAGCTCACAATGCTGACCCCATATAGATCAGATATTACTTCTATAACAATCATTGGAAGACATCATGTGCTAGTCGAGACCAATTTAGACTTGGTGTTTTGCATCCAAACTAACATGCTAGAATGTGGAGAGACAGAGAACATAGACCTAAAAAGGAATGAGTGCAAAAGTAGAGCTCACAGTGCTGACCCTGGATAGATTAAATAATACTTTATACTTCTATAACAATTTTTGGAAGACATCACATGCTCACTGCCACATTTGCAATGTGCCCAGCCATCCACCGCATGCCCTTCATAAATGATGCACAAGGATTCTCCCCTTGGTCGTATGCTTAGTTCAAATTAAAAGAAGGGTGATTGTTTCATATTCTTTTTTTTTTTTTTTTTTCAATTGTAGTTGTTGCGTAATCTAACTAGGACGTGTTTCCTAACTGGAGACAGGAAATCAAGTATGAAAGGGGAGAAAATTCTATTACAACTAAGATTTCCTATTGGGAGTTAATGGTAAGGAAGGAGGGTAGGGCATCCGGACAAGTCTATTTCTGAGCACAATCGCTTCTCCTGCTTCCATGACAAATAGCAGGTTCAGACCAAGCTACCAAAAGGGGACTTTGTCAGTTATTAGAGCTATTGAATCTAGAGGGATGAATACAGAGTCTGCTTTGGTTGTAGATCTTTTGGATTCCCTAGATTGTGCTTCTCAATCATGCATTGAAGGTGCGTCATTACTATTAGTGGAGCAATAGATCTGATTCAGGTATTCTCCCTTGACCCTAGTTATAGTCATGCATCAATATAAAAAACATTGTTTTAGTTTATTTTATGGACTAAGTTTCCACATGATTCATTCACTAAATCTCATGTCAAAACTAAGATATTTATGCTGATATTTTTTTTCTTAATGTGAAAAGTCCAATCATGCGATCAGAGAAACATTTTTTTTTTATCATATAATGAAAAGGTTACAAAGTAGTGACAAAATGTCAAAACTAGAAAATCTGGATAGTTTGACACAGTCAATACTAGGCATCACATCCCCTACACTACAATTTACTTTTATCCTTGCATTCAATAAGGAAATATTATTCACTTAGGAGCCTTAGCAAGTAATTCTATAGTGCATGACCAAAGTATGACAGAAAATTGTCCATACCTTATTCCTCAACAATTGGATCTCTTGAAACATGATCTGCATCTGCGTTTTTAAGTCTAATGAGATTTCACGTGTTTGCTTTTGAATTGGTTAAATTAGTGTTTAATAAAGCTTATAAGGATAGGGGGGAATATCATACCTTTGCAGTGCGTATGTGACACATCCAAATTTCAAGATGCCTTTCCAATGCATCTAGCTCATCCAGTGTCATTGTTGCTGTCCTTCCTCCATGCATGTAACTGGAAGGGTTCTACACTATCAATTAGATAACCTCAACATATCTATACATACTATTCCACAATACTAGAGAAAAGCGACAATGGAGTTTCTTTTATTTTTTTCCCATGAAGAACCTAACTTAGTTCCCTCTATTTATTCTACAAGCATACTATCGATCCCAAGTTTGGAAAAAAGAGGTTTACACCAGGTTGACAGCCGATGTAAAACTTTTGTCACATCTACAACATGAACTCGGAGAAACTATTCCATGATCATGCTAGGGCATTCTCCTCTATAAGCGACACATTGCGGCAGTCTTCAGTTGTAATGAAAAGTAGGCAAGAGTACCCTGATCATATGCTAGGGCATCCCTTGCTATAAAGTGGCACACTACAACGGTGCCTAGTTGCAGGGGATGGTAGGCAAGAGTTTCCGCACCAGTCCAGATGAGTGTGGGTAAAGAAGTTAGTCCGGAATAAAAAGAGGATTTTACTTGCTATTTGGAACATAGGAACTTTGATAAGTAAGAGAGCATGGAGTTGGTCGATATAAAGAAAAGAAGAAGAATTAATGTATAGCCTGTTTGGAGGAAACAAAATGTATAAGGAGTAAAGTTAAGGATTTCACTGATGGCTCCAAACTCTATTATACAAGAAAGAACAATGCCAAAAATGGAGTAGGTGTAACAGTAGATAAGGATTTGAAAGAAAAGATTGTGAGAGTGAAGATATTAGGTGGTAGACTTATAGCAATTAAACTAGAGTTAAAGAAAGATGTAATACGTATCATTAGTGCCTATGCACCCCAAGCAAGACCATATGAAAGTATTAAGAGCATGGTTTGACAAATCAAACGAGTCCGAGTTGATTTGGTTGAGTCGACTCGGACTCGGTCACTACCAAGTCGGGTCAGCTCCGACTTGGACTTGGCTGAGTCTCTTTATTTTATTTCTTTATTTTTGGCCCCCTTTTTATAGATACACCATTAAAGTGGTTCTTTGGCCATATTAAAAATCCCTTTCACTTCCCAATCTCTGTATTTAAAATCCATTTCCACTTCCCAGTCTCTACATTTAACACAATCGTTGTATTTAAGATCCCTTTTCACTTCCCAATCTCTGTATTTAAGATCTCTTTCCACTTTCCAACATCCATATTTAAAAGTGATTTCACTTCTCGACATTTTCCACTTTCCAAGGGACACCATTGTTTTCAAGTTTTACTTGTAAAGATGTCTTATTATTATTATTTTTTTGGGTAAAGAAAAAACCCGTCCACTTCCCAACCTATATTTAAACCCCTTTCCACTTCCCAAGTTCCATATTTAAAAGCCCCTTCACTTCCCAAATCCCTAGTCCCAAACTCTTCCACTTTCCAAGGGACACCATTATTTTCATTTTTCTATTAAAGATTTGAATGGGAATGTTTTGTAGAAAAATAAGATTTCCATATTCCTTTACCAAAAAAAATAAAAAAAAATCCATATTAAAAAATGGGCTCAACCAAACTTAGCTGAGTCCCATGCGACTTACCCGAGTCGGAAAAGCCGACTCAGACTCGGCCTTGGCCGAGTCAGGTCCCAATTTCGGGTTCTTAATCCTTGGTTAAGAGTCAATTTTGGGAGGAGATGGATGGTTTAATACGAGAAATTCCAATTGGTTAAAAAAGTTTTCCTTGGAGGGGACTTAAATGGGTATGTAGGAACTGATGGTAGAGGGTACAAGAGTGCATGGAGAACAAGGATTTGGAGAAAGGAATGAGTTAGGAGACACAATTCTGGAATCTGTGTTGGCATTTGACATTGTAATAGTTTTTTCGTAAAGTTATTTTTTTTTGGTAAGTACCGTGTAATAGCTAACACCTACTTTGAAACGAGAGAGGAGCATTTAATCACCTATACAAATGGAACTAATAGGAGCCTTATAGATGTTTTCCTACTTAGAAAACATGGTTGACTAACTTGGAAAGGCTGTAAGGCCATTCTTGGAGAGAGTTTGACCATACAACATACGTTAGTAGTTTTAGATGTTTGCATTAGAAGTAGAAAGGGAGGAGTAGTAAATAAAAAAGGTTCCCTAAAATAAGGTAGGGGAATTTGAAAGTGGAAATGGCAATAACATTTACACTGTTACACATAAAGTGATCATTGAGGGAGAATGAAATTTGGAGGGAGAAACTATGGTGATGTGGAGTCAAATGGCTAATTGTATTAAAAGGGTTGCAAAATAGGTGCCTAGAGAGTTGAAAGGGAAAAGTCACATTGATAAAGAGACCTAGTGGTGGAGTGTAGATGTTTGGAAAGCTGTAAGAGAAAAGGCCTTGCTACAAAGTTTAGTGGGTATTAGGAATAATGAAAATTATGAAATGTATAAAAAGGCAAAGAAGGAAGTTAAGGAATTAGTAAGTGATGCAAAGTCCAAAGTCTATGAAGAAGAAGAAAGAGTCTGGACGGGAACTTAGCCAAGTCGGACTTGACCCAAACCGATGTAGGTCGAGTTCGAGTCGAGTTAGTTGATTTGACTTGGACTTGGCTGATTTTTTAAACCCTGGCAGGTACTCTCTTGACACATTGCCATCTTTGAATGAAGCCTTGAATGAATTGACTCAAGTTTTGATTGTTTTTTTAATATATTTTTTTGGGTGAGAAGAGGGGAGCAATGACTTCCTGACAGCTAAAGTTATTTCTTGAACCAAAATGAAGTTTTGTGTCAAATCAGCCATTGGTTCCTTTTCCTATTCTTAGGATCTTGATAAATATGATCATGTTCACATTAAATCCTGGATGAAAGTTAAGCAGGATGTAGCACTATATATTAACAAAAGCTTAATCACAAACATGGATATATATATATATATATATATTAACAAAAGCTTAATCACAAACATGGATATATATATATATATATATTTGGATGACTTAGTTTTACCTCAAACCCTTTTGAAGTAGTTCTATCTCTTGTTTCAGCATGAGCGACTCTTTTCTCGGCTCCTGTGCAAATTAGGAAGCAGTGTGTATTCAAGAAAACCTGACTAGAAAATATTTAATACTTTTTCATTATCATGGTTTTTTTAATGGGTAACCTGTCTCGAATCCAGGACCTTGTGGTTGCAAAAAACGAGCATGTGCAACCATGCTACATACTCTTGTTTGCTTTAGCATGATCAATTTTCTTGCATCACACAAATTTTCTGTTTTGAATTAGAACAACATATCAATAATATAATACCCTCAGCAATTTTTTTTTCAAGTTCCACAATTGAACCCTTTTTTTATTATTAAATAGCTTAAACTTTATTTACAACTTGGATTTTGACAAAAAGTACTCTATATTTGGGAAAATTCAGATCCATGATGAATTTTCCAAAATGAAGGCTAGCTGAAAATTTGATTTACTAGGTCAATTTCTTCCATTGTGATGAGTTGATCAAAGTTGAAAGGGATATGATGCACAATTCCAGATGATCACTGCTTGGTTGCACCAGTTACTAATTAGCACGAGGACTAGATTGTGAATTTGTTTTTCTAGTCAACGACTTTAATGTATAACATCACATGATCAATATGAGTTTTGGGCTATGGTTGATCTGTGAGATGGTCCAATCATTGATGGTTCATAGCAATTTACATGTTCATTTATTGTTTTGTGTTGAGCTTTATTCCATAATGATTTGTCACCAAGAAAAGAGTAGCAGCTATTAGTGTGATGATCTCAAAACCTATGGGCACGTTTGGCATTTTCTAATGGTTCTCTGAGGGCCCGCTGCTTTCATGGGCTTGAATTCCTAGGAATTCTAATAAACAAACTCCTAAAAGTAGACTAAATTGAAAAAATAAAATAAAAATAAAGGCAAAGATCCTTAAATGGCTATGAAATAATCTCCCCTTTAATGGAAAATGAATTAAGGGGAGATGGAAAACGAATACCTAGCAATCACCATAAAAATTCAAATCCTAAGAAAGTCAAAGTCCATTCTACGTCTCAACCTCATGTCAAATTCCAGATATTCTAAAAAAAGCAGTTATCAAGAAACAATTAAATGATGTTTTGTCCAAGCTGGGTATAGTGAATATATATGCACGGACTTGAGGGGAGTGTTAAGAGTTAGAGAATCAGACTTATTTGTAATTCAATTAGCCAAAGGGATTTTTATGTTATTAATAGGAACCGCAGTTTTCTTTTTAAATTTTTCCAAAATTTAGATATCAATAAATAGAGCCAGTCATCCCATCCTTGGAGTACAACCAACTCATTCCCTCCTATTCTTCTTCTTTCTCTGTCCTCTTCTAGTCAGGGCTTTTCTGATATCTATATAGAAAATACCCTAAATATATTAGCATCTGAAAGTTTAACCGTCTCCGATGCGGATGAAGCCGCTAGAGGAAAATGAGGCCTGCAGGTAATGACGGTGTGCTTCAGAATGGTAAATGGGAAGTATTGCTTATGTTTACTAAGCATCTTGGAGTATAAGATTCTAATGAAGTGGAGATTTTGGCTATTTTGGAAGCCTTTCAGATTTTTCGGTTTCTTTTCAAGGCAGGTTAATTGTGGAGAGTGATTCATCTAATGTGTTGGTGTAGGTGTCTCATCATTAGCCATGGGTGTTGGAAGTTCCAATTTAACTTCAATGGGATCAAGGAGCTGATTTCTTATAGTTATATGGATGTTGTCTTTTAGACTTGAGATTAGATCGACTAGTATCATGGCTTATGTTTTAGCTAAAACAGGGGTTGGACAGAGTTTCTCTGCGGTTGGGTTCCCTTCTGTAATATCTTTAAGATACTGATTGAAAAACAAGTTGGACATGTGAAAACCTATGATTAATGATGTATCAAATCCAATCATGAACAGCTCAATGAAAAGAATATATGCTTTTAACGCGATGCTGCTGCCTTATGGGTGCTGGCTTTGATCAAATAGGCTAATTCACAAAAGTGGGCTTCTTGGTGATCATTTAAACTGGTGACAATGTAGTTTGAAAGTTTTCAGTGATGTGATTATTTCTCTGTTGTCACTGGTATTATTACTACAAAATCTATGGTGGTAGTACTGGCAAGTATTTTGATGGATGATTATACTGTTTTGTAGTGTAGAAATGTCAGTAAACTAAATTTGCAATATTGAAAACTAGAACAGATGACTATTTAATGATACTTTTCATCAGATGCTCATATTTCAAATTCTTCTGTGAATAACTATAATATTAGTCTATCCTTTTCTTTATCAAAAAAAGAAAGAAATTGTGGCTTCAATAATCTCTCTCTCTCCACTCACACACACACACACGCATGCGCGCACAAATGGCTAGATGAATTTAACATAGCATAGCATTTGTGGATATGGAGGATTGTAGAAACAGCTGTATCTCTTTCTACATTTCAATTGCAAGAGTATAGAAAGACATACTGGAGGTGGGTTTCCTTCGCCTACTTCAGTTTCAGCTGCTCCGGATTTTTTCATGTACCTCTCAATCAGTCCTTCCATGGTTCTAAGAAAACGAAGAAATCTTCAGTAAGGAACAAGGTGAGAGCCCATGAGGGAAATGAAGGAACACAAAATAACATGAAAATTTAGTGGGAGAAGAGAGAGAGAGAGAGAGAGAGAGAGAGAGAGAGAGAGAGAGAGAGACCCTTTGGTTGCTAGCTCATAGAGCTTGCCATGGGTTGAGAATATCATGATCCCTATGTCTGCATCACACAGCACAGACAGCTCTTTCGCCTTCTTGAGCAGCCCGGCTCTACGCTTGCAGAATGTCACCTGTCGGTGGACGGCATTCTCAATCCTTTTCATCTGTATCTTGCCACGTGCCATGTTGCACACAACCTCCCACTAGTTTGAACTAGCTTCGAGGTTGTTGTGCCACTCTACCGTTGCTCTCTCACAAAGATATCATACCAACATGGACAGAGCTTCATATATAGCAATCATTTGCACAGCCAAAATCTCTCTGGAATAATTAGGTGGCTAGATTTTTACAAATTGGCAGTTGACATGTGTACACTGCTCTTTGGCTTTCTCCATCCAATTATAATTCTGTCCCCACATTTAGTAACTTTTAGGGTCACCCTGCATTAGCTATTACATAAGGTCCTTCTGCGGGCCCTCCATGACCCAGTCACCTTGCAATTGCTTTCATATGCGGTCTTTTACTTTCGCAACCCAATGGTCTACTTGTGCTAAGAACAGTAATCTTCCCTCTTCTTTGCCCCCCCGTCTACCCATCTTGCCTTTTACTCTTTGTTTATGTGACAAAACCCATTCGCTGTGATTTGCATGGCTTTTGAGCTTTGAATGATAAACAAGTAGTTTCTTGTCACGCCTTTGCTTCCTTTGCTTGGCAAGAATCCTGTCCAATCACAGTCCATTCAAAGGGATACCCCTGTGAGATCCTCTCATGCACGTCCTCAAATCAAATGTTCAATGGTGAGTATTAAGAAAGTGACACGTGGGAAGTTATTGACATCGATGAAGATCTGCTTGCCATGTGGGCTTTGGTAGTTCATGGTATAAAGCTTAAGATTCCATTTTTCTTTCACTTCAGAAAAGAAAATTATGATAATCAAAAGGATTAGGTTCAAGGGAATTTGACACAATATTCTTTCTTGCAAGTAAACAATGGCAAGTTGGCGGTGGTGGGATGCTTTTTTTATCTCTGGTGGCATGCTAGAAAAAAGGTGAACATGGGAAGTTGCTAGAGTAGGTATATGCTGCATAAATATAAAATCCATAGGGGGAATCACTCCATGCATAGAGCACATACCAAGCCTCTCTTCATGAACAGCTTCTACTATTGAATTAGTTTGCTTCATTTTGTTATTATTATTAATTTTTTGTTTGCATGCTTGTTCATCCACACTGTCCAATTTATTAGTCAGCATTTGGATTGATCATGACCCAGAAATTGATCACTTTTTTGATCTTGATTACCTGATTGTTAGCATGATTTTGGATGTTTTGCAGAAGCAAAGCTATTGAGAAAAGAAAAAGAAAAGGTTTATCGGTTGAACAACTGCGGCTGATCCAAGTGAGTAATGTTAAAAGAAACCCCCTTGTTATGGCATTGAATAGACTAATAGACTGAATGCCGCGGATTGATGACGAGGGTTTATTTATCTCAGTTTCTTTGAGATCGTACAGAGTTGTTCCTTGATTTTTATTTTATGAGGAGAAGAGTTTGGCTTGTGTTTTACGATACTCTTCTTTTTTTCACACAGCTGCATTTAAGGTAGAAGATTTTAGGGTTGTGATTCTATTGCGATCTGATTCCATGCAACCAATAGCATTCTCTGTCTTGGATACTTTGTGCTGGATTAGAAAATGGCCTATATACCCATATATGTGTCAATCAAGCCCAGATCTGGCCTGCATAGATGGGCTTGATTGACAATATGAATAGGTGGTGCTAAGACCTCCAACATGAACCACCCTGTGGGTTGGACTGGTTCTAATTCACAAGTTTTGTTGTGATTTGAAGGGGAGCTTGAGGATAGTGAGTGGGTAAAGTGTTTTACCACCTTGTCATCTTAAGGTTGAACTTAAGGCCATAGTCATCGTTTTTTCTTTTCTTTTTTTCCCCTGATGGCCCAAATCATGGCCTTAGGATTATGAGATGGGGTGAAATTTTTAATCACCCACCATCCATGAAGTCCCCTTTCCATCCCCCACATCCTCTGGACCCACAGTACTCTTGGTGGGTTCAGATAATTATTCCGCTTATGAGTTACTTGAGCATGTCTTTTTTAGACTGTAGCCATCTCTCTGTTCTATCTATTAAATAATTCTTTTGTTTCCTTTGGAATCTTTTGATGACATTGACATTATTGGTACCACGAGGTTATTGGAGATGAGAGGAGAATGCAAGTATGTCTGAAAAGGAGGCAGATGATTTTATTCACAACCATAGTTAGTGAAGAGAAAGAAGCCTAATAAACAGACATTATATTATTGTTGGCCTAATCCCTATCGCATGAAAATGGATTGGCTGATACAAATGAGTTTAAATTTAATAATCATGGCAAAGGAACAATGACAATCATGCAGAATCAAAGAAAAAGGAAAAAAGTTTATTCCCCTTCTGATTGGTTGAAAGGTTAAGTCAGCCTCTCTTGCTGGAGAAGGGAGCCAATAAGAGTACCATTCTCCACTTTTCCTTACACTAGCATTTGGATGGTTACAAGAAAATCAGACCCCAACTCCTTTTGACTACTTGGGGGGCATCACTGCTCTCTCATCTCCTTAATCATAGGTTAAAATTCTTTTTGTCAAAAGATACTTCTAAACTTCTCGAGTTTGCTATTGGTGCCCAGCCAATCAGCTATGGATAAAATAACCCAGCTTTTCGAAACCTGACTAGGGGCTTAGGGGCGGTGCCCAACCCTGGCCTAGCCCGCTGGGCTGGGTTTAGGGTTTCGGGCTCAACTCTGGCCTAGATATGAGCACTCCTGCAGAGCTTTGCATGGGAGAAAATTTTCCTTCAATTATAATGCAAGAAGGTTTGACTTCCTTGACTTTTGATTAATTACTCATTCCTTTTCATGAACTAAACATGCCCTAACAACTACATTATAAGTGCAATGGATTAATATAGTTGGATATAAAAGGGCTTCGAAATAATATTTTCTAAATATATAAGTGGGCTATTAAATGATAAATGATTAAAGCTAACTAGATCCTCAAATATCAATATTATTAAAACTATGAATAACTTATATATATTCAATTTGTGGGGTGTAATGGTCCTAGATCCAAATCCTATATGCTTCAATCCTGATTTGAATTTCGCCCAGTTTAAAAAATAGGTTCTATACCTGCTTTATTCAAAATCAGAGACTTTAGATGGTCGGATAATCAGAGACCCATATGCAACCCTAGTTATAGTGTACTTTTCATGTTCGGGTTAGTGGGTCAAATAGCAAGAATGGACTCGACTTGACCCCAACCCATATATTAATTGGCTCAGAAATGTCAATCCAAATGAAACCTGAATATTGAAAGGGTTAATCCGAACCCTAAATTTCCGGGTCTGGTTCTGGTTGGATTGGTGGGTTGGTTCAGGAGTTGCCCTAAATGTCCTATTTATGCAATAAACATTGTACCACACTATATACACCACTGATTGTCTCTGTTTTTTCTTGGTTGGAATTGTCTCTGTTAAATCAGAACAAAGGACTAAATATTGTGATCGTAATTCGTGAAAGATTAAGAGAACTCCTTGTCTCTGCATCTTATTCCTTTGATTCTCCCTTCTGATGCTTTCTCTAATATTGTTAATATTATCATAGTACCATATAACATTTATTCCAGGTTCATTCGTCCCATTGGTTCATGTATTCGTATCTAACTGTACCGGCCAATGCCATGCATATGCATAAGATTTTGTATGCGTCTCCTTATTTGGTGCAAGAGAATTCTGTTTTAGAGATTCTTTAGTGCTTACATGCTTGTCTTCTGTGTATCTATTGTATCTTTAAGATAGATTTCATCTTCCTCTTAGACTGTGGACATAGTTGTTAGGGCATGTGTAGTTCATGTCCTAGTAATGTAAGGTAAAACAAATATCAGATCAGTGGAAGAGATTATCTTTTTTCCGGTAAAATGGGAAGGATAATGGTTAGGTAAATGTGAAGTATAGTTTCTAATAAAACAAAAATGCATGTGTATTCATGGAGCGAAGTAATCTACAGTGAGTTGAGAAATCGATAAGCGGTAAAGTAACCATTTGTGTCTTATGAGGTAAAGTCTTTTGGGGCGCTGGTAAAGTAAAAGTATAACTTTTTGGTGGCTGGGACTTTACTTTCAAACTTCTTGTGACCAACCAAATATGTTATAAAAAATCTTTGCTGAAAGACTCTAGTGCTGGAAAAACAAACATGTCCAACTACACAAAACTTCTTGGGCTTTCTGCAGTACTTTCTTCTCTCTTCTTTTAGAGTGTGGTCTCACTTATTTGTGCACTTCTCTGCATAGTACCAGCTCAACTTCTCAAGATCCAAGTAAACAGGATAAGAAATCATCAAAGGTTTATTAGACCCATGTACAAAATAAATTATGAAAGGCTCTTTAGACCTTAAATGAAATCCATCTACTAATTGCCTCAACCAGGCCAAACTCTTTGGGTAAGTTCAACATTTGATCAAAACATAATAGCTAATAGTAACAATGAATAAAATAAAAATAAATGAGAGAGTGGAAGGCTTTGGATAAGCAACATTTCAAAAGAATATTCTTTCTCATACTTTATCAGTGAAACATTAGAAAATCAGAGTCACAAAGCCAATAAGGTAGTTGAGAATATGGGAGTGGTTATCTTTCAAAACAGAGAAGATGGGTGTTTGTAATTTGTGCCTTAAGATTCAATTGTAGCGTAAATCTTGTGATGATTGGATGACTTAATTAATCCAATTGTGTTTTTTTTGTTGATAACGGAGGGTGTCCCGGTTCTTTGGGCCGAATTAATCCATACTGGCCTAGGGGGAGCTGGGTAAATCCTCTGTGGCCCAGTGTGGTAGCTTAGTTTCGAACTCTCAGCCTTTAGGAGCAAACCGTTGTCCTAGGCCAATTGAGCTACCACTTGGAGTTAGTTACTCCAATTGTGGGACTTTGAAGTGTGCTTAATTCCTTATCCATTATTAGGACTGTCCAACCAAGGAGGCCTATGGACTTGTGCAGATCCAAGAAGGGGCCCACAAATGAAAAATCCAAATCATCCTGTGCCATGCAGGTGGGTTCCAATAAAAAAGCTGTGGACAGTTTCCTGAGAGGCTCCCCACACCCCTGGCATCATTCATTTTTTTCTAAGGGAATTTAACAAATGATAGCATAAAGTGGATGATTATGCCCTAAAATGTTCTCAAGGACTTTTATATTAACAGTCTATAGAAAATGCAAAAAGGGCATAAAGTGATTGATGCCCATGTGCCTGGCACGCGCCAAGATTAAAGACTTTAGGCCTAGGGCTGTTCATGGCCAGGCCCATTTAGTTATTGAGTATAATACTCATCCCCAGATCCAGCCCATTGGTATGAAGTCAGGCTTGGGCCCAGCCCAATTGGATTGTCCCTGTAAGTATATGTAGGTCCAGGCCCAACCCATTTCATAATTGGGCACAAAATTAGCCTCAGATACAGCCCATGGGCTTAAAAATGGAGCCTGAGTCTAGCTCAATGTGGGATGGGCTTGGATCAGGCTCGGGTTGGCCCAGCCTTGGAACACCACTACTAAAACCCTGTTTGGATCCTTGGAACTTGACTGTGCTACAAGGCCTGGTTAGGACCTTCATTAAAATTGCAATTGTTTTGTTCTTTGACAAGTTCAGTCACATGCAATCAAAACCTAGTGCATGAGTCCATATCGTGAGAGTCTTGACTCATTAGAGAACTAAGAGTGGAACTCCACGGTGGGATTCATCTATTGAAAATTCTAGGAGCTTAAAATTAGGGATGTAAATGGGTCCCCAATTCTCCGATTACCCGAAGGATTTGACCCGTTAAAAACCAGGTCTGGATCCTTATTTAGGCCCCGATAAGTATATGGGTCCGGATCCAGTTCCACCTTGGTTCTAACTCGTGGACCCGAGACCAGACATATTACCTCAATTTTTGAAAATCTCTTCTAAAAATTATATTATTTTTTGTTTAAAATATCATTTATTCTCTACCTAGACCCGGACCCGGATCTAGACCTATCCCATATATGGTTCTGGTTCCTCAGCCAAGAAACCGGTTCCGAAACTGGTGGACCCGGACCGGAACCGACCCGTTTACAATCCTACTTAAAATGAACGCCTCAAGTGTTAATAGAACTCCCCTAAATTTTACTTTAAAACAAGTTGGCCCCACTGTAACAATGCCCATATGGTCAATTTTAAGGTGAGGCCAACTCCTATTAAAGTAATATTTTGGTGGCATCCGGTAAAGGCGTTCATTTTTAGAAATGCAAATTTTTACTAGAGGAGCCTGAGTTCCACACTTCCACTCCAACTCAGGATTTTTCTATTTCAGATACAAAAACGATCAGGAAATTTTCTCTGAGGAAGGCCACCATCTTAACATTAATTTTTGCGGTGTGCCCTGTGTTCGGTGTGGACCAGGGGTGGCAGGTCCGGACTCGGCCTGCCAATCCAATTTGAACCTGACCCAGTAATTGAATATTTGGATTAGGGATGGCAATGACTTGGGTTTGAAACAGGTCGGGCTAAATTTGTATTTCCCCATATTCACATTTGTCTCAATCTGTACTAGATACGACGTATGATAGATTTATGATTTGTGATATCAAATCTATCTTGTTATGAGTATGGATTGGGTTTGACACTTAAATCCTTTGATTTTAAAATAAAATACAAAAATTAAATTGTATACTTTCTCTTGCATTAACCACATTGAACTAGTGTTTGTAGTTAATCCCAAGGGGGAACTTAGTTGGCCTAGGACCACGGTTTGCATTCAAAGATTGTGGGTTCGAAACTGCACTACCACACTGGGGCTATAAGGGATTTAACTTGGCTTTCCTCTAAGCCCGGAGGGATTAGTTCAGTCCAAAGGGTTGGGAACCCTCCGATAGTTAAAAAAAAAAAATAGTATTTGCAGTTCGTAACTTGATTTCCCAATCTAACATGATTAGAACCTAGTAATTCAGTGTTTGGGCTAGAGATGGCAATGGGTCGAGCTATAAACCTCAAGCCACCCCAACCTTTCCCGACTTGAGCAGGTTTGTAATTTGCGATATAAGATTTGACCGTTTCAGGTTTAACACATTAGCAATTTTTTTATGCCAACACGACTCACATGTACTTGGCTGAGTTGACTCGACTCGACTCAACAGGTTTTCCTGTCTAAAACAGGTGTGCCACTCTGAGATAGTCAGGGTTTGTGGTTAGCGTTTGACCCAATTGCGACCCATCGTTGAATACCGTCAAAGAGCACAAGCACTATCAAATGACAAAGCACTAGGGGCAAAACCCCTTTCCAGAAGTGAATCAATTTATCTAATCTACCTAAGAACGGCTTGAGCGTCAGTTCTTACTTGGTTGCCATGGTTCGAATCCTGACCTCTTCCTACTTGTACGGGCGTTCTTCCGGTGTGTAAGGGCTTCATTTCCACTTGATTGGGCTGCTTTCCCGTATATATGTGGGCTCTCTGTTGGGTTGGGTAAAGATTAAAAAAAAAATAAAATCTAACCAACCTATTATAGTCCAAAGGCCCAACCCCAGCGCATTTGCAAAAGTAATTAAAGAATTACAGTCCTTCGTGCTAAACATGCTGAGCCCTGGGCAAAGTTCGTTTATCAGGACCAAAATATTAGAACTACATCCAGCCTGTGGGCCTAAAAACATACCCCAATTCTAAACCAATGTGAGCCAGGCCCAAGTCAGGCTTGATCTAGCTGGCCCATCCCATGAATACCTTTTTATCACACCACCGCCCCGCCGCCACCACCACCACCACGGTTATAACGACGAGGACGGCGATGATGAAGAAATTAGGATTTTCATAATCGGAAGCCTTCCCTTATTATCACATCATAAAAGCCTTGTTCAAAATATATTAAGGTGGGCTATAATACATGAACCATGTTTCTTCATTCCAATCAATCTTGTACAAATCTTTGGATATGATGCACTTTCTTATCTGGTTCTTCATGCTAATGCCACCTTCTTTTCTTTTTTTTTCTTGATATAAGAGGGTGTCCCAACTCTTTGGGCTGGACTAATTCCTTTGGAAGGGGAGCCGCGTAAATTCTCATGTGGCCCTAATATGGCAGCGCAATTTCGAACCTTCAACCTCCGAAAGCAAACCATGGTCCTAGGCCAACTGGACTACCCCTCGGTGTTGCTAATACCACCTTGATTAATCAAGAATGTACACCACATACGCAAGTTAGTCTTGGGTTTGTCTCTTCAACCTCCATTCCAAGTAAAACCAAGAAAAAAAAAAAAAACACATGACCCCCTTATTTACACTTCTTTGCTGGGTTTAATATACTTTTTTTTATTTTTTTAACAATTTGGCCCTGCTTAGCAAAATAGTGATGCTTGACTAATGTCTTAAAAGACAGGGTGCTAGTGCACCACTCAATACATGTCCAACATGACCTGTTACATCCCACATCTTCAACTTCCCTTTCAAGTAAAACAATCCAACATCTGCCCTTTGCTTCTAATTCTATCCAAGTTCTAAGAGACGCGAAGGAGTGAGATTTCTGAACTAAATCTACCTAAAACCTCATCAAGACACGTCAAACCAACTTACCACTTCTCATCTCACACTCAATAGACAAAGAGAAGGAGCTTCCTGATGTCATGATGAGATTAATGATTGCATAAGAAATTTTGAGGCGCATGTTAGCAAACCAGCCTTAATAACAACAAGGGATCTTACAATATCTAAATATAAGGACATAGAAGAACAAGACACAACAACTTCCAAAATTTTCAGGAATTAGACATCTTTCATCTCCCCACAGGCCACACTTATTAATTCACTGATTTCCCTCTTTTGGTTGCTCCTCCCCGGCGCATGTTAGCGCAAGTCATGTAAGACTTCCAACAAATGCACTTCCAAGTTCCAACTCCTCAGAAGCAGCAGAGAAACCAACATTAAATTACATTAATTTAGGAGAACCCCATCTCCCAAATCTTCGTTTTCCAGTTGAACAGCTCCATTTCCTGCACTCAATGAGGCCGGTTATTGATCAAACCCCTCCCCGGCGCACGTTAGCGAACAAGAGAAGCCATGTAGATTTCTCCCTACAAATCGACCTCCAAATTCCAAACCTCTACAAATCAAAGTCCGGCTGCTGATTTCATGAATTCAAGCAAAACCCATCTCCCAAATCGTCTCAATTGTTGCAAAATGGCTTCTTTCTTCCCATCTCCTCTGCTTTTCATCTCTGTTGTGTTTTTCCCTTCCTTTACCTCAGCAGCTGCTTCAGATAAATACATATCAGCAATAGGGGATCCAGCAATGAAGAGCCAATGCATCAGAGTTGGACTTGAATCTTGGAATTTCTGCAATGAAGTTGGGCAGGAAGCACCCAACATGGGGAGCCCCAGAGCAGCTGACTGTGCTGACTTGTATTGCCCCTTGATCACAGGTATATCTCATTATTCTGATAATCCTTATTACTGTGGAAATCCAACTGTAGGTTGTTTTTATGGGCTCCACTTATTGGCTCATTTTATTCTTCACTAATTTGATTAGCTTAGGATCACCAACATGATTCAACAAAATGCAAACTACTGAAATTATAATGACTCAATTTAGTGCAATGAGCCTTCAAGAATCACAAAAAGAGAACAGAAATGCTGAGAAACAACAAATTGGTTAATTTCCTAGTTGGATGGGTTACTCTCAGTTGGATTGTTTTATTTATCATTGATAATTGATGACATACTTTTGGAATGATATGATTCCTTAGGGTTGTCTTCTATGTTTTCTCCTTTTTCAATTAGTAAGAGTAGTTATGTACATTGAGGAATGTCTGTATCTACAATTGAATTCCACTGCAATGGCTTAGCTACAGGAAATGAATGAGAATTATCAGAATGTATCTTCAGTCAGATATTTTAGTTGATTAACTGATTATTGTTCCTTAGATTTGCATTTGGATTATCAGAATGGTTGTTTCAGTACTATTAGAGTTTTTATGCAAATGCATTCCTATTGAGATAGAATTCAGGGATTGTATGAAATTTATTTGGTGATCTCTAGGATACTGATGCCTTCATACATTTTATAGTTTTGCTAATTTTAGTGCAGTCCTGGTGATTTCATACTTGGTGTCCTTATTTTAGATCTTTTAAGCGCCCATTTGTTTGCTTGGTATTGAGTTCCAAGCAATTCTAAGCAAAGCCTTCTTATGCAAGGGGTAAAGGTGAAGAACCACAAATGGCCATAGAAAGGTTTCCATTTGGTAGGAAATGATTGCCCAGCCATCACCTTAGTAGATCAAATTCTAAGAAAGCATCTGATCTAATCTCCACCTTATATCCTTCACCTCTTACACTTTTAATATTCCTTTGCTAGAACATTCCTTTTTGTTAAAACCCACTTTACAAAAAATTCCTTAGAATTGAATAAGAGGTAGGTTAATGGACTCTAAATGGAAATTAAAAGGATTTGATTTAATCATTATGATTCGTCCATGTAGGAGTGTTTAAGAAGTTAAGATGATCTGTGTGATTGTTAATTTGCACTTTCAGGATTACTTTTTGTCTTGTAGAAAGTGAACAAGGCAGGTATATATCTCCATGTTAAGCACTGCTTGGCTGGGGTTTAGCTATAATTGTTTGATGGTACCACTCAAATAATATGAAATGTCCTTTTTTTTTTTTTTTTTTAAAGTTGTGATCATGATTGCGTAGTCTCTTTCAGCTTTATGGCACTTCATATCTTTGGAATACTTGACTGCGTTTGGACCAGGGGACCAGGATTCCTTTTCCTAAATATTTGGTCATTAGGAATACATACTGGACATGTTGAACATAGGCTGACCTATTGAAGAGCGTTAGGGATCTTAATTTTTTTTTTCAACTTTTGCCTTTTTATATAGGTGTTTTTGAAGGATTTGTGTGCTGTAGACATGGTTTTCGTATTTATATACCCTGATGCATTTTTAGATATTATGCTAGCATGGACTATTTTCATCAGTTATTTCATAAAGGGATGGTGGCATGTTGGTTTCTTTCAAGGTCTCCTTATCTTTCCATATTTGACGTGTCAAATGCTGATATGAATCCTCATGTGGATTTTAAACTTGCAGCTTTGTCATGTAATGCTGTGAGAATTGGTGTTGGTGAAATAATTTCTTTCAGTTGATCTTCCTTCATCATTCTCCCCAATGTATCATCTATGTTTCAAATAATGATATTTTTTGCTATTTATTTTTAACTGATTATGGGCTGAAGTACTGCTGCCTGTTTGCCTCAGATTTATCTAGGACAACACTCATAGACATCGACCAGTCATCTATGAGATGATCACACACACACACACACATGCAGCTGCATACTTTTAAGTCATTTAAGGATATGAGAAGACCTGAAAGATATATTACTTCTACAGGTTGCAGCTGATTTTTCAGTGTTCCTTCCAATTTTTCAGGGGTTGCATCCACAACCCTGTCAGCTGGTTTTTTTAGGACTAAATGTCTTATTCTTGTTCAAAACTAAAACTGAGCAAACAAGTTCTTAGAATCATTAAGCATGTGATTTTGTCTCTGACATTTTTGTTTCTCATTCCCTTGTGAGCAGATCCTTTGAGGGTTCTCAATAATGCTAAGACGAGTGAATGCAATGTACATCAGAGGGTGTTGGAATCAGACAATCGTCTTGGGGTTGGCGACAAGTTTCCTGATGATTCTTTTACATCTGACAACAACCCTGACTCATATGCTGTGGAGAAGGAACTATATCTTGCTTCGCTTTGCGAGGTGCACGATTCGGCAGACCCATGGCAGTTTTGGATGGTAATGCTGAAAAATGGCAACTTCGATACCAAAACGGCACTTTGTCCAGAGAACGGCAAGAGAGTTAGTCCAATTATCACAGACAGAAAATTTCCATGCTTTGGTGAAGGTTGTATGAATCACCCACTAATATATCACGATCCCTCAAAGGTTTACAATTCTGGAGAGCAGATGGCATCTTTAGTTGGAAGCTTTTATGGAACATATGATCTTGATGCTGATTTAGCGCAAGGTGTGGGGAATAACTCATACTTTTCAGTGTCATGGGAGAAGAATACAAGCACAGGGAGTTGGATTTTCTCTCACAGATTGACTACATCTTCAAAATATCCATGGCTTATGCTTTATCTTCGTGCCGATGCAACAAAAGGATTCAATGGAGGTTATCATTATGAAGGCCGTGGCATCACGACAAAGGTTTCTATTAGATGTTTTGTATTTCCCTTCGTCTTTAATTATCTCTAAGAAATCGCAAAAGCTGAAGTATTTGTTGTTTCAGTTGCTCGAGTCACCGAATTTTAAGGTTAGATTAACTCTCAATGTTAAGCGTGGCGGCGGCCCGAACAGCCAGTTTTATCTCAGTGATATTGGTAGCTGCTGGAAGAACAATGGCAGAGCATGCGATGGTGATGTTCTAACTGATGTGACAAGATACAGTGAGATGATTATAAACCCAGACACAACAAGTTGGTGCCGCCCGAATAATCTCGTGTTTTGTCCACCATACCATATTAGTTCAACAGGGAGGAAGATATACAGAAATAATACCTCTAGGTTTCCATACTCTGCTTATCATCTGTATTGTGGCCCAGGGAATGCAAGGCATTTGGAGAAACCTGTTGATATTTGTGACCCATACAGCAATCCCCAAGCTCAGGAGTTAGTACAGATTCTTCCACATCCGGAGTGGGGTATCCATGGTTACCCTAGAAAAAAAGGAGATGGGTGGGTTGGAGATTCTAGGACATGGGAGCTTGATGTTGGAGCCCTCTCCAATCGCCTGTACTTCTACCAGGTGAGATCACGAAGGCCATCACTGAATGTTCCTTTTAGAGAGTATTGTGTACTATAGATAGGAACAGAGGAATGGTCATACCTTGGACTTGCCACATGGTGGTCCTATGTCAGATCATGACATAATCATCAGTCTGGCATACATAGGAAATCCAATTTAAAAACTGCAGTGGATTTCTGATTAATCAAGATTTTTTTATATATATAAACATGAGATGGGGCCCAGTTCTGATCAATGTTTATCAAATTTCGTTTGATCGAAATCAATCCCCATGAGTCGGCATATATTTGAACATTACTTAATTTAGAGTGGTATTTACTGTTGGACTGAAACCACACAAAACATTGCATTACGTACATGCATATAGCAGACGGTCTATATCAAATGAATCCATTACTCTAGTTTTATGACTGTTTATAAGGCTGATACTGAGTTGCTGACATTTTACAGGACCCTGGAACAAAACCTGCAAGGAGAATATGGTCTTCAATCAATGTAGGTACTGAAATATATGTGAGCCGAAATGGGGAGACTGCCGAATGGGCTGTAAGTGATTTTGATATTCTGATTCCTGAATCTGTTACTGAAGGTGGTTCAGCTTAAAACAATGTGTCAGCACAATGCTTGTAACTTCAAGAACTATAAGGTCATGGCTATAATAATTTTACAGCATTCTCTGTACTTTATCGTAAAGAATAAGAAATCTTTTATTTTGAATTGTATGTAAAGAAATTGTCATTATAAGCAAGAAATCTGATATTGAGGCAGGGTAGTGGGACAAATACTGGAGAAAGTTGGCAGAGAGACTGTCCACCTCCACCAGGTTCCAATCTTCTAGTGTTGGCATGGTGATGGGTTTGGATATGTTAAGACGTGATCTAGAGGAGAACATTGTGGAGATATGATATGGATATGGTAGAGCCCTATCTCCACTTATACACTTGGCAAGAAGAGTTATAAACTGTGATCTGTCCATCTAGTGGAGTTTATTGTGGATTGCACAATTCCAATACTCACCCATCTGATGGTCCTAGTTAACTGATCCTTGGCCCCAGAATTGAAAGACCAAAAGGGATTAACTATCAACATTATCTGTGAGAAGTGCAGATAGGTGACAGCTAGGATTGTTTGATGGGTTACTTAATCTTTCCATACTATAATATCTGCTATGCAGTTCAGGAAACACTCTCCAAACTATTCTTGTTGTTACCTGGAAATCTTTCTTCTACTTATTTCTTGAGGCTTCAATGGTCTTTTACAACAATATCAGAAGAGACACAGGAATACACATACACATATAGGGAGAGAGAGTTCTTTTTCTAATATTACAACTCCAGTGGAAATCTAGGATGTAGATTAAAGAACTGGGTAATCAGTGTACCCAATAACTGGATCAGGTGTGTAGAATGTTCTTCTGTTATACTTGTTAAGTGCTGCATCAAGTTCAAATCTCCTTGGCAGATCTGGGTTAGCCAAGAACAAGCGACCAAATGCAATCAGATCTGCGTAATTATCTGCAATAGCTTTGTTCCCATCCTCTCTGTTATAGCCATCTGCAGCAATGAAAGTCCCTTTAAAAGCATTTCTAATGGGTAGAAGACTTCGAGGAATTACCAGCTTATTTTCGATTGTAACCGTCCTTGGCTCAATCACGTGGCAATAGCACACTCCATATTTGTTCAGTGCTTCGGCCATGTAAATACCAAGAGCTTCTGGGTCGGAGTCAACACAATCATTAAAAGTAGTGAAGGGAGAGAGCCTTATTCCAACTCTATTGGCTCCGATCTCATTGGCGATGGCTTCCACTATTTCCAAAGCGAAGCGACAACGGTTCTCTAAGCTTCCGCCATATTCATCTGTTCTGTCGTTAACTTGGTCTTTCATGAACTGTTCAATTAGGTACCCATTCGCACCGTGGATCTCCACTCCATCAAAGCCTGTATATTCAAAAAAGCTTTCAAGATGAGGAACATAGAAATATTTTTTCCTTTGGCTCTCTCTTGGTTATGAAGGAACTGCAATGGATGGTCAATCTAGCAACTGACAATGCGGCTAATTTAAGGTGAGTTTTTTTCCCCTGTTAATTAAAGGTGAGGTTGAATGTTCATGAACAGTATGTGTGGCTAAGTGTTCAGGGGCGGTGCAGAAATTGGAATTGCATTAGATGAGATAGTATCTATACATCTGTTTCCGGTTTTGACCCAACATGGTTACATAATAAAAAAAGCAACAGCATTATGGATTTAAAAGCTAGAAAATATCCTTTATAGCATCTAATATGATTTCGCACTGCTCTAAAATGCATGGTAGTATGAATTGCCATCTTTTCCAAAAAAAAAAAATCAACTGTGATCTGGGTGTAGATCAAAAATCAACATTGTGCAGTATTTCATTGTACCCATAACATGATTTAGAAATCTATAGGAGGGGATGTGCTGATTAGTAAAACAAAAAGGTAATCAGAGTTACAGAAAAAAAAAAAAAAGGGTTATATGAGAACTGAATGAATGCAGTTCTCCAAATTATATCCTCTTATGAGGCTACCATGAACTATGGATTTTTGTAACTCAAACAATGGATTAGAGATGAAATCACCAAAAAAGCACACCAGCTTCCATGGCATTTTTTGCGGCAAGCCTGAAGTCTTTGACAATTTGGGGGATTTCGTCTGTCCTTAACCGCCGTGGTGGCGAGAATTCATCTTTACTGATGCCATCTTGACTAGGCTGAGGTGGCAGGTGCTTGTCTGTACAAGAGATTGGAGCTTGACCATTGGGTTGGAAGCCTGCAAAGATGTTTTTATACATCAATATGTCAAAGTTGATTGAGCCCTTGTTGCTTCCGCTTCAAGTAAAAATATACACATTTTTACAAGGTGAGGTGTCATTGCTTTGGTGCAATGGTTAAAGTCTAGGGTGCCATGCATGATAATGTAGGTTCGAGACCTGTTAGGTCTGTCTCCAGTCTGTTTTGGCGGGACCGCATTGGGTGATGACCTTTACATTTTTACAAGGTGAATATAGACTACCCACCCATCTTTTCCATCATTCAGAAAATTGAAATTGCATCGCAAATTGTTACTCGACAATCATGGGCTGCCAATGTGTCAAACCTGCCTTTCTGCTTCATTATTTTTCTCCTTATCATGGGCTGCCAGTGTGCCAAGCCTGGAAGCCAAGATCCAAGTCCAACATATGAAGATGAGTGATGAAGAATTGCAAGTACAGGGTACTTACTGTAGTTGGAGACTCTTCCAGTGTGCCAAATCTGGCAAAAGAAGATGCCTCCCTTCTCATGAACTGCATCAACAATAGGTTTCCAAGCTTCCACCTGCTCTTTCGTCCAAATTCCTGGTACATTTGGATACCTGGAAATTGAATATATCCAAGCAATTTAACAAGGAAAGGAAATATGCAAAGGATTCAAAGTAGACCCTGACCCTGACCCTGACCTAGCCCAGCAATAGTTAATTGGATGGGGTCAAAGTGGATCAATAACTGGATTTGATTGGGCTGGGTATAGGTCATATTAGCCATGGGGAACTCAGGTTGATCTATCTATTCACATCACACATCCCACCATCACAAATATTGTTCAGGACAAGCATATCTTCTATGGAAAAGTTGTGATTTTTTCTCAAGATATTATCAAAAACTATTATAGATGATAAAGTAACTTTTAAATAATTGAAATAATAAAAAATAAAATGCATTAAAACTATTTTATATTTATCTTTTCATTCTTAAATTTATTTTATTTTATATTATAGCAGTTTTCTTTCAATATTTTCAATTTTGATGATAATTAGGAAATACCACGATGTTATATTGGAAAAGGCCAATATGAGTAAATATGGTGCATTGTATTTCGAAAACCTCTTTAATAGTTGTGGGGCACTTTTTCAAATCTCATTGCAATCAGAGCAACTTAAAACCATTCGATCCATCATGTTTAAGTGCATAACAATCAAAAGTATTGATCAATCCATCTGGAATGAAATTTGGTCAAGTGGGTGTATAAAGAGAGGAGTATGATGTGTAGGGTTGCAAACAGGGTGGCTCCAGGTGAGAACCATATTAGATTTAGACCAAGACCCGTTTCTAAATAATGGTTTCAGTTCTGGGTCCGATTCTGATTCGAAACCTGTATTGTTAGTTCTAAACCTGATTTTGATAGGAAAATCAAGATTAGATTTCGAAACCAGTCTGCTTCGAGGACTGAAATCTAATTCTAAAATCAGTTCTAATTTTTTTTTCTCTTTTCTTAAAATAAGTATATCATTCAGCTTATAACAATGCATCAAGTCTACTGCCTCCAGGATCATATATAAAATTGTCAAAAAAAAAAAAAAAAAAAAAGAGTGATTTTGAGCTACAACTTGCAACATCAAAGACTCATATGACCCGTTTATCAATCGGAACTTAAATTGGGTTTCAAACCCAAACTTGTTTATAAATTGGAACCTAGATCTGTTTTTTTTTTTTTTTATTGGAACTTCGGGATGATTGGAGAATCAGATACTCATTTGCAACCCTAATGATGTGAATGTGTTGGATTTGCAAAGGCGTACCCCACACTTGGCAAAAATGTGGTGTGAAAGTGTTTTTTTTTTTTTTTTTTTTCCTTGCAAACCTAGAGAAGAGACTAAACAAACTTAATACAACCCAAAAGCTTAGATAATTTTTAAGTGCTTAGTGGAGCCTCTCTAAGCCACTACACACACTTCCCACTACACACACTTTCCACTCATATGGGACTTGTTTTGTTTTTTGCACTTCCCACTCATGTGGGCCTTTTTTGTTTTTTTTGCAAACATAGAGAAGATACTAAATCCAATGAATACAACCCAAAAGTCCTACGTAACTTTCAGGTGCTCCGTGGATCCTCTGTGAGCCACAATAAAAAAGAAAAAAGAAGAAAGAAAAAAAAAAAAAAGCTATATTGGAAGTTGGGTAGTACCCAATTGCAGTGTCCGAAACTGCGGTGCTCTCAGCGATGAGAAGTCCTCCTTTGGTGGCCCGCTGAGAGTAGTACAAGATGGCATGTGGCTGCGGAACGTTCCCAAACGATCTCATTCTCGTCAACGGTGCTAATACAACCCTGCAGTGCTTTCCATTTCAATCAATGTAAGGACCCAAACAAGTAAATGAAGATCTCATATTTTTTTCAAACTAGTATATATATGAAGCTCTCTCATATTTCAATCTATGTAAGTACCCAAACACCGATTACTCAGGTGTCTGTCATCCCCTTCTCTCTCAACACCCATACAAAGATGGTGAGTTGGTTGGCTCTCTCACCACATAAAATCATAAAAATTGTGGTGTGCTTCTTTTGATTTGGTTGTTTATTTAACCTCAACCCAATACAAGAATGAAAAAAGAGAGACAGAACCCAATACAAGAATGAAGAGAGAGAGAGAGAGAGAGAGAGAGAGAGAGAGAGAGAGAGAGAGAGAGAGAGAGAGAGAGAGAGAGAGAGAGCCCAATACAGGAATGAAAAGAGCGAGAGAGAGAGAGAGAGAGAGAGAGAGAGCCCAATACAGGAATGAAAAGAGAGAGAGAGAGAGAGAGAGAGTAAAGAAATGGAAAAAGGAGCTAGCTAACCTGTGGGAGAGGCTGAAATCTCCCATTTGGTATGGAGTCAAGAGTGGAATACGAGCCATTCCAGTTCTTGTTGTCTTCTCCAAACCCACCAATCTTCTGGTGCTTTCCCTTTCTCTGGGGCCAAAGTTGTATAGAGAAAATTGAAGACGCTGACGTTGGCCATACTGAATATGTAAGAGTCCGGATCCTCTAAGGCACTGAGGAGATTCGTGAGAGGAATGCAACCCCAAGGTGGGCCCACCCGTTGAAAATGTAAATTAGTAAGCCTTCATGAAAACAGTCGGCCCTCTCTAAGAAATTCTCAAGACTATTTGTATACCTAGAGTTTTTTTTTTTTTTTTTTTCATTAATGGCAACTGAAACTTTTTAAATAATTAAACACGGGTTAAGAAAAAAGGAAAACAAAGAGGAAGTGATAATAAATAACATAAAAGAAAGAGGAAACACAAAAATAAAAAAGAGCAACTAGATACAAACCTCGCAGAAGAGTTAAAGAGACAATGGAGAATATCTTTGCCTTAATGGAAAATAAATCGAGGGAGATGAGAAATGTATACTTTATCACCCGAGTAATTCAAATTTAGGAAAGTCAAAATCTTATTCACCACTCACCTTTTTAATAATCCTTTTTTGGAGTCTATTTTTATTTATATTCCTTTGTATTTCATTCTATGTGTACAAATAGTCCTAAGTCCTAATGGTGTGTTTTGCTATAAGAGGAATTTGGGAGAATAATTCTTATGGTTTTTCATGAACCTCATTGTTCTGATGTTTAGTGCGGCACTTTTTTATTATAATAAATTAAAAAAATGAAATAATTAATTTCCTCTACGAAGATGATTTTGTAATTCCTATAGAATTAATTCGTAGATTACAAAATTCCTCTTTTTCACGAGAACAAACATCCCCTACTTGTTTGGCAATTCTACTATTAGAGTCAAGTAAGGTAAAGCCCCATTTCTAAAAAAAAAAAAATCCCACCAGAAGCACTTTAATTAAAATTTCCCACCATATTTTTCCCAAACAAGTAAAAAAGTAATCTCATTTTTCAATTAAAAGACAAAAAAACTCTACTTTTCAATTGAGAAAAAACTTAAAAAGATTCCATAACAAACAACTAAAAATAAAATACCATCATAACTCACTTATATTTTATTATTTCTTCAAAATAACATTTACTCCACTCAACTCCATTAGTAAAGCCCCCAACAGGGTAAAATCTTGTTGCTGCACAACAAAGTCATAAATGTTGAAGTAACCAAATAGACTGCAACGAATTAGGTTTTGAAACCTAAACTTGAGCTATTAGTTTGGCTTGTTATGCCCTTTCATGTAGAATGACTCCCTTCCTTTCTTCCTTCCTTCTCTCGTCGTCACCACTCAACCATTAGTGTTGGCATACCAATGTAGATTGGCTGAAACAATGTTTCCCTGTTTCAACAAAAAAGGGATCCGGATTTCCATATAAAAATATTCATTGATATTTCACTTTTCATGTGTAAAATTTACGTGGATGCCATATCCATAGTTTGTTCTTGCTAAATCATATAGCGTTAGAACCCTTATTGCTTGGCCGAAAAATTATACTTAATTGATGGCACTGGAGGGACATTTGAAGCAAAAATTCACCTTTTAAATATATTCTCTTACATATCAAATTCTTCCTTCTTATTTCTTGAAGCTTTCTAATCTTCAATAACAATATCAGAAGACACAAATTAAGAGAGAGAGAGAGAGAGAGAGAGAGAGAGAGAGAGAGAGAGAGAGAGAGTTCTATTACAAGTTCTAGTGGAAATCTAAGTTGTAGATTCTAGAAAGGAGTAATCAGTGTACCCAATAACTGGATCAGGTGTATAAAATGTGCTTCTGTGATACTTATTAAGGGGTGCATCAAGTTCAAATCTCCTCGGCAGATCTGGGTTAGCCAAGAACGGGCGACCAAATGCAATCAGATCTGCATAATTATTGGCAATAGCTTTGTTCCCATCCTGTCTGTTGTAACCACCTGCAGCGATAAAAGTCCCCTTAAAAGCATTTCTCATGGGCAGAAGACTGTGAGGAGTTACCAGCATGTCACCAACTCTAACCATCCTTGGCTCAATCATATGGCAATAGCGCACTCCATATTTGTTTAGTGATTGGACCATGTAAACACCAAGGGCTTCTGGGTTCGAGTCAACACTGTCCATAAAATTTGCAAAGGGAGAGAGCCGCATTCCAACTCTATTGGCTCCAATCTCATTTACTATGGCTTCCACTATTTCCAATGCGAATCGACACCGGTTCTCTAAGCTTCCACCATATTCATCTGTTCTGTCATTAACTTGATCTTTCATGAACTGTTCAATTAAGTACCCATTTGCACCGTGAATTTCCACTCCATCAAAGCCTGTATATTAAAAAAAAAAAAACAGAGGACTGTGATCTGTTATACACCCATAACATGAATTGGAAGCCCATAAAAGAGGATGAAATTCATGTCAGGTAAAAGGAAGAGGGGAAGATTGGAGTCACAGAAGTATTGGGTGTATGAGAACAGATATATTGCAGTTCTACTATAGGAGTATTTCTTTCCAAAATGCATCCTTAATGAGGCTGTTATGGAATATTATGGATATT
The DNA here is from genome assembly GCA_003546025.1 of Camphora micrantha. NCBI lineage: Eukaryota > Viridiplantae > Streptophyta > Magnoliopsida > Laurales > Lauraceae > Camphora > Camphora micrantha. The sequence goes on from QPKB01000008.1 coordinate 7,783,350, forward strand.
GTAATTCTATCATTGGATAAGACTTAAGAGAGATCAATTTGGAGAAAAGCCTACCGGCTTCCATGGCATTTCTTGCAGCAAGCCTGAAATCATTGACAATTTGTGGGATTTCTTCTGTCCTTAGGCGCCGTGGCGTAGAGTAGTCATGTTCATTGATGCCATCGTGACTAGGCTGAGGCGGCACTGGCTTGTCTGTGCATGAGATTGGAGCTTGACCGTTGGGTTGGAAGCCTGCAACCAGATATTTATACATGAAGATTTCAAAGATGATTGAGGCCTTACTGTTTCCACTTAAAACAAGCATACTATTTTATTAGGTGAATATGGACTGTTGGTTGTTTCTGTTATCAACAAATCCATTTGATCTGGGCCACCAATTTCAGTTATGAACCATCCAATGGATGCCACCATGAAATGGTTACCATCAGCAGGTATGTTTAATTGGAGAGAAACACTGTGGTCTGTGCGGCTGGTGAAATCCAACAAAGCTGATATTTCCAACCTTGTCTAGTTTGATTTCTCAATGTCAATTTCAAACCTATGTTTCATAGATAAACCTGAATGGACTTTTTCATGTTTAAATCACCAATAAATCCAACATAAAAACCTGCCTTTTTATCTCTAAAAATAACCACGTCCATCATCTGAATTGATGAAGTCCAACAACATGTTGCAAAAGAATGATTGATCCCTTAGTTGTGACTTAATTAGTTGTGATTTAATTTAGATGAATCCAGAGCATTAACACACCAAGACCACTAAACTGTAGCTAATATATATATATATATATATATATATATATCTCACTAAAGAGTAATGCTCATGTACAAGCTTTCCTTACAGTTTTATGATATAAGCCGCCTAGTGGAGCCACCTACTGGTCCCTCCTAGCAGACCATCTAAACCCACCCCTCCTATTTACATAGATCCCATCGGGTTTTGATAGATCCAAATAGAGTGAACCGTTGGATCAAGGGTCAATTTTATTATTTTATATAAAGTCGTTAGACTTGTGAACCACGGATGAATGGGTTAGAGGTATTAGATTGACTTTAAATTTGATATCTAGATTGGTTCCACTTGGATCTTTTGATCCTCCTTGCTCCATAATTTGTGGAGTCCCAATACTAGGTGGTTTTTACCATAAGACAGTAAAGAAAGCTTGTGTAGGAGCATTATTTTTATTCGGGTCTTTGAATACAGACCCCAACAGGTTAGGACCAAAATTAAATTGTCAATCGGGTCCAAGAAGAGTGTTGATGCTCCGGATCTTTTGGGTTGGAAGCCTTAATCCTTATATAACAACGTAGTTATTGACATCCATACATGAAACTCTTTCTTCGGTTATATCCTGCAGGGCCATATAGGCCCACATCCCAACAAACAATTATCATGGGCTGTCCATATCCAAGCCAAGATCCAAGTCCAACACATGAGGATGAGTGATGAGGTTTTACAAGGAGAAGACAGGACTTACTGTAGTTGGAGACCCTGCCAACATGCCAAAGCTGGCAAAAGAAGATGCCCCCCTTCTCATGAACTGCCTTCACAATGGGTTTCCAAGCTTCCACCTGCTCTTTTGTCCAAATGCCTGGTGTCTCCGGATACCTGTAAATGAGAAGATACAGAGGAATTTAACAGTGCAATACTATACTATACAAAGGATTCCAGCTACACCCTGGCCTGGGCCCAATGGTAGTTTATTGGATAAGGTCCAGGTCCAGGTCCAGGCCTACTTGTGGGACCTTTTAAGTGGATCTGATTGGGTTTGGTCTAAGTCAAATTTGAAATGGGAGCTGAGGCTCACATTTGGTTGGCCAATCTATTTACATCACACTTCCCACCCTATACCATTGTCATGAATATCATTCTCAAAATTATTGCCACAGGAGGAAAGGGTTTGTGATATTTCCACTTGTATGACTTTTCCCATGATGTTATAAGAAAAAAATATTCTAAGAAACAAATTAACTGCTAAATCATTATTACAATAATATACTGTTAAGACCATTTTTAGAGGATAGATTTAGAAGTTGAGGGGAGTTTAATTATAGTAAGTATACCCTTGGGCAGTGTCTGAGACCCCAGTGGCCTCAGTGATGAGAAGGCCTCCTTTGGTGGTCCGCTGGGAGTAGTACAAGATGGCGTGTGGTTGCGGCACGTTCCCATACGATCTTGATCTCGTCATTGGTGCTAACACCACCCTGCATTACAATTGCATTCCAATTCAATCAATGAAACAGACCCAACCAAGTCTATTATTACCTACCACAGGCTGGTCAATACTCAATAGAGTTTGATGGTCCACCATTGATAGGCCCACAAGTAAGGCTATCAGGTCTTTTGGGCCATAACTGCTTTGACATGTTTGCATGCATGGGGGGTGCTAGAAACACCACACAAAGCACATTCAACCAATGCAAAAAAAAAAAAAGGGTGGGGGGAAGGGGAAAGAAGTAAAAGACACTGGTGTTGGGCCTCTCGACCCCAAAGAAAAGGAAGAAAAGGATCTAACCTGTGGGAGAGACTGAAATCTCCCATTTCGTATGGAGTCAGGAGAGGAATTTCAGACATTTCTGTTCCTTTCTTCTCAACGCCTCTCTCTCTCTCTCTCGATCTAAATCTCTCGTGACCAAGTTACAGGCATTTATAGACAAAGAACTTAGATGCTGATGCTAGTAATAATAGATATTTAAATGTCTAAGCCAACACACTTCGGCATCCAGGGCCCCACACAGAGAGCCAAAAGCAGTCAGTGTAGTTTTCCATGTGCATTTCATGCAAAGAGATGTCTCCCTCTTGTTAATGGTAGATGGTCAAAGCAATATTTCAATGTGCAGCCTAATGTTGAATGCAGCATGCTAATTGAGACTCTTAAAATAGTAGGAGGTGATAATATGAATATCAAAAGATGAAAGCTCGTTCATTTGCTCCATTGAATTGTTAGGAATTGGGAAAAAAAAAGAAAAGAAAAAGAAACGGTCCTTAGGACACTCATTCAGTCAAAATCTCCAAAATCTACTCCAAAGGTCACCATAGACCCGAAGACTTCCATCTCAATTAGGGATGAATATGGGTCTCGATTCTTTGATTACCCAGAGATTTCGACCGTTAATAACTGGGTGGGTCCTTATTTAGATTCTGATAAAGTAAATTGGTCAGAGTCTAGGTCTTTGGATCAGTGACCAAAACGGGTCTGGGTCCGGTTCCACCTTGGTCCCGACCCATGACTCGACATATTATATCAATTTTTATAAAAGTTCTCATAAAAGGCAGTTTTTTTTTTTTTAAATCATTTAGCTAATTTTTCTAAATTATTCTTTACGTGACCTAGTCTCGAATTTGGACTCGTCCCATATGCGGAACCGGTTCCCGTTCCATCCTCTCATTTTCGGTTCAAAACCAAGAAATTGGTTCCGAAGCAGGACCGAGTGGACTCAGACCGGAACATACCCTTTTACAACCCTAATCTCAGTCTCCCCCATAAGATAAACAGAGACCAAAGTCTGCCTAATCAAAGCTTGAGCCTTATAAAGACCCATGTCCAATTGGACTTGAAGTTAGGACATGAGTCCAACCAAGTAAGGTTTTGAAGCTTGAACTTCATTAAGCTCGAGCCAAGGGCTCAGTTCTGCCCAGTGGAGAACTAGAATTCTGGTGTTACCATAAGCCCTTACATTGTAGAAGACGCACAAGGGAACTGTGAAAGGTCTAAGCAGAGGCAATCAAATCAAAATGGAGACAGTGCAGGGTCCAGGGCCTCATATGCAATGCTTTATTTCCATTGGCATATGTGTGGTTAGAAGAGCCGCCATGCCCCACTCTTTATTTCCCCAATAAGCATTATCATTGTATGAGGAAGAGGACTACTGTACTGGCAGATGCTGTTGGAACACAATTTGACATAGTGATCCTGCACTAGGGCATACTATAGATGCCAATGGCATATAATAATATATAAGTTTATGGGAAAGTTTCAAAACACATAAAAAATTTTGGCTCATTTTTTTTTAAATATATAAATATTTAAATTTTTTTTAAAAATATATCAATTTTTACAATTCTTTCAATCAGGTCATCTCGATAAAAAAAAGATTTTAAAATGAAAAGAATTCCCTTCTCTTGTAATAATTTTGTCTTTTATTAACTTCTTTCCTCTTGAAAATAAACTATTTTGATTTGTTAAAGGTGAACAATAATAGGTCATTTGGGTTAGACATGATCATTTAGCGTAAATGGCTTCTTAAAGAAAATTTTTGAAAAACAGGCATAAAGGTATTTTTGTCATTTTTTGAAACTTTTTTCGCGATTAGAACTTGATCGAGAGAAATATCAAATCTTTTATGCTCTTTTGAAATATTTAAATTTTCATGTCCTTTTTTTTTAAAAATGAGAAAAAGTATTTATACCTTTTTGGAATCTTTCCTGAATTTATTTACCAAGAGGGATGAAATTTTAAAAAACAAAACCATGAGACCCTCCTTATTAGTGATGAAGATGATGATTTTTTTTTACTATGCACATGCTCAATGCACCCTCCACATCAAGTTTGGATCCCCTATTTGGACCAACCAGGAAACCCTAACTTGCTTTGTGATGGTTCCAATTAAAATGAGACATGTGATGGTGGTGGAGTGTTGGAAAAGTTGGTGCTGACGAGGTGCACTAGTTCTTTTCTTTATATTTTTTTAATCAGTCGGTAGCATTGCAATCACCTAAAAAGACGTCACCCAGGTCGCCACAGAGACCAAACGAATCACAAAAAGGCAATTATACAGTTTCTCCAATAATCCACTTCTTTTGAATTGAACAAATCCGGTGCACCGTCCACATCGGCGGCTATAGACCACTCATTAGAGGGCCCCACAGGTCAATAACGGCTAAGGATGACAGTGGTCGGATGGTTCTAATTGCTTGATTAGAGGCCCACATATGGATGCGAGTCCGGATCTCCTCTTTCAACCAAATAAGAAAATTACTGTTTCGTCCTATCCACGTTCGTTAGCGGAATAGAATCTCTTCCTTGATTTTTTTTTGGATGAATCAATAACGAAACAGTCGGTTAGAAACATACTCGAAACATCTCTCTCAGAGAGATTGGGATTGAAATTATTAAACCTCATGGGGTAGTTCAATTTATTTAGGACTACGGTTTGCACCCAGAAGTTGTAAGATCAAGGTTAAAAACAGACTCGAAACATCTCTCTTAGCAGGATTGACATTGAAATTATTAAACCCCAAGGGATAGCTCAGTTGGCCTAGGACCACGGTTTGCACCCAGAGGTTGTAAGTTCTAAACTGCACCACCACTACCACACTGGGGCTACAGAGGAGTTTACCCGGCTTCCTTTTGGGCCCAGAAGAATTAGTCCAGTCCAAAGGATTGTGGGGAACAACCCTCCGATAGCGCCCAAAAAAAAAAGAAAGGAGGATCCAAATTGATTTTGAGTTCAAGAAATAGCATTCAGATCAACGGCCTGATTATTTTTATTCTAACATGGTGGGACATCTTTCACTCTCCAAATTATCCTGAATAGGAATTTTTTTAAATTAAATTTTATAGCATCAGCAGATGAAAAGTGGAGTGGACCAAGTGGATGATATCGATTGTGCAGTCCAAGTGGCCTAGACCCGGTCAGCATAGACCAGCCGCGGCTAGCCGAATTAATAATGTGAATGCCTTTACCTACTGAAAACCAGAGCAGCTAAAATTGACTGCCCCTACCCTCACTGTATGGGTTGTCCCTGAGAAGTTTACTCTAATAAGAGCTTCTTTTTTTTTGATGGAATCACTTCTTATCAAACAATACCCTAATTCAGGTCAGAATATGAAAGATTTTGAAAATCAAGTATCATGTTATGCAGTGATTTTGAACATTGCAGCAAGCACTATCCAAGCCCAACTAAATCTTAAGTTATCTAAGCAGTTTTGAGTAACTACTATACACATTGAACTTTCAACTATGAGTCACGTAACACCTAAATATGATACATTATCATAAAGTGATGAAAATAAAAAAGATTCCTAACAATTGATGATCAAATTAATGAGTAGTATGAGGCCCTAAACCACAAGGGGAAAAAATGTTTCTACTTTTCACCAAATGGTTGGCATATTATCAAACTTGTGCATATTGAAGCTATGACCATAGATGGGAGACTGGCTGAATGTTTACCTTCGACTAGTTACATGTTCTCCCCCACAGAAGAAAACACTTGATGATGGTTTACAGTATAGAAAATAAGCATGTTCTTCCTAAATAATAGTGCTAAAAATCACATAGGCAACCAAAAGGATGGAGTAGACATAGTACTACTCAAAATAAATCTGATAGATGATAAGGTTCTATACAAAATAAATATAAAATACTATTCCTGACTGTAGCTCACCTGGTTCGGGACTTGGCTGTATGAGTTCAAATCCCCATGTAGCAAAAAAGAAAAATATAAAATACCGGGATAAAATAGTAGCTAAGAATCGCAATGCATAAATGACTTGAGCATTCTAATAATCTGAGAATAGCACTTGTGCGCTAGAAGAAACTCCAGGGATACCTGTAAATTGTTGACAAACTAACTGTTTAATCTTCAACCAGGGCCTCATGGCCCCCACCCCAATATTGGGGCTGCGATGTGTCCTAGGGAGGTGAATAATTATTTTCTGAAGCATCTTTGCGTTATTAAGCAAGAGTCTAATCAAGTTCATTTTCCAATTAAGACTGTCAATGAACCATGTCGGGTATTTGTTACATAGAGAGTACTGTACATACATCATAAATCCAATAATCTTGATAGTCTTGAGGTGCACCAATGATGGAAATCCATATGTCAAGATCTCCAAATAGTCTTTTCCCGTGCATCTCTGATCCAACAAAACAGTAAGTCATATACACTTCAAAATCTGTCAAAAGCAAACAATGATGATGATGATGGTGATGATAATGATAATAATAATAAAAGGGTTGTTGGATACATGCATAACATAATAACACCAGATTTGAATATTTAGATTTCATTTGGCACAAAACAAAATACCACAATATTATAATATTGTGCTAAGTTAAGATGTTTGGCAATTTTTGCAAATTTACACAAACCATGAAATAAAGTGTTCAGTAATTTACAAGAAATGGAAAGAAAAGTAAGAAATGGCTAGCTTCCCATAAGCCCACTAATTAGCTTTTTATCAGTGACAAAGGATTATATTGATATTAAGAAATTACAGCCATGACTAGTCCAAAAACCATAATACACTTGAAACAAAAAATCGGTATGAGAGATGAATACCGAAAACCGACCCTAAAAGACATTAGACATTAGCACTAAAATTACACAGATAAAAAACTACTTGCTTAACCAGACAATCCGCCGACCAATTCACGGATCTACTTTTATGTCGAAATGAAACCCTCAAAATAGACTACAAATGACAAATCTCATTGAGCAGAAACTGCATCATCCATGAACCTCTAAAAGAGTTCACCCAAGATATTGCATTAATAGAGTCACTCTCCAGTCTCTACAATAAGAGCATTTTGGAAAAAAAAAAAAAAAAGAATTTACCAAAAATGCGAAGAGCTTTCAAGATAGCCAAAACCTCTAACCTCATTTGTAGCCAAAACCCATTATATAGTAATCACCGTGGAGTTCATATAATAGCGATAATTAAAATGGGTATCATCTAATGTCAAAAACGATAGAACCCATCTATTAATGGCAAATTCCAATGCAACTCATCCTACGTTAGTAACCATGGTGGGACCTATCCTATGTTTGTCATCATTGTAGTAGTCATTTACGTTTGAAATGACAATGGACAATAATGATATGATATATCTAGTGTCAGCAATTATAATGGGATCCATCTAATGTCCGAAAATCAATCGACTGACTTATGTTAAAAATTATGACATCCATCAAATGTTGTTAATTATGATGGGGCCTACCAAATGTTGGACACTATGTTACACGTCTAATGATGATTGTCATGAACCCCTATCTGTTGTTGGACTTCATTGAGGGAACCATCTAATATTCAAATCTTTGAGGGACTGATTTAATCTTAGGAATCATAACAACCCATCTATGTTTCACTCACTAAAAGAATCATTTTATATTGGTATGCGGTGGGATACATCAAAGGTTGATTCTCATGATTTTTGGTCACAGATTCTAATGTTGGCAATCACTATGGGACCTACCTATTGTCAGTAATCACAATGTAACCTACCTCCTGATGTGAAAATTGTGGGACCAACTTAGTACTAACAATCTACAAGGGAGTCCAATGTTGGCAATTGCTGTAGATTTCACCAGCTGTTTATAATCATGATAGGACCCCCTAGTGTTTAAAGTCATAGTGGGACCAATCTAATGTGAGTCATGCTGGGAGCCACTCATGTTGGTAAGCACCACAAGAGTCATTCTGTTTTGGAGATTTTAGTGGGAGCATGATGATATAGTTGCTCATGAAATCACACTATAATATATTAAAGCCTCGTCTTGGGTTTTATTTTGACTGTTAGTTGTAATTTGGACAGACAGTTACCCCTATTTGTTAAAATATTTCACATTCTGTCCCTGTAACTACCTACTCATATCTTTATCTTATCAAACCACCCCATCTCTTGTACTCCCTTTCTGCCCCTTTTTTTTTATTTCTATTTATGCAACTGGCTCAATGAAAAGAAGTACTCCACATAAGCATCCACATACCGTACTGAGTATGGGTTGTCGACTTGTCGTGCTACTGTAGTATTATACTAAAAACACGCAACTCTTGTATTATGGAATTTAAATAAAAGACTATTTTCTATATTATAATCTTAAATAATGTAACATGAATGTTTCTATAAGAAATCGACAGGTTACATAATACATTCGGAGCTAGCCAAATACCCTTTTTTAGGTATGTAGATTATATCCTGATCTACTAGATAATATAACAAAATCTTTAAAAAATATATTGCTTCTAGAAGCTTCCCCACCCACCCCCGACCCCTAGCGCGCCCTGAAGGACTTTGATAGTTTAGATGTACAAGTATCAGAAGAAACAATAAGAGAATTTGATGAACAATTATAAGGTACGTACATCATGATGAACTGCATCCAGCCTTATAATCAGAGTCTCGAGCTCATTTGAAGTCCTTAATATATTAGCTATCCCTTGCAGTTCATTTTTGAGCAATAATGTAGTTAGTGAAAGACACTTGGTCTTGGAGACGTAAGAAAGCAGATTCTGCAACTGTGAAATTGACATCAACTGCGCACAACATGGGTTACAAAATAAGAAACAAACAATTTGACATAGAAGTGTAAAGTTTCCAAGAGAAACATGTAATAATATTGGGTCTTTCACCTACTATTGGAGAAAATCATGTAGAAGCAAACCATGTACTAATATAAGATTAAATTAAATGTTAAGTCATAGCTTTCCTGTATTTTTAACTGAAACATTTTATTATACGTTAGAAGAATAAGCACAAAAAAGAAACACTAGAAGATATAAAAAGATTTATTAAGATCAGGCCATGTTTCATAGAGCAATTAACATACCATAAAGAGTTAAATACTTCTTCATTTAAGAAAAAAAGAAACAATAAGTGGAATGTTTATACTGAAAACCAGTTTTTAGTGCACAAGTGCAACCCAGTTTCTCGGGCTTATAAGACCTTTTGAATTCCTCTATCAATTTTAACTATGAAATGACAATCCTATTTCAAGTTTTTTATTGGACAACTTCATTCGATAAAATCTTAATGCTAGATAACCTCATGTAATGTAGTTTTTCCCTGACAAATATATTTCATGTATTGATCTATAGAGGAGTCAATTGATCATCTATTTGCTCATTGTAACTTGGCTCATAACATTTGGTTTTACTTCCTTTTGTTTGTGCGGTGTATCCTTTACTTTGTCTATCGCTTTCAGAACTCTAACTGAAATTTTGCTTGGGGTCCATTCCCTAGGCTAGATGCCGCTATCATCATCATCATATACTTGGATAAATCCTCGGATAGGTTGTATTTATTCAGAACTATCCTTAATACTTCCATCGAAGTCCTCTTTGGCCTACCATTTTCCTTGAGGGGCCATCGATCTACATAGAGTAACTTTTTCCTCAAGACACCATTTTAGGCCCGTAATGGACATGTCCAAACCATCTCATGTTGTATCCTAATTGACCAATATTATGCTCCATAGGTCATAAATGATCTAATTATTTTCTTGTAAGATTTTTCCTTCAATCTTATTAGTATGTTCCAATCATAAAGCACACTAAAAGCAGGTCTCCATTTCAACCATCTAGCTCTTATCTTATATTCGACATCCTCCTCAATCTTCCCATCCTTGTTAATTATAAAGCCAAGTTATCGGAAGGACTCTCTATGGTATAACTCGAGATTCAACTCTAATAAGAATTACATCTATCTACACATCACAAGTGAAGTTGCGTTTCATATATTCCATCTTTGTATAACTTATTTTAAAACTCTTGGATTCTAAGTCTCTTTGTCATCTCTCAATTCACCCATCAATACTATATCATCTATGAAATGCATACACCAAGGTACCAGCACTTCAACATGAGTAGTTAATTCATCCATAATTAGTGTAAAGAGATAAGGGCCTAATAAAAAAACCTATGGTCATTGGAAAGTCGCCTATCTCTCGGCTATGTTATCGCCTCCTCATAATATCTTTAATGATGTTAACATATCATCTTGGAACACTCATTTAATCTAAATCCCACCAAATTGAATCTCTAGGTACATTGTCCCTCTAGATCAATGAAGACCAATGAAGAGTTTTCATATTCTCTCAATATGTTTTTTTATTAATTGTCTAAGTGAGAAGATAGCTTTGATAGTTTACCAACTTAGCATGAAACCAAATTGACTTTTATATATCTTGATCTTTTGTCTAAGCCTTTGCTCCATTACTCTCTCATATTTTCATAGTACGACTTATAAGTTTAATTTCACGATAATTGGTGCAACCTTGTATACCTCTTTTGCTTTGTATATAGGTACTACGAGTCTACGACACTTCTCCATTCAACCAGCGTTTTCTTTGTCCTTAATTTTTTTTATGAAGAGACTATTTAACCAAATCCATCCAATCTCTCATAAACATTTACAAGCCTCTACCCGAATATCATCTACCACCTTGCCTTTCTTGTCTTCCTTCTTCTCAATGCTTTCTTTACTTCTACTATCCTAATTTCACGGTAGAAGGTATGTCCTACTAACAAGTATCCTCTCTCGGTCCTCAACCTCATGTGGAATCTTCATTTAAAAGTACATTAGTATATTCTCTACCTTTCTGCAATATCATTGTTCTTCACCAAACTGCCAATGAGAGTTTTTTTATATTAAATAATGTATTCGTTTGAGTTTTTGTGCACATAGCACCTTTCAATTGTGTGATCAGACCCTACTGCAGTCGATCAGAAACCAATCAGCGTCATCTTCATTAAATACAACATATTATGGTTACTTAACTGGTGATTACTTGATCTGATCATGCATTTCATGAAACTCTCATGCAGAAATCAATATTTGTTAGAATGTGGTCATTTGATTTTCCTACCAGCAGATAATTGTTAGAAACTTATCATTCAAATTTCATGGTTCATACCAGGGTGTTCAAAATCAATTAGTGGAAATGCAATTTGCACTGGAGGAACAACTTACAAAAATCAAGGGTAGTTTTGCAAGTATGGAAGCATCATTTGGCGGGTCAGCTTACAGAAACCAAGACAGGTTTTGCAAGAACTGAAGCATTATTTTTGGCACCTCAAACAAATGTGATAGTAGTAGCTGTATCATGCATGGACAACTATTATATGGGTGATTTTGGAGTGTTTGAACAAAATAACCAAGTAGCACCCATATAAATTCATGTTGGCACCAAGGAGATTGGGAGATCAAATATAGACATAAAAAATAAATACGACATCAGACGCCCATCACTTACAAGCAAAGATTAGAGAAGGCAAGTTAAAACTCCCACCATGTTGTTACTACATAGAAGAAGAAGATCCCCCAGTCCTTTTAATATTCACGACAAAAGCAAGAAAATCCTTACGCCAATGGTAGAAAAGCATACATGATCAGATGAAGATACAAAGGAAAATCATCCAATGAAAATCCGGCAGTAGATCTCGAGATGGAAGATCTATCAATCAATGATCCTATGGTAAATCTTGAGATGGGGAGTCGTTGGGAAGATGGTTCTATTGTATATTCTAACAAGACAGATGAAACAAGACTATCACATGATCTATTGGAAGGAAAATAATATAGAAGTGGAACTCAGGTAGATCTACCATTACAATCGTCAAATCAAGGCATGGAGACTCGATCAAGCTTATCATAAGATCCAGAAGAAATAGATTAGCACTGTATAAACAACCACAACACTGTTTTAATCTATAAATAACTACAATTGGTCAAGAAGATTTTAGATTTAGAATAAGAGATTCCACTTTTGAGGCTTTATGGCTAAACCTTTCTTGAATTGTTTTGAAACAACATCATCTCCATGCAGGTTTCTATTAGGCATGCTTTTGTTCCTGCAATCTGATCCACTAGATGTGCACCTTATTCATAGATCTCAATTTCCATTGCAGGTTTATCATTCTCCTTCATTTGTATTTCATCTTCATTAATCAATTATTGAGCTCTGCCCAAGAGAGAGGAAAAATCTACTACTGCTGCAGTTATTTCGAGTCAGAGCTTGTGAGATTCTGCTTAGGGAGTCACCAGAAACTCCTTCTGGTAGCCAACTAAATGTGTCACCAATTCTCAAGTATAACTTAATCCTATGCGAAACCTAAACTAGATGAAGAGGTTGTTAACAAGTTTCTTCTGTTCACACCATAAAATCAGCTATTATCAAACTCCTCCGTATTTCAATTCCCGTCTTTCATTGCCTAATAGAATTCAATAAAACCAAATTCCAAATACAATGTAAGCAAAATTAGAACCTGAGCACAGATTATATCAAAAATATGTTTACTGGGAAGTAAAATGCCAATTCATCAATCATACCCGGATACTCCGGCGGCATAGTGTAAGTACTTTGGCGCGACGAAGATTCTCAGGCAACGACTTCACATCGCCATAGCCATTTTCCTGTTTTAACGCCATTACGCCGCTTATGATGGTTAAATTCTCAAGCAACGGACACCCAGCCAACAGTTTATCAATTGCTCTACCACTCAGTTCAATTTGTATTAGAGATAGCACTCTGAGAGAGCTGAAGCACACATCATCAGGAACTTCAACCTTGCATGAATACAATTCCAGATAGACCAACTTTTCGCATTCAAACAGCCAAGAAGGCAACCTGTATCTGTTCATCTCATTTAAACCATTTTGATGAGCACTGAATTGCAAACAGAGTTCACGAACGCCTTTCATTACGGCGAGACGAAGCCAACTATCTACGTAGTCACAATGCCTGTGATAGTAGGGGAATTGGAGGGAGAACTTGTGGATATTGATACCAATGTGGAGAGATAGAGATTGCTCGACGAATATGATGAAATAGCAGCAGCAGCGTGAGCATGAGGATTTGGAGTTTGAGAAACTGAGATTTGGAGTGAAAGTCCAAAGATCTCTCCATCTCTTGGACAAGATGCCAGTACTGACTGCTTGATGCATTTTTAAGAAGGAGATGATTTGGAGAAGAAGATGATCAGGTAATGAGCTGATTCGATCTTCTCCTACTTCTTCATCGTCTACAGATGATTTTGTATTTGGTCGTTTGGGCTTGGGCACTCTAAAGATCTCGGTGCAATCTCCGTTTCTAGGGTTCATGGTGAACAGAGAGCTTCTTCACTTTCAAAAGATGCAGACTTAGGAGAGTGGCTTTGGGAATAAATAAAAATTTTCTTTCCTTAAAAAGTCCCTGCTCCGTAAAATAAGAGAGTCCAAGATTTTTTGAAGCCCGAAAAGATGTTGCTTAATGAAGTATAAAACGTTATTTTTAACAAAAGAAAGTTCATCCAAAAAGAAGTTTGAATTTGAATACTTCTGGGATTGGATTCAAAATTTTTTTTTTTTTCCCTATTGTAGGGTTTCTACCCAGGGATGTAAGTGTGTCCCTGATTCTTCAATTACCCGAATGTTTTGACCCATAAAAAATCGGGTCTGGGTCCTTATTTAGGGCCCGATAAGTAAATGGATCCGGGTCCGGTTCCGGTTCCACCTTGGTCCAGACCCTTGGACTCGAGACCCGACATATTACCTCAATTTCGGAAAATCACTCATAAAAACCATATAGTTTTGATATAATTATCTACCTAGACCTGTACCCGGACTCAGATCTAGACCCGCCCCATATATGGTTCTGGTTCCGGGTCTACCATGGACCTGAACCGAAACTGACCCGTTTACAATCTTATTCCCAATCCTTTGGGCTGGACTAATTCCTCCGGGCTAAAAGCGAAACCAAGTAAACTCCCTTATAGCCCCAGTGTGGTAGTGCGGTTTTGAACCTACAATCTTCGAGTGCAAACCCTGGTCCTAGGCCAATTGAACTATCCCTTGAGATTTTGGATTGGATTCAAGTAGAAATTAGATTTCAGAAGAGAAAAAGGGCAAAAAAGAAGATTATGTTGGCCCCACGGGGTAAATCCTACGGTGGGATTAACAAAGCCGGACTAAATTTTGATTGCATTTTTCATATACAAGGGATATGTATTAGATTGATTTTAACTTTCTTAATAGACGGTAGGTTGTTTCATTACTTTCTTTTTTTTATGTCAGTCTTAATCTCCTTTAGCATTTTCCTTCGAAAAAAATGCGACGGAATGCAAGCAATAAAAGTATCCCATGTTACAACTGATGTAGTTGCTAAGCCTCTTTTGGTGGAAAGAATTTCTAACAGGAATTCAAAGAATTCTATCTTCACATGGAATAAAGAAGAGAAATTTGAGGGTTTGTTATGGACATTTTAATTTTATGCTTTTTTTGACCCTCCTCAATTTTTGTTTTCTTTCCAAAGAAGTGAGAATTTTACCTAACAGTAAGGATATACTTGCCTTTTTCTTTCTTATGAAAGATGTAAAAGGAACAGATTTATCATATCTCCCTTTTTTTTTTGGAGGAAAATTTATTTATTTTATTCTCCTTGCATCCTTAAATTAGGTATCCCACATAAAACTTCTTAAAAAATAGAGTTTTATGATACTCTTGAATGGGGGCCACTTAAGATGAGAATAGACCTAAAGGCAAATCCTCAAAGGCTGATATCCTGAGTGGGTTCCATTTAAGAAAGTTGAAACCTTATAAAAGAATTGCCTTCTTCGCGATGAAGATCTTGACTCAATATGAACTAAGCCCAATATAAATTAATTTGAATTATTTATAATATATTATTTGAGTATTTTAAAATATATTATCTCAAGCTGGGTCACTTGAGTGGAATTTGACGGGGCTATACACTACATGGGGAGGCCGTTTTATCAATAATATTTATATTTCATAAATGGGCCCACTATTGTGGAACTCTTCCGTGATTCATTGGTTTCTTTTCTTTCTATCGTCTCTATTATGTCGATATTATTGGGGGCCTTGAAATCATTATTATGCCACACACACACACAAAAAAAAAAAAAAAAAAGTTGCTCCTTTTTCTATGGGAAAGTTCACTCTAATACGATGTAGGCCTACTATCTCTGCAAAATATTTATATTTTTATAATATTTTATCTAAGTATTATACCAACAAAATAATATTTAATTAAGTGTCTTAAAAGTTATCATTCTGACTGTGGCTATTTAAGTGAATTCTTATGGAGGGTGTCGTGAAGGGTCATTTATTGAATGGTTTAGATTTTTCATAAGTGGGTTTTCAGGGATTATTGGATGATTATCTTTATGGGGACAATATTTTGAATTCTCCAAATCCATTGATAATATATGTTTGGTTGGAGGTGGTTGTTTGGTTGGAGGTGGTTGGAGGCATTTTTCACTAATATTAAGCCATGTTTCTTTACTAGGAATTTGTCATGTTAGGACTCTTTTGGACATGATGCGACATCTTATTGACCAACATTTGCTAATGGCATGTTTATGCAAGAGAAATCTAAAATTCTCACTATTTAAAAAGTTTCAAATAGTCTTTAAAATTCCAACCCCTTTACTTTTCAGTGAAATTTCTAAACACTCAAATATAAGGAGCATTCACCAATTCCACCATGGAGAACTTCAGAATTCTTCAACCAGGATTTTAGTAAAAAAACAGTCCCTAAGCTTGTTGGGCATTTCTGACCTTAGCTTCAGGTTTTGTCTTTGAGAACTCCAAATGCACTTTTTGATATTAGAATTGGAGATATCAGCCCACCTATCACACCTATTAAGAGTCATATTCACGGAGAGGGATTGACAAGATTGCCCAAAAGACTCTTGTCAATCTTGTCATCTAATGATGGTCATATCCAGCATTAAAAATGACATTGATCAAAGTGGTATTTAATGCATTTCATACTGGGGAAGGAATTGATCTGACGATCTGCGGTTGAGATTAATCGACTACATAATCTTCCCACTTTTCTATGAATGTTACATTAAAAAAATTATCTTCCAGGGCCCCCTGAAACCAAAAGTAATTGCCATAATGCCACTGCACTTGAATTTTTGAATTTTGAATACATTGCCCGTTTCAACGTCTCTCTCTCTCTCTCTCTCTCTCTCTCTTTCTCATGTAAGCAGAGCATTCAGAGAAGGCAAATGCCATCACCAAAAAGAACCATGGAAAAAGATAACCCCCACACATTCCCAGCAAAAGCAGCAAGAAACAGAAATCCATTGAAGAGAGAGAACGGATTAGCAAATGAAATTAACATGTTGATGATGGGAAACCCCTCACCAATACCCACTTCTTTACCTCCTCCCCCTCCCTCATTTGCAGATGCTGAAAAGGAGAATCGGCTGGGGCTATCTTTGCTTCTTTCGCCTAAGAGTTTCAAGCCCATTGTCAAACGAGAGGATGCCAGGCAGTCTTCAGAAAGAACAAAGTTGCTACAAATGCAAGAAAAGCTCACACAGATGACCATAGAGAAGGAGAAGGCAGAAGCGCTCTTGAAGGAGCAACAGAAGGCCACTCTCTCTTTATCAAAGCAGTTGGAAGAAATGCAAGAAAAGTTTAAGCAGGAGAGCTTCGATGCGGAGAAGACCCAAGAAATCTTGAAGGAAAAGGACAAGATGTTGAACTGGAAAGATGAACAACTTGAGAACCTTGGTAAAGAGCAAGAGAAGCTCCAGCTTGAACTGAACAGGTTGCGGAAATTGAAGGAATTCAAACCAACATTGGTTCGTCACTTTCACCATCTTTTGCCTGTTTGCTCCTTAGCGCCTACCATTGCATACATGTGCCACATCTAAACCATGCAGAGAAGCGGACTTACCATGCAGCCAATCTAGCCTAGAAGAATAGGTGTGGTGGGTCACTTCACCTGATTTTCAGGTGAACCCCCCAGAATTTTGGCACCCACGGAAGATTCAGCACTGAAGATTCCCATAGGAGAAACACTCCTCAACATTTGGTATAGGTGTTTAGCAGAGTTCGCTCGCTCTCACATTCATCTGAGTAGACTCTTTTCCTCCTGTTATGCAGAGTTCATCTTTCATTCAGGAAGAAGTTGAAAATAAAGCATGTCTCCAGAAGAAGAAGCCCTCATCAGCTTACATGCTGTGGCGTAAAGATCAATGGAACCAGGTAAACAAACAATGATGGTAGATGACAAGGATGTGCTGAGTACCTTTCGCTAGAGTCACAAAATCCTAAATTATCTCAATGGTTTTAACTTTGCAGGCCAAGAGAGAAAACCCAGAGGCGCAGTTAAAAGATATCTGCAACATTTTAGGAATGAAATGGAAGAATCTGAGTGCCAAAGAGAAGAAACCCTATGAAGAAAAGCATCTGGCTGAGAAAGAATTTTGCCTGCAAATCATCAGGAAGGAAAGCGAGAAGAGAAGGGTTCTCCTTAAGGAAGAGCAACGCCAAAAGGCAGCAATGGAGTTGTTAGAGCAGTATCTACTATTTAGAAAGGTCACAAGAGACTTGTTAACCCATAAAAACATTTGAGTATTCAGTACTCCATGTGCTAGAATATGCTGAAGTTGCCCTAACATTTATTACAGGAAATTGATAAAGAGAGCAAGAGGACCAGAACAGAACGAGATCCATCAAAACCCAAGCAGCCTCTGTCAGCATTTTTCTTGTTCTTGAATGAGCGCCGACCTGCACTTCTTGCAGAGAAAAAGAATGCTTTTGAAGTTAACAAAAATCCCACATTGAAATGGTTGCATTCTTCTTGACTTTCAACCTCATTATTTGTAATTGCTAAGCCCTTCAAATGGATCATTTGGCAGATCGCTATAATAGCTGGACAGGAGTGGAGGAACATGAATGAAGAAAAACAAGTACCTTACAAAGAGGTTCATGTTTTTGTGTGTGAAAATTGACAGAAGAAATTTTTTTTTTTTTTTTTTTTTTTTTCAACTCTGCTAAATTTCCTAATTCTTCCACCCTGCAGATTGCAAACAAACTGAAGTATCAGTATCTACAGCAAATGGAACTTTACAAACGAAAGAAGGATGAGGTAATACTAAGTACAAAATAGCCATTATTCAGATGAAATCGATATCTAGTTTTGAACCAAGAACCCACTACCCTCCAGAGGATATAGGAAGAAGAGTTCAGAAATAGGGTGCTTCGCAACTGTTGGAGACAATTGAAAAGTAAGGACATAGATCAAGGTTCAGACATCAGCGGTAGCTACAGTTCATTATAGTTTCCAAATCTATGGCTGATAGTTTTCATTGTCGTAATGCACAAAATGAAGGCACAGCAGCAGACAGAAAAAATAGAGTGTCGTGCATACAAACCTAAGAATATTGCCACTTCTCACCACAAACAAGTGGTTGAGGGCAAAGCCCTCCGGCACTGTCCCTGTCTCTACAATGTCCATCTTTAGACAGCTCCTACCAGCATGCACAGTGGCTTTATACATGCTGCCTGTTGATACTAACCTAGATTCTCTCTCCTTTTAAAATAGGGATCAACTAAAGCAAGGAACATATCTACAACAACAGAGCAGCAGAAGCAATCGGAAGTGGAGAAAGGAACTAAAAAAGTCCAATAAAGCAGCAGTCATGGACAATGAGCCATATCTATGAATGTGACCTTTTGATCATGTCCAATTTATTCTGTTGAACATGGCCCGCTTGGAAACAGCTAGACTCGAGCTTGTATCAAACAACTATTTTTCCCCCACCATTTTGATGTTACAAAGATATGCAAGTATAGAGTTATGGTTGTGTGTGTGGAGAGAGAGAGAGACCCCGAGGGGTAGTGCAGTTGGCTAGGACCATGGCTCAGTAACTAGAGGTTGTGGACTCAAACTCGTGCTCTGTCCCTGGGGCCACTTACCCAAGTAAAATCCTAACTTACTTGGTGCGTGAGGGAGGCATAGACTTCACATGCCTGGAAAAATAGTCGGTTCTCAAAGAGGCCGGACATCCTCACCAGCAATATATATATAGATATAGATATAGGGGCCAGCTCTCCTAAGCTCAAGCTTAGTATAAGGTAAGCTCAAGTATGTGGTGGGGCCCACCTGGGGACCCACATGGAGATGGGGGTTGGGGGGATTTCAAGGACCCCCTGAGATCTTCATCTCTCATGGGAGTTGGGGGGCTTAGTGTGTGCGAAAAGATTGGAGTGACTAAAGATGGGCTCCATGGCCTAAAAAAGTAGGAGAGCAAAAAGGAAAGTTTTTAGAATATCTCATATATATATATATATATATATATATAGCATCTCTCACCTTACCATGAGAGATAAGTTGGGGCCCTCACATCCAAAACCAATGCCAGCATTCATGTGCATATCCCACCCGGGGCACAAAAAAAAAAACATCTTGTATGGGCCCATATATCAAGTTTTGGGTCAATCTCATGCATCTAACCACTTCATCCGTGGCCTAGAAATTTAACGATTTTATATTAAAGAAAAAATTTGACACTCGATCCAACGGTCTAGTGCATTTGGATAAGTGAAAAATTGATATATCCAGTGTAAGTAAGGGGGTCCCACTATGTTGCCCTCACGTAATATGGTGAGGGATAGAGACACATGAATATTTCTCTCTCTCTCTCTCTCTCTCTCTATATATATATATATAACTTTTTGTTCAAAATTATGGACTTGCAATTGATTTCCATCACCATGGCCTGCAACATCTTTTCACTAAAACATGAAAATTGTTATTGATGCTGCTGAATTTTATTCAGGTCAAATATCCATTCTCAGGCATCTGCTACTTCAAACATAAGTTTTCACAAGAAAACACACAGAATACTGAAAAGCTCAAGTCATGGCCACTGCTCTTTATGCATTCTCAGTAGAAACAGTGGTTGTTGATGATGATTCCTGCTGCTTATACTTACTGAAAAACCGTTCCTACAAATTCAATGAGAAAAAGAGTGTATCAGATTTGTGCTAAGAAAATGCAATTTCATATCAAGCAAAAATCCAAAAATATAGCTAAATGAAAATCCATAAAAGATCGAAGGCAGTATTCATCTAACAAAATGAAAATCAAATACGACCACCTATTACTATTATAAATTGATCCTGTTATTAAATATTATACCGAATTCATGAATTCTTTTTTTTTTTCTTTTTTTGTGATTTGCTAAACTGGACACCTTCTACTGGAATCAAATTCCAACAGATACACTTATTACCAAGTCACTAGAAACAAATGCAGTTCATTATGGCTCCTCCGCATTCAACTAATTATAGGCTAAAAGCACCACCCACAACCCAAATCGAGAATAAAAAAGCTTGAACAAAATAGTAAACTTAAACAGGAATCTTGATGGTGCAGCGAGCACCTTCTGGGAACAAACAATTGTCCATCACAAAGCACGTTGATGGGACCTTTTGGTCAGGGTCACTAGGCCATCCAACACACCATGTGTCTACTACAGACACAAAATTATATTTGATAGTAAGGTTTTCATAATTCTTGTTTCTTGAGTATAACACATTAAGCCAACCCGAGATCAATTGGATAAGGCTAGGATGATGATGATCATCATCATGTGGGGTTTTCTGAGTTAGCATATATCTCTTATACTGTACAGTTCCTTTTGAGCAATATATCGTCATCACTTTCAAAGCCTTATCTCATTAATCTGAGGTCGACCAAAGAAGTTTACTCTAAAAGCTCCTCACTTTTAAGCTCCAACCAAGCTAAGATCATAATTCCTATCTTGAGTAGAACACATTCAGCCAACCCTAGATCGATAGGATAAGGCTAGCATGATCACCATCATCAAACCTTATCTCATCAATTTTGGGGCCCACTAAAAGACTGCTACTCCAGAAACTCGTCACTCATAAACTTTAATCAAGCTAAGATAAATAACATACCTATCTTGAGAAGAAAACATTAAGCCAGCCCTATATCGCTAGGATAAGGCTAGGATGATTATCACCAGCATAGCCTTATCTCATCGATCTAGGGTCAACTAAAAGAATTCTACTCTATGAGCTCCTCACTTATAAACTCCAACCAAACTAAGATCACAATTCCTATCTATATACTACAAAGAAGAAAGCCTCCCACTCAAAGAGTATGTGTGCATGTACACGTGAGTGTAGGATATTCTCCTCCATAGAAATGGTCATGCTACATATTATCACCCTTTGACTTTATAAAGATCTGCATGAACATCTACAATAATTGGAAGCACCAACTGGTTCACTCAAATTCTTGAATGGTCTCCCTCTTCTCTTAGTTTCTCCCACTAGTAACGCTTCATTTTGTCTCACATTAGCAGCTTTTAAATTTGCACACCCGAACATCTCAAATGATATTTCTTTATTTTTTTTCCTTATATTGAAGCTGTCCATCAATTTCTTAACACGCGTGCGCACACAGGCACTCACAAAGGTGTGTGGTGTGTTACAATGTAGACAGAATATATCATTTATTTTATTCTTTTTCCCCTATGATTGCTAATAACAATTTAAGATAACTCCCATGTAGCTTATGATCCCCCACCTCAATCTTGTTCCAATTACTTAAAATTAACACTCAACAAAGCCATGGTCTGCTACTACTACTCAATACCACCCACTGGTGATCCTTTTCAAACTACTTCAATGCTTCACTTGATTGCATCAGGGATAGCATCTCCCCACATTGTCCATTGTTATATTGGTCCCATATGCAATGGCCCTTCCTCTGAGCAAAATTTGTGCTTCCCTGTGTATATCTCACTTCTGTTGCATATTCAAGTGTCCCGCTCCAGACAATTCGAAGACCGAACAGATAAGGATGGACGTCAATCAGACAATAGGCCATAAAAACTCATATAGCCAAATAATGAGAGTACGTTTAGATAAAAGTAGCAATAAACCTAGACCACATTGGTGGGGAAAAGTTAAAGTTGGTATGATATAACAACTGGAGCCAATAATTCAGTCGATTAAAAGTCTGATCAAGAAAACACTAGTTATAACAGAAGATATTTGAAAAGAAACCACTTCTGTACTATCACTTTAAACTGTGTCTTCCCATCGTAAAGAGTAGCAACGCTGATTTCCTACTTTCTCACGAAAGAGTTGGGAGGATGAATGGAGGAAAGTATGCCACCGCGGGAATGTGTAATACGATGCTAAGCTCAATTTAACAGCCTTAAGGTGGTTGAGGGAGATTATCCAGTGGTGTAAAATGTCCAACCTTCTGTCCACAACATCATCTTATCACCTTCGAGGCCCCATTTGTTTGCTCTGCAGGGCACTCATAGGAGATTTAAGCATGCCTTCCCATTTCAGTAGCTAAAGTTGAAGTAATAAAGGTGGAAGATCCACAAATTGGGCCATCCAATAGTATCTCTTTTGGTAGGAAATGATTACGTAGCCATCTACATCTCCACCTTATATCCTCACTCCTCGCCTATTTAACATTCCTTTTTCCAAACTCCCTTTACTATGAATTCCTACGAATTTAGCAGAGGGTAGGTAAATGACCCATAGCTTTAACTACCAAAGAATCTGCTAATGACGCGGTTGGGGGGGGTGTGCGCGGGGCGCTGAAATCTGGATTATTGAATTATTATCCCCAAGGTAAGAGACAATGCTGTCGAGCAACTCCGAGGGGTAGTTCAGTAGGCCCAGGACCAGCACCCGGAGGTTGTAGGTTCAAAACTACGTTACCACACTGAGGCCACGGGCAAATTTTACCCGGCTTTTTCTCCTGGGCCAGTAAGGATTATTCTGGCCAAAAGTGCTAGCAACTAATGCTGTCGAGCCAAGTTCGCATTTATTGGAATCACGGCATCACAGTAGAAGAGAACCCTAATTCTCAATTCCACCCACCTAGCAGTCTCCATCTAATGAAGTAAACGAACACTCCTAAGAAAAATTCCCAAATCTTTCATACCCTGGTTTCCGAAGATTCCAAAAGAAAAACAGTAGAATCTCAGATCAAATAATCAAAAACAGAAAAGAAGGTTTTCTTCACTCTTGAAATGGAGAGAATCCAAAGCATTGAAAAGTACAAACTAACAAGGAACAGAGATATCAAAATCATGATACAAATAAAATGAGATCTAGGGTTTTGAAGCGGAAAAGAGGGAGAAGAAGAGGGATTACGTTGCCGCCCAAGAAGAAATTGTAGAAGAGAGTGACGGATGCAATCGATCCTACGATGATCGGTGGGGTTATGAGCAGACTCCATCTTCTGTAAATCATCTTCTCTTTTGCTCTCTCTCTCTCTCTCTCTCTCTCTCTCTTCCTTCCTTCCTTCCTTCCGCTGCTTTTGTTTCCGCCTCAGCTGCACGGCTGCAATGCACATTCGATCGACAAAAATACAACTCGAGCATTTTCAAAATCACCCCTTGTTTAAGAACCATTTACATAAAACCACTTTGGTTTTTTTTTTTTTTTTTTTAAGTTACAAACTAGACCCACCTTGGAAATGACTATAAAACATTCGTGTCTCCTGTCCAACTTATTGGGCCCACTTAGATATCTAGCTAATCTTTATATCCCCTTATTTAATAATCATAAAGTTTAGTGGTCTTTTAACCATAGATTTCTTTCATATTCTATTCGTACGGGGGATAAATATTTTATAAAAAGAAGTTTTGGATTTGGACTGGTGTCGGATAAGGGGGGTTCAGAGTGTGAAAGGGCTAGCAATTATCAAAGTGGGCCTAAGTGGGCCATATGGAGCTGGACTTCATTTATAGTTCTGCTCGTAGGAGAGCATTTCTCTAATTTATGATCAAATGCTAAAATCTTTATATTGGGCGCGTTTGGAAACTCTAGAAAGAATCTCTTATTTTGTGATTTAGATCTTATTTTCATTTTAGAGTATCTGGTAAGCCTCTAATTATAGTTTCTAATTTTAGAGCTTTTGCCTCTAAGAGAATAAGCTGGGAGGGGGCTTCTTTTTTTAAGCTTTTCCTAGCTAAAACATGTAGAGGTGGACAATGCAAAGTTTACATATTATGGATGGAAGAAATGCCTAATAAAATTGTAAAATAACGCAAATGATGGGTTTTACATTGTGTTTCTTAAAAGGTGGGGCCCCAATTATCATAAATCCTAAAGGTGGGCCCCAGTTATAACCTCATGAAATAAGAGCTTTTTTTATAATATTATTGCCTATTATTAAATCCACTAATTGCAAATTAGAATTTAAAAGTCAGAGCTTTTATTTTAGATATTAATCTAATTAATTCTTATTAATTAGATTAGAGTTTTCAAACGGCACCTAAAAGAGTTGGGAATTTTCCTTAACAAATCTTGATTCAAATTATGTAGTTTGTTCATAGTGAATAGGATTACTTCAAATTAATGGTCAATGACATTATTGGTCCAAATTTTGACTATGTGAGAAATACTTAAGGACAAAATTTCATGAATAAAATGAAAATTAGATCAATACTTTTTAATTGATAGAGTTGGTATTTGTAACTATTAAAATGCAGGTGCTCATTTGTAACCGTAGAAAGTTAATGTTGTTGTAAAGTGAGATTTTCTATTCTTCACCCTTATCACAACATTTTATATTCTGTTCACAAATTGAGTTAGGGTTCTCTGAGCAGTCACCTAGGTGCTTCCAGTGAGTGAGCGGGATGTGTAGAACTCTACCATGAGGATCACCTATTGATAATATAATTCTCAAATTTTACTTCAATAGGATTTGATCTCACCGAAAATTGAACGCATGATTGATAATGAAATTAATGCTTAAAATTAATAATGCATAATACTATGCTCAGCATGTTGTTAGTTTAGTACTCAATTTTACAGTGGGACCAAGTCTTATTTAAATAAAATTGAGAATACACCATTGGAGGGCATGACATTCAGTTATGGAGCTCCAAGCATCCCACTTACACAAGTGTGTGTGAGATCACTCAGGGTATCTGGACTCACAAAATGTTTATAATAAATAGGCCCATAAGGTGTTTTCCATTTTTTGTTCTGTCTTCTTCTATCAAAATGGCCTTCGTCATACTCTGATTTCTATCAAAACTCAGTAGCCAAAAAAAACTGAAACCCAATTGCTCAAATCTTTCACTCCAAAATAGCCCAAACACTCATCAAAATCCCAATCCAAACAAGAATCAGAACTACCTGCACATGAATCAGAACCACCTGCATGCTTGCTACTAATCATCCATGAAAGAAAACTGAAAAACATGTGCTGGGTAAAGCCACCCACTATTATCTTAGAAAGATGAAGATAACAAAACTTGAACTTATAGCTGGAAGATGTAAAAAAGGGGGAGGTGTTAAGGTCAATGAAAGCCCAAACATAAGATAGGTGAGTCCAAGAAGATATTATGAATGGAGAAAGATATATAAAAAAAAAAAAGTGGAGCTGTTAAGATTGATGAAATCTCAATCTCAAAATAGGTGAGTTCATGAAATATTATATGATTGGAGAATGAAAGTTGCTGTAGACTGCATTTGAAAGTTCTACAACCTTTTTCTTATTCTCTCTTAAGGTCAAATTAACAAAAAGATCTGTTTCATTCATAGTCTCCTCCAAAAAGAAGTTGAGTAGTTAGAGTTAATTAATATCAAACTAGTAATGTTTGGGTGTCAATGGACAATGGGCTAGCCCAAGGTGTGTTTGAGTCCAACTTGTTTAAAAATCTGCCTCAAAATTAGGCTTTGCCTGGTCTTATGAGCTTAATGTCAGGCTCAAACTTGTCTCTCACCTGCACAGGCAGGGAGAGAACACCCAAATTATGTAGGGAGGAAGATCATTAGCACGAAAAGAACATACCAGAGAAGTTGGGTGAGAGGTAGGGTTCTCAACCAATTGGAAAACCCCTTGTTTTCAATGAAATTAGAGTTGACTTTCTCGACTAAGACGGTTTCATTCTAGTCATTTCAACTGTTGGTTCAATTGGATCCAATGGTAACAACAAAATTATAAGAAAAATAGTGTCATGGGCTAGGTTGGGGTGAGCCAAACCTTTTCCAATTCTTCTATTTGGTTGTCACACCTAAAACTTAGGCATGGATCCAGACCATGGCTTTGAAAACCAGGCCCAGGCCTAGGGCCTAGCCTATATCTACCAATTTTATACATCCTTTGAGTTAAATGTGGGGATGAGCTAGGCGTTTGAGAACATATTTCAGCCTCATCTCATATAATAATTGGGCAGAGAATTTGGTCCTGGGTCAAACCAATGGGCTAAAAGAAATCCAGATGTGGACTGGGTTTGAGCTCACCCGTCCAATGAACACCGCCAATTAAAAAACAAAAACAATAAATTAAATATTACTTCTTAAATAAAATGGCTAAAATTGTGACTCCATTACTGTTAAGACTTAATTTATTTCAAAGATAGCAAGTCACTGCAAAAAAAAAAAAAAAAAGTGTATAACAACCACTGCCAAAAGCCAAAAACATCAGCTTTCGATAACTTTAAAGAAGCGAAAATTATATTTAAGTAAATAAATGATCTTGATTAGGCCTCAATTTGGGCCCAACTACAGCCACCAGCTCCAAGCTTTAATCTGAATTCGGGTACGAATACTGGATCAAGTAACCTGGACCCGAATCGGGTAGGGGTCTGGGTATAGCTTTCAAATGGTAATTTGGGTTCATGTCTGGGTGTAATAAAGCCCAGACCCAATCTCGACCTGTTTTCATACCCAGGCATAAGCTGAGTTCATTCTCTACTCACCTTTGCATCAAAATATGCTTGATTTTGACTAATTGGATATCATAGCATATGGTGTCTTTTAGGTGGATTGGCTTTTGGTTAGTGGGGAATGCGTAGACACCACCAGTCTCTCTCTCTCTCTCTCTCTCTCTCTCTCTCTCTCTCTCTCTCTCTCTCTCTCTCTCTCTAACTACTATTGGTTCATTTCCCTGTAGTTTGATGGAATCCTGCTGCATTTGGCCAATCATCATATTGTTGACTTAGATGGGAAACCCCCTAAAACAAAGTGACCTATGGATTGAGAATTCCACCATATGAAGAGTTCTTTTCTTATAGGACCTCTCTTAGTTGCCTTTTTTCTGATGGCAATGAAGGTGGTTCATGCACGAGTCTCTCTGAATTTGATGAATTATTTTTGAGAAAATTTGAAATCCTTAAAGGGAAATGATTAATTCAAGAGGAATCTGTGAATTTGAAGATTCTTTACTGCCTCTAGTATGGGGATTTATAATTGAAAATATGTATGGATGAGGATTTCATATAATTCAGTGTGCATCAATGCATATATACCTCAGGGATTTATAATTGTCAAATATGGATTCTCCACAACTATATGGAAAACTAATGAGGAATCCATGCGAATTTGATTGCCAAATGTGCCTTGTAAACTTTATTAAAAAAAAACTTTATTGTTGAGATTTTCCAATGTGAATGCGAAAACATAGGATTTCCAAAAGTTTTTGGCCATTGTACTCTTGTTGATTTTTAAAAGCAATTGAGATTTTTACACATCCTAAATTGCACTTGGGAATTCACTGTGTCATATTGCTTGAACTTTTTTTTTTTTTTTTTTTTTTTGAGTGGGAGCTTAGAGAAAACCCCATAACTATAATGTAGAAACAAAAACAAATAAGGTTTAGTCAAGCCTACCCACCCCCACCCCCCAAATTTAATCTAATTTGCATTTATCCCAATTTGATACTATCATGTACAAACTAGAAACAAAAGCAACTATCATCAGCTGCTGGATTGAGTCACAATAAAAGATAAAAGCTAAAATTAATATTTGCCTAATCTCTATCAAATGTAAATGCAAAAATCAATCTTCCTTGAAAAAAGGGCTTAATTAGGACCTTCCTTTTTGCCTACTTGACTTTGAATTCTTCAAAAAAAAAAGAAGAAGAAGAAAAGAACAAAGTTATGGAATGAATATTATTATATTAAGAGGAAGTGTTGAGTGAAAGGTCAAGGTAGAGATGTGAAGGGGGACCATAGATTCTAAAGATTTAATTTACCATGGTGGAGGGTAGGGGACCATTTTCTATTTTCTATCAAATGAGAAATTCATTGATAGTTCAGAGGTACAGTCTTCATTCAATCCTTCAATCCTAATGGCCAAATGTACAAAAGCACACCCATCAAGCAATCTTAGCTGTCCAGTTCTAGGGGCCAAAGCTGTGTCCCATTTTACACTGTTAGTTAGCAGAAATGAAAGACTAATCATATGCACTGCTATAAATATGCCACTCTCCCTTTATCAACTGGAGGATGGCCATCATCTGTGCATGCAAGAAGGGAATGAAAGCAGAGAATCCAGCAAGTAAGATTTCAGGCTACTAAAGGCTAAAACCCAGTACAACTTTCTCTCTGTTTTCTTCTTTCCAGTGATCTGTAAGATTTCATTATATTTTATTTGTTAGAAAAAGGAAAGCATTTATTTATTTTTCCAATCTGTTAGAGCTTCCTTGGTCAAATTAGTGTAAGATATCCTTACCAGCTTTTGTAACCCTCCTACTTCATGTTTTATTATTTATTTGAGGAAGGTCAGCTGCCCATTTAGAAAGTCTTGTGTTTGTTTTCCACTTGTTTCCTTGGATAATACCAGGAAATTCTCAACTTTCTCTAGTCTTTCTCTAGATCATTTATCTTATATCATGGGAACTGGAAGTCCAGCCTATATATGATTAAATTGTTATTAGATGGTGTTACGAGGATTTTTTTTTTTTTTTTGGCTAATGGAGGGTTCCCAACCCTTTGGGCTGGACCATTCCCTCCTGGCCCAGAGAGAAGCTAGGCAAAACCCTTGTGGCCCCTACGTGGTAGCACAAGTGGACTCAACATTCGGTTCCTAAAGAAGGGGGAATCGGTGGTCGATACCAAGACCTCTAGCTCCAGAAAAGGGAGGAACCGTGGTCCTGACCACTTGGCCAATCCCTTGGAGTTGTGTTACTAAGAATTAGACTAAGATTTCTTAATCATTTGAAGTGTGAAAGAGTTTAACATTTTTTCTTATTGAAGAGAGTGAGAAGCCTTGGCCATTGTCACAAATTTTATTGTCACGATAATATCAAGATTAGCAGAATATTAACGATGGGAGATAATATTGTGATATTTTAGAATTATTATTTTTTTATTGGCATGACATCGGGAAAATATCGATTAAAATAAAAGCGATTTTTAAAAGATTGAAATAAGAATGTAGTTAAATTTGGAATATCGCATATAAACATGTAAATGGCAAGTAATTAAAAAATGGAGAAGGGGTTTTAGGACCCAGGAGATTTTTTTTAGTTTAAGAAACATGCCATTGGTGGGTTTATTTCATTACTTGCTATTAGTTTAAGCTTTTTTTTTATTAAAAGAAGGGTTTTAAAGATTTTTTGAAATTTTATGTCTTAATACACCTTTAAGAAACAAGTTAGGGGTTGTGGGTAGGTTTATTGTTAATGATAATTAATCCACATTTTTATTCAACTTCTTGTTAATTACAAAATAAAAACTATATACGTACAAGTTTAGTTTAAAAACCATGTGGAACAAAAATTCTACTTTCTTGGAAAAAAAAATTTAAAAAGGAAAAAAAAAACCAAGTTTTGTTGTATACTTCTATGTTGTTTAACCAGCATAACATCATAAGCAATGTGATAATAACTTAATAAAACCAATTTCAGCAACATTTAATCTATTGCAAGATTATTGCAAAAGATGTTTCTTCATAGTTATCCTGATAAATTCATGTTTCTTTGGACAATATTTGTAATTCTAATCATGAGATAAGTGGGCGACGATAGTGGTGAACAATCACTCAAGTTTAAGTTGAGCTTAGCTTAATGAAGTGATAATTTATCACCTGACCTTAAGATAAAATCCTTAAATCACCATGTGAAAATGATCACGTTTTTTAAGGTTTCCTTTTCTTTTTGTGAATTGACGGTGACTTTAAATAAAGATACAAAGTGAATATATAAAAATAACCATCAAATAATTTTTAAATAACCTCCCTCTGATCTAGGAAAGAGAAAGACGAGGTTGCTCGATCTCATTTACATTACTACCTTATATTCTTTACCCCTCACCTGACTCAAAACACCAAAATTTCATGAATCCAAGTGATTCTAAGATGTTACGCTATGTTCATGTATTGGAATCTCTAATGTCGATCTTGTCCTTGTGTGAGATCACTAATGAAGTTTTTAAGTAGTTGCCCAACAATGCATTGGTTTATTTATCTGGAAAAGAAAAACGTTGGTTATACAGGCTTGTAGGTTGACCTAATATGTCACTGTGCCATCACAAAGATATACATGCATCCCCTGTCCAATTCTCTTGATTCTATTGCCCATGTCAACAGAAAAGTTCAACAATCCTGTCCAGATGGTTTCACTTATCTAAGATTTCTAGTACCACATAGAATCATGCCATCAAGATCAGCAACATGAAGATATAGTACAATTTAGCTAGCATGGTTCTAAAACATGATTTTCTACCCCTTTTTTGAACCTTGGGAGTGTTTAACAAGAAGAAAAAGGTGGTCAAGGGCCTTGCATCTAAAGGGAGTTTTGATGGAACCAAGGGAGAGCTGAGTATCTTCTTTTAGGATGGAATAATGCTCAAGAGCTAGGCAGCCACTGTGAAAGATTTTCAAGTTTCTCAGCTTCAAGAGAACAGAAACAGTATGATGAAAATGGCTCCCAAACCCATCTTAGCTGATTTAGAGGAGTTAGCCATTAGGGAGATCAGCAGTTCAGATGCTGAAAAAACAGCCGGCTGGGAAACATTTGCCACTCTAAAAAGACTCTAATGAGTAATGAGTCATTTAACTCAAATTCCATATATATAAGTCGAGTCGATTGGGCTCAGCTAGAGTGAGTCAGCCTCGACTCAAGAACAATAATAACAGTATTGGTGCTGCTGCTGCTAATAAAACTAATGATAAAGCTTGATCTGCATCTCTTAACTAATTAAAATATAGTTGTTTCAATTAAACCTTTTTACAAAATAGACTGGTTGGTATATTTCATTCAAAACATTTTTTTTATTTTTTAAACAAACTTATGATACTATAAAAGTTAGATGAGTAAAGTTATCAAAAAAGAACTTCACAAGATGACTAATTGCTTTAAACCGCCATATTTGTTTGAAGAAATTACCTTCTTATTACCTTTTAAAAAAAGAATACAAGGGCCTTAACAAATTTGATTGGATATTCATAAAATGTTTTGTCCTATCATCTAAATCACTCAAACATCAATTAAGTTAGTTTTAACCGATCCAAAAAGTAAACTTGACAAAATGAGTGAAATGACACCAAGTATTAATACTATTACTACTGTTGTTGTTATTTCTCTTATTATAAATCAATGATGATGATGATGATGATGATGATGATAATGAGATGTGACACACATCGCATTCACCAAGAGTATCAAGTGGGCAACCAACGTCGCTGTCATCCACCATGTCATCTTGTTTCTATGTGGGCCCCACTGTTGCATCTCACATGGTCTCCATCTCACATTGCATTTTCTCAAAAGCATCCAAGGGAAGAGGGAGATTGAAAATCTTTCATGCTTTGATAAAGCATACTATAAATAAGATTAATGAAAATGACAAAAAAGGGGGACCATCCATTGGAAGTGGCTTAGCTTTCCTCAGTTGGGAAGGATTGATTCACATGTGTATTCAGTTCAGAAGCTTAAAACTTGCAGTTCATGTTGTCCTTGTCCCATGCTCAGGTAGGGATACTCTCTTTCATGGCTCTGTACCAGTGTCAAAGCACACTACTTTTTGAGTGGCCCATCATTCAATGCCATGTGTGGGGCCCACTTTTTAACCTCTTTACCTTTTCAGATTTTGGATAAGATCCAAAGCTCGGGCAAGATCGGATTAATTTATCAAGGTACACTACTGTCTGAACAGATCACTGGGAAAAACAGTACAATAACATGCAGGCAAACATGCAAACAAAAGAAAAAACAATCACACAAAATCAGTGAGTTTATATATTCCTTCTACCATGAAAGAACTTACTGATAATTTACATGATCTGGTAGTGTAACTAAGTTCAATTTTAACCTTGATGCATATCAATCACATATGAGGATGGGAAACGAAGTCTCAATTTTATTTTAGTTTGGGTGAACAATATGATATGATAATAATCATCGGTATGAAAGTTTAATAACTATGCGTTTGCAACTATGAAACTGTTAAATTTTGGTGCCCTTAAATGAATCATTATGATAGTTTTTGTGCAGTTATTAAAATCAAGGGTCGCTATAATTTGATGGGACCGATATTTTCCTTGACCTTTACCATCTCCTTCTAATAGGTATTCATCTAGGTGGGGCCTAGAAGCTGAACCTCACATAAATAGGTATGCACAAGTGAAAATTTTTCCTTAAAAAGCATTGTTGTTGCAATGAAACATTACAACCATTCAGGAAAGGAGGCAATAGAAATGATGCCTTCGATGTTGCATCCTCTCCCTTTTCATGTTACAAATTCCAGATATTTTCTTTGGGTGACTGTGGCTTCTGATGTGGAAACCACACACACTATGGAAAATTCAGGGCTAGCTATGAAATGTGGTGAGAGCAGGTAGGGGGGGCACTCTTTGGTAGGGCATAAACCAAAAGGACAGCCTATTGGGGTCTATGTGAAGACTTTCAAAAATCATTTCTTTCCATAAATTTCACTATGAAAAGAGGAAATCCTCTCAATTTATACATAGCAATAACCAAAGATGATTCAAATTCAAATATAATCTTATCTCTAATAACTAAACCAACCAAACTAATCATATCTCTAACACTATAGACTTGGCAGCGAGTTGGCCATCGCTGGTGGTGATCCTGAGACCCTGATAGTGATAGATATGGATATTGGTATCTAAATAATGAAAAATCATGCAATGTGGCACACGTTTGCAAAACCTACATGGAAAATCGGCTGCACGGACTTTTCCTACTCCACAGAAATGCTTTTCGGTAAAATTGTGAACAAAGAAAAACGGCAACACCAAATATAGAAAATTTTCGCCATGGAAAAATGACCAACTTTTTCTCGTCCTTTCACATAATCGCGGCTGCACAAAAGGACCCTAAAAACCGGTTGGGAACCTTCAAGTTGAACACTGCAGTTTGACTTGAAATGATGCCTTGGATGGTTAAGCCTAATCAAAATCCAGGCCTCCCAAACTTCCCACGAGTCACAATTTAACACATGTAAACCAGCATTTAGACCCCTTTTTTTCTGCTGATTTTGTATTTATTTAATTTGTTTGTTATATTATGGTGTCATGGTGGGACCAAGTTGAATCACTATCAAACTGATTGGACTGATAATTGGTTCAACTTCTGGTTTGGTTTTTAGAACATTAACAGAGAGATATGATGATTGTGAACTAATATTATATTCCCCTTTCAAACCCTTATGTCAATACCATGTAAGAATTGGTCTGTAATAATGAGGTTGGATTAATAACAAATACAACCTGATCAATATATGGTTTGAGTTTGAGTTGAGGCTGCCACTCCTTATTCAATTGCCAATATGATCTGAAAACTTTGAGTTGTCAACCCGACCCCTACCCTATTTGTGAAAATAAGGTTTGACATTTCTTACTCAATTAACAGGGAAGGTCAGATTCAGATTGGGCCCATTCTAAACCCATTGCATCTCCTAATGAGATTGTCCCAGCCAAAAGAGAAAAAAAAAAAAAAAAAAAAACACACACACACACACAAAAAAGATCAAGAGTCAAGGTCCACATTCTACATCATCATTATCATCAAAGCCTTGTTTCAATTGTGTTGAGATCAGCTATATGGAATGATGTCTCAGTTCATAGTTTAGACTTGACACTTTTACATGCCAATCTGATGCAATCCTCCTCCTTTTATTTATGCTTGGGACGGACACTAAACTAGTAGTATTCCAGTCCATCCAAGTGTAAGCTACGGAGAAGAAAAAAGGTTAATGCATTCTTTACTGTAATGACTTGATTTGATTAGTACTATGTGGGATTATGAATGAGGATACTCTGTTTGTTTTTTCATGGGTTTCTCAATTTATTGTTGATGACCCAATCTTAAAGTCAACATCACAAGAAAAAAAAAATGCAAAATATACTGTAAAGTTCTTGTTTAAATCTGTAAAAGAGAGTAGGGGCCAAAACTCTACATTATAAAGCTTTTTAATTGCATTGCTAATCCATCAATGAAGCTGACCCAAAAGGACCCTCGTCCTAAAGTTATAAATACAAGAAAGAAGCATATTTCTATTAAACATTATAAAATCTGACATTCCAAAATTACATGTCATTTATGTAGTAAAACTCAATGTGAGAGGGGTGGTGTCATTTATGTAGTAAAATTCAATGAGGGAGGGGTGAGGGCGACCAGCACGTGATGAGGCAGACACTCATCATGGCACCCATACATCAGTTTCAGCCTTCAGGTAACTCCGACCTGGAAATTGGAAGTCGCTTTCATTCCAATATTTCCTTGTGTATCCTCTCTCTCTCTCTCTCTCTCTCTCTCTCTCTCTCTCTCTCAATCCATGCTAAACCAACCTCTCCAAAACCATCAATCTCTATGCCTATCACTTGATTAAACTAGTAGAAGGAATGTGACTTTACAGTTTACACCAGCTCTTTGATAAGACTTGGGCATACAGTGAGATTGGTCCTATGATGAATGGTGTAATTCAGGTTTTTATCATGTTATTCATAATATGCTCAATTTTATAATGGAGTCAACTCTTATTGAAGTAGAATATGGAGATATTGCAAACACCAACAATCATTTTAAGCGGCTAAAATTTTCAATAGGTGAATCTTATCGAGATTTCCACTTCTTCAACTCTGGAATTCTCTAAGTCGACTAAGAAGATATAAATACTTATGGCTCCAAGATTTTGGTGTGTCTACGTGCAGTGATACAACCGAAAGCAGATTAGTCATAACTGATATGCAATGATACATATAAAAAAAAAAAAAATTGGACCCAATTTGTCCTGTACCAATCTATGGATGGGTGAGATGTGTATAAACCACGTAGGAGTTGGGTGAAGTTTCACTTGAATAGATTATAGAAGTAGAAAAACTAGAGGAACTAAAGATGCAAATTAATTATCCACAGCTTAAGTTTGTAAGGTCTAACATGTTTTATGTTCTACTCTGATTCATCTACATCCAAGTGACTATAAGAAAGATTGTGATTTTTTTTTTCTTGATTTTATTTGCAACAGTTGAGGAACATATCAAATTACAGAGAAATGAGTAAATATTATGCCGACCGCAACTAATATCTAATTTATTTTATATGATTACACTTTAATATCCTAAAAAAAAAAAAGTCGACATTGGGTGGAGGACGTCGCTGGATTGGAAGACAAAACTTTTCCGCCGCTGATGCTGATCTTTTTTGCAGTGGACAATTTCTTCCACCACCATTTGGTACGCGTTTTCTTAGACGCTAGGTTATATAAGGTAATAAAAAAACAAAGGGTACGTTTAGCGGCATAAAAAAATTTTCCGTCGCTAAAGGTCAATTTGTCCGCCATTACATATCTTTTTTTTTTTTTTCTAGTGTTGTAATTAAATCCACTCATTTGGACGCCTTAAGATGGGAAGCTTTTACATTTGATTTCAGTAACAACATTAGTATGGAAGGTTGGATTGATCATGAGTGGCATACAATTTCTGGCCAACAAATCCAATGGTCCTGTCAACTCCTTTTGGAGTGAAATTTAAGAGAGTTTCTACATATTTGTGTCTTAGGAGGGGGTTTTATCAAAAAGAAGAGGGGACAAATTAGGTATTATTGGCCACCAACTCTCTAATGATATCATCATGAGATCATTTTCCATATTTGTAGACATCATGGACAGTTTTTCTTTTCACACACAACTAATCCAGATGCTCTCCTATGCACAGGGTGAGGGAAACTTACATAATGTAAAAAAAAAAAAAAAAAAGAATGTTTATGTGCAAAGAGGGAAAGCCATGTAAGTGTCCCTTACCCTGTGGTGAGAGATGGATGCATATGAATGTCTCCCATTATAGAATGCACATATACATTAACATATATGAGAGTGTAGAAGGAAGTATTACTTTGCACTTCAACAGCAATTCACCACCATCATCATCAAGACCTTATGCCACATATGAACACCTACGGCCCGTTCGTTTGCATAAAATATATAAGAATTCTTAATCAAATGAGCTCCATCAAAGAATTATTAAAGAGATAAGGAGATGAAGGTGGAGCCTTGACTTTCCAATGTATTGAACCACTTGGGTGATGGTGGGTATTCATTTTCATCTTCTCTTGATTGAATTCCCATTGAAGGAGAGGTTATTTTATGGTCATTTTTGGATACTCACCTTTGTTTCTTCATTTTTAACCACTTATGAAAATATTATTCTTTATACTTAATTATATGATACAAATGGATGAGTATATTTGCTTGCATGAGGGCTGAAATGAAATAAAATTAAGTGGTAAAATCAAAAGAAAAAAATAAGAGGAAGGAGTTGGAAGTAAAATAACAAATTGATAAGACCTACCATAAAATTTTGAGATAAAAAAAAAAAAAAGTTACTCTTAGAAGACAATAAATGAAAAAAATGGGAGAAGTATATATATAAATTTTTTGTCTTATAATGCTTTTTACTCTCAACTTCCTCTTCTTTGTCTTTTTTTTTTATCTAACCCTTAATTTTATTTCACTTCCTGCAAACAAACATGCCAACGCTAGTTTATGGTTCTTCCATCTCTATCAACAATAAGGTGGGTGAGGCCCACCGCTTTCATGGCAGTGAACAAGTCAATTTCATTCATTTATTGAAATTAAATTCTGAGGTAGAGAACATAGCTGTGAGTTTTCAATTGCTTTCTTGGGTGGTTCTTCAGATGATAGATTCTTTCTTGAAATTCATCCCCAATGGTGGTGGTCCAATTTGTAGTTGTTTGGGGTCTTTCACTCGAGAGTCCAGAAATATGCTGTGCCATGAATGACAAACTGGTGCAGAGGCCATTTTAGGATGATCCATTGAATTGGGTTGCAAGTTAATTACACTAATTCAATTCAATAATGAGGAAATGATCCATTGAATTGAGATACAAATTACCACCTCAGTTTGATCTTTTAAATACAATGAGTTACAGTCACGGGTTTTATCCTTCTTTAAATACAATGAATAAGGCTTTGGTGATGATATGATAGTGAAGGATGACAAAAACCAGGTAGTAGGGAATTTTTGATATGGAATAACATCCTTCTAATTCAAAATCATGAATCCAAACACGCCCAAAACTACGCCATTGATTCTACTTAAAATTTTAGGAATTTATGTCTGCTTTTGTTTTTAACCCAAAGGGGGGGTTTGGATCCATGAGAGGGCCCCACATATACACGTTTGCACAAGCGGATAAATAGGAAAGAAGCCCGTAAAAGTGGAAAAAAAGCTCATATAAATGGAAAAAAATAGCATACCTATGGTTTGAACCCTGGACGGCTAAGTGAAAACTGTGGCCACTTACCAGTAAAGTGAGTGGCCGTTCTCAATGAATTTGTGTCTGTTGAACTAGAATAAAACGGTATTTCACTTTAATCCATGAGTTATAAATTATAATGCAAGAGGATGCATTAGGAGATCATTTCACATTACAGCTTAAAACCTTGCTTCTAGATACGATTAATTTGTTTAATCTCTCTCTCTCTCTCTCTCTCTCTCTCTCTCTCTGTGCGCGCTTTTACTCTCTCAGTGCTTTTACTCTCTCCCTCTCACAGTTGCTTTTAAATAAACTAATGTGTGAGATGCAAATATTAAGCAATATCTTGGTAACAGATATTCCTTAATTATAAGAACCCTTTAAAATGTAACAGAGCTCTCAAAAGTGTAACTAATTCATTTAAGCAGATTTGTCTCTAAACTTGGGTCTTCTTTTCCAACTATCATAAACGCATTTTTCACAAGGAGCTCAAATGAGAAAGCTTCCATACCAAGGAAGGTCCATATATATATATGTAGTCTAACTTCCAAACTAATTATTGCACCTGCTCCAACCGTGTGTGTGTGTCTAGTGTTCAACTGAGTACTTGTGACCTGCGTTGGTTGTTCCACTTCCACCTTATTTAGGACCCTGTGGTTCACCCATCCATGTGAAACTGACATATATATATAAAAGGATGGCAAGCATCTATTTACACAACTGGAGATATGAAGGCAATATGAGTTGAAAGTTACTAGATTTTTGCTATTGCTGAAGGAAGAAGATTTTATCTTAGCAAAGGCTGCACATGCTCAGCAACTTCAAAAGCAATACCAAGCTTCTATTAACTGCGCCCTCTTTCAATTCTTAAACTTTATAAGTAGCAGAAGCCTAGGAAGCTGCATGTTTTTATACAATGGCCTTTTTACTCTGTACACAAACACACTACAAAATGCCATGGTGGAAAGAGGACCATGCATGCATGTGGCTTTGATTTTCTTACCCTTCAGCCATGTTAATGATCCCACATTATATATAAATAATGTTTGGTTTTGAGAGTGGAATGATCTGACAGAAGCTTTTAAGATTTAAACTCGGGAAACTAATCTGAAATGCAAGTTTTTCACCCATGGGAACGTTCATATGTGGGGATCCCCATCCATCCATCCATCCACAAGTGTGGGGCCCTTAAGTTTTTCCATATGTTAAGAGGTAAAATATATAAGGAGCCATCATGCCTTGTGATTCGAGTTCTCTATAAAAGTTTTACTTTTTTAGCGCTTCATTCCAAATACTATGGCTTTGTGATACTACCTTTTGTATACAGGTGTAAGAAAGCGTAAAAATCTGCGATCAATAATCAAACAATTCACAAGGAAGAGAGACATTGCAGATTTTTACGTTGGTTTGGCAATATTATCTAAGTCTACGGAAAATAAATTTTATTTTTTTGTTGGGTTCACTCTTTGCTTGGTTGTGACTTAAGTTTAAGATTACAGATTACATCAATATATAATTTCTACTTTCTTAGCTAAAAAAAAAAACTCTGGTACAATAACCAAAATACACATGACCACGAGCACACTTAGTCTGGACCCTTGGCTAACTCTTAATGAATGGCTGATGACAAATTAGAGTTGATCATATCACTGATATATGACGTATGAACTGTTGTCGTTCGTCTATCCACCGTTGAATTCTTCAAATTGTTAGAACCCCATTTGTTTTCTTGCTACTAATAGAAACTCAATTTAAGAAGTATAGGTAAGCATCTGCAACTCCCTGTTAAAAAGTCTTCCCTGTATAGTAGAAAATGATCACCTAACCTACCCATGACTAGGGGTGGAACCAGAAAATTTCCCCTAGGGACTACTATAAAACTCTATGAAAGCGAAGATAAACTTGTCGTTCAACCTATATCTTGCACCTCTTCACTTCTTTAGTATTCCTTGTCCATACCCATTCTATTGTGAATATCAAGGAACTCAATACAAAGTAGGCAATCATCCCTTGGTAAGGGAAGCCTTTTAAAGGCCACATTTGTGCAGCCTAGTTAATTTCCAGAAAAAAAAAAAAAAAAACAGTTGGAAGTTTGGCTGCTTTTTCGTAGCAAAAATTTTCAAATTTGGTTTCCACTTTTCTAAGTAAAAAAAAAGATCCAAATGAACAAGAATTTCTTTAATTCCGCTGAAAAGTGTTTTTGATGTAGTAAAAAAAAAAAAACATTCCACAGAAGAGGATAAGTCCCTATGACTGATTTTTATGGACCTACACAAATGTGCTCTTAGGATTTGAGGAATAGAGAGCATTGATTTTGAGTGTGGCACCCAATAAAGTACATCATTGTTAAAAAATTTTATGATTTAATTTATTAGGGTGAA
Organism: Camphora micrantha; assembly: GCA_003546025.1. NCBI lineage: Eukaryota > Viridiplantae > Streptophyta > Magnoliopsida > Laurales > Lauraceae > Camphora > Camphora micrantha. The sequence goes on from QPKB01000008.1 coordinate 7,823,738, forward strand.
TGATGATAAACATTTTCCATCCACTTGGATAGGATTTTGACAATCCATTATATTCCTCAACCTTCGATCCTTCACTCTTAGGACCTCTAATAGAACCAAATTGATTAGAAAATTCTAAGAATAAACACCCTATTAGGCAAACGACCATCATCACTTTAGGGCGTGTCTGGCGACTAAGTAGTTAAAGTAAAATAAAGTGAATCCAAAAATGACAAGGGGTCATATCAAAAGTACACAATTTCAAAATTCCTTTTCAACTTTTTCAAAAAAAGTCAAAAAAAGCAACCTCCTTTCTCCACTATTAAAAAAAAACCATCCACTTTTCTATACAAAAAGTCAAAAAGATTTCATAACAAACAACTAAAAATAAAACACCATGGTAACACCTTATATTTTATTCTCTCTTCATTTGATGCTTCACCTCACCATACTTCAATTCACCATACATCCAAACAAGCCCTTAAGATACTCCGGAATTCAAAAGGAAGAAAATCATTTGATAAAGACCTATATTGACTTCATTGAAATATAAGGAAATGGATTATGAAAGAAATGCATGGTTCATCTAATTTCTATAAAGAAAACCAGAGAAATGAATGGCTGTTTAGGCATTTTAGAGACGAGAATGAAATGAGAACAGCCTTATTTCTATTGAGTCCGACCGCATCCCCATAAGAAATAACTATTTCCTAAAAGTAGCCAACCCAAACAGTATAAAACATTCATTTTCATTCTTTTTCGAATTGCCAAACAGTCAAGCTTGTCTCCTTTTCATTATGAGATACCATCAAAACTATCTCACATACACGTTGGAATATTGATTATAATAGAGGATTTTCGCCTACTAGCAGACTGCATATGTGCTTACGCACTTTAGTTCGTGGGGCCATGCTTTCTTATCTTCGAGGGCAAGATGGATGGAAAGATTTCCTTCGGATTAAGGGTCACAAAAAACAATTGCCCCGTCATAGATTAATATTATCATATATAGCCCTTATTTAATGATCATTTAAGCGTAGGTTCTTTTATGATTCAATCCAAGAGAGCAAATGTTAATTTGATGAGCGTAAAATTGGGCATGATGACAGAGGATAAGAGAGTCGGAAAAAGTTACATTAATCAAAGGTCAGCCCAAGTGGAGCCTATGGAGCTGGACTGCACATGCCTCTCGTAGAAGAAGATTCTCCCGACTGTAATGGTTTAGAAACAAAGAAAAAGGTGGACAAGGAAAAAAAAAAATCATCAACCTTAGTCCAATTAAAGAAATGACCCGCATATAAAATTAGAATAGAGCTAAACTAAAAACTATTTGACAATGAAGATAAACTTACATTTCATATAACTTGAGCATTTTGAAGCCGTGATCTAAGAAGGAATATTGAGGATTTGGCCTACCACACCTTTGTAAGCATCTTTTCTTTGGAATAGATGATCGACAGTCTAGACTGTTTCTTGAGTGGGCCAAAAAACTAAGATCATATAGAAGAAATCTTTGTTAGGCTACCTAGGAGATCATTTTAGATCATGATTTTTGTAGTCTTCATTGGTTTTCAGATGATCAGCTAGCCTTATTTGATTTTAGGAAGAGCATTCAACTTCCAAAACTGAGGCCCATTTAAACCTATCTTAAAATCTCCTAAACGTCCCTTTGAAAAAGCCCTTAGAAAGATTTGATCTGTGTTTTTCACTGTGCATAGCGTGGAACTCTTATGGCATGTTTATTACATTAGAATAAATGGAAATTATATATATATATATATATATATATAGGAACTCACAATCAAATGAGCTCTCACGTAGGATTGTTGAAGTGGTGAATTGTGAATGATATGAGGTGAGGGGTAAAGGACAACTTATAAGGTATTAATATGGATGGGACCTTGACTTTCTTAAGATTTAAAATATAAAGGTGATGTGTTGGGGTATTAATTTCTCATTTTCCCTAGGTTTAGTTTCCATCAAAGGGTAGGTTATTCAATGGTGATTTTTATATGTTCAACTTTGATTTTTATTTTTAGAGTCCAGATCACCTATTATAATCATTATACATTCACCGTGAGTGGACAACTAACAGTCCACCACGTAATTCAAAATTTTAGGTGATTTTATTATCTGATTTAAGCTCTTTTAAACTTTAAAATCACCTAATTTTTTGGATGACGTGGCGGACTGTTATTAGTCCACTCACGATGAAAGTATAACAAATGCGATAGGTGATCCGGACTCTCATTTTTAACCTCTTATAGTATAAGTTTCTATATATTCAATTCCAATATGTTCTAAATCAAACAAACATGCATATGCCCAACAAGTTGTAATTATTAACCGTCTCATAACTGTTATCTCCCTTTGTAAAATTCATATAATTGGATAACACCTTCACGCTTTAAATTAGCAAGCGTACAACTTTCACACGTATGGGAGAAAGATTCCCAAGTACATAGCAGACATGAAAGGAAAAAAATTATTAAACTCATGAGAAAAGGAAAGGGGAGAACAAAGGCAATTAGCCCCCAAAGCCGAGAAGGCTACGTGAACAAGAAAAGAAAACAAAGGCTATACAGAGAAGAAACGAGGCATTAAGCCATATCCAAAAAAGCCAAAATAGGATGAATAGGAAGATAATCCTTGACAGAGGGCATAGTGACAAGATCATACCTTTAATCCGGTGCTCAGAGATTACCTTGGCTCGGTTGAAGGCTTCCTATTGTTGTGCTTCGAGTCATTGCAAAAGAGACATAACACTTAGCAAGTGATATAATTCTTTTGTAAAAGTAATTACCAGTTAATATGGTTTCACCGGAACCACCAATGACCAAGCTAGGTTAACTATTCATACTTTATCAATAACCCCAAGGGGTAGCTCAATTGGCCTACAGCAACGGTTTGTACCCGGAGATTGTGGATTTGAAATTGCACTACCACACTGGGGTTACAGGGGAGTTTACCCGTTTTCTATCTAGACCCGGAGTGATTAGTCCAGTCCAAAGGGTTGAGAACCCTCCAATAGCAAAATAAAAAATAAAAAAAATCGTACTTAATCAATTGCATATGCCAATGTCATACAAAACACAATATGTTAAAAAAAGCCAAATACTCATTTTATACCATTTTCATGATTTAGCTATTCTTTTTTTTCCTAATTAGCGAACAATCTAATTACCAAACTATGGAAAGCACCCTTTCAATTCCATCCCAGCTCGGCCAATTAATCAAGTTAGGTATTTAAAATACTAATTAAGTCATAGACAATTGGTTCAAATGTGTAAAGGAAAAGGCTATTCAAGTAAATAAAAGAACTGTCGAGCTGAATCTGATCACCTACTTTTGGATAGCCTTCAATTTAAGCTTTCATGAATCGTTATTGCAAGAACACACACTTATAAGAATACTAATTATACACACATGAGTGTAGCAGCTTTCTCTCCTAGAACACCTTTTAAAAATGCAGACCTTCCAACGGGGGCAATTGATGAAGTATGAAGGAGATGATTTTAAGGAGTTGCATGTACTCAATAGTATTATGCAATAAATACATAGATAGTGTGTGCGTAGAAAGAGAGAGAGTTCAATATTATTATATACATTAAAGCTGGATGTTAGTTGAAAAAGAGAACCTCAAACATTAAAGCCACATCATCCATCTCGATCTCCTCTCCTAGGCTTTTGCAACTGTCAACTCATTAAGGCCCACTTAATTCTCATCTTAGTATGGAGAGTAATTGAACCCATTAAAGGGACTAATTAATTCCAAGTTATACCTCGACATTGACTATCATTTAGGGGAGCCCATTATTATTACACTATTTATGTGGTCCCATGTAATTATGTGATTTATAGGGCCTACTTGAAGATTTGATTTAGTGTTCAGTCAAAAGGAATATTGGTAATTCAATAGTCATCTCCTCAAACATTTAATGAAGATATACTCCAAGAAGTTCAAACTTATACAAACATTTAACCTAATACATGAGTGGTTTAAGTTTAAATCACAGAGTACTTCATAAATATTTACTCACATATTATTTAAGTGTTATATATAGTAATATAGATGAGTTTATCTTTACATAATTATTTTATAATATAGATTTATGTTTTGATAGTTACTCAAATAATTTATCATTCAATTAAATCATATATTTCCGTTAATAATACTCAAATGGAATTACTGAGAAAATCACCTTAGACAGTAAAGACCTTCCCCAGCCAATTTTCACTATTTATTTGAGCAACAATATTGCCTCTCGTCTCTTCTTCCCCCTCTTCTTTCTTTCTTTCTCTTCTCTCTCCTATATATTTCTCCATCTCCCCAATCCCTTCCTCTCTCTCTCTCTCTCTCTCCCTCCTTTCATGGTTGCTTCTCAATATGAGTACTCTTCATGCTTAATTATACAGTAAGGTTTCATGTATTAATTTTCTTTTTGAATGGAAGTTCTTAATTTGTTGATTTCTGTTTGGGGTTTTAGGAAATGGGTTTTGGTTTCCATTTTTTTCCTTTTCTTCTTTCTATTGACTGTGGCTTATTGGGAAAATGGAGCAGGTTTGAATGATGGTGGAGAAGAAAGAGACATTGAATTGAGGTTCTCGCGCAGACCCGACCTTACATTCTCCTAGGAGTAGCTGGTATATATTTCTTTATGTTCTCTTTGGAAAAATAAAAGAGCCATTGAATTAAACTCTCTAGGTTCAGAAACTTTTGATAACGCATTCGCTAGCTGCACGGAGGGTGAGGGAGGTGCGGCTGGATCACTCCAGGTCTAGCCAGTAACGGCAGATAAGGGCCATCGCATTTCTTCCCTACTACAAGAGATCAATTGATACAGAGAGAAGGTGTTGATATATATATGCTAGTTGTAGATGAAGATTAGATATGAATGGGAACAGATTGGTTTGTTGTAACATAGGAAGAAAGAACAGAGAAAAAAGAGACGAGCGACAATATCATCACTTAACTAAAATGAGTGGCAATATCATCACTTAAACAAAGGTGAAAATTGGTGAGAGGGCCTTTAGTGTTACAGAGGAATCCTGATGGCCTTTTTAATACAACGGACATCTAATTAAGGTGATTTTTTGATGATTTTCTCTAATACTTCAGTTTAATATTATAGTTAGCTTGTTATTTAACTTGCATGAGACTTTAACCATGCATCGCGCGGGTACTGTTAACGCCAGTATTTGATTAGTAAGTAATTGAATGGTTAAGATAGAAAGATGTGAACAATACAAAGCCCTTAAAGATGACTCAAGTGACTTTAATAATCATGAACATCCAAGAAGTCACCTCCAGGTAAGTTGGTCCAAATTAACACACAATATTGTTTGTAAAACGGTGAGTTACAATGAATCTCATCCAGCTTTTTTATTGATAAAATCTCTATTCAACACGTTGAGTTTTTTTAATAATGATTGAGGTTTTTATGCTGTGATTTGGTGACTGAAATTATTTGAAATATCAAATTTACTGTAACTTAATGCAGTTTATTGAGTTGAGTACAAGTTAACATCTTTCTTCTTTTTTGTTATTAATGCTCTAAAATTTATTGATCAACGACACTATGGTACTAAGTTATTTACAATTACCGTATGAACGGTTTTATAGCTGACAATTGCCCCAGAACAGCCGGAAAATATTTATTTACCGCAGAGTTGTTTGATCTGTAGAATATCGCATGTTAGGGATGTAGGATATTGCAGGCTGTGATATCCCAGAGATGTAGGATATCACACAATCAGAAATGGAAAGACTTGAACAGTTCGTTTTTTTCTTTTTTTTCTTTGACTGTGGGACCACCAAACCACCATCCAAACCATTAGATAGTTGTATAAGTGTAAAAACTAATATCGCATCAAATTTTAACCATTAATTTATCACGATTATCTAAAAATTTGCAAGAAAGTCATGTTATTTTGCAAATTATAAGAATAAATTATAAGTCACGTTTTTTTTTTTTTTTTTTTTTTTTTTTTTTTTTTGCAAGTTTCTAAATAACCGTAATAAATCAACGATTCAAATTTAGTGCGATATTTGTTCTGACACTCATACAACTATCAAATTGTTTGAATGATGGTTTGGTGGTCCCATAGTTAAGAAAAAAGATAAATACACAGATTGTTAAAGTGATTATGGGATATTCTACATCTATAAGATATTGCAACTTGCGATATCCTACGTACGGATAAAATAGCTTTATATTAAATACATATTTTTGGACTGTTCCGAGGCTATTGCCAATATTGTCCGAACGATAATTGTTTGTCCAACTCATCTTTCTCACAATCAATTATTTACAATTTTGTTCAAAGGCACTTCTCTTCATAGGATACGCAGTCTCTCTTTCCCTCCATTTTCTTCCTTTCCGCTTTCTCTGATATTTCCCAAACCTGAGAATTCTCCGGGATCGGAAATCTAGAGAGGATTTCGGAGGCGAAAATCCCATACACACTCGTTTCAAGGCATTTTCTCCACTCCCTCTTTTTCCCCGTTACGCATCATTAGAGTTTCGGACACAGTTCTGGCAAGAAAACTAAAACCGACACGCAACGCTTATTTCCTTTATTCCCCAGCTTCTACATACGCCTCCGCCTTTGAAAAGCTAGTGTCTCTCTCTCTGCATCTGTAACTGGAAGCTTTCCACAAATCGTTTCGTTTCAGCCTCGTTTCATCCGATCGTGTCAGTTTCGTGCGTTCCATTTTAGGAAATTGCGATTTGTTCATGGATATCGCTAGTTTGTAGGACGATTCTCTGCCCATTTCTAGTGTTGTGAATCGAGAGTTTCAGATTTGTTAGAATGAGATTGCCTTCAATTCAATCGAATCTAGATTGCTTGATTTGAGCTCGTTTTTCAGATCTCATTCAAATCCAACTTCACAAAGATCTTATATTTTTGATCTTTCTAAAGTTATGATCACTCTTATATTATATTTTGAGATCAGTTTGGACTTCTCAACCAGATCTATTTGAGTTCGGATTCTGCGGAATTTGAAGATCCACCCACTTTTTTTTTATGGAAGATGGTTTCAAAGATTACTATCTTCTAAATCATGAGCTCTTTGATTTCTCTCTTGTTATTTCCTATACTTTTGATGTAACTATAGTTAAAAATCATAGAAGCTTGATGAGCTTCAAGAGATCTCTTCCTCAAAGGCTGTGATTTCTCACTGAAATCTCAATTTCTGCCATTTCCATTCTTCTTTACCCTATTTTGCAAGAGACTTTGGTTTCTTAATTTAGGGCTTTCTTCCTCCCATAGGACCATATCTTACTTTCTCTAGGGTTTCTTTTTTTTTTTTTTTTTACTTCTTTGTGAAGTGAGATTACTGTTTTTGTTTTCAGACTCTCTGCAAGAGGAGGAAAAGCAAAGGAAGAGAGGGAGATTGTGTTGTTGTGAAATGGGGAGGGGTAAGATTGAGATCAAGAGGATTGAGAACACCACAAACCGTCAAGTTACCTTCTGCAAGAGAAGGAATGGGCTTCTCAAGAAAGCCTATGAACTATCTGTTCTCTGCGACGCGGAAGTAGCCCTTATCATCTTCTCCAGCCGAGGCCGTCTCTATGAATACTCCAACAGCAAGTATGTATACTTCATATTCTTCATTAGTATACTGAAATTGAGTAAATACCAGTAGTTTTAAGTAGAGAGAGAGGTGTTTGTTCATTTCTTTGTTTCTTTCTTTGTCCTCATGGAGTGATTTATACATCTTCGCAATCATCTTATTCATTATAATTGCAAAAGAGAGTAAGTACCAAAAAAAAGAAAAAAGAGCTGCAAGTTTGATTTAGTTGAAAAAAATTCACTTGTCCATCTCTAGTTTCAAGCTTATAGCATACCTAATCTTTGCATTTTATGATACAAATGTCATATTTTGGGTGATTTGCCTGAAAGATTGGTGGTTACCAACATTTTATGTCAAGTACAAAAAGTGGAAGCTCTTTCAAAGTGGATGTTCTTTCTTTTGATCTATTTTTCTTGGTAATGAAAAGAAGCTAAATTAGATAACAAGGTTATTAATACTACCATTGTTTCTTGAGTTATATATATATATATATATTTTTTTTTTTTTCAAAGACTAGTAGACTGCTTGTTTTTGTCCAGAGCATTTGCAGATGAAATTAAGAAAACATGCTTTTGGATTTTATTTCTTGCCAGTTTTTTTATTTTTATTTTAGATATATGAATGGTGTCTTATATATATATATATATATATATATATTTCTTGCACAGAATGGGAGAATTAGGAAGTGTCTTAGAGAAATGGGGTGATTTAGATAAGATTAATCAATATTCTCTTGCAAAGTACAAGTTGCAAAATACATAAATTTCCATCATGTTTGTGATCATCATCATCATCATCTCCACCCTATCCTATGATGTACAGCATTATTGATTATGTGAGTATACAAGAAATTGAACTGTGTGTGCATTATCCTTCTCTTACACATAAAAAGACTGAAACAAACCAAGATATTATTTCAAGATATATCAGCCCATACATAAAGGTTTCAGCTCTGGCAAGTAGTCTTAAACCAGGATTATCATACATCTAGGTACCTTAATCCTAGCTAACCGGGGTTTAAGTACAGGTGTATATATATGTAGTAAGCCGCCGAACCAGTTTAATTAACTTGTATATCTGCCAACACCTCAGCCATTCCTTTTTCTGCTTTTTTGAACTTCCACATTCCACAACCAGTAACATGGTAAATTTAAAGCTAACAATGAGGTATTTTGGGCCCTAATTTTGAGAAGATTCAGCATCATTAATCGGAGAGTGGAATTAGGTTGGCAATTCCAGACCCCACTCACCAACTCAACCCAAGCTCAAGCCTGTAATTTCAGGTTCAGGTTAAGATTTCCAACCTAGCTAATAAATCAGCTGCGTTGATGCTAATCTTATACATGCTACTCAAGCTAGAACTTGACCGAAATCAAACCCAGCCCAGCCTATTGTACGTTTGTACTTTTTTTTCTTATTTGATGGCTTTTTTTTTTTTTTTTTCTAGCGAATAACTCACTGACCCCACACACACCCCTACTCAAATCATTTATCATTAGTGTTACAATTAGGGATTGATCTTGGTTGTTTCTACTGAGAAGAGATGCCCGCCACTAAGCTTTCAATAATTGGCATGTAAATCTGCACTTCACCCCACAAAGCTATCGATTAACTAATTGAGAATGTTTTTTCCTCTTTTTTTTTTTCTTTTTTGGATGAGCCAACATTTCCAACCTACTCAACGAATGGGAATGTTTGGGTTAGGCATGCCACTTAAGCAGTAGCTGTGTGGATGCCTATTATATTATTGAAGAATGTTCTCTTAGCAGCTTACTTTATGAGGCCCATTTGGGCCCACCTTTGATCAATTAAGTGCTTTAATACTGTTGTCATCTCATAATATGACATTAAGCCTACACTCATTGAACCTTCACTCACTGATTGACTGAATCTCATAAAAATCTACACTTAGACACCATTTAATTTTAAGGCTGTTAATCAAGGGCTATAATAATTCGGTGAGGCTGATTTTTCTCAAACAACCTTGTCCATTAGAGGACCTTTTGATCTGCCCTTCTTCCATTTAATAGACATGCATCTAAATAGACCCCATAAGCTGAGTGGGGATATAAGCAATATGAAGCTCACAGGAGAACATTCTCCTACCTCTAGTAGAACTTTTTAATTAACTTTCTTATCAAAAAATATCACATAACAGTATTGTTATTTTCTGATGTTGGAATTTAAGGAATCCATTAACTAATAATAGATTTGATGAGGTCCTGACAATTGGAGTATGCTGTCTCAATCATCCCTAAATGCAAGGATTCTAAACTACAATAATGCCTTCAATGAGGCCCTTAAAAGAGAGAGAAAACAATGCCTAAAACATCTCCACGTCCACGTCCTTGTTTCTGAAAAAGCTACGTCAATATCAAGATCTGCTACTGTTCTCCGAAATAAACTGCCTGTTCTCGCATGTTTGCTGTCCAAAGCTGGCCATGCTGTAGAAAGCTTGAAATGGCATTTATATCTGGTTATCATTTTTTTCTGTAGCGTTTCACTTTCTTTGTCTCGGCCTTCAGAATTTGCACCATTATCTTATTTCTCTCGAGACCTTTTAGAACTGTTTCCATGACTTCCTTTTGTCTTCCACTGTTGCAATCAATCTCATTTATTTCGATGAAAGGACTCTGAATAGCACTTCTGTCTAATCTTTTACGTACCAATAGTACTTCTGTTCTATCTTTTCTCTTCTTTTCTAGTGTTGAGGATCCTTTCCATGGACCTCTCTCTATTGAAATGCTTGGAACTTCTAATGGGTTCTTCTCTAGCTAGTATTGTTTTATTAAAGTGCTTTAAAAAGATCTTCAATAGTGAAGGAAAGAGCCCTTGTTTTCTCTCTCTCTCTCTCTCTCTCTCTCTCTCTCTATAGTCATTTTGGGTTACTATAACTGCCATTTAAGAGGCATAATCTTCTGTAGCTGAGATTTTTTTGCTTTGCTCTTCCTAGCATGAAAGTGGAAGGAAACAGCGAGATTACTATTGTATGTAACATTAGACCCTTTTGTTTGTTTAGTGCTCTCAGCTCTTTACCTGCTCTCTCCTCTTCACCATAGCTTGTAGGATGAATCACACGAACTCTGTACCGGTCAGGGCCGAAATGGTTGCGTAAACTACTGATTTAACTGTTTTAGACAGTGTACCGGTCCGTAGCATTTTTATCTATTTGAACGAAAAGAACAAAGTAGAAACTCTCCTTCTGTAAATGCCATAGCCTTGTTTATAACATAAAGTTACGTACCTCCGAGATTTCGGACCGAAACATAGGAGACTGGTACGTAACTAGCGGAACTATATCGGTAACGGCCATTTTCAAAAGTCGAAATCTCGATCATATGTTCTGCAAAAACTTCCTCCGTGGGCTTTGTGGCAATTCCTGTCAACTCAGAAGCCTAATGTCACCCACATGGTGTCAGCTTGTCATTATAGCTGATTCCTAGTGAGAGTACTTCGTCATGAGAAAGAAAAACCAGGAAAAACAAAATATTCAATAGTATTTATGCTACATTTAAATGGATGTCTTGAGATTTAAAAAGAAATAGTTAGAAGATTTATTACGTTATTACTGTAATTGATCACGTGTTTAAAGACGTAGAGGAATGACTTGACATGGAAAAAAAAATTGCATCTCTCACATCTACACACCCCGTAAAGCGAGTATTGAAAATTATTTATGTTACCCTTACTAATGGCTTGAGGTTTTGTTAAGAATGATTAGTTGCAGAAACCTTAAAAATATAATAGCCCTTTTTCTCATAAATTAAGATTAAGAAACATTAGAGCACGTTTGAGTATATACACAAAAAAGTCAATTTCCTTAAATTCTTCCTCTACTGCATAACCCTCGTAAGAAATGTTTTTTAAAAAAATTAGGAAGAATTTAGCTAATTTTTGTGTTTTTCCTCATGAGAAATCAGCCACACTTAATACAAATTTTGCGGTAGTGCAAAAATTTATTTCCGCAATTCTCACTTTTCTGCAGAAAATTGGTTACACAAAGATGCCCTATGTGAAATAAGGATTCTTATGAATCTTATAAACCAGGGTTCGTTCCTGAGGACAAGTGGAATTACCTCTAAGTAGACGGTTGTTTTATTCATGTCATAACCAAATCTAGGTTATTACTAAGGTTGGGAATACCAAATGGATTTTTCAGACTTTGTACTCGTAGACATTGCACCTTTGGGGCCTCACCAGAGACATATTCAATTCAAACCAAAGGTAGAATGTGGAAGGAACCTTAACAATAAGTCGATGAGAGTAGGCTAAATGGCATAATGATCAAGTATTCTTAACCATTGATGCTAATTAAAGATCATAGTTTTCTAAATTTATAATTGTTGTGGGTTAAGTTCAAATGTTGATAATAAGTGACAGACCCCTTATTTTCATTTGAGAGGGGTGGACTATGGCCAAAATGTTACCTTCTTTATTAATATTTTGGCTTGAAGTGAGCGAGGGCAACTTCTCCCACGTCTAACAACAGGGGTGATTGGCCCCAAGACCCAACTCTTGGGTCCACCCTAGTTGACAATGATCTAATCAGTGCCAGATTGTGGGGTGAGGGTCATTTCATGCGACTGGGTAAGCATGCTTGTAGGTTAGGATCAGTCATCTAAGAGCCCGGCCGCTCTATGATGCAAAGAGGAGAAAACGGAGTGTTTTTTTTTAATGGTTAAATTCATTGAAAAGCTAGTAATACAAAAGGACTATACTGACAAGCTCCAGACGCCCCAAAAATTGGGAGTGTTTTTTGCCAACCTGCACACACCCAAAAAATAAAAATAAAAACACTCACACACATCCATAATGAAGCTTTTTATATCAATGAAATGATGAATGCAGAAAACCTCTTTGCTAATGATCTTTTCTTATTTTGATATAGAGAGTGGTTCTATACTTAATCCAATCTCTTCACGGATAGCTGGCTAGTCACTTTGAATTGGCATTGGTTTTTGCTTAACATTGATTAAAACATTAATCTCTAATGAATATAATCAAAATAAGGTTGCACGATGTAAAGCCTTTGACTTTGAAGACTTTAGAGCTAAGGGCTAGGATTTGATCTACTTGTATTGCACATATAACTAATCCACATCCAAATCTATCATCACCTTGCCTCGCTTGATTTTCATCTAAGGTGGGCTCTACATGAGGTGGCCTCTTTTAAGAAGACACCCACATCCACTATGACATATATAGGTCAAATTCTTCATGAATTCTTCTAACCCAAACTTAAATGTTGTTTACAATTGATGAAATGTTTTTATAGAAAAAAACCTCGGGTGAGCACTGCATGCCTAAATATTTAGTAGGGCCCACTTGGTGATCAATCCAAGTAGATCAAAAAATAGGGGACCCCTAATAGTCATTGATTTCGGGTTTAGCACCCATCCAAATGGATTAAACTGTTAGATCAACTGTATGTTTGTTTTGATTGTGAAAACTTATCAGTTGTTGATCAAGTGATTTGGATGATGATCAAAAAAAAAATATTTCAGTCATTATGAAAGAAAAAAAACCCTTCCTGGTCAATGGGGGTTGACTATCAGAGAGGAACTTATTTGAAAGAAGGCTTGGAAAACTTATTGACCTTTTTGAAATAAGAAATATATAAGACCTTTTGAAAAATGGTGAAAGCTGTGAGATCTTTTTAAAGTTTTAATAAGGAAAACCCACTTAAGGAGGAGTCCAAAACATTTGAGTGTGCTATCAAGAAAATCGATAGTAGTGGAACTCCATAGTGGGGCCAACCCCTAACAAACTAAGGCACTCAATATGAACGCCCTCACCGGATATGGATGACACCCAAATTTTACACAAATAGAAGTTTTTCTTTCTGTTATATTGAGCATATAATAAAAAATGGATGCCCTCCAAGCGAAAGGAACTTTTGTTACATTCTTCTGGTATTATTCCCACCATTTTCTTCCACTAATTTTACTCTTTTTTTTTAATTTGGTTGTCTTAATAGCATAAGGGCAACAATAGACAGGTACAAGAAGGCAAGTGCAGATAGCTCAGACTCAACCTCCATTACAGAAGCCAATTCTCAAGTAAGCAAAAGTTTCACTTTATTGCATGGATTTAGTCACTTAAGATAAGAAAAAGAAAACACACACACAACACATAAATTACTAGGGTCTTTTGCTCCTCCAGTAAGCACTCTGAGAAGGTAGAGCAGTATGAGAAGGTGAGGCCCACCTTTTCTAGTGCATGCGGACCATTTGTGGTGGTTCATGTGTGGCTTTTCATGCTCATAATGTGTGTCCATAAGAAAATTTATGCACTTCTTTAAGTAGCCCTTGGTCACTTTTGTTCTTCTTTTCATGAACATGCAGTATTATCAACAAGAATCAGCCAAGCTACGCCAGCAAATACAAATCCTACAAAATGCAAACAGGTAAACTCATGTATACCTTTGCAGACACCCATTTGACACAAAAACAAAAGGCGTTATTAATTTAAAAAAAAAAAAATGAGATAAAAGACTCATACTGAACCATGTGAAGAAAAGTTACATGAATTGAAATTCAATGTTTTGATTTGCCCACTAAAACTGCAACTCCCATTATCCTGTGGTCTAAGAATGCTCATCCAGTAGACCCCCAACATAGATGGTCCATACCAATTAGAAAAGAAGATATCTTGCTGATGAGATTATCTTGGTTATGGACTTTGGGAACCTTTTCTTATTGACTCCGAACAGTTAGTTGTATTCTTCTTCAGGTGATGTTGAATAATTTACTTGGAAAGTAATGTAAAGTAAATGTCAAATTAGAGAGAAATGTAATGGTGGTGTAAAAGAAAAATATACGTTTTGATAAGATAGAAATGTGTTTGTTTTCAAGGGGTAAAATAATTTGAAATGAGATTGAATACAAGTGGTAATGTAACAACTTGTGTTTTATGGAGTAAATTTCTTTGACAGCAGGAAATATTGGAGTAAATCTTTTTTGCAGTTGAGACTTTACTTTTCCACTAGTTGTGACCTACCAAATATAGATAAAGTAAATTTACTTTTTTACCATTGGGATTATATATATATATATATATATATTTTCCCACAGATTTTACAAACCTCTTGAAAACCAAACATGGCCAAGAATTTCCAGATAAAAATGTCTATAACAACTTTGAAAGTATGCACAAAAACTGTGTTCATTGTGCTTTGTGTGTTTGTTTTCACATAAAATTGTATGCGGAAAGTTTTTATACACAAGAAATCATTTTAAACACCCCAACTCGTACATGATCATTTTTCATTATGACAATTATAGTAGTTAAAAGAGAGATGCTCCTCACTGGTGACCACTGCATTGTTTTTTAAAAAGCTAGGAAATTAGAGATTACTGAGATATTAAAGATATTCTCTAAAATATATTTTTTGTTCTCATGTAACCATGTTCCTAGCCGACCACATCTAGTGGGAAAAGACTTGGTTTGGTTTGGTTTGATTATGTAACCATGTTCCTGAATTTTCAATTTTATTCTCTATTTCACCAAAATGAGATAAATATCTTGCAACACATTTATGAGACAGATGGACCCCAAAAAAAAAACACCATGCAATAAATGAAATTTTGTACAGCCCCTTGAATTTAAACATCATCAATTTGGGATTTTTACAACAAAATAGATGCTTCCACAAGCAAATTAATAATTACTTTTGGCAGTTCTAAATTTAGTTTGTGTATTAATTGGAGTGCAGACACTTAATGGGGGATTCCTTGAGTTCTCTATCCATAAAGGAACTCAAGCAGCTTGAGAACAGGCTCGAACGAGGCATCACACGTATAAGATCGAAGAAGGTAATCTATTCCATTACTCCTACCAAATCAATTAATGGGTGTCTCAACAAATAGTGGAATGTCATGAATGCCTTATTCTAAGGTCAACGTCTACTACTATAATGCAGCAATCAAGGTAGTCATAAAGATCTTTATAACATTGCCTTCTCTACCCGAATCAGGCACACAAAAACTGCATGATGATAGAGGCAATTTAACTTCCTTCAAATTTATTACAGGAATTGAAGAATTGGTTTTCTTTTCCTGATGATAAAGCAATACATACATACCATCAGAATACAATTTGTCACTAAAGCATAGCAATTTTTTTGCCACATAGCCCCATGAGAGACTTGAAAAGAGCATATAGGTTTTCCTGTGGTTTATAGTTACATCTTTATATTTTCAGAAACCTTTTCAATTTGAATACTATCCCTGCTCCTGTAAATTTGGGTGCTTTTCACTTGAGTTTCAAGCAAGTATATCATGCGTCAAGTCTAAATATTTGCATCTATGGTGGTTTCAATTTTAGTTAAATTGTTTGTAATTTCCAGCCCTGCAGAAGTAAGCTTGCCATATTCAGGATACAAAGATTTGTTTCCAGAAATCCGTTAGTTTCCATGGGACCCTTTTTGGCTGATGTAGCCCTGCAATGATTAATAAGCAGTTTTCTTCTAGGATAGCTTTCTTCAGTTGCAGATTTTTGCAGTACTGAAGACCAACTAGGAGTGATTGTAACTCAGCTCCTAAAGGATGTTCAGCTGTTTCCTGACATGAATATATGCCAATATCAACTTCCCTTTCATGTGATCTTCTTATGGCGTCTGCAGCAGCAGGAGTCGTTATTAGGGGCCAAATGACCCATAATAATTTAACTTAATCCACCCTTCCAGCAGTGACGGCAAATAACTGGGAGGTAGTCTGGCATCATTCGGACTTATTTTCAGATCATGAACCACTTTCCATTGGTGATAGGTAAAAGGTTTTGGCTAAAACAGAGGGTGGGTTCAGAGGGTGCATTTGAATAATATACGGGCTTCTTGATTTCCACATATACCATGCAACAATAAGGCCTATGACAGTCTTTCTTAGGTACCCCACCAGAGCCAATGCCTGTATGAAGGTGGGAAAGAGGATATAGCCTGGGTTGAAAGGACCATTAGCCATATGATTTTTTTGTAGGAAAACTTGCACTAACAAATGGTTTACGGTCTCCTAAGCAGTTCTACGGCAAACACAATCTTGTGAGATGTCGGGGATAAATTTTGCTAGACAACATGTCAAGGGCAAGGCCTTCCATGCAAAGAATTTCATTGTTGATGTTAAGCGAAGGGACCAGGTCTTTTTTCTGAGGCTAGTGAGGTCTCATTGGTAGGTCAAATAGGATTTATATAAGGCTGTAATCGAGTAAGTTAATCACCTTGTTTGATGTATTTGAGAGTATTAAAATATCGTCAGCAAATTGAAGGAATTCTATAACCTGTTGGTGTATTTCTTGGGAATGGTATACACTTTCTAGTTCCTAAGATTGATATAGCTCTGGCTGAAGCTTCTCCACAAATTATATAGAGGTATGATGATAAAAGGTTTCCCTGTTTGCAGTCCTCATAATGGAGTATTTTCCTCCATCAAGTAGCTACTAAATGAGACCTTATATTTTACCAGCACAGTATATTTTACCAGCACAGATAGAGACCCCCACCATAGTCCGGAGATGCTTTTGCAAAATCTCCAGAATGAAATATCCAAATCCTTCATTCAGTAACCTAAAGATGAACGCCTAGGAAGAAATTGGAGATGATTACATTATAAAGGCACAACAAAAACCATTGCAAAAAGAAAGAAAAACCAAAAAATCCAGTTTTTCAGACTCTACTTGTATATATAAGATTGGTAACCATAGCTATGAGGTTCAAGGCAAAAAAAAAAAAAAAAAATCATAGCTATGAGGTTTTTTTTCCTTTATGCTACATGGGGGATTTCAACTCGAGTATTCTCACTGTCTCACACACACATCCCTAACCAGCTGGGCAACAGGCGGGGACATTGATTTTTGAGTTCCATTAGTTGCCAAGCAAAACTCCTCTGCAAGTTGCAGTCTAACCCTTCTCTTTGCATATTTTTATCTTTTTGTCATCAGCATGAATTACTGTTTGGGGAGATCGAATACATGCAAAAAAGGGTAAATAACAATTCCTCCACAAAGACGTGATTTCATTTATATATCACATGAGCCTGTAAACTAATTGGTCTTTCCAATGCATGTACACAGGAAGTGGAACTGCAAAATGATAATATGTACCTCAGAGCAAAGGTAACTACAATTTCTCACATTCCCATTTGTGTTTGGTGTATGTATGCCTACAGGTTTGTTTAAAAGGAATTTAAAAAGAAAAAAGAAATCATAAGCATTGTTGCTCTTTACTGAAAAACTGATGAAAGCAAAGCCTATGGTTATTTCATCAGATATAGTCTTCAGTCACATTGTTGAGAGCAGAGAGTAAGAGGGCTACTTGAGTTTCTTATATGAATGAGAGGCCTGTTGTGGAGAAAGTTCTATTTGATTCAAAGAAAATTCAAATCCAAGATAAAAAGAGTATCCCTTCTTCTACCATGTGGTCTGAGGATTCCCCCAAAGCAAGCACCCTGGCATGCATGGACCCTGTTACCAGCATCAAGCCTCTGTCAGCCCCTCAAGGTTCTGGGGCAGCAACACCAAAATTTGTACAAAAAGCATCAGATGATCAAGACCCCATCTGATTGCTAATATGGAGGGGCCACATTCTAAATATTACTCATGAGAATTTTTCTTTACTCATCAATATGAGCACCATTTCCAGATTACCAGGATCATCCATTCATTATGGAGTGAAGGCCATTGACCATCCACTTACGTCCCCCATGAGTAGATGAGTAGATCAGACAGACGTGTTTTCCTGACAATACTTGGGACATTTTATTCACTTCATCGATCTGTATGGGGTAATGTTGATGAGTAAGGATCAAAAGCACATCAACTATCTAGACTAAGACATTAAGCATATCAACTATCTAGATTAATACATAAGCAATTACCAGAAGAACCTGGTGAAGAGACAGTCCATGAGCTGTGCCTGTGATGGCATTCGCGTTTCTGTCATAGCAACAAAAGGCTCACTACTGATGTAACAAGATACAAAGCAAATATGCTGAACATGATTAGCACTTTCATAGAGATTTTTATCCATGGGACTTGGGCACATTCAGTCAAGCAAGTCTAGGTGATTTTTGGAAGGTGTTTTAGATTAAATGAGTATTCGCAAAGTGTGAAAAGGGTAGGCTATTTTTCAGTTGAACATTTACCAGATGCACTCCACAATATCATCCATCTTATGTCCTTTTGGACTCAGGTAGCTGAAAATGAGAGGGCACAGCAAGCGAACATGTTATCCGCACCTGAATTTGATACACTTCCGCAATTTGATTCCCGGAATTATTTCAATTTGTTGGAGGCAGCACCCCCTTTCTCGCATCAAGACCAGACAGCTCTCCATCTCGGGTAAGAAGCATGGTAAATCAAACTGCACACTGATTCATTCTAATGGAACTGCACATGATCGTATAGTTTATAATTAAGAATTATGAAGAACCAGATTTTAATCATTTATTCTTCTCATGCCTCATTTAGATTTTCTGGTGCTAGATTGAGCCATAATAATACCATTTTTCTCTCATAATTTGCTGTGTTTATATCCATTCGTGATAGTCTTCTGAGGTTCCAGTTGTCCAATGCGAGACTTATACCCAACCACACCAACCAAAAAACCAGCCACATAAGCACATTTCAGAAACGCAGGTAGCCAGCACAAAACTAAGTCAAGATGCCTCAACTCAACTTGGTAAATAAACTACATTTAGAAGTATTAGAGAGAATATTATCGCTGACCCCAACATAGTTGGGCAAAGGCTTTGATGATGATGATAATGATGATGATGAGAGGATATTATCACATCGTACACACCATTCAACTAATATATCCAACACACAACTTTAGAGAAGATTCAACTAAGGAGATGAGCTGACTATCAGAAAATATCTTGAAATGTGATGACTCGAAGTTGTAACATACAACAAGTTGTACATGATGCTATCTTTACCTGGATAGCCCAATAAATTGTGTATTGCTTCTTGTGAAAGACACATTATCCTGCGGATTATTCTACGGAAGAAGGGACTAGACAATTGTACAATACACTGAGTGTACCATAGTTGTATCAAATCCTAATGATTGTGATTGTAAGGAAATAAATTAGGAATGTGATTAGCTTATAATGGGATAATGGTTGTAATAAGCCTTAATCAAAGGGATTTGTTATTATAAATTAAGTGGTCCCTCATACAGAGAAGACACAATTTAGCATACTGTGATTGCTTCATATCGACTTTATTGCAGAGTGGTGGAATTGACATGTTATCAGAGCCATGTCATTGTGGCATGATGGTGGGGGTCAATCTTCTGATATGACATTGTTTTGGATCTCGTTCGGGAACCCTCCAGCAGGTAGAAGCCCTCAGCCAGGAGCCCCCAGTCCCACTCCCTTGGTTTATCCCTAATTCAGCCAGGGTGCTCCTGCAAGCCTCTAGATGAGGGTCTTCCTCTCTTCACCTGTAGTATCCTGGCTGAGTCCCACTGTCTCTCTTTGGCTCGCTGCTGCCTGAGTCTAGCCCATAAACCCTCATGACCAACACTTGCAGTTTGGAAGCATTAAATTCTGATTATATCTAAAGTATTCAGATCTTCGTCTCATTCAAGGAGGTCAGTTACCATATCATGCTCAAATACATTAAAAACTCTTTAACACTACCATGAAGAGATGTCCGATCATCTATAGTATGTACTTGAAGTTGTACTTGCTCCAGTTACATCTTCCAAGACACTAAACAATCATCACTAGATGCATGAAACGCATTAGGGTCCATTGGCAAACCCAAAACCAGTCATAAATTTCTTACCAGCTTTCATTGCTTCTATAGACAACCTGAACTATAGAATAAAATAACCGGATGGGATTCTCTCTAGTTGCCAACTATTAAGAAACGATTACTGATTCAACTCATGTGTTACGCAAAATACAAGGACAGTATCAAACAATTCACTAGAAATGCAGACTGTAGATGACTAGTCCACCAGTTGCCAGTAATGCAATATTGGCCACCGAAGTTCACAAGATGAAAAAGATAGCTGCTTAGAGTGACAATTTTCAATAGGCATAATTTCATGGAAATGAATAAATTGGGGAAAAAGAAAATTGTCAACTCTTTTCTTTTCTTCTTTTTCCTTTTTTTTTTTTTTTTTTTTTGGACTCTCTGAGGGCCATGGTTGATGCAAACAACATTAGGCACAATAGATTAATGATAACTGCAGAACTAGATTTTTATTAAGTATTTTTAATTGTCATAAGTTCAAGGAACTAAAGGGATAGAACAATAGACCTAGAATGAAGTAGTGAGTGAAGACTTTTTAGATAGTGACGTTAAAAAGAGAACATGAACGGAAAAGTAGAACTCATAAAATCAACCTGATTTAAATAGAACAAGGCATGATGACACAATATGATTATGTTGATATTGATGTTGACGAAGTGAGAACTTGTGATCAGCAATGATGATAAAGTGATAACTTGTTAACAGTACCTGAGTACCACTATTAAATACAAATGGACTATATTCAAGAGGTTTCAAGCGTGAAAAAACCAATTTTGTAATATGTTTTCATGTACCAGTTCTGACCCACATTTTGACTTCATTACTCTTGTCGCTGTTTTCCTGCAGGTAGCTGGAAAAAAGTTTGTGAACAGTATAAACATCCATTTAACTGGATGTATAATTACTTTCTCTGGATATATGATTAATATTCCTTGCCAATCTTCCTTTATATGTGTATGTGATGAACCCAGGTGTGTATGTTTTTTAATCCAATGAGAGAGTATATGCTTCTATTCATTAAATATAATTTATGTATAATATGTCTATTTTATTATTTACAGATGCTCCATGCGGTCTGAAAACTTACTCTAAAAGGTTAGGCATTAGAAATGGCCTTAGTATTTTGTGACGAATATCAATTCGCTTCCTATATTGTCCAAGAATAACTAAAATGCTCAGTATTTTACTTTAATGACCAGAATTACCCAGGTTGGAATTGTTATGATACCATTGGAAGGATGATAAGCTGACAAGCACTGTCTGAATATTAACATTGAAATGAAAACCACTATTTAATGATGGAGAACTAGGCTGATTTATTCATTCTCCATAGAAGTAGTTATCTGTTTTCATTGTTGAGAAGTAAAATCTTTAGGGAGCCAACAGAAGAGACTGACCACTGCCGCACATAACATGGGACCACTATGCCCATATTTTCCTAGCATGACAAACTCTTGATCTTCTGTCATTTTCTTTATGCTCTGGAATTTATTAAGTCTTAACAGTAGATGCCCTTGCAGTGTCGTTGTAATTAAATCCACCACATCATGCAACTCGGGTTCACCATTCATTAATAACAAAAAAAAAAAAATTCAAATTCAACAACCAGATTCCAACAGGTGTTGAATCCTCAATATTTGTAAACAGAATAAGAGCGGAAACCAAATAGTTAAACACAACATGTCACGCCTTTATTGGAATTACATTTTTCCAAAATGAGAATTCTACCAAGACTGCTTCAGAAGATTTACCAAAGTCCAACGCATGGCTAGAAAACAAGCTTCTCCATCAAAAACCAATGAGATTCCACACATCCATCAAAATTTCCTCTCAGATTTTCACATGATGGAGACAGTATTCCACGTTCCCACAGGCAATTTTAAACAAAATTTGTACAGAAAGTGCAAGTGAAAAAAGGTTTTAGAAAATGAGAGACGGGATACGGATAAAAAGAAAGTTGTCATATTTTTTGTCACCACATTGCTGATGCCAAATCTCGAACCCATGCCCTAATGGGGTAAACCATTGGTTCAAACCATAAAGGCAAGATAGAGATAGGCAAGAAAGTTGTCATATTGATAAATGGAATTTCAAAATCGTCTCCTTATTTGGCCCAAGCAAAAAGAGGTTGGCAATTGATTGTTTCTCATATGAGATAATGAAGAAGCACCCATTGCCTACTAAACTCCAATGACAACAAGCAACTCAAATTCATTATTCATGACAGTATCCAAATCAAAATCATCAGCATATTCCTCTATTCATGTTTTGTTAAATCGTATTATTGTTAAAACTTAGTTTGTCTCCTCGCTATAACAAAGCAAGAAGCAGACACGTAAGGTAGTAGATTTTACTCATTTCAGAAACTTTTAGGGCCTCTTTGTTTCATGTAATTTAATTTCTACAAGTGGTTGAAAAACGAACCAAAGGTGAATATCCAAAAACGACCACCAAATAACCCTCCCTTTAATGGAAATTAATTCAAGGAGAGATGGGAAATGAATACCCAGCCATCTCCCTAGTAATTCAATAACTAGGAAAAGGTCTCATCTACATCTCCACCTTATATCCTTCACCCCACACCTCTTTATTAATCCTATGGAGGAGATGATCATTTCACCATGAATTCCTATGTATTTTATGCAAACAATCAGGCCCTTAGAGAAACGAAATGTGGTAGATTTTACTCATTTCAGAAACCTCTAGAGAAACCTAAATATTTTAAGCGCATGTCTGTCAAATCCTACCTTCTATAAGAAACAAACATAATTTGTCCCAGACCCACAATATTGCAACGGAAATAGCAAGGAATAAATTTTTTACCATTCCTTCCTCAAGATGTAATTATTATCTCAAGGTTCATCAAATGGTTATCTATATAAACTCCCAAAGCATGTACAGGAGGGAGGGAGGGAGAGAGAGAGAGAGAGAAGGAAAAAAAAAGGACTCACATGCATGAAACTGGCATAATATCTTGTCAGGTGTCTCCGAAAATCTCTCTAAATTTTAAAGTAACAGGTGATGCAATAATCACATCACATGGATAACTTCATACAGGAAAAGCATATGTATATATTATGGAAGAACGGCAATATCATCCTATACTACTAGTTCTTGATCAAAAATAGATGGCCATAGAGGAAGAAGACAAAAAGGTACAAAGAAAAGTAGACAAAATGGTTTATAACTATTTATGATAAATATATACCTCAGCCAAAACATGCATGCTAACTTACATGTATAAAACAGCGTCTATAAAAAAATTGTTGCAAGTACATATAAGCTTAGAGAAACTGACATGGCAGCTTACTTATAAACCAATCGCTCAGGGGAGCATATATTGAGCCACCCATCACGGAAAGAATAGATGATTAAAGGGCCAAAAACCTATGCAACGAAAAGACAATTGAAGAGAAACTCATCACAAGACCTGACCAATATCAAACCATATAGCAAACTCAAGTACTGACCAGTAGAACTCTCAGTCTCTTACGGACTTCTTTAGATTTAGATGATTTATCATTGAGGACCCACGATCATGGACACTAGCACTCTCGCTCTTAAGGTGATGGAGCCCCATAAGGAATCTTGCTGTGAATTTGGTGAATAAACTCATTGAAGAGAATTTAGGTACTACCATCCCGTCTTTGCTCGCTTCATCCCATTACTGTTGAAGGGCGACGATACACTAGGGCTCATGTGAGGGCTCTCCTCCCTCAGTGTACCATTTAACATAGCCAATTCTCTCAGCTGCTGCTTCTTGTAGTAATCAAAGGACTCTTCCTAAACAAAACAAGGACGAAAAAGCTGTTGAATTACAATGGAGGTTGCAATGAGAAACACACCAATTAGGAGCTCGTTTCATACCACGGGCTTCAAAAGGTCTTCTATTATTGCCACAGCCTGGTTTAATCGGGAATTGATAATATCTGCCGGAAGTTCAGCCTCCACCAACACATGCAATGGCTCATTTAGGTGTTCATACCCAGGTTTATCTCTCAAATTTTCTTCCTAAAGAAAAACAGAAGGTTGTCAGAAGGGATTGAGAAACAAGAACTAAGAACTGAAATAAACATGGAAATGATAGTATAAATAGAACCAGGAACCTAACACCAATCTAGAAAGGTATTATCTCAAAGCTTCAGTCGAGATTTTTTAGTGATATACTTTCAGGTTAAAGTAGCCCATCTACAGATGCATCTACAATACATGCACACAGGGAATAGTTTCGGCATCAGGGGCATGTGACTGTACAATGTGTGCCACCAGTCCCACGAGTGGAGTCAGTCAATACATCTCATTAATAATTACCAAAAAGTGACACAAGTTCATGGTACCTTAGCAGAATCCTTCACCGAACCTCGACCTCTTATGTACACTCTACACTGAGTTGAAGTTTCTACCCTCTTCAAGGAATTCCCACGTGGCCCAAGGAGTCGGCCAACAAAGTTGTACTGGAAGCACAAGCATGCAGAATATGAGCTATAATTAGCTAAAGGGAACCAACTGTCGTAAAAATATCATGATATGTATATATAGTATTGCATTTGCACACTTATTTGATGTTCATTTACATACACTAGGAAACTTGTCAACAGGGACATCCAATCTTATGATTTTCTTTACAACAGAACTTGTAGATACTCCAGGAGCCCCATGCCAACCCATTGAAGATGCTTGGAAGATGCTCATCCTCTGAAGAAATCCATTTTCCTGAGGGAAAAAAAAAAAAAAAACACTTTCATCCCTTACATAAGCAAAGACCACCTCAGAGGTTCAGGCCATTTCTGAGCTAAATAAGAACAGTTCAAAGTTCTAGAATAAAATAAGCTGTCACAAATTCACAATGTGGGATAGGTAGCATTTCTCATTGCTAAGTAGTTCATTGCAGTTTTTATAAGTGCTTCATTAAGATAAAATTACAGATGTGTTTTCTCCCCCATGTTGTTTCCCAAGTCCCAATTGCAGATATTTTTACTGAGGCAATGACAAGAACTAGACATGAGTTTTGTATTGACAAATGAATGATATTTGACAGCCACAGTTTGAGGGGTGAAGAGATAAGTCAGACATGGGCCAGCGTTAATGGATCTTGTATAATCAGTGTGTATTTTTCTCTTTGTACAGCCCATATAGGAGCATAACTGTAACTGGACAATTAACTGTTTGTACTATACATACTTGTAACTGCAATCTTTTTATACTATAATATATGGGATAATATATAGTGGTTTGCTGTGGGTTTTCATTAACCACTTGCTCAAAAATAAAGTTCCAGAAATTGCATTCCTTCCTGTCATGAACAACCTAAACAAAGATGTCTACAACCATCCCTAGACAACAAGGCCATCACTAAATCTATATGTACAGCTCCAGAGATATTTAAATCCAGATCCTGTTTGGAAACCCAAAACTGAGTTTTTCTTTGTCCCTCATCAGCAGTAGGCTAGTGTTTTTCAAACTATCCACAAGTAAAAATGTCTAGATCTACCTCCTTTGGCTCTCTATAACATGCAAGAAGCTTGCACTCAGACTTGTTTTATGCGATCAGTTAGGAGAGTCGTGTTCGGTGGAAAGGAAAGCTTCCTATCCACTAACCACACTGACGCCAAGACTTCTTGATCTCTCTCACTTTGAAAATCAAGGATTAAATTGATGCCTTCTCATTGATTCCTTCAGAGCCAAAGGAGATAGGTCCAGCTATTGTTCGGGTAATGTTTCTCATAGATAACTTGTGAGGTTGACTAATTCATAACAGTAGACCAAGAGAAAATCAAATGATATAAAATGGGAAAAAAGGGTAGACATGGGGGGAAATGCTCAAGGAGAAAGCATGAGAATAGAGTAATAATTGACAAAAACATTACCTCTGTTTGCATTCCAGCCCATCCTTCCAAATCCATTGGTCCACAATTTGAATGAAGACTCACTGAGCTCAAAGGACTCCCCTGCTCCAATCTCTCATGATCTAAAAAGCTTTGGCTAGGTGCCAAACCAGATACTCGGAGAATTTCTGTAATTAGGTCAACATGCCAATAAATTCATAAAAAAACTGAGATCAAAATACTTCTAGAGAAAACTAGCAGAACAGGTCTTCAAATCCACAAAAGACTAGCCATAATACACAAACTGCTGATTTTCACAAATTCCAGTCACCCAAAGGTTTCTATTAATCCTCCAGTTCCAAGATGAAAAAAAAAAAAAAAATAGTAATAAGCCCTGTAAATAAGGCCTAAGGTACAGAACACAAAACAAGATCAATGGAAAGAAAATAATATCACTGGTCTTTTCTCTTATCTCATTGTTTTCCAGAACTACTAACATGAAAGGAATGCATCGCATTTCATTCTTGTAAGCATAATGTCAGGAAGAATCAAACAACGTTGAGTAATTACTATTCCACTATGAAGTGTATATACCTCATATAATTTGTACTGGTCAGTGGCAACATAGACCACACCTATCACGTTTCAGTTGTTGGAGCCAAAAGAACTGGAACATAATTATGTCAGCTTGGCACAGTTTTGACTAAATACAATTCTTTTTCAAAGTTTTTTCTTCCTCCGCACCTTAAAGCTGAAGCAATATAACAAAGAACACCCAAATTCAATGAGAAACCTTTAAACAAACAACTTCCATATTTTCTCATTCTTCTCTTTCGCCACACAAGGGCCATTTCTGGCAGCCTTCTGGTTAGAGGAGCTTGGATCATAATCTAGAGATACGTAGTCATATGAGATTAGGTCAGTGCTAGTATTTCTCGCCCCAAAACTAATTTGCCCACTCAAACCCCAACACAAACTCAAGGAGACAATTTCAAAATAAGCCCAAGATTTTAATTTAAAACCAATTAAAGGTTTTAGAGTTTCTAAAACCCTTGCGTTCAAGGTTAGAGATCGCTCCTATCGTAACGAAAACCTTGAGTCTATCTTTTTGTTCATCCATCTTCTGGTACATGTGAGACAAAAGTTCTGATTATCTAAAATGTTTCCAAATAATGTGCCCCATTATGGATGGAAAAAATATCAAAAAAAAATTCTTCCAAAAAGATAATCCTAACAGTCCAATTCTGCACTCAGCAAACATGGACAGTTACGTATGGGCACATCAACATGTGTTAAAATCCGACTGTAACAAGGTGTCAGATTCAACAAATCCTTTCACTAGATATTGTGCCTTCATACATGTATTGCAATCCTGACATATCCCTTTTGTCAAGGGAACATCACTTGAAACACGACCTCATGGTTGCAACAATGAGCACTTCCAAGTTCCAACTATGTTATTGGCTGTTTTCATCCTAAAACATCCACTACCAATCTTCTTTTTCTTTTTCCCATTTTACAATCTAATGACTGATTTCTGTAGGACATGTTTGTGGCTTTTGCAACCGCTTTTACGCAGAAATAGCATAGCAAGTGGAAATGTTTTTCCACACTACAATAAAATTTACGTTTGATGTGGTTGCTTTTCCTTGAGGAAAAGCAGAAAAATTAACTAACTTTTCTACGATTCAATGGAAAATCTTTCCAATTGTGTGGGGGTGGTGGGTCGAACCAAGTTTTTTACTGAGCACCGAAAAGCTTCTCCACAGATTCGGTTATCAGCAGTGCACAAACATGTCCTTAAAGATAAGGGAAGAGCAATATACAAGCAAACATACCATCATAAAACAAAAGATATAAAGGCATCTGCATAACAACCTTAAACATGGTTCAAAATAACGGCCGTTATGTAACAGTAACGGCCATTACCGTTACGTTATAATGAATATAACGGCCGAGATGCATATCGGGGTAAACAATCGCCAAAAAATGGGTCCATAACGGCCATTATTTTGAATATAACGGTATAACGGCCGTTATTTTTATAATGCCTAACGGGATTTAAAAAAAAAAAAAAACCTTCCCTTTGGCCTTCTTCTTTCACTTCTTTCAATGTGTTTCTTCTCTGAGAGCTTCCTAAGGCTTCCTAAGGCCTGCTACAACTTCTAAGGCATGGAGGAGCACCTAAAAGCTTAGATCTAAGTTACTTTTTGGTGGATTTGTATGTGGGGAAATCTAATCAAACTCAAAGGACCTCTTTGGTAAGCTTATTTTTTTGTTTTTTGGAGTTCTTTTCAAGATTCAACATCAAAATAACTTAGAGATGTATGAGGTGTGTTAGATCTATATTTTTTAAGCAAGAAATCTCAAGTTTTAGCACTTTTTGTAATATCTTTTATTTTTACATTATTTAAATCCGAATTATTTTAGGGTTTTTTTTTTTTAAATTGTGTAATACATGAACCAAAGGCTTTATATTGAGTTAGATTTGATGTTACTCACTAATTTTTCTCTAGATCTAGTGTTTTAAGGTGTAGATCTAGATTTTTTTTATTTTCAAAATTTGGGGCTTTTCTTGATATCATTTACATTTTTCCAAATTAGAGTTCAAATGCATTTATAATTTGTTAGTTTACAATAGATCTACACTTTTGGAACAAAAAAGTGTGAATTTTATGATTTAAAGTGTAGACTTTAAATGTTTAACACAATTAGTTTGCCCAAAATTATGGTTGCATTACGTCAAATTTATGATATTTCAGCTTATTTTAGTATATACATCGATACAGCAATGATACAGGATGTTATAACTTGAGGGGACTGTTATTTTGCTTTAAAGTGTGCACTAACGAAAAAAAAAAAATTAGTTTCTATCATTTTATAATATTCTGGATTTTTTTGATTTTTTTTCGGATTTTTTTAGGGTCAAATAAAAATTCTCTTTACGATGGGCCGCGATGACGGCGAACCGCGACGTGATGACCGCGAATTATGATTTTAAACCATGACCGTCAATCATCATACCTATTAGGCCTATCTACAACAAAGGGACTACAAGGCCACATCCACTATCTAAAAAGCTATCTTTTATGTTCTAAGGGATTTTTTTTATTGAGCATTATAAAGTATACTCATTCAAAATATGCAAAACATAAATCATTATAAAATTTAAATCTAGAGCCATAATCTTCTGCTTGTAATAATTTTGATAAATGGAAGTACAGCCGAAAATTTGTAACACCAAGAATCATGTCATGTAAAGATAGATTGCCATGCATAATGTATTACAAAAAACTTCATATCATTCCATTAGCCTCTCAATTCATACAAAATATGAAAAACACAAATCCTTTTAAACTTTAAACATTGAGTTAAAATCCTCAAATAAGAAAAATTCTCACAAATAAAAGCACAAATTAAAACTTGCCAACGCCTAGCAAGAGATCATAAAAAAAATAGATTTTCATACATTATGCATTAGACAAAACCTCTTATCACTCCTCAATGGAGAAATTTTAGATTATGTCTTTACTTAAAAATACGTTTGGCTCTTTGCCATTTTAGAAGCTGGATCATTCCTTCTTAGTTCTTGTCAATGTGCTTCCAAGTCCAGTTAACAAAAATTCTAAGAATCAGGAAAGAGTTCTCGCTCCTAAACTACATGAGCCAGAAGCAGTTTGAAGTAGTTACCATTCATTAAATAGAAAATACAACATGTAACAATCATGATAAAATGGTTGCATGATGAATTATACCAAAAAGTGTCACGGACCTTGACTTAGAAGCTTGTTGCAAAGTGGAAGAACTTGCATAAATGGAACCAGTTTCTGCCTCTCAGCCAACAATTCAGCCAAATATCTGCTACTGCTGTAACAACCCAATAACCCCAAATATCAAATCAGCAATAAGTTTTACCCTCTTATACATTCTCACTAACACTAGCACAATATCACATATCTGTACAGCGTATATCGGCATGCATTTGTATATACATATACAGGAAACAAAAGTACATGTATATATGAAATGCACATGCATGCAGACACTATGTGCCAATTGTAAGAGCTGCAGGAAAAGGAAGAGCAAATAACTATCTCAAGTAATCACTAAGTTTCCGATATCTACTAATAAAAATTGACCCAATCAAACAGTGGCACAAAACAGAGGATGACTTGAAATTAAATGCTTGATAAATAATATCAGCAGGAGTAAAAATAGTATAAGTACTAAAGAAATAACCTGAAATCACAAACTGAAATGCGAAAAACTAGTTACAAACAATTTCCACAATAAGATCAATACAGTTATCTGTGTCTCATTTTATAATTCATATGCATTATATATAAGTCTATATAGGTCCAATCAAGAACACATAAATACAAAAATACACACACACACACACACATGTGTGTGTGTGCGCGCGCGCCCCTCTCTCTTGGTGTTTGCCAATAGAAAGGATAGGTAAAAACATCAAAAGTGTCAGTAAGCACACCAAATATTCACAATAATTCCACAACATAGCATCTCCAAAACAAAAGGGGGAAAAAAAAGGCCAGCAATAGAGTATAAATAGATATTGAGGGTCTAAAGATCAGTTCTCAGATCCAGAACCCCAGAAATCCTTCATCAGATAAAAAGAAAACCCACAAACAAACCCAATAAAATGAATAAAACCAACACCCAAAACACAGAAACCCAAATGAGAAAACACAAAACCCATATCCAAATCACATAGTTTGAGGCAGAAAACATATGTATACATTCAAAATCAAAAAAGAAAAAAGAAAAACAATGAAGAGGGAAAGAAAGAAGACAGATAAAAAAAAAAAAGGAGCGACCTTTCTCGATCAAAAGAAGCAGAAGGCCTGAGTGAGTTGTGAGGGGATGATTGGATTCCAGGAGAGTACTGAAAGTAGGAACCAGATGAAATTCTGTCATCCATGAAACCCAAAACCCACCTAACCTTTTGCTCTCTGCTTAGTGCAGGAAAAAGAGAAAACTGGTATGGGAAAAAAAAAAAAAAAAAGTCTTGAAAGATACAGAGAGATTGATGGGTTGTTTGCCCTAAATGTGTAGGACCCAAGCTGGTTGAGGCTGGCACTCTACTGTGACAGAGAGAGGACTTTTTGAGAGAAGTGGGAGAGAGCACTTTGGATTCTTTGCCTTGCTCTATTTATACTCCAAATGATTGGTTTAGCTCTCCTTCTATAAATATATATGTACATTGTATATGGCTAGAAGAAAAAAGGCAAGTGTATTATTAGTAGGAAAAATTGATACTGTCAGATACATCTAATAAAAGACAACCAGAAATGGGTTGTGATGGGGCCCACCCATGTGTCCTCAGAGATTCAGACTGATCAGAATCGTTTCTTCCTCTTGACATAATTTACAAAATTGGAGTCAGATGATTCTTCCAATCATGTTTCCATCCCTGCAGGTTGATCAGGGATCCTATGTTGGAAGCATGGTTGAATTGCATATTTTAATTGATGGTGAGGGTAGACTAGATTAGACACAGCCCTCAATTGTCACTATCTACCCTCTTTACATCTTTGATGATTGATGATCTTTAGCTAAAAGGCCTTGAAAAGTTTACCCTCTTTACTTCAACATTGAATGGAAAGAAACAGACATTTAAAAAGTTAAAAGTAGATTTAGAGGTAATTTATTAAAATACTTCACTTGAGATAGGTCAAAAAGGAAAAATAGAATTCATATATCTGATCCAATTAAGTTGGAGCGGGGTTTTTAAAATGATTTAAGTTTTGGGGCCATTAGATATTAGTCTACAATAATTTGATAGGGTGATTTCATGGTCACATGAATCCGAACAGGCCCCACAAGAAATGGATTTAGATTGATGTTTAACAAGAGGTTTGCTTTGTGAAATGTATGGTTTACCAAATGAAATGGTAATGTCTACATCCAGCTTGTGAGTCATTTAAATGGATTTAACTCGTCATGAATGACCGAGGTTGGATAGATTGGATGGTCTTGGTAATTCAAACCACTCCATACAACAAAGTGAACAAATGGTTACATTAAAAATAAAAATAAAAAAAAAATGTGTGGGGGACTTTGGAAAAGTACACACGAGCATGCGATGAGAACCGTTGGATCGTTCATGTGATCGGGTAAATTGAGGTCACCTTGATCAGATTGTATTAACTTTCGCAATTTTTACTACTACTATGTCTAGAGGTAAATAAGAGGGTTTAAATTAATCATAGGAGGCACACTGTAACAATTAAAAATAGAGTGGTTTGTGTTAAAATATTAAACTGGGCTCTTGCACTGTGGGATTTTAGTCATTTGAGAGAGATATTTGCCTCTAATTTAGCAGTTCAAAATACCTGTTTAAAAGAGAGAGGAGTAATTCAATTAAGTCTGGAAGTTAAAAATTTTAATCCAATGACACGTTCAAGGCCGAATACCGAGTCCTATCTCAATCCACAAAGGAAGGCCAGGAGTGCTGGTAGGGTTCGAGTCAAGTATGGCATTATTACTTTTTGTATTACTAAATAAGGTTTTGTTTATAAAACCTCATTAGTGTAAGCCCCTATTTGGCGTCGCTACTATTTGCCTCCAATTCTTTAATCTCTAAAGCGTGTAGAGATTTAAAAAATAGAGGTGTTTGGCAGTGTGTTTTAGCCTTTGCTAGGTGTAGAGAAGTAGAGGCAATGCCTTTTTTTTCCACCGCCCATCAAATGCATTTGGAAAGTAGATGAAAAAAAATAGAAGCAGATGAACAATGTTTTTGGATCCACAATGCCTCATTTTGGTTTTTTAATCTTTTTAAACCTAAGAGAGTAAATCACAATCTAAGTGATAAAGGAGGGATTTTGATTTCCACTCTCCCAATTTAATTTAGGGGGCAAGGACAAAAAATAGGGTCCTTTTTTTTTTTCTGCCGGATATAGGGTAATAAAAAAAGGTAAAGAGGAAAATATTCGAAGTTTCTTGTGTTGCTCAACCCGCGAAAAGACCGCATGAAATGTTCACAAGATCAAAGACAGTTATAAGACCAAATTTCAACCGTTTGATCATCACCAATCTCGAAATATATACAAAAAAGGCAAGCCGTTGAATGATATTTACTAGATTTAGTGGTCCCCAAACACAATATCCAAACCGTTAAATTTCTTTGAAAGGTTGGACACGACAATATTTCAAAGCGAAAGGCAATGCATGAGAAATCTACATAATAGAATTGAACAATAAACGAGTTTAGATGAGGTAGATGCGTGCTAAGACTCTCATGCATTGCCTAATACTTTTTTGGTAGAACCTAATACCTTTTTTGAAATAACCAATTTACAGTATACACTCTTTCGAAAATTGGTGAAAAAGTTCCATAACTTTCTGAGATTTACCCTAAACCCATTCAACACTGATGCTCTAAAATCAAGGGCTAGTGGGACCTTAATCTACACCATACGTTTCTTATCTCCTTACCACTATAATATGTAGGTGGGCCATATAAATAGAGGCCTTCAAAATGAACAATGAGGATGTATAAATATTTCACATATTAATTCAAATTCAAGGATGTCATCAAACATCATTTTGCTAATTCTGGCAGAACGTTGGCAAACAAGTTTATCACCACTTTCCCAACAGAAAAAAAAAAAAAAAAAAAAAATTCCAAGCACAGATAATTTGAACTTGCCTGTTTTCAAGCTCCTCCTGCTTTGGGCTTGCTATGGGCTGCCATTTAAGACTATGGCTTGGGATTGACCCAATAATTTTATTTCCAACAAAATCTGAAACATGAGTTTAATTTTTGAACCCACTTAGGATTCTATCATCCCACAAATTTTTTAATGGGTCACATTACAAACCCACACCCTCATGGCTACAAAAATGAACACCTTCCAACCATCTCTGGAAACAGTGGAACAAAGAACAACCAAACCTTGTAGCTGTGCTGCAGGCTCATCAAACAGTAGTGACAATGCAATGATAATTATAGTCAACGATCAATATTTCATTGCAACAAAGAAAATGTAAAAAATGGAACATTTTTGGCATATAGCCACAGATATCACTGAGGAACAGTATTGCCAAACGCTAAATTATCCCTGGTAACAGCCATGTTAAGCAAATCTGCAATCGAATAGGCCCCAAAACAAAAAATGCATCAACCAGACAGATTTTTCTAGGAGCTAGGTCATAGATTTCACTGAACTGAGGATAAATGTTAGAACCTTTGTTGCACACAACATGAAGTTTCTGGATCCAGCTTCAATAATGATAAATGATATGGCATTGCCTGTCACACTGAAGCTCCATGCCTGCATCAATTGTCACGAATGCTCTTCCAGACTCAGTGGAAGGTATATTCTGCATGCAGATTATTGTACGTACGTAGCTTTCACACCTTGTGGTACAAAATGCTCTCATAAATTTCAATTGACTCGTGTGCAGCTTTCATGTAGGTTTTGGCACATCACGACAAGTTGTTGCCTAAATGATAGATTGAGTTGTGGATCAGGTAACTAAAATACAAATGGCATACCTCTATGATAATTATTTTATCTCCATCACCAATAGTCCTTACAAGAACAAAATCCATCTCCAAAATGGTGAAAACGATTCCGATCCCTCACAATTATCTCTCTCCTGAACAACTTAGCTATAAGCTTAGTAGCTTCATGGCAATCACGGCACACTCGGAGATTCTTCACCACCCGAATTGGCCCTTGCCTTATGCTCATAAGCCCAAATGCAATAGCAATCTTCTCGCTGTGATATCTGACTGCATTCTCCTTCTCTTCATCATCTATGTCATGAAGCACGGAAGCGGTATCTGGTTCATGCCCATGATCCCTTAATTCCTTAACAATCTCATCCAAAAATGCATTGATCTGGGCAAATTGTGGATGGGAAGTGTCACCCACCACAAATTCATGAACAACATTGTTCACCTCAATCGAACTACAGCCGGGTGTCTTCCGTACTCCCTTCTCTGTCATCATTCTCCTACAAATCTCCACATCATTCCAACGATTCACTGATGCATACACATTTGACAGAAACACGTAATTTCCCCCATCATGCGGTTCCAACTCCAATAGACGCTGGGTCACTTGTTCGCTCAGTTTGGTGTCCCTATGAACCCTACATGCACGGAGCAAGCTCCCCCAAACTATGGAGTTTGGCTTAATGGGCATGGTCTCAATGAGCTTTAAAGCATCCTCGAGGAACCCAGCTCGGCCAAGAAGGTCGACCATGCAACCATAATGCTCAATACCAGGTTCAACACCATAAACTCCAATCATCTGAGAGAAATATTGCCTGCCCTCAGAGACCAAACCTGAATGGCTACACCCACTTAAGAGCCCAACAAAAGTGACCCCATCTGGCTTAATCATCTCTTCCTCCATCTTAAGGAATGCATCTATAGCTTCCTTTCCATGACCATGCATTCCTAATCCTGTGATGATCGAGTTCCAGCAATAGACATTCTTCCTAGATAGCCCATGAAAGACTTCAAGAGCTGTTTCTATACTTCCACACTTATAATACATGTCTATAAGAGCATTACCCAGAACAACATCAATTTTTAAATTGTGGTGTCTAATGTAAGCATGAATCCATCTACCCATATCCAAAGCACCCAAATGAGCACAGGCAGATAACAAGCTAACCATGGTTACCTCAGTAGGTTTCACATTTTCCACTTGCATTTGTTGGAACATTAAAACTGCTTTAGCAAATTTCCTACACTGAACATAGCCCGCGATCATAGTATTCCATGTCACTGAATTCTTTGCAGACCCCATCCGATCGAACAACTCCTGGGCTGACTCTATCTGACCCGATTTACAGTACCCATCTATCATTGCATTCCACGAGACCACATCTTTGACAGGGTTTTTGTCGAAGATGGTTCGCGCCGAACAAATATCATCCAACTTGCAGTAACAAGTAATCATGCAATTCCATGATGCGGAATTTCTCTCAGGCATTTTTTCAAACAAATTATGTGCATCAGTCACATGGCCACATTTGCTAAGCACTGCGATCATAGCATTATGCGCGACAACATCTCGTTGAGGCATTTCATCGAAAACTTGCTTCGCAGAGCTCAAATCTCCAGCCTTTCCATAAAAATCAAGCAACCCAGTTTGCAAAAACATATCAAACACAAAACCCAGTTTCAAAATCAGGCCATGAACAGCCTCTCCCAAGTTGATTTCCGAAAAGATGACGCAACCACGTAAGATTAACGAAAATGTCATTGCATCAGGTTTGACATTGTCAAGGAGCATTTTGTGATAAAAACCCATAAATTCTTGACCCGAACTAGATTCTACAGACAATTTGATCATCGAATTCCATGAAGATGGAGTGGGGTTTCGTAGATTACGCAGAAAATGAGACGCGTAATCGAGTTTGCGGGATCGGGCGCAGGAAGAGAGGAAGTGGGTGATGAGGGAGTTGGTTTGGAGAGATGAGTTAGTGAGGATTTGAGCTTGGACTTGCTGCAATTGCCTGAGATTAATGAGAGACTTTTGGAGGTAAAAGAGGATACGATCTGCGATGGAGGGTAGATTTTTATGTGTGGAATTCATGAAAGGTGTTGCAAGCTCTGAGTGTTTTGGAAAATAATCGTCTCTGCACGGAACTTCAACAATCACATGAATGGGTGGGAAAGGTATGAATATGTTTAAATGCTGAGCTATGAAAATTTTGGGGTTTTTTCACCAAAACCATTTTCAAGCATCCAACCACCTACAAAAGCATCTTCAACCCCTTTCCCACAACACTTGATTGAAGTATATATTAAATAATTTCCAGTCTAGTTCAACTCTTTTTCTTTTTCTTGTGATATTGTGAATTGATTTAGTATATTGCAGTATTTCAAAATTAGTTCCACATAATTTTTATGAAATTGAGACTTAATTTTGCAATATCTATATTTGATTTAGCATATTAAAGTAGTTAAATGTTAGTTTTTTTTTTTTCAATTTTCAAACTCGTCAATTGATTTTTCCTTTTCTCATTGACCCCTCTTCAGAAGTCTATCATTCGAAGATTGGGAGATCTAAGGGCTAATGAGAAAAATGGATAAATCAACTAAGGAGTTTGATAAATGAAAAAAAAAAAGTGCCTAAAAATATTGTACTGCGCCAAATCATGTCTCGATGTCGCAAGAAAAATGTTGAACAAATTTCAAAATACTTTCAATATGCCTTGCCAAATAAAGTCTCGATGTTACGGAAAAGGGCTTGAACTAGCCTCGAAATACTTTAATGTGACAAATCAAGTCTTAATGTCGTGAAGAAGGGATTTAAGGGGCAATTTGGTTAGAAAAAATCAGAGTATACTGCATAAGATGCTTTTTATCATTACATGTATTTAAGGATGCTTTTAGATGTATATAAATATTTGATGATGCTTTTGATAAAACTCCAAAAATACATTGGTGCATAAATATTGAGTTCCTTGAGGTCTTTGATGCAAGGGACTAAGTCCTAGGGTAGTGCACACTAAACCCACAAAAAAGCAATTTTGGACGGGTTTTGTATACAAGGCATGGGGAGCAAACTTATATCTTATGTCACTCCACCAACTTTCAACTTTCATATTGGAGCATAACTATCGAATATTAGGGTAGCTATAAATCAAATTGTGTCAACTCTAATTGATGTAAGATCTGATATATTAGGGGCTTTCATTTGAGTTGTTCGAATTTTCAATAGACGACCCCAATATAGTATTTTACTGTTTTAACTCGAGATTTGTCTAAACCTACTTGGTAACTTAATGATTGGTGAAGTGAGGTGAAATGTCAAATTAATAGACAATAAAAGTAGATGGATCGAATAAAAAAATTTGATGACCTTTTGTCATTTAGTAAAATGAGAATGTAATTTTTTTTAAGGATTTTTTTTTTAACTTATTTTTAAGATGATGACTTTTAGTTATTGAGTGACATGGGAGATTTAACTTTTTTAATTTGTTTGGATAAAAAGCAAATGTGTTTTCTTAAATATAATTCTTACTGATTTGACCCCTTTTCCTTCTCCTCACTTCACTAGTAAAGTCAGAGTCTCGTAGTATCATATTTTACGGGGTCGACTAGCCTATAAGATACTATAACATCATTTATTCACATGAGAAATTTCTCTTACGGGCTTACTTGGAACCCACCTTGATCAATAACACTCTTATCATTGGATGATATGTCGCCATGTTCAATTTTATGCTTATGATCAAACTTTTTACGTCCAATTTTATGCTTATGATCAAACTTTTTACTCTGTGGGGTTGTATCTAAAAAAAAGACTATGATCAAATAACAATTAAATTCAAAGTTGACAAACTCCTATCAGCAAAAAGACGATTGTAAATAGCAACTTGAGCCGTTGACCCACATGAATAGTCTGACCAAAACCCACATTAACCAACTGCAATTGTGGAGGACTTCAATCCTTCACCATGACAATAAACATGGAGAATCCAACAGGAGTTCAATCCAAAGAACTGAACTTGTGATGCCCTTCCGGTCCCCTCGGCCAAGTTGATTATTAGAACCATGTTCCAGCTTTGCAGAGAAATCCATGCTGAGGGCACCTAAAAAGCCACGAACCACAGGCCCACAAACTAACTAGGGCATTGTTGCATGTATGGACTTCTAAAGATGACCATCCAAGAAGGCATTATATAAACCCAGTTGAGTAAGCAGTCAAAAAGGCCGGCGATAAACCCAGTTGAGTAAGCAGTCAAAAAGGCCGGCGAAGACAACCGACGGATTTTGTTGAGGTCAACGTTTACCCTCACTTTTAAGCGATCATAATTGTGATTGAACTCGAGCCCTCACCATAAAACAATAATTTTGCCGATTTCCATCACCATTTGATTTTGGGATAAGTGGCAACTCAATGGGGTGTAAGATCATATAAGTAGTATTAGAGTCCGGTAGGTCGGGTGTTCAAGTTATGACACGAGACGAGACCCATGTTAGAAAATTACGAAGAAGCTAATTTTATGATGTAGGTAGAGATAATAATTTTTACAACTTTCGGAACTACATTTAATAAATAAATATTATTCGTAGTTTTCCGGGGCATGAAATCTTTCTGGCTCTCTTTGGATGCTTACGAACGTGCCCCTTTCCCAATTAGTCATAAACAACAAGAAGACATGCGCGTGTACGCCTTTTTTTTTATTGACCATCCACGAGCTATTTTAGACCCACATATGTATTCCAACGAGCCATCAATCAAACACATTCGATGCATCTCGTATTCTTTAAGCGGCTTACGTACAATGACCATGATTGGACCATTTAAGGCTTATTTAGATGTATGGTGAGGTGAAGTATCAAATAAAAAAAAAAAAATTATAAAGTGTTATGATGATGTTTTGTTTTAGTTGTTTGGTATGGAATCATTTTGACTTTTTTTTTTTTTTTATAGAAAAGTGAAGTTTTTTTATCTTTTAGTGGAGAAAGGAAATATTTTTTTTTCTTTTTTTTTTTAAATTCAAAGAAAATTTTAAAATTATATACTTTTGATATGACCCATTGTCATTTATTATCTGCATTCACTTCACTATAACTAGTTAAATGCCAAACATGCCCTTATGGTCCACCACATCACCACGAGCTGCACCTATCCGAAGGCATGGTAGGCTGCCTGTGGTGATGTTGCGGATTGTGGAGTTTTCCCTCGTTAGATCCGGACTTCATCCACGACCGTCCGCGTGTCTCAAGTGGGCCCAGGCCCCACACATGCCACGCTTTTTTATGTAATTAACGCAATCTAATAGTAAAAAGCTCTGCCCAGTGTATGTTACTTATACAACACAAAATCCACCACTTCTCTTTTCACGTCATTATTTCCGTCTTCTCTCTCACTGCCATCGACTCGTCTCTCAATGTCTACGAATCGAACCTCAAATTAGGGCAAAACAAAAAAACCGTGAAATCCCAATCCCAAATTCGGCAGTCGTCGAGATGTGATTCCACAGAGCGGTTTTCTTCTAATTCGAGATCGAAGCGTCTCGATTTCGTCGTCTTTCTTCGATTTTGGGGGCTTCTCTTTTATCATTGTCTGTGATAATTTATGCATATGAAGGACCGGATCGATCGTACCAAAGCAGTTCTGCGGCACTTGCCGCCCGGGATTTCTCAGGCCGCGCTGATGGAGCAGATTGATGCCCGGTTTGCGAGTCGTTACAGGTGGTTCTGCTTTCGCTCCGGCAATAACAGGTTAGGGTTTATGTTTTTTCTTCTTCGTATTCCATTTATTCTTGTTGGGAAATCGCTGATTCTATTCATATTTTGCATTGTGATGTGAGAACTGTGGCTTTCTTTGTCTTTTGTGGATTTGTGTGTGTGTGCGTGTGTTTTTTTTTTTTTTTTCCTTTTATATGCCATAATGACTTAGTTTGGGGAGAATGAAATTAGGGTTTGGGAAAATCCAAATGTTAGGTGAGTTTTACTTATTAGTAGTTGTCTAGGGTTTTAGGAAACTTTTTTTTTTTTTTTTTTCTGAAATAAATTTTTATGCTATGTGATGATAAGTAGAGTGGGGATGATAAATACTGGAGATGTGTGGATGTGTTTTTCTAATTTGTTTGAGGGAGCTGAATTGAGTGTGCCGCGGTGTGGGTTAGATTATTGGGTAATATGCTGTGGAACTTGGGTATGTGGTAGATTGTCTTTGGTGTGGATGGGCCATCTACAAGGTTCTTTTTTGCATCAGCCTTAGTGTTAAAAATTTCACTCAGATTATCGCAACTGTATTGTAAGTGGTATGCAAATACATGGAAGAAGTGAATGATGACAATGGAAGTAGATGTAGCAGAGAATGTTGGGTAAAATTGTTTCATCCTTGTTATTTTGATTTCACTGGTCCTTTCACTGTGGGCCTGACCGATCAGAACCAAAGATAGGCATAAACTTTTTTCCCTTGGGATACCTCTCTCTCTCTCTACTTGATTTCTTACTTGCTTCTACTAATAAAATGCTGTATAGCAAACCCACTGTTGGATCAGTGGCAAAGCACCTTGCCTGTTATTGGGAATACGAGGGATCGATTCCTGTCAATGGAAGAAGAAGCTTGCCGATTTAAGGTCAAGTGGCACACACAGAGAAAAAAAAAAAAAAGGAAAAAGGAAAGAGAAAAATGTTGTGAACTGAAGTTTTTTCAGTTGTCTTCTTTTTCCCCAATCCAATTATTAGTATGGTAACCATGAACCTGACCGTTAATGGTTCCTTGCATTATTATGTGTTCTATTTTCTATTGTTTCAGTCTTGTCTTTTTCAATGAAAATTTCCAAGAATGTCAGGAATGAAGCGAAGCGCGGCAGGATTCTGTGTAATGGTTTCCTTCATTTTTGACCATCAGTTTCTGTTTGTTACATGGTGGAGTGTTTAATATATCATTTTGTTATGCGCGCGCGCGCACACACACATATATATATATAAAAGTTTTGGTATTGATGCAGATTACAATATGATATGAAACTGATACATTGCTCGTGAAGTTCATTTTAGACTCTTTCCTTTTTTTTTAATATTTTATTTATAGTTTAATAAAAAAGAAAACCTAGAAAGTTCTGCAGAAGTTAGAGAATGGATAAAGTTCACAGTGAAGTTACTTCTTTGAATGATACAAGCTTTCACTGTAAATTTGATATGAAGTCTCAAACTAGACAATCAGAAAAAATAAGGGGGAAAACTCATTCATTATAAAAAGAATCTGTATCACCCTCCGATTTCTTTCTTATCTGTATATAAATATTGATGGTTTATACAGTGCATGGCAATTTGTGGAGATACTAACTAAACTTTCTCATACTAAAAGGTTTCTATGTTGCTAAACTTATGGAAGTTTTGTGCACAACCATTTCAGCCAGAAGAACCAGCGGCATGCTCGAGCGTATATTGATTTTAATAATCCTGAAGATGTCATCGAGTTCGCCGACTTCTTCACCGGGCATGTGTTTGTCAATGAGAAGGGTAATAATTCATTGTGAATTTGGCTTTATCCACTTTTCAAAGGTCTCTTTTATTGGTTTGATCTTATTTACCTGACAGGAGCTTGTATGTTCCTGTACTTAGTAAAGGTCACAAATAATAAAGTTGGCATGTATTTTCAAGAAATCTTAGTGATTT
Source organism: Camphora micrantha (assembly GCA_003546025.1). NCBI lineage: Eukaryota > Viridiplantae > Streptophyta > Magnoliopsida > Laurales > Lauraceae > Camphora > Camphora micrantha. The sequence continues at coordinate 7,866,015 of QPKB01000008.1, forward strand.
TTGGACTATGCTTCATTTTTCAAATTTCTTGTGTTGTGGTGGTGGTTGGGGGTGCAGGGAATAGTGGTATTACCATTTTCCATGTATAATGCTGCAAATTTTATTTCAATGGTGGTTTTTTTTCAGAAAGAATAAAATAATTTTTTATAGTTAAATATTTATTTAAAGAGAAGTAACCAAAGGTTGGTAAGACCAAAACGTCATTCACTTGTTTCTTTGGAGCTATGATACCCGAATACTTCAAAATAGGCAATGCATTGTATCATATCATATCTGATGCTTCGATTTTTATATGTAAAACCTGTGTGCTTGCTGTATCCATGGTGTATCCCTGCCATCCCATATCTGGCATCCGGGCATGTGTTTGTCAATGAGAAGGGTAATAATTCATTGTGAATTTGGCTTTATCCACTTTTCAAAGGTCTCTTTTATTGGTTTGATCTTATTTACCTGACAGGAGCTTGTATGTTCCTGTACTTAGTAAAGGTCACAAATAATAAAGTTGGCATGTATTTTCAAGAAATCTTAGTGATTTTTGGACTATGCTTCATTTTTCAAATTTCTTGTGTTGTGGTGGTGGTTGGGGGTGCAGGGAATAGTGGTATTACCATTTTCCATGTATAATGCTGCAAATTTTATTTCAATGGTGGTTTTTTTTCAGAAAGAATAAAATAATTTTTTATAGTTAAATATTTATTTAAAGAGAAGTAACCAAAGGTTGGTAAGACCAAAACGTCATTCACTTGTTTCTTTGGAGCTATGATACCCGAATACTTCAAAATAGGCAATGCATTGTATCATATCATATCTGATGCTTCGATTTTTATATGTAAAACCTGTGTGCTTGCTGTATCCATGGTGTATCCCTGCCATCCCATATCTGGCATTATAGCTTTGGAGAACATATTTCCTAGACACCGATATGCACTTGGCATTGAAGTCTAGGAGTCTGCCCTTTATTTAAATTGGTTTTCCTTTCTTTCTTTTTTCTTTTTTTTTTTTCCAAATGCCAAGAAAAGGTTTTTAAATAATATCATACATTTTCTTTTAAAGTGTTGAGCTGCATTTTTTCCAGGCGCACAGTTTAAGACAATCGTTGAATATGCACCATCACAACGTGCTCCAAAGCCATGGTCCAAAAGAGATGGCCGTGAGGGAACCATATTTAAAGGTATTTTTGTTTGCTTATATTTTATAGAAGTCCTGGCTCATACTCATTGCCTGTATGTATTTACTCTCTTATATATATTAGCTGTTTTCTTTTTTCTTCTTTTCTTTTTTTAGTCACAATCTATTTATTGATGAGTGACTAGATCCTGAGTACTTGGAGTTCCTTGATCGCCTAGCAAAGCCTGTTGAAAATCTCCCGAGTGCAGAGATACAATTGGAAAGAAAAGAGGCAGAAGAACGAGCTGGTTAGTTGTAACACCAATTTCATCTGCACGTACATATTTTACTAATTAGCAAATGACATAGGTAGGACTGCTGAACACTAGGTAGAAAAAAAATGCGCATTAATATTATCTTATCGAATTATTTGAAAGTTCATTTGATGCAACTTCTTCAGGTGGACAGAAGGAGACTCTTATTGTTACACCTTTGATGGATTTCGTTCGACAAAAAAGAGCTGCTAAGATGGGATCTCAGGTATATGATTATTATATATATATATATATATATATATTGAAAGTCATGCATCATACCTTTTGCCTTTACCATCAAACAGATAACAACATGCATTCTAGATTGGCTGACTTTATTTTGTATTTGTATTTTTAATGTTGTTAGTTAGATTGGAGTATATTTTTTTCAACGAAGAATTAGAAAAGCCTTTTTTTTTTTTTTGTTTTTTGCTTTATTTATGGACCAGATGATTCTTACAATTTTGGAAGATATTTTTTTTAGCAAATGATACCTGACAGGCTGACACATATGTTAGTATAATTTTCATTGACAAAAATATATCATCTAAAATATATGGAGAACTCAAAAGTGGTAAAGGCGCTGACTGATGTTATTCTGTTCTTTAGCACTGTGTTTTGGTAGCTGTTTGGTGCTTAGTAGAATGCCACAAAAACTGGCACTGTTGCTCTTGGATAGTTTCTTATTTATCCAACAAGCTAGATAATTCTAACTATATTTGAATAGTTATAGATATAGATATGTGGAAAATTTGTAGCTATGACATCTGTTGACAAGAATGATGTGGTGGTATCAAAGATGCTAATCAAGGATGTTCATGGACCTTTAATTATGTGGTTACCTGAAGGTTCTGGCACGAGATCAGGGCATGGGCCCTCTGATTATTCCAGTGTATTCCAATTGGCCCTCACTTTTCTCAGATCTGGATCTGAAACGAAATCTTTAGTTTTTTTGGTTTATACTGATCCGGATCCATATAATTCTTGCTGGATCTAGGCACATAGTTGTTCCACCCTTGATCTGACTTGTTTATGTCTCTTCGCTCAACCATATGTGGTGACTCCATTAGCATGCTCGAGACCAAGACTTGGACTCAACTGATTTTCACCTTAGAAGGCTGCCTTCAAATGTGCCATATTGAGGTTAGGTTTTCAAAAGTCTTCTTTCTTATCTATTGAAGAAAGATCTCCTAGGATTCAGTCGAGGACAACATTGGGCACCTTTTGGCATTTTTGTTTTGTTGCAGTATGAGAAATGGTGTTCATATCCAAGATTTTAGCGGTTGATATTGACAAGATGATGTGGTCTGATAAAAACTAACAGCAGAAATGGCAACTTCAAAAGGGAAAGAAATCGCTATTTCTCAAACTCTTGAGGGTACGGGTTATTCGAAGGATCGATGGAAACCACTTGCAGCCCAATATTCGAGGGACGTTCCACTCCTAGATTGCATTTTATTGCTCAACTGAGAAGCTTTTTCATTGTTCGTTTCTAACCATTCAGCAGAAATCTCAGCTTTGCAATTGGATTCTATGTTTTGCAGGTCTAGAAGGGTTATTAATACCTTTATTTTGGTTAACTGGAGAACTGGCAAGCGAGGTGTAGGCTCTGTACAAGTTATTTGAAGGATCAATGGAAGCCACTGGCAGCCCAATATTTGAGGGATGTTCCACTCCTAGATTGCATTGTAGCCCCTCACCCAAGAAGCTTTTTTATTGTTCGTTTCTAACCGTTCGGTAGAAATCTCAGTTTTGGAGTTGGAATCTATATTTTGTAGGTCTAGGAGGGTTATTAATACCGTTATTTTGGTTAACTGGAGAACTGGCAAGAAGCGAGGTGTAGGCTTTGTTAGGTAGATAGAGGGGTGGGGCAAAAGTATTTCTGCTAATTTAGCTCGTCCTCGAGTTTCTAAGATCAAGAAACCTATCTCTATCTAGCACCATGATCGACCTGGCACGAAAAGTAATCCTTGGTTCTCACTTCTCTGGGTAAAACAAGATTTCAATGACATGGTAAGGGAGGGGACACAGTCACACAGTAGATGGTTAGGGTGGCTTCTTGGATTGTGGAGTAAGAAAAGAGGGTTTCATGCTTCAGCTTGATGAGATTTCTGGAATCCACTGCAGAAGGGATTTGGAGGAGTTGAATCGTGGCTGGAGAGTACATGGGAAATGCCTGTAAGAGTCAAAATGATTTACAATGCTACTATTATGCAGTTTTTGTTAAAGAGGGAGGTGGAATAAGTGCTTCATTGCACAGAAGATCTGACTTCTTTTCTTTCCTCCTTGCCCTCATTGGGTCAAGGTTTTAGGTGTTCTCATTCATGCTTGGAGGGAAGGGGTCTTTCCTCTCCTGGGCAACCGCTTGGGACATACGTTGGAGGTTGACCACGAAATGGTCTTGAAGGAAGTCCTTACCCGTGGGAGGGTGAAGGTTTGTTAAGGAATGTCTGCAATTCCAATGTAGATCCCTCTCTGGGTTAGAGACCTCCAGATCTTGGTCTTGGTGGAAGAAGGCCTGGATCTCCCTAGGAAGAAGCCGTGCACTCTTTTGGACTGCAGAGGAAAAGAAGCTGATGTCAGGGGTAAGAGCAGGTTTGCAGTAGTCCAGAGGAAGAAGACGATGACATCAACACCGAGTATTTGAATTTCAAAAGGCCCTCAGTTGGCGATAGGGTCAGTTGTCAACAATTGGGCCTCGAAGGGTCTTTGTGTGGCTTGGTGGATTGGTTCACAAGCCCTATGACGTTCTGGGTCATGGGCCGATGGACGGCCAGGGCTTTGCTCTTTCTTGAAAAGTGGATCAGGCCAAATCCCATTCTCCTACCCCTTCTAATGAAAGCCCGAACGAAGAGGGCTTCATTGCCTTCCACACAAAAGAAATTTAGGGGTACTCTTGGGCTCTGCTAGGTGGAAACCTGCTGGTTCTTCCTCTTTTTGCCACAGGGAGACCCCTCCACTGTTGGGTACAGAGGTGGGTCAGCACCACATCATTTGCAAAGGTTACGTTGAGAGTTTTGGTGGTGAAAGAAAAGAAGTAACTCTATTTCTGATTGCTCATACATATGGATCCTCTTTCGAGGGCTCAATGACCTACTTGGAGTCTCCTCATTCCTCATTAAGTGCCAGACCTTAGATTTCAGCGTGACAAAGTGGATACAGGTGTATCTGCACTGAAATCTTTCATTGGTTCCGGCGGGGGACCACTCTTAAGGGAGTTAACAGGGGTTTTGCTGCTAGTAAATTTGAGGGGGTTCATATTCTCACTTCTACACTGTGGTGGCTTTGTCATCCCAATTGTTGCCAGTTAGGGTTGCAACCGTTTGAATGAAGGGCGTAGGGGGTCTTGCCTAGGTTTTCAGTAGGATTACTCGGGGTCATTTGAGAATCTTCACAGCTTGTCTCTCTCTCCTTAACATGGTTGGGTATCTGTTACAAAATCAGAGAGGAATCAAGAGATGGCTCAAGTAGAATTTTAGTGAAATCTTTCTGAATGGGACATTGGCAATTGCTCAAAGAGTAATAAGGGGATCTCACTGCCCACCCCAGAAGTAGGAACTGCTACAGAGATCTTAGGACCAGAGGTAAGGAGTATTCAAGGAGAAAGAAAGATATCCAGAGCAAGGGGACTATGTGATGGAGGTTGACTCACATCAAGTGTGCCCAAAATTCATGGGCCAGGCCCATGTCCATTGGGTCCAAGCCAGCTCACGGGCTGGTCTAACAGACCCAACCCAACTGCTTGCAGTAAATCAAATGAGTCGATAAGCCAATAAATCATATGTTCTTAGATATCTGTATTAGAATAATTATCTTTCTATGTCCCTTTACTGCAATTTTCCTATTTTTGCAGAGACTAGATTTATTCACGTAAAGGAGATCCATGTACTATAAGGAAACTATCTTTTTGGGATTCTCAAGAGGCCTGTTTAAAGACCCATCACCCATGTATTAATAAAAGCACTGTAGTGATATTTCAGAATTCCTCTCTTCGGGTAGAACCTTTGAGTGATTGTGTTGGCTTGAATGTGACTATGTTTTGGTGGACCCTTCCACCAATCTAACTTCATCATTATTCCATTATCAGATGAGTTCTACAATCCTTGGCTGTCCGAGTACGTACGGCAGTGTGGAGAGGTTGTTGACATCTCAGTTGATCACAATAATGGAGGTTGGAATAATTTATTGTCATTTGCCCATAATAGGGAAAGGCAAAATAGGGGTGCTTTTGTGGTGGAGAGGTCGAAGAGAAGGGTTCATGAGAACTGCAAAGCCTCATTGCCCTATTTATTATCATTTATCACCGAAGTAACAACTGTCTTGCAGTGGATTCAAGCTCCAACAAGATCGAGAGAACTAAGGGGGATGAGAAGCATGGCAAATGAAGGTCATGCCTTGGAATGTGCGCGGCATGGGGAATCGGGTGAAGCTGGCAACTGCTAAGGAGGTAATTTGTTCCCTACTTGATGTGTTAGGCACTTAGGCCAGATCTACACTTAGAGGAGGGATAAAACAATAGGATCTGGGCTCCCTCTTTGGACGATGCTTTCTCAGTGGCTTCCTTGTTCATGACCATATTGAACAACTCCCCTTCAGTGAGACAATTGGAGCTTTTTGTGGATGGCAAAGGCTTTGCCAAGGGTTTTGGCTAGTTATTGCTTCGAGGAAGTATCCTCATCATTGATAACCTCCGTCGGTGCAAAATGATCATCATTAACGCCTGCCCTTGTGTCTTTCAGCTTAGTAATTGGTTGACCACTTTCTATCTATGTGCATGGTGGCTCAAGAGACATGGAATCAATTCATAGGCTGGTTTGAGTGCAGCTAGGTACTTCCACAGCATTTTTGATCTATTCAATGCTTGGAAGTTCGGGATAGGGTCTTTAAAGGGAAGGATTATGTGGCGGTCCTCTTTCCTCGCAGTAATTTGGGCCACTTGAATGGAAAAGAATCATAGATGCTTTGAAGGCAAATCCTCTAGCACTGCAGATGTCATTACTAGGATGAGATTTAGTGTTGCATCATGGGCCTCCATCCTGAGTTTCAGGGATTGCCTATTGTTGTCATATTTTTCTAATGGAGGGAGATGGCTTTTCCGGTGGCCCTTTCTTTGGGCATTTTATCTGCTTTGCCACCTCTTGTTTTGATGGCTTGTTTGTTGCATTTGTGGTTCTCCATTCTGCTTTCGCTTTGGTGGTGGTGGCTTTAGGATTTCGAGTATTTCTTCTTATGCTTTTCATTATATCCCTTTTGCACTGCTAAGCTGTTGATTAATACAAGTTCGGACACCCATTTTAAGAAAAAGATGATGTGGTTTGATGATGTCCATGCATTTTTGCTAATGTACACATCCATTTGGATATGGCTACACCTTCTTCCCTTTTAAGGTGCATCCTAATGAGTGATTCATCTCATTATTACAACTTAAAAGCAGCGGCGGACCCAAACAAGTAGTTGGGTTTTGGAGGCAAACCCAGGATTTTCATGTGGCTTTTGGGGGCTTACCAAAAAGATTTTACATCGATTTTGGAAGCATACCCAAAATTTTCACATGGTTTTGGGAAGCAGGCCCAGGCATTTCATCTCTTTTTGCTTGTTAAGTTTTGGGGTGTATTTTTATTGTTATTAACTATGGCTTGTGTAGTTGTGTGAACTTTCTTCTTAGAAGTGCCTTTTATATACTATATTATCTGCAGGCTCATGTAGCTATTTATGTTTTGATTGTGATTTTAACCCAATTACCTTAGCTTTCTAGCACATATTTTCTGATTGTCTTATTCAGATTCAGTTATATTGTGGTTTAATGGTTTCTTGTCATCCATTCTGACATGATAACTTAATGATGCATCTTTCAATGACTAGTGCTTTCTGAATGTTTATAAGATGCTCTGAGCTTTATTTAATAATTACAACAGAGACAATCAACTAATGGGAAGCTTAGTAGAAGAGGTGGGGGAATTTCACCTGGTAACTCTAGTTCTGCCTCTACCAAACGAGCTTCTGAGAAGCGAAGGGGTCCCACTTCAATGGTATGCATGTTTTCTCTATGTTTGCTTTCTTCATGCTAGAAAAACAGCATTACTATTATAAATGTTTATTTGCGACCCATGAATGCTCTCTCTTTAACTGACATCCGTATGCTACATTTTTCTGGTACCAAGTCATATTCTGTCAAGGTTTCAAATGGAGAATCTCAATTCTCAAGCCATTTGCAACATTGTTGCTTCTTTAGGAGAAGCTATGACATTATTTCGAAGGGCAAGCCTATTTCATATTTATTTTTTGGGCATGGTTGTTCCTAATGCCCCAATTTTCTGGTTTGGAGTTTCTGGGACTTATTTCAAGGGAAGCTCTTTAATAATGTTAAATGTGATATTGCTGAGATAGAAATGATGGTGCTTTAACTTGATGCATCTGCATATGATTGAACAATGTTGATGAGAGATGAAGTTTCATCAATTTCACTATCTTCTTGTTGGAAAAGCGATACTGGAACGTGTCTACAACTTTACTGCTAAAAGGGAAAGGTAAAACAGACTTATGCATCTAGACATCTGGACAACGTCTCTCTCTCAAATGAATAAATAAATAAAAACAATAAAATCAATCATTTGATCTTTCTCATGGTCATCCATAGTTAATTGATCTTTCTCACAGTCATCCACATTCTACGCAAGTATTTGCAGTTAATGTATATGATAGTTGACTTGAATTGGATTCTGTTGCTGTTGTGGATCTGTTCATCATGGGGCTTCTCTATCAAAAGTTCACAACCCTTGCTAATGGAAATGGTGATAGTGACTTGCTGTGAAATGCCCATTTTTCCCATCAACTCCAATATTTCTTTAGGTTTACATTGGCATATTCCTTTTTTTTTTTCCTGGGGTAATCTTAATCTACCGTGTCTTACATATGATTTAGCTTATGTTGCTTACACAGTCTGACCTGGAATAAACAAAATATTCAACATCAAAGTCGATCATATAGCTTAATCTCCAAGGTTCTGACCCTTTCTTAGCTGCCCGAGAATTGTTTCTGCTGGATTTAACTTTTGCCAGAAAATTGTGTTGTATAAATTTAGGTGGCCAGATGATGTGTCTATATTTAACTCTCCAAATTAAGCTTCTTCCTCATCTTTCCAATCCCACTCTTTGATTTCACATAGGGAACATTCTACTATGAATTTTCCTCTTCACTTGAGTCCATTTTCAACACTTGATCTATGATACTGTCCATCGGTTTAAAACAGCTAAAATGTGTGTATTATTATTTTTTAATATTATTTTTAAAAATTCTGTGATTCTTTCTTTCCAGAAACACTAAAATCGTGCACATAATTATTCTGTCTTAGATGTCCTTTCCATTCTTTGATAACATTTTAAGTTCTTTTTGGTGAATAAAGCTTTTACTTGTTTTAAAGGCCCAACTTATGTTGGAAAGGGTGTAGTAGTCTTATTCAAGTCAATTTTGGTTTGGTTTGGCTGAACAGGCTGAAAACCTGTATAAAATTTTGGTTAAGAATTCGGCTTTGTTCAGCATTGTTTGGCTGTTTTGGTCAAGACTTTGGTTGAACAAGGATATATTGAATCCTTTCTTTCAAAATTTTTAATAAAGAATAAGGCTCTTCAATTTGATTTAGGTACCGATGTGCCCTACCTGGTGTTTGAATATATTTTTTCTTTTTTTAATTTTGAATGGCTACTTTCATTAATAAAAGCAAGCAGAGCAAGAGAAATATACTGACATGCAAAAGCAGGAAAACAGGGAAACCAAAAGAAACAGGAAAAAGCCACTAATCCAGACTAAGTTGGCCCTGAAAGGGAGAACGCCAACTCCTTCCAATGCATCATTATCTGCTCAGTAGAGTAGCCCTTGAAAGATGGATTGATTGACACCCAATGTCATGAAGCACATTGTTGCTGCATCACAATGCGCGACCAAGAACTTGGTTTTCTCCACCAAAGAGCTATCACTATTCCTAACCCCCTCAAAGCACCCGGAGTTCCTCTTCTTACAGAGAGTTACCTGGTGTTTGATTATGTAAATATTTTTTAAATTGTACATTTTGTCAATTTCAGAATTGGGGTGAGAACTGAAAGTGGATATCATAATTTCAAATTGTCATGACTCACGCAAACATGGTTTATAAACTGTTATATTTGCATGTAGAAATAATCTGTGATAATTGTTTATTTAGTTAAATGTATCAACCATATATAGGTGATGTTAATTTTTGTGTGACAAAATAAGAAACACAACATTTAGAATTGTTTATATTTTATCACAAATCTTAAATTTTGGTGTAGTTTTTTATAGATAATTTTTGACTTGTCAAAGGAAAACTACATTTCATCTAATTGATTAATAACTGTTATTAACAAATTCTAAAATTGCAATTTTATTTTAGTGATAAATTTGGATTTAGGTAGAAATGTTTAGTTTTTAGGAAGAGTTTTTTTTTTTTTTTTTAATAACAAAACTTCAGTTCTAATTCATATTTTAAAATAAAAAAAATTATTTCTTACTAAGAGGAGTTTCATGTAATTACAAAATTTAATATAGACTTTGTATTTGGGAATATTATTTATGAAGAAATATTTTTGAAATATTATTTTTTCTCTTTAAAATTTAAAAGCACAATTGTTTTTTTTTATAGTAGATAATAGGTTTGTGAGAGAAATTTGGAAAGGTAATAGATCTCTGGTGGATACTTCTGAAGAAGTGGTGGAGTCACCCGCAAAGCTTAGTGTCTCCTTTTCCTTAGCTGAGTGCTCGACTAATGAGGTGGCAGATGGTCTTGCTGAGAGAGGTGTTGGGAGAGACAATCTTATCGTGGATGATTTCTTTTCTTAGCTTTGAGCTTTGGCTTTGGGGGTTCATTGTATCCTTTTACTTTTTGTTTGGCTTGCTTTTGTAGCTTCTCGGTGTATGTCTCTTATGCTGCTTGGCTTTTATTAAAATTCAGTCATTCAAAATGAAAATGGGGAAAGATAATTTATTCAAATAAGAATTTATCATTTAATCTACCTTTCACAAATAAACTTTCCTTTTCATTGGGATTATTTTTTCAATTAAAATCTGATTATTTTTAGATTTTTTTTTTCTAGTTCATTTTGAATTTTATTTATTTTGCCTTCAGAGAAACTATCTTGATTCATGAATAAAGTTTTTTCTTTCTCTAGTCTATTTAAAGAATAAATTGACTTACTAAGAGATATTTACTTTATAAAGTAGGGTTTTTCTTTAGTTGTAAGTTGTAAAATTTCAATGCATTTTATGACTCGAGTCTGCCTTCATCTCCTCTTATTATGACCCATGCAGATAATATTCCATTCTACCATCCCATACTGATATTTATACTGAATATTTGATGCTGTTTTTCCATGTGCAATTGTTCAGTTCAGCAGGTAACTATATAAGATGATGTAGTTAAATTTTTCCCATTTCTTTCTCTTGGTCTGCAGTATGTTTTGAGGGACAGTACAAAAAATACAAGTGGCAAGGAGGGGTCGACTTACCTTTTAATGCAAAGGCGTGATGATCAGCAGCTTTCTGAGAAGTCTGTTGCCGTAGGTGCTGCAACAGAAATTTTAGAGGATGAAGCTGGTAAGGCTGATGACTGTACTCTTTCTTCATAACTATCTCTAACCTTGCTTGCGATATCAGTTTGATTACTCATGTTGGCCATTTCCCACTTATTTCCAATCTTATATGTTGATTTAAAATATATGTTTGATAATACTCATGGTTGGATTAGATAAGACATGCCTAAGTTCATCTGCAAGGAGTACCTTAGGAAAGCTTGTCCTTACTCATAAATTGTGTTCTTTCTTACAAATATTATGCTTGATTCTTTGTGTCAGCCATGTCAACTCTAAAAAAAGTAGCATTCAGCCATCTGTAGTTAGATGGGATGTGGTTTATGGCAATGATGATAATAAATGTTCGGAAAACAAATGTTAATAAATTATCTTTACAATGTTATATATCTATGTGAACCACCACTTACTATGGTTTCAAAACATGCATTTGTCTGCTTGTACATCTGTAGAAACACATCATGTACAATTGTACATTCTAGACCTCCCCCTTTCTTTCTGTCTATGTTAGGAGGGTTCGATAATGGTGTCTGTATTCTCTCTTACTTTACTGAATTTGCAGTCCCTGCCGCTGATTATGGAACTACTACTGGAGTTTATGGAGCCATTGATATTGGAAAGAAAAGACTTCTTCTGAAAGGCAAAGAGAAAGAATTATCTCTGGTATGCATAACTAAATATTCAATTTTGATTGGCCTCAGGCTCGTTGGCTTACATTTATGGGCATTTAGTTATTTTTTATTTTTGGTTTACAGATTTGGTCTTTTGTGTTGATGTTTAAGATTTTAGTAGTTGCTTAATTTTGATGCTTTGTCCAGGTATCTGGTGTTGTATCACCGCAGCAGAGCATAACTGTGAGAAACTCTCAAGGTTCAGCTGCATTCAAACAGAACCAGCGGCGTGAGCGTGATGTTAGTGGTAGGATTATTAGGAGCATACTTTCAAATAAGGATGCACGTCATAATCAATCACCAGTTGCAACACACCAGTCTGAGCAGCAAATGCAAACAGTGAATTTAGAGAAGGACAAGCGGCCACCTCGGCCTAACAACATACGATCTATTTTGAAGGATCATGTTTCTCCGCATGCAGTTATCTCCGATGGTGATACCAAAAGAGCTTCAGATGATAAATTTGTTGCCAATGATCTGCATAACGTCACTTCTGTTAATGAAAAACAAGATAGGAGGACAAGGAATAAGGATAGACCTGATCGTGGTGTTTGGACTCCACTTCGTCGATCAGATGGTTCACATGCAACTGATGGGTCCCTCCCGTCCTCTTCTCTGCATGCACAGTTTCTATCAGATTCTTTTGAAGGAATGACCATCTCTCAACGAGCTGCAGTTGGTGTGAGTAAAACTGGGGATGACGTAGTGGACACAGATAGTAGTAACAACTCCTTCACTGGAGGGAAACCTCGAAGCATGGATGGGGGTCACAATTCTCGGTTAGGACGAGGTGGTGGTTTGTTGTCTGCTAATGAATTTACATTGTGTGAAATGAAAGCGGATATGCCTAATGCAAGCAAGAGTGGAGAAATTAAAGTTATTGGAACTGGACTAGTGAATGGTTGGATTTTGCTACTAAGAATTAAATTTGCCTTTTCTGTTTGTCTATGGTTGTATTATTTGTTCATTCTTTATTCTCACCAATATGTGGATATTTTTCAGGCTCCCATAGGCATGTTGTCCGACGCGGGCCACATGGATTGAAGGAAATTGATGGTTCCCCCAATTTTTCCGAGGGAAAGCCTTCCAAAAGAGGTGGTACTGGCTATGGATCCCATGAGGTGAACTGCTTTCCTATTCAGTCACATGTTTGTGTGCATGATGGATGGCACTAAATATTAGTTGTGTGCATCCATGTATGTGGATTTTTGTTTAATCATCTTCTTATTGCATCTGCAGAAACAAGTATGGGTTCAGAAGTCAGGTTCAGGCTCTTGATGTCTCTTTAATGGTAAGCCCCATTTTAGTAAATTTCTCTTTACACTTTCCTGGTTGATGTCAATTTTGCCCATCTGCCAGACTCAAACTTGACGGCAGCCCCTTGAAACTCTATTCTGTCAAATCACTTCATATTGCATTGAGAAAAAAGAATGCTAATTAATAATGCATAAATGTTGCTGCCTTCACAGGCATTTGAATGCTATCCATTACAAATGACACTAATAAAACATAAGAAAATAATATACTAGAGAATATAATCTTTCTTTTTCTAAAGTTAAAAGACTTGCGCGTTTGACAAACTAAGAAAAGTAAGAAGAAAGGATTCTTTTCTGTCAAATAAGTACAATATTTTTTCCTACAGCTCCCCCGATAGAAAATTTTGTACACTAAAAAAATCTTTCAAAATGTAGGCTTACCAAAATCCTTCACCTACTGCCTTCCTCAAAAGAGAGTGCACTTGTTGGGACGATGATGATGAATGCTGATGGTGGTGGTAACAGTGGTGCTGATTGTGGTAATGTGATGAATGATCAATAAGGCTATGGATGTTGATCTTAATCTGAAAAACTACATATCTCGGCTGAAATCTGGCAACCACCCAACTTTCACAAGGGAACCTTATTACATTGAGTTCTACCCGATAGACCATGACCCCCAATACACGATGAACCATCTAGCATGGATTGAGTTTAGTTTTCCCTAAAAGCTGTCCTACAGATCGTGGGTCATTTGGCCAATTTACTACCATCAAGATCCACTTTTGTTCTCTAGATTAATCACCATAGAAACAGAAAATTGCCTCACCCATGAATCTTCCACCAGTGTTTCCCTGCCCAAAAGAATCAGGATGCTTCCCACTGTACTAGAAGGTTTGAATCAAATCCATTTCACTTGCCCATCTCTCTTTCCATGGACTTCTGGTGATCCCTCTGTCTATCTGAGCCTGATTTCCTGCAACCTCTGTATATCTAACGAGCCTGATTTCCTGCAACAAAGCAATGCATGCATTTGACTTACGAATCATCTTCTAAACTGTCATCTTGTGATCCAGGCTTCTCAACTCTAATATTCTCTGAAAAGATCTTCACTTATCACTATTTAGAACCCCTTGTGATCTATGAGTTTTTGTTGGTCAGAGCACTCCTTATTGTCATGTCCTCTAACATAATTTATTGAGCATGACAGCTTTTGAAGCTCCCTCTTGCCCTTTTTCTTCTCCTTAACTAGAGAGAGATCTAATTTATTTTGCCTCTTCCTGTCTTAGCGAAGGCGACCAACTGCTCTCAGTCCCTCTCTCCGTCCCCTACGGTAACTCCTGTTGTTCTACCAGTCTATGATTTTTTTTGGAAGCCAGTCGTCTTTATCTTCTTCCCTACCTTGCACTGAGCTTATCCCTTCTGCTTGAGTCACCCCAGAATCTCTTGCTACCACCCCTCTTGCAGACCTGGCCAACCACTGTACACAATCATTGGATCTTTTGGCAAGCTCCCTTTGCACCTGAGGCTTCCCTCCCTCCACAGGTGAGCAGTTTTGTCCTTGGATGCCTAAAGGTCATCTCTAGGCATGGCTGGTGTCGTGACTGCAAACAATGAAGATCCACGCTTGCACTTTTCGACCAAGACCGAGCTTCCCCCATTTTGCACACCAGATTATTTTCCCTTCTATATCTGGCCTTGGTCCAGTATCCTGTCATCTCTACTACCATGGATGCGTGGGCTGAAGAACTTTGTGATTGAGGATCAGGATGAGACTCATTGTCCCTGTCAAGGATGGCATCTGCTTTTCCTCTGTCGAGCTGTTTAAGACCAGCAAAATCACTATTCTCCTCTGCTTCAGACTGGCTTTCACTGTCTGAGGCCACATCCTCTCTATTTGCCAGAAGAAAGGGAGATAAGGAATCTCGTGTGTGTCCTGTTGAAGAATAGAAGACGTGTTAAGCCGGACTGGGCTTTGCCTCAGGCCCTTGGTGCCAAATGGAGCCCCATCACACGAAATGGTTTTAAGACCATGGTCTATTACCAGCCTATGCAATATTTGAGTCTGATGCAGCCCCAGCACCTTATCTGGATCCACACTGTCCTTTGGGTTAGCCCATCTGTTGCTGCCTGCCCATTGAAACAAGAGGAGGACGAGATCCTTCTGTTCTGAACTTGTTTGGGGGTATGGGTTCTGCCAATTTCCTCCATCTACCGCTCAAGGGCTTTGAAAGGGGAGGACGGCAACGGTGAAGAGCCTACTCACATCACCTCCACCTCCTCCTTGGAAGCCAGCCAAGCCCAACTGGGACACAGAATCCCTCAGAAACCTAAGAAGGACAATCATGGCTGGAGCCGTCTTCTTTGTTCTCCATCGGTAATCCATTGCAGTGTTTTTCCCATATATATAATGAATAGAATTGAGTTCTGAATGAAATCCAACCATTTCAATTTAATTGATGAACTACCCGTTAGATGTCGAACTGTAGCAAGTTGAATTACGAATCATTTGAATAATTAGTTGGCTATTTGGTGGTAGTTAGTACATACTAGGTTGCATTGCCACCATTGATTGGTTGGAAGGAATTGGAAAATGTATGCGGGACATGGTTTTCTGGAGTTCTCTGCGTCCGTCATTATTTGCAATTGCTGCTGATAAAGAGTTTGAGGGTGATTACCTCATGGATCCTTGTTTAACTCCCAAGTGCAGTAGGGGAAATGATTGCTTTATGCTATCACAACATTCTAATATTGAATCATTTACATTATGAGGTTACATCCAACTGCGGTTTTGAAGTCTGCTCATTGCTTGTTTTTGTGGACTATCTACTGTGCAAATTATACAGTGTGAAGGGCCCAGTATGTGCATGACAATAATTGTATTCATGAACTACTGTAAGATAAATGTGGTCTGCATGTTTTGCACGTTTCTAATTCTCTTGTGTGTGTTTTGTGTATACAGAGGGCCCACTATTTGTATGCCAATAGCTGTTGTTTTTGTGTCCTCTCAGATTTCTGATAGTTTGGGCATTGCTGTGTGTTACTATCAGCTGGGTCACAAAATATTTATTGCTTGTGTTTCGTTGCCTGGGCTAGCTACTTTTATATGAAGGAAATGCAGTGTTTGCATTGTCTCAACTTACTGGCATTATATTTTTATTGTGCAGTTCTCCTCCAATGTGGTGGCTTATTTGGGTGGTTGGCATCATCTCTTCAATCTCTTTTGGATTCCTACGAGAGTCGTGAAACACCAGTAAATCCTGCTGAGGTTTACCTTGTTACATGTGATTGCCGTATTCCAGTCCTTGAGACGCGGGGCTTGTGAGTTCAAGTGCTGCACAACTTCATGTTACTGGCAAATGATGGGATTTGACTTCTGTGCTTTAAGAAGGACAAGTTGATCTGAAAGATAGGTATTGAGGTTTCGCATACTCGGATTAAGAAGATCCAGTCATCCTCTAAACTGACGACAATGATATTAGAGAGTACTAGATAAGATTTCATTCACTTGGCAAGGAGATTTTAACCGAGGTGTCCCTCTGATATTTTTCAACAGAAAGCATTTTGGATTACCTGTTGGGAGATGTAAGACAAAGTGGGATGGACTGTCTTGCTGACGGCTCAACTAGGTACCAGAGGCATTATGGTTTAGGTCGATTTGTTTTTGGTTAAACTGTAAATATAGTGAAAATACAGTGCGTGTATGCATTTCACCCACTGGCCATATAGATAGGTGGAGCCGACATATATGATATAGCTGGATGTTGACAATCCAGGTAAATAAGAGCTTTTTTGAACTGAGTACATTTGTATTTGGAGGGCCCATTGCCAGTTTAGCATACAAATGACACATATATATGAAAGAAAGTGGGTGAGGGGCAAGGGTGAAAGCGTTTTTGTTGGGGTGTCTTGGTTTGAGCTGAACTGAGATTGTTTTGGTGATATACTTAACCACTTCTAAAGTATTGCTGTACATTGTCTTGCTCGAAATGATGTATGTTACAGTGGCTTTCTTTTATTGGTTTCCTCATCTCAACTAAGGCTATAGAAATGGTTCTTACGTGAGAATTGCAGGTATTTCCACTGAAGAACCTATGGGGCACTTTGAAGTCATATTAGACCACTTCGCTACTAATTATAGAGGCAGCAACTCCAGTGCACGCCGCCAGGGCCATTCTATAACTGCTGTTGGGAGTACTGTCATTGGATAGGAGACTCATGATCAGCTCTAAAAACCGAACTGAATCATCAGTGGTAATGATGCACGTCACATCCAATGCTACTCTGATCACAGCAGTATTGTTATAGTAACATAGCCTTCTAACTTCCAGGGCTTGCATTGCAGCGGTCGCTTTAGATGAATATAAGGTTGGGCCCCCATCATCAATGAGACGCAATGCTAGAAAACTCCCTGGTTTTTGTTTTCTGATCGATTTGCCAATGAGAGAAGTTCAAATGATTTAACATGATGATTTTGCCAGTGACCCCTTTCCACATATTCTCGGTTTTGGGCTTCTATACTGTGGAAACCTTTGATCAATCCAACCCAGTCCGACACATGATTGGAACTGATCCCATTTAACACTATTTTGGATGTTCACCGTTGTTGTTGTATTATTATTATTATTATTTTTTAATAGCTTGACTTGTTCATTGTTTAAATTGTATAACAATACATTTAGATAATGTGTAACCCCGAGGACCTGGAATTAAGGGCTATAATCATTTGATTGTTTTCTTATTTACATCGTAGTCTTTTTATCACCATGCCTCCCTTGCTCATCATTCACCCGTGTGGGCTTCTTCACTTAACCTGAGTTAATATTCGTCATTTGTACAAGAAATTTAACCATTACAAAATATGGGTCCTTTTTGAGGTTGTCTGAAAATACAGGGCTCTTTTTGTATGAATATCATTTTTTTACTTTACTCTCATATCCAATATAGTTCAAGGTAATTAGACTTTCAAGTAAAGAATGCGTAATAACCAAACACGACCTGTGAACTTAAACATGTATTGGACTGTTGCCAAAACCGCCATGCATTTTGAGAGATGGTGATAACTAAGGGCGGATTCAGGATTTTTATTAGGGTGGTGCGTGGCAAAATCAAATTAAAAAGTTGAATAATAAAATAAAAATTTAAGGTGTAATTTAAGAAATTTCTAGCATCTCGCAGTGGGGGTCGCACCCTGCATCATAACTGGTCATATCATCTCATCAACCTGCATAAATGACAATGAAAAAACCTTCCACTGTCCCACTCTAAACCAAAAACTTGTTACATTATGTTTAATAAACTAACCTTCTTTTAATCTCCTTAACTGAAGAAGAGAAAATTACCAGCCTTTTCACCATTTACACTCAGTACAACCTGGGCCTTGCATTTGGAAGACATATATAAGCACTTTGTTTTTCATGAAATCATGAATTCTCAAGTAACTTTTGCTATGGCAATTGTACGATTTCGAGAAAAATCTTGTGTAGTGACTGAGGCTTTGAGAAGAAGGGACAATGATCACTGCCTTTAATCTTGTACACTCCCTCAGGTGGATTTTCCCTGACAAGCTTTTCCTGGATATCTGGTGAGAGTGCAAAATCATCAAGCGTTTGGATGAAGAATCTACGTGTGGAGCCGTAGTTCTCTTGGGACAGCGACAGCTTCTCCATGATCGGTCCTAGAGGGAATGGTCTCATGGAAACTGTTGCCAATGACATATCCTGATATCACCAAGTCTCAGTTAGCAGGAAGAAATTTATGATATTGCTCATGGAAAGCTTGTATGCATCTCATTAGAAGGAGTATACAATGATGATAACATGTAGAGTGTGTTATCTTCACAGGTGATCATGATAACTATACAGTTACCATACATATATCCGAATCAGGATATACATAGGAAGAAACAGGATTTAACTTATTAATCAAACGACTCCATGTAACTTTAATGCTTTTGTTGCTGAATACGTCGAATTCTTGTATACATTCTATGCTTGCTAATGTATACTTATTCTTGTAAACTAAAACCTTCTGTCATACCTTTGAAGGGCTCTGGTTGAAATATAGGCTCTTGATCTGCTGTTTGTCAAGCATGAGACTGGTTGGAGGGTTGTCTTTGCCATTCCCATATGTTAGGAATTGTGACTCCTGTAAAACATCAGCTGATGCTAGCTGCAGACAACATTTTACCATGTTAGAAAGCACACTAAAAAAAAAGATACATAAACTAGCTAGCAAAAACAGCTAAGCAGAGTATTGTGCTTGTTAATGCCTCCAACGAATACAGCCTAGAGCATATGCCACTGTCAATTAAGGACAAAAGATCTCTGACTCGGCAATCCTAGAAGATCTAATTCGTACATTATAAAAGGAAAATTATGTCTATATCATAAACAATAATACAATAAAACTGAGTACATTGTATATAGGATCAATGTTCTATGAGCAGACTGCATGCTGCTGGTAGGGCCCACTTTACATGGAAAGGTCTCCATAGGGGTCAAAAAACATAAAATAAAATGGGGATTTACATGGAAAGGTCTCCATAGGGGTCAAAAAAAATAAAATAAAATTCAGTCATGTTAGATCATCCTAGACCTTGATTTAATATCCTTAGATTTTCATAGTCTTTTAACCATGATTTATTTGAAATTCAATTCAACGGAGGATAAAGGTTTGATGAGAGTAAAATTGTGCCATGTGTTGGATCATGGGGGGATGAGAGTGTCAAAGGGCCTGAACTGAACTGATAAAAGGTGGTCCAATGTGAGCCCTACATTGCTGGACTGCATATGTTGTTGAGATTCAGATTGCCCTAGCGCTTGATTTATTAACCTTCAATTTTAGTAGTCTTTTAACCATAAATTTCTATGAGATTCAATCCAACGGTGGATGAAGTTTGACGAAAGTGAAATTGGGCTGGGTGCCAGATCACAGGGGGATGAGTGTGTGAAAGGATCTAAACTGATCAAAGGTGCTCCCATGTGGGCACAATGGAGCTAGGCTGCATATGTTGTTACTTGTAAGAGAACATTTATCCATTGTATAGAATATAGATATAGCTGGAAAAATAAAAAATGTAGACCATGGGGATGAGCAGTGGCGGACCCAGGATTTTTATTTAGGTGGGGCTAAAATTTTACTAGACTTTTTACATTTGAAAAAAAAAAATACATTTTTTCTTGATTTTTGCGCGGCTTTTTTTTTTTTATATTACCAAATAGCACTCGAACGTTTTTCTTTAGAAAATGTGTAACTCATGGAACTCAAATAGATGCATCAAGTTAGCGAAGATTGGGCAATGAAGAGGTTGTTAATTAGAAGTACCAAAAAGTATTAGATGGATAAAAAATAATTCTAACCTAATCTCAGATACTCAAACTCACATTATCATGTTTCACTAAATTTATATGTCAAAATCAATGCCCAATGGAGGTCACTGCAAATTCAAGGTGAGTGAGTGTATGAGAAAAACTGAATATAAGAACATTTTGAGGACACCCATCATTTCCCTTTTCACTTTCTCAAAGCCTCAAATCTTTGGATAATGGGAGTGAAATTCTATATTTGGATCATAGTGGGGTAAGAAGACATGATAACATAAATGAATTTGGTTATATTTGAGTTTTTGTAGATATGCTTAAATTTGGTGGTTTAAGGCTTAGGGTATGGATTAGGATTTTGAGGTTCAATTTTTGGAATTAGGATTTGGAGATTAAGTGTTTTGATTTAGGTATAGAGTGATTATGAATGATTATACTATATATGTTTGGTAGATAAAAATGTAGTAATTTACAAAGTACATAGGGACCGGCGATGAGGAGCTCGATCGATAATTGGTGCGAAGAGATTTCAAAAGAAGAGGTAGAAGAAGAGGGAGAGCGATGTAATGCTGCAACATGTATTCTTTTCTTTCTTTTTTTTTACCAACGAAGCTTTACATTTGTAGGGCTATCTTTAGACATATGTGACAAGTTTAAACATGTGGGGCATGCTCCAAGGCCCTATTCAACTCCATGGTGTTTTCAATTTTGACGTGGGGCGACTACCCTAGATCGTGCCCCAAATTGCTTGCCCCTTCACCAAAATACCATTGAAATCTATATAGATTTCAATTTTGACTGTCGCCCCAGGTCAATATATAGTAGGTCCGCCAGTGGGGATGAGAGTGAGACATGTAGCTTGAATTCTTTGCAACTAGAACACTCCATTTCTTGAAGGAACAATGGGCTAACAATTTCCAAGTTGAAAAGATGTTGGATACATGACATTGAAATAGCAAAAAGTCCTTCAATTTGTATTCTCTCTTGTTTCTAAGGATCAGTTATGTGCTACTCATGGTTTAAGTTTTTTTTTTATAGTTTAGTTCTCAAGCTAGCTGCAGGTATGCACATACTAGTGTATTCATCATCAGTATTATGTATCCTAGTGTGGTTGCTCTTTGCTCCCAGTATGTGCACAACACTGGCATACATCTTTGAGTTTTAAAGTTTACAAGAGCAAAAATAATTGCAGTTTACATAAGCATACATACCTCTTCTGCAAACACATCATATGGCCTCTGCCCATCTGCCACCATTGTAGCACTTACAAAAATTGCTTTAGAAATCTTTTTCGAATAATGCTCCAAAGCATAAGATATGCTTGCACCTCCACAACTGTGACCCACTAAAACAACCTGAACAAATTACACGAGGGACGATGATATTAATCAAAAGATGCTTCAGAGATGGATCAAGACCATAACCAATTGCTCTTTGCCACTAACCTTTTCACCCTCAGGAAGGTTGTGAAGATAATCAGTCAGGGGTTTTGCATAATCTGCCAATGTTGATATAGAGTCGGCATCGGTTCGGTCAATTCCAGATCCCAAGAGATCTAAAGCAGTGGGAAGCAACCCTGATTCCTCTAACAGAGAAATTGACTTGTACCAACACCATGCTCCAAATCCTTCTCCATGAATTAGAACAATCTTCTTCGTTTCAGCAGTTTCAATGAAATCTGCAGCCTGCAGAGAACAGGTTCCACATTTGAAAAAAGAAGAGAGATAAAGCTTTTTTATGCACTCATTCTTCTGTTGTATGTGCCAATGACACATATGATTGAGCTTAAAGCTATCCATCTTTGGAATAAAACTATAGGAGTAACCAGTGCAATTCACTGTTTGTCAGCTTATGCACTGTTTGATCCAAGACAAGCATTTGTTCCCCGAATCTCATAGATTGGTGATGCCTAAATTTAAGAGTGGTATTGATATAGTTCCAAATCAGTTCACTTTTAGTTAAAATTGTGATGATCAAAGGCTCCTCCATCCGAAATGATATAAATAACATGGTTTAAAATCTCTGACCCAAAATTTAGAATTTCTTCTCCAAATTGATTCATTGTTGTTGAGACTCTGTTCGTTCATACGGCTTTGAATCTGATTAGCTCACATGATGAGTAAGATCAATAGGTAGATTAACATTTCACCAAAGGATAAAAGTGACATTAGACATTTTAAGATGCAACAAAAATGAAATGATTTTTTTTTATCTTCATATGTTGCTATGATTGGTTATGAAAACAAAAGCCATTGCAGCCTTCTCTTAGTTCATGTGTATTTCCATACCTAATCTAAAATCTTTTTGTGATATTTCAGTCATTAATGTTTTAAACTCCTAATCTCAACGCACAAATAGGAAATCAAAGCAAGGATCCTGAAGCAGAAGCAAATATGAGATTGAATGGAAAAAAAAATAAAAAATCAAAGACTAGAGAAGGGGATTCAAATTCAAACTAACCAGCTTCCGGTTTGATTCAGAGAGAGCGATCCTCCTCGAACTGGTCGACCCAATTCGCCGTGACATCGACCCATCAAACCGCTGCGACAGCTGATGCTGATGAATTGCTCTCGACAGCGCCTGGCGGTTCAGTAACTCCTCTTCTGCTGCCATTTTCCGTCGCGACCGCTTGCTCTGCCTGCCGTTTGATCCATTTTTTCCTCCATTCTTCCCCGGAAAGCAAATCAAATGATTACCCATTTTGTTGGGAGCTCAAAACTGAGTGACCCAGAAGATTTTACCCGCAAAAGGCTAGAATCAATGGATTTCCATCATACATAGTTGGAAAGGTGAGGTTTTGAGAAGAACCCAGATGGAGTTTTGCATGGTTTTGTGAGAATTCAGAGGCTTTGGGTTGGATTGAGGAAGATAGAGCTTGAGGTTGGACAAACTAACAGAACTTATGAGGATAATGGAGAGAGTAAATGCACTTCTTTCAACGGTTGAGAGAGCTTTGAATGCTTCTGCCTCATTTACTGAATTCACTAAGTTTTGTCTTGTTTTCTTTCACTTTCGGCGACTACTTGTTTGTTCACATTGGAGAAAGAGTTTTACTCTTCTTTTGGAGTTATTGTTGGTGTTGTCTTCTGCCAAAAAGTAACCGGCGTTGAACTGTTTTTTAAATAGGTCGTTATATGGTAACGTATAGGTACCCCTAGTGGGTACTGTGTAGGTGAAGTTTTGTTTATTAAATCAGGGCCCCTAATCATAATTATGTAATCTAGATTGGTGGGATAATGCTAATATGGTGACTACTAACTACTATGATAATTATACACTAGCACAACAACCACTTGCTTAGCACGGGAATGTTCGCCCACAACTGAAAATTATATTTACTGATTTATTAAGACTAACTCAGATTATATAAAATCAATCCTCAAATAATAATGACAGTGATTTGGTAATTATCATATGGATAGAAATGATGTTATTGTAGAAAAGTGAAAAATGGGGAGAAAGAGGTGGTTACATGAAGTGGAGGAAATGAGTATTACATGTTGGAAATGGAGAGTGGTTACATATTAGAAGTGGGGAATTTCGGTCAAAACTACAAGTCTTGGTCAAAAGTACCTAAAAAACCCTTAAGCTTAATATAATATAATGGGTCTTTGAACTGTGGGACATCCATAAGGACTAGGCTAGATGAATGGTTAATTTGATCTCATAGATTTAGCCCAAATTCTGCATTTTGAGAGGCCTAGAATAGTCGTTTGAAGAATTCAGTCTGCATCTTGGCAAGAAATCACTATCACCATGTTCTCCAGTTGACCTATGAAGAGTTTGCTCTTCTATTTTTCACCTAATCCGGTTTAGAAGGCCCACCGCCGCTCTGCAGCAGCAGATTGGCAGAAATATGGGTCTCCCTAATACCAGCAACAAGAAAGAACATGGGGGACAAAGAATCTGGTTGGAGTGATGATGTACAGGCCAGCTCCACAATATTCAAACCTCAAAGCCAATGGTTGGCACAAATTTATCTCTCAGTCAATATTTTGACTCATTAAATTGATTACATGTAGGACACAAGATTTAACTGTTTCTCGCTTTCTTATTTTTAATTATATCTTTCAAACATAAAGAACGTAATTTTGAATGGTCCAAATTTAAGATGTGAATTCCTGTTTATACAACAAGAGGATACCATGCTATGTGAATTCCTGTCTTCATGGAGCAGATTCTTTCATTCCTAACTCTTCTATGGAAATTTAAACTTCTCTTTACTGTCTGAAGAAAAAATTGTGTCCCACCAAACAATGTAGAAACTGAAATTATACATAGAATCAAAATAATCTTCTCCTTATTATAAAACCCTCTCACCAGAGAGAGAGAGAGAGAGAGAGAGAGAGAGAGAGAGAGATGTTGTACAATGACAAAATTCAACAGCATTTGAAAACCTCCAGCATCCACCACTACACATGCATGAATTCTAGAAATTCTTGGAATTCAAGCAATGAAGGCTAACCTGCCGGTCTGATCAGGTTGAATAAGTCATACACGTGCATGTACTGATTGGGTATACTTCTGTCTACCTCAACTTTGCCAGCGGACAGTGGGCATTTGTAAGCCCCAACACCTTAAGATAGTCTAACAACTCTTCTTTCAAAAAAAAAAAGTTCTAACAACTCTCAGGCCCATTAATTAGAGTAGGTAGGCCAAGGCAGAGAAAAAGACAACACTTAATGACTCCACCAGTTATGGAAGCTCACTCATTAACAAGGTCCCACCACTCCCCATCACAATTTGGGCAATGCCAACAAGAGGACCACAACCTGCAGGTTGAGCAATGCTTTTGCCTGTAAGAGGGAATTCTCATTGAAGGGTGATTTTGTATGATGGGTCTTGGGTGATCTTCATCCTTAATAGGATTATGCTTTGTCCCCTCTTTTATTGGTGATTGTTGCTACTAATTTGTATATATTTTTTTAATCTTATATAATGAGTTTGATGGATTAGTTATATAGGATGGATTCAATTTTATTTTTCAATCTATCAAAATCAACCATTTTAAAACAGTTTAATCTTAGTTACCATATACTATCATTTCCTTTAATTAATAACATCTTATGATGATATTGATAATATATGACAAATCTAACAAACCCTCTTTTTATTTTTTTTTTAAAACCCGCTTTTTATTTTTTTTTTTAAACCCGCTTTCTAATAAAGGAGCCTTGTCATTGTTGCAGTAAGGATAAAGAGTTGTTTGTTGGAGCATTATTTTAGTGGGATCTATGATAAACAACCCTTTACCATCAAAATTCATCATCATTTGCAAAACTTAATCCTATCCACCTCATCATTTTCATTATCATGTTTGGGTTGTGACGAAAGTTTTATGCTACTTTTATTCTATGAATCTTGGTTCAACATAAATGCATATAAATACAAAAACACATATATGTACATACATACGTACATATATACATACATTTATATGGGAACTTTTTTTTTTTTTTTTTTCAATGGACATTCCTGCATGCAGACAGCCGCATCATCGTAGTGGGTGCCATGAAATTCAAGAAAGTCCCATTTTTTCTGGGTCCCACCCTTTTACCATCTAGATCAGAACGCATGTGGATGTTTTGGTATGAGAAAATTCTCCTATATCAGGAAACCAAATGGTCAAGTGCCCAAAACAATATCAATGGAGTTTGGCCGGCTCCTTACTTGATTAGTAAGGAGCATCAGCTCTTACCGAAGTGTGTCTGAGGTTCGAACTCCGTGTACGTCACCTCTTTTTATTTGTATGGCCTCCTTTCCATTTGAGTGGGCTATTTTTCCGTATGCCTGCAACTTTTCTCTTAGGTCCCAGCCGCTTCGCTAGGGTAAAAGAAAATGAAGTTTGGCCTGTAAATGCACTAGATCATAATTGTTAATCGTAAAAAAGAGAGAGCTATCATATTCTTAGATCAATGATGCCACCCTGAACATTGCGAGATCATCCATGTGAAGAGAAATCTATATCTAGAATATCATCACCAATAATGTCCCTTGGCAGAGTTTATTTATTGTGAATTATGTTTAAATTTTCGTTTTTGACTATTTTTCACCTGCATAAAGATGCTTAAGACTATATCATATTTCAAATGTTAATCAGAAAATAATAAAGAAATTTTGAAAACTTATTAATTTTTAGGGTGCTTTTGTGCAACGATAAAAGACACGGAAAGAAAAGGAGAAAATCTGTTGCCATCTTCAGTGTGTTTGGTGCAGCGACTAAATGGCCACAGTTCTCACACAATTTGGCTTGATTTCTACACAACAGAGGATTCGGACATCCTCGCTGTAGCCGTAGGAATGCTAGTGCTACGTACGGTTGTTACCTCTTTCGCGGCATATACACAAATACACTTTTACGGTTTTTAATTAATTCACATTTCTACTTCGAAACAACCAACAACCCGTAAGTCATCTTATAAAACTAGTTTATGTTCTAATCAACCGTTGAACAACCAGTGTCCACATGACTTGACTAAAATCACAACTGATTTTCCAAGCATGATCATTTATCACTAAATAATACCGGCCATGTTAGAAGATGCCTGACATGGGTCAGTCGTTGACTGGTCATTGGCTATACTTCTGAATGGACCAGATTTTCAGTAAGATAAGATCTATTATCAAGCTCCACTCCTTCGACTTAGATCTGGATTTGGAAAAAAAAAAAAGGAAGAAGACACCATCTGATTTCTTAACCATTGGACCCAAGCCTTCAAAAGGTTTTGTCTAAGAAAATGATCACAAGTCAATGGCTAACAGCAATTGCCTTTAGATATTGCAGAGAATGGTGTACGATAGATGGCTAATTTAATCACCAAAGACTTTTTATATTTCTTATGTGACAAGTGAGTTCACAGCAATATAGTTGTAAGATCCACACATTGTAAGCAAGCGTTCTTCTTCTTCCTCTTCATTTTCATGTTAGTTGATCTGTTGACATGAACCATGCTTCATGCCGTGAAACGTGGCCTTGTGAAGTATAAATACAACAGACCAGACAAAAGTTGCCAGTTCACAAGAGAAAGGTATGCACATTTAGTCAGGGAAATCAACTTTTAAATGTCTTGGTAAGCACCTACCTACTTTTGAGGAACATGTCTATGGGCCATGCATTTGCTCTATAGATTATTTGAAGAATTAATGGGTCATGTGCTATTGCAGTCCCACTCCAGGGCAAGTGGCACCACCTGATTCTGACATATGCAACCTGAATGATAGGGTCCCACCACAAAATCAGTACAAGAGAAAGCATTATAAAAAAATAAATAAATAAATAATGAAATGACACTCATTTTTGTTTTATGTTTAGAGTTAGGAAGGGTGGAAAGATCTTTTAAGATAGAAAAGTTTCTTCATGTATTAAGGTTGTGCAAAAAATTGGCCTCCAAACCATTCTAATCCATGTTTTAAAGTCTTTAATCTGTAGGTTTAGTTTTAGTTTCTCTTCCCCCTGTTCTGTTGCTACAATTAGACTACTGGTTTAGGACAGACTAATACTTTATATTTGAAGACGACCCATGTATCGATCTTGATCCTGTGTGTGATACCAAGGTGCCTACTCTATTCAACCGGAGTGTGTTGGCCTAGTTTTGGTTCTTAATCCATCCATCCATAGAGTCATTTTATACACAACCCATGCTCCATTCTCCAAATCACACATATAAATTATGATGGAAAATGCCACATTCATTATCTGATTGGACATGGGAGAGTGATTTCTAATCAAATGAACTTTCTTTTGGACTCCACAGCTGCTTACAGATCCAAATATCAAGGTCAATATCTAAACAGTACTGGGCACATATATGATGTGGTCCAGCCCAACCCCACTCATTACATATTAATACACTGTAATTAATAGGAAGTGTGGCTTTGGGTCTGTTGGGTCCTAATTTTCAAGGCAGGTATTGACTAGTCTAACACATGTTCTAAGTAGGTGGATTTAAATTCGAATTTCTTGGTTGGAAAATGTCTATACTCTGACAGAGAGTGGTGATGTTATAGAATTGAGGAGGACTAGTCAGAGTAGAGCCTGGAGTCTTGAGAATGGATAATGGTGCGTCATACTCATACCAGCTCCTTGTTTTGTAGCAGGTCAGGTCTCATTCATGGGAGTCTTGATTTTTGCTCCACTACACAAATAGTAGTTGGAACACTGCATTTTTTGTGGCTCCAGAGGCCCAAACATTTTTAACCATATGAATAGCCTTCCCTTCTGCTTTCCTTTCTCTCTTCTTTTCTTCTTTGTTTTTTTCTTCTAAAAATAAAGAAGTAGAAATGTATCTAATGAAGTGTTTCATTGTTATTAAAATTATCATATTTTCAGACAATAGGAAAGACATGGAAATCCAAGCATGGACACCCCAGCTACCCTCTTGTTCTGCCAGTGCCGGTGGGCATAGGACTGTAAATTAGTTGGACTCAAACTGTTTTTAAGTCTGAGCAGATGAGGAGAACAGAAGAACGGCCACTCAAAAGTTCTCACCACGTGGTTGTCCAGGGTTCAAACATTAGGTACGTCACATTTTCTTATTTGAATGGGTTTTTTTTCCTGTTTGTACGGGCTACTTTTCCTTTTGTGTGGGCCTTCTTCCTGTGTATGTGCGAACTCTCTTTTGGGTCCTAGCCTCTTTGATTTTGGCTTACCAAAAAAAATAAAAAAGTCGGGCGATGAGAATTCGAGGGATTGAGTGCAAGCCTGACAAGAATCTAAACCTAAGGTTTGAGCCTGCCCCATAAGATATGTAGGAGGCTATGGTCCTATAGATAACATACTAAATTTATAAACAAGTTCAACAGGCATGAATGGGAACGAGTTAGTTCCTTTTTTTTTATGAATCCAGGAGAAAACAGCCCACTCACATGATATAGGAGTTTACACATGCAGGAATAAAGGCCACACATGTGGAAAAGAAGCCCTGCACACACGAGAAGAATAATCATATCTAGGGTTTGAACCCTAGGTAGCTACGTGAGAAATGTGGTTGCTAACCAATAGAGCAACTACATGTTCTCATTAGAGCATATTTGACCATACCAATGATGCTTAAGGATATATGATACCAAACCGCCCCATGCTGGGTCTGGTCGGAAAAAAAAGGTTTAAAATTAGTTATTATTGTTATTATATTTACTTTAAAATTTGAATATATGGAAAAAACTATATACATATGAGGTCAGTAGGCTCATGTTTGAGCGGAGTTGGCATCTTGATTTTCACTCATATGTCTAGGGATTGATCTTGGGTCATCAAGTCCAAGTATCAACCATAGTCTTTGACCAGTAGCCCAACGGATTGGGAAAAAAAAAAGTAGGACCCAAACCTACAAACTCAACATTTCGCCTAGGAGGAGTGGCTCAAGAGAAGACACTCATTTAAGCTGAAGGCCTAAAGAGTCGAACCCTAAATCTATATCTTGATCCGACCTGTTGACAATCTAAATCCTAAATTATGGAACTCAAGAGGGCTCAAGTGGATTCAGGATGGACCTGGGTCCATTGACAATGCTAAGTGGACCCCACCAAGATGCCATCTATCTCAATTAATCAACTAAAATACAAGATTCCTCTCTTATTGGTTTTTTTTTTTTGGCTAGATTCCTCTCTTATTGGCTTCCTCTCTTATTGGCTTCAAAACATTGTTATGGTGGCATAGGGTGCCACAGAAGAGATTGGGAGAGCAAGGGCATCTACCCCTTACAAAATCAATTCCTTTCTTTCTTCATCTTGCTGGCAATGATCCAGTTGGGATGTGAGTTTGTCTATTTTTGCAGGATATGAAGTGGGATCCAATGCTGATTTGAATCTGATTTGGACCAATGTTAGGTTGTTCCAATCAAACTTTAGTCAACCTGAATAACAAGGCCCATTTTTGCCCAGTTTCCTCTCATTTAATATACCTGCTTTGGTCAGTAGAAATCCAAAATATACTGTCTTTTTTGGGGGCTATGAGCCCATGTATTTGTTTCTTTCTCCTCTCGATACAAAGTCTTACCTTTAGCAAAAAATAAATAAAAAATAAAATACCTAAAGTCTAAACCTAAGTGCCCAGAGCGCGAAGCGGGAGCGGGGGTGGGAGCGGGAGCGCCGAAACGTTAAGTTTTAAAATAATTATATGTACAGAGCGCCTTCGGAGCGCTTATACAACATAGTACTTGTGGGTTTATAAACAATTAACTAATTGACACAAATATATCTTATCCATATATTCAAGCATAAAAAATAAAGAAAATAATTAACTTTACAATTTGATCACATAAAATAGACAATAATTAACAAGTCAAAAGAATTTTTTTAATTCAAAAGATAAATATCAAGCTTGTAGAAAAAGGAAATGCACAAAAAACTAAAATTCTATACGGTTCGCTCCATATTCAATCGAACCGCGCTTTGAGGATGGCTGAACTGCGCTCCAAAGACGGATCTGCTCTGAAAGCGCTGATCCACGTTTTCGGAGCGAGATCAAGAGGGGTGAGAGGAGGTTCCAAGCAGGTCTAAATGGGCCTAATAGATTTTAGATTTGAATAATCATCTTTGAAACCTTATCGTAGGGTCTATTAGAGCCCAATGGTCTCAAATTCTATGAACATCAATTTCGACCATCGACGAAATTTGAATCTAAGAATAAAATCAGAAAATCCTGTATGTTACTCATCCAGACCCGAAATCTGAATCAATTTCGGCACTGTCATTTAGATTTTAGACTGGCTTAGCTGGGCTTGACCATGAGTAAACCTGGGTTTTTCAGTAAGCCCACCCCATTTGCTAACCCTACAGTTAACCCTGAGCCATTGAACAATCTTTTTCAATTCTACCGTTTGGGTTGTCCATTTGAATTCAATCCACCACAACCTCCTAAAAGCATGATGGATGGCTGGATAGAAATGATCTAGTGATTGTATATGGCCCACTTCTAATGTTGTTCGATGATCATAACATAATTGAAGAGCAGCTAAAATGATGGGTCAAACTAATTAATTGTTTTTACTGTATATTTTGGTGGCCCACTAATGACACGATTATGATCATCACATGGAATGTCAATTTTTTTAATCTATACACAATCTGTTCAAAAACACCCTAATGCAGCCATCCATTATGAAGGTATATAGTTAACTCAAGTGGGTCCCGCAACTAGATCATTTCTCTTTTTCATTTGAACCACCAGCTATTTGCAATGCAATGATCAGTTGAGTACAGTTCTCTAATGCAGGCCCTCAATTGCAATTAAAATTAGGGATGTACGTGGGTCCCCAATTCTCTGGTTACCGGGAGGTTCTGACCCATTGAAAATCAGATTTTGGGTCCTTATTTAGGCTCAGATAAGTAAACGGGCCCGGGTCGGTTCCACCTTGGTTCCGACTTGTGGACCCGGGATCCGACATATTAACTCAATTTTTTAGAATCATTCCTAAAAATTAGGTTGTTTTTCATATCATTCTCTATATCGGATCCATCTCATATACGAAACCGGTTCCGGTTCCATATTCTCATTAATGGTTCCGGTTCAAGAACCAAGAAACCGGTTCCGGTTCCATCTTCTCATTAACAGTCTCGGCCCACCATGGACTTGAACCGGAACTGACCTATTTACATCCCCAATTAAATTCGCTAAGAATCCATGAAATCAGATGAATGATGTAAATCACTTAAGGATGGGCCACACTTTAAGAATAATTGTATGTTTATTTGCATTATAATACATAGGAATTGAATATATATAGATTTCATACAATAAGTAATTTAAGTGATTAAAAATGAAGATCAAACTTGAATTCTCGTAGGGAAACAGAATCAAAAGAAGATGTAAAATGAATAAACCAGCCATCATCCTTTGCTGTTTATTTTACATTTTCTTATGATTTTATTTCCTTAAAGAAAGGATTATTTAATGCTCATTTCTGAAAATTAGCCTTTAATCTTCATTTTCATCTACAAATGGTGTGAATCATATGAATTCAATTATAATATATTAAGTTAGGAGATTTTAGATTCAATTTTGACTATCGGTTGTAATTTTGAAAGATGGTTATGTAACTACTCATACAAATACCCACTCATTTTTCTATCAAACCACCCATATTTCGATTGTTCCTACGTAACTATACCCTTTTTGTTCCAATTTTTTTAATTTCTATTGTATCCAACTTGTCGTATGGAAAGAGGTAGATTTTTTTAATATATGATTATTTATTTTACATTGCAGGGAGATACCGTGCTGAGCACGGATTATTAGGCTAGCTATATAATATTAAGCTGAAAGGTTTTGGATCTAATTTTAACTCTACCTTTTAATTTTGACCCAAAGTTATTTTCGGTTTCTATAATTGCTAGCAAGCTATTTTCGATTTCTACAACTACTAACATACTCTCACTCCACTTTTCATAGAATCCTATCACTTCGTGCATACCCGTGATTAGCGTGGTTTTTTTGTGCTAGTTCTATTTATTTTAACCCAAACAAACAGGCATGTGACCATTAGAAGGGTACTTTGGTCAGAACAAAAAAAGAGGGGGGAAGTAGAGAGCAGTAAATGTAGGAAGAAGTAGAAACCTTGTCTTCATTTCATGATGTATGGCACAAACTGAAAAGGAGGGAAGCAAGTGGAGAGGAGTGATGAATGCTTGAAGTAGAACCCTTTCCATATTTTGATTTGGAGGGAAAAAACGCAGTATGTAGATAGCAGTAAAAATATCATTTCAAGTAGATCGGGAGGGGTGAAGTTGGGAGATTTTGATAAATTTATAGGTGGGCATTTTAGTCTCAATATATTACAGTGTGTGGAGAGCAAAACGCTCTGTGTAGGTAGCAGCACTCTAAAAGATAACATGTCCCTGCGCAAAGGATGTGGATAACCAGAGTCCATGTAACCGTCTTTTTTCTGCCCTCTCTACCGTCACAAAACCGTTGATATGTTTTTGTTTCTTCTTTTCCTTCTTTCCGTCGTTAGATTTTGGCGGGTACTCTCTCTAGTACCGTTTTTTCCTCTCTTTCTCCTTGATGGCGTCTGGGATCGTTGGAAACCCTCTCCAAGTTCATCACTTTCCCTTGAATTTCAAATTCCCGCGAAGAAGAATGATGGTTTTGGCGCGAAGTTCAAATGGGCAACCCTCATCCAACGGGTACCCCTCCTTAAAAGAGAAGGTTCCATTACCAGGTTCTTTCTCTTTCTCTTTCTGGTTTTTTTTTTTTTTTTCTAAGTTGTAACGTGAAATATTGTGATTTGTATGCTGTGAATGCGAAATTGGGAAGTGGGTTTTGTTGTAGAATTGAAATATTTGGATTTGGTTGGGCAAAGCTGGAATTGGGTTTGTGTGTTTAGCTGGAAAGAAGGAAAGATGGGTTTTTTGTTTTGAATGGGGGAAATGGGTTTGGTTTTTCTTAGTTTCAAAGCTGATTTGTTAGAGTGTAGTGCGATGAGTGATCGAGAGTATTCTATATTGGAAGGTTGGATATGTTTTATAGTAATAGTTTAGTCTTAGATTAGGATTAGATAGGATTTGATTTATGATATGGCTGGGTTAAAAAAAAAAAAAAAAAACTTCTGTTTGATTTTTCCATTCAAACCTATTGTTTTCCCTATCACCAATACCAATTTGAGGTAGAAGAAGAGTTGAAAAACAATCTCCCGCCGCATGTGATTCCTAATTTCCATGCACCCCCTAGCACACAGTAGAATAGACAACTGACCGTAATGTTATCCAAACAGATTTAGTTTGTTATACAGACAAATTCACGCTTGTGTCCTTACATCTGCATTATTCAGTTTAAATCTGGAGCAGGAAAAATTATTTTTTTTTTTTTTTTGTTGAACATTCTGATGTTCATGCAGTTGCTGCTCTGCTCATTTCTTTACACTCCCATATCAACTGTCCTTATGAATGCCTCTGTAGTGTTGTTCAAATTAGTAAGAATTTTGCATGAATAACTTGACTATTAGTATTGTTTCATTATATTTTATTCAAAGCTGCTAAAGAGCAGTGGTTCAAGGCAGTTATCATGTGGGCTTATTGATCCATTCATTCACACCCTTTGGCAGTCTTAATTCTACATATATGCATACATATTAAATTGTTTACAGTTCTACTCTAGATATATATAGCTGGACAGTTTTGGCTCCCATGTAGGTACTTGCAGGATAAACTACAGTCATTTGAGTTTATTATTTCGCATTATATAGGCCATAGCATTCTTTTTAAATGATATCACTTACAAAATGTTATAGTCTTAGTGGTAGTTTCAATGTGCAGGGAAGCCAGAAGCAGATGTTGTTGTCATTGGAAGTGGCATTGGTGGACTATGCTGCGCAGGGCTCTTAGCTAGATACCAGCAAGATGTTCTAGTATTAGAAAGTCATGATCTACCCGGTGGTGCTGCTCATTCATTTGAAATTAAAGGTTACAAATTTGATTCAGGGCCATCATTGTTCTCTGGGTTTCAATCAAGAGGTCCTCAGGCTAATCCTCTAGCACAGGTAAATGTGTGGATGCATTCATTTGTATACATTGAATTATTTGGACCAGATGAATTTTGTAGGAAGTTTTCCAGCTAAAATGTTTTGTAAGTCTGACACATGTTGATTGCCATATCCACACTAATTTATAGGTTATCGATGCATTGGGCGAGTCTGTTCCATGTGCATCTTATAACTCGTGGATGGTTTATGTTCCTGAAGGTGAATTTTTGTCAAGCATAGGCCCCACAGAATTTCTCAAGGTCAGTACATATAATTTAAATCCCATCCATGTTTTTATGTTGTCTTGATCAAATACAGCTTCTTCCTTTTTTATGAAGGTTTCACATTTCTGAATCAGTAGGAAACGATTAACTTTCTAGTCATTAAGTGAATTCAGTAGTTCTAACTTCTTTTTTCGTAAAAGAGAGCGCCACTATATCATCTGTACTCTCACTGGGAGTAAGCACATCATGCTTGGTTGGACATTTTTGCATCTCTTACTTTGTTTTTTGTGGGTAAAAATGGTTTCTTTTTTTTTGCACCTCTTAGTTTGCCCATTTAGCTCATGGTTTTTAGCGGAACCAGTTCACTGATCTGGTGGGTTCCATAATGGTGCCCTGAAAATGTCCTAATTTAAAGGTCCTTAATCCACCATTAATGGCATCCAAATAGATATTAAGAAAACAATGTTGGATTAGTAAAAAAGAGCAAACGTAAGATGAATAGGAGCATCCAAAGTAGATAATTTTTGAGGCATTTTCCATACATTGTGCTTTCCTATCATATCAATGGTCTGCATCAGTGAACCATAGGCCCTATTTGTATGGGATTGTGTGCATTAGTAAAATTAGTTCATCCTACTTGGGAGAAATTTAACTCACCATATGATGCTGTGTCACTGTCATCTCAATGCAGGACCTTGAGAAGTACGCAAGTTTAAATGCTGTGCGTGAATGGAAAAAACTTCTGGTGAGTGTTAATGAGTTTTACTGATGAGGGATTTGCTTTTATAAATGCTTCTATCCTTGCTTTCTATTTTCCCCTTGCAACTTATGTACAGCTTAAGCGTTTTTTTCCCCATTCAGTGCTTTAATTTGAGCAGTCTGTCATCCATCCATGGCGCACAAAAATATTAGGGTTTGTGAAGTTTCAGAAAGACAGCATATGTTCAGCTACCTCAAACATATGATTAAACTCTTTCATATATTTAAAGACGGCTCATATGTGTATGGTGTTCTTTACTAATTTTAGGCATGGCCGAATAGTAAAATGTTTGAACCTAGTAAAATGCAGAGATATATAGTAGATTGTGCTGTAAATATTTTAGTCACCAGACTTGACTTTCTGAAGTTTTTATCAAAGATATCTACAAGACACTGCAAGAACAAATGCATTCAAGTTATACCTGATGGATGAAATGTACCTTTAGGAGGAATTGTAAGAGTTTAAAAAATAGTTCCATGGAAGGTTCAGAACTTTCTTTTTTACTTGTGCTATGAATAGAAAATTACATTCTCTACACATAAGTTAGAAGAACCATTACATACTCTACATATAAATTAGAACAACCATTTAAATAATGATAACTACTGCATGATATTACTTTCTCTTGGTGAATCATTTACAAAATGTGATTATCAACCTATAAAGAACTTAGATAAGTGGTCTGATATCACCTAAATACAAAATGATTGTTGTCAGTCATTTGTTGTATCTTAATTCTTATAATGTCATTATAACAGGTGAGTAGTAGTTGAATTCTCCAAAGCACTTCAGCACATAATGCCAATCATTTACATGGATAAATTTCAAAAAACACCTAGATGGATTGTTTCTAGTTGTGTATTGAGGAATAACTTGAAATTTATATTTATTTGTTTTTTGTCTTATAAATTTGTATCTATTCTTACATAGAAAGTGTGACCGTGTTAATGAACAAAATTAGGAAGTTTAAAACCAGTATACTTGGTTTTTGTCTTGATATATAACCACATAATTTCTAAAGTTTTCCCTCTATCTCTCTTTGTCAATTAAGATATGAAAATTTTCTACAGGATGCAGTGCTTCCAATGTCTGCTGCCGCAATGGCCCTACCACCTTTAGCAATTCGCAGTGATTTGGGTGTTCTTTCCACAGCAGCAGCTAGATATGCTCCTTCACTCCTGAAATCCTTCATCGAAATGGGACCTCAAGGAGCCCTTGGTGCTACAAAGCTTCTCAGACCCTTCTCTGAGATAATCGACTCGTTGGGCTTGAAAGATCCTTTTATACGTAATTGGGTGGATCTCTTGTGTTTTCTACTTGCAGGGGTGAAATCTAATGGTACTCTCTCAGCTGAGATGGTAACTATGACTTTTTAAGTTTAGCTACTGTCTTAGAAGCCTTCAGTTCTTTTTTTCTTTAATCATATCTTCTTTCTCCAGGCTTAGAGGCTAATCTACCAAATCTATTGTTTGAATAATTTATTTCAGTGTCAGAATAGTGGAATTTATTGGATCCTTAACCTAAGGATATGCATACCGTCCTTGGTTCTTGACTTTTTTTGCAGATGGAGCCCTTGCCCCTCGGTTCATTGATCCAAATCTGGACCATCGGTCTGATGGGCATTATCAAAGAGAGAAATGAGCTAGGTGCATTCAACCTGGTTTGTGAAAAATTAATGTGAAAGGATCCCCTTGGCTGTTACCATACACCATATTGTGATCATCACAAGTTTTGTCCCACCAAATTAGCAAATATGATATAAATTAATATAAAATATGTAGTATCCCTATTCATTCACTTTGACAGTCTTGATCTTGAGTTATTATAGGTGATATAGCCGAGGTTAGCCTAACATTATACCTATGTTTCACCAGGAGTCATTTCTTTTTGTGGTCCATTTTTCCCATATGTACAGCATTTCATCTGTGTCTTCCAATTTTC
Organism: Camphora micrantha; assembly: GCA_003546025.1. Lineage (NCBI taxonomy): Eukaryota > Viridiplantae > Streptophyta > Magnoliopsida > Laurales > Lauraceae > Camphora > Camphora micrantha. The sequence goes on from QPKB01000008.1 coordinate 7,903,668, forward strand.
AGGTTTACATGTTTGCTGAGTGGTATAAACCTGGGTGTTCGCTTGAATACCCTCTTCATGGAAGTGGGGCAGTGGTCGATGCACTTGTCCGTGGGCTGCAGAAATTTGGTGGAAGACTTTCATTAGGGGCTCATGTTGAAAGAATTGTTGTTGAAAACGGTCGAGCTACTGGGGTAAAGCTAAGAAGTGGTCAGGTAATCTAAGTAACTAAAAAGCTTGTTAAGCTTTAGAACTGACTTGTTTATTTTTCTCTTTTAACAAAACACCCTGATGTTTTCTGTAGTTTATACGTGCTAAGAAGGCTGTAGTTAGCAATGCATCAATGTGGGACACTATGAATCTGTTACGTAAGGAAGTCATCCCAAATTCATACCACGAGAAGGTTAAAAGGACCCCACAATGTGAATCATTCATGCATCTACACTTAGGTTTTGATGCACAGGTGAGCTTTCATCCATTCCTGTTTCAGTTAATTTCTATCTGCTATCTTCTTTCTTAACTGGGCTTTCTTAGTAGTTGCATACTAAAACTATGCAACAGTACAGATTCTTAGCTCACTGAACGGCACTATTTTTCTTTGTTCTAAGGGTTCAAAATTCTGTATTCCACCTTGTGAGTATGATTAATGAGTAACCTAATATGGATAAGATATTGTACAACTGACCTGGGACTTGATATTAGTACTCTGTGTTTTATGGCAATATGGTACTATTCAAATTGACAGTCTTTTATGAGTAGCCAAAGATTATATGGGTAAATGTTGTCACTTTATTGGGAGAAAAGAGCAAAAAGAGCAAAGAAGACTCAAACTCCATTTTCTCCCAAGATTAGTTGGCAAAGTCCAACTTAGAAACATGTTAGTGGTGGATGTAAACAGATGAGTCTGGATCCTCTCCAAGAACAGTCATGATCTGTGTAACTTGGACAGGTATGTGTCACTGTTGGACATGGACAGGAGTCCAGTTTTTCTCCAGTGTTAGCTGGAGAGAATTGTTATCTCCAGTAAATTGAGAATAGGACATTGCGTGTTTTTGGCTCCCTAACAGAAGACAAAGGAAGTTTGTGGATTAGTTGTCTACCAAAAATCACATCTAATGGATGCTTCTAGTTGTCCATTCTAAAGTAATGAAGATGATTGGTATATGAAAGGAGAGTTACTATTTTGACATCCATTGATGGCCCTTAGATTGGACATCTAGCAACATCCATGGGATTTAATTTGTGGTTGATGGATAATCCACAAGCAACCCCCCACCCTTTTTTTTGTTTTTTGGGTTTGTGAACCCACCACGTATTCTATTCTTAGTTTGCCAGAGAGCTTTCTCTCCAACAAATGCTGAAGAGACCAGGTAGAGCTGGTTTTGAAGTGTGAAATCATAAGGCTTCCTTCTTTTTTTTAATAGATAAGACTCTATCAGGCCTACCTTGTATTGATGGTGATGATGATGATGATGATGATAACATCAATAGTAGTAGTTATTATTATTGTGATAATAAGCCGCCCTTTATCTTGAAGAAAAATATAAGTATTGCTCTATACAGAATTTTGACCTGCAGGAGTCCTGCACAAGGGTGGTGTGGATTCTCAATCCTTGCCATCCACAATGTGGGACCCCCTAACTTGAAGGCAAGTTGCAAAAATACGCATGACTGCTGCCTGCAAGGGGCTTCACCCTGGAGACCAAAACCCTTGCTCCATATATGTTGTTTGGTATTTCTCTTATTAAAACTTCAATTTTGATTTTTGTTTAATTTTGCTAATATATGTTTTTTTCACAGAACATCCCTGAAGACCTCGGAATCCACCATATAGTTGTAAATGATTGGAATAGGGGAGTTGATGCTGATCAGAATGTTGTTTTGATTTCTGTACCAAGTGTACTCAGTAACGATTTGGCTCCCCCTGGGAAACATGTTTTGCATGCTTATACACCAGGAACAGAACCGTTTGGGCTGTGGGAAGGACTTGACCGTAGAAGCAACGAGTACAAGAAATTAAAGAGTGAACGATCGGAGGTATGTATGTATTTCTTGTGTCTTTTGCTTCTTCTCTTTCTCATATTCATAACTGTTAAACAAGAATAGGTCATTGATATTAATGTAATTAAGTCTGATGTAATTGGCCGGCTTATTTGAGTCAGAATTGGGTCAAGTCGAGTTGGGCCTCTTTAGTTATCTGAGTCCTCAATGTATATCTTGTACACTAGATAAGATTTTAAGATCCCAGATTATTTGAGTCAGGATTAGCTGATTAGGTCGAGTCAAGTTGGGTCCATTTAGTTATCTGAGTCATCAATGTATATCTTGTACGCTAGATAAGATTTTAAGATCCCTAAATCAAAGATTCATACATGTACAATCTCATATAGAAGGAAAGCATGCTATAGAAAGAGGTGGTCGACTACAATGGTCGGCACAATTTTGGAGACTGAAATTCTATTCTTAATTATTTCTGTGTTTTGTTAGTTGATAGTTCTCTTCTGACTTGAAATCGAGGCTGTGAAATGAGAGCAAATTAGTTGTACTGATCAAGAAATTAGTTTGGTTTCCTTTTATTGTTCAACCAGGAAGGCATGGTATATGCTAATATACAATTGTTTATCCTAGAAGCTAGTTTGTTTATCCAAACATACTTAATGATGCAGTGGCTCAGTATGTGTATGAATGCACTCTAAATTCATTATTTGGGAAGAGTGGGGCCACTTTTAAATATATTCAGTGATCTTTGGGGCAACATGGGAAGTGAAAACCAGCCTTAAAAAGGTTTCTTCTTTCCACTTTATCCTCTGGAAATCAAGATGGTAAATTGAGAGGATTGTCAGCTCTAGATGCAACTTAAACAACCAAACATACTTTAAGTCCAAAGTCTAAACAATTGAGCTCATGGGTTCAAGTCAGCATCTGACTGCTTAACAGTCCCATCATACGATGACAACAAGAGGATTATTGAAATATTTTCTAACAAAATCTACTCAGATTGCAAAAGGAATTTGTTCAAGTATAAAATAAAAATATGTTTTTTTTCTGTCCCACAATTTTACATGTGTTTTAGTTTTATAAGCATGTTTTAGGATGTGTCCCATGTTGCATAATGTTTGAACAGTTTGGCATGAAAAAAGGAAAAGAAGCTATCCAGTCTTCTATCGGTTCAGCTATTGCATAAATGGTCACACTAGGTATCCACTTTTGTGCCCTGATCTACCCAATTCAGTATGTGCATTCACAGACACTGATTGGAGCAGAAACATACACGTGGTTTCCCATTTTAGCACCACCCTAAATGCCAAGTGGATTGAGGACAGTGTTGTCATAATAATTCAAATTGTTCACAGTTCAGACTACAAGAAGCTACAGAATGATTTCATAAATATTTTCTGAACTCAGGTGATGTGGAGAGCAGTTGAGCGTGCACTTGGTTCAGGCTTCAGACGGGAAAACTGCGAGGTGAAATTGGTTGGGACACCTCTGACACACCAGCGGTTCCTCAGAAGAAACAGAGGAACATATGGGCCAGCTATTATGGCTGGAGAAGACGTGTTTCCCGGACATTCGACACCCATTCCACAGCTTTTTCGCTGTGGGGATTCAACTTTTCCAGGAATTGGAGTCCCTGCGGTTGCAGCTAGTGGTGCCATAGTTGCCAATTCATTGGTCTCTGTTTCTCAGCACTCACAGCTTCTTGATGCCATTGGCATTTGATGACCCTGGAGAATTCAATACCTTCTTTATCTCAAATTTTGTATTTCATTTATATAAACTCAGTGTATGTATTGTCTAATACTCCACTCCCTTAAATTTTACAAGGCAATTGAAATGTCTCTCTCACTTGTCACACTTGAATGACATTTGCATTTTGTAAGTTGTCAAACAAAATTTTATGAAAGCCTTACAAAGATTCCATGAACACAGTTTATACAGCTATAGAAACCCACATAACTGCTTATGAGCTACTGGGGCAGCTGGCTTTGGAATTGAAATGTGCATGCTACAGCTTATGTAGTTAATTAACCTGATGTTCTATGCAACCTGCTCATATGTTGGGCTCACCAGAAGTGACTCTGGGCTTACTGCTTGAAATTGTCTTATTGGTAAATATTTTTGGTTAATGCCTTGTGGGTAAGTTGTATAAGAGTTTGCTAGCTAAAAGAAAGCTGTCCATTTGTTTGACAGGCAAGTTTTTAACTGTTAGCGCGGTCTATTAGCCTTGTTAGATACAACAAAATTTCTCCTGTGTGGACATCGTCTGCCTGTGCCAACGAGGGTTGGGAAAGGGGGAACCCTGGATTAAAGGTGCTCACCGGGATGTTCACGAGAGAAAATTTCCAGTGAGATACATAGATGTGATGTGTGGATTAAAAAGGTCTACCAGAAATTAGTCATTTGACATTAGTATCGACAGTGGATTTTATTATGACTTTATTTCATCACCTTGGATCAGCTGGCCAAAAGTGATCAATGAGGCTGGTTTTGGACTTCTAATTCGCAGCATATCTATGTATCTGGTAAGGCCAGTGGATGGACACTATGTTCTATGTTCCCAACAGTGAATTTTATGCCTAATGAAAAGATGGTACCAGTGGATGGACGCCATGTTCTATGATCCCAACAGTGAATTTTATGCCTAATGAAAAGATGGATTTCGCATGGATATGGAGGAGGTCTCAGTTCAAAGTGTTTGAATCTGACATACAACATAAAATATGATTCATGGAGTCGACGATATATAGACTAATCACTTATGGAAGATCAACTTACTCTTGGTATAATAACCTACTAAAAATAATCTTGCTCTTATAAACAACTGCTCCCCTCTTGCATGGACCTTCAATCTACATTGCTCAAAATAAACCCTCCCTCCCTTCACTAGCCGGATGTCACTCTAATTTGAGATGGGCCGACTCTCAGATTGATCATGTAAAAAAATAAAAAAATATTTCAACTTTTTTTAATATTTTATTCAAGTATATTATATTTGATAAATTTTACGGTGGGCCCGGAATGTATTAGATTGAGATTTATCACATCCCAACCAAAATTGAAAATTAATGAACTTTTTTTTTTCAATAAAGAGGATTTCGATTTCGAGGTAAAAACCCAGAAAACGTGGAATCCTCCTTCGCTGCACAAACACACCCTCCAGCAAGTGACATGGAAATCACCAGCAAGTAGCCATTTAGTTTACTATTGGCCTAAGTAAAACTAAGTTAGCCGCCCGGATTACCCAAACGCTGGGCCTCTCAATTTTAACTCCAAATTAGAACAACGGTTTGCAGTCAAAGATTATAGTTTTGTAATTATACAACCACACTCGGATTAGTTCAGCTAGCTCAAAGGACGGCAACCCTCGTGTAGCCAAAAAAAATAAAAAAAATACTCCAAATATGTTGGTCTCAATCTAACCGTCTAGGTTAGGTGGGCCCATACGTGAGATTCGGAGTTCGTACTCTCTCCTTGTTTTGTGTTGCAGGAATCCAAAATCCAATTACAAGCGGAGCTGAATTTTCCTTTTCCTCGTTCCACAACATCCCTCTGTCTCTCGTTCTAAAGTTCCAAATTCCAAATGCCAAGAATGGGGCTTCCAGATTGTTCGTTTTGAGATTCATTTCTATCCAAGAACGTTCTTGAGCGATCATTCAGCCAGCGGTACCTTCTCCTCCTCTCCCTTTTTAAGCTTTCAAGCAACAATTAAGGGACATGATTGCTTTATTAGATTCTATTTCAAGGGTGTTGTGGCCTTTTTGGGGTGTGATTAAAGAGATGGTCTGGTTTGATATGTTGGGTGTCTACTGTTGGTTGGTTTTTCTTTTTCTTTCATGTCTTGATTCTTGGTGAAGCACTGAAGCCTCTGTTATGGGCTTCTACTTTTTCTTTATTTTCCTTTCTTTTTTTTTTTTTTTTGGCTCAGATTTCTTTTAACCCTGCAGTTCAAACATGTTTCAGAAATAATTAAGACACTGCTCAGTGAGATCTTTGAGGTGCTGAGATGTGGGATTTGTCGATCCGGAGAGGCCTTCTTAACCATAGGATTTAATTAATTGTAAGAAGGTGAATTATTGCTTTTGGGACAAGGATGATAGTCTTCATTCCTCAAGTATTCAAATTATCTTCCTGTTATGATTATTGGGTTTATTTTTATTTTTACTTTTACTTTATTCAGTGGCAGCAATTTTTTTTTCCTTTAGAATTTCTAGGAGTTTAGTTTTGATTCCTCAAAACAGCTTTGTGTGTGCTTATATGTGGAGTTACCTCCTGTGTATTTCAGTGATGATTTTGAGAGCAGATTATGGTAGTTGTGTCCCTTTAATGTAATAGTTTTATGATATGTGTTTTGGTAAGCTTATTTTGTTCTTTCCACTTGTTCAACACCTAGCTCTTCAAAATGGTCCATGTTGAATGGGGCTTGGCTGCTTGTCTTGGTCAAAGGGCATGAGTTAAGATGTTTGATTTTCGATCGAATAGGAGGAGAAAGGGGAATGGGAGCTATTCTTCTTAACTTTGTAAACTCCTCTTGTAGTTTCCAATGCCAACCTCTACCACTGTCAATCTACAACATGTTTGCAAAGCAACCAAACCATCATTACAGAATCCAGAGGTTACCTATGGAAATGCTTTGTATCAGGACTCCGGAGCTTGTTGCATTAGTTGTAGCTTATAACTAGGACTTTCTGCTTCTATTTGAGAAGTGGTAGCTTCTGCACCAGAAAAAAAAAAAAAGGGGCTTCCTTGGGCCCATAAGCGATGCCAAAGGGTGAGCTTCACTCGCCTTTCCCAGATAGGGGCATTGGAAAGTGTGGGCTAGTGAGGTTTCTAGAACACAAGCAAGGTAGTTTGCTTCTCTCTTAATAGAATGTGTTGGCAAAAAGAAAGGAGATATTGAACAGACTAGACCATAGTCCATATTATGTACAACATCAGAATACCAGACCACTATATATATATATATATATTTTTTTTTGGGTAAATACCAGACCACTAGATTATACTTCTGTAAAGTGGCATTTGAGAGACTCTCTGGTAAAGCTTCTAGAATGCCGACTACTGCAATCCTTTTTTTTATAACTCTTCATAGCTTTTTGTCAATGTACTGGTATGCTTTTTTGGGGAATGTATTTATGGATTTTTTTCCTTATTGTATATTGTGCATAAAATTCTAGAATCTATATGATATCATCTGCCCAATGACCTCGCAACCAAATATTCTCATCTAATCCTTGTCCTTGTGTAATATGTTGAGTGCATCGTTTACTTCTTTTCACTCAATTTTTTTTGGGACCTACACTAGTTAACTGTATGTCATTTTATCTTGGTTTATGCATGATTTGAATAGGATAACTTCAATATGGATGTCATTACATTTCAACCAACATGGGTCACGATAGAGTTGCTAGCCAGTAATCCCGAAACCAATTGATGATAGGAAACTGCTCAAACAACAACTTAACACCACAAGCCGCCGCCCCCCCCCCCCCCCTCGGGCAGGACACTTCCCAGAACCAAAGCATACACCTGCACAAGACTATAATGCAGCAAGGGGGGCCTTCTTTCCATGCACACTTGCGCCCCCACAAACACATAAGGCGGTATGGGGCATTTTTGCCCTGGTTTCCAACTTGAGACCTCTGGCTATGATACCAAGATAGAGTTGTTAGCCAGTAATCCTAAAACCAATTGGTAATAGGAAACTGCACAAATAATAACTTATCAGGTCAGCCAACATGGGTCATACTTAAGGGAATGGTGTCATAGTGAGGCAGTAGTGGGCTCCACATGTATTTTGGTACTTCATGTGGACTTTGATGATTGTTTTACATTTCATTGTGCATATAAACCATTGGCATGTGTTGTACATGCATTAATTTGCTAGTGGGACCAGATGGTTTATGGATTTATATCTGAAGTGGGAAGTTAGCATCATACAATAAATCTCATACATGTGCCATACTGGTATGGTGCATGGATGGAAAGAATTGACATGCATGTGTTTGGCAAGCCTGTATGTTTTTGTATTTGTATGTGTTCTTGTCACGCATAATGCTACGATTCTGTAAACATTGTCATGAGCACTTGATGTCGTGGCCTGCTATCTGAATTCTTACCATTTCCTTCAGTAGCCTCATTCCATCATCTTTTTAACTGTAATTAAGTTCTTTAGACTTATCCTTGGTTGCAGTTTTGATCCCTTCTTATTCTGCATTGGAACAGTGTATCAATGGAGAGTTTAGTCCTAGAGAATCCAACTCGGCCAAAATGGAAGAAGGTGGCATATGGAGGAATGCAACTGGGATATGATGACAACTACACAGATGAGTCATTCCTGGAAGAGATGGTTATGAATGCCAATGTTGTAAAGAGAGACTTGTCAAAAGTGATGCGAGACGCGGTTTCTATTTCTCAGTATCTATGTATTGTTGCTCTTGTTGGTTGTGTATGGACCTACACATTGGAGTCCATTGTTGATGAGACATCCCTTCTTTTTCTAGACGTGGGTCTTCTAGTGCTTGGCTTCTTAGTACTCTTGCTAACCTCCCAGAGACTTTCCCTTCAGGTTTTTTTCAAATATTTCCTAAACATCTCCTTCTTCATAAGTGGGTTGTATGTCTTAGCTCCTATTTACTGTACTCTTACAAGGTCCATCAGCTCAGATTCTATCTGGGCTCTAACTGTTTCACTCCTTATAGTCCATCTATTCTTGCATGATTATTCGGGTTCAACCATCAGACCCCCTGGGGCCCTGAACAATCCGACTCTAACAAGCAACATCTCTTTGAATGCATCGATAGTGGCCTCAGTTCTCATCGCTTCTCGCCTCCCATCAAGGCTTCATGTGTTTGCCATCATGCTCTTCTCCTTACAGGTCTTTCTCTTTGCACCTTTTGTCATGTACTGCATAAAGAAATTCTCATTCAAACTGCATATCGTGGTTTCTTTTATCTTGACAAGTATAACTTTGGGCATTATTTTCCAATTGCACCTATTGCTATTTGTCCTCTTCTTTGGTCTGTTGGTCTTCATCACGGTTGTCTGTCCTTGTTGGCTTATAAAGATGCAAGAATACAAGTTTGAGATTAATGGCCCTTGGGATGAGGCAAAGCTCTGTTTCGATATAACGGAGTAAGCGTAGGCTCCTGTCATTCAATCTGAGTTCTATACAGAAACCTATGGAAGAGAATTCAAGTTTGCAGTTCAACTTGGACTATCCAATCCAAAGGAGCTTTGGTAAGTTCTTCATCCGAAGCATGTTTCTGTCTTTGTTACTGGAAGTTTCATGCTTGATTGAGTAGGAACCTCTTGTGTAAGGTAACATACAAGGTTCTCTTGGATGTGTCCAAATCACAATGCATTGCATATTAGCAAATTGGATGATCAGCCTTTTTTTTTTCTTTTTCCTATACTGGCTCAGTAGTGATACTTTCACTTGAGGACACAAGGATGCTATACTGGCTCAATAGTGATACTTTCACTTGAGGTTCCGACCCTAGGCATGTGTGTGAAGCTACGGTACCAACACCTCTCAACCATGAGTGTGTTGGCAATAATTAGCCCTTTCGTGCATTTGGGGTGCAATGCAAATTGGATGTTGCTTTAGGAGGGATACCCTTTTTTGCATCTTTCATATTTTCAGCCCCAAATAATTAAAAGTAGAATTGCATTTAATACATTTCCTGATGTATGCATCATCTGCCCAATGGAGAAGATAACAATCCATTCTCGCAAAACATTTGAATCATTTGCAATTTTTGGTACATCAGATTCTGTTACTGTTTGTATAGACTATTAGTTTGAATGGGTATGTGGCATGCTGTTGAAAGTCTCTCTGCCACAACAATTGATACTACTATTGTTGAGAGATCAACCAACTATACATCCTGTTGCTTCTCAAAGCATAGGACTTCTCAGTTTATGGGGCACTGTTTTTGATATGGGTGCCTAAACTGCAACTAGAAATTCGTCTTAGCTTGGTATCCTAGAAGTTGAAAGTGAACCCGATACTTTGGCAGAAATTATCATATTGAAATGACTTTTGCTTATTGTGCTTGTTTGGCCACAGATGAAGATTGGCGATCGCTTCTGAGACTGAAACTGGGAAGGCATTTTGAATGTGCAAAAAAGGCCAGGATGCTCCTGCTACCAGACAACTGCTCTTACGATCAAAGAAGACCAGATTTTGTTGCTCTTTATATTTGAATTATTTTTAGGCATGTCAGGAGTTAAATCATTTGGGTGATGTTCGTTGAGATGTTGGCTCTCGCATGAAGCTTTGTTTTCCTGCACTTGTTGTACGAATTGTTAAAAATGACCAACAATATACAGAAAGTAATGTTGGCATTCAGTTTACAGCATTCATGGAATCAACCACCTCTTAAATAAAAAAAAAAAAAAACCATCAAATCACCTCTGTTGAATGTGCTTGGGAACTCTTCACTCTACTTGAGAGAGAGAGTTTTCACTGAAGGTTGAGCAAATCAGTAAAATGGGCCCATCAGAACCATGCCTTGGGAGATGAGAAATACATTGATTGAAGGTGTGGTTTAATCTATCACTTGGCCACATGATTTTCAAGCTCATTGCCTATCATGTTCAATAACTTGAGAGTTTGCCAAGATTAAAAGTGGGCCCTATGCACTCAACATTTATGAAATTAATCTCTCCTTAGTAAAGAGTGCTAACAGACATTCATTCTGCTTAAACCCTATAACTATTTACTCCTAAAGCAACCTCTAGCTTCTAAAATCAAAAGAGATTAATTAGTTTTTTAAAATCTTTTATTCATTATCTATTCTTTTCATGGTGAATTCAGTTGATGCCCATCAAGTGCAGAGGCAAGTCAGTTTATGGAGTCAAAGTCATGGCTTCAAAACACAGCTGTTATGGTTTTGGCTGATGCCAATTGAAACTCTAAACCATATCTTTTTCCCCCCACCTTTACACTATTTCTTTGGGGCAGCCGTACATACATTTTTTTTTTTTTTTTGGGGGGGGGGGGGGGGGGGGGGGGGGGGCGGCGCGCGGGGGGCACGGTGCCTAGGTCTGCTTTCAAAACCATGCAAAATTTTTTGGGTTTGCTTCCAAAACCCACATGGAAATTCTGGGTCCGCCCCAAAACCCATATGAAAATCACTTGCGTTTGCTAATAAAACCCAACTACCCATTTGGGTCGCTTAGATGATGATGTTGAATAGGGACTTCCAATTTTCATTTTTCCGGGACAAGGGCCCAAATGGATCAATATAGCAGTTTTGAAGCCATGATATAATTCAGACGACAATAATGGGCCTCATAAAGCCACAGTTGTGTAGCCATCATACAAGGAACTGTCATGAAACAGGGAAACTGTAAAATGAAGAAAATGGTTTGATTAGGAATAAGTACAGGCAATGCTCTCTTTTTAGAATTGTAAGTCATAAGAATCTCATCTAGGGGATCCAACTCCAAGTTAGGCATTTATTCCATGTAGGATTAAAACATTGACACGTAAAAATAACACAAGAAAGAAGAGAGAAAAGGATCTGCATTTTCCTAGAACAGATCTCAGAAGATATTGAATTCTTCAATAATCTGAAGGAGATTGAAGGTGCTGACCATCTTCTTTCACTCCGCTGGTAGACATCCTATATATATAATAAAACCTACTTAGGCTTACCATTTAGCAAAAACTGAAATGAAAAACATGGATAAGCTGGAATGAACTAAAACAGTACCTCTTGTCTCAAAAGCTTTCCCATGAATTCCTACAGCAGCCAAAGGGAAGCGGTACCAATACCAAGGAAGGGGATAGGAAGAACCATGCAAGTAGTGAGATGGCTAGGCTAGGCACCAGTGTCCATTTTTTTTTTCTTTTCCTTTTTCTTTTTTTGTACGGTCACCAGTGTAAGTTATTTGAAAATTTGGCTCAAGATAGAAATAAAATTCTTGTAGCCGACCCCAACATAGTTGGGACAAGGCTTTGATGATGATGATGATGAGACATAGTAGGAATTGGTTGGATTTGGATTGAGGATGGAAAATGGAAACAGAAAAATCGGGGGAGGTGAGCAGCATATGTTAATGTTAGAACCGAGCCTGGTAATGACTTGCAATTCCATGTTCGATCCCAAGCAGCTCGAAGCCAGCACTAATTGGGCTGGGACAAGGAAAGAAATGCCCAAGCTAGATTAACATGCAACCTTGGTTGAACTTCATCCCAGTTCGGCCCAGTTACACCACCGCTGTGGGAACCTGCCATCAATTGCATGAGAGATTTATTTGGAACTCCAACCTTACCATCCTGCCCTCCTCAGTACACATGGGAGAGGCAGATACATAGGAACCCTTCCTCCAGTAAAATTTACTATAGACAGTTCACCATTCAAGAACAAAAGTATATTCCTACTCTCCAAATGATGTCTCTTGAGCCTTATTAGATCATCTCATTAGTGTAATTGTCCGAAGAATGGGCTTATGCTGCATAACTTTCACTTTTTCAGCCAGCGTCCTGCAGGCAACCATCGCAAATGATACATGTGTCTATCTTAATCCTTCAACCAAAAGGTAGAGTAATCGGAAGGTCCAGCTGTCCAAATATGGCTTATCAACCAACCATATGAATCACCGAATGGATCCCACATGTACAGACTCAAAGCTCCCATAGATCATATAAATGCTCTCAACTCCAAATCCAACTATATCCTACTTTCTTCTCCACTCCTCTGTCTCTCATTATCCTCCTCATCTCAGCCTTATCTTCTCTCTTCATTGCAGAAGCATAGATGTTGGAAAGAAGAACATAAGCAGCTGAGTCTTTTGGTTCTGACTGCATTATTCTTTGTGCAGCCTCTTCACCAAGCTTGACATTCTCATTTTGTCTACAAGAGCTAAGCAGTGTTCGCCAAATCAAAGGAGGAGGATCAAACGGCATGCTTTTGACCAAAACGTGCGCTTCTCTCAGTTGGCCAGCTCGACATAGGATGTCAACCATGCAACTGTAATGTTCCTCGCTTGGAATTAGACCATGGTCTCTAGACATTGAATTGAACTGAATCCAAGCTTCTGATACCAGACCAGCATGGCTACAAGCAGAAAGGACGCCAACGAAGGTTACATCATTTGGCTTCACCTCAGAAGTTTTCATTTGAGTGAAGATGTCGAGTGCTTCTCTTCCGCACCCATGATAGGCATAACCACAGATCATGGAATTCCATGTAATCACATCTTTCTGGATGATGGTTTGGAAAATTTTGGAAGAGTCATGGATGTCGCCACACTTAGAGTACATGGTGATGAATGAGTTTGAGACAGAGACATCTGATTCAAATGCTCTTTTAATGACTTGGGCATGGAACTGTGACCCAAGCAAAAGATCTGCAAGCATGGCACATGACCTGGAAATGCTGACAAAGGTCATATGATTGGGCCTTAAGCCTCCTTTGGTCATTGAAAGGTAAAATCTCAGTGACTCTTCAGCAAAGCCATTCTGGGAAAAACCTGAAACCATGGCATTCCAAGAAACAGAATCAAGGAATTGTATCTCTTCAAATACTGCAGATGCTTTCTCCATCATCCCGCAGTTGGCATACATGGTGACTAATGAATTCATTAGAGCTGTATCACAAGCAAAACCTGACTTACAGATATGAGCTTGAATTTGCTTCCCAATTACCATGGTCTCAACGCAGTTACATGAATCTATCAATGCACAGTATGAAAATTCATTTAACATCACGCCCAATCCCTTCATTTCCTGGAAAACTCTGATTGATTTATCTACAAGCCCATTATGGGCATATCCCATAATCATCAAGTTCCATGAGAAAAGATCGGGCCTGTCAATTTCACCGAACATTCTCTCCATGGCATCAATTCTTCCACATTGAGAGTACATCCCCAAGAAAGAATTTCTAAGAGGTAGAACCTTTTCAAAACCAGTTTTCATGATGGAGCAGTGGATCTGTCGTCCCATCTTCAAAGAGCCCAATTTCCCACAGCTAGAAATGACACTTGAATACATTATGTCATCCACATTAATAAAGCCTTCTAATTGGATCTGACAGAATAGTCTAATTGAATCTTCATAGAAGCTATGTTCCCTAAATAATCCGATCAACAAGTTGTACGATACAAAATCCCGGGCTTCCATTGCTGTAAATACAGTACTAGCATAGCTTAAATTTTTACATCTGCAATACATGGTCAATATAATATTGTCAGTCCCTTGATCCGCTTCTTCTCTCAATTTCAGTATTAGAACATGGGCCTTTTTTGCAATTTCGAGAATGGTAAGATTTGTACAAGAGGAAAGAAAACTTGCGAAGGTAGACTCGTTCATCCTCATTTTACTAGACAAAAGCTTTCCAACAAAACTAACACCAACATCTCCAAGACCATTATATGCATAACCACCAATTAGTGAATTCCAAGAGACAATATCAGGCTGCCTTAAAGATTCAAACAAAAACAAGGCATCATCCAAAAGATATGATCTTGCATACATTGTGATAAGAGAATTCACAATAGAAACATCTGAATCCATCCCAACCTTCATGACATACCCATGTATTTCGATTCCACAATCAATAAGTCCCACGTTCACACACAAGCTAATTAAACTGGAAAGTGTAATGTGATCGAGGACAATGCCTGCTAAACTTGCATATCTGAACAATTCAAAAGCTTCAATGGCATTTCTGCATTGAGCATATCCACTAAACAGGATCTCAAAAGAAACTTCATCGAAATTATGCATTCCATTAAAGATCTTCCTCGCATCCACGACATATCCGAGCCTGACATAAGCTGTCATCAGAGCATTTGCAATGCAACAATCAGAAAAGAACCCACATTTCAAACTTTCTCCATGAATTTGCTGGCAATTCTCAACACAACCCATCTCAATTGAAGCAACAAGAACAGAAGCAAAGCTCGACTGAGTAGGAAGAATTCCAACCAGTTTCATCTTGCAAAAGAAACGAAATCCTTCGACAGGAAGCCCCGACGCAGCAAATCCAGAAATCATTGTGTTCCAAGAGACTACATCTCTCACCCGCATTCCATCAAACAGTTGGAGTGCATCTGAGATAAACCCGCATTTACCATACATATGTAGAAGATTATTGGCAATAAACAGATCTGATTCAAACCCAGTTCGGATGATGCATGAATGAGCCATCTGTCCAACCCGTA
The DNA here is from genome assembly GCA_003546025.1 of Camphora micrantha. Taxonomy (NCBI): domain Eukaryota; kingdom Viridiplantae; phylum Streptophyta; class Magnoliopsida; order Laurales; family Lauraceae; genus Camphora; species Camphora micrantha. Next base: position 7,918,824 of record QPKB01000008.1, read on the forward strand.
AGGACCGAGAAATGGATGAATTTCGCAGGATTGTGATGAAAAAGGAAGGTTGGGTAATCTGGGTACCCTCATATTCAGCTCCCAATAGTTGCAGGGAAGTGAAAGGCCTGATCTTTACTGCAGATTTCCCATTGAAAAGTGACAGTTTAGAGGGAAATTTTTGTTGGGTTTCTTTCAAAATGTGGCCTGGAATCAGAAACTTTGAACACAGTCTCATAAATCTAGGAAGCACTAATGTGTAAAAGTAGCCTTTTTGGAAAATATGCTTTTAGGGTTTCTACATATGACTGACTTCTATTAAAAAGATTAATGATCAATGAACTCCCTTAAGTGGGCCCCACAAACTATATCACATGTTGTAGTCTAAGCAGTAGCAGTTACATTTACAGGAAAAGTACATTTTATCAAGAAAAGTACCTTATACTTTAGACCCCTCAATTAAATTTGTCCAACTTTAATTTCTTGTAAGGTTCTCACCAACAATCAATCTAATCCCTCTGCATATTCTTACCTTTCTCAAATACACTAATCCTAATGTTACTCCACATTGGGTGCTCTAGATTTTACCATGTTTTGCCACCATTTTACAAATTTAGAATTAAAGGTTAGAATCATTTAATTTAATTAATCTAAAATCTTCTACATTTTTAATCTATTTTCAATCCCCTTCAATTGTCATGCATCTATATGGAGCTATCAAATGCGGGCGATTTTAAAGAAACACACCCAGCATTATATTCTATGGTACCCATCATACTACAGGGCTCCACATGTATCATCCTCGGGTTTTCTTGAATCGGGATCCTCCAAGTGGCCTTACCACAGTGACCGTGAGTGAACCACTCAGGGTTCGCCATGTCATCATGCACAATCTCTGTCCGAATGCATGGCAGGCTGCCCGCAGTGACGTTACAAACCTTTAAATGGTCCACTCAAGGTCACCGTGAGATTTTTCCTCACCGGATCCTCATTGGGTTTTCTTCTTCCGAGGACCCATCTAAATGCTGATATTCCACTTTCTTCCCTGGAGTAGAGCCCCCCATAATTCTCACATTTCATTTGTCCACATACAATCATACATCACACATTCCAGAGATAATCGCACTAGCTCTAGTGGACATGATTGTATGTGGAAGTAGAGTTAAATAAAACCAAAGCCACCCATCAAGTCTCCTCTCATCCTATGTTCATGGGCATGGCTCACCTGAAGACATGCCTAAACCCCTCACTGATATCAAAAGGGCTCCACAGAGAATCTCCTTGTATCCGTGAATTTACTTCTATCCACACCAAGCATATTACAGAATCTGCTCTTGTCAAATGTAGAAAAAGGATTAATGCAGATTGTATGAACCCAAGAGAGAAGGGTGAGGTTGTGGGATATGTGAAATGGGTATCAGCTGCTTTAGTCAGAAATGGGGGCAAGAGAGAGATATTGGACAGAAGGGCATGTTGGCCATGCAAAACTAATTCTACTCCAGCTGGAGAAGTGGGTGTTGTTAGGAAGGAAGCCCAAGACGTCATATGTGGGGTTGCGGGGGAGGAGCAGTTTGGGTATTTGGTGAGTGAGTATGGGTGGGGTGTGAGGAGGTTGGTTGAGGAGGAAGAGGAGATGAGGAAGGTGGCTCAAGTTCAGGCTGAAGCATTCCATGAACCTAAGGCCCTCTTCAATGATCTCTTCTTCCTTTTCTTTCAGGTCTGCCCTTTTCTTCTGTTTTTGATTCCAATGATTCTGTATGTATGTATCTTCTTTTCTTTAGATTGGTCTCTTGCTGCATTTAGATATTTGCTTTCTTTCTGATGTCCTTTTTTTCTTTTTAGTTTTCTGCTGTATTTATTGGTTTCTTTGCTTTTTGAAAGCCATTGGAATTTGGAATCTCTATCTCTCTCTCTCTCTCTCTCTCTCTCTCTCTCACACACACACACACACACACAGAGACACAGAATGTATTACTCCAACAACATTCCTATAATGGACCACCAGCCTGGCCGTTGGAGTCCGCACTATGATCAATCTAAACTCCTCCCATTCACTAACACACTCAAATTTGACTCTCATCCAAGTTCTACAGGCCATTGGATTAATCATGAAAATTTAGCACCTATCAAACTTTATCTAAATGACTAGAATTTGAACAACTTTGAGGCCCTTAAAAGCTCACTTCCTATGATCAAATGGACACTAATTTTGCAGAGGTGGGTCACGAGCGACCTTTCAAAATCCTCATTTCCCATTATTTTCATGCTTCCAGGTAGGCTCCACAGGCCGTGTCATTCCAAGTTTAGAGATGCACGCACATTACAGCCTTTTGTACCTTTCTTTCCTATGATTCCTTTTTTTTTTAAACTGATAAAAGAAGGCCATCTATTTGCAAGTCATTAATCAAAGTGCTAGGATTGAACATAACTAAGAGTGCTAAGACTCTAGAATTCTGTGTATCTGTTCAGATTGGGGATCACATAATTCCTCCTCAGATATATACTGAACAGCATTTTCATACTTCCATTTCTTGGTGGAAAGGCTCCTATAGTCCTGTGCTTTCTTCTGACAGGAGTGTCGATCTTTCCTTGGTGGTTTTAAATACACAGTAGAACTTTAGTAGGTGGAAAAAAAAAAAAAAAAACACACTAGCATTAGCTTGTCTAGAAATATCTTTCTTTTCAGATGGTACTATAGCTTGTTCAAAATTATCATGAGCCTTTATTCATTTTTTCTCCCAATTGTCAATACTTGTGTTTTTGAAAGTTTTATATATATAAAGTATTTGAGTGACTTATTTAAGATAGACAATTGCCATCTAAATTGAAGACTAAAATAATCAGATAGTGCAACGTTTTGACATTTCACAGAGTTGGATGAAAACAGTCCCATAGCACTAACTTATATTTTCTCTTATTTTACCCTGTGAAATTTACAGGCAGAAGTACTTTCTGCTCTATTCTACAAGATTAGGAATTCTCCACCGAACAGGTGCTCTTGCTCCCTTTGGTTTTCCATTTAACTTCTTTTTTATTGTTTTTTCTTTCTGTTTTTGTGTTACTTTTTATCAGAAACAGAACTTTATTCACTAAAATAAAAACAAAAATTAAGGCTTAAAACAAAGGCAAGAACATACAAATCAAACTCAAAACACAATGGACAGGCAACATGGGAAGACACAATCCATAAGGCCTTTGATTGGGAAAGGAACAACCTGACAATGCGGGTTCTGTTATGAAGAATCACTCCACTGAAGCTCTACCTCACCCGTATACAATTGTGCTTCTTTAGACACAGGGCAGAACAATACTTCTAGTTAATGATAGTTCTTATATTGTTCTCAAGGAGATTCATGTACCATGGTTCTTTAGCTTTATGTGTGCAATTTTAAATAACCTTCAACAGTCATTCGCCCACCTTGTGGTGATTGTCGCCACCAATGTATCTCACTGTGGATTGGAGAACTCAGATAAATATGTCCGCATTGGATATTCTGTCAAATTTTGTCCACGTTGACTATAAACAGTTGACTTGTCTAAATGTGGGTCCCACCAGATGAGCAGTGTAGATATCTGAAAGGGCCTAAACTGTGCCTTTGGTGACCCGTATTAAGTGAAGGGAGAAGCAAAAATGGTCACTCCAATAAGCTATGATACCTGGATAAATGATCCATCAGCTATGATGCTCTTCGGGCAAACTTTTGAATGTATGAGCTTCCAACTCATCAAATATAATTACCAGTTACTGATTAAAAAAAGAAAAAAAAAAAAAAATGACCTCTATTTATGAGCCATCCCCTTTAATAGCTACACACTTCCAAGTTAGAACATATCCATTCATACCATATTCAATACTTTATTTTTATGTGTAATAACCGTGTCCCTTATCGTTACCATATCTGGGCAGTAGCCCATCAGATTTCCCAGTTTGTGTTAATCTGACACAATTCCTTAGTATTAAAGCAAGCGTGAATGCTGTTTTGCTGAAAAGTTTTTACCTAGCAGGTATGCTTGTTTGGTTGCTGAGCCCGTTGACCGTCCGGATTCCTTAAACACATCAAAGGAGGGGCTTGTGGGGGTTGTGGATGTCACAGTTATGAGAGATGAAGATGTTCTTAAGCATATTGATGGAGCAGAAGAATACCTCTATGTGTCTGGAATAGCTGTGATGAAGGATTGCAGGTGAGTACATTTGCTATTGTCCTCTCTTTTTAGGGGAAATAGACAGAAAATAGTCCAGTGCGGAAACAGTTCCTCCGGAAACAGCCAAATGTTTCTTGCAAATTGGAATATTGGATTGTTCTCAACCTTCTAGTGAAGATAGAAGAACAGTAAGACTGTTGTAACTCTTAAATCTGCTATCAGCGCATCAACTGTATGCAAGGATGTATATGAGAAACAATCATATATAGTTGGTTGCATGAGAGCCAACTGTGTTTGTACAAATGACAACTTTGTGGCTCTCAGGAAATCACCTTCCATTGACTGCGATTGGCACAAGTTTCCATACTTCAGAGTGGTCTCTTACCATTGGAGCAAAGTGTTCTTTAACACCTCAAGATGAAATGTGAGATGATATATGTGACAGAGATTGCTTCCAGTCAAATGGGAATTTCACTTGTTTGAAGTGATAATCAAGCACACTGCATTTCGTGGAAGGTGGTTTTGTTACAACAGCACATGCCTTGAAGGGAGATGGGACCTGCAGTGCAGACACATATACTTTGTAGTCTGTTCGCTGCACAATATCTCATGAAAAGTGGGTTGAAACGGTAGTGGACACAGGAATTTTTCGTTGAAGTGTCAACATGTAGAAAAAAAAGAGAGAGAGGAAAAAATCACAAGCGAACCATGTGAGCAGCTATGAACACCCCCTACCCTCTGTTTCCAGCACTGGTTTGAAATCACCAATGAGACTTTCTAGGCCTAGGTACACCATAGAGGCATGGACCCAACCTGTTTACAACCAGGTGGAAGTACATTCTAATCATGGGAGAAATTTCACTTTTCCATTTGATTAGTTGTTGTCCCTACTTGAAAAGGTATAAACAAACTGGGCTGGCTCACAAGCTACTCAGCTCAGCTCTATTGCGCTCTGACTTGATTGTTTTATGCGCCATGCTCAAGCTAGGCCTTCTAGGCTCGAGTCTACTCACGCTTGACTTCTTAAGGGCCTTGGCTCAAGCTCAAGCTTGCCACATCTTGGTATATGCATGTATTACATAATACGTGCACTTCTTTATTGAAATCCATTTTTATTGTTTAAGAAATATTGATGGGATATATACCAAAAATAAGTTTGATACATAATACTTTGTTTTATTTTTGACATTTTTTAAACATAACATGGTACAGCAACATGAGAGACAAGCATTTTCCTGATAATAAAACCATAGTGGCATCGTAATGACCTGATTTGACATGTGGGGTCCATCCTGAAATCAAAAGCATCCATACCATTCAGGCGTTCCCATTCAGGCACTCTCCCCGAATGAAGGGTCCCAAAGTGGTCTGCACAAAATGTTGTTGTAAGTGTGAAGCATGAATGATGCCAATCTATATCTTGCCTTTATGGTTTGAACCAATGGTTTACCCCATTTTGTCATGGGATCGAGATTTGGCATCGGCAATGTGGTGACAAAAGAAAAAAATCATGAATGGCATGCATCCACATAGGTCCCGCAGGGGGCTTAGATTTTTTCCTCTCATAGGAAACGTGAGAGGTATTTCTTGGATGAAAATTTCCAAATATATACATATGTATATTGTAAGTATATGCTATAAGGTATATGAGCTTGAGTTGAGATTTAGCTTATTATGCCATGTCATGCAGAGCATCTCTAAGCTTGGCTTGATTTCTAATAAAGAATGAGCTCAAGCTGCACTTGAGCTTGGTTAAGTCTATCGGCTCAGCTAGGCTTGATTAGTGTTCAACCAAAGCTCAATCTCAGCTTGTTTACATCCTTGCCTGCATTTCTACTTTGCATTTGTACTTCTCCCTTGTGTAACAATGATTTTAATTTTATTTTATGATTCGAGACTATGAATGATAGGAGGCAAAAAGTAGCGACAGTATTACTCAAGGCCTGTGATCTACTCTCTCTTCACTGGGGTTTTGACTACCTCGCACTACGGGCTTATGAAGATGATTCGGCTGCATGCAAATTGTATTCAGCGGCAGGCTACAAAGTTGTCTCAGGGGATCCCAATTGGATGACTACTTGGATAGGAAGAAAGAGACGTGTTCTAATGATCAAACAGTCTGGCCTCAGTGAGTAGCATTTCCACCTGCGGAGTTTTTGCATTCTTCCTTACCACAAAATTTTCATGCCAAACTATTTCATTGGTAAAAAGTTAAGAAAAATTAGTTCCAAAGTTTCATTTACTGTCCAAAATTCTGTTCATGGGAATCCTCAATTTGGCAAGAAATGTTGTTAATGATAACTCAAGGAAAAGAAGTGAAGAACCCTGTTGGTTTTCCCTTCGTCTAATTGCATTTTCTTGATTTATGTTTGTGCATTTTCAAGTTCATTTGCTAGACCTTAGAGCCGGTTGGAGGTCATAATAAAGTGTAAGGGTTGGATTAAGCAAATGGAGAAGCATCACATGAAGGAAACCAGAATAATCAGAACATAAGGAGCAAAATTAGAAGCAGCAAACTTGGGGCACATGACATTTTAATTGAAGAGATAATGGTTACTTGTTAGCCCAACACAAACAATAAATTATTGATTGCTTACAGATTGAAAGTAAATATAAAGTGCTGAATGCAACAAAAGTGAGCACAGAACTCTCCTTGAAATTGTAAAACTTATGTAGAGAACAGATCAAGTGTCCTTGTTTTTATTGCTGGCCTGAACCTAAATTTTAAAATAGAAAATGAAAGATAAAGCAGTTCGAGGATAGGACTTAATTCTCCTTGACAATTGTTTGACTTGTGTTTGGATCCATGCGGTATACATGTTACCAAATGAAAGCAGATTGGCACTGAGGGCATGTTTGTGTAGAATTTGGATTTTCCCACTGTTTTGTGCAGATTAAATCTGCAGAAAATGAAAATCCAACAAGCCATTTTTCTACTCTAACGGCACCGGAAGCCCACGTGATCTCTCTCTCTCTCTCTCTCTCTCTCTCTCTCTCTCTCTCTCATCTTCAACAGCACAGAGTATTTTCTCTACCACTTCATGCTTCTAAAACATCTCTTAAGAAAGTTTCGGACAGTTGCACTTCAATGAATTTTCTCAGTGGCAGGAGTCCATACTTCAATGGGGACTTATAAATTGAAAATATTTATTGAGTTCTGATTTTGCTAATGATGGTTCTTTCTCCCATTCTCTATATTACCCTGCTGAAATTACTGCATTGTTTTTTTTTTATTTAATCAAAACTTATGGATTCACTAACCATTCAAAAAACAATTATGAATCCTTTAACTTGTAATTTTCTTGAAGATCCCATTAGCTCTTTTATATATATATATATATATATATATATCAGTGAAGTACTCACATGCCAAAACACAAGATCAACAAAAAGAAAAGGTTAATATGAGTATTATAACATATGCAAAGAACCAAAATTACATAATGTGAGCAACTGAAGGAATTTCCCCATCAGCCCCTTAGACATTTTGTTAGCCAAACTCTCTACATGCTTAAACAGCACTTGAAAGGAAGAAGACAAAGTTTTGATTTTGAGAAGGAAAAGAAAAAGGGAAATGGAGCTTCCATGGCCTGCAACAGAAAAAATCCAAGAAACAACATTAGAAAAACCACTCTCCACTTCAATGAAATGAAGAAGAAAACAAACAAAGAGCTAATAAAATGGCCATCATCTTTGTCTTATAGACTCTCATCATCATCATCATCATCGCCTTGTCCAAACTATGTTGGGGTCGGCTATATGAATTCTATTTCTCCATTCGGATCTATCCTGAGCCAAATCCTCAAATAAGTTAGGAAGATTATATACATGCATCGTTCTGGGGTTATTTGAGGCAGGGTTATTCAGCAGAGGTGCTGACGATGCATCAGTGTATCTGCTGTTTGTTAGTATTAGAAATAGGGATGCACATGCATAACCCCCTTTTTATAACCGAAGCCGCCAACACAAGCACTATGTAAAAGTAAGCAACTGAGAATATAGGTGCCGTTTCATCAAACATGCCCAGTTCTACTGTAACAACCAGTAAAAAGGATGTGTCAATAACTTTAACAAATTTGTTTCCCAATAGTATCTGAATATTAGATAGAGCCTTTTTTTTTTCTTTTCCCGCTTGCTTGGTGTAGCGACCAAGTGGGACTACTTAAACCTACCTGCCCAAGGATTGATCCCATAGCAGTATGGTGAGAGCGGGAGTCCTGTCCACATAGACATCCTATGTTCTTGGGTCAGTAGTGGATATTGATTATTCACTAGAGATGCAATTTGAGCTTTTTCTGATTATTCTTTGCTTTTTGCATAGTTCATCTTTGTGGATTCATGCTCTGGATTTGCATTAAAATAAATTAAATGTGTTTCTTCTTTATGCAGATTCTAAAACATATAAATGTATGATTTCTTGAGGTGCAGGGGATTGGTGTTAGAACTCCCCAGGTGCCAAAATGGAAACAGACACTAGTAAGATTGAAGGCTTGTGTCTCCAAAAAGCTGATTATAGCCACCGGAACTCCGAGCAGCTTTTTTAATCTATGCTCCATTCTTTTCAATCATCTGTAGTCATTTAATGCAAATACTATGCTGGTGAAATTACTGGATCCTCACTATTTTTTTGGGTAGAATGTCTGAACTTCTCAAACATGTCATAGCATAAATTGTAAGATCAAGACTACTCTTGTTTGACTCCTTTGCTTCTGGGGGAATTGTCTCAGTAACCAACGAGTGGTACTCAGTTGGCCAAGGACTCTGCGCCTCACGAAGCGGAGAGGTCTTGTGTTCGACACCTACCTTCATCGGTCACCTCCCACAATTTAACCCGGTGCATGTGGATATGAGGGTTTGAATGTGCCCTTGGGGATTAGTTCTCAGTATCCAAAATCAAGTGTTCCTTCTTCTGGGCTGGGCTGGGCAGGAGATACCCTGAGTTAAAAAAAAAAAAAACAGTCTCAATTCTCAATTGCTTCAATATGAGGTTAGGTGTTTAAAACAATGCTTTCAGAAGGGTGGGGCATCAGATTGTCCTTACCCTGCTCTCAATGGGGAGAGGGGTGGGTGGGTTTCTCTTCCAAATGGCCATAGATTAAAAAATCAGGTGCATGAAATTTTGAAATTCTTGTTAAGAAACGAGGCATTTGTAAAATGCCATGGGAATAAGTCATCACATCGTGTCCTAAAACCCTAACACCTCAAATTCTTGTCAGGCAAATAAATAGGCTCATTGTCTTCCATGAATATCATACATTGTCTTCCATGAATATCATACAGACCCGAGGGGATTTAGGATCAAGTGGAAAGTCAATCACCTCATGAGCATAAAGATGATGGGAAAATCCCCATAGGCTGAGTAATTGTTGCAATATTAGTGAGAAATAGTGTTTTTATAAATTTAAAATTGTAAGCTTTGTAATTTTAATTAACAAAAAAAAAAAAGTCAATATGCTAGAACTGATGACTTTCTTCAAAAAAGAAAAGGTTAAAATCATATTTGAGGTTTTAGTGTGTTTCTATAACAATCATACCAGATACATCTCTGACAATAAATTGAACTTACAATGACTATATTACGACCAATTTATCCAATAAAATGTTATGATAAACTTACATCATTATCAATATCTGTAACATTGGGTTGAATCAGATCAGCCCTCAATATTGGTTCAAATCACTAAAAGCTGGGCTAGGACAAGCTTCAGCTCGCCTTTGGCCCATGAACACCCCCATCCCACAAGGATATTGGCACTGACCCAAATGGTACAATTCCGGCGCATGTTAGGCACATAAGCATGGCCCACTTGGTGACTTCCTAGCAGAGCCTTCCCCACCCCCCACCCACCACCCCACCCCCCCAAACCATCCATTTGCAGACCATATGTTCATGATGGTGTTTTGAACCTACAAATCAAGAAGAACTTCCAGGGATAATCCATCACAATGCCTCCCATCAAATTACAGTTCAAATCCTAGTACTATTGGCCACACTTGCCTGGGCTTCAGACAAATCCCATCAATCATCATATGGACCTTCAAGAGGGCACTGATGCTTGCAGATATATAGCAACCACGGTGGATGGCTCACAACCTAAAAAAGTGTCCCACTAAATGGGGAGAACTGATGGACCATTAACTGCAACTCCATTGCTAGCCATGAATCAATTTGTGAGGATCTAATCTAGGGGATTCTTGGTGCAGCCATTAAGCACGGCCATTCAGAGATAAACACTATAGAGCTACCCATCCAACCGACTTCTAGAAACAACTGCTGCTGCAATCAAGAATGCATATCCTTTCTTTAGCAGGTCCCTGATGACTCTGTGCAGCACTGCTGCTGTTTTCTTGGCAACACATTGGTCTTTTACGCCACATGCACGAAGCATGGGATGAGCTAGTTTTCCTTGAGGGAAGAAGGCAAGCTACTAACATGCTTTCACCTGATGAATAGAATGATCTATGTATGAGATCTGAAACACAGAAAAATTAGGGAGAAAAGGACAAAGAAAAGGACTGCATCTTGATATACACTGCCACAACAACATTTCATAAGGGAGTTGGAATTCATTCACAGTGAGAACACATCCGATAACAACTTTATTCCTGCCTCCCCAATGCATTTGGGCAGCACCCAAAATGCCCCATCAGTTGATTCTCAACTTCAAGTTAGGTAAGAACATATTGGGATTTTAGCAGAAACAAAGCACCCAAAAACAATAGGGCATCAACATTGAAATGCTGCCTCAATCATCACCACAACTCGTACAATTTTCCAAGTTCTGCGCCCCTGAAAGCATTAGGGTTACCAAGAGCCAAACTAAGTACAATCGCGCAGTGCTATCAAGCAGCCTTCATCTGCACCAGCATAGCTACTAGTGAGGAAGCTGCAGTCAGTGTAACCAATTAGAGAATTGCAGAAAATGTGTCCTTTTCTAGACCTCAGTTGGCAACAACTCAGAACAAACTCGGAAATCCTCCCCATCGTCAGTAACCACCCAGCCGAACAGCTGCTTTACAGCCTGGTTGCTCATGACATCACTTGTGTGCTTGTCATTCCAAAGCGATAATGCACAAAATCCTGGAAGGGAAAAATAGAGAGCAACCGGAAATCAAACAGGTTCAATTCACTAACAAGAACCCATACACAGATCTGGCAACAACAAGAACAAACTAAGAGAAATGCATTGTACTTAAATAAGTAAGAATAAGCAGCACCATTACTAGCATAAATGCATAACAATTAGTCCACAATCCCAGAAAGCCTTCATTGCAAACCAGAAAACATCAGACAACTACCTCAAAAAAAATGTCAATTCTTCCTGCTCAGATTTTACTACATTTCATGAATGTCAATTCTTCCTGCTCAGATTTTACTACATTTCATGACCAATGGTAAAGCAAGTAATACCACTAACCATACTTGTGCCAGTTCTCAGAGAGGTCAATTCCAAAATATAGGTAACCACCTTATCATAAAGGATTGGATTTCCATGCATTTCCACCAAAACCTAAAACTATTGATGCAACTCATCAACCATATACATGGCATGTCTGCACACAGTCATGCCAACCATTCTGCTTGCCCATTTTATATGGAGAACAGCCCAAAGACACTAATCAAACAATTCTTCAGCATCTGGTTGTAGGATATGAGATTCATGGTTAAAAAGAAATTTGTCAGTAGTCCAAATTCAAAGGGTAACTTAGGATCAGGTTAATTTTTGAGTTGCATGTTAAGCCCAACAAAGGCTCACGATTTGGATTTGATGAGCCTTCATGCCTCATATTTGGAGAAGAGTGGCCACAGAGTTAGTGTTAAGATTGATAAGACTCTAATATGGATTTTACAAGAGTTTGTAGAGACATACAACAGCCTTGCACATCAAAATTAAAATGGGCCAAAAATTGGATAGCTAGGATCTTTTAAAGAACTATGGTAAACTCCACACAAAATAAATAACAAGCAACTCTCGCATACAATTAATTACACCGACCTCCCAAAATATTCAATACCGACTGATGCTCACAACCTTGGCAGTCATTAATATCCAACCCGCATGGGAATCTCCACATCTTATGTGATCTTAACTAGATTGAATGGGTTGCATATCATTCATGATGTAACCTTACTGGTGTACGATAAGACCTATTGGATAGAGATTGTTGATCATCCTAACATTACCCAAGCAAAAGGCGAGAAGAAAGCCAACTTAATCTTGGGCCTGTGTGGGGGCTTTACTAATGGAATTGAGTGAAGTAAAGATTATTTTGAATAAAGAATAAAATATAAGTGGGCGATGATGGTATTTTATTTTTAGTTGTTTGTGATGGAATCTTTTTGACTTTTTGTATTGGGAAGTGGAGTTTTTTTTGTCTTTTAATAGAGAAAGGGGGTTGCTTTTTGACCTTTTTTTTTTTTAATATGGCGGGAAATTTGAATTAAAGTGCTTTTGATGTAACTTTTTTTTAGAAATGGGAGCTTTATTTTACTTGACTCTATTAGTAGAGTTGCCAAACAAGCCTTACGACAAAGTCTACTTTTTGTGGTTGTTCAAAGTTTTAAAGGAGCAGAAAGGCAAAAACCCTCTTTTTTGGTCTTCTGGCACTTGGCGCAATGGTATGACATCCCATCCATTATTTTTTTAAATGCTATAAAGTCTACTTTTTGTGGTTTAACTCATGGAATTTGCTGTTAATAGATTTAAAGGAGCAGAAAGGCAAAAAACCTCTTTTTTGGTCTTCTGGCACTTGGCGCAATGGTATGACATCCCATCCATTATTTTTTAAAATGCTATACATCACGCATTGAGGGTTGTGATACGGATTTGAAACCTGTGTAGGCTGTTTTTGTACTCCTTATAGGTAGTTTTCGATGCCACCAATGGATCGCATCATAAAAAATAAAAAGTTTCTAGTTGATGATGCCCAAACTGATTTACATTCAAGAAATGGCTTATCCACAGCAGAATCAATGATATTGATGGTCTCACTACCAAATCAAGAACCCCAATAATATACTCCTCAAGCATGACTCAAGTTTAATGTGTTACCATTTCATGTCAGGAATAAGTGCAGACTAGAGCTACAAATAATACAAGCTCAAATTTCAATTTTTTTCCAATCTTGTATATCGGCTTGTTTGGCATTACAGTAGATTGCATTAAGCACCAAGAAGGTTGGACCTTTTTCTTTTTACCAGTAACAAGATATGCCGATCTTCATGTTCAGTTTGTACTTTAAAACTGGTAAATATGCCCACGAATTCCTTTCTGGACAGTACCAATGCATTTATTTGCAATTAATGAAAAACTGTCCAAGCCAAGGTTATTAACCCTGTGAGATAGCCCTTTGTGGCAATCGGAGAGTCTGTCTGAGGGATGTTCAGACTTGAAGAGCAGCAGAGCAGTGGAAACTTTGGGAATTTACTATCATATATGATATCTCTTTATCTGGCAATAGTCCAGTGTTCTCATTCCATTATTATATCCTTTCATGATCAATCTAACTATCCTGCTTTTGGGCATGCTTTTGGGCATGTAAGCTCCGCCTGTGATTTATTTTTTATACAATATTTAGTCCGTGAGAAAGCCCAGCACTGCCGCCACCGCCCCCAACACCCCCCCACACCCCCCCCCCCCCCCCCCAACACACACACCAATAATAATAATAATAAAAAAAAAAAAAGATCAATGAGACCTGGACTTATCACCTAAATTTTGAAACTGTAAAGAAAACTACCTAAAGCTACATTTAAAAGAAAAGAAAAGAAATACACACATAGAGGAGGGCTCTCCTAAGCTGCAGCTTATGTTATCCTAAGCTGAAACAATGCATCGTTGTCATTATTCTGGTTATATGGCTCCATGATTTTGTGAGTGCCCATAAGAGAGGGATTTTTTTATTTTTACAAGTGGGACCATCACTAAGTATATAGAAATAATCTTACATCTCAGAAAGATTAATCGATTTTTTCTCCTCCTTTTAGGGAATGAAATTTAAATGAGTTTATCTCAAGTCCCTAAAAACAAGTGAGATGTGTTATGTATAAATTCAAAATGCCAGTTAAACATATTGATTGGATGAGAGAAAGGGGCGTAGTGATGGAGAAAACGCCCAGGGCGTTTTGTAGCCCTCCCCATATTTATATATATATATATATGAGAGAGAGATGCTCCTATGAGAGATAGGAGTGGGGGCCCTCACATGTAAGTTGTTGGCATTGGATATGGATGTAAGGGCCCCCACCCAATCTCTCATAGCAAGGTGAGAGCATCTCTCATAAGAGCAACTCCCATATATATATATATATACATATATATACATACACACACATATGGGGAATATTCATGTGCATCTATCCCTCACCATCGGGTGAGGGGCACTTTCCCTTTTTGCACATGAAGACAAAGAAGTGTACCTCACCCTATGTACTTGAAAATTCACTTTTGTACCTGAAAATCCCCATTTATGGAAGTGTCCCTCACCCTATGGTGAGGGATAGATGCACATGAATGTTCCCCCATACATATATATATATATATATATGAGCAAGGCTCTCCTAAGCTCGAGCTACTGGGGCCCACCTTTGGTCCATCCAAATGGACCAAACACATGACCCCCCAAAATTGCACATGTCCAACTTTCGGTCAAATCCTAATTTACTAGACCGTTGGATCGACTATGTTTCGATCTGAATGGACCGTTGACCATTAAACTTTTGGGCCCATATGGAGATGATAGAAATCACATTTGGGGTTATTTTTTGCAGATAGGAGGATCCCAAGGAGGTCCTTGAAATCCCCCTCATCCCCATCCCCATCCCCATGTGGGTCCAGGTGGGCCCCACCACATACTTGAGTTTACCTTATCCTAATCTTATATTAAGCTTGAGCTTAGAAGAGCTAGCCCAATATATATATATATATATATCTCCATAAAAATTGAATAAAATAAAAGTAAATTGTAAGCTGTCAAAAATGTTTTGTAATGTAGACGTCTAAAAATTCAAAAATATAAAAAACCACTTGATTGGTATGCAAAAGAGGCCACATCTTATAGCAGATCTTCATTGTTTACTACCCTAAATTAAAACTAGTAAAGAGGGGCTAAACATATTTAATAATTTGTAACATGAGAAAAAGGAAAATGCAGGAATCATCTGGAGTCATCTCAATATGTGAGTAATTTTACTATGTTACATGCAACTAGTAATCCAAGAAAAGCCAATGACCAGCCTCCAAGTAGTAGGGAAAAAACTGCTAATGCAAGATGAACTTTATCGAATACCAAAAGAAACAAGAAGCCAAATAACCTGGATGGGAATCGCTCATATGTTCCTGAGAATCGCTCAAGTGGGGATGATGGGTGTCAATCATGTGGGGATGGGAGTCGTCCATGTGTAGATCAGAATCACCAATTTGTAGATGAGAGTCACTCAGATGCAAATGGGCGTCACTCTCAGGCTGTTGCGAATGCCTACACAAAAATTATAAAAAAAAAATGATGAGGGCAAATACAAAAGCAGAAGCTAGAAAAACAAACATGACAAATTTTGTAAGCACACAAAACATATAGACCTGAAGAGAGAAATATATTTACCCTATGCCCTTCAACGTAGGGCATTTACGTTTGTTGTGATCATGCCCCTTGCAAATGCTACAACTCTTGGTGCCCTTTCTTTGCTTCTCTGCTCCACTCATTAATCCCTGATTAAAAAGGAGACCATTTATGACATTGCATTGGGAGTTATTCTTCTGCATTTCTTGGGCAATATTCGGATCTTCGTTTGCAAAGGTGTCCTGGATTTCAAAAGTCTGATGATCAAACAGATTTTGTTGAATATAGCCAACATTTTCAATCCCATCAGCTCCGTCTACAAGCGAAGAAAATATACCATTCCCATCTACACATGCACCCGATAGATTCTCAGCATATTTTTCTGAAGTATGGCGTATCCTTTTATGTGACCGAAGAGAAGATACCTTACTTGGAGATACCAAATCATGCTTATGAACATCTTGAAATCTCGTAACCACCCAATTGTCCTCCACAGAGCCTCTTCTTCTCTTTACCATAAGATATGCCTGGCACCCTACCCTTGTATGAGGTTGCTCACCTTTAGTTGTGCTCTCCTTATTTGTGTATTTCTCACGCCGCCTTCCTTGTTTTGAACATACAAACAATCTGGAAATAACTTCCCCATCACGTTTTGATCTTTCCTGACGATCAATGCGAACACTAAAACCTACTCTTCTAGCATAATCATTATACCATTGGTACGCATCATCAGCAGTTTTAAATTGTAAGCCCAACCGAGGACATGAATCATCTTCAGAATTGGTGCCAGATTCAATGTCAAGTGCGACCTTAAATTTGCCATTCTTGTTTTTTGGACCCATACGTTTATTTGACAGGGACGCTGAGTCGTGATTATGAAGCTCTTGAAATCTTGTAACCTCCCAACTCTCACCTGTAGCACCTCTCCTTCTTTTTACCATTAGATATGCCTGGCATCCCACCCTTGTATGCCCTTGCTCCGCTCTACTTCTACCATCTCGATTATTGTATTTCTTCCGACGTGTTCCTTTTTTAGAACAAACGAATAGTCTAGAAATAACTTCCTTATCACGTTTCGACCTTTCTTGACGATCTATACGCACTCTAAAACCCATCCGCCTAGCATAATGATTATACCATATGTATGCTTCATCGGCAGTTCTGAACTGCATTCCTAAATGAGGACAAGAATTCTGTTCCGAAATTGGACAAGGTTCGTCAAGTGCCATCTTCCGTTTGGAGATTTTTCTTTTTGAAACCATAGATGATGGAGAAACTAAATCATGATTGTGATGTTCCTGAAATCTTGTAATCTCCCAACTATCCTCAACAGGACCTCTCCTCCTTTTGACCATAAGATATGCCTGGCATCCAACCTTTGCATGTGTCTGCTCAGCTTTACATTTGCTCTCTCTATTGTTGCTTTTCTCTCGACGAGTTCCTTTTCTAGAACACACAAACAATCTTGAAATAACTTCCCCATCGCGTTTAGATCTTTCTTGACGATCAATGCGCACTTTGAAACCAATCCGCCTAGCATAATCCTTATACCATGTGTAAGCATCATCAGCAGTTTTAAAGCGCATGCCCAAACAAGGGATTGAGTTGTCTTCTGGTCTAGGGCATTGATCAGCATCTATTACAACCTCATATTCACCAATAATATTGTTGTCAGAATTCATATACTCCACCACCGTATCAGGCTCAACATTTATGGCCACCCCAGATTCTGTGGCATGGCCTTCCGTGATCTTGCAACTTACTGATGCATCATTATCATTGTTGCTTCCCATGGAAATTTACCGTCTTGCACAATAAGCAACTATTTTCCAAAATATGCCTGAAAAAATGACATGGGTTTAGTCACTCGAGCACATATCTAGAGTTACTATGTTGCACCCCCAAAAAAAGGGGAAAAAATAAACAGCAATGATTAAAAAAGAAAAAGAAAAGAAAAGAAAAGAAAGGCAAAATCAGATCAGAAGAAAATAAAAAGTACTTACTTCTTACCAATAAGAAAAGTTTACTAATCAAAGGTGAGGAAAGGCATAAACAACAGGTTGCGGATAAATACATCTTTATCATAGAAAAAGAAGAAAAATTAATTAATTGCTATACAATCCATTTACACACACCTACCTCCTTTTTGTTGGCAATAGTTCAAGTTTGACATTGATCTTGACATTTGTCCTATTGGATTTTATCATAACAGATCTCTATGAATGTAGCAATCAAACTTGGAGGAGCTAAAACCGAGGGCCAAGAACATCTGATCAAACTGGTAAAAGGAATCCTCCTAATCCACGTTCAAACCTCCTGATTGTCATGCATCCAAGTGGACTCCAAAAAAGGGTGAGAGTTTCCAAAGAAAATTGCCCATATGTTGTCCAGTGTGTGCATGTCTGCATATGAGAACTTTCAGTTAAGTAACAAAGTTTAGTCACCTTGTATGGGCAAAAGCACTCTGAGGCTCACTTGGGATCCACAACACCCTCCCACCATCCAAAAAAAAAAACTGAAGGATTGCCCTCAGCAACGGATTTCGCCGACAAATTTTTTAAGCAAGCATTTTGAGCTCTAAATATCCATCATCTTAAATCCCCTGGATCAAACAATTTGTGGCACCATTTTCCTAAGCATAGCCCTTTTCTTCTCCCCTCCTCCATGAAGGTCAAATTAGGCTCTTGCCCATAAATCACCTGGCCAAGATTGCTCAGGTGATCTAGGCTATAGCCTAAACACACCATGGTTTTCAGACTCAACCAACTCAGACTCGATAGGGACCAAGATAAGACAACCCCCAAATCACCCAGTTAGCTAAGTCCTTCGGTTTTTGGGCCCCAAATGCACTTATTTCCTTTTTTTTTTTTGGGGGGGGGAAAATCATGGGAGGCTCTAGGAACATTTTGAATTGATTGTAGAAGATTAAAACCACCTTTTTTCCATATATATAATCCAAGCATTTAAAGATCAGTGTCCATTCATCTAACTGATGAAATTTAAATGTGAAAGTAAATTCATTGTTAATAAATAAAACACAACAAGTCATAAAATTCTAGACTCAAAGAACAATAGTTTCTATTTTTATATTTTTTTGCTATTATTTCAATTTTTTTTATAGTGCATGGGATCTGGAGTGCGATTCCCGTCGAGGGTGACCAAGTCGCCCTCCGAATCATATTTTTATAGCTTCATACACATATTTAAAAAAATGGAAATAGTCTCTCATTGTTAAAAAAAAAATTATGGAACTGTTTTGTGGGCCCAACTGGATGCACATCAATTGTGAAAAAAATTTGATGGATAGGGATACATATGGATTAGGAGTAGGCCTCAAAGATGGTCCGATCAAATTTTATATTCCTTGTTAGGAGACCTTAAAGTTGTAATTTATAACCCTTAGATGAAATGCATTTTTTTGTGATCAAAGTCAAAATGTAGATTAGTCAGATGAATCCCAATTTGGGGTAAGTAAAAACACATGAATCATACATCTATGCGAGGGTTTGGATTCAGTAACAGGTACCACATTAAAGCCTCCTTTTAAAAGTTAAGAAATCAACCTCTATATGTGTGTATGTGTGATACAATATAGACCCTCCTAATAAGCACTCCGAACTTCATTGCAAGTGATGGAGGCCTGGAAGTCAGCATTCAGGAGAATGAAGTAATCACCAAACACAAAATTTCCTTCACTGATAGAAAAAAAGTTAAATGATATTGATTGTCTAGCACTTGTCTGGGTTCTAAACTCTATGACCAGGTGGTGGAAATTGGAAATGACGATAGCTTTTCACCATTTCAATTTTCTTCGCTTTCACTCATTTTGACACCATAACAGCAGATTTCCTTTCTCAGGAGATTCTCCTAACAAATCCATCGTCGAGAAAATAAATGAAATAAAAATCTGAACCAAGCATATTAACTTAAACCTCCCAGCCATAAAAAAACCCGCAACAATCTGCTTTAGTTTTTCATTATTCTTCTCCAAGGTGAATCTCTAGCCTTCCTCCATATTAACCATAAGCCCACAACCAAACCCACACAAAAATCTTCCATTGGGAATCATAATGTCCTGATACAGCAAGGCATGTATGGTTTGCTGATCAAAACCACCAGCCCAGCCCAATCAGCCACTGCACGGATGATGAACAATCCAAAAAACTTCAAATCAGAAAACCTTAAAAATCCAATCTTTAGCCTTTTCTCCCAGCCTGTTTAGGCTGCTAATCGCAGGCTTTACAAGCATTGCATCCAGGGAAATCTTTTGGCGCATTCCCAAATCCACTTCAGATCGACAATACTGAAACATGTGCCCTAGAACTACGAATGCCCCACGGATCAATTGACTCAAAAAAAAGCCAGAGAAAAAAAAAAACCATCATATAAATCAGAAGGAACACTACTCAAAACGTCCATAATCACATTACAGTAATCACTTTGGACACGTTTGGATGTAAGTAGAATCTCAAATCTCAATCCCCAAACTACAAGCCGTTCGCATATCTTAGCCGAATGAACAACTATCCATTTCGAGATGCTCTGCAGCAGCAAACTGAAGTGAAAAAAAAAAAAAAAAAAAGGGTTCTTTTTTTGTTCTTCTCGATCCCCAACTTGTCCTGACAAGGGGAAGTCTCGGGGAAAATATAATACCGATTCCGCCAAGAAAATTGCAGACGGATTGCGATTTGGGATAGATACATCCAAACGGTCCCTTAGAATGTCGTGAAAAGAAAAGGAAATACTATATTCAAAGTTTGTTGAAAATCGCGAGTAGTTCGTCAGCAATTGCAATTGCAATTGCAATCCTAAGAAGTGCACGAGAGGTAAAAAGGGAATCTTGGATTTTGAAACTCACCAATTTGAGATTTAGAGAGCGAGGACTGGAGGTCTCTGGTCGTGTGCGTTTTCGTGTTAGGGCTTCGTCCGCTCTCCCAAATGCCTATCGAGGAAATTATGTGAAGTGCTCGGCCGAGAAAGTGTTGAGTTTGTTCGGGATTCTGAGGGTGTGTATAAAGTAATGTAGGTCCATCGCATGATTGATCATAAAAATTTCGTTTCTGACCCATTTCTGGTTTCAAAATATTACAGCCGAATCAAAATTTTGGCCAAACTTTTTTGGAATTACATTTTGAAGAATTAGAAATTTTTATGAGAAAATTAGTTCCAAATTTTAATTACATGATAACTCTCTCCTATTTTTCCCTTCTTCTCTATAATGATATCGTTACGGCTTATTTAAAACAAAACAAAAAAAAAAAAAAAAACTTTTGCGATTCTTCCCTCTTCACCCTTGATTTTTATTTAATCCCTTTCTTCGCAATTTTCAATTTGGTGTCTTATGTACAGCAACAGAGAGAGACACTCTGGACTCAATCCCACTTATAGACGATGGATAAAAGAATCGATGAACCTAAGAAAGGGAAAAAAAAAAAAGGAGGGATTCAGCGACGGGTCCCGCATTAGGTCCACAATATTTTCTTATAGTGTAATAGGTCCTTTCTAAATTTGGAAACCTAAAATGTCTAATTTACCCTTTCTTCAAATCATATTCCATAATTAGTAGGATAAGCCATTAATAATGGTCAATTACTATTAAATTAGGCACGATTAATAAAATTCCACTAATGAGATTTTCAAATAATGTTAAAAAAAACACAAATAAGTTTCCAAAAACAGCAAACAAATTTCAAATAAATTTCTAAAAATGAAATAAATTTAAAAAACCCAAATAAATTTCAAAAGAAAGTAAATAAATTTCAAAAATCAAAATAAATTTCAAAAAAACACAATAAATTTTTTAAAAAAAGCAATAAATTTCAAAAGAACGCAGATAAATTGAAAAAGACACAAATAAATTTTAAAAAATATAAATAAATTTCAAAAGATCCAAATAAATTTTAAAAAAATATATAAATAAGTTTCAAAAGGCTCAAATAAATTTTAAAAGAAGTAAATAAAATTAAAAAACGCAAATAAATTAAAAAAAAAAAACAGATACATTTGCCAAAACTATGACATCGCCGGATTTCCAAATTAGCGAATAATGTGACAACAAACTCAAGTCTTTTTTTCAAAAACTCAGTTAAATTTATTTCGAAAATTACAAATAAATTTCAAGAGACACAAATAAAATTCAAAAACACAAATAAATCTGCCAAAAAATCATATAGACTTGTTTATAACTCAGATAGATTTGTTCCATAACTCAGATAAATAGCCTAAAGCTCGGATAGATTTGTCCAGAACTCAGATAAATTCATCCAGAACTCAGATAAATTTGTGCCATAAGTCATATAAATAGCCAAAATCTCAGATAAATTGACATAAACTCGCATAAATTTATTAAAATTCAGATAAACTTCTTTCTCTGGTGATGGTGCAACACCCTCGACTGCATTAGGATCTCACGGTGGGGTCCAGTCGAAAAAACAACCCGGCTTATGAAACAGGTTAGGTCAAACCTGACCTCGACCCAACCCTGAACTGTTGTAGAGCCCGGGCCACCTTCACTGCAAACGGATCGGGCTGACCTGAATCCAATCCAAAAAACAAACACAGCCCAAATCGATCTTCTTCTTCTTCAAGTTTCTGCAACAGAAACCCAATTCCATAGCCCTCTTCCGATCTTCTTCCTTCCTCGCTCCGGCCACGGGACGATGGCAGGAATGGCTCCAGCGACGTGGAGCGACGGCGAGCGACAAGCGGCACCGGCAGTGTGGGATTTCAACTATGTTTTCACGCCTCTCCTCATTTTGCAATAGACACAAAAGACCTTCGGTCTTCTTCTTCCTCAGTCACGGCAACGGAGCTTCTTCTTCTTCTTCTCCGATCGACGGCAGCGGCGTTCCACGGAGCTTCTTCTCCGATCGAACTTCTTCTCCGATCTTCTTCTCTGACGATCGTGACCCACCAGCAGATCTAACGATCTTCGCACAGCAGCGGCATTCCACAAAGCTTCTTCTCCAATATTCTTCTCTGATGATTGTGACTCACCAGCAGATCTAACCATCTTCGCACGATTCACGGCCCTTTCAAAATCCGATTCAACGGATCTTCTCCGATTACGCCAAATGGCTCTCATTCAGAAAGAATAGGGATAATGAATAGGGATAATGCAAAATGAAATGAGGGATAACCCAAAATTTAAATTTTAAAATTTCAAAATTTTATGCCTAAAATGGTTGAAAGGGTAAATCAGTCATGTAAATTGTGTCCGGGGACCTCTGGCTGAAAACAGTCTATCTGCTTGGACTAGAGCCCTTAAAAAGAATTTGCTTGGACTAGAGGCTGGATAGATTCAATTATAGGGACCTTTCGCTAATTATCTAAAAAAAAAAAGTGGCGGGAGGACCTATATAGTCTATATTAAAATTTGAAGGCCTTTTTGGTCTTCAACGAGTCTACCTAAGATTTTTCAGATAAAATCCTCTAGAAAAAAAAAAACACAAAAAATAATAATAATAATAAAAATAAAACAAAAAGGGTCGCCCGTCATATGGCTTGTGCTCTACTTGATAGATAGAAAAGGGACAAAGGGCATCTATTTGCCTCTTTGCCTTTTAAAGGGTTGCCTTAGACCTAACATTTACTCTCATTGGTTTTTTGGAAAGAAACATTTGCTCTTAAAAATAGTCAGAATTTAAATATTTCTTGTAAAGCTATCCATACAATAAATGTACGATATCGCACGACCCTAGGATATCGCATAGTGCAATACATATGTTATCGCATGACCCTATGATATCTCACAATGTCGTATGTGTGGTATCACATGGCTTTAAGATACCACACGAACAGCTCTGCAAGGATTTATTAAACTTCAACCATTAGGTCCAAGGAAAGTTGTACATGGAAAAGCCCAAAAAAAAAAAAAGAATAAAATGAGGAGAAGGAGATAATGAAGAAGAGAAAAGGAGGAAAGAAGAACCGTATCATTCGCCGGGTGCATGCCCTCCCAAACTCACTTATTTCTTTCTTTCTTTCTTTTTTTTCCATTTTTAAATGCAACTAGTAATTAGGGATTAGGCCATTAAGGTTTGTAAATTGTTATCATAGGGATTGACGTTGGGGTTTTCTTAACGGTTTAAAAGGTTATCTACCTGTTATTATGCATTCTCCCTTCCTCTCTCCCCCTTCTTTTCTCTTTACGTGTTTTAATTTCCGTGCAACTACATGGAGCCCCCATTCTATATTTATTTAGTTAGGGAGAATTTCAAATAAGGCCTTAAGTCTTTGCCTTATTTAGAAAAAATGAAATAAGTTTTAAGACTTTTCAAATTAGTCTCTAAGTTTCCCATGTAGTTTTTAATTAAGCACACTCGACTATTTAAATGCATTTTCAGGCTATATTTTTCCTCAATTTTTTTTAAAATACCAAAATTACCCATCACGTAAAGTCATGACATTGCTCTGGTAACCACTACATGCAGTCGATTGTCATGGGGATGGTGGTTGCCCTCAATCACCGCGAGGACGCTGATGAAGAAAATGAAAAGAATATAAAGGAACTGAAGGATGGTTTTATTTCAATGAAGAGTAATATGAGTAGTTTTAAACTTTTGAGGGAAAAGGTAATCAGAAAATAGCTTTAAATGGATAGATGTCCTTAATTGAAAATTAATTAAAAAACTTAGGGACTAATTTAAAAAGTCTTGAAACTTATGTCCTTTTTTTAAAATAAGGTAGAAACTTAAGGCCTTATTTGAAAACTCCCAATTTAGTTATGTTTTTTAATAAATTTGGTTGGACTTTCAGAATTTCAATCATTTCACCCGAAATCTAGAATTTTTGGCCGAATTTTTGGAATTTGGGTGAAAGAATCAAAACCAAGAGCATAACTTTTTTTAAGGGTTTGTTTGGTTCAGCCGAATGCCCGAACCGAAATTGTTCGAGCATTTTAGCCAAATCGAGATGAATTTGACAACTATGCTCCATCAATTTTATCTCTTTTATAGATGATGTGAATGATCAAATATTCGTAGATGACACATCAACCTATGGGTTTTCTTCTAGAGTACTACTTCGACCTTAACTCGGCCAGATCTTCTATGGCCTTTGACTTAAGATTAATCCTTTTCCTTAATTAAAAGATCAAAACTCCATGAAAAGGGCCAACTATTTTAAATGCCAGCCCTCCCAATACAATACACGAGATATCCTTTTGGTGTATGGAGAACTTGGATGGCCCGGCTGCGTAAAGGACCTAGCCCATGTAATTCATGTATGGACCATTTATTTTGGGCATGTCTCGATCTTTGCCTAGGCTGGTACTTTCTACCCATGTGCAAATATACACCCTTGGCGGCATAGCTAGGCCTGGAGTTGGCCCTTCCCAAATATCAGGCCATGCTCAACCCATGGGCCTAAAAATGGAGCCCAAATCCAGATAAATGTGGGGTCAGGCTTTGGCTGGACTAGCCCATTAGCACCCATACTCATAACATGTATGGTCAAGAAAAACTGAAGGATCGGGTCCCAGCCCTATAAGGCTAGGGTTAAAAAGAAGCAAAAAAAAGTGAAGGATCGTAGCTAATTTGTTTGTGTTAAGATACATATAAATCAAATAAATTATATATATTAAAACAACTGGGGAGGTGAGCTGTGGTAGTAAAATAAACTCATCCAAAGGATTGTTCCCGGGGGGTGGGGTTCAATAAATAGAACCCTCACTTTTCTATACATTTTGAATTACCAATGTGATAGCTGGGTATTCATTTTCCAACTTGCTTTTGAACGAAATTCGATTATAGAAAATATTATTTGATGCTCATTTTTGAAAAATCAATTTTGATGTTCATTTTTAACCACTTTTAATACAAATCCTATTTTTCAATTCCAATACATTTTAATGCAAACAAACAGAGAATCTCTCAGGGCCCATCGAATCAATGGCCTAAATCATGACCAAAACATGCCTTGTATGATGTGGAATTTGGCATGGTACATGAGGTTGGCAAAGTTGACATATAAAAATGCCAAATGCCTTTTATTATTTTGGAATACTTTATGATGTAGGTCTCCACAAGAATGCAAAATCTTTGAAAAAGACAAAGAAGTCAAAAGAGATAATGGATAAAAATATAATAAAATAATAAATTTGACATATCGGATGGAATTCCTACTTTAGAAGATGTCAAATTCTAAACCTTCGAATTTCCAAATTAGCCTTTAAATGGGATTTGACATTTCCAAAATAACGTATCCATTTGAGATACTCTAATGTGCCCCTATTGGAGTGAGTTAGAGAGTGCTTCTTGCCTCCTGGACTCCCTCGTAAAAGGGTACTATCCCATTGCGCATGCACAATCGCACACCCTTTTAAGTCAACTTGATTTGAACGAACAAAAAAGAAAAGATTTTCAAAATATGTATACATTTTGCGCTCATTTTTTAAAAAGTCCATAAAGATTTGAATATTTCAAACAAATATGAAAGTCTTCACAATTCTTTCAATTAAGTTATCTCTATAATTTTTTTTTCAAAAAATAATAAATAATTATGTCATTTAAAAAAAATTCTTTAATAAATTATTTAAAAAAAATGATCAAGTCCAACCCAAATGACCTAGTGCGGCTTACTCCAACTACCTTTATACATAGATGATTAAAAAAAAGACTCTAAAATACTAGAAAACTAGCTTCATGGTTATCTCCATCAAAATTAAAATAACTAATTTTTGTGAGGAAAGTGGGTAATAAAATACAACAATCTATCACAAAGAGAAGGTATTTTTGTTATTTCTAAAAAAAAAAAAAACTACGAGAGCACTTGATTGAAGAAATTGAGGAAAGCTTTTATTATTATTATTATTTTGAAATATTTAAATCTTCGTATACATTTTTTAAAAAATAACCCAAATTTCTTTTACTTTTTTGAAATTTCTCAAAAAATAACCAGATCCGAACCCGGTCCATTTGTCTTCCCAAACCCACTTGCAGCCTGCGAACTTTCTAGAACATCCTAGTTCTCTCACCTAATCTCTCCCCCTTATCTTCTTCGTCTTCCACAAAAACCCCACTCCTTCTCCTCCTCGAGCTAGGGTTTGGGCTTCTCGTTTCTTCTCCATATCGAAAACCCTATCTCTAACCACCTTTTTTTTTTTCTAGGGTTTCATCGATTCTCCAAGCCCTAAACCCTAATCTCAGTACAGAAACCCGACATCTCGATCGACAATGGCCTCTTCCGCCGCTCAGATTCACGTTCTCGGTGGCGCTGGATTCCCTTCTTCTTCTTCAAAGAGCTCCGCCAGATCGCCGGCGACGGTCTTCTTCGGGCAGAGGCTTGGAAGCTGCGGAATCAGAGCTCCGCCGCTGTCAGCGTTCTTGAGATCTACGAGGAGGAGCGCCGGCGGACGGAGATCAGTAGGCCCCGTCCGTGTTGTGAATGAGAAGGTTGTTGGGATCGACCTCGGAACGACCAATTCGGCGGTGGCGGCGATGGAGGGAGGGAAGCCGACTATTGTGACCAACGCTGAGGGACAGCGCACTACGCCCTCGGTCGTCGCCTATACGAGGAATGGCGACCGCCTCGTCGGGCAGATTGCGAAGAGGCAGGCTGTTGTGAACCCTGAGAACACTTTCTTCTCTGTCAAGAGGTTTATTGGGCGGAAAATGGCTGAGGTGGATGAGGAGTCGAAGCAGGTTTCTTATCGGGTGGTCAGGGATGAGAACGGGAATGTGAAGCTCGAGTGCCCTGCGATTGGGAAGCAGTTCGCTGCAGAGGAAATCTCTGCTCAGGTTCGATACTTTCATCTCTGAATGTATCTCCAAACTCTGAAAAAAAAAAAAAAAAGGACTTTTTTCTACCAGGTGAGAAAACGACGAGGAATCCGTAGAATTGAGGATCCGTAGATTCGTATATTTTGCATCCATATCTGTCTATATCGATCCGTATAGCTTAGAAAAATAGGTATTGATGCGTAAATCATCAAAACCGAGGATTTCCCCATTCCATGGGAGGGGGCACAGGCTCAAATCCTAGAGGATTAACAATTTCCAAACATGGGTTTTGCACGACTTTGGAAAACTGCGAGGAATCCATGGGAATTTGGTTGCCCACGTGACCTGAGTCTTAATGGATGGTCTACTTGTTTTTATTCTCTCTTGTTTGTGTTGCCATGTTGTTTTGGGGCTCTTACTCTTTAACCTGAAATCGGAGCCTCTTTTTTTATTGTATGCTCAGGTTCTCAGAAAGCTTGTGGATGATGCATCAAAGTTCTTAAATGATAAGGTCACTAAAGCAGTTGTTACTGTGCCTGCATACTTTAATGACTCGCAAAGGACGGCAACAAAGGATGCTGGGCGCATAGCTGGTCTAGAAGTTCTCCGAATTATCAATGAACCTACTGCTGCTTCATTAGCATATGGATTTGAGAAGAAGAATAATGAAACTATTCTTGTGTTCGATTTGGGGGGTGGCACATTTGATGTTTCAGGTATTGAAAATGTTCTGGGTCACTCTTTTTTTGCTTTCTCAAACATGATTATGCCTTTGTTTTAGAATAAAAGTTACTTCTTTTTGGGACCTTTGATATGATGAAGGTGTAAGGAATAAAGTAGATAATTTGATATCCAATGTGGTTTGAATGCAACCAAATCTACTGGAACAGTGTACTTGTTTTATTATTCGTTGGGAACTTGTGATTGAATATTAAGTTAAATATTAAGTGTAAATAGTTTCTTTATGTGGTCTTTTTACAAGTCCAACTCACTGACAGTTATTTGGGAAGTTGGTGATGTGCATTTAAACCAATTTTGTGATGTGGTAAGGATGCAATGCATGTGCAGAACTTCTAAATGTACTTCTGATAAATGGTGCAATCACATGTCCATTATGTATTGATGCCTGGATACTTCAAAATGGGCAACATATTGTGTCGTATCGCATACAGTACTTCACCTTTTTTTTGTGTGTGTAAAATCTCTTTGCTATATCCATGGTGTATCCCTACCACATCCATTCCATATCTAGGCATCTTAAGGTAAAATGCCGCTGTTTTTATAGTCTGCACTCCACTTCTATTATAAAAGACAATAACTGCATTTTTTTAATCGATAAAGACACTAACCACGTTACTAGGCTGCTTCTTTGCAGTGATACGATCTATGATACTTCAGCAGTTTTTGGGTGCTTTAGAAAGGGTTCTTACTTACAAATTTGAGCATTGGTGTTTGGTGAGAGTATAAGCTTGTGTGGTTTACATCATAAAAATTAATGACCAATCAATAGTTGACGGTGGAAAATGCTATAGAATGCCTTTTCATCTGGGTAAAAAAGGGGAGGGTTTAACATGTTTCTTAGGCTGCTCTTTTTTATTTTTTCTTGGAAAATGTATTCACTCAGAATACTCCTATACCGTGCAGTATTGGCACTTCTTTTAACTTTTCTCAAATTAATTTGTCATTTACTGATAGAGAAAACTAGAAAAGGTGGCCCACTCCAGAAGCATGAGTATTGCTAATAAAGTAGTGATATATGCTGCAGTTCCCAAAGAGTATTCTCTTGTATATGAAAGCAATCTAGTAACTTGGGGTGTGTTAGTTAAACCATGTGAGTGCTGTGCTTCCATTCCTTTTCTTCTCTGTTGAATGGTGCTGTGTATCAGTCCCTGATCTCTCCTTATCTTTTTTTTTTTTTTGGGCTTTTTTAATATGCATTCTTTTATTGAAAATGGAGTATATTAAAAATGATCGGTCTCTTAGTCATAGCATGAGATATTTGGTACTCTCTAAAGGAAATCCTTGTTCAGAGGTTCCCTCTGGCATAGGGGTGGTTGCATTGATGAGTGATGACAATCTCTATTGGAGGATCACTTGGCCTGGTAGTCATAGGTTCATTTTTTAGTGTGCGCGCACGCATGGCAGGCGGGCAGGGCAGGTGCATGTATTCATGGACGGGCAGGCGGGCAGTTGTGCATGCGTGTGTGGCATGTGTTTGGCGTGCATGCGTGTGTGTATGTGGCATGTGTATATGTGTGTGTGTGTGGAAATTTAGGTTTTTTTTTTTTTTTAATTTATTTTCTAATATCATCCCTTCATGACGACATCACTTCTCATGCATATCATTGTTTTAGTTTAGTTTTTCTGTGATTTGAATTATTTACTAAGCATCTTTGTCGATTTGAGTTCTTGTCTGCCTGGGTTTCAGTTCTTGAGGTTGGAGATGGAGTGTTTGAGGTTCTTTCTACCTCTGGAGACACACATTTGGGTGGTGATGATTTTGACAAGGTTGGTAGTCTACTTTGATTGTTAGGAGAAGCAATTTAAGGGATGCCGCTTATGGTATTATATATGGTTATTTCGAGATCTGACTATTTGTTAAAAACTAATCCAAACAGAGAGTCGTGGATTGGCTCGCTGCAAACTTCAAGAGAGATGAAGGCATTGATCTTCTTAAGGATAAACAGGCTCTTCAGCGTCTCACTGAGACTGCAGAGAAAGCGAAGATGGAGCTGTCATCCTTGACCCAGACCAATATTAGGTTAGTGTATTGATTTTATTTTTCTCTTTATCATTATATTGTATTGATTTTCTTATGTCCGGTATCTCTATCTTTGAATAAGATTTGCTGAAAGGGCTTGCTCTTCTGTTTCACAGTTTACCGTTCATTACTGCAACTGCGGATGGTCCGAAACATATTGAAACAACCATTACAAGGGCCAAATTTGAAGAATTGTGCTCAGACCTGCTTGATAGGTATTTTCTGGCAATATATGTCTATTGTTAGTGTAACTGATGGCTTAAGATGTTTGAAATCATCAAAACCTTGAAAGAAATGAAAGTGGAAGCTTATGTCTGATTTTGCATATGTTAGGCTTAAAACCCCTGTGAATAACTCTTTGAGAGATGCAAAGCTTTCATTCAAGGATT
Organism: Camphora micrantha; assembly: GCA_003546025.1. Classification (NCBI taxonomy): domain Eukaryota; kingdom Viridiplantae; phylum Streptophyta; class Magnoliopsida; order Laurales; family Lauraceae; genus Camphora; species Camphora micrantha. The sequence continues at coordinate 7,949,375 of QPKB01000008.1, forward strand.
TAGATGAGGTGATCCTTGTTGGTGGATCAACAAGAATCCCAGCTGTGCAAGATCTAGTGAAAAAGTTGACTGGAAAAGATCCCAATGTCACTGTAAACCCAGATGAAGTTGTTGCTCTTGGGGCTGCTGTTCAGGTCAGTTCCTGCATCATTGTTTCATTTAGTCCTCACTTTAGGGCATCCTACAAATAGAAAATTATTTCGAACTAACCAAGTTTTGTTGTTTTTGGCATTTGCAATATTCATTGTTGCATTTCAAATTCCAGGCGGGTGTGTTGGCTGGTGATGTCAGTGACATTGTGCTCTTGGACGTCACACCATTATCTATTGGTTTGGAGACATTGGGTGGTGTGATGACAAAGATCATTCCAAGGAACACAACGTTGCCCACCTCTAAATCCGAGGTATTCTCCACGGCGGCAGATGGGCAAACAAGTGTTGAGATCAATGTCCTCCAGGGGGAGAGAGAATTTGTCAGGGACAACAAATCGCTTGGCAGCTTCCGCCTTGACGGGATACCTCCAGCCCCTCGTGGTGTTCCTCAGATAGAAGTAAAGTTTGACATTGATGCCAATGGTATCCTTTCTGTAACTGCCATTGACAAGGGAACAGGGAAGAAACAAGACATCACCATAACTGGGGCCAGCACATTACCCAATGATGAGGTATGTTTTCAGATTGCATGTTTATTTTTATTTTTATTTAATAGTAGATTGCATGTTCATATGATTAGGTGTATTTCCAAACCCTTTTTATTTATTTATTTAATTTTTGCTACATGGAGGATTCAAACTCATGTGCACTCACACACATTCATATCCCCAACCAGCTCAGCTACAGCCGGCCAAGGACTTCCAAACACTTAATTTATAATCAAACCTTATTATTGAACTATTTTTTACACTTGAATTCACAATCAGGAATTCAATGTTCCAGTTGGGAGTACTCTTGAAAGTCAGAAAATTCAAATATTCAAATCGTGAACTGAGAAACTTTGCTGACAACTCCCTGAAGGGGAGAAGAGAAAAAGGGAGAGTGTTGATGCAAAATTCAAACTTTTATTGAAGGACTTTTATAACACAGACTTGAAATTGGGGTTTAATTTAAGGTTCTGCCCAACTTAGTTGAGCTATGGTCATTCTGATATTATATCGCCCTTGAAAATCAAAGATTGCAAGGGATATATGATAGTTAATGACTGAATGAAAATACCAATTAATATTGCAGGTGGAGAGGATGGTCAATGAGGCAGAGAAGTTTGCTAAAGAGGACAAGGAGAAAAGAGATGCCATTGACACCAAGAACCAGGCAGAGTCTCTTGTCTACCAGACAGAGAAGCAATTGAAAGAGCTGGGAGACAAGGTCCCTGCCCCTATCAAGGAGAAGGTGGAGTCCAAACTCGGAGACCTCAAGGATGCCATCTCTGGTGGGTCTGCCCAGGGCATGAAGGACGCAATGAATGCGTTGAACCAGGAGGTGATGCAGATTGGCCAATCCCTTTACAATCAACCTGGTGCCACACCTGGTGCCACTGGATCTACACAACCTGGGAGTGAAGCGGGACCTACTGGAAAAGCACAAGATGGTGGTGATGTCATTGATGCCGACTTCACCGACAGCAAGTGAAGAAAGGATTGATGCGTAGGGTTTTAGAGAGAGATTGGGTCAATATTTATTTCAGTTCTGAATTTTTCTATTTTTTTTTTCTTTTTTTAGAGAAAAAGTGGAATTTTGGAGTAAGAATTCAAATTCAGGATATTCCATCATATTAGAATATAGCCCACACAGTGGAAAGAAAGGATGCTTTGGAAAAACAGTTTCAAAGTTTTATTTGATTAAATTCTTTTCTTATAAGATGATGTTTTTTTTTTCCTGCTCCAAACCTGGTCTCTGCTAACTACTCCAAGTTCCAGATTGGTGAGTGGGGTTCAAAAGTGAGAACTTCAAATGGAGATCCTTCTAGCTACCAGGAAATTTATGCGAAATGTAAATGCAAGTGGATGGGGTCTACTGTTTTTCAAAGTAGGCATGCCTATTGGATGAGTCAAGCAGGTTTCGAAATGAGTTTATGCAGCAAGCTGAGAGTTGCTCTTAATGGAGGATTGTGGTACATGACTGACTTAGAATATCTTGGAAGTTCAGGCTTTGAATCAATTTTTTCTAAAACTTTAGACAATATGCTCTTTTAATTTCTATTAAAAAAAAATTACATCTCCCAAACTCTGTATAATTCTCTTCAATTTTCTACTGAGAAAAATTTAATCTGTGTAACTTCAACAAATAGCTTTTCTTTAATGACTTGCTGGTATGATCGCACCCAAAGGACCTTCAATGGCAAACTAGTTGTTAGTGGGTTCCACTCCTTTCAAAGCATTAAAAAAATCCAACGCAAGCAGAAAACTGTTCTCATGCTTCATATATGTGTATATATACACTCTCTTTGCGTGAGGAAGTTATCAAGACCTATCTCTATAATCTACCAGCCCCTGGTTCCATCTAAAGCCCTCTGCTCCCACCTGTCTCATTGAACACTGAGAAGCGGCATCTGCATCTGAAAACCCGCTTCCAGTCCGGTAAGCCTTCCAACCGTCTCCTGAGCACGCTCCACTCAGCTTCTGGTGACTGGCTTGGGGGTAGAACCTGCTATGTGGAGGACCCATCTGGCATCCCCCAACGTCGCCTGGAGCAACCATTGAAGCTGTTACGGGTGGACGAGGATGCCTCGACTGTTGTTGGTAGTAGTGGTGGTGGTGCTGCTGCTGGTGAAGCTGATTTTGCTGGTGCTGGTGCTGCTGCTGACTGAGGCTAAGCAGATTGGGAGAGCTGTGGACTTTATGCATGTCATGCATGCTAAAACTGCGGTTGGCACCAAAGGGCCTGGCAGGTGGATTGCCAATACTGTCGCATGAAACGACGGTGGTGGCGTCCCGGCTAATAGTTTCAGGAGAATCAGGAGCTATGACTGATTTGGGTGACGAGCCTGCTGATGAGATGCTGAAGATCGGGCGGCCCCCAATATTGGCATTATTGTTAGGGGCAGTTGCAGGGGCTTGAAATTGGGTGCTGCTGCGCACAATGCCATTGATAGCATCAATGTAGCGTTGTTCCATTGCACTAGTAGAGTCATTAGTAGTGTTAGCGTGAATATTATGAGTACTAATGGGAGAGTGATGGTTGTCGTTGATTAGAAATGGTATTGGAGGAAATAGAAAGGCTCGTAACAATGGAGAAACGCCGGTACTTGATGAAGCTTTGGCTTCCTGGCGATCATACTCTTCAAGCATGTGCTTTAAGTCCTCGTCACACTTCACTGAGACCAAGGCATCTAGTTCATCAGGTATCAGCTGGTACTTGAGGACCATGTTGCCCTCAAACATGCTATTTAGCTTCTTCTTTAGCTCTGTTATTAATTAAAAAAAAATGTATATAATCAATAATAAGAATACAAAGATTGTGGTTTGCACAATTATTCTGAATAACACCAAGATATGTGCCTAAGTTATGCATTAAGTTCTTTTTTTTTTTTTTTTTTTGAACTGTAACGCCAATTTCATTAAACAATAAAAGAGAAACAAGTACAAAGAAACAACAAAACAAAGGAGGGAGGGATAAAGTACAAGAGTATGCAATATTAATATCTCTAATTTTCGTGGAAAAAGTGAGGGCTATGGAAAATGCTTTTCCATGATATAGTAAAATCTGTATTTGATGCAGGGTGAGTGGAGTTGGGAGGAGAGGGGGAAGAAAAAGGGTGGTTGGAGGGTCAGTTTTACGTGGAAATGAACTTTCCATACACTCCACCCCCACCCCCCCCAATAGGAAGTCTATTTCCAAGACAAGGAAGGAAAAAACAATTTCGTGAAATATTGCCGCGCCAAACAAACAGAAAAGAAATTTTCCAAAAAAAACCCACCTCTTTTTATGCGGAAATGGGCTAGAGATACGTGCTCTGCAAGTTAGAAAACTGAAGGGGAATAAGGAAGAAAGAAAAGCAGGGGGGCGACAATACAATCTCTAGGTTCCACTTCTTAGGCCTTTTCTATTATTATGTGGTCACTGGTATCCAATGGTGACAAGTCAGGGAATGGGCCATTCCCAAAGATATCACCAATCATAACGCTTAAAAGAACGTCCAAATGCACTACTTCAAAAAAGTGCAGACTCGGGTCAGAAATGCCAGCACCAGATTCTTTTCGGACAATATTTCTTCCACAAGTGGGGCCCATTAAAACCAATAGTCTGAATCACCAAACTCTGAGCTACAGTCTTCATGCTTGGAAAAACTAAGGTCAAGTCACATGTGCAAGCTTCTCTGGTCAAGAACCTGAATTAGGCCATTGATCACTACCCCAAATCTTACCCATCCAATTTCTAATTTGTATGTGGACTGTATCACACTGTGCTGTAAGTGTAATCAAGTAGGAAAAGATTATAGAAAGAAACTCACCTGCGAAGGAGATAGTCCGGGAGACGGCGACGACTCGAGTCTCGCCGCCGACATACTTGAGCTGGCCATCAGAGGGTCTGGGCAAGATCTTCCCACCTTGGCTGCACAGGAACTTCACCTTATTCTTGGGCGATGATGGTCCCTCCCCTGAAGAATTCCCCTCCATCATCCAATATGATTTCTCTCGTTCCTGCTACTCCCCTCTTCCAAAGTCCAAACACAATTAACTGCAATTGAAATCTCTCCAAATTAGACTCTCTCTCTCTCTCTATTTCAATTTTCAGTCAAATTCAAAATCGACCACATATTAGTGAATCCAAACCAATGGAACAAACTCTCTGACAATTGGATTGCTCATCAAAACTAGACTCATTGCAATCCAACGGTAGGATCTGGTGGGGGTTGAGTTTAAATAACGGTTTGGATTGCGCGATTGGTCCCACAGAGAGATGACTATTTCATTGATTGATGCGTGAAGAGTGGCTTAACTTGTGAAACAAAAAAAGGTATATTATACCGAATATTTAAAAGATCCTTAAAACTGTATGGCGAATATTACAAGATTCTAACAACCGCATCAGATTCCAATCATGTCTACCTGCAAAAATATAAAAACAATAATGTCAGCAATGAAAGAAGTTTCACAAGAATGGAATAAAAATGGAATGGAAGATTAAGAATTTCTCTGCTCTCCCCCTCATCAAACATTTACAGAATCCAAAACCAAACCTCCAAATTCAATAGCAATATTAGAAAAGAAAAACAAGCTTCTTCGACGTGAACTATTAAAAAAAAGCTCTTCTTTCTGAGAGGAGAATCTGCAATCCAACTCAAAAAAGCTCTACCAAAGTCTTTCTTCGACGATAGAATTATGGGGATTTGACAATTCAATGTTTTTTAGATAATCGATCTCCAAATTCGTGACTAAAAGTCACTAAATGTCACCATAGTCGTTTGACCTTGGATCCCATGATATCATGGGTTTTTAAAAACCCATGATATTATGGGATCCAAGTAGCATTTCAACTTTTAACATGCAGATCCCATGATATCATGATTTTTTAAGATCCCATGATATCATGGTTTTTTAAAATTTCATGATATCATGGGATCCAAGGCAAAAAAGTTAAAAAAAAAAAAAAAAAAAAAAAAGGGAGACCAGAGTCAAAGGACTCTAATGACGTTCGCTTACTTTCAATTATGAACTTGGGACAACAGTGTTTAAGGATTATTCATATGTCAAGTCCCGTAAGATTACGAACAAACGAAATAAATGAGTTTCAACATAAATCTGAAAAATTCATGTAATGAAAAAAGAACGTCAGCAATCAGATTATCTGAGACCATCTCAATAGTAAAGATGAGAAATGAAAATAAAATTATGCAATCTTTGGAAGAAGAGAAATAATTTATGCACGATTCTATCTACAACAAAATTAAAGAATTCCTTAACAATAGGTTCTCTTTAATCCAGAAAGCAAGAAATCTCGAATAAAGATGATCGATCAGATGAATAAGAGAAAATCTAATCTAATCCTACCTGACAATAATATTATTACTCTCTCTTCACAGCTGATTCATGCAGATAGATAGACAGATAGATAGAGAGAGAGAGAGAGAGAGAGAGAGAGGAGATTTGAAGAGCTGAATAAAGAAGCTGCTAAGAGAAAAATATCATTGAATGGATGAGGGAGAGAGAAAGAGAATTACTGAATATTTCTTTATTTTCCTCAAAAACCGGAGACGGAGGAATCGTCTCTTCTCCCAACCACAGGTTCCTCTTCCCTTTTCCCCGTTTTCTGTTCCGCATGTAACTAACGCATCTTTATATACTCCCCCTTGTAAAAGGGTAATTTTGGTATTCTATATTTTACGGAGAAAGACCATAGTTGTCAATTCAGCTTTTGTCGTGGTTTCGGTCTGACCCTGAGATGAAATATTTCAGTATTTCAATATTTTGATATTTTAAAATTTCGACAAAATTTTTCGGAGTAATAAAAATTAAAAGATACACATATATGTAAGAAATAGAAAAGTAAAAAATAATAATAATAATAATAAGTTATGCATGTTTCTTGATATGGATATTGAGAAAAAATAAAATAATAAAAATTATGGTATAAAGAGAAATAAACAACCAGAATGGCCGGAATGAATCAGAATGAATCAGATTTCGGATCGAATTCTTTTTTTAACCCCAGTTCACTTTAGATGAAAGACTGGAATGAGAAATTCCAACCAATTTCGATTGAAACGAAATGGAGTTGACTACTATGGAGATGACTTGATTAATAGTTAACCATAACAAGCCATGTCGTTCTTTCTTACAAAAAGGGCCTCTCTCTATGTGGGCCACTTTTAGAAACAAAGGGGTTAATATTTTTTTTTACTACATAAATATATATATATATATATGTATGGAAATTCTCATTTTGAGGAATTTTAGGTCTGACTTTCTCGGTAGGATTTGAAAATCCATAATTTTGTGGATTTGTTCATTGAAACTATTCTTCTCGACTATATGTATTAATATGCATCAAAATCAATCCCCTGGTATATGCCACTCTTTTTTGGTCATTAAGATTGCATATCTTTTTTGATCTTTTTTTTGCTAAGATTAAGGAAAGTCATTAAGATTTGAAATAGAAAAACTCTACATATTTCTCAAGTCAGCAAGAGGCTAAGAGTTAAGTTAAACGGGTCAATCAAATTAGGCAGGCCAACTCTAACCCGACCCGTTTCTATACGAGTTAACAAATCCTAACCCGTGGCCGACCTGTATATGTGGCGGGTCGGGTTTGGCTGGCCAGAAATGGGTCGGGTTAGGGTCGAGTCATCAGGTCGGGCTACATTTTGCCAGCCCTAGTCACAACACATCTTAAGGGTAGATTTGCTTTTGATGTCATTCACATGAACTATGGTTATTTTCGAAATGGAAGTCATTTTTAAGAATTCCTCAAAAAGTAATAACTAATGAAGGATATTCTAAAGGTACAAACCTTGCTTATATTGCACATAGTTGACAGAGATGAGAGATCATTTTCCATGAATGAAAATGAGAGACAAATATCAATTGTTATGGTACAAGGGCAACTAAATGCTTGATTCACTCTGTGCGCCCAAAATTCCACTTTAATTAGAATAATATATATAATTTGATTTATGCTGTAATGAAATAAATATTTTTAACATAGTCAAATAAATTTGTGATGGTTCATATAAAATTAATAGGACAAGAATTTCGTATATTTGGTTTTTTTTTTTTTTTTTAACATGTTGTGACCCAGCCTATTCGAGTGACACAATGCTCTTATGGCCCAACAGTCCCAACATCCTAGACTCCAACCGCCCATTCACACTCTGCACTCCCCATTTCATCCTTCCATACCCTTTTACTGTTTTATATTAAGGCTATGTTTCTTTACTAAAATTCTTGACAAGTTTTCAAATACCAGGCAGGAATTTAGAATTTTCAAGCAGCAAGTCAGGCCGTAAATGAAACATGGAATTCAGAATTCCATAATTCAATAGTATTTCAAATGCCAGCATTTGAAATTCTCAAACAAGCACTAGACATGAATTTTACGAATTTTAGTAAAGAAAACGGGCCCTAAAACTTTTTTGCAATCTCTAAATTTTTGTGATCTCCATGCTCTCTAAGTTTCTTAAAGAGTAAAACGCCATCTTTTATTCTTCTCTAAGTTTCTGCAACACCATCTTCCCCAAACATCTTGTTGGTAATCTCAACTTCTTACAAAGCATTTGAGTGAATTTTGGTGGGGGGTAGAGCTAGTTCAAATTAGTAATCAGATGTAGACATGTAGTTCCATCTGGTTCTGTGCAGTATCATATTCAGTAGAGCTTATCAGGAAAAATGGTGCACCACTATTTCAAAAATCCGATCCATGCAACTGTTTAAAAAATTGTCCATCTATGCCCATTCAATGAATTCGGGCCCATGTAGGATTGACCTAGTGGGCCAAACAACTTGAATAAAAAATGATGAAATTATGTGACTATGTGATCTAAACAGTTCGGGTTGGGTTGACCCTTTTTTGGTCCGCATCAACTGCGGGTCACATGGATCGGGTCGGGTTGACCACATCACGGGTGCAGGTTGACAGTTCCCAAGCCGTTTTGAAAACGGGCCAGTTTCAAGTTGGGTTCCAAGCAGCAGGCCACATTGTTGATCCCACACAACCAATTTGCAACCCCTAGTTGTTTGTGATGTCAAAATTTAGTTCATAAAAGGAAATGTTTTCCTACGAGTAACTACAAGTATAGTCTAGCATTGTGGAGCCCGCTTGGGCCTATATCCATCAATGAAACCCTTTTGATAGTCTTTTCATCCCATGATCTAGCATCGACCCAAGTCACTGAACTTTCGCTTGCCATTGAATTGAACATTAAGAAAATCTATAGATAAAATGCATGCCATTAAAAATAAGGTTGTTAATTCAAGGGCTAGGATAATTTAGTGAGACTATTTTTTCGATCCTCTTGTATACGAGGAGAACTTTCAATTTGCCTTCTTTTTATTGATAAACTTTCATTTAAGTGGACCACACAAGCTGTGCTCCTTTGGAGCATAGCGCATGTGCTCTTTGAGAGTGTACACCTGGACCATCCCTAAATTTCACCGTGCCCGCCTGTCACAACGGCACAAATTTAGATGCACGGCATTAGCGCATGGCTTAGCGAAAAAATCATCCGTTGTGATTGTCCTTAGTCCTGTGAATTGGGTGAAAATTATATGACCAATAAGCAAGTTTAAATTAAACACCAACGGATACTTAAGGGCTTAGATTAGACCTAAATCAAGGCTTAATTATTACATTGGAAGTGTCATGATTTTGTTGTGGTGGGATAAAATTGCATGTATACATGGTTTATGAATGAGGGCACAACACTATATAAAATAATCATTCCTTCTCCTTATACTCATAAATGCTTGTTCAAGTATTTTTAAAATAGTAAAATAACAAATAAATGTATAAAAATGATTAGAGAGTTATTCAGATATTGGAAGAAAACCAAAGAAATAAGGTAATTTTTATATTTAAGATTCATGAGGGTTAAAGTTTGAATAATTCGTATCTTTTTCTACTTTCTA